>OX451738.1:104195624-106595624 GCA_948472305.1 Vicia faba | reverse complement strand
GCGTCTGAAGGGTTCGAAGATCCGATTCCTGTATCTCGCCAGGGTGTATCCGTTGACGACCAACATTACCAGATCCAATTCCTGTATCTTGCCAGGGCGCGTCTGAAGAGTTTGAGGATCCGATTCCTGTATCTTGCCAGGGTGTATCCGTTGACGACTAACATTACCAGACTCGATTCCTGTATCTCGCCAGGGCACGTCTGAAGAGTTCGAAGATCCGATTCCTGTATCTTGCCAGGGTGTATCTGTTGACGACTATATTCTCCAGACTCGATTCCTGTATCTTGCCAGGGCACGTCTGAAGAGTTTAAAGATTCGATTCCTGTAACAAGCCAGGGCACATCTACATAAAGAGTTTGAAGATCAACTCCTGTAACAGGCCAGGTAATTATTTTCTTTTTCTCTGGTACGCAAATTCTCGCTAAGGAATCTCTTATGCAATCGACAACCTCCTGATGGCATCTGTAAGCCCATCCACATACCAACAGTCTCCAAATGGCATCTATAAGCCCATTCCCTGCATCATACTGCTGACACTCTACTATGTTAGTGCAAATTTCTGGGCACTCTAGTGTTCAATCATCTTCTACCTTCGGATTACGAAAGGCACGACAGCCAATCTACATCCTCAGGTCTAAGAAGATTGAACAGGGGCAACTGTTGTACCCCAAAATTTTCCCTCCCATATTCTTCAAGATTTGCCAAGATCAGTCTTCAGATGATTCAAAATCACTCAAAGGTTGCACAGTCCAATGGCCTCCTAACAAAGTCAAAATTAGGGTTTTGGTTCTGGAAAAGAAATTGAGGTTTTCAAGGGCCCAATCAAGTCCCACATGCCTATAAACATTGTCAAGCATCTTTATGTCAAGTTTCAAGACTCACAGCATCAAATTGCACAGTCAAAAACCCTAAATGCTTCACAATCAACTGCAGGGGCAAAATGGTCATTTAACAGTCAAAAGTCAAAAATTTTGGTCAACATCTTATTTTGAAGCCACAAACATCATTTGATCAATTCTTGATCATGATTCTCAAAGCATGGCTCAAAAAGTCTCAAGATGCAAAAGTTTCTATTTTTGGACAGTTGAAAAAGTCAACTGCAAATTGACCAGGGCATAACTTCTTCATGGTTTATCAGAAAAATCCCATCCAAATCTCATTTTTAAGAGAATGCCGTTTCCTACAAATCCTCTTCACACTTCAAGTCCAAGAAATTCTCTCACAAAAAGTTATCAATTTCAACATTATAGGTCATTTTCAAAAGTCAACAAAAAGGCACTTTAAGTCAAACACCATAACTTGAGATTGGTGAATCAAAATTACATGGGACCAAAGGCATTGGTTAGAGGACTTCAAGACCTTTCCAAAATGTCCAAGAACATGATCCAAGCTTAAAAATTGAGCAAGATATACCTTGTAGAAGTTGGGAAATTTTTGGGAATTTTGAAAAGTCAACTTTGCACAAAAGGCCTCAAAATTGCTAATGGGCCTCAATTTCTTCCATGAATCATTACCCAAAGGCTATGCACGACCCATTAAGCTAAAAGGGAGTTATTTTATTATTTTTAATTAATTAATTGAATTTTTAATCTTATTAATTCATTTAATTAAATTTAATTATGAGAAAAAATACTAAACTATGGTTTTAAATCTTTTTGTGCAGCATATTCTTCCATTTATGAACCAAATATCTCGTGTACTACCTCAAGGGAACAAAATCTTCCAAAATTGGCATAATTGGCATGAAAAAAGATTGAAAAAAGATATGGAAAATCAAATATTCAAAATCATAAATGGATGGATTTTGGGCTGGTTTTCTGGACCTAATTCCATCCACATACATATGCAAAGCTAACCTAATGCATACATACACAGAAGCTGCGCTCAAAACCATAGAACAAACTTGCAATTTTGGACAAAATATTGAAAACTGTTTTGATACCTAGAGCTCGTTTCAAAGCTCAAAAAGCATTCCAAAGCCCTGCCAAGACATCCAGGAAGGGATTGCAATCAAGAACCAACCGCCAGGCCTCCAGAATTGGTAGAACAAAGTCTTACTTTTCCCAAAAAATTTCATAATCGTGTTTGAACTTTCATGCATTATTCATGTCTTTTAACTGTTGATTTATACTAATATGAATGTGCTGAAGCTAATGGTGCCCTTTGATTGAACTAATAATGCCTGTATAGAAAGTTGCCATTGACGCTTGCTAGGGTTTCAGAAGCTTGGAATTGGGGGTTTACACATACGAAAAAATTGGACAACCAAACCTATTCCATTGAAATCAGGACATCAAGACGAATCAAACTTACACCTCGCGCCTTTTTTATAATTGCCCATGCTCTAATCGTTATTTTTGTGCATTGTAGTTAGTGGGGGTTTAAAACCCCCGCTATCTGTTTCATAATTACAGAAAAGATGAGGAAGAAGGTGGACGTGGCTCATGATGACTGGCGCGTTTGAATTATGGCGCGTTGTATATCACTAAGTCTTGTTTTGTATTATATTGTCTGCTTGCCAATACCTATACAACGCGCGCGCATGGCTCAACTGGCAATTGATACATCTGGTAAACGCTGGGACCTGGGTTCGATTCCCAGGTCCCCTATCATATTTCATGATTTTTTCTATAACATGCTTCCATGCAGTGCACGTCCCAGGGCTCATCATACATCCTCAAGCGCTCGTTTGCCACGTAATCTGAGTAATCAATCCAATGGCCACAAAAGCAGTCCACCATGCACGCTGGTCAACCATTCCATACGCAACCACAAAAAGTCAAAAAAGGCCTGGATTGCAGTGGGCCAAATTGCTTCATAAACCTCCTCTAGGGGCCTGATACCCCATGGTTTGCTCAATTTTTATTTTTTATTTCTTTTTTCCTTTTTATTCTTTTAATAATTTTTAATTATTGTCTTTGAATTCCATAAATTAATTTTCACAGTAATAAACATAAAAAAATCAAAAAATGTTTTATTGTTATTAATATTAATTTCACCATTATTTTTGTAAATAAATCTTTAAACCATTAATGTAGTAAATTAGGTTTTCAATTTTAACATTTTTTTAAGTAATTAAAATATATAGAAATTAGGGTTTTTAGCATTTTTATCCTTTTTTAATAAATAATTTTTTTTCTTATTATCATTATTAGTAATTATTAATTATTTTGTAAATACCCATGTAATTAATTAACTAGTGTAAATTAGGTTAAAACTTGAATATTTTTCTTTAACAATTAAAAACAACTTAGAACTAGGGTTTTATTTAACTTCTAATTTTAATTAATTCTCTTTATTTCATAAATACAAAAAACATAAAAAAAAATTCCTTTTCTTGATTTAATAATTAATTAATTTTTAATTCCAATTTAATCTTTAAAGGGTCCAACGCCCTCGAACATTCGATTCTAATTTCTTTTCGCGCGTTTGTCCTTATTTTTCGTTTTAAACATTATGTAATTGCTCAAGCCTTGTAATAGTAATTAGGAGTTTATTTATTTTCCACATTTTATTCAAAACGGGTCTTTGTTAATTTGGCGATGTATAGACCCGCGCCTTGTAATAGCGTAGGACTTCATTTTCCGCACTTTAATTTCCGCACTTTTAAATTAATTGCATGAAAGAATGAATGGCCTAAATTAAAAACAATGCGTAGCTCACCAAATGCATGACAAGATAAAACATAACTGAAAATAATACACAAATTCACACACCACTCTTAGGGTACGCCTCCATGTTGCCTTGCCCCTCGAAACGTGGTCGTCGAGTATAGGACGTTTTAGTAAGTCCTTATGTCCATGACCCATGGCATAAGGGTAGCTTCTAAGGTGTCCTACTGTTGCTCTGGTGACCACACTGTCCCTACAAACGAATTGACTCGAACACCTCCAACGGTGGTGCTACCTACCTCTCGATGGTGGGATGACACTACCTTAAGGACATTTACACAGCCTAATTCCTTAGGGTAGGTGGATGACTCGTAGATACTTGCTCTATTAAAAAAAACAAATCAAAACTTCTTTTCACACCGACACTTTCAAAAAGCTTTCAAAAACAATTTTTCAAACACTCTTGAGGACTGATACAAGAGTCGATCTGGAATCTTTAAACGAAACTTTTTCAAACTCACTCACAATTGAAAAGCAAACATTTTGAAAACACAAATGAGCAAGTATCTAAGAGCCCGTGGATAACCACGGATAGAAAGGGTGCTAACACCTTCCCTTTCTATAAATCTACCTCCCGAACCGAGAGATGATCTCATAAGGAATTTTGATGTGCTTTTGTCCTGTCCATATTGGAGAAAATAAAAGACGGTGGCGACTCTTGCTTCCGCAACATTTCGCGAACCAGCGTTAAACAGTCAGTTCCAGATCCACCCATCACAGCCTGCTTTCAACAAAGGGCAATCAGTTGGTGAGGACAAGCAGAGATGGAAAACTTCATTATAGCCCGAGAACATACCGGCTTTGAACAAGTTTATTTTAATGGTCGAAAGTGGAGTCATGAGTTTACCAACTGTGGAAACAAACAAATCTTCTTCAATAGCATTGGTATTGTGACCATGTCTGGGCATAGGAGCAGAAATGACATTTGGATTCTCGGGCGCATCAAACTCAATTTATTTTGCTTCAATGAGGTCTTGTATTTTATTCTTTAAGGCCCAACAGTTATTGGTATCGTGACCAGGACTTTCGGAGTGATATGCCCAACGGGCATTGGGGTGATAATGAGGAGATATTGTATTAGGGTGTTTCGGAGCTTCTTTCAAAGTTTCCAAGTTGGATCTCAGAAGATGCGGTAATACTTGAGATGGAGTCATGTTAATTCTGGTGAATTTCCTGACTGGCCTTTCCATCCTTGGGTGATTATTTCTTTGTTGATCAGACGTAGGTTTTGGAATCACAACATCCCCCACCATTGGTCGGCGTTCGACCCTCTCTCGGTTTCTTTGCGGATATATAGCAACTACCTCTTTCTTCCCAATAAAAGGCTTCCTTACAGCTGTAGAAGAAGATGAATCCTTTTGAATCTTTCCACTTTTTATACCGGCTTCCACCCTCTCTCCGGTTAATATTAGTTCAGTAAAGCCTGCAGATGAACTTTCGATTAGATGGTTGAAAAAGGGACCATACAAGGTGCCTAAGAACATGTCTACCAATTCCCTTTCAGACAGAGGGGGTTGAACTCTTCCAGCCAAATCTATCCACTTTTGTGCGTAATCCTTGAAACCAACATTGGAAGCCATATCCATACTCTGGAGTTGAGTAAGGGTAGGTGCCAAATCAGCATTGTATTGATATTGCTTGTAGAAAGCTGCGGCAAGATCTTCTCAATTGTGGACATTGGCTCTTTCTAGTTGGTAAAACCAGTCGAGTTGTGTTCCAGACTAACTGTCCTGGAAAAAGTGCACCCACAAGTCTTTATTAGCGGTATGGGGTTGGATTTTTCTCACATATGACTGGAGATGCATTTTAGGGCATGACACTCCATCATATTTGGCAAATGTAGGTGCTTTGAATTTCGGAGGAATCACAATCCCCAACACTAGTCCCAATTCCTCAAAGTCTAAGCCTGACACCTTTTGTACTTCCATCGCGCTCAACCGCTCTTCAAGATATTTGTACTTGTCATCTGCTGGAGGATATTATTCCTCAGAGTAGTCTTCCTCTTCTTCCTCTCCTTCTTCTGATTCTGACGGGACCGTTGTTTCCTTACCTTTCCCTTCCTGGTTGCCCTTTTCTCCGGATGTGGTTGCAAAGTTTAAGGTTCTTCTTGTTTTCTCATGAAATATTCTTCCCATGTTCAAGACTCCATTTAACTTCTTTGTTTTCTTTTTCCTCTCTTCATCTAGCAGAGTCTTCAATTCTTCTTGCCCCTTGGCCAGGGTCATGAGCAACTGTTGAAACTGCATGTTCTGAGTTTGGAGATCTTTCACTGTCTGTTCGAGATCCATCTTACTTAAATAAACAGTAGGAAGATAAGGAAACTTGTTGCAAAAGACCTGTTTATGTTATGATGAATGATATGTCCATATGCAATGTTTTCATGGATTTCGAAGATTCAAGTTTGTTTTAGACAAAAAGAAACACACGTTATATTAATAAGATAAAGTTTGAGTACATCAATTCCCCTTGGACAAAATAATACAAAACTCTAAGATGAAAAAGTAGTGCGCATCCTCTTTGGTGCAATGTAGGCATTTAGAGTCCGCTCGTCATGAAGTAGCCTAGTGAGTTCCAAAACCTTCTTCTTGCTTACATAGAATTGGGCTTCGAAAGTATCTCGCTCTCCTTTGAGTTGTATCCAATCCCTTTTTAGGTCTTCAAGGTATGTGGGCATGTCATGATGTAGGATAGTGTGCGGAACATCTCCCTCCTTGACAGGCTCAATGATTACCGGGAGAATGGAGGGGTAAGGCATCATAAGATTTTGAGCACGGGTTCGTACCCATTTGAGGTAAGGATCAAGAGGGATGGAATTATTATACCCCAAAGTCTTGATATCCACCTTGTTTAGCATCCTCCAATCTCGGATAAATATCTAGCAAAGACCTTGATCATCGTTGTCGTAGTCGAATACCACACCTTGAATCAGCATCTCATGCGGGCCATCCCTTCGGGCGTAACCAAACTGTCTTAAGGCTAAGCAAGGGTTGTAGGTGGTTCCTCCCCTAATTCCAAGTAGATGGACATTAGGGAATTCTCCATAACGGTCAACAAAGATAACATTCTCTTCGGAATGGGAGCACCAATGAATGTCTGAATATTTGAGCGTCATTAACCTTTATGACCACCTTGAACCTTGCTCATTCCTTAAGACTGATTAGGGAAGATGTGAAATAAACCATCTTGCCAAGAGAGGAGTGAAACACATAATGACACCTCTTTTCCTCATTGTGCGAGTGTGAAAATAGTGTAGGATATCCCCTGGCAATGTAGGCACCGGATTGCGCAACATGAAGATTTTGACGGTGTTCACATCTATGAGTTGGTCGGGGTTTGGAAACAAAACCATCCCATAGATGAGGAGAGCCACAATTTCCTCAAAGGCTTACAAATCTAGGGAATTCCAACAGCTTTGGGCTTTCTCAAACAGGAACTTTGCTAAGAAGCCTTTGACACCACTCCTAGTTTCCCAATGAGTTGTGACATCAGATGAGTGCAAGTGTAGAACTTGAGCAATCTCTTCTGGCTTTGGATATCTTTCCGTACCGTTGAAAGGTAGTTGATTGATAATGGGAATTCTCAAGAGTTGGGAGAATTCTTCCAAAGTAGGCACAAGTTGATAGTCGGGAAATGTGAAGCAATGGTGCAAAGGATCAAAGAACTGGAAGAGTACCTTCATCATATCCTCATCTGTGTTGGAGGTGACCAAGTTGAGTAGACGACCATGTCTCTCGGTGAATGGAGAGTTCTCAGGGATCCTTGAAGCTAGCTCCTTAAGTTGCGGAGGAATTTTCACAAAGTTGACTTGAGTAGTTTTCCTGCGAAGTGAATCCATATCCTACAAAACAAGAACAAAGATGAATCTCAAAATCCTTGAAACGGTTAGTGGATGTATGCGATGTTCATGATGTCCATGATGTTATGTACAAGTATGCATATACAAGCAAAGCAAACAAGTTCTTAGTTTAGGCTTGCATGGAGTTTTATAGGTAAGTACCCTCTTGAAGCTAGTTGGCTTAAACCTGTCCTAGTAATAGTAATTGGGTTCTACGGAGCTCAATATCACCGGATTGTTTCCTTGGTCATTGTTTCAGCTCAAGCCTCTTTAACGGCGACCGAAATATCCCAATAAACCAAACCTCAATAAGTGTAGTATCGAGTATATACCAACTTCGGACTGCATCAAAGTCGGTCATCTCACTACATCCTAAAGGCCAAGTTGGCCAAGGAAAGGTTCTAGAAGTTCATTAGTGCTTCATGACATCACTCAGAGGCCCCGTATTCTCTTTGATTAACTCAAAGGCTATTGGTACCCACAAATATGTTGCACTAACGTAGCTATTGCTTAGACCATGTCGGTATACCCCTCACAGTTTCCACAATGTATTGTTACTTACCTATAATGTATCCCAAATCTGGGTAGAGGATTCAAATCCAAACAAAGAACCATAATGTAAAGCATACAAATCAGACAATGTAAGCAAGTAAATGTGAATTATCCCTAAGGTAACCCCACTTTTAGAATATTCCCCAGCAGAGTTGCCAGTTCTGTGATACGTTGGGAGAACTGACTTGGGGTTTTGCATTTGTGTTCGCAAATGTTGCGATTTAGCAAGAGTCACCACCGACTTTTCTTTTATCCAAAAAGGAAAGGTGAAAAATCACAGGAAAGACCTTTAGAGATGTTTTTGAGTTCGGGGGGTAGATTATGAAAAGGGAAGGTGTTAGCACCCTTTTCATCCATGGTTTTCCATGGGCTCTTAGTTACTTGCTAGATCACTTGCTTTTGTTTAAAAAATGTGCTTTGTGTGGTTTTTGAAAGTATTTTGAAAAGGTGTCATCGTTTAAGCAAACTTTTGTAATGATTCTCGTTCGTAAGAATGTATACAAAGGTGTTGAACTTTTGAAAATATTTCATGTTTGGAAAGTGTTTGTGATTGTTTTGAAAAATAGCAAGGATATTTGTTTTAAGAGTGAGCAAGTAACTAAAAGTAAACTACCTACTCAAAAGGTCTTAGAGGTGCTTTTCCTCCTCCTTTAGATGTTGCTATCTTACCATTGACTTGGTAAGAAGGCCCATCATTGAATGTGAAGGGACGGGCATTGGTCATCGTATGACCATGATAGCAATGTTGTGAGATGACTTAGCACTTTTCTTTAGGGACTAAGATAATTTTGAAAGGCAACTTTGATAGCGTCATCGAGGGATTATGATCTTGTATTTTTCGATTTGTTTGTGCTAAGACATCCCACATGCATAACATGGCCATTTTTGTAAGGCAACAAGTGAAATTACCATAAGGGTGCATGTGTGCAAAGTGTGTTTGATTACATGCATTTGTCTTGATTAGGATGATCTAAACATTACTTTTAATCTTTCCATACACACCTAATTACTATACAGTATATGAAAGCAATAAAAGCGCAAAAAACGTAAAGTCCTACACTATTACAATCATTAGAGGGATGGGGGTACATATTTATGAATGGGGGTTTGCAAATAAAAATAAGTCCTAAGTTACTATTACAACCATATTGAATGAATAAGAATGTACAAGAAAATGTGAAATGAACTTGTTTTGTTTTAAGAAAATATATTTGATCTTTTGTTCTTTAAGAAATAAAATAAAGCATGAAAGAAATGTTTTTTGGTGTTTGTTGATTAATGGAATAGAAAGTGATAGCAAAAATCGTGAGAAAAGGAAAGAATCAGCGTATTGCTGATTAAATGAGGTCAGAAGTTCTGACTCTGGCGTACTGCAAAACAGAAATCCTATTAGTGAAAAATAGGTAAAGTCAGAAGTTCTGAGTCCACTGGGGACACAGTAGTTTTCAGAAGTTCTGATGCCACTGGCAACAAAGCAGACTTCAGAAGTTCTGATACCACTGGAAGAACTTGATCTCTCTCTCTCTATGCTAGTCAGAACATCTGCAACTTGGTCATTTCTCCACAAAATAGAAGATATGCATAGGATAGTTATAGCAGGTGTCATAGTGTTTCAGAAATAAGAAATATCAGAACTATAAATCAGAGGCAAGTATGAATTTTCTAATCCTAATTCTGAGTTCTAATTTTCCCAAGAAGTTCTGAACTGATTTATTCCCTACTTAGGCAGGCAGATGCATGAAATCTCAGAATATGTACAACATCAGAAACATGATATCTACATTGTATTTTTGAGCATGTAAATCTGGTAATGCCTAAGTAATGTGGTGAGAGTCAGCAAATGCTTACCTTACAGCTGGAAGAGGTTCTGTGGACCGGAGTTAACCTCAACTCTGATGATGTTCTGAGCAGCTTCTTCTCGTACTCAGTAGGTTGGAAGTTTTCAACTTCTGGAACAACAAAGAGGTGTTCTTCTGATTTCTTTGAGTAGATTGATGGAGAGTGTAGGGCAGTATAAATACAGATGTTAGGGAACTTTCTAATATGTGAATCAGAAATTGTGTGGATGGATTTTTAGTCAAGAAACACTTGAGAACAAATGGAGTTTGAATGTAAGGAATCAAGAGTTAATCGGTTTTGTATGTTGTGTTTACAGTTTTTTTTTGGACTCTTGGAAATTTGGCAGGGGTTCAAGGCTTTTCTTTCTCAAATTTTCGTCCTCTTTTCAATGGCCAAAGGTGTTCTATTTATAGGCAAAGGTTTTGTAGTTTTGGAGAGGTCAAGTGGCGCCAACATCATACGCTGGATGCTGACTTATTCTTGAAGCAAGTTCAAAAAAGGTGTGATAGTTGGCAGTTTTTAGCCTAGACTGTATTAGCAAGCAGGGATTAAGGAAAAGTAAACCCACAAGCAAAAAGTAACGCATGGACCCTCACATATTTCTGTAAAAAAGTTGCTTTTAAGGATAACAAAGGTATTTCTATGCCACACGTGGGGAGATCCTTTGGATAAAGACTCAAAAGTGGTTGTGAGCATTAAATGAGATGAGATTTGTCAAAATTAGAAATCCTGCAATGTGAGATTTTGCATCATTGCTTAAATCTGGATCAGAAGTTCCACTTCAGCGTAACCTAGAACAAACATCCCACTTCTGATCTTTGTATCTTGTTGCCTCAGCATGCTCTGAAGGATTCCTTAGACTTTCCAGTAAGCTTGTAGTACACTTTGTAAACTTCTTTGATTTATCTTTACAAACTCTGGCTGAAGCTCTGTGAAAACTTGCCCAGAAGTTCTGACCAAACTCTATCTTGAAAGTGTCTAGAATTTGCTGAGTGTTTCAGTTTCAAAGACGTGTCTCTGAGGAGTTATAACTTGAAATCCCAGCATTTCTAGGAGAAGCTTTGTTCAGCAACGTTCTAGATCTTGTGGGGGTCTATAATTCTTGTGTCAGAGGCTGAATCAGAATCAACTTGCATCAAGGTGAAAATCTGGCCAGAAATTCTGAGTTTTGTCATGCTTCTTAAACACTTAGAAAAGTTCTAAGTATTTAAAATTTTGACTCTTCCCATAGTAAATTGACTTTTGATTTTCTTGATAAAACAAACTTCATATTTCAACATGTCTTGATGAAAAATGATTCTTGGAACTTGGTTTTGGTCCAAAAGTCAAAGTTTGACTTTTCAGTGTGAAAATGATCATTTTGCCCTTGTAGGCGACTTTCTTGAAAAATCTGTAATTCAAAGCTTGGAATTGGATGGAAGCAAACATGAGGATTCAGGGTAATTCCTTGAGAAATGAGAGGGCAAATTTTAGAGTACAATAAATTAGAAAAAGAAAATGCTAAATTAAGAGAGCGCACCCTAGGTCTTAAGAAATCACTAAAATATCTTAAGGAAATAAAATATTATTTCAAAATAAAGATAATTAAGCTTAGACTTAATATCAATTAATCCACCTTAATTTTGGATAATTAAATAAAATTCCTAACACGTATAATATTATATTTGTGACCTAAAATTTTAACAATCTATACATTTTGACTCCACTGTCTACTAGTGCGCTATTTTTGGAAAGGTTTTGTTTGATTATGAATTTTGTGTTCTAGATATTCGTAATTCATTTCAGAGAATTTTATTTCATTTAGAATCTGCATGATTTATTTTAAAAAGATTCCGCGTGAAAATAATTATTTGGTTACAAAATCTGCATGCTTTGAAAAGATTTAACTTGCTGAAGATTAGATATGATATGAAAGAAATATTTAATTTGCTAAAGATTGAATATGTTATGAATTTTGTTGTATCCAAATGTGCTTTCTAGTTGGACTGCGATCTCTATATAAAGAGATTGGTTCCCCTTGTGGATTAACAAAAGAGATTGTTCCTCTTAAAGATTAACAAACAACTGAGAATAATCACATATCGAGAGATTAAGCATTCAAGTCTTGTAGTGTATTGTGTTTGTGTAGAACTATGTCCTTTGTCATTCATTACCACTTAAGAGATATATAACTTTTGATTTGTATTCATAAAGTTTATCACTTCCATAATATTGATTCTTATAAACACCAGAGATAATTTGAGTGGAAGTGAGAGAATCTCAAATTCTCAATTCACTGATAATATTTATAAAAAAAGCACTCAATTGAAAAAACAAAACTAATAAATGGAAATATTTTCAATGCAAAATATGTAATAATAAATAAAAATATTTTCAATGCAACATTTACCAACGCATATTAAACAAAATTTATGGAAAAATATTTATTTCATTTCATTAATAATATGATCCTAGATACATGTTAGAACATCAATAAAATTGTGAAAACTATCAACATTAATTAAATCTATTCAAGAAATATTTTCAATGCAAAACATGTAATAATAAAAGAAAAATTTTCAATGAAATATTTGTTAAGACTAACTATTTTAATCTCTTGATTAGATTAGTTAATTAAATAAAGTGATTGGCCAACACTTAGTTAGTTGATTATTGACTATTAGAGGTAGTTAGCTAGCTTCTGATTGATTAGTCAAGAGATAAGAGAACTATTCTCTTTCCTCCAATTTTTGAGTTCAAAATATAAAGGGTACAAATACTCAAGTTCTTCTTGATTTATGTATGAAGCATAACAATAATATTCCATCTTTCTCTTCTTCTCTTTTACATTTCACAAAGAACATGTTTTATCATAATATGGTATCAATCGTTATTTTGATCCTTCTTCAGTTGCTACACATCTGAATCTTTCTCATTCATCCATGGCTCCTCCACGAGTTCCACCAATCGATCATGCCTTGGACCAAACCTCACCATACTTTGTTTACCCCAACGATGGTCCTAGCTCTGTCACGGTTATTTCCAAGCTCATTGGTTCGAACTATCACTCATGGACTCGATCCATGAAGAGAGCTATTGGTGGCAAGATGAAGATTAAATTCATTGATGGATCGCTTGCAGTTTCAGATGATTCTTTTGATCCCTCTTATCGTTCTTGGAATCATTGTAACATGTTGGTTTGTTCTTGGGTTATGAACTCAGTTTCATACTCAATTGCTCAATTGATCGTCTTCATGGAGAATGCCTTTGACATGTGGAACGATCTGAAAGAGATATTTTCCCAAGGTGACCTCATTTGCATTTTTGAATTGCAGCAAGAAGAAACTAAATCGGTAACTGAATTTCATTGACCTCAAGATTCTTTGGGAAAAATTAGATCTTTATTTGCCTTTACCAGTGTGTACATGTCGCATAAAGTGTTCTTGCACAGCTATGCATAGTGCAAGATCCAATCATCAATTGTTGCAAATTATTCGTTTCTTAACTGGTTTGAATGATCAAATAGCTATTGTTAAATCTCAAATGTTGTTAATGATTCCTCTGCCTCCTATCAGCAAGATATTTTCTATGTTTATTTAACATGAACGACAACTCCAACTCCATATACCTAATGATGAAGCTCAATCATTGATAAATGTTATTGATTCCAAGTGGAAGAAAAAATGCTTTTAAACATGGAGCTCATGTTTGCACATTTTGTGGCAAAACCAACCATATTGTGGAAAACTACTTCAAGAAGCATGATGTTCCACCTCATATGCAAAAGCAGTTTGAAACTACAAAAAACAATGTTGCATCTGATGGAAATGATGATGGATCTGTGGCAAATAGTGCTGACATCAAAGATGACAACTCACATATGACTCAAGGTTAATTCAATTTTCTAATGGAGCTACTTCAGAATATGCTTCTTCCAATCAGGTTGTTGTTGGTCATTCATCAGCAGGTAACACATATCATTTCATGCATAATAATAGCATTGGCTCTTGGATCATTGATTCATGAGCTACTGATCATATTTGTAGTTTTGTCAAATGGTTTCACTCTTATAGAGAAACCATCCCTATGTTTACTGTGAAATTTGGTAAACAAACGCTAATCTTCTGAATCCTAGGATTCTGGTAACTTACAAGATCGACTAGATTGATCCTAGGACAATAGTGAATGTTTTTTATGCTCTAAGTTTTCTGGATATCAATCTCTTCGACATAGATTGTTACTTAGAAAGTAGTAATAAAATGAATTAAAATAAATACTAGAATGTAAAGCAAATTTGATTGAAATTTAAAGGGAATATAAAGAACTTTGATTGAAATTGAATGACACTAAATATAAAATTGGTGCTTCATACGTACATTCTCAGCAATTCGTTTCTCTAACACTTGATACTTTGAGTTTTATTTAGAGTAATTTGTACAAAGAAGTAAACACACAGAATTATATCGTAAAAACTCCTATATATACTAATTCGAAATTAACTACCACGAACGGTCTTCTTCTTAGAGGATGACACGTTCTCATTTGCATGTCTCTAGCCTTTCACCGACTTCCACGTATCTTTTTCAAAGATCATATAAGCGCTAAAATCAGTTATAGCCTTATTTTGAATATCTATCGAACTCACTTTGAAACATTTTTAGAAAAGTCACTAAGTTATTCGCCTTCTATTACTTCATCCGTAAAGATTTGGTTGAAAGGTATCTTCTATCAACTCCTGTCGAGTTTAGCTTTGATGATTCCCAAAAATTACCCTTTCAAACTTTCCTCGAATCCCTTATTCGTTGGAGCGTCAAAATTACAGCTAACAAATCCCTCCCCCCTCCCCCAAAAAAATGTTTCTTTTTGACATCTTTAGAAAAAGACATTTTTTGATGAGACTTTTCGACGCTAACTGCCAACACTGCCATGACATCATGGTCATAATGACCACTTTTCCAAAACGTCTCATCTAGACGTAAGTAATAGTTAATAATGATTACTCTTATAAACTAGAAGTAAGGTGGTAACTTGTGCAACAACTTCTTCTTCTTATCAGAGAACTCCACGTGCCCACTCACTTTACCTTCATCATTCAAACAAAAAATGAAACGGTTTGTTGTCTCCTTATAAATACTAACAATCTTTAACACTTCAACACTTTTGAATTTCCAACTTTCCTGAAACCACAACATCCCTCACGTTTCTTCTTCAAACTTCAGCAAATCTTCAAGCTTTCAACCTCAGAACTTCAACAATGGTGCCTAAAATATCAAAAACTTCCAAGCAATAACAACAAGATGCTTCTCAGCCCATTTTTCAAATCCCTAAACCCATACAGATAGGGAACCAGGAATATGTTCCAGAACCACCCCTTTTTGAAGAGAAAACCAGAATTTACAAATCTCAAGTACTTATACCCTTAACTATTTATGGTTAAACACACACATTCATGGGTCTAATGCTTGACTCTGATGCAGATATTGCAACTCTTTTAGACTTTTTCCTGTTTATCATAGCACTAGGTCCTTGGCTAGCAATAAAAAACTTGATGAAAAAGGTAAACCTATCTCTGTGATTAAGCCTTCACCTAAAAAGGATCAAGGGAAGTCTTCGGCTGACGCTTCGGTTATCCACGACTCTATTAACCTGGATTACATGAACAATGCCCTTAGGGTATTTCAAGCTACTCTTTTAACAAAGGATCCCGAAGTGTATTACGCTTGGTTAGCTAAAATTGAGAAAAAGAAGTCTTAATTTTGGAAAAAGATGGAGATTTACGACTTAGTAAAGCTGTCGAAATATAACTTAGACTATAGCCAAAATATGATAGTGGCTTCTCTTTATTTCTGGGATGCTTCCCACAATACGTTCCATATCCCTTGTGGAATGATGACTCTCACCCTTTTCGATATTGCTGCTGTAATACGGTGGGAGAAATGACTTGGATGTTTTGCGTTTTATCGCAATTATTGCAGATAGCAAGAGTCGCTACCGACTTTTCTTTTATTCAATGAAGGAAAAGGTGAAAAGAACAGGAAAGACCTTTTGATATATTTTCTTGAGTTCAGGGGGTAGGTTATGAAAAGGAAAGGTGTTAGCACCCTTTTCATCAGTAGTTATCTACATGTTCTTAGTTGTTATCTCACTTTGAAAATGCTTTGTTTGAAATGTGTTTGTGATAGTTTTGAAAGTATTTTTGAAAAGTGCCTTCGTTTAGGCGAACTTTGTAATGATTCTCGTCTCTATAAGAATGTATACAAAGTGTTGACTTTTGAAAATATTTCATGGAAAAGTGTTGGTGTGTTTGAAAGATGTTGTTTTGAAGATATTGTGAGCAAGAAACTATGAACGTTCTACCTACTCAAAAAGTCTTTGTTCATTTCCTCCTCCTTTAGATAGTGTTATCTTACCATTAGTTCATAATAAACCTTATCATTGGATGTGAGGGACGGGCGTGGGTCATTGTACAGTCATAGAAGACAACTTGTAAGATGTTTTAGCAATTTGTCATAAGGGTCTAAGATTGTTTACCAGAGGCAACATTGAAGGGTCATCGAGGGACTATAATCTTCTTGTCCCTGAGCTATGTTTTGGATAAGAGCCATCTGTCCCAACATCTAGATTCTCATTGTTGCTATCTCAGCTTATAATTGCTTCAACTGGCCATCCTTGTCGTCTTTAGGATTCTTCTCAGTCATGCTCTCAATGAGAAGTGCTTTCACTTCTTCTTGCCTCTTGGACAGGTTTAGGAACAAATCTTGAAGCTGATCATTTTGGGTCTGAAGATCTTGGACAGTTTATTCGAGAGCCATTTTTTACTGAAATAAACAGTAAGATGATAAGAAAACCTATATGGGGAAAACCTGTCATGATATGATGCATGATATGTGGATGCATGTTTTCAAGGATCTCGTGGGGTAAACACAAGAAAATGTCAGAAGTTGAATTTTGATCACAGCTTTGATTGTAGAACTTCATATTGTTGAATGTCCTTCTACAAGAATCAAGCTCACCATGTCAAGTGGGTCATAGCCCTTGACTTGAGTTATGGTGCTTTGGTCTTTGACGGCGTTTAGTTAGAGGAAAATAAATCCTCTTGCCCTTTGATAGACGTCTGGTTCAATATAATCCTGCATCACAGACCCTTGAGACCCTTGAAATGGTTATTGAAAATGCTATGGTATGATGTCATGATGTTATGTACAAAAATACATATACAAACAAAGAAAATAAGTCCTTACGTTTAGGCTTGCATGAGGTTCATAGGTAAATACCCTCTTAAACTTTAGTTGGTTCAACCTGTCCTAGAAAATAATCGGGTTCTAGAGAATCTCAATATCACTGATCTTTCTTCACCGGGCATTGTTTCAACACAAGACTATTTATTGGCGACTGAAGTATCCCGAAAGTCCGATCTCAATGAGTGTAGCATCGAGTATCAACCAACTTCAGATTGCACCAAAGTTGGATATCTCACTACTTCCTAATGGCCAAGTTGTTCAATTAAAGGTTCTAAGGTTTGTTAGTGCTTCACGACACCACACAGCGGCCCCGTGTTCTCCTTAATTCGCCATAAGGGATACCGGTACCCAGAAATATGCCACACTAACATATATCTATTGTCTCAACCATATCGATCTACGCCGTATAATCTGCACAATTTTTGCTATTTACCTAATGGTGTTCCCAGATCCGGGTAGAGGGTCAATACAAACCCAAACAAGGACCTACAAATTTAAAGCAAACAAATCAAATAACGAAAGCAATTAAATATGATCTAGATCTAAGGTAACCCCACTTTTAAATATATCCCCAGCAGAGTCGCCAGTTCTGTAATACGGTAGGTGAACTGACTTGGGTGTTTTGCGTTTTATCACAATGGTTGTGGATAGCAAGAGTCGCCACCGACTTTTCCTTTATCCAATAAAGGAAAGGGTGAAAAGAACAGGAAATACCTTTTGAGATATTTTCTTGAGTTCGGGGGGTAGGCTATGAAAATGGAGGGTGTTAGCACCCTTTTTATCCGTAGTTATCTATGGGCTCTTAGTTGCTAGCTCACTTTGAAAATTCTTTATTTGAAATGTGTTTGTGATAGTTTCGAAAGTATTTTTGAAAAGTGCCTTCATTTAGGCGAACTTTTAATGATTCTGGTCTCTATAAGAATACATACAAAGTGTTGACTTTTGAAAATATTTCATAGAAAAGTGTTGGTGTATTTGAAAAATGTTGTTTTGAAGATATTGTGAGCAAGAAACTATGAATGTTCTACCTACTCAAAAAGTCTTTGTTCATTTCCTCCTCCTTTAGATAGTGTTATCTTACCGGTAGTTCGTAAGAAACCTTATCATTGGATGTGAGGAACGGGCGTGAGTCATCGTACAGTCATAGAAGGCAACATGTAAGATGTTTTAGCAATTTGTCGTAAGGGTCTAAGATTGTTTACGGAGGCAACACTGAAGGGTCGTCGAGGGACTACAATCTTTTAATCAAGGGTCTTTTGCTAAAGCATCTCACGTTCGAGGGACATGACTGCTTTATTCGTAAGGCAACAAGTGGAGTTAACCCTAGAGGTGCAAGTGTACAAGTGTTTATTTTTCATGCATTGTTTTGTCTTGAATTAGGATTTTCTAATTATTAATTTTATCTTGCCATACAATCCCTAATTAACTAACATTTATATGAAAGCGATAAATTGCAGAAAATAAATGTCCTACGCTATTACATCAATTGGGGATGAGGTGTACAAATTTACAAATGGGGATTGCAAGTAAATTAAATCCTAAGTTACTATTACAACCATATTGAATGGATAAGAATGTACAAGAAATGAATAAATGTACAAGAAAGTAAATGGAAGAGAAAATGAATTTTGTTTTGGATTTTGTTAAGAAAAATGGTTTTTGACCTAATTAATTAAAGAAAATAATTTAATTAAACTAAGAAAAATTAAATCTAAGTTAATTAAAAAAAGAAATTAATTTAATTAAAGAAACAAGTTTTTTAGGTTTTTTTGTGAAAAAGTTTTAATTAAATTAAACTAGTATAAAATTAATTAATTAAAAGAAAACCTAAGTTCTAAGTTAATTTTTAATTAAAAGAAAATAAATTAAATCTAAGTCTAATTACTAATTTATTTAAGAAAAGAATTAAATTTGTTTAAGAATATATTTTTGTCTTTTTTAGTTTAGAATAGGAAATAAAATAAAAATATAAGTATATTAGATATATAATAAATAAAATATTTTTTTGGATTTTATTAATAAAAATAAAAATAATAATAATAATAATAAAGATAAAAAGAAAAGAAAATAAAATATAAAAGATAAAGTCAGGGGGGTGAAAACTTGAATTGAGGGTTTGTTAGAAAAAACAGTTTTTGGGCCCAAGTTTGTTTTTATATGCAAACAAAAAATGAAATAAAAAAAGTGATTGGACTTGTGCGGTTGGAAAGAAATAGGGGGGAGGGGGGTGCGTGAAGAAATTGTGTTGGGCTGTCAATTTAAGCCCAACAACATAAAATATGACAAAAAACAGAATAATAAAACAAGTATGAGGAAAAATGGTTCCAAGGAATTTTGAACCCCTGCCCTTGTCTTTGCCAAACATTGCCTCCACCACTGCGCCAGCTGCTTCAATCTGTTATTATGATAACTCTAATAATATATATAAAAAAATGCATTAAGTTTGAAATATATATATATATATATATATATATATATATATATATATATATATATATATATATATATATATATATATATATATATATATATATATATATATATATATATATATATATATATATATATATAGTGTGTGTGTGTGTGTGTGTGTGTGTGTGTGTGTGTGTGTGTGTGTGTGTGTGTGTGTGTGTGTGTGTGTGTGTGTGTGTGTGTGTGTGTGTGTTTGGTGGGTTTGGTTCGAACCAGATCGACCCAAGACCCACCTCTTGTATCTAAACAAAACAAAACATAAGGGTTGTAAAACCCTAAAGATCAAAAGAGGCAGCGCCTCTACTTCATCTGTCTCGCTGCTTTGCAATCCTTGCCTCCTTCTTCATCTTCTTCATTTGGACACCATGGATGTATCTTTGACTTTGTATCGTTTTCCCTTGTTTTTGTTTCGAGCTTCTAACCGATTCTATTGTGGTTTTTATAGTGAAAATGCGATTGGAAAAGAGATGAAGGAAGAAAGAGTGCACGATTCGGACATTTATCAGTTGATTCTGAGTGAGTTTGTTCCTTTTTTCTCTTCTTTCCTATTACAAAATTTCTTAAGGGTTAGGGCTTTGCGAAAATGATGAAAAAATATGTTAGGGTTTCATGTTTGGTATCGGTTCTGTGTATGTATAAGTGTTGCTGTTTGTTGGAGTTTCAGACTCTGTATATTTGTGTATATTTTGTAAAAGGAGCTGCCAAATGATGTTGGGGTTTTGCTGTCTTTATACTGTGATTTTCTTGTTTCACTTTGCTTTCTGATACTGACTTGAGGGAAGCTTCATTTTTTACTTGTTACTTTTACAGATTTTTCACAAATTAACTTTGTTGTACTTGTTTCTTGTTGGACCGGTTGCTTGTGGGACTTTTGTACCTTTCTGGTTTTTCTCTTTTGATGTGTTGGTTTTCTGTACCCTATGCTTGCTATATGGTTGCTTGTTGTACATATTGCTTTTGCTGTGAACCAAATAAAACATTTCTTTGAGATTTGTTTGAGATTTGCAGTACAATTTTGGCCTATGACTTTATATTATAATTCTGATTTTTTGATTGAGACAAACAAATATGAGGCTTTGTGATTATTTGCTTGTTGGTCTGGTTTTCTAGCTTTTATGATCCTGCACTTGGTTTTTTTGTGATTGTTTTACAATTGACTTTGACAACCCTGTGCTATGATGAACTTTCTCTGAGTTTTTATATCTCACTGTGAACCAACTAGATTTGTGATTTGTAGTAGAGATAATTGGCCTGTGATGGATACTTGAACCTGGTTCTGTTTGTAAAACAATAAGACCTTTTTTGTTGGGCTTGAATTTTGACTTTTGAATCTTTTGTTAACAGGCTGAAAACATGATTGGAAATCTTTGAATTTGTTTATTGTGAACCAAGTTTTGTTTTGTGATTTGCAATAGGCAGAACTAACCCCCTTAAAAAATTTGATTCCATAAGTCAAACCCTAATGATGAATTTAAAATATTTTTCAATTTTCTTGTTTGTGCTCATGTTTGAATTGCTAACCAAAAATCTCTTTTGTTTCATGTACAAGATGAAAACGGAAAGATCAAGGAGGAAGTTTGAAGATGCTTGAAGATGAAGACATCTTTTTGTTTTTGTAATAGAGAAAATGGAAAAAATAGGAAAAATTGTAGTTTATGCTTTGGAAAATTGTAATTGAGTTCTGTAATGATTTTGAAATTGTTTTGAATTTGTAAATATATTTGAATTTTGAATAATGAACATTTGGAATTTTGGAAATTCGAATGTTAAAAGAAGAAAAGATGTAAATAAATAATGTGATGTGTTACAAAATAAATGTGAAAGAATTTGTAATATTTGAAAGAATAATGTGGTGTAAGTTATAATGTCGAAAGAATAAAAATGTAATATGTTTAAAAAGAATAATGTGATGTGTTGAAAAATAATAATGACGCAATTTGTAATGTTGAAGGAAGAATAGATGTAAATAGAAAATGTAATGTGTTAGTATGATGCAATTTGTAAATGAAAGATGTAATGTGTTAAAAAACAAACATGATGCAATTTGTAACGTTGAAAGAAGAATCTAGGAGTTCTATCTTATGCATGAGAAACTTGGTATCCTTGCCCTATCCTAAATAAAAGCCTGGAATTTTAGGTCATAGAGACTTGAATAATGCTCGCATTTTAAAGGCAAATCTCAGAACAAAACAAATTTGTTAGATCACGAAATTAAATCGCAATTGAAGTTTCCTCCTTGAATGCTGGATGAAAACCAAAGTTTGAAAAATCATGAGAATGAATATCCAGATTCGACAGCTTGAGCTCCTAAATGCCCGAAATGATGCATCATAAAATCCTAAACAAACCCTTGCATGAAAGACTCCAAAATTCCTCTAATTAAGAAAAAGATAAAAACCTTAATTTCTAATCAACTCCGATTAACTTTCTTCACCAGCAAATGATGTATTATTAAAGAGTTTTCATATTCGTCATCATGAATCAAAACCCTTAATCTAAGACAAACTCGAATATAGGCCTTAACATTGCACAACTATTGAAACACGAGCCTTGATCTCAACAAGTATCACATCTTTAAGAGTCAAAACCCTAGCTCAATACTAAAGGACAGGAGAAATTTTGAAGACCCACAAACTTAAACCCTTGATGAATCCATTGATATATCTGGAGGCCTGAGAAGCTTTGAACAGTGGAAAAACCCTAGAAGAAAATCTTAAAGGAAAGGGAGGGCAAATTTTGGGGTACAACAGCAGCATGTGTTTAATATTCTTAAAACCTGAAAAGTGAGAATGGCATGTCACTGTTCGTAGCTTGAAGGTGGAAGATGATTGAACACTAGAGTACCCAAAAACTTGCACTCGCTGATGTGTTAGTTGATTGTGTCGGGAATGGGCTTAAAGGTGCTATTTGGAGAATAATGGAAAGTTCGTCGGAGATGGGCTTACAGATGCCATCTAAATTGGATATGGGCTTAGAGATGCCATCTAAAGTGACTATTGGTAGAGATTGGAAAGAATATCATAATAAATTTTTGATCGACTTATACTGAAATAGAAGATGTCTTGAATAACCTTTCACTGGATAACGAATCAGGAGAGATCTTCGGAGCGATTTAACTGAACCAGGGAAAGTGTATACCGGAACAAAATCAGGATAAATTAATGGTCGATTTAAACTAAAACAACAGATGTCTTGAAGGAAGTGTTTTTCATTTAGATAGTCGCCCCGTCTTGTTTCAGGAATTGATCTATAATCAATTTGGTGGTAAACCCATCCTGTTTCGGGAGTTCATACCATTGGTGATAAAGATAGTCACCCCATCCTGTTTTGGGAATTGACCTTTATCTAACCAAAGAGAAAGAAAGATAGGTTCCCTGTCCTGTTTTGGGAGTTAATATTTAATCTGCTCATATAGATAGTTGTCCTGTCTTGTTTCAGGTATTAATCTACAATCAGTTTGTTGGTAAATCCGTCCTGTTTCGGGAGTTCATACCATTGGTGATAAAGATAGTCACCATGTCCTGTTTTGGGAATTGATCTTTATCTAACCAAAGAGAAAGAAAGATAGTTTCCCCGTCCTGTTTCGGGAGTTAATCTTCAATCTGCTCATGTAGATAGTTGTCCTGTCTTGTTTCAGGTATTAATCTACAATTGGTTGTCCATATATAGTTGTCCTGTCTTGTTTCAGGTATTAATCTGAAACCCGCTTTTGTTGGTCGTAAAGATAGTTTCCCCAACTTGCTTCAGGAATTAATCTCTTACCTATTTGGGAAATTTTGATGATATTTGCTTGTCTTTAACTGGAAGAAGTAAATATAACCAGAAGAGGTCTTTGATTCGCCTGTCTTTAACTAGAAGAAATAAATCTAACCAGAGGAGGTCTTTGATTGTTGACTTTTTCCTGCAAGGAAAAGGGATTAGTTGCATGTAGATGTATGTATGATATTCCCAAAATAAATGAGACAGTGTTGTATGCATTTGTCATGTATGTAATATGACGTATGAATGCAGAATATTATCGAAGTGTATCCTTGATAAATATTGGGGAGCTTCGAGAAGTCAAATCCCAGATGAAGAATATGTGTATCTTCATACTTTATTTAGGATGTTTCCGTCGGGGATTCCTGTTTTGTTGAGGAGAACTCCGTTGGGAATATTGACTTTGGCTTGAGAAAACTCTGTGGAGAGTGTTGATTTCTGTTTGGGAACTAGAATTCAAGAGTTTTAGTTGTCCATTGCTCTATCGGGGAGATATCTCTTGATTGGAGAGGAAGAAAGTTTAGTTGTTATCTGGTCGGATTCTAGGCTTCACAACAACTTATTGGGGATAAAGAAGTTAACCGTTATCTGGTCGGATTCCAAGCTTTACAGCAACTCACTGGGGATAGTGGCAAACTCTACCGGGGAAGAGGATTTTTGTTAGTGATTTGAAGAAGTTAAACTATTATCTGGTCGAGTCCAGGTTTCATAGTAGCTCGAACAGTTATAAGGTCGGGTCCAGGTTTCAGCAACTCGAACTATTATCTGGTCGGGTCCAGGTTTCAGCAATTCGATCTTGAGGTTAACTGGTATGTGGTCGGATCCAGGTTTCAGCAACTCGAATTGTTATCTGGTCGGGTCTAGGTTTCAAAATTTTGATCTTGAGGTTAACTGGTATCTGGTCAGGTCTAGGTTTCAGCAACTCGAATTGTTATCTGGTCGGGTCCAGGTTTTAGCAATTGAAGAAGTTAAACTATTATCTGGTCGGGTCCAGGCTTTAGTAACTTAAAACTGAGATTTATTGTTATCTGGTCGGGTCCAGGTTTCAGCAACTCAAATTCTTATCTGGTCGGATCCAGGCTTTGCAGTAACTGAAGAAGTTAAACTATTATCTGGTCGGGTCCAGGCTTTAGTAACTTAAAATTGAGATTTACTTATATCTGGTCGGGTCTAGGTTTCAGCAACTCAAATTGTTATCTGGTCGGGCCCAGGTTTCAGCAATTGAAGAAGTTAAACTAATATCTGGGCGGGTCCAGGCTTTATTAACTTAAAATTGAGATTTACTATTATCTAGTCGGGTCCAGGCTTTAGTAACTTAAAATTGAGATTTACTGTTATCTGGACGGGCCCAGGTTTCAGCAACTCAAACTGTTATCTGGTCGGGTCCAGGCTTTGTAGTAACTGAAGAAGTTAAACTATTATCCGGTCAGGTCCAGGATTTAGTAACTTAAAATTAAGATATACTGTTATCTGGTTGGGTCTAGGCTTTAGTAACTTAAAACTGAGATTTAGTGTTATTTGGTCGGGTCCAGGTTTCAGCAACTCAAATTGTTATCTGGTCGGACCCAGGCTTAACAGTAACTGAAGAAGTTAAACTATTATCTGGTCGGGTCCAGGATTTAGTAACTTAAAATTGATATTTACTGTTATCTGGTCGGGTCCAGGTTTCAGCAACTCAAACTGTTATCTGGTTGGGTCTAGGCTTTGTAGTAACTGAAGAAGTTAAAGTTTTATTTGGTCGGGTCCAGGCTTTAGTAACTTAAAATTGAGATTTACTGTTATCTGGTCGGGTCCAAGTTTTAGCACCTCAAACTATTATCCGGTCGGGTCCAGGTTTCAACAATTGAAGAAGTTAAACTAATATCTGTCAGGTCCAAGCTTTGTAGTAACTTGCTTTTGAAAGAGATGAAGTTGAACTAGTATTTGGTCGGGTCCAGGATTCATAGTAACTTGCTTTGAAAGAGATGAAATTGAACTAGTATCTGGTCGGGTCAAGACTTAGTAGTAAATTGCTTTGAAAGAGATGAAGTTGAACTAGTATCTGGTCGGGTCCAGGCTTCATAGTAACTTTCTTTGAAATAGATGAAGTTGAACTAGTATCTGGTCGGGTTCAGGCTTCATAGTAACTTGCTATAAAGATGAAGTTGAACTGTTATCTAGTTGGATTCCAGGCTTCGTAGTAACCTGCTTGGAGAAATGGAGTCAACTGTTATCTGGTCGGGTTCCAGGCTTCGCAGAAACTTGCGGTGATAGTAACGACTCTGTTGAGGGTTGTAATGACTTAACCAGAGGTTAAGGGGTTTTTTCCATTGATTTGTAATAGTCTGAGAGGAAAACTCAAGCTGGGGAAATCGCAGTTTGTTGGGGAAATGAACCCTGTTGAAGAGAATATTTGATGACCTACGAGGGAGGTGTATTCTTTAGGAAGGAACTCCATAAGACTTCTTCTTTTAAGACCAAATCAACTGGGGAGAGAATTTTCCGGTGATTGAAACTCTGGTTGGGGATTTCATGAATCCAAATTTATGGGGATAATTTGATTGAAGTAACTTCGTGGGGATATCCATGAAATTGGCCTTGTGGGGATTTATAGACAGTTTGAACTCTGTCAGAGTGACAAATCTTATACTGATAGATAAACTGATGAGATAATGGGACATAGTCGTACGCTTTAATCCCTAACTTTTGCATGGACTGTCTTTTCAGATTTTTAGTCCAACGGGATACCCTTTTTTTCCCAAGACGCCTTTTCAGGTTTTCGACTTGCCAGGTGTATAATATTTTATATATATATCCCTAATTTTTGCCCGAACCTTTTGGTTCGCCAGAATACCCTTATTTTTGCCTAGGTATGTCAACCTAGCGGGTCTTTTTTCATGCGTGGTATTTTCCAATTATGTCTGTGTTCAGAGGGTGTAGAGAATTTGTCATTGTTTATGGTAGTAACTGTTATAGAAATGCCAGAAATTAATTGTTCGATCGCATGTGACCTTTCATATGTGGGAGCCTATTTGCCGATAGAGTTAGTCCGTTGCACCTGATGTTTGAATTTTTGATCAAATTTTTTATAGTCTTGAGTTTCCTATGTATCTTTTCTAAGAACTGTCATAGAAGGATATGAAGACATGATCCTGACACCATCTGATACTACTGGCACAAACGAGTAATTTGGTGGTACGGGAGGTCTCTGGCCAAGTCTCAAAATTTTCTAAGAACTGTCATGGAAGGATCTGAAGACATGATACTGACACCATCTGATACTACTGGCACAAATAAGCAATTTGGTGGTACCGGAGTTCTCTGGCAAAGTCTCAGAATTTTCTAAGAACTATCATGGAAGGATCTGAAGACATGATATTGATACCATCTGATACTACTAGCATAGACAAGAAATTTGGTGGTATCAGAGATCTTTTGATCAAGTCTCATTTTTTTCTAAGAAATGTCATGGAAGGATCCGAAGACATGATACTGACACCATCTAATACTACTGGCACAGATAAGCAATTTGGTGGTACCTAAGATCTTTATAGTGGATTTTGTTCAAGCCCATGATCAACGTAACATTTCCCCTCAAGTGATTCAGATGGAGATCTTCCCATGGTTATTCAGCACTTCTTGAGAGATTATTTGAATCCCGACTTAACTGCCCCGGATAGTCATGTCATGCCCTTTGATTATGAGAGATTTGTCATTGGAGGCGTCTTTCCCTTTGAAGTGATTCTGTTTTTTAAGAGAGTTTTTGTTCATTGGATATTCGTCGTGTGAATTTCTCCGTTGTCAAATAATTAGCCATATGCAAACAGTGGTATTCAAACAATGTAAAGTTTATGTCTGTCTTGAGAATTTTTTTTGAAAAATGCACTTTTAAAGAGTAACAAAAATTTGTAAGAATATGAATTCAACTCGGGATCTACAGTGAACCTTATAGGAGTCAGGATACCTTTTGTAACAACATGCTTTTGAACTAACTTATGCTTCAATTAGGACTTTTAAAGGGTTGTAACATGGTCTGGTTCACGGTTTAAGAAAAAAAGGGTAAGGCTTAAAGTTTATTTGTACCCAACCCGTTCTCCATGATGTTCTTCAGTCCTAAACTCAGTCGATCACGCGTTTATCTCCTACTAGAATCTGGAATGATATTTTGGTGATGGTTTGGATACTGGAAGTTTATTTGGGAAGGAAGTCATTTTTGTAACATTTTTCATATTGTCGAGGATTTGTAGTGACCTCTTTTTGATCTACTATCCCTAATTTTTTCCTGACTGCTCATGTTTTGAGATTACAGCCAACGGGATGCCCCAGTTTTTTTCTTAAGTCTCCTTCATAAGTTATGAACTAGTGGGATTTTCTAAAGACTTCCTAATTAATGAGGAACCAACACCATCTTTTGATTCATAAGGGTATTTTTGTTGTGAAGTGACAACTTGTGACTGAATGCTCATTTGAATCAACTGAGAAACTACCCTGCCCCGGGTTATGATTAAAGGTTTCATTTTGTGCGGAAAAGAAAACTCCTACTTCGTTGGCTCAAAGGGGTTGACTAGGGATTATCTTCCTTATAACTCCACTGTTTTTGGATTTAAAACAACGCATGTACATCGTCAGCAAAGTCCATCCAAAATCATATTGTATGAGATCATGGTATTGTTTTTGTCATCCTCCCTCTAAAGGCTTACAGCTTGTAATCGAGAGTTGAATATCATACAAAAAGGAATAAAAGCATAGTTTCAGTATAGTGAAAACGAATGGATTAACTCGAGACAAACATATGCAATGCATTAATGAGAGCAAACAAAGTCTGACATAAAGATAAGTGTTTAAACAAACAAAGAAATTACAACTGAAAGTTCAAATGAAAAAAAAATTCTACGCCTAAACTTGTCACTTCAGATAGTGTGTCTTTGAGGGGTGACTGAAAAAACTCCAGTTGACCATCTTGTGTAAACTTCAACACTCCTTTGTTAATCAGGTCTTGAATCTTGTTCTTTAACACCCAACAGTGATTAGTGTCATGTCCCCGCCTATTGGAATGGTACACATATATTTCATTATGTTTGTAGTGGAGAGTAGAAGGATTAGGTTTTTCAGGAAGCTCCCTTAATGTAACTAACTTGGCTTCCAACATATGATGCAATGCTTGAGCCAAGGGCATGTTGGTCTCGGTAAATTGTCCTTTGGGCGTATCTTGCTTACGTTGACTACCTTGTCGTTGTTGGCAAGGTCGTTGTTGGACTTGCAGTGTAGTAACCAATTTGAAAGGCGTTCTCTTAACCAAACCAACTTCTTGTCGTATCGGGGGATGATTAATGACTTAAACCCCAACCTTGACTATTTGTTTCATATGTTTTCATTTGTCTTGATGAAGCTTGTTGACGAGAAATCTCAACTCTTCTTGTCCCCGAGCTAAGTTTTGGATAAGAGCCATCTGTCCCAACATCTGGATTCTCATTGTTGCTATCTCAGCTTGTAATTGCTTCAACTGGCCATCCTTGTCGTCTTCAGGATTCTTCTCGATCATGCTCTTAATGAGGAGTGCTTTCACTTCTTCTTGCTCCTTGGACAGGTTTAAGAACAAATCTTGAAGCTGATCATTTTGGGTCTGAAGATCTTGGACAGTTTATTCGGGAGCCATTTTTTACTGAAATGAACAGTAAGCTGATAAGAAAACCTATATGGGGAAAACCTGTCATGATATGATGCATGATATGTGGATGCAATGTTTTCAAGGATCTCGTGGGGTAAACACAAGAAAATGTCAGAAGTTGTATTTTGATCACAGCTTTGATTGTAGAACTTCATATTGTTGAATGTCCTTCTACGAGAATCAAGCTCACCATGTCAAGTGGGTCATAGCCCTTGACTCGAGTTATCTTGCTTTGGTCTTTGACGGTGTTTAGTTAGAGGAAAATAAATCCTCTTGCCCTTTGATAGACTTCTGGTTCAATATAATCCTGTATCACAGACCCTTGAGACCCTTGAAATGGTTATTGAAAATGCTATGGTATGATGTCATGATGTTATGTACAAATAAACATATACAAACAAAGCAAATAAGTCCTTACATTTAGTCTTGCATGAGGTTCATAGGTAAATACCCTCTTGAAGTTTAGTTGGTTCAACATGTCCTAGAATGTAATCGGGTTCTAGGGAATCTCAATATCATTGATCTTTCTTCATCGGGCACTGTTTCAGTGCAAGCCTCTTTATTGACGACCGAATTATCCTGAAAGTTCAATCTCAATGAGTGTAGCATCGAGTATCAACCAACTTCGGACTGCACCTAAGTCGGCTATGTCACTACTTCGTAATGGCCAAGTTGTTCAATTAAAGGTTCTAAGGTTTGTTAGTGCTTCGCGACACCATACATCGGCCCCGCATTCTTCTTAATTCTCCATAAGGGATACCGGTACCCACAAATGTGCCACACTAACATATCTATTGTCTCAACCATATTGGTCTACACCGTATAGTCTCCATAATTTTTGCTATTTACCTAATGGTGTTCCCAGATCCGAGTAGAGGATCAATACAAACCCAAACAAGGACCCACAAATTTAAATTAAACAAATCAAACAATGAAAGCAATTAAATGTGATCTACTTTAAGGTAACACCACTTTTAAATATATCCCCAGCAGAGTCGTCAGTTCTATAATACGGTGGGAGAACTGACTTGGGTGTTTTGCGTTTTATCGCAATTGTTGCGGATAGCAAGAGTCGCCACCGACTTTTCTTTTATCCAATAAAGGAAAGGGTGAAAAGAACAGGAAAGACCTTTTGAGATATTTTCTTGAGTTCGGGTGGTAGGTTATGAAAAGGGAAGGTGTTAGCACCCTTTTTATCTGTAGTTATCTATGGGCTCTTAGTTGCTAGCTCACTTTGAAAATGCTTTGTTTGAAATGTGTTTGTGATAGTTTCGAAAGTATTTTTTAAAAGTGCCTTCATTTAGGCGAACTTTGTAATGATTCTCGTCTCTATAAGAATGCATACAAAGTTTGACTTTTGATAATATTTTATGGAAAAGTGTTGGTGTGTTTGAAAGATGTTGTTTTGAAGATATTGTGAGCAAGCAACTATTAATGTTCTACCTACTCAAAAAGTATTTGTTCATTTCCTCCTCCTTTAGATAGTGTTATCTTACCATTAGTTTGTAAGAAACCTTATCATTGGATGTGAGGGACGGGCGTGAGTCATTGTACAATCATAGAAGACAACTTGTGAGATGTTTTAGCAATTTGTCGTAAGGGTCTAAGATTATTTACCGGAGGCAACATTGAAGGGTCATCGAGGGACTACAATCTTTTAATCAAGGGTCTTTTGCTAAAACATCTCACATTCGAGGGACATGACTGTTTTATTCGTAAGGCAACAAGTGGAGTTAACCCTAGAGGTGCAAGTGTTTATTTTGCATGCATTATTTTGTCTTGAATTAGGGTTTTCTAGTTATTGATTTTATCTTGCCGTACAATCCCTAATTAACTAACATTTATATGAAATCGATAAATTGCGGAAAATAAATGTCCTACGCTATTACATCAATTGGGTATGGGGTGTACAAATTTACAAATGGAGGTTGCAAGTAAATTAAATCCTAAGTTACTATTACAACTATATTGAATGGATAAGAATGTACAAGAAAGTAAATGGAAGAGAAAATGAATTTAGTTTTGGATTTTGTTAACAAAAATGGTTTTTGACCTAATTAATTAAAGAAAAAATTTAATAATACTAAGAAAAATTAAATCTAAGTTAATTAAAAAAAGAAATTAATTTAATTAAAGAAACAAGTTTTTTAGGTTTTTTCGTGAAAAAGTTTTAATTAAATTAAACTAGTATAAATATTAATTAATTAAAAGAAAACCTAAGTTCTAAGTTAATTTTTAATTAAAATAAAATAAATTAAACCTAAGTCTAATTACTAATTTATTTAAGAAAAGAATTAAATTTGTTTAAGAAAATATTTTTGTCTTTTTTAGTTTAGAAAAGGAAACAAAATAAAAATATAAGTATATTAGATATATAAATAAATAAAAATATTTTTTTGGATTTTATTAATAATAATAATAATAATAATAATAATAATAATAAAAGATAAGATAAAAAGAATATAAAATAAAATATAAAAGATAAAGTCAGGGGGGGTGAAAACTTGAATTGGGAGTTTGTTAGATAAAACAGTTTTTGGGCCCAAGTTTTTTTTATATGCAAACAAAAAAATGAAATAAAAAAGTGATTGGGCCTGCACGATTGGAAAGCAATAGGGGGGTGCGTGCGTGAAGAAATTGTGTTGGGCTGTCAATTTAAGCCCAACAGCATAAAAATGACAAAAAACAGAATAATAAAACAAGTAAGAGGAAAAAAGAGAAATTGTGTTGGGCTGTCAATTTAAGCCCAACAACATAAAAATGACAAAAACAAAATAATAAAACAAGTAAGAGGAAAAAAGGTCACAAGGGGTTTCGAACCCCTGCCCTTATATTTTCCATACATTGCCTCCACCACTGCGCCAGCTACTTCAATCTGTTATTATGATAACTCTAATAATATATAAAAAATGAATTAAGTTTGAAATATATATATATATATATATATATATATATATATATATATATATATATATATATATATATATATATATATATATATATATATATGTGTGTGTGTGTGTGTGTGTGTGTGTGTGTGTGTGTGTGTGTGTGTGTGTGTGTGTGTGTGTGTGTGTGTGTGTGTGTGTGTGTGTGTGTGTGTGTGTGGTGGGCTTGGGCCGGATCGGGTCAACACAAGACCCACCTCTTGTATCTGAACAAAACAAAACATAAGGGTTGTAACACCCTGAAGATCAAAAGAGGCAGCGCCTCTACTTCATCTCTCTCGCTGCTTCGCGATCCTTGCCTCCTTCTTCATCATCTTCGTTTGGACACCATGGATGTATCTTTGACTCTGTCATTTTCCCTTGTTTTTGTTCGGAGCTTCTAACCGATTCTGCTGTGGTTTTTATAGTGAAAATGTGATTGGAAAAGAGAGGAAGGAAGAAAGAGCGCACGATTCGGACCTTTATCAGTTGATTCTGAGTGAGTTTGTTCCTTTTTTTCTTCTTTCCTATTATAAAATATCTAAACGGTTAGGGCTTTGCGAAAATAATGAAAAAATATGTTAGAGTTTCATGTTTGGTATCGGTTCTGTGTATGTATAAGTGTTGTTGTTTGTTGGAGTTTCGGACTTTGTATATTTGTGTATATTTTGTGAAAGGAGCTTCCAAATGATGTTGGGGTTTTGCTGTCTTTATATTGTGATTTGCTTGTTTCACTTTGCTTTCTGATACTGACTTGAGGGAGGCTTCTGTTTTGACTTGTTACTTTTACTGATTTTTCACAAATCAACTTTGTTGTACTTGTTTCTTGTTGGACCAGTTTCTTGTGGGACTTTTGTACCTTTCTGGTTTTTCTATTTTGCTGTGCTAGTTTTCTGTACCCTATGCTTGTTGTACGGTTGCTTGTTGTACAAATTGCTTATGCTGTGAACCAAACAAAACATTGCTTTGAGATTTGTTTGAGATTTGTAGTACAGTTTTGGCATATGACTTTATACTATAATTCTGATTTTTTGATTGAGACAAACAGATATGATGCTTTGTGATTGTTTGCTTGTTGGTCTGGTTTTCTATCTTTTATGATCCTGCACTTGGTGTTTTGTGATGGTTTTACAATTGACTTTGAAAGCCCTGTGCTATGATGAACTTTCTCTGAGTATTTTTTATATCTCATTGTGAACCAACTAGATTTGTGATTTGTAGTAGAGATAATTGGCCTGTGATGGATACTTGAACCTGGTTCTGTTTGTAAAACAATAAGACTTTTTTTGTTGGGCTTGAATTCTGACTTTTGAATCTTTTGCTAATGGGCTGAAAACATGATTGGAATTCTTTGAATTTGTTTATTGTGAACCAAGTTTTGTCTTTTGCAATAGGCAGAACTAACCCCCTTAAAAAATATGATTCCATAAGCCAAACCCTAATGGTGAATTTAAAATATTTTTCAATTTTCTTGTTTGTGCTCATGTTTGAATTGCTAACCAAAAATATCTTTTGTTTCATGTACAAAATGAAAACGACAAGATCAAGGAGGAAGTTCGAAGATGCTTGAAGATGAAGACATCTTTTTGTTTTTGTAATGGAAAAAAATAGGAAAAATTATAGTTTATGCTTTGGAAATTGAAATTGAATTCTGTAATGATTTTGAATTTGTTTTGAGTTTGTAAATAGATTTGAATTTGAATAATGAACATTTGGAATTTTGGAAATTCGAATGTTTAAAGAAGAAAAGATGTAAATAAATAATGTGATGTGTTACAAAATAAATGTGAAATAATTTGTAATATTTGAAATAATATTGTGATGTAAGTTATAATGTTGAAAGAATAAAAATGTAATATGTTTAAAAAGAATAATTCGATGTGTTGAAAAATAATAATGACGCAATTTGTAATGTTGAAGGAAGAATAGATGTAAATAGAAAATGTAATGTGTTAATATGATGCATTTTGTAAATGAAAGATGTAATGTGCTGAAAAACAAACATGATTCTATTTGTAACGTTGAAAGAAGAATCCAGGAGTTCTATCTTATGCATGAGAAACTTGGTCTCCTTGCGCTATCCACAATAAAAGCCTAGAATTTTAGGCCATAAAGACTTGAATAATGCTCGCATTCTGAAGGAAAATCCCAGAACCAAACAAACTTGTTAGATCACGAAATTAAATCGCAATTGAAGTTTCCTCTGTGAATGCTTGATGAAAACCAAAGTTTGAAAAATCACGAGAATGAATATCCAGATTTGACAGCTTGAGCTCCTAAATGCCCGAAATGATGCATCATAAAAACCTAAACAAACCCTTGCATGAAATACTCCAAAATTCCTCTAATTAAGAAAAAGATCAAAACCCTAATTTCTAATCAACTCCGATTAACTTTCTTCACCAGGAAGTGATGTATTATCAAAGAGTTTTCATATTCGCCATCATGAATCAAAACCCTTAATCTGAGACAAACTCAAATATAGGCCTTAACATTGCGCAGCTATTGAAACACGATCCTTGATCTCAACAAGTATCACATCTTTAAGAGTCAAAACCCTAGCTCAATACTAAAGGACGGGAGAAATTTTGAAGACCCGCAAACTTAAATCCTTGATGAATCCATTGGCATATCTGGAGGTCTGAGAAGCTTTGAACAATCGAAAAACCCTAGAAGAAAATTTTAAAGGAAAGGGAGGGCAAATTTTGGGGTACAACGGCTGTCATTGCTAGTCTTCGACCAACTGGGGAAATATTCGATCCAATGGACATGGACGAAGACACTATCGAATTTGACAAGGCTACTTTCACCTAGTATACTGAAGATCATCACACCAAGAATGACGAAGAACACATTGCCTTTTTGGCCTTATGGCTCTCACGTTGTGTCTTTTGTTCGAGATCTCTCCAAGTGGTGAAGAGGTATCTCATCATGGCAAACCAATTGGTTTATGGGCTCAAATTATGCCTCATCTAAATGATCATGGGTTCGCTTTATGAATCCCTTGGAGAAGCTGCTAACTATTTGAGGAATTACAAAATGGGTAACATTATCCTCTTAGTTGAATCTTTCTGACTACTTCAACTATGGTTGAATTCCATGTTCGAAACATTGCTCCAAACCTATAACACCATCAATGAGGAAGATGATATTATAAAGAGCAGGACCTTTGAAAGAAGGAGATTAGCTTGCTTAACTTCTTGTGACGAAGGAACCCATCTTCCAGAATCATTTACTTTGTTTATGATGATGTTCGCTAAGCGTTACAACTTTACTCCATCAATGGCTCATTTTGTTAATAGAACGTGTGGCCTTGAGTGGTTCACTAGAGAATTCCCTACTTCGACTCTAAATCAAGAAGAAGAATCCATGGCTATTTGGGAAGCATTCTCACCCCTAAACTGCTTGTCAACAGGCTAAGGCCTTTGAAGAGTCATTATTCCCTAGCTAGCTATCAGCCCAATCTAGTTTCTCAACAATTTGGCTTGAACCAAATATAACTGTGATCGATGGAAATAGAACTGACTGTTTTGGAATGCTGGTTCGCGTTTGCGTTTGTTTCCGTAAAATGTCGCGGTAAGCAAGAGTCGCCACCGTCTTTTATTTTCTCCAACAAGGAAAGGACAAAAGCACAGCAAAATTCCTTTTCGAGATGTTTCTCGGGTTCGGGAGGTAGATTATAGAAAGGGAAGGTGTTAGCACCCTTTCTATCAGTGGTTACCCACGGGCTCTTAGGTACTTGCTCACTATGTTTTCAAAAAGTTTTGCTTTTCTTGTGTTTGTGGGTTTTGAAAAAAGTTTTGTTTGAAAACTTCGATTTAACTCTTGTATCTGTCCTCAAGAGTGTATGGAGTATTTTTTGAAAACTTTGTTTGAAAAAGTGTAAGTGCGAAAAAGTTTGTTTTGTTTTGAAAGAGCAAATACCTGAGAACCTCTACCTACTCAAAAGAAATTAAGATGTGTAAATGTCCTTTAGACATCGCTATCCCACTATTGAGGAGTAGGTAGCATCGTCGTTGGAGTTTCCGGGTCAATTCGATTTTAGGGACATGTGGTCACTAAAGCAATGGTAGGACGCCTTAGCGGTAACCCTAGTGTCTTAGATCATTTTTTATCGAGGCAACCATTTCGAGGCAACTTTGATCTTTAGACAGAAGGGCGACCTCTAAAACACCTTATACTCAATGACCACGTCGAGGCAACCAAGTGAGGCGTACCCTAGGAGTGGCATGTGCGAGTGTGTCAGGTTTCAGTTATATTATCTTTATACATGTTATGGTGAGCTACGATTGATTTTAAATTAAGATAAATCTTGTCATGCATAACCTATTTAGCATACATCTAGCAGTTAATAGTTGCGGAAAAGAAAACTAAGCTATTACAAGGCGTCGGGTATTTACATCGCCAAAAACAAACCCTTGAAAAAGTAAATTGCGGGAAATTAAATGAAAGCGATGAAAAGGTCCTAATTAAAGCTATTACATCCTCGGAGCAATTACATAATTGAATAAAAATATGGATCAAAAATCATACGTGCGAGAAAAATTGAATCGGAGAGTTTTCTAGGGTTTTGACCCTTTTTTGAGAAAGATGGAGATTTTCATTATTTATGAATTAAATTAAACCTAAAATAATTAATTAATAAAAAGAAATATTTTTTGGTTTTTTAGAATATTTAAGGAAATAAAAATAAAAATTAATAAAAATGGTTAAAACCTAATTCTACATTAATTTTATTTATTGTGAAAATATTATTATTATGTCTAATTAAAACTAAACAAATTAATTATTTATTTATTTACAAAAATAAACTAATTAAATTTAATAAATAAAAATATTATATTTTTTAGTTTTCTGATTTTATTATGAAAATATTAATTTGGTTAATTAAGTAATAATAATAATAATTAATAATAGTAAAAAAACAATTTAAATAAAAAATATAAAAGAAGAAAAAGAAATAAACCCAGGGGGGGGTTGGGCCCAAGAGGAGGTAGAGTCAGCAATTCTTGGCCCATTATGCTTCCAGCCTGTTTGACTTTCCAGGATTATCCACGCGCTCGTTGACTTGGACACTCGGTGGACATCATCTTGTGACCATCAGATTTGGCCTGATGGCCATCTGGCGCTTGAGATCTGGAGATCCATGATATGCTACGCCTGCTGAATCACATGCAATCACCTGGATAAAATTTATAACAAATATTTGGGGGACCTGGGATTCGAACCCAGGTCCCAATGGACATCCCACTCACGCTTCCACCACTGAGCCACGTTGCATCTTTGTAATAATAATAAACAACAAATAATTTATATCAAACAAACGCCTATGCCTGAAAAAATAAAAAAAAGCGCGCTGATTTCAAACCAGCCAATGGGAGAGCGACGTGTGGTCGTCTTCTTCCCCAAAACCCTGTATTTTTTTCTGCGGATTTGATTCCGCATCAAAATCCGTGGCTCATCTCTAAAATCCACCCTAGGCTATGAAAATCAATTCTAAGACCATGGCTGATCTCGTCTCCATCTCCTGATCACTCCTATACCAATTATTGTGGCCAATTTTCCCTACATCAAAAACACATAAAAAGCAAGCGTATGAACCCTAGAATCGGGCATCATGATACAGGGCATAAAAACCAAATTGACTATTGCAGTTATGTTAGAAATCAAACAATAAACATGAATATGCTAATGTTTTGAAGAAAAAGTGCAAGAATAGAAGATCACGATTCCATGTTCAGAGGTCCATTCGTGACAACTTACAGTGCACTGTAGGTGATGAAAAGGCCTGGTTTTTATTGCTTTTGCTTCACAGGCTATCAGGCAAGAGAGCTACGTTCTCTTTTTGGTCTGAAAGTGCCTCTAACACTGTTCTTGATCTCACACTTTTTCAACAATTTTTGCAATTTGCTCTGGCCGTTTTAGCAATCCTTAGGTCGTCCATTAGGTTTGTGTAGCTTGCTTATGTATAAGGCAATCAGTCTAGGTCAAAATTTGGGCTTTTATCCATGTATATTCAAGAATTAGGTTTTGACTTTATCACCATTGTTAACCTTTCCAAATATGGCCAAATCTAAGATTTTGTGCACAAATAAGCCTTGCACGAATTGGTTAGTTGTCACATGATATATGAAAGCTGTACAAATCACAAAGATACTATTCCATTGATTTTTAGATTTTATTTGAATTATTATAGATTTAAAATGAATTAAATCAATAAAAATTAAATAAAATAGAAAAAAATGTTTGATCCTGAAATTAAGTATGGGACACGTGTGTGGCATGACAAGACTAAATCAAATGGAAAAAAGTGGGCCCTTTTGTCAAAAATTGGAGTTTTGAGGATAGTTGACTTTTGCAAATTCATGAAAATTTCCCAACTTCTCCAATGCACAACTTGCTCAATTTTGATCTTTTGGAGGTGTTCTTGAACATTTTGGAAAGCCCTTGAAGTCCTATAACCAATGCTTTTTGTCCCATGTCATTTAGATTTGCCAATATCAAGTTATGGCCTTTGACTCAAAGTGTACTTTTGTTGACTTTTGAAATTGACCTATAATGTAAAAATTGGTAACTTCTTGTGAGTGCATTTTCTGATCTTGGAGTGTGAAGATGGATTGTAGGAAATTGCATCCTCTTCAAAATTAGATATGGATGGAATTTTTCTGATAAACCATGAAAGAGTTATGCCCTTGTCAAAGTACAGTTGACTTTTCTGCTATCCAAAAATAGTAACTTTTACATCTTTGATGATTTTTGAGCTATTCTTGTGAAATCATGATCAAGACTTGATCAAATGATGATTGTGAACTCAAAATAAGATGTTGACCAAGAATTCTGACTTTTGACTGCAAAATGACCATTTTGCCCTTGCAGTTGACTATGGATCAAATGGAGCTTTTGTCTGTGCAAATTGGCACTGTGAGTCTTGAAACTTGGCATGTAGGTGCTTGAGGATGTATATAGGCCTATGAGACTTGATTGAACCATTGAAAACCCCAAATTCCTTGAAAGAACCAAAACCCTAATTTCAGCTGTCTTAGGAAGTGATTTGATTGTACAACCCTTGAGCAATCTTGAACAATTTAAAGATCATTCTTGACAAACCTTGAGGGATATGGGAGGGAAAATTTTGGGGTACAACAGTTGCCCCTGTTCAATCTTCTTAAACATGAGGATGTAGATTGGCTTGCGTGCCTTTCGTGATCCGAAGGTGGAAGATGATTGAACACTAAAGTGCCCAGAAATTTGCACTCGCATGGTGTAGTATCAACAATGTGATGTCGGGAATTCCATTTGGAGAGATGATGGATAGGAGGATGGGCTTATAGATGCCATCTGGGGATTGTTGGTAGAAGGATGGGCTTATAGATGCCATCTGGAGATTGTTGGTAGAATTGTAACTTTGTAAGTTGAAAGAAGGAACCTGTGTAGGGTTGCCTGATGATGAGTCAGTGTGAAACTTTATCTGAAAGAGAAAAGGAACCGGTGTAGGATTGCTTCATGATGGTCAAGTAAATAATGGTCCTGTCTAGTTTCAGGTATTAATCTCTGACTTGAGAAAGAAAGATGGTCTTCCTGGCTTGTTACAGGTATTAATCTTCGATCTCCTCGTGTAGGTGGTTTTCCTGGCTGGTTTCAGGTATTAACCTACAATCAGTCGTCCACAGAATTTTCCTGGCTAGCTACAGGTATTCAACTGGGACTTGAAAAGGTTGGCCGATGAGATAGTTGTCCTGGCTGGTTACAGGTATTGATCTCTGACCTGAGAAAGAAAAATAGTTTTCCTGGCTTGTTACAGGTATTAACTTTCAATCTCTTCATGTAGATAGTTTTCCTGGCTGGTTTCAGGTATTAATCTACAGTCAGTCGTCCACAGATAGTTTCCTGGCTTGTTACAGGCGTTAATCTGGGACTTAAGAAGGTCGATGGTAGCCATCTTTTGGTTTGACCTTTTCCTGAAAAAGGTAAAACGTTAGCTGTATGCAATGTCATGATGTATGCAATGCCTGATGTCATGATGTTCTCAAAATGAATGAGATTTGTGTTGTATGATGCGTATGCATGTCATAATGTATGAAGATGTGATGTTTTTAGTTGGGGAAAATAAATCCCGGAGCTGCTGGAGAATAGTGTTGAGTTCTTCATTTCTGCTGGGGATGATGAACGAAGATGATTGTGAGAATAAACCTGTAGGAGAAGACAACTCCGTTGGGGAATAAACCTGGTGAAGATATTACTCTGCGGGGAATTACTCTGTGGGAAGAGATGCTTTGCTGAGATTTTAACGATAACTCCGCTGGGGATTCCGTTGATAAGCTCTGTTGGGGATCTTGATGATGAACTCCGCTGGGGATATAAAGAACTTCGCTGGGGATGATCTTTCTGTGGCAACTTGTTGAGGATAACCCAGTTAGACTCTTGTGGGGGTAACCTTCTGAATATGGCTGGGGAGATACATTTGTACTCTACAGGGGACAAGCTTCCAGAATCTACTGGGGAAGACGATTCAACTCTGGCGGGGAAGCTTTATTAGACTGCGCTGGGAAAATGGCTCCACTGGGGGTATCTTGTATTCCACCGGGGAACATTCTTATACTCTGTCGAGGAATATTAAGACTGCCGGGGATGCTTGCTGAGGAATATCTTTATACTCCGCTGGGGAATATTAAGACCTTCTAGGGATACCCAATCTTTTCGAGATTGACGGTAGACTAACTCTGCTTGGGGGAGAGTGTTGCTGATTCCTTCGTAGTTGCAAATCTTAGTGGGGAGAGCTTCCCTTACTGTCTTACTCGGGGAGTGAAGGTATCTTGGTCATATTCTTCAGCTGAACCTACCTTGGTACCTTGGTGGACAGAGCAACTAGACCTCTTAGACAATTCTTATTGCCCCTACTTCTGATGTCACCTGTAATTAGTCCTTTGTTTCGCATGCAAATATTTATGAGCAGCAATTAATGTCAAATGCATATATCAAAAATGAACATTGGACGTTCTTTGCAAAACAAAACAGATAAAGGAAAAAACAATTTGCAATTTTGTATGAAAAACGAACTTGTATTGATTTTGAAGCTTGCCCGTAAATAGGCGCTTTTGTACAAGAGGTTGACGTCCTAGTAAGAGAACGCCGCCGGACAAATAGGATTTATACAATTTGTAAAAAGAAAACAAAACAGCTATGTGAATAATCCCACTGGGTTCCAACTCTGCTATCGCCTTTATATCTTCAAGCATCTCATCACTTTGCTGCTTGGTTGAAGATGAATCTGATTGATTGGTGTCGTCTGAGCCTGATAGTCAATACCGAAGTCCGGATGCGAGGTGATCTAATGAGACATAGTGTTACGCTTTAATCCCTAACTTTTGCCTGGACCGCCCTTTCAGGTTTTCAGTCCACCGGGATACCCATTTTTGCCCAAGCCGCCTTTTCAGGTTTTCGACTTGCCGGGTGTACAGATTTTTTTATTTTCATCCCTTATTTTTGCCCGAACCCTTTTGGTTCACCGGGAAGCCCTTATTTTTGCCTAGGCCAGTCGACCTAGCGGGTCTTTAATTACGCGTAGTATCTTTTCACTATGTCTGCATTGACGGGGTGAGGAAGGTCGTCACCATCCATGGTGGTTAGAATCATCGCTCCTCCTGAGAAGATGTTCTTAACCACAAATGGCCCTTCGTACGTAGGGGTCCATTTGCCCCTGGGATCACCTTGAGGTAGAATGATGCGCTTGATTACCAGGTCCCCGACTTGATACTCTTGTCGCCTGACTTTCTTGTTAAATGCCTTGATCATTCGTTTTTGGTACGTCTGACCATGACAAATAGCAGTGAGTCTATTTTCGTCGATTAGGTTTAGTTGATCAAGCCGGGTCTGGATCCAGTCGTCTTCGCTTAAACCCGCATCCTTCATGATCCGGAGAGAGGGTATCTGAACTTCAATAGGCAGGACTTCCTCCATGCCATATACCAAGGAATAGGGTGTTGCCCCTGTTGACGTTCGTGCTGAGGTACGGTACCCATGAAGAGCAAATGGTAACATCTCGTGCCAATCTTTGTAGGTCACTGTCATCTTCTGCACAATCTTCTTAATATTCTTATTAGCTGCTTCTACAGCCCCATTCATCTTCGGCCTGTAGGGAGAAGAGTTGTCGTGCTGTATCTTGAATTGCTCGCAGAGCTCAGTGATCATCTTGTTGTTAAGATTGGTACCATTATTCGTAATGATCCTTTCCGGTACACCGTATCGACAGATCAGGTTGTGCCGAATGAACCGTGCCACGACGTTCTTGGTTACCGTAGCAAAGGAAGCTGCTTCAACCCACTTCGTAAAGTAATCAATCGCTACCAGGATGAAGCGATGCCCGTTAGATGCCGTAGGTCTGATCTCGCCGATCATATCAATGCCCCACATTGCAAAAGGCCAAGGTGATGTCAAGACGTTCAAAGGAACTGAAGGAATGTGCACCTTATCAGCATAGATCTGGCACTTGTGACATGTCCGAGAATACTGATAACAGTCGGCTTCCATTGTTGACCAGTAATATCCTGCCCGAAGGATTTTCTTTGCCATGGTATGTCCACTGGAATGCGTTCTGAAGGTACCTTCATGCAGTTCTGCCATGATCCTTTCTGCTTCAATTTTATCCACACAACGCAGTAAGGTTGAATCATGGTTCCGTTTGTAAAGAATGCCATTGCTAATGAAGAACTTTGCCGCGAACCTTCTCAGAAACTTCTTGTCATTAACAGACGCGCCCTCGGGGTATTCTTGAGCTTCAAGGTACCTATTTACTTCATGATACCAAGGCTTTTATGTTACCTATTCGGTCTTAAGATCACAACAATATGCAGGTTCATCCACTTTCCAAATAACGATCTGGGGAGCCTCGTTGTCCCACTTGACTTTGAACATAGAAGACATCGTAGCTAACGTGTCCTCCAACTGATTCTCCTCTCTTGGGAAATGTTTAAAGGTTATTTCCTCGAAATGGGGAAGCAACGTCAACACATACTCCTTGTAAGGAATAAGATTTGGGTGTTTCATATCCCACTCGCCTTTGATCTGACTGATCACGAGAGCGGAATCTCCGAAGACACTCAGAAACTTGATCCTTAGGTCAATTGCAGCTCGAATACCCATGATGCATGCTTCATACTCCACCATGTTGTTGGTGCAGTTGAAACATAGTCGGGCGGTGAGCGGAGTATGAGAGCCTTTAGGAGATATGATCACAGCGCCAATGCCATTACCCAAAGCGTTTGAGGCTCCGTCAAAGTGCATAGACCATCGGGATCCTTCCTCAGGTCCTTCATCCGGTCCAGGTACCTCGCAATCAGTCACTACCATGATATTCTCGTTTGGAAATTCAAAGTTCATAGACTGGTAATCATCCATTGCCTGATGTGCCAAATGGTCTGCCAACACACTTCCCTTGATTGCCTTTTGAGTCGTGTACTGGATGTCATATTCCGTCAAGATCATCTGCCATCTTGCTATTCTTCCGGACAAGGCAGACTTTTCGAAGATATACTTGATTGGATCCATCTTTGAGATCAACAGAGTAGTGTGAGTCAACAAATACTGTCTTAGCCGGCGAGCAGCCCATACCAAAGCGCAACAAGTTTTCTCGAGCAGTGAGTATCGGGTCTCACAGTCGGTAAACTTTTTGCTAAGGTAATAAATAGCGTGCTCTTTTCGGCCAGACTCATCATGCTGACCTAGCACACACCCCATTAAATTGTCAAGTACTTTCAAGTATAAGATTAGAGGTCTCCCTTCAACCGGTGGCATAAGAATGGGTGGCTCTTGGAGATACTCTTTGATTCTTTCGAAAGTGGTCTGACATTCATCGTTCCAACGTACCACTTGATCTTTCTTCAGTAGCTTGAAGATTGGTTCACAAGTAGCAGTTAGGTGTGAGATGAATTGGGCAATGTAGTTCAACCGTCCTAGAAAGCCTTTGACTTCTTTTTCAGTCTTGGGAGCTGGCATCTCTTGTATGGATTTCACTTTGGCAGGGTCCACTTGAATACCTTTGTCGCTCATGATGAAACCTAGTAGTTTTCCAGATCTCACCCTGAAGGTGCACTTGTTCGGGTTTAATCTCAGCTTGTACAACTTCAAACGGTCAAACAGCTTCTGTAGATGGTCAAGGTGTTCCTCCTTAGTTTGGGACCTTGCAATCATATCATCGACGTATACTTCAATCTCATGATGGATCATATTATGAAACAGAGCAACCATGGCACGCTGATACGTTGCCCCAGCATTTTTCAACCCAAAAGGCATGACCTTGTAACAAAAGGTGTCCCACTGAGTAACAAAAGTGGTCTTCTCCATGTCTTCGGGAGCCATCTTTATCTGATTATAACCAGAGAAACCGTCCATGAAGGAGAATACCTTGTGCTGAGCAGTATTGTCAACCAGAACATCCATGTGAGGCAGAGGGAAGTCATCCTTAGGGCTCGCCCTGTTCAAATCCCTGTAGTCAACACACATTCTGACCTTACCATCTTTCTTCGGCACTAGAACCACATTGGCAACCCACTGAGGGTAAGAAGTTACTGCTAGAAAACCGGCGTCAAATTGCTTCATAACCTCAGCCTTGATTTTCTCGGACATCTCTGGGCGCATACGGCGGACCTTCTGTTTTACCGGAGGGCATTCTTCCTTGGTAGGTAGGTGATGAACCACAATGTCGGTATCCAACCCAGGCATATCTTCGTAAGACCAGGCAAAGATTTCCACGTAGTCATGCAACATCTGAATCAACCGTTGTTTCACAATAAACTCCAGATTTGCACCGATCTTGACTTCCTTTTTGTCTGCCTTAGTACCCAGATTCACTGTTTCTACTGGCTCTTCATGTGGCTGAATGGCCCTCTCTTCCTGCAGTAGCAGTCTTGCAAGCTCACGAGGCACTTCGCAATCATCTTCACCTTCGTCTTCGGCTAAGTTGATCGGATTTTCGAAGTCATAACGGGCAGTAGCAGAGTTGTTACCAGTGAGATCTAGAGTGGATTGGGACCTGTATATGTGAGTGTGTGTAAATAGTTGTTTTGCAATATATGATAAAGAAAGACAAGGAGCGCAAAATTTGAAATGCAAGAACGTCCAATGCTTTTATTAATGATATATGAAAATGGCACACAAAAGCCCTCACAAATGAAGCCACGGTGCCCCGGGTAAGACACCGGGCCATAAAGTTTCACAATATTGTCTGTTACAAATTCAAAACAAAAGAGTTCATTACTGAGTAACAAAAGTAATAGGGACGAAGTCCTTTGCCATCCAGTTGTTTGGTCCATCGTTGGTCGTAGGGTAGATCCAGCTGTCGAATTCAGATTCCTCCACATCATCTTCGATGGCATTTACTCCCGGGTTGCTGATGAACACAGGAGGTCTTCCAATCCTTGCACTACGGACAACCTTTTGATCTTCTGCAGTGAAACCCAAACCAAACTTGTCAGTCTTCTGAGTGAAATCAGGAAGTCGGCCCCAGTTTGCATACTCACCCTTCTTAATAACAGCCCGGGCATCCTTTAAGGAAGCCATCTTCAAAGGAGAATCTTCAACCACGGTCTCAGCTGATGCCAATGTCTGAGGAACTTCTTCAAAGTGTTGAAATGGGGTCTCAATGAACTCCCCATCCATCTCTATGTACCGTAACGAGTTGAAGTGGATGACCATGTACTCTTCCTCCCCCTGTACAGTCACGATCTTCCCTTTGACTGGGTACTTCAGCTTTTGATGGAGTGTGGAAGTCACAGCTCCAGCTTTATGGATCCATGGACGACCCATCAAACAAGAATAGGACGGCCGAATGTCCATCACGTAGAATGTAGAATCGAAGACCTAAGAACCAACTCTAATTGGAATATCAACTTTACCATGCACCATCCTTTTAGACCCATCAAAGGCCCGGACAACAATGTTACTTGGCTTTAGCTCCAACCCTTCACAATCCAACCTGTCTAGAGCTTTCTTGGGCAAGACTTTCAATGAGGAACCAGTGTCAACCAACACATGTGCAAGAGTAGTGCCCCTACATTCAATGGAGACATGCAGGGCATCGTTATGGTTCTTCCCTTTAGCAGTCAGATCAGCGTCAGAGAAACCCAAACCATTATCAGCAGTTAAATTGGCCACACAATCGGTAAACTGATCAGCTGATGTCTCTTGTGGCACGTGGGCCGTCTTCAGGAAGGTAATCAGAGCCTTGGCATGGGCCTCTGAACACAACAACAATGATAAGATAGAAATCTTGGAGGGGGTTTGCCCCAGCTGCTCAACTATATTATAATCACTCTTCTTGATGATCTTCAGAATCTCTTCCATCTCCTGTTTGGAAGCTTCAACATTAATGGTCTTCGATGCCTCCGTCTGGGCAGGCATATCAGTGGCTATCCCTTTGCCCCGAGCGTCAGATGACTCGGCGACAGGGGTAGAACTAAGAACTTGATCAGGAATGGCATTAGGCACACTTGCAGGTGTGATGACAATAGGTCTTCGGACAGTTGGTGGCGCAATATCAGGTGAGAAAAGCCTACCACTTCGGGTGACTTTAGCAGGCCCAGTGATGTTGCTGACGCCGGTATTAGTATCAAACTCCTGCTTAACTCCAAGAACATAAACATCTGCCCCATAGTGCCAAGGGATAGCTTTGTCAGATGTGTAGGGAATAGGCCCCGGAACAGTGATGATTATGGGTGCAATCTTCTGAACAGGCGTAATTCTGACAGGCTTCTTCGAGGGAGCCTTGGGAGAATTGTTGAAAATGGTAATAATGGAAGCTTCTTCAGTAGGGGTGGCAGGAACAACAATCTTCTCAAACAGGATTTCCTTATTATCCATCAGGTTTTGGATGCCTGACTTCAAAGATGGACAACCAGTAGGTGAAACAGAACATAGATGGCAACCTTTACTACATCCCTGAAATAAACCGGCTAGCAACAGGTTCCTTTTGACGGTCATCAGCGGGGTAACAATGTCATCCACAGAGGCTATAAACAAGTCTTCCTCTACAGCATTTACTCCATGTTTGGGCATGGGAGCAGTCACAACATTAGGCCTCTCGGGCGCCTCGAACTCAATTTCCTTTGCATCGATTAGGTCCTGAACCTTATTCTTCAAAGCCCAACAATCATCCGTAGTATGCCCCGGGCTGTCAGAGTGATAAGCGCAGCGGGTGTTAGGATTGTACTTTGGGGATGTTGTGTTTGAAATCTTCGGAGCTTCTTTCAGAGTCACCAGATTGGTTGTCAATAACTGCGGCAATATCTGGGACAAGGTCATATTGAGGCGAGTGAATTGCCTTCGAGGTCTCTCACCCCTTTGTTGGTTGTGATGCTGAGGAGCACCAGCAGGTTTTGAAATGACCACCGCGTTGACAGCTTGGTGGTGTTCCGGTCTATTCTGTCTTCTCGAACCATAGACGGCACTAAATTCTTTCTTGAACGACTTCTTCTCAGTGCTCGAGGAGGCACCCTTCTGTATCTTCCCGGCCTTGATACCAGCTTCAATCCTCTCACCAGTCAAGATAAGGTCTGTAAACCCGGCTGAGGAGTTTCCAATCAAATGGTTAAAGAACGGACCAGACAGGGTCCCCAGGAACATATCAACAAGCTCACGATCAGTTAAAGGTGGCTGCACCCTTCCGGAAAGGTCTCTCCACTTTTGAGCATATTCTTTAAATCCTTCACCCGTCCCTATTGACATACCCTGGAGTTGGGTACGCGTAGGAGCGAGGTCGGAATTATACTGATACTGCTTATAGAACGCAGTGGCCAAATCTTCCCAGTTACGAATACTGGCCCCATCCAGCTGATAGAACCACTCCAGCTGACTCCCTGAAAGACTGTCCTGGAAGAAATGGATCCACAAATTCTTATCAGCTGTGTAAGGCTGGATCTTCCTTACATATGACCGGAGGTGCAGCTTTGGGCAGGAAGCTCCGTCATATTTGGCAAAGGCATGTGCCTTAAACTTATGGGGAATCACCACCCCAGAGGATAAACTTAGGTCTCCGAAGTCCAGTCCGGGCACATTCTGTATCTTCATAGCGCTCAAGCGGTCCTCCAACTGTTTGTACCTATCCTCAGCAGGAGGATACTGTTCTTCATCATAATCCGTCTCGTTGTCGGAGATCACGGGGATAGGAACCCTTCTCTCTTGTGGACTGTCTTTCCCTACAGATGAGGTGGTCAGATCAACCTCATTCTGCAGTCCATTTCCAAACCTGCGTCCAGTGTTGAACAAGACGGTCCTCTTCTTCTTCTTCTTCCTCTCTTTCAGAATCAGAGTCTTCAAATCCTGTTGACCCTGGGCTAGGCTCATAACCAACTCTTGGAACTGGGCATTCTGGGTCTGGAGGGCCTTGATAGCTTGCTCCGTGGAAGGTTCAGTAGACATGATGATTGCTGAAATAAACAGCGAAGAAGATAAGTGACCTGTAAAAAGGGTACCTGTTATGCATATGATGACATGAAATGCGTATGATTTATGTTTTCAAAGACAATCGGGATTCAAATTTGTAGACAAGAAAGGAAACACACTTTATTAGATTTAACTTTGGAACTTAAATTGTTCGACAAATTGCCCTTAGGCGTTACAAAAATGGAAATACTGAAAAGTAAATAAAACTGTAAAAGAAATCATCAATAGGTCCATCAGTGTTCCCATGGCCTCTTCTTCTCGGTGCGGATATAATCATTCAGGATTTGCTCGTTCTCCAATTGCTTTGTCAGCTTCTGGATCTTCTTTTCTTGTTCATTGAACCTTTACCGATAAGAATCCCGTTCTTCCTGCAGTTGCGCCCAAGACCTCTTCAGTGTGCCAACATCAGTGGGCGTATGAGGATGGAGAGTAGTTGGAGGAACCCCGTCTTTATCAGCAATTTCAAGAGTAATAGGCCTGACAGCTTCGTAGGGCATACCTAAATTCTGGGCACGGATGCGGACCCATCTGAAATATGACTCCATTGGCAGAGAAGTCTTTGGTCCCAACTCATGTGGGTCAGCTTTGTGAACTCTATCCCAAGCCCTGATGAATCTACGACGCAGCTCGTCGCTATCTACATGAAAATCAAAGACGATATGAGGTATCAACATCTCATGAGGCCCTTCTCTTCTGGCTCTTCCAAACTGACGGAGAGCTAAGCATGGGTTATAAGAGATTCCTCCATGGGTTCCGATCAATGGAACATTAGGATACTCTCCACAACGATCAATGACGGCCACCTCATCTAAGCCTCTAAGAGTCCAAATAATGTCATTATCAGTAAGAGACATTATCCTATGAGCCCAACCCCTTCCTTCTTTGTTCTTCAGCATGAACTTAGGGAGGTGCGAAATAAACCACCTCGCCAATAAAGGAGCACAGCACATCAAAGTTCCCCGTTTTCGGGAAGTACGAGTATAGAGATGATGAAGGATGTCACCCAAGAGAGTGGGTACAGGGTTCTGAGAGGTGAAGATCCTTATGGCATTAAAATCAACAAAGGTGTCAGGATTTGGAAACAATACCAGGCCATAGATTAAGAGAGCCAGAATGTCTTCGTACGCTTTGAAGTCTAAGTCATTCTAGAAACAATTAGCTTTGCCAACCAGAAACTTAGCCAAAAAGCCCTTAACTCCACTTCTAGTCTCCCAGTTAGCCATTACCTCCTCTTTGGTCAAGTGAAGGGCTGCAGCAATCTCTTCAGGCCTGAGAGTCTTTTCCCAACCAGTAAATGGAGTCTGCTCCAAAACGGGGATACCAAGCAACTCAGAGAATTCTTCCAAGGTAGGGACCAGCTGGAAGTCTTGAAAGGTGAAGCAATGGTACAACGGATCATAAAACTGGACCAGGACACTCATCAATTGTTGGTCCCACTTTGAGGTGACTAAACCGAGAAGATAACCATGCCTCCTGATGAAGGAAGTAGTGTTTGGAATCCTGTCAACCAATTCTTTAAGCAAAGTAGGTGGTTGAACAAAGTTGAGCCGGATAGTATTCCTACGCATGGGCATCATGATGTCCTACAAAACAGAGCAAAGATGAAACCTTCTTGTCTTTGAAATGGGTTAGTCCTTATGCAGGATGTATGCAATGTTAGGATGTTATGATGTCATGGTAAAGGCACACCACAAGTATTCACAAAAGGAAAACATGGTAAAGGCACACAAGTCATACAAGAGAGCCCTTAGATTTCAGGCTGGCATGAAGTTTAGGTACTACCCTCTTTCAGTTTCAGTTGGTTAAGACCTATCCTAAAAATAGTAACCGGGTTCTAGAGGATCTCAATATCACTGACTACCCTCAATCGGTCATAATTCCAGTTTGGCAACCTTTTCTTGCAGCCGGAACCATCGCGAGAGTTTAGTCTCAATGAGCGTAGCATACTTCTACTGTTCTATGGCCAAGTTGGTCAATTTAAGGTTCTAAGGTCAGTTGGTGCTTAACGTCTCCTCAGAAGACCGATATTCTCCTTGTTCCAACACAAGGGATATCGGTACAGACCAAGGTGTCACACCAACGTAGCTACTGCTTTGTCCGTGTCGGTCTACGCTGGACAAATCCCTCACAGTTTATTGCTACTTACCTAAAAAAGGGTACCCCAGATCCAGGTTAGGATCTATAGAACTCCAATACAAGCCCACAAAATTAAAGCATACAAGGCATACAATTGAAAACATAGTGATCTAATCCTAAGGTACACCTCACTTATAATATCCCCAGCAGAGTCGCCAGTTCTGTGATCGATGGAAATAGAACTGACTGTTTTGGAATGTTGGTTCGCGTTTGCGTTTGTTTTCTCAAAATGTCGCGGTAAGCAAGAGTCGCCACCGTCTTTTATTTTCTCCAACAAGGAAAGGACAAAAGCACAACAAAATTCCTTTTCGAGATGTTTCTCGGGTTCGGGAGGTAGATTATAGAAAGGGGAGGTGTTAGCACCCTTTCTATCCGTGGTTACCCACGGGCTCTTAGGTACTTGCTCACTATGTTTTCAAAAAGTTTTGCTTTTCTTGTGTTTGTGGGTTTTGAAAAAAGTTTTCTTTGAAAACTTCGATTTAACTCTTGTATCTGTCCTCAAGAGTGTATGGAGTATTTTTTGAAAACTTTGTTTGAAAAAGTGTAAGTGCGAAAAAGTTTGTTTTGTTTTGAAAGAGCAAGTACCTGAGAACCTCTACCTACTCAAAAGAAATTAAGTTGTGTAAATGTCCTTTAGACAGCGCTATCCCACTATTGAGGAGTAGGTAGCACCGTCGTTGGAGTTTCTGGGTCAATTCGATTTTAGGGACATGTGGTCACTAAAGCAATGGTAGGACGCCTTAGCGGTAACCCTAGTGTCTTAGATCATTTTTTATCGAGGCAACCATTTCGAGGCAACTTTGATCTTTAGACAAGAGGGCGACCTCTAAAACACCCTATACTCAATGACCACGTCGAGGCAACCAAGTGAGGCGTACCCTAGGAGTGGCATGTGCGAGTGTGTCAGGTTTCAGTTATATTATCTTTATACATGTTATGGTGAGCTACGATTGATTTTAAATTAAGATAAATCTTGTCATGCATAACCTATTTAGCATACATCTAGCAGTTAATAGTTGCGGAAAAGAATACTAAGCTATTACAAGGCATCGGGTATTTACATCGCCAAAAACAAACCCTTGAAAAAGTAAATTGCGGGAAATTAAATGAAAGCGATAAAAAGGTCCTAATTAAAGCTATTACATCCTCAGAGCAATTACATAATTGAATAAAAATATGGATCAAAAATCATACGTGCGAGAAAAATTGAATCAGAGAGTTTTCTAGGGTTTTGACCCTTTTTTGAGAAAGATGGAGATTTTCATTATTTATGAATTAAATTAAACCTAAACTAATTAATTAATAAAAAGAAATATTTTTTGGTTTTTTAGAATATTTAAGGAAATAAAAATAAAAATGATTAAAAATGGTTAAAACCTAATTCTACATTAATTTTATTTATTGTGAAAATATTATTATTATGCCTAATTAAAACTAAACAAATTAATTATTTATTTATTTACAAAAATAAACTAATTAAATTTAATAAATAAAAATATTATATTTTTTAGTTTTCTGATTTTATTATGAAAATATTAATTTGGTTAATTAAGTAATAATAATAATAATTAATAATAGTAAAAAAAACAATTTAAATAAAAAATATAAAAGAAGAAAAAGAAATAAACCCAGGGGGGTGTTGGGCCCAAGAGGAGGTAGAGTCAGCAATTCTTGGCCCATTATGCTTCCAGCCTGTTTGACTTTCCAGGATCATCCACGCGCTCGTTGACTTGGACACTCGATGGACATCATCTTGTGACCATCAGATTTGGCCTGATGGCCATCTGGCGCTTGAGATCTGGAGATCCATGATATGCTACGCCTGCTGAATCACATGCAATCACCTGGATAAAAATTATAACAAATATTTGGGGGACCTGGGATTTGAACCCAGGTCCCAATGGACATCCCACTCACGCTTCCACCACTGAGCCACGCTGCATCTTTGTAATAATAATAAACAACAAATAATATATATCAAACAAACGCCTATGCCTGAAAAAAATATAAAAAAAAAGCGCGTTGATCTCAAACCAGCCAATGGGAGAGCGACGTGTGGTCGTCTTCTTCCCCAAAACCCTGCATTTTTTCTGCGGATTTGATTCCGCATCAAAATCCGTGGCTCATCTCTAAAATCCACCCTAGGCTATGAAAATCAATTCTAAGACCATGGCTGATCTCGTCTCCATCTCCTGATCACTCCTATACCAATTATTGTGGCCAATTTTCCCTACATCAAAAACACATAAAAAGCAAGCGTATGAACCCTAGAATCGGGCATCACGATACAGGGCATAAAAACCAAATTGACTATTGCAGTTATGTTAGAAATCAAACAATAAACATGAATATGCTAATGTTTTGAAGAAAAAGTGCAAGAATAGAAGATCACGATTCCATGTTTAGAGGTCCATTCGTGACAACTTACAGTGTGCTGTAGGTGATGAAAAGGCCTGGTTTTTATTGCTTTTGCTTCACAGGCTATCAGGCAAGAGAGCTACGTTCTCTTTTTGGTCTGAAAGTGCCTCTAACACCGTTCTTGATCTCACACTTTTTAAACAATTTTTGCAATTTTCTCTGGCCGTTTTAGCAATCCTTAGGTCGTCCATTAGGTTTGTGTAGCTTGCTTATGTATAAGGCAATCAGTCTAGGTCAAAATTTGGGCTTTTATCCATGTATATTCAAGAATTAGGTTTTGACTTTATCACCATTGTTAACCTTTCCAAATATGGCCAAATCTAAGATTTTGTGCACAAATAAGCCTTGGCACGAATTGGTTAGTTGTCACATGATATATGAAAGCTGTACAAATCACAAAGATAATATTCTGTTGATTTTTAGATTTTATTTGAATTATTATAGATTTAAAATGAATTAAATCAATAAAAATTAAATAAAATAGAAAAATAAATGTTTGATCCTGAAATTAAGTATGGGACACGTGTGTGGCATGACAAGACTAAATCAAATGGAAAAAAGTGGGCCCTTTTGTCAAAAATTGGAGTTTTGAGGATAGTTGACTTTTGCAAATTCATGAAAATTTCCCAACTTCTTCAATGCACAACTTGCTCAATTTTGATCTTTTGGAGGTGTTCTTGGACATTTTGGAAATCCATTGAAGTCCTCTAACCAATGCTTTTGGTCCCATGCCATTTGGATTTACCAATCTCAAGTTATGGCCTTTGACTCAAAGTGTACTTTTGTTGACTTTTGAAATTGACCTATAATGTAAAAATTGGTAACTTCTTGTGAGTGCATTTTCTGATCTTGGAGTGTGAAGATGGATTGTAGGAAATTGTATCCTCTTCAAAATGAGCTTTGGATGGAATTTTTCTGATAAACCATGAAAGAGTTATGCCCTTGTCAAAGTACAGTTGACTTTTCTACTGTCCAAAAATAGTAACTTTTGCATCTTTGATGATTTTTGAGCTATTCTTGTGAAATCATGATCAAGACTTGATCAAATGATGATTGTGAACTCAAAATAAGATGTTGACCAAGAATTCTGACTTTTGACTGCAAAATGACCATTTTGCCCTTGCAGTTGACTGTGGATTAAATGGAGCTTTTGTCTGTGCAAATTGGCACTGTGAGTCTTGAAACTTGGCATGTAGGTGCTTGAGGATGTATATAGGTCTATGAGACTTGATTGAACCATTGAAAACCCCAAATTCCTTGAAATAACCAAAACCCTAATTTCAATTGTCTTAGGAAGTGATTTGACTGTACAACCCTTGAGCAATCTTGAACAATTTGAAGATCATTCTTGACAAACCTTGAGGGATATGGGAGGGAAAAATTTGGGGTACAACAATAACCTAAGCCACTTTTTGAGAATAAGAAACATTTATTCCTTCACAATATGTTCCCTACTGAAGAGGGATATAAGAGGCACTTGGAGCGATATGCTGGAAAAACCAAGCTCACGCCTATCTCCTTTCGACCATCCTTTTACTGCACACACGAGTTTGACACTTGGTGGAAGGATTATTACACCAACAAAATATTCAGTGTGTACTAGACATCTAACTCATGCTTTTACCTCCATACAAGACTACTTCAAGAAAGGTACGACCACTCACATCAAGGAGATTCGCGTATTCCAAAAATACTTTGAAACTGCGTATGTGATACGGTGGGAGAACTGACTTGGGATTTTGTGTTTGTGTTTGCAAAATGTTGCGGTTTAGCAAGAGTCTCCACCAAATTTTCTTTTATCCAAGAAGGAAAGGTAAAAAAGCACAAGAAAGACCTTTCGAGATGTTTTCTTGAGTTCGGGGGGTAGATTATGAAAAGGGAAGGTATTAGTACCCTTTCCATCCATGGTTTTCCATGGGCTCTTAGTTACTTGTTAGATCACTTGCTTTTGTTTGAAAATTGTGCTTTTGTGTGGTTTTGAAAGTATTTTGAAAAAGGGTCATTGTTTAGGCGAACTTTGCAATGATTCTCGTTCGTAAGAATGTACGCAAAGTGTTGAGCTTTTGAAAATATTTCAAGTTTTGGAAAGATGTATGTGATTGTTTTGAAAATAGCAAGGATGTTTGTTTTGAAATTGAGCAAGTAACTAAAAGTAATCTACCTACTCAAAAGGTTTTATATGTGTTTTTCCTCCTCCTTTAGATGTTGCTACCTTACCATTGATTTGATAAGAAGCCCCGTCGTTGGATGTGAAGGGGCAGACGTGGGTCATGGTATAGTCATGATAGCAATGCTGTAAGATATCTTAGCATTCTCTTATAGGGACTAAGATCACTTGTAAGGCAACATTTGTAGCGTCATCGAGGGACTATGATCTTGTATTTGTGATTGTTTTTGCTAAGATACCCCACATGCATAACATGACCATTTTTATAAGGCAACAAGTGGAATTTCCCTAAGGGTGCATGTGTGCAAGTGTGTTTGATTGCATGCATTTTGTCTTTGATTTTTGGGTTGTCTACTTGTTTATTTTATCTTGCCATACACACCTAATTACTTAACATTTATATGAAGGTAATAAAAGAGTGCAAAAAATAAATGCTACACTATTACAACCATATTGAATTGCATGAAAATATAAAGGCAAAAATAAGGTAAAAGCAAGAAAAAATGGATCTTTCGACTTAGGGCAACAAACCCTTCGATTCTGCCATTTTTGGCTCTCTTCGACCTTACCTGAAAAGGGGTGAAGGAATGAGTTTCGATTGGGGCCTAGAAGCCAGCATATTTTGGCTTTCGATTGGGGCCTGGAGGCCAGCATGTTGTGCCTTTTGATTGGGGCCTGGAGGCCAGCATGTTGTGCCTTTTGATTGGGGCCTGGAGGTCAGCATGTTGTGCCTTTCGATTGGCTTGAAGGTTAGTATGGAAGCCAGAGGCTTCGTTTCTAACTTTTTTGTCTCCTGTTTCTTTCATTTGAGTTTGAATAGCAACATGGCCCAAGGCCATGCCAACATCACCTTAAGACTAGATTAGTTCTTTAAAGCGTATTTAAATGTACCAAGAGCAAAAGCCAAGAAGATTGTTAACCATGACACATATTAAGAGAGTGAAAACAAAAAGAAGAAAATAGTGTGTACATGTTTTAAATGAAAAAGAAAACTTATTTACATGCTATGCTGGAAACGAAGGGCCAAAGGTTAAAAATGACTTACCTTGTTGGAGGTTGGAGCGTGTTCTGGATTTTGAAGCGGTTGCTTTGAATGCCTCTGGATTCGAAGGAAAAGACCCAGGGTAGGCCTTCGACACTGGATTTGAAAGAGCAAAACAAGTGAAATATCCTTCTTTGCTGGATTCAAAGGAAGGAACAATCAGGATGCTCCTTGATTCGAAGGAAACTGGAATGTGTTATTCTTCAGAATTGAAGGAGGTAACGATGATTCTGTTTTTTTTTATTTCACAAGTATTGAAGTGTTTGAGAATTTTGAAGATACATTCCCCTCCTCTCCTCTCTTTCTTTGTGCAACTGAACTCTCTATTTATAGAGAAAGGCTTTTAGGAAGCTTGGGAGTAAAAATAATAAAATAAGGCTCAGTCTGGAAAGTAAGTGTCCACTTGTTCCATAAAAGCAAGATGAATGGTTCATATGGGTTGCTTCTTTCTAAAGGAAAACAAGCGCAGGGCTCAAGATAAACTTTTCTAAAAGGTAGTATTATGCTATTAAGTGCAAGTGGTCTTGGACAGCAAATGTGTAAAAGCCTATTTCAACTTGCATAAACAATTAAGTATAAGGTGAGTCATAGGTTTAAGGCCTGAAAAGGGAAAACACGTAGCCTAGCCTATGGGTCTAAATGTTCAACTTGATCTTTTTAGTCGAATCCTCCATCTTTCTACACCTTTCGACCAGACTAGAACAACACATCATTCGTTTTCACCAGTTGTGTGTCCTTCGAATGAACCAACAGTGTGTTCTTCGAATGGCCCTTTTTAGCTGAATATGCCATTTTGAGTCTTCTTGCTTTTAATAACTTAGGCCCAAACCTTCGACCAGACTCCAAAGTAAGAGAACAATTATTCCCCAACTATGGCAAGTCCTTCGAATGGACCACCAAGTTGTGTGTCATAATGCAGGACTATGGCGTATTGAAGGGTTTACACATGGATTCAAAGGTGATATGAAGGTGCGTTCGAATCATACATGAAGATGAATTTGAAAGTCACAGGAAGGTAGCCATTGATTCAATCGAAAACTTATGAATCCAAGGCAAACAGGTGAGGGGCGAATGGTGCAATGGAATGACACTTTTCAGAAGGTTATTAACTTCTGAATCGAAGGAAGCTTTCAGAAGATTATTGACTTTTTGAATTAAAGAAAACCAAAAGGAGGCCTTTACTTCCTGATTCGAAGGACATTCCTGATTCGAAGGACACTATTTCAAAGGGAAACAAAAACTCAATTGAAGCTTGTATGAAGATCATTTCCTTCTGAATCGAAGGAAGCTTTTAGAAGATTATTGACTTTTTTAATTGAATAAAACCAAAAGGAGGCCTTTACTTCCTGAGTCGAAGGATATTCCTAAGTCGAAGGATATTCCTGAGTCGAAGGACATTCCTGAGTCGAAGGACACTGTTTCAAAGGGAAACAAAAACTCAATTGAAGCTTGTATGAAGATTATTTCCTTCTGAGTTGAAGGAAGCTTCAATACCCAAATAAAAGATGTAACCCAAGTGGAATGAAGCCCTTGCTCAACTGAAGCTTGCATGCAGGCATGGCCAAAGATGAATGCCCAAATGAAGGCTTATACGCAGATATGCAGGAGGTGAATGCCCAAATGAAGGCTTGTATGCAGGAGGCACATTTGGCCACCAGATCATGGCCTTCGATTGCAAGCATGCAGGAAACAAACTTGTCCAATCGAAAGGCTTGCCTTCTAGGGGACACTTGTGACAGAAAATTTGGTACTCAAAGCAAACACGCAGGCAGTGGAAGACACAAACGAAGCCTGCAACAAGAAGTCACATGCCCAGATGAAAGAGGCATGCTAGTAACAACTTTTAAGCAATCGAAGGAGGTGAAAATTCCAATCAAAGGGGGCTGAATCGAAGGAGACCTATTTTCCTCCAAATTTATCAAAATGTTATTTTTATCTGTTTTCTCCCTTTTTGACAGCTTCCTTTTAATTGTGGTGCTGGAAAATCCCAATGTACTTGTGCAAGCTTGAATTTTGAGAATCATTGTGAGAGATGCCTTGAGAATTGAGAGGGAAAATTTTGGGGTACAACAGCTTCCCCTGTTCAAACTTCTTGAACCTGAAGAGTTAGATTGGCGGATCCGGCATCTGTGACTTGATGGTGAAAGATGTTTGAACACTAGAGTGCCCAGAAATTTGCACTCGAAGATGGATGATGAATGGGCTTATAGATGCCATTTGGAGGAATATTGGTAAACTCTGGAAGAAGTATCAGCACAAATCTCCTGTTGATCCATACTAGACTTGTTGTTTTACCTGTGAGAAAGGGGGTTAGAAAAATGCATATGCTTGCATGATGCTTACCAGATGTGGTATCATGCTAAATGCATTGTTATGTACATGCTATGATGTATGAATGCGAAATGTATGTTTTTGTCCAGGAAAATAAATCCCTGACTACTACTGAGGAAATCTTCGGAGGTTGAATCCTTGATTGCCTGTTGGAAATGAAGAATATGCATATCTTCAAATTCTTTTGAAGAGATGCTTTTGCTGGGGAACATCACTCAAAGATTAGTTGTTATCTGGTCGGATCCAGGCTTCATAGTTGCTGAGGATGAAGTAGTCGGTTGCTATCTGGTCGGGTCCAGGTTTCATGGCAACTTACTGGGGATGTGGAGGTTAACTGTTATCTGGTCGGATCCAGGCTTCACAGTAACTTGTTGGAGGTAAGGGTGAATTAACTGTTATCTGGTCGGATCCAGGCTTCACAGTACTTCTTGAAGACTGTTATCTGGTCGGGTCCAGGCTTTATGGTCTTTTGAAAAGTTGTACTATTATCTAGTCGAATCCAGGTTTCATAGTGTCTTTTTGGGGATCATGGTTAATTGTTATCTGGTCGGGTCCAGACTTCACAATATACCGTTTGAAAACTGTTATCTGGTCGGATCTAGGCTTTGCAGATTTCTGATGAAGTTAATTGTTATCTGGTCGGGTCTAGGCTTCACAATGAACTGCTTGAAAATTGTTATCTGGTCGGGTCCAGGCTTTGCAGATTTCTGATGAAGTTAATTGTTATCTGGTCGGGTCTAGGCTTCACAATGAACTGCTTGGGGATTTAGTTGTTATCTGGCCGGGTCCAGGCTTCACAATGAATCCCTGAGGATGATTGCTATCTGGTCGGATCCAGGCTTCGCAATGACTTTCTTGAAAATATGGAAATGAGGAATGATATCTGGTCGGATCCAGGCTTCTCAGTGCTTTGTCGGGGAATAAAGAGGCAACTCTACTGGGAACAAGTGGTTAAAACCTTGGTTGGATTAAGTTTAGGTTCGTCTATATCTTTGAAGAGTTGGGCTGGTCGTGTCCAGGTGTGATACGGTGGCCAGAACCGGGACGTGTTTCCCTATCTGTTTAAGGAATTTGCTGGTTTGCGTTTTGCGTTTGTGTTTGCAAAATGTCGCGGTAAGCAAGAGTCGCCACCGTCTTTTATTTTATCCAACAAGGAAAGGAAAAAAGCACAGAAAAATTCCTTTTTCGAGATATTTCTGAGTACGGGGGGTAGATTATAGAAAGGGAATGTATTATCACCCTTTCAATCTGTAGTTATCTACGGGCTCTTAGGTATTTTCTCATCATTTTCAAAATTATTTTCTTTGTGTTTGTGAGCTTTAAAAAGCTTTTTGTTTTGACTTCGATTTAACTTTTGCTTCTGTCTTTCAGAGTGTAATGAAGTGTTTTTGAAAACTTTGTTTGTAAAGGAGTGTAAGTGTGAAGAATTTGTTTTGATTGAGCAAGTACTTAAGAACTAATCTACCTACTCGAAAAAAGAATCGTTCTATTCGTGTTTCCTTTAGACAACGCTATCCCACTATTAGTGAGTAGGTAGCATCGTCGTTGGAGTTTCAGGGTCAATTTGAAAGGGACGTACGGTCACTAAAGTAATGTTAGGACGTCTTAGTAATAACCCTAACGTCTTAGATCAATTTATTCGAGGAAACAATTATGAGGCAACAATTCCGAGGCAACCATTCCGAGGCAACTTTTCTGAATCGGGACCTTGATCTTTGTTTAGATAAAAGGACGACCACTAAAGCATCTTATACTCAATGACCGTTTACCGAAGGCAACCAAGTGGGAGTGTACCCTAGGAGTGCGCATGTGCGAGTGATTCAATTTCAGTTTATTTATCTTTGCACATTTATGGTGATCTAACTGTTTTAAAATTAGTCATACATTCTTGTCATGCATCCTATTATCATACATCCAATAGTTAATAATTTGCGGAATTTAAAATGTGGAAATTAAACTACGCTATTACAAGGCTTCGGGTATTTACATAGCCAAAAACAAACCCTTTGAAAATAAAGCGATGAAAAGTAAAGGTCCTAATTAAAACTATTACAAATTGTGAGCAGATACAATAATTGGGTAAAAACAATAAAGCGCACGAGAAAAAAATTAGATCGGCGAGAAACTAGGGTTTTGACCCTCCTATTCTAATTTAAAAGAAAAATGTTTTTTTGTTGTTTTTAATAAAAAAGAAATAAGTTTTCTAAATTAAATATGTAATTAATTAGTTAATTAAATTGATTAATAAAAATAATTGCATGACCTATTTTTGTTTTTTTGGTTATTTTTAGGAAAAAATAAAATACAATTAAGTTAGTAATAAAACCTATTTATTCTAATTAATTTTAATTATTTGCAAAAATAAATTAAAGTTATCTAATTTAATCAAACCTAATTAAATTAATTAATTTATTGAAAATAAACATCTTAAATTTAATTGGATGAAAAATAATTTTGTGATTTTTTTGATAAAAAGAAAATTAATTTTTGGTTAGTAAATAAATTAAATAAAATACATGAAATATGAAAAAAGAAAAAGAGTAAGAAATGGGCCTGAAAAGCATTTTGGGGGGTGCAAACAGTCAGAATTATGGGCCCAAAAGAGAAGGTCCATGTTGACCTTGAGGATCCCATGTTGCATGTTGACTGTGGCTCATGGTGGTCTCTCCTGGATGGCCATCAGATTTGGCCATCTGGCCACTTGGCGTACCAGATCTGGAGGGAGTATGATAGTCTTTATGCTTGCAAGCGCACCTGATTACTGAAAAGAAAATAATATCAAAGGAATAGGGGACCTGGGATTCGAACCCAGGCCCCAAGGCAATTTCCAGCGCTGCACTCACCACTGCACCATTTGTTTTTGTTGTACATAGGATAAGAAATAATAATAATATACAAAAAAGCGTGTTAGTGGAGGAAACAAAAAATGTGCGCAGAAAATTTGAATGGGCCAATGGAAAGGTGACACATAAGTCATCTTCTTCTCTCCTCCGTGGGTAAAAGTCCCAGACTTTTACCTACGGACATTTTGTCCGTCGCTATAGGCAGTGTTCGTTCCAAAACCCTTCATGAGCTATATAAATGAAACCTAACGCCATGGTTGGATTCGTCTCATCATTCTGAACATGATGGTACCCTTCATCAGGGCTAATTTCACCTGCAAGCAAAATCCCTAATTCGGAGCTATAAACCATAACAATGGTGAATTCCAATATAAGCCATATAAATGTAATTAATCAATACAGGAAGCTTGCAAATGTCTCATAAATCAACAATATATGATTAACTCATCCTAACAATGCCTAAATCATGCTATTCGAATTCAAGATTTCATGAGTTTCGTGATGGACTTATAGTATGATTTGGGACTGGAACGACTTGGTTCTTGATTGCTTTAGCTTGCTGACACCCCCAGGAATCGATTGGGATGGATAGAAAGCCTTAAGGATGCCTGGAATATGGAATTCGATCTTACACTTTTCTTGATTTTTTTCAGACTTTGTTCTTGTTCATGCGCCTACCTCTAACCTTCTTTTTAGGTCTGCCCATGTTCTATTTGTACCAAGGAGTGAATTAGGTTTGAAAGGATGCATCCAATCTTCCTTCATCAATGAATTTGGTTGTGATTTGATCCTCTTTTAAATCTTTCCAAAATTGGCCTAAAACCAATCTTTTTGTCCACCCTAATGCCTTGCATGAGTTTGATTACTTGCTAGCAGTAATTGGAACCTGAAACAAGCACAAAATCTCTTTCTTTCAATATTTTGGATTTTATATGATTTGTTTTGATTTAAATTGAATTAATTCAAATCAAAATCAAAATAAATAATAAAAATAAGATATGGACAAGTGGCAAAGGCTAGAGCTCGTGGACTATGTTTCCAACTCAAAACAAGTGAAAAAATTGGGCCCATTTGGCGAAATTTGATGTTTTGGGCATAGTTGACTTTTGGCAATTTTTCAAAAAGGGTCAACTTCACCAATGCATAACTTCCTCAATTTTGACTCTTTGGAGATGTTCTTGGACTTTTTAGAAATATTGAGATGTCTTCTAATCAACCCTTTTGGTATCATCTCAATTTGATATTCCATGCTCATGTATGAAGCTTTGACAAAAAAGGTGTTTTTGTTGACTTTTCAAAATGACCTATAATGTCCAAATTCATAACTTCTTGTGAGTGCATATTTTGAACTTGGGAGATGAATATGGATTGTAGGTAATTGCATCCTATTCAAAATGAGCTTTGGATGGGTCATTTCTCACAAAGTATGAGAAAGTTATGCTTGGTCAAAGTTTAGTTGACTTTTCCTACAAAACCCTAATTTAGCAATTTTAAAGTCTTGATGAATTATAACCAATCCTTGATGAATCATGATCAATCCTTGATAAAATGATAAAATATACTTCAAAATGAGGATTTTTACCAAAAATCTTGAAGTTTGACTGTATGGGGGTCACAGTTGACTTTTGCCCTAATACAGTCGATTTTCAGGCCTTTGAGCAATTGACTGAGCAAATTTCTTCTGCAAGGCTTGAAACTTGACATGGATGATCTTGAGAACATATTAGGACAATGTTGAGCATTTTGGGTTCCTTGGGCTCAAGTATCTTGATGCAATATGAAACCCTAATTTGAGGTAGACTGCGTTAGGAGAGAGCTTGTCTGGCCAACCCTTGGAATACCTTGAGCAACTTGGGGATCTTTCTTGAAATGTTTTGAGAAATATGGGAGGGAAAATTTTGGGGTACAACACCAGGTTTCATATCTTTTTGAGAAATGAGATCAACTGTTATCTGGTCGGATCCAGGCTTCAGTAACTCAAGAAGTCAAACTGTTATCTGGTCGGGTCCAGGCTTCAGTAATCGAATAAATCAAACTGTTATCTGGTCGGGTCCAGGCTTCAGAAATTGAAGAAGTCAAACTGTTATCTGGTCCGGTCCAGGCTTCAGTATAACTTGAAAATTGTGCTAATATCTGGTCGGATCCGGGCTTCATAGCATTTCTTGGTAACAATAAAGGCTTTGTTGAAGACTTTACTAAGGATTAGGGGTTATGGCCCTATGATTTGCAGTCATTTGAAGGGGAAATTCTAACTGGAGAGTATAGACTCAGTCAGGCAAGGCATACTTAGCTTGGCGATTCGGACTCAAATGGGGAATTTGGGTTCCGTTGAGGGATTTGTACTCCGCTGAGGATTAGAATCTTGGTTGGAAGATATACTCCACTGGGGAAGATGGACTCAGTGGGGAGTGTTTATTCAGCCGGAGAGGATGGACTTAGCTTGGAGAATAAAATCTTGATTGGAAGATATACTCTACTGGGGATAAAAAACCCCGATTGGAAGATATACTCTACTGTGAATGATGGGATTATTTAGGGATGATGGGCTCATCTGGGGATGATGGGCTCAGCGGGCAATTTTGGACTCATCTGGGGAGTGCTTACTCGACTGGGGAAATCAGAGTGTCTTGTACATTGAGGAATTTGCACTTGGCCCGGGGAAATAACTCTGTTGGGGAAATAAGCCATGCTGAGGAGATGAATTTTCTTTAGATAGAGACCCCTAGGTTTCAATTTTGTAGAAATTGACTTAGCTAGAGAAAGTTGCCAAGAGATTGAGACTCTGGCCGGGGGTTTATCCTATGTGAAGAAATTTTTGTAGGCAACTCCGCTGGGGAAAGGTTGCATTGGGGTTGTCCCTATAGGGATAATGATGATGAGATAACTCTGTGGGGAATAAAATCTGCTAAGGAAGTGGATTCCCTTTAGGAAGAGATCTCCTAGGCTTTAGCTGGGAAGAAAAAGCTGTCAAGAGATTGAGACTCTGGCCAAGGATCGTCCCGTGCAAGGATAATTTATGGGCAACTCCGTTGGGGAAAGGTCTATTGCCAGCGCCCTGGTGGGGATAATGATGATGAGATAACTCTGTGGGGCTATTTCACATTCATTAAAGGGATGCTTACTGCTGTTGTGCACTGATGCCTTGTTGAGGTTGCTGCTTGGCATGACACATGTGCCAAATAGCTTTAATTATGTTCATATGCATATGTTCATTCAATTTTAGTCATTGGACAAATTAGCATTCAAAATAGAGATAGACAATTTTGCACTTCAAAGTGTATTTGTATTGATATTTTGCCCATGAATAGGCATTTTTGTACATAGAGACGGAAATCCTAGTAAGAGGAAAACGCCGAAAAGAAAACAAAATTGAGAATGAAAAATAAATAGCCATGTGAAATGATCTCATTACCTTTCTGCTCTGCTATTGCCCCAATGTCTTTGAACGTCCCTTGCCGTTGATCGAAGTTGATTGGATTGATCCTAGACCATTTGAACTTGGACCTTGGTTATAGTATTGACCGTGTTGATTTCACGGGACATAGCCGTACGCTTTTAATCCTTAATTTTTGCATGAACCGCCCTTTCGGGTTTTCGGTCCACCAGGATACCCTTTTTTGCCCAAGTCGCCCTTTCGAGTTTTCAACTTGTCGGGTGTATAATCTTTTGTATATATCCCTAATTTTTTGCCCAAACCTTTTGGTTTGCTGGGATGCCCCTTTCTGCTTAGGTGTGTCAACCTAACGGGTCTCTTATGCGTAGTATTTTTTAACTATGTCAGTGTTTCTGGGATATGGGAAATCTTCACCATCCATGGTGGTCAGTATCATGGCACCGCCAGAGAAAACTCTCTTGACAACAAACGGCCCTTCATAGGTGGGAGTCCATTTTCCTCTGGGGTCACCTTGTGGTAAAATGATGCGTTTTATCACCAGGTCACCAACTTGATATACTCGAGGCTTGACCTTTTTGTTGAAAGCTTTGATCATCCGTTTTTGATACGTATGACCATGGTAGATAGCAACTAATTGTTTTTCATCAATCAAGTTCAGCTGATCCAATCTCGTTTGAATCCATTCGTCTTTACTTAGGCCTGCCTCAATCATAATCCTCAGCGAAGGAATTTGAACTTCTACTAGAAACACGGCTTCCATACCATAGACTAGAGAGAAGGGAGTTGCCCCAATTGATGATCTAGCTGAAGTACGGTAACCATGTAGAGCAAATGGTAGCATCTCATGCCAATCTTTATAGGTCACTACCATTTTCTGCACAATCTTCTTGATATTTTTGTTGGATGCTTCGACTGTGCAATTCATTTTCGGTCTATACGGAGAAGAATTGTGATGCTTGATCTTAAATTGAGTGCACAATTCCCTGATCATGGCATTGTTGAGGTTAGTCCCATTGTCGATGATGATCCTTTCGGGGATACCATAACGACAGATAAATTGTGTCTGATGAATCTGGCTACCACGTTCTTGGTGACTGAGGCAAATGAGGCGGCTTCGACCCATTTGGTGAAATAGTCGATAGCAACAAGAATGAAGCGGTGTCCGTTGGAAGCTGTGGGCTTGATCTCTCCGATCATGTCAATACCCCACATTGCAAATGGCCCCGGAGTGGACATGACATTCAGAGGGATCAGAGGTACATGGACCTTGTCAGCGTAAATTTGACATTCATTGTTCCATTTGACTACCTGATCTTTCTTCAAGAGTTTGAAGAGTGGCTCACAAGTAGCACTTAAGTGTGATATGAAACGGGCAATGCAATTGAGACGACCCAAGAATCCTCTGATTTCTTTTTCAGAACGAGGGACTGGCATTTCTTGGATGGCCTTTATCTTGGTGGGATCAACTTCAATGCCTTTATTACTGACAACAAATCCTAGAAGCTTTCCAGAGCGTACTCCAAATGTGCACTTGTTAGGTTTAACCTCAGTTTATATTTCTTCAGTCTCTCAAATAATTTGTGCAGGTGACCGAGATGTTCTTCTTCGGTTTGTGATCTGGCGATCATATCATCCACATATACCTCTATCTCATGATGAATCATGTCATGAAATAAAGCCATCATAGCTCTTTGATATGTGGCCCCTGCATTCTTTAATCCAAATGGCATGACCTTGTAGTAGAAAGTTCCCCATTGTGTAACAAAAGTAGTTTTTTCCATATCTTCGGGAGCCATCTTTATTTGATTATAGCCCGAGAAGCCATCCATGAATGAGAAGACTTTATGCTGAGCGGTATTGTCGACTAAGACGTCAATGTGTGGTAGAGGGAAATCATCCTTGGGGCTTGCCCTATTCAGATCCCTATAGTCTACGCACATGCGAACTTTCCCGTCTTTCTTTGGCACTGGCACTATATTAGCCACCCATTGAGGATAGGATGTTACAGCTAGGAATCATGCATCAAATTGTTTCATTACTTCAGCTTTGATCTTTTCATACATGTCAGGTCTCATGCGACGAACTTTTTGTTTAACAGGAGGGTAGTCTTTTTTAGTTGGCAGACGATGAACCACAATGTCGGTATCCAACCCAGGCATATCTTCATACGACCAAGCAAATACTTCCATATAATCGTGCAACATCTGAACCAAACGGCTTTTGACACTGCTTTCCAAATTAGCACCGATCCTGATTTCCTTCTTATTTGACTCAGTACCCAGGTTGATAACCTCAATTGACTCTTCATGTGGTTGAATAACCTTTTCCTCTTGTAACAGAAGTCTGGCTAGTTCTCCTGGTATGTCACAATCTTCCTCACTTTTGTCTTCGGCTTGGTTGATAGGACATTCAAAGTCATAGTTGGTGTGATACGGTGGGAGAACTGACTTGAGGTTTTGCGTTTGTATTCGCACTTGTTCGGTTTTGCAAGAGTCACCACCAACTTTTTATTTTATCCTAAAGGAAAGGTTAAAAAGCACAGGAAAAACCTTTTGAGATGTTTCGTGGGTTCGGGGGGTAGATTATAGAAAGGGAAGGTATTAGCACCCTTTCTATCCATGGTTATCCATGGGCTCTTAGTTACTTGTTTTAGATCACTTGCCTTTGATTTTCAATTGCTTGAAATGGTGGTGTGTGTGTGTGTTTTTGAAAATGCTTTGAAAAAGATGCCTTGTCTAGGCAACCGTTGTAACAATTCTTTACTCGAATGTTTTACAAAGGTGTTTGTCTTTTCGAAAAGATATTTCAATGTTTTTGAAAGTTGTTTTGAAAGTTGTGTTGTGGAGTGGGTTTTGAAAAGTAGGCAAGTGTGTTTTGCAAGGTTGATCAAGTAACTAAGAGTTGTCTACCCCTAATTTTACTCAAAGATTGTTTCTATGTTTTAACCCTTTTAACAGTATTGTTTCACCATTGTATTTGATGGACAATCTTGTGTTAGGATGTTAACGGGACAGGCGCGGGTCATCGTTTAGACCATGAATGCAATGGTGCCAAGTGTCTTTGGCAATTTGCTTGAAGGGACTATGATCATTTGTTTAGGCAACTTCGAAAGCGTCATCGAGGGACTATGATCATTTGAATTGTTTTGTTTTGCCAAAGAAACTCAACATGCAAGCATGGCCCATTTTGGAAGGCAACAAGCGGGATTACCCTAGGGGTGCAAGTGTGAATTGTGTATTGATTGTCATGCATTTGTCTTGTATTAGGTTATCTAGCGGTTGATTTTGAATCTTCGCATACAAACCCTAATTACTATACAGTATATAGAAAGCGATAAATTGCGGGAATTTAAAGTCTAAGCTATTACAAATAAGTATCCGGGAATGGGCGTACAAATATTTACAAATGGGGATGAGACTTATTAGGAGAGTAGTGTCCAAATATATTTACAACCAAATCGAATCACTTTCTCAAATGTAATATATATCAATGTACAAGAATAAAAGATAAGCAAATGTATTGGTGTAAGTGTATGTGTTTATTTACAAGTGAGAAAAGTATGTTAACTTAATGCAAAATTAAGTAAGTATTTATTTTTGGATTTTTGTTGATTATGTACAAAAGTTTTAATTAAAGAAAAGAAAAAATGTTTCAAGTTTAAGAAAATTAATATTTATACATTTTAGTTTATATACAAGATTTCAATGAAATAAAAAAAAGTTTCTAAAAGAGAAAATTGTTCAACTTAAAAATATATTTTTTATGTATTTTAAGTGTAATAAAAAAGTATTGTTACTAAAAAATCTTAATATATGAAAGAAAAAAATATATCATTTTTATTAAAAAAAGTTAATTTATGTATATATAAAAAAAAGTAAGGTGATAGAAAAATAATGTTAGTTTGAAATGAAAAATAAAATAAATAAAGAAAGATAAAAAGATTGAATGGGCTTAGTGCATGTTGTTTGGCCCAAACAAAACCTGGGAAGGGGGGGGGGGGGGGGAGCGCCTGAATTAATTGGGCTTAACGTTTTTTAAGAGGGACCCGGCCCAAGCGTTTTTACAACATTTGTAAGGGTTGAACGAGTTTGTTTCATTTCTGGAGTTAGGGTTATAGAGCGGCGCCGTTCATCTTCTTCGCTTCCTTCGTTCCCCTTGAGCTTTCTGAACGCCTCCGCCTGTGGCCACCAAGGTATCACCTCCACCGTTTCCTCTTCCCTCCATGGATTACTCAGGCAGTGATGTTGTAAGGTTCGATTTCTGTTTCTGTTCGTCTTACGCTTTAGGGTTTCCAATTTCACATGTTTTTTAACCTTTGACAATTTCTAATCTTTGATTTTTATTACTGTGTGAGGCGTGAAAAGAAAAGGAAGAGTTTTCTACCTTTGTTGGCTTTGGGAGACGGAGGAGAGGTGGATTGGAGGCGCCCTAGGACGGCCAAGGCAGGGAGTATGATGTTGAGCTTGCTCTGTGGAAAACTGGTACTCGTATTTGCTTTTTATGGTTTAATGATGAAGGTCTGAAAACCTAGCTCACTTGCTTCTGTTTTCTCTTTTGCTTGCTTGCTCTGATTGATTATTTGATGAAATGTTGATGTTGTCTGAATCTGAGCTTGCCTGCTTTGTCCTTCTCTTTGTCTTTGAGTGAGCTTCTGATTGCTAATGATATTGATTGTTGAGTTGCCTTGTTGGTTATTGCTTAATGATGAACATGATTCTGAGTATGGATTTGTGTAGCTTTTCCTCTCTTTGGCATTTGATTATGATATCTGAGTTCCTTTTCCTCTTCTTCTGTTTGCCTCTAAGATTGATGGTATTGCTTCTGAGATTGCTTAGTGGTTGGACCCTGTGATGAGCCTAGCTCTGAGGGTTTGGATTTGTTATTTGGATTTTGTACTGGCTTGGGACAGGCTTGTGTTATGTTTGCTTTGGCTTTGAAAGGTTTGGGTTGGTGGGCTTGATGTATTAGCAGGTTTTTGGTATGAACAGTTTATAAGCTTGTTTGGCTTTTGATGCTTGGCCTTTTTTCTGGTTTATGAGGCTTGTATGTTGCAGGATGTTTAGGCTTTGTATGCTTGTATTGATGAAACAAGTCTGGCTTGGGCTTGTGCTTATAACTTATGCAGGTTAAGGCTTCAGTTTGTGTTTGACAGTTTTGTTTGTAAGCTTGTTTGTAAGCTTGTGTAGAGGTTTGTTTTGAAACAGGTTGAAGGCAACTTGTGTTATTGTTTAGGCAGGCAGGCTGTTTGTTGTTGATACAGTTTGTGGCTTGGACACAGGTTTTAAGCTTGAGGCAGCTATGTTTGTGTTTTTGATACAAGTTTGAGAGCTTGTTCTTTTTCTTTGTATTTTTCTGCCTCCTTCTCTACTGTTTTCTGATAACTTCTTTATATCTTTTTCTAAGCCTCAAGCCTGTAAGCCTCTTCTCTCTCTCTTCTCTACAGATTAAAAAGCATTTTTATGTTGCTTAAAACTGTCTTTTCTGAAAAAGTAATTGGCTGGAAAATGATGAACTATATTTGAAATGTTTGCTTTCCTTGTTAGTTTTCCTCTGCACACTTTCCAGATTTCCTGCATATTGTGTACTTCTTGATATCTTTTTGACAGCCTTTCTTTGGACAACTTTTTTAGTTGACATTGGACTTGGTTTGCCATGTGCAATTCAGTTTGCCTTTGTAATTTGGTTTGGAATTTTGAAATGGGCAATTTGTTCTTTTTTGCATATTCAGTAGCTGTTCAGTTTGCTATTCAGTTTGAAAACTTTGGTTGACAATTTGGAATTATGAACTATGCAGCTTTGTATTTGGCATATTGAATAGCTTTGTGCATTTCATATTTTTTGCAAGCATATTTCTATCCCTCTTTGTGAACCAAGAATTTCTTGTGATTTATAGAGAGGGTGAATAAACTGATTCCGGCCAGTCACTTTTAATGATGAGCTTTTTAAATTAACTGTCTGCTTTTTTTTATTTCATCTGCATTTGACTTCTTTCCCTTCTTTTTTGTCTTTGCAGATAAAATCAATTGAGCAAAGGAGCATCAGTAGAAGACTTAGGAAATTTTAGGATGTAGTTTTATTTCATTTTAATTATTTGTAATAATATTAATGTAAATGACTGTAAATGAATTTACAGTATTCAAATAATATCTGTAACAAACAATTCAAAATGAATAAACAAATCTTTTTTTTTCAGATCACTCTTTTAATTCCTCTTCAAATGTTTATTTAATTATTTAAGCTTTCTTGAATTAAAATAACTGGAAGTAGATCCAATTATTCTAACTTAGATAAAATAAATAATTAACAAACATTGTAGTCTTGCAATCAATAATAACCCGGCGTCCCAATTAAACATAAGCAATGCACAGTTAATCAACAAACATCCACATGCTTATCCCTTTTACTGATTAAATCAAACACTGCAAACTCTCAATCAGAAGCCTCAATCCATATCTCAGAGTAAATTGAAAAGAACTGTAGAATTAATTCTTTCTGAGAATGCGCGCACAAACCCTAATTCTTGATTAAATGTCAAAGAAGCGCCTGCCTGATCAGAACCTGAGCCAACTCAACCAAACCCTAGTAATCTTCTTGAACTTCTTCAAAAGTTAATGGAAACCCTAATTTTGTCTGACTGGTGAGAAAAGTCTGTTTGACCGACTCTTAAACCAATCTGAAAGATCAGGAAAAGCCCGAAGCTGTGATTTCTTGTGGAAAAATAGGAGGGAAAATTTTGGGGTACAACAGTTACCCCTGTTCAATCTTCTTGAACCTGAAGAGTTAGATTGGCAAGTTTGCCTTTCGCGACTCGAGGGTAAAAGGAGATTGGACACTAGAGTGCCCAAAAAAATTTGCACTTGGTGATGTGATGGTAGAGGGAATGGGCTTAAAGATTCCATTTGGTGATGGGCTTAGAGATGCCATCTAGGGATGTGACAGAATCTTGTCGGGGGATGGGCTTAGAGATGCCATCTGGAAATGTTTGTTGAACTGTACGTCATTGGTGAGTAGACGAGTATCAGAAAGGTATCCATGTTTTGGAACATCTCTTAACTGGGGGTCTGAACAAGCAATAGATTGACATCCATGTTTGGAGAATCCGTAAACTGTTTTCAGGAGTTGAAGAATCTGAACAAGTGATAGATTAACATCCGTGTTTGGAGAATCCATAAACTGTTTTCAGAAGTCTTGAAGTTGAATAAGCAATAGAGCAGCATCCGTTGTTGGGAAGCGTCCGTAAACTGTTTTCAAAAGTTGAGAAGAATCTGAACAAGCGATAGGTTAACATCCGTTACTGGAGAACCCGTGAACTGTTTTCAGAAGTCTTGAAGTTGAATAAGCAATAGAGCAGCATCCGTTGTTGGGAAGCGTCCGTAAACTATTTTCAAAAGTTGAGAAGAATATGAACAAGCGATAGGTTAACATCCGTTACTGGAGAACCTGTGAACTGTTTTCAGAAGTCTTGAAGTTGAATAAGCAATAGAGCAGCATCCGTTGTTGGGAAGCGTCCGTAAACTGTTTTCAAAAGTTGAGAAGAATCTGAACTAGCGATAGGTTAACATCCGTTACTGGAGAACCCGTGAACTGTTTTCGGAAGTCTTGAAGTTGAATAAGCAATAGAGCAGCATCCGTTATTGGGAAGCGTCCGTAAACTGTTTTCAAAAGTTGAGAAGAATCTGAACAAGCGATAGGTTAACATCCGTTACTGGAGAACCCGTGAACTGTTTTCAGAAGTCTTGAAGTTGAATAAGCAATAGAGCAGCATCCGTTGTTGGGAAGCATCCGTAAACTGTTTTCAAAAGTTGAGTAGGAATCGGTGTAGGGTTTCCTGATTATGAGTCCGTGTAAAACTGCATCTGAATGAATCTGGAATAAGTATCAGAATGTCGCCAAATCTGGGTCACATCTGAACTATCTCTGGGTGAATCTGGAATAAGTATCAGAATGTCGCCATGTTTGGGTCACATCTGGACTATTTCTAGAAAGAATCTCGGAAGATGATGATCTTTGTCTGTCGACTGATCTTTCCTGAAAAGGTAAAGAGTTAGTTGTATGCAATGTCATGATGCATGATACAATGTATGTTATATCAATGTTTATGATATGAATGTGATGAATGCGCATGTAAGCTGATGAGCTGTCTTGCTGAGGATAGATGAATCCTGGATGGCTGGAGATAGTAGAATCTTGACTGCTGTCGGGGAAAGTGAATCCTTGACTGTTGCAGGGGATTGCAAGAATCTTTGATTGCTGAAGATGAGACATCCTTGTTGACTACTGCTGGAGAATCAAGAACTTGGGTTGTACGTCAATCTACTAGGGGATTCCTGTCTTGAGGAGATCTTCACTGGAGAATATTCGAATATCTTGTGAGGAACTGAGAATGAGAGTCTTCATTCTGCTTGGGGATTGATAGTTGGAAGTTTTAGCTTCGCTGGGGATTGCAAGAATCTTTTGATTACTGCAGGTACTGATCTGGGAGAAGCATCAGAATGTCGCCAAATCTGGGTCACATCTGAACTATCTCTAGCAGGGAATTTGGAATAAGCATCAGAATGTCGCCAAACCTGGGTCACATCTGAACTATCTCTAGAAGGGAATCTGGAATAAGTATCGAAATATCGCCAAACCTGGGTCACATATGAACTATCTCTAGAAGGGAATCTGGAATAAGTATCGGAATATCGCCATCTCTGGGTCACATCTGAACTATCTCTAGAAGGAAATCTGGAATAAGTATCGGAATGTCGCCATCTCTGGGTCACATCTGAACTATCTCTAGAAGCAAATCTGGAATAAGTATCGGAATATCGCCATCTCTTGGTCACATCTGAACTATCTCTAGAAGCAAATCTGAAATAAGTATCGGAATGTCGCCATCTCTGGGTCACATCTGAACTATCTCTAGAAGCAAATCTGGAATAAGTTTTGAAATGTCGCCATCTCTGGGTCACATCTGAACTATCTCTAGAAGCAAATCTGGAATAAGTATCGGAATGTCGCCATCTCTGGGTCACATCTGAACTATCTCTAGAAGCAAATCTGGAATAAGTTTCGGAATGTCGCCATCTCTGGGTCACATCTGAACTATCTCTAGAAGAAAATCTGGAATAAGTATCGGAATGTCGCCATCTTTGGGTCACATCTGAACTATCTCTAGAAGAAAATCTAGAATAAGTATCGGAATGTCGCCATCTCTGGGTCACATCTGAACTATCTCTAGAATGGAATCTTGATCTTGATTTTATTAAGGGTCAGAAATTGGGAGTATACCAATCCTCTGAGGTGATGAGAATCTTCATGCTGTTAACGGTCAGAAACTGGGAGTATACCAATCTTCTGAGGTTTTAAGGATGAGAGTCTTCATTCTGTTAACCGTTAACTGCTATCTGGTCGATCTTCAGGCTTCGCGGTAATCTGATACTGTGAATGAGTGACAGAATGGCTACCGTGTTTGGAGCGTATTTGAAACTGTATCTTTGAGTTGAGATCTGTATGAGCAGCAGAATGACTTCCGTGTCTGGAGTGTATCTGAGACTGTAACTAGATCTGAATGAGTGACAGAATGGCTACCGTGTTTGGAGCGTATCTGAAACTGTATCTTGGAGTTGAGATCTGTATGAGTAGCAGAATGACTTCCTTGTTTGGAGTGTATCTGAAACTGTAACTAGGATCTGAATGAGTGACAGAATGACTACCGTGTTTGGAGCGTATCTGAAACTGTATCTTGGAGTTGAGATCTGTATGAGTAGCAGAATGACTTCCTTGTTTGGAGTGTATCTGAAACTGTAACTAGGATCTGAATGAGTGACAGAATGGCTACCGTGTCTGGAGCGTATCTGAAACTGTATCTTAGAGTTGAGATCTGTATGAGTAGCAGAATGACTTCCTTGTCTGGAGTGTATCTGAAACTATAACTAGATCTGAATGAGTGACAGAATGGCTACCGTGTCTGGAGCGTATCTGAAACTGTATCTTGGAGTTGAGATCTGTATGAGTAGCAGAATGACTTCCTTGTCTGGAATGTATCTGAAACTGTAACTAGATCTGAATGAGTGACAGAATGGCTACCGTTTCTGGAGCGTATCTGAAACTGTATCTTCCAACAGGTGATGAAGGAATTGTTGAACACTTTTTACATTCGAATGCCCCAAGTGATGATGAGGGAGACTTGCCCCAAGTTTACTGAACTTTGAAAGATCTGTTGAAACCCTGACTGGACTGCCCCAGGTTAACTGAACTTTGAAAGATCTGTTGCAACCTTGACTGGACTGCCCCAGGTTAACGGAACTTTGAAAGATCTGTTGAAACCTTGACTGGACTGCCCCAGGTGTGCTGGATAGTGACATGCCATACCCCCTTGTTGATATGAGTTTTGTCAATGGAAGTGTCATCCTTTTTTGAATTGATTTTGTTCACTGAGAGAGCTTTTGTTCATCGGATATTCGTTGTGTGAATTTCTCCGCTGTCAAACAAATAACCAGGTGCAAACAACGATATTCAAATAATGCAAAGTTTATGCTTGTCTCAAAGTTTTGAAAAATGCGTTTTTTAGCAGAAAACTTTTTATAAGACAAATTCAACACAAGATTTAGAGCAAAGCCTTACAGGAGTCAGGATACTTGTTGAACAGTATGCTTTCGAACTAACCCATGCTTCAATTAGGACTTTTGAAGGGTTGTAACGTGGCTTGGTTCACGGTTTAAGAAGCAAAGGATAAAGGCTCAAAGTATATTTGTACCCACCCGCTCTTCGTGATGTCCTTCAATCCTAGACTCAGTTAATTGTGCGTCAGACTCTTTTCGAGTTTGGAACTACTTTTTGGGTGATGGTTCACCAATTGAATTTGGAGGGCACTCATCCTCTCCTTTTTTCTTTTGCAACATTTTTCATGTTGTTGAGGATTTGTAATGACCTCTTTCTTTTGATTTGTTATCCCTAACTTTTGCCTGACTGTTCCTGTTTTCGGGATTACAGTCAGCGGGATGCCCCAACTTTCTTAAGACTCCCTTATAGGTTTTGACTTAATGGGTTTTTATTTTTTTTGAGAGATAATGACTGCTTATGAGATAAGGAACCATCACTGTCTTTTGATTCCAGAGGAATGCTTTTTTGTTGATGTCGTTCGTTGTATTACGAACTGATAGTTTGCGACTTCAATGCGCATCTTTTTTGAATTAATTGAGAGACTACCCTGCCCCAGGTTTAAATCAAAGGTTTTAATTTGTTTAGAACATAAAACTCCTATTTCTTTGGCTCGAAGGGGTTGACTAGGGATTATCTTCCTTATAACTCCAGTGTTTGGGAATTGAAAGAAATGCCTGTACATCATCAGCAAGGTCTGTTCAAAAGCATACTGTATGAGATTATGGTATTGTTTCGTCATCCTCCCTCTAAAGGCTTGCAGCTTTTTATCAAGAGTTAAATATCATAAAGAAAGCATAAGAGTAGTGAAAACGAATGGATGAAATCAAGACAAACATATGCAATGCATTAATGAAACAGAGTTTGACATTAATAGATAATGGTTTGAATAACAAAGAGATTACAACTTGAAAATTCAAATGAAACAAAAGCCTCTCAGTTTGAGCCTTGTCAATTCAAGTGGAGAACTCCTTAACGAAAGATTTTCATCTCGCCATCGGGCATGAATCTCAGCACCTCAATGTCAATCAGATCTTGAATCTTGTTCTTCAAGGCCCAACAGTCGTCGGTGTCATGTCCCGGGCTATAGGAGTGGTATACACAAAGGGCGTCGGGATGATAGTTAGGAGCGGAGGTATTGGGCTTCCGAATAGGATCCCTCAAAGCAGTCAGATTGACCTCCAACAAGCGCTTCAGTATTAGAGATGACGGTATGTCAGTCTCAGTGAATTGTCTTCCCGACGTATTTTGCTTACGCTGATTACCCCGTTGATGCTGACGAGGTTGTTGGTGGGCTTGTGACCCTGAAGCAAGTAAAGGAGCCTTCCCCTTGTCTTCTTGTCTGGAGGGGGGTTGAATGGTGACTTGCTCTTCAACCTCAGATGTTTTCCCAACTTGGTTGTCCCGAAGCAGTTGGTTGACGAGAACTCTGAGTTCCTCTTGTCTTTGAGCTAAGTCTTGAATGAGAGACATCTGGCCCACTAGTTGTCCCATCATTTGGATCCTCATTGTTGTCAGCTCCGACTGTAGTGCCTCCAACTGATCACTCCTGGCATTGTTTGAATTCTCCAGGACCAAGCCCCTTGTGAGGAGAGCCTTCACTTCTTCTTGCCCCAGGGACAGGTTCAAGAACATTTTCTGAAGTTGAGCATTTTGGTCCTGGATATCCTTGACAGTCCTCTCTAGAGTCATCTCTTAGTGAAAGAAACAGTAGGAGAGTAAGGAAACCTAAAAAGTAAAAATTGTTATGATGCAATGCATGATATGCGGATGCATGTTTTCAAGGATCTCTTGGGGTAAACACAAGAGAAAGTTAGAGGTTGAACTTCGATCTTTGATTGGAGAACTTTGCACTGGTGGATGTCTTTCCACGAGAATCAAGCTCACCATGTCAAGTGGGTCATAGCCCCTGATTCAAGTTGTTGCACTTGATCTTTGATGGCATTTGTTTAGAGGAGAAACCTCTTTCCCCTTGGTAGACGTCTGGTTCAACGTAACCCTGCATCAAAAGACCCTCGAGATCCTTGAAACGGTTAGTGAAAAAATGGTATGATGTCATGATGTTATGTACATGTATGCAAAAGCAAGTAAGTGTATATACAGGTAATCATATTCACACAAAGCAAACAAGTCCTTAGGTTTAGGCTTGCATGGGGTTTGTAGGTAAGTACCCTCTTGAAGTTAGTTGGCTCATCCTGTCCTAAAATAGAAACCGGGTTCTAAGGAGCTCAATATCATTGGATTATTTTCTGTGTTCATTGTTTTGATTTAGCCACTTAACTGGCGACCAAAATATTCCAAGAAAACAACCCTCAATGAGTGTAGTATCGAGTATCTACCAACTTCGGACTGCACCAAAGTCAGTCATCTCACTACCCCTAAAAAGGCTAAGATGGTCAATTAAGGTTCTAAGAGTCCGTTAGTGCTTCACGAAATCACTCAGCGGCCCCGTACTCTCCTTGATTGAACTCAAGGGTTACCGGTACTCACAAATATGTCGCACTAACATAGCTTACTGCTTCAACCATGTCGGTATACCCCACACAATTCCCTCACAGTTTTATTGCTATTTACCTAAAAAGGTGCCCCCAAATCCGGGTGTAGGATTTACAACAAACCCAAACAAGGACCCAAAAAGTAAAGCAATCAAAGCAATCAAAGCAAGTATGTAAAGGTGATCTAAACCCTAAGGTAACCCCACTTTTAAGTTTTTCCCCAGCAGAGTCGCCAGTTCTGTGATACGATGGGAGAACTGACTTGAGGTTTTGAGTTTGTATTCGCACTTGTTTGGTTTAGCAAGAGTCGCCACCGACTTTTTATTTTATCCTAAAGGAAAGGTTAAAAAGCACAGGAAAAACCTTTTGAGATGTTTCGTGGGTTCGGGGGGTAGATTATAGAAAGGGAAGGTATTAGCACCCTTTCTATCCATGGTTATCCATGGGCTCTTAGTTACTTGTTTTAGATCACTTGCCTTTGATTTTCAATTGCTTGAAATGGTGGTGTGTGTGTGTGTGTGTGTTTTTGAAAATGCTTTGAAAAAGATGCCTTGTCTAGGCAACCGTTGTAACAATTCTTTACTCGAATGTTTTACAAAGGTGTTTGTCTTTTCGAAAAGATATTTCAATGTTTTTGAAAGTTGTTTTGAAAGTTGTGTTGTGGAGTGGGTTTTGAAAAGTAGGCAAGTGTGTTTTGCAAGGTTGATCAAGTAACTAAGAGTTGTCTACCCCTAATTTTACTCAAAGATTGTTTCTATGTTTTAACCCTTTTAACAGTATTGTTTCACCATTGTATTTGATGGACAATCTTGTGTTAGGATGTTAACGGGACAGGCGCGGGTCATCGTTTAGACCATGAATGCAATGGTGCCAAGTGTCTTTGGCAATTTGCTTGAAGGGACTATGATCATTTGTTTAGGCAACTTCGAAAGCGTCATCGAGGGACTATGATCATTTGAATTGTTTTGTTTTGCCAAAGAAACTCAACATGCAAGCATGGCCCATTTTGGAAGGCAACAAGCGGGATTACCCTAGGGGTGCAAGTGTGAATTGTGTATTGATTGTCATGCATTTGTCTTTTATTAGGTTATCTAGCGGTTGATTTTGAATCTTCGCATACAAACCCTAATTACTATACAGTATATAGAAAGCGATAAATTGCGGGAATTTAAAGTCTAAGCTATTACAAATAAGTATCCGGGAATGGGAGTACAAATATTTACAAATGGGGATGAGACTTATTAGGAGAGTAGTGTCCAAATATATTTACAACCAAATCGAATCGCTTTCTCAAATGTAATATATATCAATGTACAAGAATAAAAGATAAGCAAATGTATTGGTGTAAGTGTATGTGTTTATTTACAAGTGAGAAAAGTATGTTAACTTAATGCAAAATTAAGTAAGTATTTATTTTTGGATTTTTGTTGATTATGTACAAAAGTTTTAATTAAAGAAAAGAAAAAATGTTTCAAGTTTAAGAAAATTAATATTTATACATTTTAGTTTATATACAAGATTTCAATGAAATAAAAAAAAGTTTCTAAATGAGAAAATTGTTCAACTTAAAAATATATTTTTTATGTATTTTAAGTGTAATAAAAAAGTATTGTTACTAAAAAATCTTAATATATGAAAGAAAAAAATATATCATTTTTATTAAAAAAAGTTAATTTATGTATATATAAAAAAAAAGTAAGGTGATAGAAAAATAATGTTAGTTTGAAATGAAAAATACAATAAATAAAGAAAGATAAAAAGATTGAATGGGCTTAGTGCATGTTGTTTGGCCCAAACAAAACCTGGGAAGGGGGGGGGGGAGCGCCTGAATCAATTGGGCTTAACGTTTTTTAAGAGGGACCCGGCCCAAGCGTTTTTACAACATTTGTAAGGGTTGAACGAGTTTGTTTCATTTCTTGAGTTAGGGTTACAGAGCGGCGTCGTTCATCTTCTTCGCTTCCTTCGTTCCCCTTGAGCTTTCTGAACGCCTCCGCCTGTGGCCACCAGGGTACCACCTCCACCGTTTCCTCTTCCCTCCATGGATTACTCAGGCAGTGATGTTGTAAGGTTCGATTTCTGTTTCTGTTCGTCTTACGCTTTAGGGTTTCCAATTTCACATGTTTTTTAACCTTTGACAATTTCTAATCTTTGATTTTTATTACTGTGTGAGGCGTGAAAAGAAAAGGAAGAGTTTTCTACCTTTGTTGGCTTTGGGAGACGGAGGAGAGGTGGATTGGAGGCGCCCTAGGACGGCCAAGGCAGGGAGTATGATGCTGAGCTTGCTCTGTGGAAAACTGGTACTCGTATTTGCTTTTTATGGTTTAATGATGAAGGTCGAAAACCTAGCTCACTTGCTTCTGTTTTCTCTTTTGCTTGCTTGCTCTGATTGATTATTTGATGAAATGTTGATGTTGTCTGAATCTGAGCTTGCCTGCTTTGTCCTTCTCTTTGTCTTTGAGTGAGCTTCTGATTGCTAATGATATTGATTGCTGAGTTCCCTTGTTGGTTATTGCTTAATGATGAACATGATTCTGAGTATGGATTTGTGTAGCTTTTCCTCTCTTTGCCATTTGATTATGATATCTGAGTTTCTTTTCCTCTTCTTCTGTTTGCCTCTGAGATTGATGGTATTGCTTCTGAGATTGCTTAGTGGTTGGACCCTGTGATGAGCCTAGCTCTGAGGGTTTGGATTTGTTATTTGGATTTTGTATTGGCTTGGGACAGACTTGTGTTATGTTTGCTTTGGCTTTGAAAGGTTTGGGCTGGTGGGCTTGATGTATTAGAAGGTTTTTGGTATGAACAGTTTATAAGCTTGTTTGGCTTTTGATGCTTGGCCTTTTTTCTGGTTTATGAGGCTTGTATGTTGCAGGATGTTTAGGCTTTGTATGCTTGTATTGATGAAACAGGTATGGCTTGGGCTTGTGCTTATAACTTATGCAGGTTAAGGCTTCAGTTTGTGTTTGACAGTTTTGTTTGTAAGCTTGTTTGTAAGCTTGTGTAGAGGTTTGTTTTGAAACAGGTTGAAGGCAACTTGTGTTATTGTTTAGGCAGGCAGGCTGTTTGTTGTTGATACTGTTTGTGGCTTGGACACAGGTTTTAAGCTTGAGGCAGCTTTGTTTGTGTTTTTGATACAAGTTTGAGAGCTTGTTCTTTTTCTTTTTATTTTTCTACCTCCTTCTCTACTGTGTTCTGATAACTTCTTTATATCTTTTTCTAAGCCTCAAGCCTGTAAGCCTCTTCTCCCTCTCTTCTCTACAGATTAAAAAGCATTTTTATATTTCTTAAAACTGTCTTTTCTGAAAAAGTAACTGGCTGGAAAATGATGAACTATATTTGAAATGTTTGCTTGCATTGTTAGTTTTCCTCTGCACACTTTCCAGATTTCCTGCATATTGTGTACTTCTTGATATCTTTTTGACAGCCTTTCTTTGGACAGCTTTTTTAGTTGACATTGGACTTGGTTTGCCATGTGCAGTTCAGTTTGCCTTTGTAATTTGGTTTGGAATTTTGAAATTGGCAATTTGTTCTTTTTTGCATATTCAGTAGTTGTTCAGTTTTCTATTCAGTTTGAAAACTTTGGTTGACAATTTGGAATTATGAACTATGCAACTTTGTATTTGGCATATTGAATAGCTTTGTGCATTTCATATTTTTTGCAAGCATATTTCTATCCCTCTTTGTGAACCAAGAATTTCTTGTGATTTGCAGAGAGGGTGAATAAACTGATTCCGGCCAGTCACTTTTAATGATGAGCTTTTTAAATTAACTGTCTGCTTTTTTTTATTTCATCTGCATTTGACTTCTTTCCCTTCTTTTTTGTCTTTGCAGATAAAATCAATTGAGCAAAGGAGCATCAGTAGAAGACTTAGGAAATTTTAGGATGTAGCTTTATTTCATTTTAATTATTTGTAATAATATTAATGTAAATGACTGTAAATGAATTTACAGTATTCAAATAATATCTGTAACAAACAATTCAAAATGAATAAACAAATCTTTTTTTTTCAGATCACTCTTTTAATTCCTCTTCAAATGTTTATTTAATTATTTAAGCTTTCTTGAATTAAAATAACTGGAAGTAGATCCAATTATTCTAACTTAGATAAAATAAATAATTAACAAACACTGTAGTCTTGCAATCAATAATAACATGGCGTCCTAATTAAACATAAGCAATGCACAGTTAATCAACAAACATCCACATGCTTATCCCTTTTACTGATTAAATCAAACACTGCAAACTCTCAATCAGATGCCTCAATCCATATCTCAGAGTAAATTGAAAAGAACTGTAGAATTAATTCTTTCTGAGAATGCACGCACAAACCCTAATTCTTGATTAAATGTCAAAGAAGCGCCTGACTGATCAGAACCTGAGCCAACTCAACCAAACCTTAGCAATCTGCTTGAACTGCTTCAAAAGTTAATGGAAACCCTAATTTTGTCTGACTGGTGAGAAAAGTCTGTTTGACCGACTCTTAAACCAATCTGAAAGATCAGGAAAAGCCCGAAGCTGTGATTTCTTTTGGAAAAATAGGTGGGCAAATTTTGGGGTACAATAGTTGGCAATAATAGAGTTGTTGGCAATAGGATCCAGAGTGGATGTAGACCTGCAAGAGTGTGTGTGTGTGTGTGTGTGTGCATGTAAGATACATGGCTATCTTTTGGAAATGTATTTAAAAGAAAAGAAAGACAATGAACACAAATATTTGAATGCAAAAGAGTCTAATGTACTGAATGATCATATGATTAGATGAACAAAATATAAAACCCTTGACAAAAGAACCAAAGTGCCCTAGGCTAGGCACATGGCTTAAAAGTCAACATCAAAATATTACAGACAACGAGTTCTTGAATTGGTTAAAAGCAAAAACAAGTAGATTACTCCTCAATGAAGGAGATGGGCACAAAGTCCTTCACATGCCAATTGTTGGGCTTCCCTTTGGTTGTTGGGTAGATCCAGTCTTCAAAAGCACACTTATCATCAGAATCCTCTACAGCGTTTACTTCATGACTCTTGAGGTGGAGAGACAGCTTTCCCGTACGAGCACCTCTAATTTCTTTCTGAGCTTTGGAGGTGAAACATATCCCAAACTTATCTGTCTTGAGTGGGATGTCGATGAGTTGACCCCATATCTCATTGTTTCCTTTTTCTACCACAGCACGGTGTGATCGGTGGGAATGAGAACTGACTGTTTTGGAATGCTGGTTCGCGTTTGCGTTTGTTTTCGCAAAATGTCGCGGTAAGCAAGAGTCGCCACCGTCTTTTATTTTATCCAACAAGGAAAGGACAAAAGCACGGAAAAATTCCTTTTTGATATATTTCTTGGGTTCGGGAGGTAGATTATAGAAAGGGAAGGTGTTAGCACCCTTTCTATCTGTGGTTATCCACGGGCTCTTAGGTACTTGCTCAAAGTGTTTTCAAAATTTGCTTTTCTTTGTGTTTGTGGGTTTGAAAGAAGTTTTTGTTTGAAAGGGGTGTAAGTGCGAAAAGTTTTGTTTTGTTTTAAAAGGAGCAAGTACTTAAGAACCATCTACCTACTCAAAAAGGAATTAAATTGTACAAATGTCCTTTAGACAATGCTATCCCACTATTGAGGAGTAGGTAGCATCGTCGTTGGAGTTTTAAGGGTCAATTTGATTAAGGGACATGTGGTCACTAAAGCGATGTTAGGATGCCTTAGCGGTAACCCTAATGTCTTAGATCATTTTTTCCGAGGCAACGGTTTCGAGGAAACTATGATCTTTGGACAAGAGGGCGACCTCTAAAACTTCTTATACTCAATGACCACGTTCGAGGCAACCAAGTGAGGTGTACCCTAAGAGTGCGCATGTGCGGGGGTATTGTTTTTTCAGTTATTTATCTTTGTACATGTTATGGTGAGCTATGTTGATTTTAGTTTAAAGATTGATCTTGTCATGCATTGCCTAGTTATCAAACATCTAACAGTTAATATTGAGCGGAATTTAAATTGCGGGAAATTAATCTAAGCTATTACAAGGCGTCGGGTATTTACATCGCCAAAGACAAACCCTTTAAAATTAAATTGCGAAAAGTAAATAAAAGCGATAAATAAGTAAATAAAATCCTAAGTTAAACTATTACATTCCCGAAGCAGTTACAATATTGAAATATGGATCAAAAATAATATGCGCGCGAGAAAATTAAATCGGAGTGTCTTAGGGTTTTGACCCTTTTTATTAAATAATGCATATTTTTTATTATTATTTGAATTAAAAATTAAGTCTAAGTTAATAATTGAATTAATTAATTAAATTAAAATATTTTTGGGTTTTATTTTAATTAAGGAAATAAAATAAGAATGGTTAAAAATATTAAAAACCTAATATTCTAATTTGATTTTAATTTATTGCAAAAGATATTAATGTTAAACCTATTTAAACTAAATTAATTAATTAATTTTTATTTACAAAAATAAATAATGAAATTAATGGAATTAATAAAAATATTATTTTTTGTTGTTTCTGATTTTTTATGAAAAAAAGGTTAATTGGTTAATTAATTAATTAAGATAATAATAATAATAAAACAAAAATAGGAAAATAATGAAAAGAAAATAAAAAAAAAGAACAAACTTAGGGGGCATTGGGCCCAAAGAGGGGGTTTGAATTGCAATTTCCAGGCCCATTTTCGTCCAGCCTGCTTGACTTTTGTGATTCCATAGGCGCATGTTGACCAGAGTTCATGGTGAACCTTCAATCTGGATCATTGGATCTGCCTTGTGGGCCACTTGGCATTTGAGATCTGGAGGCATATGATAATCCACGCTTGGAGTGTTGTATGTGAATACCTGGAGAAAAATCAAATAAAGTTTTGGGGGACCTGGGATTCGAACCCAGGTCCCAAGGGGTTTTGTCATAGTGCCTCCACAAACTGAGTTAACTTGCTTTTTTGTTAATGGGATAAGTATTAATTATTATATGAGATCAATAAGTAAAATGCTGGAAAACATAAAAATATGGCGCGCTATTCAAACGCACCAATCTGGCCACGCCACGCTATCATCCCTATCATTGGGACTGTGGATAAAAGTCCTTTTACCTATACCAACGGACGACTGTCCGTAGCTATATGTCATGTTGTCTCAAAATCCACCACGAGCCACCAAAATGCAAACTAAAGGCGTAGTTCTACTCGCCTCTCCGTCCTGGTTCCAACCATGGTCCTTTTATTGACCAATTTTCCCTGTAATGAAAACCCCTTAAAGAACCCTAAAACAATCTACAATGGCATTTTGTGACATATGGCATGATAATGAAATTGACTAATGCAGAAATTTCACAAATGATGTAAGGAATTTAAATATGCGATTATCTCAAAGAATGGATGCAAGACTGAAGTTTTACGATTCCATGAGCATGGCGGTTTTGAGCGACACTTACAGGGCTTTTGGAGGCAGGAGAACGCGTGATTATGATTGGCACCGCTTCAGTGAAGTGCAAGGAAGCGATTGGGACCTTTATTTGATCCTGAAAAGGCCTCTAAGAACGATTTCAGATCCAAGGTTTTCAAGCTTTTTTCTCAAGTTCTTCTGGCCGTTTCTGCAATGCTTTGTGCGTGTTCTTGCTATGCTTGGCTTGTGTGCACATAAGGGAATCAGTTTAGGTTAAAATTTGGGCCTTAATCAATGAATATTGAATATTGGAGATTTGATTTTGATCACCATTATCAAACTTCCAAAAATAGCTCAAATCTGATTTTTTATGCATGAATAAGCCTTGATACGAATTTATTTGATGAATCATGACAATTGAAAGTTGTACCAGTCACAAAGATATTATTTCATCAATTTTTAGATTTTATTTGATTTAATATTGATTAAAAATGAATTAAATCAATAAAAATTAAATAAAATAGAAAAATAAATGAATGGCCATGAAATCAAATATGGGACACGTGGGTGGCATGACAAGACCATATCAAGTGGAAAAAAGTGGGCCCTTTTGACAAAAATTGGAGTTTTGAGGATAGTTGACTTTTGGCCATTTTGGAAAAATGCCCAACTTCAACAATGCATAACTTCTTCAATTTTGAACCTTTGGAGGTGTTCTTGGACTTTTTAGAAACCTTGATATGACCTCTAACCAACCCTTTTAGTCTCATCTAATTTTTATATTCTATGCTCAAGTTATAAGCTTTGGAAAAAAAGGTGTTTTTGTTGACTTTCAAAAATGACCTATAATGTCCAAATTTGTAACTTTTTGTGAGTGCATTTCTTGATCTTGGGGTGTGAAGATGGATTGTAGGAAATTGCATCCTCTTCAAAATTAGCTTTGGATGGGTCATTTCTCATAAAGTATGAGAAAGTTATGCTTGGTCAAATTTGAGTTGACTTTTCCTGTAAAACCCTAATTTAGCAACTTTTGAATCTTGATGAATCTTGAGCAATCCTTGATGAATCATGATCAACCCTTGATCAAATGATGAATTATCCTTCAAAATGAGAATGTTGACAAAAAATCTTGAGGTTTGACTGTATTTGGGACACAGATGACTTTTGCCCTAACACAGTTGATTTTTGGACTTCTTGAGCAATTGACTGACCAAACTTTCTCTGCAAGGCTTGAAATTTGACATGGATGAACTTGAGAACATATTATGAAATTGGGGAGCACTTGAGGTCATTTGGATATGAGGACCTTAATGCAACACAAAACCCTAATTTTGAATTGACTGCCTTAGGAGGTGATTTGACTGTCCAACCCTTGAGCCAACTTGAGCAACTTGGAGATTATTCTTGACATGTCTTGAGAAATATGGGAGGGAAAATTTTGGGGTACAACAGTTGCCCCTGTTCAATCTTCTTAAACCTAAGGATATATATTGGCGTTCGGGCCTTTCGTGATCCGAAGGTGGAAGATGATTGAACACTAGAGTGCCCAGAAATTTGCACTTGCATGAAGTAGTATTTGTCTTGTGATGTCGGGAATGGGCTTACAGATGCCATTTGGAGATTGATGATGGGAGATGGGCTTAAAGATGCCATCCGAAGGAGTGTATATCGCGTAAGAGATTCCTTAGCGAGAGCTTGTATACCTGTTGTTGAGGGAGATTCTGCTGGGGCATGTTGTTCTCTGTCTTAGGAGAAATAGAACTTTAGGAGCTTCGGTCGTCCGTTATTCTACTGAAGAATCATCTCTGTTGAAGAGGTGAGAGTGAACTACTATCTAGTCGCAACCCAGGCTTCATAGTGATAAGGCCGACTGCTATCTGGTCGTAATCTAGGCTTTTCAGTGACTTACTGGGGAGATGAGATTAAACTTGTTATCTGGTTGTAATCCAGGCTTTGCAATACCTCGCTTCTTATCTGGTCGAAATCCAGGCTTTAGAACAAATCAAGTGGTTATTTGGTCGCCTCCGGGCTTCAACTTGAATTTAGGGCATACTAATATCCGGGTGACTTCGGGCTTCTTAGTAACTGTCCATGTAAACTGCTATTTGGTCGGGACCCAAGCTTCACAGTGCCTTGTACCGCTATCTGGTCGTATCCAATCTTCACAATACCTCACTTCTTATCTGGTCGAAATCCAGGCTTTAGAACAAATCAAGTGGTTATCCGGTCGCATCCGGGCTTCCCTTTGACTTTTGGGTTTACTAGTATCCGGTCAAATCCGGGCTTCATAGTAACTGGCTGGGTAAACTGCTATTTGGTCATAATCCAAGCTTCACAGTATCCCTTAACACTATCTGGTCATAATCCAGGCTTCACGATGTATCATACAACTATCTGGTCGAAATCCAGGCTTCATAGTACTCTTGGTTGCTTATCTGGTCGTACTCCAGTCTTCACAACATCTTCTGCCATTATCTGGTCGTCATCCAGGCTTCATGGTCTTGTATTGCTTTCTGGTCATAATCCAGGCTTCACAATAACTTGCTGAGCTGTTATCCGGTCGTGATCCGGGCTTCACGGCTTGTGTTTATGATATACCACTATCTGGTCGAATCCAGGCTTCATGGTTCTTACTGAGCTGCTATCCGATCGTAATCCGGGCTTCACGGCTCACTGGGGAATAAACTATTATCCGGTTGTTCTCTAGGCTTCATAGCTTACTTTTGAGAGATATCACTATCTGGTCGTAATCCAGGCTTCGCGATAGTCTGATATTATTATCCGGTCGTAATCCGGGCTTCACAATATGCTGTAGAAATCAACATACTATCCTGGTCGTACCCGGGCTTCATAACTTGAATTTTGATTGTATCTTTCCTGAAAGGTAAAGGTTAGATGTATGTAATGCATGATATGTATCAGGCAATGATGTTCTCAAAATAAATGAGATTGTATGGTATGATGCGTATATGCATGTATCATGATGTATGGACATGTAATGTTTTAGCTGGGGAAAATAAATCCCGGAGCTGCTGGAGAATAAAGTTGAGTTCTTCGTTTTCGCTGGGGATGGTGAACGAAGATGATTGTGAGGATAAACCTGCAGGAGAAAAGAACTCCGTTGGGGAATAAACTGATGAAGAGATTACTCTGAGGGGAATTACTCTATGGGGAAGAGATGTTCTGTTGAAGATTTTAACGATAAGCTCCGCTGGGGATTTCGTTGATAAGATCTGTTGGGGAATTTTAATGATGAACTCCACTGGGAATGGATTACCGTTGCTGGTGATACAGAATCGGTTGAGGATTGAAGTCCTGTCGGGGGGGAAAGAAAGAACTTCGCTGGGGATGATCTTTCAGTTGCAACTTGCTGAAGATAACCCAGTTAGACTCCTGTGGGGATAACCCTCTGAATTTGGCTGGGGAGATTTATTGTACTTTGTAGGGGATAAGCTTCCGGAATCTACTGGGGGAGATGATTCAACTCTGTTGGGAAAGCTTTTTAGACTGCGCTGGGGAAACGACTCCGCTGTGGATATCTTGTATTCCTCCGGGGAACATTCTTATACTCTGTTGGGGAATATTAAGACTGCTGGGGGTATTCTTATACTTGCTGGGGAATGTCTTTATACTCCGTTGGAGAATATTAAGACCTTCTGGGGATACCACACCTTTTTAGGGCTGATGGTAGACTAACTCTGCTTGGGGAGAGTATTGCTGATTTGTTCAACTGCAAGTCTTAGTTGGGAGAGCTACCATTACTGTATTGCTCTGCGGGGAGTGAAGGTATCGCATCCATCTTCTTCAGCTGAACCTACCTTGGTACCGGGAGGACAATGTAACTACACAGTTTGGACATTTCTTATGCCCCTGTTTCTGATAGTACCCGTAATTTATCTTTTGTTTCACATGTAAATATTTATGATCAGCAATTAATGTCAAATGCATATATCAAAAATGAAACTTTGGACGTTCTTTGCAAAACAAAACAGATAAAGGAAAAACAATTTGAAATTTGTCTGAAAACGAATTTGTATTGATTTTGAAGTTTGCCTGTAAATAGGCGTTTTTGTACAAGAGGCTGACGTCCTAGTAAGAGAACGCCGCTGAACAAATAGAATTTATACAATTTGTGAAAAGGAAACAAAACAGCTATGTGAATAATTCCACTGGGTTCCAACTCTTTTATTGCCTTTATATCTTCAAGCATCTCATCACTTTGCTGCTTAGTTGAAGATGAATCTGATTGATTAGTGTCGTCCGAGCTTGATGGTTGATACCGAAGTCTGGATGCCAGGTGATCCAATGAGACATAGTGTTACGCTTTAATCCCTAACTTTTGCCTGGACCGCCCTTTCGGGTTTTCAGTCCACCGGGATACCCATTTTCGCCCAAGCCGCCTTTTCAGGTTTTCAACTTGCCGGGTGTACAGATTTTTTCAATTTCATCCCTTATTTTTGCCCGAACCCTTTTGGTTCACCGGGAAGCCCTTATTTTTGCTTAGGTCGGTCAACCTAGTGGGTCTTTGACTTATGCGTAGTATCTTTTTACTATGTCTGAATTGACGGGGTGAGGAAGGTCTTCACCATCCATGGTGGTTAGAATCATAGCTCCGCCTGAGAAGATGTTCTTAACCACAAATGGCCCTTCGTAAGTAGGGGTCCATTTGCCCCTGGGATCACCTTGAGGTAGAATAATGCGCTTGATTACCAGGTCCCCAACTTGATACTCTTGTCGTCTGACTTTCTTGTTAAATGCCTTGATCATCCATTTTTGGTACGTCTGACCATGACAAATAGCAGTAAGTCTCTTTTCGTCGATTAGGTTTAACTGATCAAGCCGGGTCTGAATCCAATCATCTTCACTCAAACCTGCATCCTTCATGATTCGAAGAGAGGGTATCTGAACTTCAATAGGCAAGACTGCCTCCATGCCATAAACCAAGGAATAGGGTGTTTCCCCTGTTGACGTTCGTGTTGAGGTACGGTACCCATGAAGAGCAAACAGTAACATCTCGTGCCAGTCTTTGTATGTCACTGTCATCTTCTGCACAATCTTCTTAATGTTCTTATTTTCAGCTTCGACAGCCCCATTCATCTTTGGCTGATAGGGAGAAGAGTTATGATGCTGTATTTTGAATTGCTCGCAGAGCTCAGTGATCATCTTATTGTTGAGATTGGTGCCATTGTCCGTAATGATCCTCTCTGGTACACCGTATCGACAAATCAGATTACGCCGAATGAATCGTGCCACGACGTTCTTGGTTACGGTAGCAAAGGAAGCTGCTTCAACCCACTTTGTAAAGTAATCAATTTCTAGCAGGATGAAACGATGCCCGTTGGATGCCGTAGGTCTCATCTCGCCGATCATATCAATGCCCCACATTGCAAAAGGCCAAGGTGCCTTCAAAACATTCAGAGGGACCGGAGGTATGTGCACCTTATCAGCATAGACCTGACACTTGTGACATGTCTGAGAATGCTGATAACAGTTGGCTTCCATTGTGGACCAGTAATATCCTGCCCGGAGGATTTTCTTTGCCATGGTATGTCCACTGGAATGAGTTCTGAAAGTACCTTCATGCAACTCTGTCATGATTCTTTCTGCTTCATTCTTATCCACACAACGCAGTAAGGTCGGATCATGGTTAGGTTTGTAAAGAATGTCATTGCTGATGAAGAACTTCGCCGCGAACCTCCTCAGAAACTTCTTGTCATTAACAGATGCACCCTCGGGGTATTCTTGAGCTTCAAGGTACCTCTTCACTTCATGATACCAGGGCTTTTCTGTTACCTCTTCAGTCTCAAGATCACAATAATGTGCAGGTTCGTCCAATATTTCAATAATGATCCGGGGAGCCTCATTGTCCCAATTGACTTTGAACATAGAAGACATCATAGCCAGCGCGTCAGCTAACTGATTCTCCTCTATGGGGAAGTGTTCAAAGGTTATCTCCTCGAAATGGGGAAGCAACGTCAATACATACTCCTTGTAAGGAATAAGATTTGGGTGTTTCATATCCCACTCACCTTTGATCTGACTGATCACGAGAGAGGAATCTCCGAAGACACTCAGAAACTTAATCCTTAGGTCAATTGCAGCTCGAAGACCCATGATGCACGCTTCATACTCCGCCATGTTGTTGGTGCAGTTGAAACATAGTCGGGCGGTGAACGGAGTATGACAGCCTTTAGGAGATATGATCACAGCGCCAATGCCATTACCCAAAGCGTTCGAAGCTCCATCAAAGTACATAGACCGTTCGGATCCCTCCTCAGGTCCTTCATCCGGTCCAGGTGTCTCACAATCAGTTATCCACATGATATTCTCGTCCGGGAATTCAAAGTTCATAGACTGGTAATCATCCACTGCCTGATGTGCCAAATGGTCTGCCAATACACTTCCCTTGATTGCTTTTTGAGTTGTGTACTGGATATCATACTCAGTCAATATCATCTGCCATCTTGCTATTCTTCCGGACAAGGCTGGCTTCTCAAAGATATACTTGATTGGATCCATCTTTGAAATCAACAGAGTGGTGTGAGTCAGCATATACTGTCTCAGCCGACGAGCAGCCCATGCCAAAGCGCAGCAAGTTTTCTCAAGCAGCGAGTATCGGGTCTCACAGTCGGTAAACTTTTTGCTAAGGTAATAAATAGCATGCTCTTTTCGGCCAGACTCGTCATGCTGCCCCAACACACACCCCGTTGAGTTGTCAAGTACTGTCAAGTATAAGATCAGAGGTCTCCCTTCAACTGGTGGCATCAGAATATGTGGTTCCTGGAGATACTCTTTGATTCTTTCGAAAGCGGTCTGACATTCATCATTCCAACGTACCACTTGATCTTTCTTCAGTAGCTTGAAGATTGGCTCACAAGTAGCAGTTAGGTGCAAGATGAATCGGGCAATGTAGTTCAGTCATCCCAGAAAGCCTCTGACTTCCTTCTCTGTCTTGGGAGCTGGCATCTCTTGTATGGCTTTCACTTTTGCCGGATCCACTTTAATACCTTTGTCGCTCACGATGAAACCCAGTAGCTTACCAGACCTCACCCCGAAGGTGCACTTGTTCGGGTTCAATCTTAACTTGTACAACTTCAACCTGTCAAAAAGCTTCTGTAGATGGTCAAGGTGTTCTTCCTCAGTCTGGGACCTTGCAATCATATCGTCGACGTATACTTCAATCTCATGATGGATCATGTCATGAAACAAAGCAACCATGGCACGTTGATACGTTGCCCCAACATTTTTCAACCCAAAAGGCATGACCTTGTAGCAAAAGGTACCCCACTGAGTAACAAAGGTGGTCTTCTCCATGTCTTCGGGAGCCATTTTTATCTGATTATATCCGGAGAAACCATCCATAAAGGGGAATACCTTGTGCTGAGCAGTATTGTCAACCAGGACGTCAATATGAGGTAGAGGGAAGTCATCCTTAGGGCTCGCTCTATTCAAATCCCTATAATCAACACACATTCTGACCTTACCATCTTTCTTCGGCACGGGAACCACATTGGCGACCCACTGAGGGTAAGAAGTCACTACTAGAAAACCGGCGTCAAACTGTTTCATAACTTCAGCCTTGATTCTCTCAGACATCTCTGGGCGCATACGGCGGACCTTCTGTTTCACTGGAGGACAGTCTTCCTTGGTAGGCAGGCGATGAACCACAATGTCAGTATCCAAACTAGGCATATCTTCGTAAGACCAGGCAAAGATCTCAACATAGTCACGCAGCATCTGGATCAACCGTTGTTTCACACTAGGCTCCAGATTGGCACCAATCTTGACTTCCTTCTTGTCTGTCTCGGTACCCAGATTCACTGTTTCCACCGGCTCTTCATGTGGCTGAATGGCCCTCTCTTCCTGGAGTAGCAGTCTCGCGAGTTCACCAGGCACTTCGCAATCATCTTCACCTTCGTCTTCGGCTAAGTTGATCGGATTTTCGAAGTCATAGCTGGCAGTAGCAGAGTCGTTACCAGTGAGATCCAGAGTGGATGTGGACCTGTATATGTGAGTGTGTGTAAAATAGTTGTTTTGCAATATATAGTAAAGAAAAACAAGGAGCGCGAAATTTGAAATGCAAGAACGTCCAATGCTTTTATTAATGATATATGAAAATGACACACAAAAGCCCTTACAAATGAAGCCACGGTGCCCCGAGTAAGACACCGGGCCATAAAGTTTCAAAACATTGTCTATTACAAACTCAAAACAAAAGGTTTCATTATTGGGTAACAAAAGTAATAGGGATGAAGTCTTTTGCTGTCCAGTTGCTTGGTCCACCGTTGGTCGTAGGATAGATCCAGCCATCGAATTCAGACTCTTCCACATCATCCTCAATGGCATTCACTCCCGAGTTGCTGATGAACACGGGAGGTCTTCCGATCCTTGCACTACGAACAGCCCTCTGAGCTTCTGCAGTGAAACCCAAACCAAACTTGTTAGTCTTCTGTGTAAAATCAGGAAGTCGACCCCAATTTGCACACTCACCCTTCTCAATAATAGCCCGGGCATCCCTTAAGGAAGCCATCTTCATAGGAGAATCTTAAACCACAGTCTTAGCTGATGCCAGTGTCTGGGGGACCTCTTCAAAGTGCTGAAATGGGGTCTCAATGAACTCCCCATCCATCTCTACATATCTGAACGAGTTGAGGTGGTTGACCATGTACTCTTCCTCCTCTTGTACTGTCACAATCTTCCCTTTGACCGGATACTTCAGTTTCTGGTGAAGCATTGAGGTCACGGCCCCAGCTTTATGGATCCATGGCCGACCCAGCAAACAAGAGTAGGATGGCCGAATGTCCATCACATAGAACGTAGAATTGAAGACCTGAGAACCAACTTTAATTGGAATATCAACTTCACCGTGCACCATCCTTTTAGACCCATCAAAGGCCCTGACGATGATGTTACTTGGTTTTAGCTCTAACCCTTCGCAATCCAACCGGTCTAGAGCTTTTTTGGGCAAGACATTCAAAGAGGAACCAGTATCAACCAATACATGTGCAAGAGTAGTGCCCCTGCATTCAATGGAGACATGCAGAGCATCGTTATGGTTCTTCCCTTTAGCAGTCAAATCAGCATCGGAGAAACCCAAACCATTATCAGTAGTTAAATTAGCCACACAATCTGTAAAGTGATTAGCTGATGTCTCTTGTGGCATGTGGGCAGTCTTCAGGAAGGTAATCAGAGCCTTAGCATAGGCCTCTGAACACAACAACAGTGACAACATAGAAATCTTGGATGGGGTTTGCCCCAGCTGCTGAAATACGTTATAATCACTCTTCTTAATAATCTTCAAAATCTCTTCCATCTCATGTTTAGAAGCTTCAACAGTAATGGTCTTTGGTGCCTCCGTCTGGGCAGGCACATCAGTGATGATCCCTTTGCCCCGAGCGTCAGATGACTCGGCGACAGGGGCAGGACTAGGAACTTGATCAGGAACGGCAGTAGGTACACTTGCAGGTGTAATGACAACAGGTATTCGGACAGTTGGTGGAACAATATCAGGTGAGAAAAGTCTACCGTTGCGGGTGACTTTAGCAGGTCCAGTAATGTTGCTGATGCCGGTATCAGCATCCAACTCTTGCTTAACTCCAAGAACATAAACATCAGCCCCATAGTGCCAGGGGACAGCTTTGTTAGAGGTGTAGGGGATGGGCCCCGGAACAGTGATAATCATAGGTGCGATCTTCGGAACAGATGTAATTCTAACAGGCTTCCTCGAGGGAGCCTTGGAAGAATTGTCGAAAATGGTAATAATGGCAACTTCTTCAGAATGAATGGAAGGAACAACAATCTTCTCAAATAGGATCTCTTTATTATCCATCAGGTTTGGATACCTGACTTCAGGAATGGGCAACCAGTAGGTAAAACAGAACACATATGGCAACCTTCGCCACAACCCGGAAATAAACCGGCTAGCAACAGGTTCTTCTTGACAGTCATCAGAGGGGAAACAATGTCATCCACAGAAACTACAAACAAGTCTTCCTCTACAACATTTACTCCATGTTTGGGCATGGGAGCAGTCACAACATTAGGCCTCTCGTGCGCCTCGAACTCAATCTCCTTTGCATCAATTAAGTCTTGTATCTTGTTCTTTAATGCCCAACAGTCATTTGTATTACGCTTCAGGCTATCGGAGTGATAAGCGCAGCGGGCGTTAGGGTTATACCTTGGTGACGTTGTATTTGCATTCTTTGGGGGTTCCCTTATGGTCACCAGGTTAGTCTTCAGCAACTGTGGCAGAATCTGAGATAAGGTCATGCTGAGACGAGTGAACCGCCTCTTAGGTCTCTCGTCCTTTTGTTGATTGTTGTACTGAGGAGCACCAGCAGGTTTTGAAATAACAACCGCGTTGACAGCTTGGCGGTGTTCAGGTCTATTCTGTCTTCTTTCATTGTAGACAGCACTGGACTCTTTCTTAAATGGCTTCTTCTCGGTGCTCGATGAGGCACCCTTCTGTATTTTCCCAGCCTTAATACCAGCTTAAATCCTCTCACCAGTCAAAATAAGATCTGTAAACCCAGCAGAAGAGCTTCCAATCAGATGGTTAAAGAATGGACCAGACAGGGTCCCAAAAAACATATCAACAAGTTCACGATCAGCCAAAGGTGGTTGCACCCTCCCGGCAAGGTCTCTCCACTTCTGCGCATACTCTTTAAATCCTTCACCCGTTCCTATTGACATACCCTGGAGTTGGGTACATGTAGGAGTGAGGTCGGAGTTGTACTGATACTGCCTATAGAATGCAGTAGCCAAATCTTCCCAGCTGCGGATACTGGCTCCTTCCAACTGATAGAACCACTCAAGTTGAGTCCCTGAGAGACTGTCTTGAAAGAAATGGATCCATAAGTTCTTATCAACAGTGTAAGGCTGGATCTTCCTCACATATGACCGGAGGTGCAGCTTCAGACAGGAAACTCCGTTATACTTGGCAAAGGCAGGTGCCTTGAATTTATGGGGAATCACCACCCCAGATGATAGTCCTAGATCTCCGAAGTCCAGACCGGGAACCTTTTGAATTTCCATAGCGCTCAAACGGTCTTCCAGCTGTTTGTACTTATCCTCAGCAGGAGGATACTGCTCTTCATCGTAGTCCGTCTCGTTGTCGGAGACCATAGGGCTAGGAGCCCTCCTTTCTTGTGGACTATCTTTCCCTCCAGATGAGGTGGTCAGATCAACTTCATTCTGCAGCCCGTTTCCAAACCTGCGTCCAGTATTGAACAGGATGGTCCTCTTCTTCTTCTTCTTTTTCTCCTTCAGAATCAAGGTCTTCAGGTCCTGCTGACTCTTAGCTAGATTCATGAACAGTTCCTGAAATTGGGCATTCTGGGCCTGGAGGGCCTTGATAGCTTGCTCAGTTGAAGGTTCAGTAGACATGATGATTGCTGAAATAAATAGCGAAGGAGATAAGAGACCTGTAAAAAGGGTACCTGTTTATGAAGTGCATGGGATGAAATGCGTATGATTTATGATTTCAAAGACAATCGGGATTCAAATTTGTAAACAAGAAAGGAAACTCACTTTATTAGATTTAAACTTCAAAATTTAAATTGTTCAACAAACTTCCCTTAGGCGTTATAAGAATGGAAATACTGAAAAGTAAATAAAAACTGTAAAAGAAATCATCAAAGGTCCATCAATGCTCCCATGGTCTCTTCTTCTCAGTGCAGACGTAATCGTTCAGGATCCGCTCGTTCTCCAACTGTCTAGTCAGCTTCTGGATCTTTTGCTCTTGCTCGTTGAACTTCTCTCGGTAAGAATCCCGTTCATCCCTCAATTGCATCCAAGACCTCTTCAGTGCCCCAATATCAGTGGGCATATAAGGGTGGAGAATGGTTGGAAGAACCCCTTCTTCATTAGAAACTTCAAGAGTGACAGGCCGGACAGCTTCATATGGCATACCTAACTTCTGGGCACGGATGCGGACCCATCTAAGATATGGCTCCATTGGCAGAGAGGTCTTTGGGCCCAGCTCATGTGGATTTGATTGGTGAACTATTTCCCAAGCCCTTATGAATCTACGACGTAGCTCGTCGCTATCTCCCTAAAAATCAAAGATGATGTGAGGCATCAACATCTCATGAGGCCCTTCTCTTCTGGCTCTTCCAAACTGACGGAGAGCTAAGCATGGGTTGTAAGAAATTCCTCCATGGGTTCTTATCAACGGGACATTAGGATACTCTCCACAGCGATCAATGACAGTCACCTCATCCTTACCTTTAAGAGTCCAGATAATGTTATTATTAGAAAGAGACATCACCCTATAAGCCCAGCCCATTCCTTCTTTGTTCTTCAGCACAGACTTAGGGAGGTGAGAAATAAACCACCTCGACAATAAAGGAGTACAGCACATCAAAGTTCCCTGCTTTCGGGCAGTACGAGCATAGAGCTGATGAAGGATGTCACCCAAGAGAGTGGGTACAGGGTTCTGAGAGATGAAGATCTTTATGGCATTAATATCAACAAAAGTGTCAGGATTCGGAAACAATACCAAGCCATAAATCAAAAGAGCCAGAATATCCTCAAAGGCCTTAAAGTCTAGGCTATACCAGAAGTAGTTAGCCTTGTCAACCAAGAACTTAGTCAAAAAACCCTTAGCTCCACTTCTAGTCTCCCAGTTAGCCATTACCTCCTCTTTGGTCAAGTGAAGCGCTGCAACAATCTCTTCAGGCCTAAGAGTTTTTTCCCAACCAGTGAATGGAGTCTGCTCCAAAATAGAGATACCGAGAAACCCAGAAAACTCTTCTAGGGTAGGAACCAGCTGATAGTCTTGAAAAGTGAAGCAATGGTACAGCGGATCATAAAACTGGACCAGGACACTCATCATTTGTTCGTCCAATTTGGAGGTGACCAAACTGAGAAGAGAACCATGCCTCCTGATGAAGGAAGTAGTGTCTGGTATCCTGACAACCAACTCTTTAAGCAAGGTAGGGACTTGGACAAAGTTGATCCAGATAGTATTCTTACGCATGGGCATCATGATGACCTACAAAATAGAGCAAAGATGAAACCCTCTTGTCTTTGAAATAGGTTAGTCTTTATGCAAGATGTATGCAATGTTATGATGTCATGATGTCATGATAAAGGCACACCACAAGTATCCACAAAAAGAAAACATGGTAAAGGCACACAAGTCACACTGAGAGCCCTTAGATTTCAGGCTGGCATGGAGCTTAGGTACTACCCTCTTTCAGTTCAGTTGGTTTAAACCTGTCCTAAAAAATAGTAACCGGGTTCTAGAGGATCTCAATATCACTGACTACCCTCAATCGGTCATAATTCCAGTTTAGCAACCTTTTCTTGCGGCCGGAATCATCGCGAGAGTTTAGTCTCAATGAGTGTAGCATATTGCTACTGTTCTATGGCCAAGTTGGTCAATTTAAGGTTCTAAGGTCAGTTGGTGCTTAATGACCCCTTAGAAGACCCATATTCTCCTCGTTCCAACACAAGGGATATCGGTACAGACTAAAGTGCCACACCAACGTAGCTACTGCTTCATCCGTATCGGTCTACGCCGTACAGATCCCTCACAGTTTATTACTACTTACCTAAAGGGTATCCCTAGATTCGAGTTAGGATCTATAGAACTCTGATACAAGCCCACAAATAGAAATCATACAAAGCATACAATTGAAAACACAATGATCTAATCCTAAGGTACACCTCACTTATAGCTATCCCCAGCAGAGTCGCCAGTTCTGTTATCGGTGGGAATGAGAACTGACTATTTTGGATTGCTGGTTCATGTTTGCGTTTGTTTTTGCAAAATGTCGCGGTAAGCAAGAGTCGCCACCGTATTTTATTTTATCCAACAAGGAAAGGACAAAAGCACAGAAAAATTACTTTTTGAGATATTTCTCGGGTTCGGGAGGTAGATTATAGAAAGGGAAGGTGTTAGCACCCTTTCTATCTGTGGTTATCCACGGGCTCTTAGGTACTTGCTCAAAGTGTTTTCAAAATTTGCTTTTCTTTGTGTTTGTGGGTTTGAAAGAAGTTTTTGTTTGAAAGGGGTGTAAGTGCGAAAAGTTTTGTTTTGTTTTAAAAGGAGCAAGTACTTAAGAACCATCTACCTACTCAAAAAGGAATTAAATTGTACAAATGTCCTTTAGACAATGCTATCCCACTATTGAGGAGTAGGTAGCATCGTCGTTGGAGTTTTAAGGGTCAATTCGATTAAGGGACATGTGGTCACTAAAGCGATGTTAGGATGCCTTAGCGATAACCCTAATGTCTTAGATCATTTTTTCCGAGGCAACCGTTTCGAGGCAACTATGATCTTTGGACAAGAGGGAGACCTCTAAAACTTCCTATACTCAATGACCACGTTCGAGGCAACCAAGTGAGGTGTACCCTAAGAGTGCGCATGTGTGAGTGTATTGTTTTTTCAGTTATTTATCTTTGTACATGTTATGGTGAGCTATGTTGATTTTAGTTTAAAGATTGATCTTGTCATGCATTGCCTAGTTATCAAATATCTAACAGTTAATATTGAGCGGAATTTAAATTGCGGGAAATTAATCTAAGCTATTACAAGGCGTCAGGTATTTACATCGCCAAAGACAAACCCTTTAAAATTAAATTGTGAAAAGTAAATAAAAGCGATAAATAAGTAAATAAAATCCTAAGTTAAACTATTACATTCCCGAAGCAGTTACAATATTGAAATATGGATCAAAAATAATACGCGCGCGATAAAATTAAATCGGAGTGTCTTAGGGTTTTGACCCTTTTTATTAAATAAAGCATATTTTTTATTATTTTTTGAATTAAAAATTAAGTCTAAGTTAATAATTGAATTAATTAATTAAATGAAAATATTTTTGGGTTTTATTTTAATTAAGGAAATAAAATAAGAATGGTTAAAAATATTAAAAACCTAATATTCTAATTTGATTTTAATTTATTGCAAAAGATATTAATGTTAAACCTATTTAAACTAAATAAATAAATTAATTTTTATTTACAAAAATAAATAATGAAATTAATGGAATTAATAAAAATATTATTTTTTGTTGTTTCTGATTTTTTATGAAAAAAAGGTTAATTGGTTAATTAATTAATTAAGATAATAATAATAATAAAACAAAAATAGGAAAATAATGAAAAGAAAATAAATAAAAAAAGAACAAACTCAGGGGGCATTGGGCCCAAAAAGGGGGTTTGAATTGCAATTTCCAGGCCCATTTTCATCCAGCCTGCTTGACTTTTGTGATTTCATAGGCGCATATTGACCAGGGTTCATGGTGAACCTTCAATCTGGATCATTGGATCTGCCTTGTGGGCCACTTGGCATTTGAGATCTGGAGGCATATGATAATCCACGCTTGGAGTGCTGCATGTGAATACCTGGAGAAAAAATCAAATAAAGTTTTGGGGGACCTGGGATTCAAACCCAGGTCCCAAGGGGTTTTGTCATAGTGCCTCCACCAACTGAGCTGACTTGCTTTTTTGTTAATGGCATAAGTATTAATTATTATATGAGATCAATAAGTAAAATGCTGGAAAACATAAAAATATGGCGCGCTATTCAAACGCACCAATCTGGCCACGCCACGCTATCATCCCTGTAATTGGGACTGTGGATAAAAGTCCTTTTACCTATACCAACGGACGACTGTCCGTAGCTATATGTCATGCTGTCTCAAAATCCACCATGAGCCACCAAAATGCAAACTAAAGGCGTAGTTCTACTCGCCTCTCCGTCCCGGTTCCAACCATGGTCCTTTTATTGACCAATTTTCCCTGTAACGAAAACCCCTGAAAGAACCCTAAAACAATCTACAATGGCATTTTATGACATATGGCATGATAATGAAATTGACTAATGCAGAAATTTCGCAAATGATGTAAGGAATTCAAATATGCGATTATCTCAAAGAATGGATGCAAGACTGAAGTTTTACGATTCCATGAGCATGACGGTTTTGAGTGACACTTACAGGGCTTTTGGAGGCAGGAGAACACGTGATTATGATTGGCACTGCTTCAGTGAAGTGCAAGGAAGCGATTGGGACCTTTATTTGATCCTGAAAAGGCCTCTAAGAACGATTTCATATCCAAGGTTTTCAAGCTTTTTTCTCAAGTTCTTCTGGCCGTTTCTGCAATGCTTTGTGCATGTTCTTGCTATGCTTGGCTTGTATGCACATAAGGGAATCAGTTTAGGTTAAAATTTGGGCCTTAATCAATGAATATTGAATATTGGAGATTTGATTTTGATCACCATTATCAAACTTCCAAAAATAGCTCAAATCTGATTTTTTATGCATGAATAAGCCTTGATACGAATTGATTTGATGAATCATGACAATTGAAAGTTGTACCAATCACAAAGATATTGTTTCATCAACTTTTAGATTTTATTTGATTTAATATTGATTAAAAATGAATTAAATCAATAAAAATTAAATAAAATAGAAAAATAAATGAATGGCCATGAAATCAAATATGGGACACGTGGGTGGCATGACAAGACCATATCAAGTGGGAAAAAGTGGGCCCTTTTGACAAAAATTGGAGTTTTGAGGATAGTTGACTTTTGGCCATTTTGGAAAAATGCCCAACTTCAACAATCCATAACTTCTTCAATTTTGAACCTTTGAGGTGTTCTTTGACTTTTTAGAAACCTTGAGATGTCCTCTAACCAACCCTTTTGGTCTCATCTCATTTTGATATTCTATGCTCAAGTTATAAGCTTTGGAAAAAAAGGTGTTTTGTTGACTTTCAAAAATGACCTATAATGTCCAAATTTGTAACTTTTTGTGAGTGTATTTCTTGATCTTGGGGTGTGACGATGGATTTTAGGAAATTGCATCTGCTTCAAAATTAGCTTTGGATGGGTCATTTCTCATAAAGTATGAGAAAGTTATGCGTGGTCAAAGTTGAGTTGACTTTTCCTACAAAACCCTAATTTAGCAACTTTTGAATCTTGATGAATCTTGAGCAATCCTTGATGAATCATGATCAACCCTTGATCAAATAATGAATTATCCTTCAAAATGAGAATGTTGACAAAAAATCTTGAGGTTTGACAGTATTTGGGACACAGTTAACTTTTGCCCTAACACGGTCGATTTTTGGACTTCTTGAGCAATTGACTGACCAAACTTTCTCTGCAAGGCTTGAAATTTGACATGGATGAACTTGAGAACATATTAGGACATTGGGGAGAACTTGAGGTCATTTGGATATGAGGACCTTAATGCAACACAAAACCCTAATTTTGAATTGATTGCCTTAGGAGGTGATTTGACTGTCCAACCCTTGAGCCAACTTGAGCAACTTGGAGATTATTCTTGACATGTCTTGAGAAATATGGGAGGGAAAATTTTGGGGTACAACACACGGGAATCCTTAAGAGAAAACATCTTGGGAATAACTTTTGTCGGCTTTTGGAGTGTCGGAGGAGATTTTTGTGGTGGCCACAACAAATGTATGGCAAGGAGTCTCTATGAATTCACCATCCATTTCTACGTACTTAAAAGAAATGAGGTGGCTTACCATAAATTCTTCTTCACCGCAAAAAGTGACAACCTTCCCTTGAACTGGGTATTTTAACTTCTGGTGGAGAGTAGAAGTAACCGCACCTGCCCCATGGATCCATGGGCACCCAAGTAAGCAAGAATACGCAGGCCGTATGTCCATTATGTAGAATGTGAAGTTTAAAATCTGTGAACCAACCTTAATTGAGAGATCCACCTCTCCATGAACCATCCTTTTTGACCCATCAAATGCTCTCACAACAATATCACTTGGCTTCAAAACCAAACCTTCACAGTCTAGCCGATCTAAAGCGCCTTTAGGTAACACATTTAAAGATGAGCATGTGTCCACCAAAACATGTTCCAGAGTGGTCCCCTTACATTCAACAGAAACATACAAGGCTTTATTTTGATTCTTTCCCATGGGATTTAAATCTGCATCGGAGAACCCCAGACCATTGTCAGTTGTCAGACTTGCTACGCGGTTCTCAAACTGGTCAGTTGTGGTTTCTTGAGGCACGTGAGCCTTTTTCAAGAACTTAATCAAAGCTTGTGCATGGGCGTCGGAACATAGCAATAGGGACAACATTGATATTTTAGAAGGGGTTTTCCCCAACTGCTCTACTATTTTGAAGTCGCTTTTCTTGATGATTTTCAGAATCTCCTCCATCTCTTGAGTGGATGGTTCTTCCATAACAGTCTTTTTAGCAAGTTCCTCTTCCCTGGAAGGCTCACTTTCTTTCTCTTTCCCTCTAGTACTGGCCCCCGCATTGTCGTTGGTTATGCGGATTGGAACTGTGGTAGTGGTTGGTGGTGAGATATCAGGGGAAAAGACTCTTCATGTTCTTGTTACTTTACTAGAACCAGTAATATTAGTAACACCCGCTTTATTATCATCAATCCAAGAATCTTGTTTTACCCCATGGTAATAAACCTCGACACCATAATTCCATGGTACCACTTTATCAAAGGTGTATGGAACGGGTTCGGCAGCACCGATTATGAGAGGAGCAATGATTGGTTCGTTTGAAATCCTGATAGGACCTTTGGATGAGATCCTAAGAGGTTTGTTTGAAATTGTTATGATGGACAAGTCTTCAGCTTTGTCGACTGAATTTTTGATGGCAGGATTCTTTTCGAATAGAATTCCGCGGCTATCCATTAGGCGTTGTATACCTTTCCTCAGTTTTTCACACCCATCAGATTGTCTTGTACAGCCCACACAGTCTTTTTCACAGCCGGGGAAAGTCCCAGCTTTCAACAGATTGCTCTTGATTACATTCAATGGAGTAGTTAACCCTTTGATAGAGGTAATGAAAGTTGTATCTTCGACGGTATTAACACCTTTGTCGTGCTTCGGCATTGGAGCGGTAATTACATTTGGCGTTGGAGGAGGATCAAATTAATTAGTCTTGTTGTCAATTAAATCCTGGATTTTGTTCTTCAGAGTCCAACACTGATCAGTCTCATGCCCTGGGCTGTTGGAATGATAAGCACACTTTGCATTTGGATTATATCTCGGTGACGAGGTGTCAGGGTTGGCAGGAGGATCCCGCAATGTCACTAAATTGGCCCTGAGCAGATGTTGAAGGGCTTGAGAAAATGACATACCTAACCTTGTGAACTGTCTTCTTGGAGCTTCAACCCATTGATGATTGGTGGATGATCTTTGAGTAGCAGTCGGATTGGAGATTCGGACAGTATTGACAGACGGATGATTATTCATTTTGGTATGGGCCTTTACTCTATACACAACATTGACTTCTTTCTTCGCGGTAAAAGGTTTCTTGACAGGATTGGGAGTAGAAGTAGATGCCACAGAGATCTTTCCACTCTTAATGCCACTTTCTACTCTCTCACTGGTTAGGATTAATTCGGTGAAACCAGAAGAAGAGCAGCCAACCAACAGATTAAAGAAAGGACCAGATAATGTGCTCATGAACATGTCAATGTGTTCCCTATCAATCAAGGGAGATTGGACCCTACTTTCAAGGTCTCTCCACTTCTGCGCATACTCCTTAAATCCCTCATCCTTCCCCATAGTCATACCTTGCAATTGAACCCTCGTCGGCGCCAAGTCGGCATTGTACTGATATTGATGGTAGAAGGCAGTAGCTAGACCCTCCCGAGTATTGATGCGAGAGCCATCCAATTGATAAAACCATTCAAGTTGTGTTCCAGCCAGACTCTCTTGGAAAAAGTGAATCCAGAGTTTTTTATCAGCAGTGTACGGTTGTATCTTGCGCACATAGGACTTCAAATGGAGCTTTGGGCAAGAAACCCCATCATATTTTACAAAGGTTGGTATTTTGAACTTGTGGGGAATGAATACCCCAGAGATTAAGTCCAAATCTTCAAAATTCAAACCGGGAATAGCTTGGATTTCAACTGCTTTCAATTTTTCTTCTAGCTGCTTGTATTTGATGTCTGCAGGTGGATATTGTTCATTGAAATAATCATCATCCAATTCTTGGTCATTGATACAGTCGGCCTGAGTACTCTTGACCTCACCAATTTGGTTTTCGTCCTCTTCGGATGAATCTTCCTCTATTGGAATTTGACGGATTTTCTCCTTGAACCTTTTACCCATGTTGAGTAGAGCTTTCTTCTTTGGCTTTTTCTTAGCGGCCAACAAGGCCATCATATCCTGCTGCCCCTTGGCCAGGGAGAGTAAAGCTTCCTGAAATTAAGAATTTTGAGCCTGGAGTTCCGTCACAGTTTTCTCTAGATCCATCTTGCTTACTGAAATAAACAGCGGAGAGATGAGGAAACCTGTTATGCGGACGCCTGTCATGTCATGATGCATGAATGTGAAGTATGCAAATGATTTCAAGGATTTAAAGAATTTAAATTTGTATAGACAAAGAGTGAACAAACGTTAACTTGCATTAAAGAAATCTTGATTTGAATACAAACATGCCTCTTGGGCTTACAATAAGAGAAATAAGCATAAAGTAAACTCCTAAGACAGAAAAGTTATGCGCATCTTCTTTGGTGCAATGTAGGTGTTTAAGTTCCTTTCTTCATGAAGTTCCCTTGTAAGCCCCGATATCTTCTTCTCGCTTTCATAGAACTTAGTTTCGAAGGTGTCTCGCTCTCCTTTTAACTGAATCCAAGCGTTTTGCAAATCTTCAAGAGAAGTAGGCATATCAGGATAGAGGATCGTATGTGGAATGTCTCCCTCGACTACTGGCTCCATGATAACAGGTAAGACAACTTCGTAAGGCATCTTGAGAATTTGAGCGCGAGCCCTTACCCATTTAAGATAAGGTTCCAAAGGAATGGAATTCTTACGCCCCAATGTCTTGCTATCAACTTTGTTAACCATACCCCAAGCTCGTATAAATCTTTGACGGTAACCTTGGGTATCGCTTTCGTAGTTAAATGCAATTCCTTGGATGAGTACCTCATGAGGGCCATCTCTTCTAGCGTATCCAAATTGTCGCAAAGCTAAACAAGGGTTGTAAGTAATGCCTCCCCTAATGCCAAGTAGAGCTACATTAGGGAATTCCCCACATCAGTCAATGATGGTAATGTCTTCTAAGGAGCGATAATACCAACGGATATCAGCATGCAAAAGTGACATCAATCTTTTAGACCATCTCATACCTTGTTCATTCTTCACCACGGATCGAGGTAGGTGCGAAGTAAACCACCTAGCCAATAGAGGAGTGCAACACATCAAAGTCCCCCTTTTCTTCAAAGTGCGAGAGTGAAGAGAATGCAATATGTCTCCAAGCAATGTAGGCACCAGATTACGAGATATGAAAACCTTAATTGCATTCACATCTATAAATTGGTCAGGATTTGGAAGTAGTACCAATCCATAGATGAGAAGAGCCATAATTTCCTCGAAGGCTTGTAGATCCAAAGTATTCCAACACTCTTGAGCCTTCTCCAACAAAAACTTTGCTAGTAACCCTTTAACACCACTCCTTGTTACCCAATTTGCTACTATGTCAGATGGTTGCAAATGTAGAGCTCGAGCAATTTCCTCAGGTTTAGGGTCTCTTTAAATACCGTTGAAAGGTAACTGATTAAGAATAGGGATCCCCATAAGTTGATAAAATTCTTCCAAAGTGGGCACAAGTTGGTAATCAAGAAAAGTGAAGCAATGATGCAAAAGGTCGAAGAATTGGACAAGCACCTTTACCATATCTTCTTCAATACTTGAGGTAACCAAACCAAGGAGTAGTCCATGTCTTTTGGTGAACGGGGAATCTTCAGGGACCCTTGATACTAAATCCTTGAGTTGTGGAGGTATCCTCACAAGACTGACTTGGATAGTGCTCATACGAGCGGAGGCCATGTCCTACAAAATAGAACAAAGATAAATCCAAAAATCCTTGAAATGGTTAGTGATGTTTATGATGTTTATGATGTTTATTATGTTATGTACAAGTGCATATACAAAGCAAGAAAGTCCTCGGTTTAGGCTTGCATGGGGTTTCAGGTAAGTACCCTCTTGAAGTTTTAGTTGACTCAACCTGTCCTAGTTAAAAGTAACCGGATTCTAAAGGATCTCAATATCACTGGTCTTTCCCCCAAGTTTTGTTCAATAAGCGATTGAATCGCAACCAAACAAAAATCAAGAGTCAAACCTCAATGAGCGTAGCATCGAGTATCAACCAACTTCGGACTGCACCAAAGTCGGTCATCTCACTACGTCCTAATGGCCAAGTTGGTCAAGTAAGGTTCTAAGGTCAGTTGATGCTTTATGACACCACGCGGCGGCCCCGTACTCTCCTTGACTGACTCAAGGGTTACCAGTACTAACCAAAGAACCACATCAACATAGCTACTGCTTCAACCGTGTCGGTATACCCCGCACAGTTCCCTTAAAGTTTATTGCTACTTACCTAAAAAGTATCCCCCAAATTCGGGTGTAGGATTTAAAACAAACCCAAACAAGGAACCAAAATATAAAGCAAGCAAATCAAATAATGTAAGCAAGTAAATATGATCTAGCCCTAAGGTAACCCCACTTTTTGGAGATTTTAATGTCCTCAGCAGAGTCGCCAGTTTTGTGATACGGTGGGAGAACTGACTTGGGGTTTTGCGTTTGTGTTCACAAAATGTTACAGTTTAGCAAGAGTCGCCAATGACTTTTCTTTTATCCAATAAGGAAATGTGAAAAAGCATAGGAAAGACCTTTCGAGATGTTTTCTTGAGTTCGGGGGGTAGATTATGAAAAGGGAAGGTATTATAACCCTTTCCATCCATGGTTTTCCATGGGCTCTTAGTTACTTGTTAGATCACTTGCTTTTGTTTGAAAATTGTGCTTTTGTGTGGTTTTGAAAGTATTTTGAAAAGGTGCCATCGTTTAGGCGAACTTTGCAATGATTCTCGTTCGTAATAATGTACGCAAAGTGTTGAGCTTTTGAAAATATTTCAAGTTTTGGAAAGATGTATGTGATTGTTTTGAAAATAGCAAGGATGTTTGTTTTGAAATTGAGCAAGTAAATAAAAGTAATCTACCTACTCAAAAGGTTTTAGATGTGTTTTTCCTCCTCCTTTAGATGTTGCTACCTTACCATTGATTTGATAAGAAGCCCCATCGTTGGATGTGAAGGGGCAGACGTAGGTCATCGTATAGTCATGATAGCAATGTTGTAAGATATCTTAGCATTCTCTTATAGGGACTAAGATCACTTGTAAGGCAACATTTGTAGCGTCATCGAGGGACTATGATCTTGTATTTGTGATTGTTTTTGCTAAGATACCCCACATGCATAACATGACCATTTTTATAAGGCAACAAGTGGAATTTACCTAAGGGTGCATGTGTGCAAGTGTGTTTGATTGCATGCATTTTGTATTTGATTTTTGGGTTGTCTACTTGTTGATTTTATCTTGCCATACACACCTAATTACTTAACATTTATATGAAGGTAATAAAAGAGTGCAAAAATAAATCCTACACTATTACAACCATATTAAATTACATGAAAATATAAAGGAAAAAATAAGGTAAAAGCAAGAAAAAATGGATCTTTCGACTTAGGGCAGCAAACCCTTCGATTCTGCCATTTCTGGCTTTGTTCGACCTTACCGGAAAAGGGGTGAAGGAATAAGTTTTGATTGGGGCCTAGAAGCCAACATATTTTGGCTTTCGATTGGGGCCTGGAGGCCAGCATGTTGTGCCTTTCGATTGGGGCCTAGAGGCCAGCATGTTGTGCCTTTCGATTGGCTTGAAGGTTAGTATGGAAGCCAGAGGCTTCGTTTCTAACTTTTCTGTCTCCTGTTTCTTTCATTTGAGTTTGAATAGCAACATGGCCCAAGGCCATGCCAACATCACCTTAAGACTAGATTAGTTCTTTAAAGCGTATTTAAATGTACCAAGAGCAAAAGCCAAGAAGATTGTTAACCATGACACATATTAAGAGAGTGAAAACAAAAAGAAGAAAATAGTGTGTACATGTTTTAAATGAAAAAGAAAACTTATTTACATGCTATGCTGGAAACGAAGGGCCAAAGGTTAAAAATGACTCACCTTGCTGGAGGTTGGAGCGTGTTCTGGACTTTGAAGCGGTTGCTTTGAATGCCTCTGGATTCGAAGGAAAAGACCCAGGGTAGGCCTTCGACACTGGATTCAAAAGAGCAAAACAAGTGAAATATCCTTCTTTGCTGGATTCAAAGGAAGGAACAAGCAGGATGCTCCTTGATTCGAAGGAAACTGGAATGTGTTGTTCTTCAGAATTGAAGGAGGTAACGATGATTCTGGGTTTTTTTTTATTTCACAAGTGTTAAAGTGTTTGAGAATTTTGAAGACACATTCCCCTCCTCTCCTCTCTTTCTTTGTGCAAATGAACTCTCTATTTATAGAGAAAGGCTTTTGGGAAGCTTAGGGAGCAAAAATAATAAAATAAGGCTCAGTCTGGAAAGTAAGTGTCCACTTGTGCCATAAAAGCAAGATGAATGGTTCAGATGGGTTGCTTCTTTCTGAAGGAAAACGGGCGTAAGGCTCAAGACAAACTTTTCTAAAAGGTAGTATTATGCTATTAAGTGCAAGTGGTCTTGGACAGCAAATGTGTAAAAGCCTATTTCAACTTGCATAAACAATTAAGTATAGGGTGAGTCATAGGTTTAAGGCCTGAAAAGGGAAAACACGTAGCCTAGCCTATGGGTCTAAATGTTCAACTTGATCTTTTGAGTCGAATCCTCCATCTTTCTACACCTTTCGACCAGACTAGAACAACACAACATTCGTTTTCACCAGTTGTGTGTCCTTCGAATGAACCAACTGTGTGTTCTTCGAATGACCCTTTTTGGCTTAATATGCCATTTTGAGTCTTCTTGATTTTAATAACTTATGCCCAAACCTTCTACCAGACTCCAAAGTAAGAGAACAATTATTCACCAACTATGGCAAGTCCTTCGAATGGACCACCAAGTTGTGTGTCATAATGCATGACTATGGCGTATTGAAGGGTTTACAGATGGATTCGAAGGTGATATGAAGGCGCGTTCGAATCATACATGAAGATGAATTTGAAAGTCACAGGAAGGTAGCCATTCATCCAATCAAAAACTTATGAATCCAAGGCAAACCGGTGAGGGGCGAATGGTGCAGTCGAATGACACTTTTCAGAAGGTTATTAACTTCTGAATTGAAAGAAGCTTTCAGAAGATTATTGACTTTTTGAATTGAAGAAAAACAAAAGGAGGCCTTTACTTCCTGAGTCGAAGGACATTCCTGAGTCGAAGGACACTGTTTCGAAGGGAAACAAAAACTCAATTGAAGCTTGTATGAAGATCATTTCCTTCTGAATCGAAGGAAGCTTTCAGAAAATTATTGACTTTTTGAATTGAAGAAAACCAAAAGGAGGCCTTTACTTCCTGAGTCGAAGGACATTCCTGAGTCAAAGGACATTCCTGAGTCGAAGGACACTGTTTCAAAGGGAAAAAAACCCAATTGAAGCTTGTATGAAGATCATTTCCTTCTGAGTCGAAGGAAGCTTCAATACCCAAATGAAAGATGTAACCCAAGTGGCATGAAGCCCTTTCTCAACTGAAGCTTGCATGCAGGCATGGCCAGAGATGAATGCCCAAATAAAGGCTTATACGCAGATATGCAGGAGGTGAATGCCCAAATGAAGGCTTGTATGCAGGAGGCACATTTGGCCACCAGATCATGGCCTTCGATTGTAAGCATGCAGGCAACAAACTTGTCCAATCGAAAGGCTTGCCTTCTAGGGGACACTTGTGATAGAAAATTTGGTACTCAAAGCAAACACGCAGGCAGTGGAAGACACAAACGAAGCCTGCAACAAGAAGTCACATGCCCAGACGAAAGAGGCATGCTAGTAGAAACTTTTGAGCAATCGAAGGAGGTGCAAATTCCAATCGAAGGAGACCTATTTTCCTCCAAATTTGTAAAAAAATTATTTGTATCTGTTTTCTCCCTTTTTGACAGTTTCCTTTTAATTCTGGTGCTGGAAAATTCCAATGTACTTGTGCAAGCTTGAATTTTGAGAATCATTTTGAGAGATGCCTTGAGAATTGAGAGGGAAAATTTTGGGGTACAACAGCGTACAGACCATATAAGCTTAGTTGAACCATCCACGATACAGTAGTAACTTTGAAGTAAAAGTTTATGAAAAAGATTCACAATTTCAACCTTCCCTCATTTGTTCAACCTGAACACTAGTATGAGCTAGCTTTTAAGTTCAAACCCCCGAGATTCCCAAAATTGTGAACTGCTGATTTCGGCTTGGCATTCGTACCTCCATTCCCAAAATGGTTCGTATGTCGGTCTCACATGAAGGTTCTACAACAAGATTTGCAAAAGCCTGCTAAACGGGTGGTTCTGACTAAGCATACACTGGACAATTTCAAAGGTCACCTTCATGTCGATGTAGAACATGTTCGCATAATTTCTCTAATACATGAAGTTGTGGAATAAGCGCAACTGTCGACTTGGTTCCCTTGAACGACTTCTTTAACTTCTTTTCTAACTTTGCTTTTTTTTAATTTCTTTAGAAGTTGATCGAAGGTAGGCTGCCAAGGATAAAGTTGCTGCTGCAAGAAAGGTTGTTGCTTCCTTGAAGAAAGGTAAGCAAAGCAAAGGGACCACCATGGCTAAGACTGATACAAAGGTATTTGTTAGAAATATAAAATATCATTACATACTTTCTTCAAAATTTATAAATACCTTTTCTTTTTCAGACAAGCAAGAAACCACCTTTTACTCCGAAGAAACGAAAACTTGCTTAACAAAAAAACGTCGAAATTGACTTAGGGTCTGAAGACCCGTCTCTAGATTGCTCAAAACATGCTCCCAAGAAAAATAAATCCAAAAATTCCAACCCTACCTTCAAAAATAAAATTACCACCATACTTCCACCAACGAAGTCAGCTATACAACGGGCAATAGATGTCGAAGTGACAACGACCAACATTGCTACTGATGTTGTCGAAAGTGACAATTCTAGCCTTGGGGCTACAGGACCTAAGTTATTTCACTTGATTTCATTCCTTTTCCTTAGTTGCTTTATTATGGCTTTCAATTTGTACTAAACTTGTTTATTTTACAGGGTGACCAAACTGGCACTGCAACTTCAAGCATCAAGTATATTCCTAGGAGCCCTGGTTCTCGCTCTGTTCATCCCACTTAAAATAAAGAATCAAACAAAGGGTCGAACAAAAAAGTCAACCCCTTCTTTGAAGTTCAACAGCCAGTTCCCCCTCCAACTTCAACTCATTCATCTAGATCATCGGATACTGACACTGGAAGTGATGAAGAAAGGCCTATCGTTGAGGAAGTTCCAAAAATCGAGGAACAAATCGAGGACCAACCCGAGAATTTCTCACCAGTAATCCCGCACCAGAACAAAGGTGAAATAGTTGATGAAGATGTGCATATGACAAATGCCAATGAGGAAAACCTAAGTGATGAAGAACATGCTGAATATCTCAAACTGAAAAAGGTTCAAGAGAAGGATGTAGGTGACACTAACCAACCCTTTGGGTCAGTTAAGAATTTTAGGACCTCTTCGAATGTTACTCATACTACTCTCTCCTAAGAGGAGTTAGATGTCCTGAAAGCAACCAATCCTGCTGGATATCTCAAAGCCATGATGAGGGCTAGGGAAAGTTTGACAGATAAATGTGTTACTTCTTCGACTGCCTCTGATGGCTGCTCCTCTAATCAAACAATTGATCAGATTTTATGCCAAATAAAAGATAAAGTCTTTGATGTTGATCTGATTCAAGTGCTCGAGAACGATATAAATTCTTGTCATGGAATTAAAGAACTCTTGAAACAGATTGACATACTAGGAATTTCACAAGAAGTTGGGGATGTTATAGTTGATCTTGGGTTTCTCCTCAATAGTCTCTCTGCAGATCACTTCAGAAAATAGGAAGTATCAAACAATATTGATAGAAAAACGGGAACCCAAATAGTTGAGTGGATTTCCGCAACTGAATCAACCACTAAGGTTGAAACAATGGAAATGTCTTTTTCCAAATATGATGAAGAACTCCAGCTTTGTGCCGAAAACATCTCAACTTGGGAGAAGCAAATCAAAAAACTGAAGGAAGACATTCAGAAGGCGAAGGATCTTCAGGACGAGATCCATAAACTCGATCGCAAACAGCTTGATAATGAAATCAAGGTAGGCATCCAACATGTCGAAACGGCCCAACAATTGGAGACTGAGTTTGAGGACTTGAAGAAACACAAAATTGGGATCGAGTTTCACTTACTATTCTCTACTTCAAAGTATAGGTACATGAAGGCCTCTCTCCCATCTGAATTTAAAACTTTTTGAAATATGTTGTCCTTTGTTTTAGGATTTCGAATATTTTGGATGTTTTCTATAACGCATGACTAAGCCATTTTGGCGCACTTAATTTTACCATTTTTGCTTTCTAATTGCATTCAAATTTACTCTATTAATATTTTGACTTCTTGCAGTATAGGCTTATATTTTTTTAAATATTTATTGTTTACTCTTAGAAGTCTTTGATCTTCTTCTAGTTCTTCAATTTCATAAGAACTATTTGAAAAGGATTGGATAACCTGGAATGGACCTTCCCAATTTGGGGACCATTTTCCCAAAGTTCTATCCTTTCGATCCATAGGTAAGATCACTTTCCAAGCCAAATAACCAATTGAAAAGGTCTTGAGTTTAACCTTTTTGTTATGGGCTTTCTCTACTTTTTTTTTCTGCCTTCTTAATAATTCTAAGGCTTTTAATCTCTCTTCGTCCAAATCAACCAATTCATCTAACATCATATTCCAATATGATTCCGATGGGATTTTGTATTGCCTTTGTATCCTGGTTGATTATAGACATATTTCGACTGGTAATACAACATCATGACCATATGTTAGTCGGGAAGGTGTAGCATTGGTTGCCTCTTTAGGAGATGTCCCGCAGGCCCAAAGAATTTGATCCAGGGTCTTATGTCAATTCTTTGGCTTCTTTCCTACATGTTTCTTTATTAAACCAATCACTACTTTATTTCCCACTTCGACCTGACCATTTTCCTGGGCATAGTAAGGTGCGGATGTTAACAGGTTAATCCCTAACTTTTTAGCAAATTCCTACATCTTTCGACTAGTAAACACTGATCCTTGATCAGTTGTTATCATCTCAGGAATTCCAAACCTGTACATTATATTCCATTGGATAAACTCAATTACTACTTCTTCATCTACATTTGCAAAAGGAATAGCCTCGATCAATTTAGTGAAATAGTCTATCCCTACTAAAATGTATCTTTGACCTTTTGAAGATGTTAGTCGAATTTCTCCAACCAGATCCAACGCTCATCCCCTAAAGGTCCAAGGCTTGATAATCGAGTGTGATTTTCTTGCAGGAACATGTTGAATACCTGCATGAACCTGGAATTCTTGATAACCCTTAGCAAATTCGATGAAATCTTTTAGCATAGTTGGCCAATACATACCCTGTCTGAATAGCAGCCATTTCATCTTATGTTCAACCTGATGGGATCCACATGCCCCACTATGGACATTCGAAAGGGCCAGATATGCCTCACTTTCACTAAGGCACTTAAGTAAAATCCCTTCAGGTGTCTTTTTGAACAATTTGTTACCCATAAGAGTATAGATTAAAGTGCGGTACCTGATTTTTTGTTCTGCAGCTATTATGGGATTTTCTAAATAATCCTATATTTTCTTTCTCCAATATGTTTCTGTTAGACTTTCAATCGCAAAAACTTCAAAAAAAATCTCATCTACGTATCCCAGCTTGGACATTTCCAGATCAGATGGAGATAGTCTTGTTTCCATCATTCTTCCTCGAACTTCAATCAAGTCTTCTAACCTCTCTTTCGACACCTTATATCCATATGCTATCTAGACCAAATCATTGGCCTCTTGGTTCTTAAGTCGAGGAATATGTTCGATGTTTACGTACTTGAATTTCCACAGCAACCTATTTGCTACAAAGAAGTACATGATCAAATTTTCATGTACACACTTGTACTCCTTGGTTAGTTTATTGACCACCAATTCAGAGTCTCCTCTTATTTTGATCCTAGTTGCCCCCAATTCTAACAAGATCTCAAGGCCGGTTATCAATGCCTCATATCCAGCCTCGATATTCGAGCCAGGGGGACCCTCTATTTTGTACTTAAATTTTGTTGGAATTTTATATGGAGAAATAATCAAAACTCTAACTCTGGTACCTTCCTTATGTGTCGAACTATCAGAGTATAATCTTCATGGTTCAAATTCGACCATATTCTGGGGGATTTCAACGACATCATGGTCGACTATAAAATCTGCAACCACTTGCCCTTTCATAGCTTTTAAGGGCATGTAAGTCAAAGAATATTCAATCAAGGCTAATGCCCATTTTCCAATTCTACTTTGCAAGATAGGTTTTAATAGGATATGTTTAATAATGTCAAAGTGAGACGAAAAGTAAACATCGACTGGTTTTATATAATGCTTTAATTTCGTACAAGAGAAATACAAGCATAAGCATAGTTTTTCGACCATACTATATCTAGTTTCTACATCATTTAAGACATGACTAAGATAATAAACGGCTTTTTCGATGCCATTTTCATATTCTTGAGCAAGCATACTCCCTATAGTGACTTTAAATGCAGAAATGTACAGTCTTATACTCCTACTTCTACAAGGTGGTGAAAGAATTGGAGGGTGCACAAGGTAGTTCTTAATCTTGTCAAAATCATCTTGTTGCGCTTTCCCCCACTCAAAACCTTCCTTATTTATTCTAATAAAGGAGAGAAGGCTTGAGTCTTGCCACTTAAGTTTGATATGAACCTCCTCAAGAAGTTGATATTCCCTAGCAAAGACTGAAATTCATTTATTGTTGATGGCGCTTTCTCCTCCATGATGGCTTTGGTCTTGTTTTAGTTTATTTTGATTCCTTTCTTGTGGACCACAAAGCCTAGGAAGTCCCTTGCCTGCACACAAAACTCACATTTAAGGGGGTTAATTTTCAAACCATGCCTCCTCATTCTTTTGAATGATTGTCGAAAGTGGTCTAAATGATTCTTCCCCAACACAGACTTAATCACAATGTCATCAATACAAATATGCATAAAGGTTTCGATGAAGTCATGGAAAATGGAGTTTATCGCTCTTTGATAAGTTTACCCGACATTTTTTAAATCGAAGGGCATGACTACCCAATTGTATGTTCCTAGGGCGCCTGGACAACGAAATGTTGTTTTAGGCACATCTTCATTAGCAATCAATATTTGATTATACCCAAAATACCCATCAAGCATGCTAAGGTATTCGAAGCCTGCGGGTGAATCTATCAACATTTCAACCAATGGCATAGGGTATTCATCCTTTAGGGTTGTAGCATTCAAATATCTGAAGTCAATGCAAACCCTCAAAGTCCCATTTTTCTTAATCACATGAACTATATTGGAAATCCATTCGACATACCTGGTGGTGCGTATGAACTTACACCTGAGAAGCCTTCCAATTTCTTCCTTTATCTTCAACAAAATCTCTGGCGCAAAGCGTCTTGGAGTTTTCTTGATGGGATTCTTCACATGCTTGATAGGAAACTTCAGTTCTACCAGTTCTCTATTTAAGCCATACATTTCATTGTAATCCCATGCAAAGCAGTCCTTGTACTCCTTCAGCAATTGGATCACTTCGACCTTGAGTTCTGAGTTGAGATTGACACTTATGTAAGTTGTCCTTTTCACTTTTCCCTCTCCCAAGTTGATCTCTTCAAGGGAATCTTGTGCTAGAATTTTGATGTTTGTTGCTAACAGATCCTTTTTGAAGCCTAAAGGTTCTTCGTCGTAGATAGCGCAAGACTCTGGATTTTCGTTTCATCGTTCCACTTATCTGGTGGCTCTGGGTCGAAGTTAACCCCAGGTCCCTCTAGATGCACTAGAGTTACTTTGGCTTCGACAACCATATATTTCACTTCAGCCTCCAAGGCCACTTTTAGCTTGTTTTCAGCCATATTAGCCGAAATCTTTTCAAATTAGTTGGACTTAGACATGGTCACCGTCTTCGCCCCCTCAGCCAGTTGGTCGAAGTCCTGGTACCCCTTCTATATCATCTTCCTCTCCCATGATTTTCATGTCCCATTGGAACCCATGGATTAGGTGTAAGTTGAGGAAATAAAGGGCTTTGCTCGATGGCGAATAAGCATGATCTACAGAGGAACAAGCTCCTATGTTTTCCAAATTTCTATCGAAGTTATGCCTATCCACATGGTTAACTTCAGCCATGTAGTAACTTTTATCTACTTCAATATTCTCCACAATTCCATCTTCCCTCTAAATTGATATTCTTTGGTGGAGTGAGAAAAACACTACTCTGATGCCATGGATCCACTCCCTTCTCAGAAGTAAGTTATAGTTGGCTCTCGAAGCTATCACCATGAACATAGTGGGTTTGGTAATGGATCCCACTATTAAATTGACCTGAATAACACCCAAGGTGTGGCCAATTTTCCCCTCATAATTCGATAAGACCATGTTGTTAGGCTTCAAGTCTATATCGAACATTCCTATTCTCTTTAGCATAAAATGCGACATTAAATTAATTGCCGCTCCAGCGTCCACCAGGATCTTGCTGACCCCAATACCTTCAACCTTGCCCCTTACAAATAGAGGCTTTAGATGATTCTTCATCCCCTCATTTGGCCTCTCGAAGAAGGCATTTTGTCCTACAACGGCGCCATTATTCATGACGTAGTAGCATACTTGCCTATGTTGGGCCATCTCAGCTTCGTCTGTCTCCTCAGTCTCTTCGACTTTCGTTACCTGATCATACTCATAAGGCAACACAAAAACGAAATTATAATTGATATCCAAGGATAACTTAGAGCCTACATTGAAATCATTTGTCAGTATATCCTCGTCATCGAGAGTTTGCTCTGGTATCTTTCCTTTGGATTTTTCTCCTTTAGGAGAGAACAATTTCCTTCCCACTAGTCTTTTCTCTTTGATTCTGTCAGTGGATCCAGGTTGGTTGGGGCTAGATTTGGCCATACCTGCCTCAGCTACCTCTCTTTCTGCTTTCTTCTTTTGATGGAATCTTCTCCATTGAGACCTAGACATGGGGTTCTTGTTAGAACAAGTTTTGGATATGTGTTTAATCTTTGTGTTTTGATGATAACAAGCATATATTTTATGAAAAACAATTTTAGTTTTAATAAGTTTCTTGAGTGTGCAGATAAGAAAGTCTAATTAATTCAGGATTATTGTCTGGAGAATTAGAAAGAGGCCAAGCACATAACAAAGATTGTTCACACCCGCTTCTAAAGAAACATCGGTAGTTCTAAAAGAATGTTGTTTTTGAAGTCACAAGACAAGAGAAGAAAGAAGAAACAAGCTTCCAATGTGAAGATCAGAAGTCATAGTTTGCTCATCAGAAAAGTTGTTGCATATGTTTCTGAAGACAAAGTCAAGACTTTGAAAACATGAAAAGAAAGCTCCTACTTCCGGATCAGAATACAAGATTTTTTCATCAGAAGAGTCGATGCTCATATTTTTTAAGACAAAGTCAAGTTTCTGAAGACTCGGAGAGTTTATGCAATACACACTTCAATTCAACATCAAAAGTATTCCATCAGAAGAAAGGATGAAAGAAAAAATATCTTTTGGAATCACTTTTAATCAACATCACAAAGTCCATCAAAAGACAAGATCAAAGGATGATATCCTCTCAAATCAATCCACTCAACATAAGAACTATTGTGACCGTTTCTAAAAGAAACATCAACCATTCAAGGAATTCTGAATGTTCATAAGAAAGGAAATCAAGTATGTTCTCAGGAAAGTGCCAAACTCAGATATCAGAAAGAAAAAATACATGATCATAAATCAAGATGTAGCTGACATAAGATGTTTCTTCCAGCTCAATCTAAAGATCATAATTCAAGAGAAATAAGGAACTCAATGTCAAAATCAAATGTATTGGTATAAGCTTTTACTTTAGAAATCAGACATCAGATATGCAGCTCAGAAAAGATGATTATCAAGAATCAAGGATCAATTAAAGAAGTTAAAGATGAAGTAGATCTGAAGATCTTTCACTTAAAGAATTTATTCATCGGATAAGTTGTTGCTTGTATATCTGAAAACAATGTTCAAATATCTAAAAGACTATGACTCTATAACAAAGAATAATCTTCTGGATCATTATCACTCCTCAATCAGAATCGATCCAGCAAGAAGAAAAGAATCAAAGCTCAAGAGTTCAAAGACTTGAGAATCAAATAGGTTGTTATCATAATATCTGGTTTTAAGGTCTATCATCAAAAAAGCTTTTGATATCTTCATCAGAAAAGATTTCACGTACAATGATAAGACTTGTTCCTTATATAGGTTGTTGTCGATCATTCTATAGAAAAGAACCCAATATTGAAAGTATCTTAAATGAAACATCTTCTCAACACAATCTTCATCTCTCAGATCAGAAATGAAATTTTCCTTCAAGATTAGTTCTAGATCATAAGAAAAGCTTCGTATTTCAGATAGGTTGTTGCCCATAATTCTGAAGACAAGATTTGGTTCTGGTAATGTTATACCCTAATTTCTGCCCCTAATATTTCTCATCATCTTACATCACAATGCATCAAGACACACACATTATGGTTGTTTCTCTCTTTATCTTATCTTTAAGTTTTCTCTTGAGGGATTACCAAGCACCTTGAATTGTGTGTCTTGTACATGTGTTCTTTTAACTAACATCAATATGTGTATATATGTTCCTTTTAATGTTCATATTGTAGGTGATCATAATTGCATTCACTGTTGCCCGTAATTCCAAAGATAAGATTTGGTTCTGGTAGCTCTGATGTTCCTGTACTACAAAAACAAAGTAGTTTCTGAACTACTCATCAGTCATTCATCAGAAGCACAAAGACAAGTGATTGATCTCTTCCAAGCTTAATACTTCAGAATCAGAAGTACATCATAAGAAGACAAAGATCAAAAAAGTTAGTCAAGAAGAATATAGTAGACCATAAATTCCACTATCATGATATTGGTTGTACTATTCACAGAAGTTGTTCTCCTACTGTCATACGCTAACTACTGCAAGTAGAAGGTATAGAAAAGTGACGTTTTGTACTGTTCCAAACCTCTCTTAAACATATCCATTGGGAATCAACCGTTGGAAGGAGAAAAGACTTATATATCCTTACATCGACTCTTTTTGTCTAAAGGATATATAAGAAGACTAAAGCTTCAAATTCAAATTGACAAAGACGACAATGTCGAAGTCCATATAACATTTTTTCTCTCAATAGAAAATATCTTACAACGTTAAAGAGATTAAATGAAGAAGCAAGGACTTGTTTCTCGTAACATGCTCAAGAAAGAAAGAAGATGAAGATGAAGAATTCTACAAGATGCTACTCAAAATCTTATCAAATACATATTGTTAGAAATATGAAAAAGCAAGGAGTTGTTACTCATAGCTTGCTCAATGAAGAAGATGAAGACAAGAAGACTACAAGATACTGCACTCAAACTTAGATTATAGTCATCTTTGTAAAAATATGTAAACACAAGAGTTGTTGCTCATATTGTGTTATATCTTAAGATCTTCATGTAAATTGTTTGGACACAAGAGTCGTTGCTCAGAATTGTGTCAAACAATATGTACTTAACATAGGAGTAGTTTGCTTGATAAGAAGCACTAATGTAATCTCCAGAAAAACAATTATGTTTAGAATTGGTGGTTCCTCAAGTGATCGAGTGAAGATCAGGAGACTTGAGAAGACGAGTGACTGCGGTCATCGTGGATGAAATCCTATTAAGAGACCATGATTGGTTAATTCTTATAGGATCAATGATCGCTATATATCTTAGGGGACCAGAAAGGTCAAAATTCTTAAGAGATCACTAGCTGGGGATCATTGTGAGAAATTCCCTCCAGAAAGACCAAGTTAGTCAGATTTCTTATAGGGTCCTTGATCATTATATTTCATGGAGATCAAGGAATGTATCACTGTATTGTTCCTTGAGAGACTCAGTTGAGTTAGGATTCTCAAGAAGGCATAGATTGTGGTCTTTGCAAAAATGGCAATAAGGATCAGCTAAATTTGTTGGGGTTGTTATCAAGGTTGATCGAACTTATTATGGTATATTCTAATTAGATTTGGTTATAATGTATTAAGTTCTTGTTAAAGGCAAAATCACCTGAGGAAGGTGGACAAGAGTAACCTAGTTAGAGGTGAACCTGGATAACTGAATGTGTCTCTTTTTATTTCTAGCATTCTATATTCTTTCATAAGTTATATCAAATAGTTTTTAAAATGGAGATGTTTTGGAAAATCCAATTCAAAACCCCAATTTCTTGTGTTTTTCTCTACCTTCAATTGGTACCAAAGCCCGCCACTATTCTTGATTTTTGAATCAAACACTTAACCGTGAAGAGAAAAATTATAAATGTTATAAATTGAAATGAAAGAAATAGGAATAAATTCTAAGCATTCAGTTAATCAGAAAAAGCATTAAGGTTCTTAAAAGCAAAATCAGAAATATTGAGAACAAGATACATCTGAAGATATTCTGTCAAACATCAGCTGAGCAAATCATGAAAATAAATCATCTCTAGAAGAAGAGGTCATCAACTCTTAGAAGCATACAAGTCTGGATCAGAATCAGATCACGATCTTCTGCTAACAGAATCAGAATCTGACAAAGCCAAACATGTCATTACAACAGAAACCTGCCTCAACAAAAGGATAATCTTCAAAAATCTTCACATTGGTTTCATAAATGAGCTACTTCAGAAAGAAAAGCTTATTGTCGGAACAAGATTTACTCTCCATGAAATTGAAGAAATATTTCTATGACAAATGTCTCGAATATCTCATCAAGGAGCATTTCAATAAACGTGTACAAAAGAGAATCATCAGAGTCCAAGGAAATAAGAAGACAGGATTATTCTCTTGACTGGTCAGATCTTTCTACTCAAGTTTAATATATTGTATATCATTATACTTTATTTAGAAATTTTCTTTTCTCATATACAATTTTGTATGGTTGTAATTTATTTTGACACCTGTTAAAATTAGTCATAAATGCACCGATTGATTGACATCTTGAATGATGGGATTTTCTTGAGATTAGGTTAAAAACCATTATTATTCTCCCACTCTATTCATTTTCTCAAAACTAGTAATCATTTCACTAGTTTCGTTTTATTAAAATCATTTTCCATCACTTCAACTTTTCTCCTTTCTCTTCTCACTTTTCCCATCTTCAAAACCCTAAAGAAAATTTCATTCTAAAAACTCTCACTTTTGGATGCTAATATAGATCTAGTGTGAAAACTTGCTTAGGACTTAGCCTCTAAAGAGAAATCTCTTCAACAAATGGTTTCAAGTTTTACACCACCATCACCCGTAACAATGCGACAATCCTCATCTTTGTAGCATGTTCATTTTTCTTCGTCGATAGATAAACTGGATGTTCTACAAGAACTACTAATAGACTTTGAAAATCTGAAAAACAACACCATAGATCTAACCGAACAACTGAACTTTCAAGGATGAAGCAATTACTTCAACCGTCTCTATGGTCCTATCTACTCAAACCTTTTCAGGGAATTCTAGAAATTTGTTGAAGCAATTGAAAAATACATAATCTTATATGTTAAGGGTACAAAAGTTGTCATCATGTGAAATCAATTACTATCTTGCTTGGGATGGAGGAATCAAAAGGAATATTGGTTCATCGTATCAAATCAAAATCAAATTATCTAACTGATGTTGTGACTCCTTCTATTTTCCCTGAGAAAATGGTAAATCTCACTATAGGAAAGACAGCTTCTAAAGTCATGAATATCCCTAAGAATCTTTGTGTATGGATTATGATTATTCTGGGTTGCATTCATCCTAGACCTAGTAACAGTTTAGCAGACTATATGAACGTTGATCAAAAGCTCATTATCTTCTATCGGGTAAAAGGAACTAAGGTACATCTTCCACCTCTTCTCTTCAATCATCTAAGAGACACTATTATAGAAATCAAATATAATGTAAAATATAAAAAGAATTAAATTCCATTTGGAAGATTAATTTTGGATATTCTTGTTGAGAGTGGTATAGTGGAATATCTCATTTCACGCAGCCTTGTAAAAGACTTAGTCACTGAAACTGGAAAACATTTCAATGGGGAAAATCTGAGAAATATGAGTGTAGTAGAGAAAGATTGGGAAGTTATACCATTAGAAATATCTACAGATCCTAAGAACATTAAAACTAAAAGGATACCAGTAGATGAATATCCTCACTTCTCAAATGATGTTTCATCTAGTGATCTTGAAACCTATCTTAGTGGAATTGAGGCTGAAGGAACTAACATCACTGTAAAAGAGTATGATGCAACTCGAGAAATATCCTCTGAAACCCTCAAAAGAAAAACCAAATCTCCTCATAAGAAATCCAAGGTTAAGAAGCTGAAAATTGTTAGAACAACAGAGCTAGAAAAACCCTTGACTCTCTCAAACCAAAATCTTGACACCATAGTTGCATTAGAAATCACTACCACAAACTCCAAATCAAACTTAGCTTCATAAACAATCCCTCTATCTCTTCCATCAACTTTGACCACTGCTATAAAAACCACCATCTAATCACCTTTAGAAAAGACAACTCTTTGTGAAAAATCCTAATCCTCTCAAAGTTTCATTGGCACAACAACTATCTTCTCAGAACTGGTTGGTTCTTCATCTGTTGTTCTCCTAGAAACTTCTCATAGCCTTTAGATGTCCATTGGCACTGCTCCTAATCTTGATTTTGCTGAAAAACTAGCTCATCTCAAAATCAATGCTGAGAGAAAAATGGTAAGACTTAAGAGAAAATTTGTCTAAAGCAACTGTTCTTCCCAAGTAAAAGGCTTCTGGAGAAGGTTTGACAGGTGGATGAATGTTGAATACTTAAAAATCTGAAGGCTATCAGCTAAAATGAAAAATAAGTATGCTAAGGATGTTGAGAAAAGACGTAAATCCCTTGAAGCTCAAGAGGCTGCAGAAAGGGAAATAGCTGAGAAGGAGAAAGCTGAAAGAGAAGCTGCATAAAAGATAGCTGCTAAAAAGCTTGAAGCAGAAAATGAAAAAGGAACAAAAGAGGAAAGAGAAATAGAAGAACTCTTAGAAAATTTTGATGCTTTCTCACGTCTTTAAATTTATTCTAATAATATGCAGAAAGAACAGGCATTTATCAAAGAAACACTAAAAGAACAAACTTAATACAACAAATATATTCGAGGATTACTTGAAAAGCTTCTTCAGCAAGGCCAAAATTCTTCCAAGTCTTAAGCATTGTTCTTTTTTTGTTCTTGTCTTTTATAAGTGTTGTACTTAAGTTTGCTTAATGCTCCCTTCTAATATTATTTTATGTTTTATTTTATTTATGAACTATTTTTTAACTTTGTTAATTGTGTTTAACATGTCTCCAAAATTAATTAAGCATTTCTTATATCTTTTTGATTATAACATAAAGTGGGAGAAAGAATAATGATTTTGATTAATATAAATTCTCAAAACCTTATAATTTACAAGTTCTGATATAGAACAATCAATATTTAAAATGTTATGAGAAAGCGCTGATAAGCTTAAAGGTTAAACCATGACCAGATTCAGAAAGGATACCAATGCTCTTAATCGCTGAAATATCATAATTTTATGATTCAGGGGGAGTTTCCAACTCAGAGGGAGTTTTCTAAACTCTTATAATTTTTTTTTATGATTTAACCCTGTAAAATTGTTCCATCAAAATACATGGTTTTGTCATCATCAAAAAGGGGGAGATTGTTAGAACAAGTTTTGGATATATGTTTAATCTATGTGTTTTGATGATAACAAGTATATATTTTATGAGAAACAATTTTAGTTCTAATAGGGTTCTTGAGTGTGCAAATAAGAAAGTCTAATTGATTTAAGACTGTTGTCTGGAGAATCAGAAACACGTCAAGCACATAAGAAATACTGTTCACATCCGCTTCTGAAGAAACACCAATAGTTCTAAAAGAATGTTGAATGTTTGCCAGAAAGAAGACCATGTGTGTACTTCTCAACAAGCTGCTATTTTTGAAGTCACAAGACAAGAGAAGAAATAATTTCTGATAAGATGCTACTTCAAGATCAGAAATCAAGATTGAACAAGAAACAAGCTTCCAAAGCAAAGATCAGAAGTCATAGTTTTCTCATCTGAAAAGTTGTTTCCTTTGTTTCTGAAGACAAAGTCAAGACTCTGAACCATAAAGAGAAAGCTTCTACTTCCGGATCAAAAGATAAGATTTGTTCATCAGAAGAGTTGCTGCTCAGACTTCTGAAGACAAAGTCAAGTTTCTGAAGACTCAGAGAGTTCATGGAATATGCACTTCAATTCAACATCAGAAGTATTCCATCAGAAGAAAGGATGAAAGAAAGAAAGATCTTCTGGACTCACTTTTAATCAACATCACAAAGTCCATCAAAAGACAACATCAAATTATGATATCTTCTCAAATTAATCCACTCAACAGAAGAACTATTGTGACCGTTTATAAAATAAACGTCAGCAGTTCTAAGGAATGTTGAATGTTCATAAGAAAGGGAATCAAGTGTGTACTCAGGAAAGCTCCAAACTCATATATCAGAAAGAAAGAATTCATGATCAAAAATCAAGATATAGCTGACATAAGTTGTTGCTTCCAGCTTAATCCAAAGATCAAAATTCAAGAGAAAGAAGGAATTCAACATCAAAATCAGATGTACCGATATAAGCTTCTGCTTCAGAAATCAGACATCAGATATGCAGCTCAAAAAAGCTGATTATCAAGAATCAAGGATCAATTCAAGAAGTCAATAATGAAATAGATCATAAGATCTTTCACTCAAAGAAGTTTTTATCAGATAAGTTGTTGCTTGTATATCTGAAGACAATGTTCAAATATCTGAAAGACTATGACTCTACAAGAAAGAAGAATCTTTTAGATCATTATCACTCCTCAATCAGAATCAATCCAGCAAGAAGAAAAGAATCAAAGCTCAAGAACTCAAAGACTTGAGAATCAGATAAGTTGTTATCATAATATCTGATTTCAAGGTCCTTCATCAGAAAAGCTTTTGATATCTTCATCAGAAAAGATTTCACGTACAATAATAAGACTTGTTCCTTATATAGGTTGTTGTCGATCATTCAGTAGACAATAACCCAATATTGAAAGTATCTTAAATGAAACATCTTCACAACACAATATTTATCTCTCATATCAGTAAAGAAATATGCCTTCAAGATTAGTTCTAGATCAGAAGAAAAGCTTTGTGTTTCAGATAGGTTGTTGCCCATAATTCTGAAGACAAGATTTTATTTTGGTAATGTTATACCCTAATTTTTGCCCCTAATATTTCTCATCATATCATGTCACAATGCATCAAGACACACACATTAGGGTTGTTTCTCTCTTTATCTTATCTTTAAGTTTTCTCTTGAGGGATTACCAAGCACCTTGAATTGTGTATCTTGTACATGTGTTCTTTTAACTAACATCAATATGTGTATATATGTTCCTTTTAATGTTCATATTGTAGGTGATCACAATTTCATTCATTTCACCATCTAATCTAGGGTTTGAGGGGTGATTCTCAATCAAATGGTTCTCTAATAGATTGCAAGAGCTCAATCTTCAAGGTCATGTCTGTGGCATCAAATATTTGAGGTTCAATGATCTCTCTCACTTTATTTAAGTTAAGACCTCCTCAAAGTTAGTGGTGGAAGTCATCAAGAAGATTCATAGATTCATGTGTTTGTTTCCATGCCTTCTTCAACAAGCTTCATTGAGACTTAAGATCCAACTTTGAGTATGCTTCAAGATAACATCATTTCAAGGCCTCTTATGATTCATCATTCTTATTTTTCCAAGAAAGTTCAAAAAGATTCAATATTGGCTCAACAAACTTGACCTAATTGAACAAATGCTTGATTTAGTGATCACAAGTGCATAACTCTCTCAATTTTCAACATTTTGAGTTGGTTCTTTTTGCTATGGGTTCTTATTGTCATAAACAACAACCTATATTCACATGACAAGATACAATTGTGCAAGAAAAATCATAAAAAGTTGAAAGGGGTTTCAAGTCATTTTGGCACTCTCTGAGCTAGGTTTGTTGACTTCTAAGGACCATAACTTGCTAATTGTTTGAAATTTTTGATTGGTTACAAATCCATGATTCTCTTTAAATGGTCCTTAACAAGCTCTCTTCATAAGTCTAATGCTAATTTTGAATGAAAGGTCACTAAAAGTTGAGAAAGATTACAAGCCTTCTTGAAGAGCCTTTGAATTTTAGGGTTTGACTTCAAATAATCATAACTTGGTAAGTTTTATCTCCTTGAGCCCATTATTTTTCCACAACAATCTTTAGGATGTGAAATTCATCTTTTATTTTATATGTAAAGCTTGAAAATGGTTAGAAGATGCCTTAAGAGCCCAAAAGATTATAGGTAATTCCATGGATTTTCATCAACTTCACAAGGTCATAAATCTCTCATTTTTTGTAGTTTTTGGATGATTCAATTTTCACAATGCTCTTTAAGATGTCTACTTTATACCATATTTGTAACACCCCAGTTTCTATTATTTGATTTATTTAAATTTGGGAAATTATTTTATTGGAATTAATAAAATAAAAAGGGATTATTTATTTTGAAATATGGAGGAAAATAAAAGAAATAAGAAATGCTGAGTTTTTAAGTTATTGGGCTTGGATGTTGTTAGTAAAGAGTGGGGGTGAAAAAGAAGTAAAGTTATGTTTTGGAACTCAAGTTACTTTTCTCATTTTTCACGATAAACAGAAGTTGGGAATTTGGGGAAATAGAGCTCTGAAGGTACGAAGGACGAAGAACGAAGAACATCGCTCAAAAAGTTCAAAGCTGCTAATTGATAAGGTAAGGGGGGCTATTACTCGATTTACCTTTGTTTATGGGTTTATGTACGGTTGTTTTGGGTAATCGTAGGGAAAGACCCCAATTGTTAGATGTTAGTAGGAATCGATACCCTTAGGATTGAACCTTGTTAGAAAAGGGTTAGGTTCCCAATTTTTATGAATCGATTAGGAATTTTAGGTTCCAAATGGTGGATTGGGAGTATAACGGCATGATCGTGAATTTACCTTAGAGGTTTAGGGATAACCTTAATGTTGTCAGAACTTCCCTAAAAAGGACGAGTAATCACTGTTAAGGTTACTGTAATAATTGTTAGTAATTATGAAATGGATGTGTTGTTTTGAGTTGTGAAATATCGATGTCGTTAGGTACCGAAATATGCGTTTAGCCGGCATTTTTCCGCGTTGGCTGCTGTTTCTGAGCTGCTGCAGGTACAGGAAATTTCTGTACGCGCTCAGCAACACGGGCCGTGTTGCACAACACGGGCACCCGTGTTGCTCTTCTGAGTTGCACAACACGGGCCGTGTTGCACACCACGGGCACCCGTGTTGCTCCCCCTGTATTGATAAGAAAATGTGTTTTCTGGTTGTTACAACACGGGCCGTGTTGCACAACACGGGTACCCGTGTTAGGTCCCCTGTAATGAGAAAAGAAAATGTGTGTTTTCTGGACGCGCTCAGCAACACGGGCCGTGTTGCACAACACGGGCACCCGTGTTGCTCTTCTGTGTTGATTTTTTCTGAATTTTGTTTTTTTGTGCGTTACTGTGGATTTTATTGTCATGCTTTTGGATAATGTTATCGAGCATGAATTATGATATGACTTGATATGATCGATGTTTAAATAGTATGCTGAGTGATTACATGCTATCCATATCCTGTTATGATTGATGTTGTTGATGTGCATGATATGTTGATTGATGTTCATAGTATGCTGAGTGTTACATACTTACATATCATGTTGCATTTGTTAATTCCCATTGTGTGGAATTAACATGGTGGCCAATATACGTGTCCGCGATTTAATGGAACGTTGAGGTGGTAGCCGTGTCCGTGATATAATGGAACGGTGAGTTATCCGTGACCCGAGATTTAATGGGGCGGTAAAGTGGTACCACATGCATGGGTGTGTTGCATTACCTTGAATATAACATGAATGGATGATTTTCCCAATGTTGTATTTGATTGTTTGTATGCACGTATGATTGCTAAATGGTTGACGATGTTTGATGATTATTTGCAAATATGAAAAGCAATGTATCATGGGTATATGAATTGTAAAGGTTTTTGTAAACTATGAAATATGCTAATTATTGGGTGATGCTTATGATTTCCTGAATTGATTGTTATGAACGTATAATCAAACGTATAATTGAGATGCTCACCCTTACTGTTGAATATTTCAGATTGAGGAGCTTCGTTCAGGTGCTTGGCGAAGGCTTGTCGTTCTAGTTTATTCCGTTTTAGTATTGTCCGGGTCATGCTCTGGTAGTTGTAACTCCGGGAACGTTTGTTTGTCGAGCTGCTTTAGTCAGACTCGTTTATTTCCTTATATTTGTTATAATATGATGTTGACATTTTTCCAGGTGTTAATCCCTGATGAATTTGAAAAATATTATAACATTGGTTTTATTAAATAAATTATTCCGCTGTGTAAACATGTATGAGTTACTACTAAGATTATGCATGACAGGAATTTGTTTTTATTAAAAGAGAGTTGTGACATCCTCGTTGATACATGTACTCTGAAATTATAATTTTAATTATTTGCGAAAATTTTATTCGGGGTTTTTAGAGGGTGTTACAATAGTGGTATCAGAGCATAGTCGGTCGTTGCGACCAGAGTCTTGAGTCAGTCATCCCTTTTGTATGCGATTAGTGTAAGGTAACACTGCCGATACTGTATTCTAATGAAGAGTATGTTTTGATTCTCAGGAATATGGCTGGAGGAGGTAACGGACGAAATGATGCTGCACTAGCTGAGGCTTTGGGGATGTTAGCTGGTGTACTTGCTGGAAACCCAACTGGAGGCGTGATTGGTGCTGATAGGCAATTGGGAAATTTCCAAAGGAACAATCCTCTGTTGTTCAAAGGTACACATGACCCTGAAGGTGCTCAGAAGTGGCTGAAGGAAATCGAAAGGATTTTCCGTGTGATTGATTGTGCTGAAGATCTGAAAGTCAGATATGGTACGCATATGTTGGCAGAAGAAGCCGACGACTGGTGGGTTGCCACAAGGACCGAGATGGTTCAGGATGGAGAGGCACTGACTTGGGCTAACTTCAGAAGAGCTTTTCTGAGGAGGTACTTTCCTGAAGATGTTCGGGGAAGAAAGGAAATTGAATTTTTGGAGCTTAAGCAGGGCAATCTGACTGTTAGTGAGTATGCTACTAAGTTCACTGAGCTGGCAAAGTATTATGCGCACTACAACAATGATGAGGCTGGAGAATTCTCTAAATGTATCAAATTTGAGAATGGTCTCCGAGATGAGATTAAGTAGGGAATCAGGTACCAGCGTATTCGTAGATTTTCTGATCTGGTGGATTGTAGCAGAATCTTGGAAGAAGATATTACCAAGAATAGGTCGTCTCACTCTCGTGGGGCTGTTGACAAAAGAGGAAAGCAACATATGGACCGTGGCAAGCCATATGGTAGAGATAACCAGAGATCAGGCGGTTGGAAAAGGCCTAGTGGGGGAGATTCTAAGGCTCCTATCAGATGCTACAGGTGTGGTGAGTCTGGTCATCACATTCGAGATTGCAAGAGTGATGAGAAGAAGTGCTATAAATGTGGAAAGGCTGGTCATTTGTCTATTGATTGCAAAGGGAAGTTTGTTACTTGTTACAATTGTGGCGAAGAAGGTCACATTCGTCCGCAGTGTCCTAAGCCTAGGAAGGATCAGTCAGGTGGAAAAGTGTTCGCTTTGTCTGAATCTGAGACTACTCCAGAGGATCGATTGATTAAAGGTACGTGTTTATTCATGGCACACCTTTAGTTGCAATTATTGATACTGGTGCAACTCATTCTTTCATTTCTTTGGATTGTGCTGAGAGGTTGAAACTGGACATATCTGGTATGCAAGGTAGCATGATTGTCGATACTCCTGCATCGGGTTCAGTGACAACTTCACTTGTATGTAGGAATTGTCCTATTGAGATTTTTGGTAGAGGTTTCGGTATGGATTTAGTGTGCCTACCGCTTGAACAAATTGATATTATCCTTGGGATGAACTGGTTGGAATTCAACCGGGTTCATCTGAACTGCTTTGCTAAGACGGTGATTTTTCCAGAAGCAGTTGGTGTCGAGAATTTGACTATGACTGCTAGGCAGGTACAAGAAGCAATGGAAGACGGTGCTGAGGTGTTTATGTTACTTGCTTCGTTAGATGCAACAGGAAAGGTCAGGAGTGGCGAATTGCCAGTGGTGTGTGATTTTCCAGAAGTCTTTCCGGATGATGTTGGTGAGTTACCTCCAGAGAGAGAGGTGGAATTTTCTATAGATTTGATTCCTGGTACGAGACCGGTGTCGATGGCGCCATATCGTATGTCTGCGTCTGAATTGGCTGAATTGAAGAGTCAGTTGGAAGATTTACTGGAGAAGAAGTTTATTCGTCCAAGTGTTTCACCTTGGGGTGCTCCGGTATTGTTGGTTAAGAAGAAAGAAGGTTCTATGAGACTGTGTGTTGATTACAGGCAATTGAACAAGGTAACCATTAAGAATCGGTATCCGTTACCGAGGATTGATGATTTAATGGATCAACTAATTGGAGCCAGTGTATTCAGTAAGATTGACTTGAGATCTGGATATCATCAGATTCGTGTGAAAGCGGAAGACATTCAAAAGACTGCTTTTCGAACGAGGTATGGGCATTATGAATATTCTGTTATGCCGTTCGGAGTTACTAATGCACCTGGTGTTTTCATGGAATATATGAATAGGATTTTTCATCCGTATCTGGATAAATTTGTTGTGGTTTTTATTGATGACATTCTGATTTATTCCAAGAACGACAAAGAGCATGCGGAACATCTCAGAATTGTGTTAGAGTTGTTGAAAGATAGGAAGTTGTATGCAAAGTTGTCCAAATGTGAGTTCTGGCTGAATGAAGTTAGTTTTCTTGGACATGTGATTTCTAAGAATGGTATTGCAGTGGATCCTACGAAAGTAGAAGCGGTATCTCAGTGGGAAGCGCCGAAGACTGTTTCTGAAATCAGAAGTTTTCTTGGTCTTGCAGGTTATTACAGAAAGTTTATCGAAGGATTCTCAAAGTTAGCATTGCCGTTGACGAAATTGACTCGTAAAGGACAAGCGTTTATTTGGGATTCTGATTGTGAGAAAGGTTTCCAAGAATTGAAGCGGAGATTGACTAGTGCTCCTATTCTGATTTTGCTGAATCCGGTGGAATCTTTTGTGGTCTATTGTGATGCATCTCTGTTGGGTTTAGGTGGTGTTTTAATGCAGAATCAACAGGTAGTTGCGTATGCTTCGAGACAGTTGAAGGTTCATGAAAGGAACTATCCTACTCATGACTTAGAATTGGCAGCAGTTGTGTTTGTCTTGAAATTGTGGAGACATTATCTGTACGGTTCGAGATTTGAAGTGTATAGTGATCATAAGAGTTTGAAGTATCTTTTCGATCAGAAAGAGCTCAATATGAGGCAAAGAAGGTGGTTGGAATTTCTCCAAGATTATGATTTTGGTTTGAATTACCATCCTGGTAAGGCAAATGTGGTTGCAGATGCTTTGAGCAGGAAATCCTTGCATATGTCTATGATGATGGTTCGTGAATTGGATTTAATTGAACAATTCCGAGATTTGAGTTTAGTTTGTGAAAGTACTCCGAAGTGTGTTCGTTTGGGTATGTTGAGACTTACTAGTGGTATTCTAGAAGAGATCAGGATCGGGCAGAAATCTGATGTTAATTTAGTTGATAAATTGACATTGATCAACCAAGGTCAAGGTGGTGAGTTTAGAATTGATGAGAATGATGTTATGAGATTTGGCGATAGAGTTTGTGTTCCTAATGTCGCGGAAATCAAGAAGAGTATATTAGAGGAAGGACATCGCAGTGGGATGAGTATTCATCCGGGTGCCACGAAAATGTATCATGATTTGAAGAAATTGTTTTGGTGGCCGGGAATGAAAAAGGAAATAGCTGAATTTGTGTATGCATGTTTAATCTGTCAGAAATCGAAGATTGAGCATCAGAAGCCGTCTGGATTTATGCAACCAATGTTTATTCCAGAATGGAAGTGGGATAGTATTTCTATGGATTTTGTATCTGGGTTGCCGAGGACTCCTATGAATTGTGAAGCAATATGGGTCGTTGTGGATAGGTTGACTAAGTCTGCTCATTTTATACCGGCGCGAATGGATTACTCGATGGAGAGATTGGCACAGTTATATATTGAGAAAATAGTGAGTTTGTATGGAGTTCCTTCTAGTATTGTGTCAGATAGAGATCCGAGGTTCACTTCGAAATTTTGGGAAGGATTGCAGAAGGCTTTGGGTACTAAATTGAGGTTGAGTTCAGCTTACCATCCTCAGACTGATGGACAGACGGAGAGGACGATTCAATCATTAGAAGATTTATTGCGTGCTTGTGTTTTAGAGCAGGGTGGAGCTTGGGATAGCTATTTGCCATTGATTGAATTTACTTATAACAATAGTTACCATTCGAGTATTGGTATGGCTCCGTTTGAGGCATTGTATGGTAGACGGTGTAGAACGCCTTTGTGTTGGTATGAATCTGGAGAGAGTTCGGTAGTTGGGCCAGAGATTGTTCAGCAGACTACTGAAAAGATCAAATTGATTCAAGAGAAGATGAGAGCTTCTCGGAGTCGTCAGAAAAGTTATCATGATAAGAGGAGAAAGAATTTAGAATTCAGTGCTGGAGATCATGTGTTTATGAGAGTTACTCCGATGACGGGTATTGGTCGAGCGTTGAAATCTAAGAAGTTGACTCTGCGTTTTATTGGTCCGTTTCAGATTACGGAAAGAGTTGGAGAAGTTGCTTATCGTATTGCTTTACCTCCGAGACTTGCGAATTTGCACGATGTTTTTCATGTTTCTCAGCTGAGGAGATACATTCCAGACTCATCTCATGTAATCCAAATAGATGATGTACAGGTGAGAGATAACCTGACAGTAGAAACATTGCCTATGAGGATAGAAGATCGGGAAGTGAAACAGTTAAGAGGTAAAGAGATAGCATTAGTGAAGGTTGCTTGGGGAGGTCCAGCAGATGGAAATATCACTTGGGAGCTGGAGAGCCAGATGAAAGAGGCTTATCCGGAACTGTTCGTCTAAGGTATGTTTTCGAGGACGAAAACTCTTTTAGTGGGGGAGAGTTGTAACACCCCAGTTTCTATTATTTGATTTATTTAAATTTGGGAAATTATTTTATTGGAATTAATAAAATAAAAAGGGATTATTTATTTGGAAATATGGAGGAAAATAAAAGAAATAAGAAATGCTGAGTTTTTAAGTTATTGGGCTTGGATGTTGTTAGTAAAGAGTGGGGGTGAAAAAGAAGTAAAGTTATGTTTTGGAACTCAAGTTACTTTTCTCATTTTTCACGATAAACAGAAGTTGGGAATTTGGGGAAATAGAGCTCTGAAGGTACGAAGGACGAAGAACGAAGAACATCGCTCAAAAAGTTCAAAGCTGCTAATTGATAAGGTAAGGGGGGCTATTACTCGATTTACCTTTGTTTATGGGTTTATGTACGGTTGTTTTGGGTAATCGTAGGGAAAGACCCCAATTGTTAGATGTTAGTAGGAATCGATACCCTTAGGATTGAACCTTGTTAGAAAAGGGTTAGGTTCCCAATTTTTATGAATCGATTAGGAATTTTAGGTTCCAAATGGTGGATTGGGAGTATAACGGCATGATCGTGAATTTACCTTAGAGGTTTAGGGATAACCTTAATGTTGTCAGAACTTCCCTAAAAAGGACGAGTAATCACTGTTAAGGTTACTGTAATAATTGTTAGTAATTATGAAATGGATGTGTTGTTTTGAGTTGTGAAATATCGATGTCGTTAGGTACCGAAATATGCGTTTAGCCGGCATTTTTCCGCGTTGGCTGCTGTTTCTGAGCTGCTGCAGGTACAGGAAATTTCTGTACACGCTCAGCAACACGGGCCGTGTTGCACAACACGGGCACCCGTGTTGCTCTTCTGAGTTGCACAACACGGGCCGTGTTGCACACCACGGGCACCCGTGTTGCTCCCCCTGTATTGATAAGAAAATGTGTTTTCTGGTTGTTACAACACGGGCCGTGTTGCACAACACGGGTACCCGTGTTAGGTCCCCTGTAATGAGAAAAGAAAATGTGTGTTTTCTGGACGCGCTCAGCAACACGGGCCGTGTTGCACAACACGGGCACCCGTGTTGCTCTTCTGTGTTGATTTTTTCTGAATTTTGTTTTTTTGTGCGTTACTGTGGATTTTATTGTCATGCTTTTGGATAATGTTATCGAGCATGAATTATGATATGACTTGATATGATCGATGTTTAAATAGTATGCTGAGTGATTACATGCTATCCATATCCTGTTATGATTGATGTTGTTGATGTGCATGATATGTTGATTGATGTTCATAGTATGCTGAGTGTTACATACTTACATATCATGTTGCATTTGTTAATTCCCATTGTGTGGAATTAACATGGTGGCCAATATACGTGTCCGCGATTTAATGGAACGTTGAGGTGGTAGCCGTGTCCGCGATATAATGGAACGGTGAGTTATCCGTGACCCGAGATTTAATGGGGCGGTAAAGTGGTACCACATGCATGGGTGTGTTGCATTACCTTGAATATAACATGAATGGATGATTTTCCCAATGTTGTATTTGATTGTTTGTATGCACGTATGATTGCTAAATGGTTGACGATGTTTGATGATTATTTGCAAATATGAAAAGCAATGTATCATGGGTATATGAATTGTAAAGGTTTTTGTAAACTATGAAATATGCTAATTATTGGGTGATGCTTATGATTTCCTGAATTGATTGTTATGAACGTATAATCAAACGTATAATTGAGATGCTCACCCTTACTGTTGAATATTTCAGATTGAGGAGCTTCGTTCAGGTGCTTGGCGAAGGCTTGTCGTTCTAGTTTATTCCGTTTTAGTATTGTCCGGGTCATGCTCTGGTAGTTGTAACTCCGGGAACGTTTGTTTGTCGAGCTGCTTTAGTCAGACTCGTTTATTTCCTTATATTTGTTATAATATGATGTTGACATTTTTCCAGGTGTTAATCCCTGATGAATTTGAAAAATATTATAACATTGGTTTTATTAAATAAATTATTCCGCTGTGTAAACATGTATGAGTTACTACTAAGATTATGCATGACAGGAATTTGTTTTTATTAAAAGAGAGTTGTGACATCCTCGTTGATACATGTACTCTGAAATTATAATTTTAATTATTCGCGAAAATTTTATTCGGGGTTTTTAGAGGGTGTTACAATATTCATTGACCAAAACCTAATTTTTAGTAGGAGGCCATGTATAAAGGCACGAGATTATAGGTCACTTTTGAGCTCAAAACTTAGAAATTTTTCTAAGTCCACAAATCTGTGTGTTTTTTCCAATTTCAATTGATCATAACTTTCAACTCATATCACCAAATGGAAACATTCAAAGCATATTGTCAAGCTTGATTATTCAAATTTCTAAAGAATCCAAGATTGTATCATAAAGGTCCCTGAGATGTTTGCACCATGGTTGTAAAGTTGATGTTTTGAAACTAAAATATCACTTGCAGTCAGTTTGCAATTTCCATAATATGGCTTATAATCACCAAATTATCACGCGTTTTCCACTTAAACATGATTAGCAAAGATGTTTGAATCATTTAGAGTGTCAAAACACATCATTTAGATTAGTTTTGATGCACATGTGGTCACACTTTCTTCATGATCACAGGTGTGCACGATTTCCACTTAAATTGCATCATTCACCCCTCCTTTCGATTCCATTCACTTCCCTATAAATAGAGGATGATATCCCACTCATTTGACAAGCTTTAGAGAGCCAAAGAAACTTTGTTGAACTCCCTCCATAACTCATAATTCTGCAACTTCAAATTCAATTCTAAAGCATCTTTCGATCCAATTTCTTTGCTGATTCTCCATCCTTGAACTTCACTGAAGCTAACAGAAGAAAAACTAAGTCTTGAGGTACCCTAAATCGTGCTAGCCAAGTCAAGTTTCATAGCTCTGAATTTGAACTTCAACAGGTAGATTCCTGCATCAATTCTCTCTAAACTTGCTGCTACAATGTAGCTCTCATCACTCTGATATTGATTGCATCATTAGTTTTTAACTGGAAGTGAGTTTTACTCGTGAATTATCAAATTCATTTCCAACGTTTTCTTCTGGTTTTTCTCAAATCGACTGAGTTGTGGTTTAAATAAATTTTTCGCGAGGGTAGGGTTAGGATCGTCTTGAAGAGACAAATCCAATGATACCACTATGAGTGTCTGATTTTTCCATTTGAAGAAACTCACAAAAAGCCAATGCGTAGAGGTCTAGAGGTTGAAGATGAAGTCTATGAAGTCTATTTTAGGATGCTGATTGGGCAGGGTGCCTCAATTCTATGAAGTCTATTTTAGGCTATTGTTTCTTTCTTAGATTCTCCATCATATCATGGCGTGCAAAGAAACAACAAATAATTTCTAGATCATCATCGGAGGGTGAGTATCAGGCATTGTCATTTGCCACATGTGAGCTTCTTTGGTTGGTAGTTTTGATGAAAGAATTGAATATTACATGTTCTAAGCTCTCAGTTCTTTACTGCGACAATCAGAGTGTAGTGCACATTGCATCCAATCTAGTATTTCATGAACGTACCAAGCATCTAGAGATCGACTGCCACTTGGTCCGAGAGAAACTCCAACAAAACTTACTCTGTCTTCTTCCCATATCTACTCATGAGCAGCTTGCGGATTTCTTAACTAAAACACTACCAATATCAACTTTCAACAAGTTTGTTTACAAGCTTGGCATGATCAACATTAACTATAATTAGCTTGAGAGGGGCTGTTAAGATTAACTATTTTAATTTCTTGATTAGATTGGTTAATTACATAAGATGATTGGCCAATACTTAATTAGTTGATTATTGACTATTACAGGTAGTTAGCTAGCTTCTGATTTATTAGTTAAGAGATAAGAAAACGCCTCTCTTCCCTCCAATTTTTGAGTTCAAATTGTAAAGTGTACAACTACTCAAGTTCTTCTTGATTTCTGTATGAAACATAACAACAATATTCCATCTTTCTCTTCTTCTCTTTTACATTTCATGAAGAATATGCTTCATCATAACAATATTTATTAACGCCTATTAAATCTATTCACATATTAACTTTCATTTGCCCATGAATAGATTTTGGCTGGAGTATATGCTTTGACTTTATCAATATTCTTACTAGCATACATATAGTAGTTGATTTTTTATATGCAAAGTTTGGTCCCAATTTTTGTATGATACTTGATGTTAGCATGTTTTTGACTATATAGGGGTCCATGCATAAACACGAGGTACTAATAAGGTGACTTTTTAGCTGTTTTTGACGCCCTCTAGTAAATTTTAATCGAACCTTTTTGATATTTCTTTTCCACAACTTGTCTATGAAAATAAGAAGAAAAAAAAGTGACTTTCGTGCTGTTTTAATGTCCCAACAACAAAGTGTTAATCATGAGAAAACTCCAACAAACTTTGCTTATCTATGTAACCTGCTGAGTTGTGCATTTCTTTGTACCGGGACAGTTCTAAATTGAACCATTACTTTTCAAAATGCAATCCTTCATTCATAGTTAAAGTTCATCAATTATATATCCTTTTATAATAACAATAATATCTTGCAACTTATTTTAGACTATTAGTATGGCTAAAAAGATATCATTTGGCTATTATACATCTATGTAGTAAAGTTAGGTGGACTCTCTAAATTATATACTCAGCTGGCTAAAAAGATATCATTTGGCTATTATACATCTATGCTGATTATAGTTTGGTTGGTATATGATTAATTTCTCAAACATGATATAATCATAGATTTGGTAATCATATTTGCCTCTCGTAATTAAAGTATATGCATAAAATTAAAATAGATGGAAGTGTGTGGTCAACCGAATCATAATATATTGAAAAATCATCAAACAAAAAAATATCTATACAAACACATTATAATCATAAGAGAAACAAATAAAATATTTTTTATTATTCAATTTGTAATTTTATAATTAAGAAATTACAATTTTTTAAACAGTTTTGTGGAGATTATAAAACCTTTCAATTACAATTGAAGTCTTTTAGAAAAAAATTTCAAACACTTTCCCTTAAATTATTTGCCCAATAAACTTGCAAATCCATTTATGACACACAAATACACAAATTTATGTTATACCTAAAAGATTAAAGTTGTTATAGTAAAAAAAAAATATAAACTAACTATTTATATTTATAATAATTTTTTACTTTCTTTTAATAGTGCTAATTAGTATAATTGAAATATGTGAAAAGTGAATGAATTCATATATTCATTAATGAATAATAGATATAAGTTCAATTTTTATAGAAGCACAAACAAGAGGAAAGTCGGATACATCAATTGTAATAGAAAATATATTACTAACTAACTCTTCAACTAACTTTGAGACTGATTTACTTGCTTAACAAGTAAACTAAGATGACTTGTTCAGCAAGTCATCATTCTCTCTTGTCAAAACAGCCACCCAAGTCAGCACCATTAAATCTCTGTAACTAAATAGCATAGTTTTGAGGAAATAGTAGGCCACAACCTGGTGCATTCTTCAAGCATCACAATGCTCTCAATGCAGCCTTGTGATAATTTTCAGTAAGAGAAGACATATATTTGTTGAGTGGTTGAGTAGCATGACCTATGTTAGGCCTGATAGTGATGAGGTATATCAACTGACCAACAAGCCTCTTACAGGGTCCCGCGTCAGTTAAAAGAGGATTGACATCATTGCTGAGCTTGATAGCTGGATCTAGTGGAGTACTAACAGACTTGAAGTTACTTGTGCCTGAAATTTCAAGTAGAACCAGACAGTACATTTGTTGACAGATAGAGACTCCTCTTGAAGATTGTGCAACTTCTAATCCTAGGAAGAATTTTAATTCTCCTAAGTTCTTGATGCAGAAGGATGAGTTCAAAGCATCTTTGATAGAATTAATATCAAGCTAGGTCCAACTAGTAGTATGTCATCTACATATACTAGTAGGGCCAAAAACATGTCAGTAGTTGATTTGATGAAGAATGTATGATCAGTTTGGCCTTGAGTAAACCCATGTTGCATGAGGTAGGAAGTCATCTTATCAAACCACTATTTGCTGGCTTGTTTCAAGCCATAGAATGATTTTCTAAGTCTAAAGACTTGGTCTAGTTCAGGGGAAGTAACCCCTTGTGGAACTTTCATGTACACAACTTCATTAAGATCTCCATGAATGAATGCATTGTTGACATCAAGTTGATGAATATGTCATCCCTTGATTGAAACTAAAGCAAGAAGTACCTTGATTGTAGAATTTTTTCCCACTGGAGAGAAAGTTTCAAAGTATTATAGCCCTTCATCTTATGTGAAACCTTGAGCCTCTAACCTAGATTTGCATCTATCAATTGATCCATTTGCATGTCTTTTGATTTTGAACACCCATTTACTGCCTATAGGTGTTGCTCCATGAAGCAGTTAAGTGTATTCCCAAGTTTGATTGGCATGGAGAGCATTAATCTATGCCTTCATAGTATCCATCTACTCATGATCTTCGCTGGCATAGGCATTATGAGGATGATTCATTATCCTTAATGATGGCTAGAGTGTATGTAAGATGTGAAGGGGAAAGGTTTGTGTAGTTTATGTGTGACGTGATTGGATAGAGAGGTTTTGGGGTGGAATAGCAAACATAGTCATTGAGGTAGGAAGGTTTGGAACTGATTCGAGTAAATTGTCACATAGGTTAATGAGTAGGTTGGTCATTAGCTTGAAAGAGGATTTAGTCAACGGTACAAGAAAGGTTAGAGAAATCATTTTCATTTCTCATCTCAATGGTAGGTGTGTCATCATCTGCAACAAGATCAGGTTAGACAAAATAAGAATGTAAGTATACCTTTTATTCAAAACTCTAGTTCTATCATGAGATAAATGTCCTAACCTCAAAAATTCCATAACCTACTAGGATCATTATCAATAGCATGAACACTAGCATTCAACTTTAGCTGACTAGAATTCAAGTAGTATAAATTGTCAAATTACTTAGACAAACCAATCTTCCTTATAGTTATTTTTTCTGTATAATGCACGAGTCATCTTCAAACACTATCATACAATTATGATCCTTAGACAATCTTGATACTGATATAAGATTCACATTAAAAGCAGGCATGTATAACACCTTATCAATGACCAACTTATCATCTATTTTCACTTTTCCAATCATGTGTCCTTGAATGTTTCTCTTATCAGGAAAGCCAACAGTTATAGGGGAATTACTTATCTATATCACATGAACTAATCAATAGAATTGCATATATGATTTGTTGCTCGTGTATCTAAAATCCAACTATAATCATTATCTTTGGATTCACAATTAGAATGGTTACATGCTACTCCTGCTGAATAGTAATTGTTGCTTTCTCCTCTCACCGTGTTGGATGTATGTTTCCCTCCATAAATGTTATTCTTTTCAAGAAGAGCTAGCAACCCATTGTATTATTCCTAATTGAGGGGCGTGTTTCCTTCATCAGTGCCCTTCATCTTCATTTCAATATGTTAGCAGAGGCATTTCCTTTTCCCGTTCCCTAGCTGGGAAGATATCCATGTTTCCTATAGCATACATTCACAGTGTAGCCATTCTTTTCACAATGTGTGCAGACCTTGTCCGTCTGACCAAAGGCTTTGATACCATATTAACAGAATTGAAATATGTGAAAAAGAGTGAATGAACTCATATCTTCATTAATGAATAATAGATACAAGCTCAACTTTTATAGAATCACAAGCAAGAGGAAAGTCAGCTACATCAGCTGTAACAGAAAAATGAACTACTAACTAACTCTCCAACTAACTTAGAGACTGATATACTTGCTTAACAAGTAACTTTGCTAACATGCACTTAACTAAGATAACTTGTTCAAAAAGTCATCATTCTCTCTTGTTAGTGCTCAATATGCAACTTGAATAAATACCTTATTTAGCTCACCATACCACTCTTTCATTCAAAGTTTCACGTTTTGTTTACTTTGTCATAACTTTAGTAAAAGATCATCTCTCAAAAATCCGCAAGTAAATCCACAGCAAATTTAGATCTGCAGGTAAATCCGCAGGAAATTTCTATCTCGAATTAAATAATTTTTTGACTTTTAAAACATTATAAATTATATATTAAAATAACCATAATATAAAAATAAAAATTTAATTTAAAATGCTTTGAATTTAAATATGATAAATTTATAGAACAATAATTTACTATAAAAAGCTACTACAAATTTTGTAACAAGTTCTTACAACCACATTACTAAAAATGACTCAAACAACCAAGCTACTAATATTCATTTGTCCACCCAACTTAAAAAGATAAAAATATCTAAATTATAACCAAGTCAACAAAAAAAAACAATACAAATCAGAATTCATTAGTAAGGTCTTCTTCATCTTATTCTCCGATGATATCTTCATTTGTTTGATCACTTTCATTAGTGGGTTGTGGTGGATGAGAAGATGACCCAACAAATTCTAAATGATTCATTAAAAATGAAATTTTATTATTCGCTTCGATGAAATTGTCGATGATCCTTTCTTTTTCTTGTCGATGAAATTGTTCCCTCATCTCCAACTTCTCTTGCTCTTGTCTTTCCAACTATGCATTTAAACTCTTGTTCAACCCAACTTTGATCATTTTTCCCATGACACGACAAACATGCATTAGATATCAAAGAAATCAAACAATGACAAGAACCTTCTCTGAGCTGGATGACCTAAACTCTTTCATGAATCTCTTGCAATCCAATTCCAGCTCATGTTTGTCCCTAAATTAAAGGAAAGTAAAGTTACAATCACATCTAACATCATAACCAAAGCATATCATAATAATAAAACCATTTATGACAATCAGTTCTCACCAATTACAAATGTATGTTAAAAGAATTTTAACATACATTATAATTAAAAGTTACATTATAACAATATTTTTTCAAAGTTACATTATTATTATTATTACTAAAAAAAAGTTTATAAAAATGAAGAATTTTTAAATATTAAAATGAGAGCTATTAATAAGATAATTAAATATTTTATGCCAAAATAATTGAGAAAAATGATATGATTTAAAAAGGTGAGAATTTAAATGATATTGTAGAAGAATTATTTAATAGGGAATTTTTTTACCTAAAACTTTATATAGATATTTTGTTCATTTTTATTATATAGAATAAAAAATTAATGAAAAATCTTTTTGAAAGCTATATTATTATTATTATTACAAAGAAAGATTATAAAAATGAAGAGTTTCTCTTAAATATTAAAATGAGAGCTATTAATAAAAAATTAAAGACTTTATATCAAAATAATTGAGAATTAATAGTAATAAGAGTTACAGAATAGAATATAAAATGTTGTAATTCAACTATGTGGTATTATTATATTTATTTTATCAATTAAAAATTTAAATTATTATTTAAATTATTAAGATTGAAAATTCTAATAAAATATCACATCAGCATTACACTTTTCTAGTATAAGTATGTTTAATACTTGATCTTTCGAATTTAATAACTTGTCTTTTTTTTATTGCAAGGATTAAATTTTCAACCACCTCAACATCAAACAGTGTCAATCAACTTTATGATAGTCTGGTGGCATATGTGGACTTGATTGAACAAATAAGTTTTTAAAGAAGGATTACAGATTCAAACTAAACTATCAATTATCATCCAAAATTTTGCCATGGCCAATGAAATAGGTTTTTTTTTTCAATGGTAAGTTCTTCCTCAGAATTGGGGAATTGTATATATTTGATGAAAAAAGTCCACATGATGTTTGACCAAAGCTAAACTCTGATGAGAGAGGTACAAAGAGAATGGTGAGATTGTGGGATGTGGATGTCTGCTTTGTTATAAGATGGCAAATGGATCAAAGACTTTAGGTGAATGATTGGAGAGTATTATGTGTCTAAAGACACCATTTAAAGAAACTAGTTATAAAAATAGGGTATTATTCATTACATTTCAATGCCTTACTCACACGTCTTAAGAGAAATTCCAAAATTACCTTCAAAATTCAGATTCCAATCTCTGAATGCACTAAATACACCCAAAAAAACTCTCTATAAAACAATTTAAATCAAATATAAAAAGTTCTGAGTTAGGAATCCAGACGCACCCCACACACCACCCTAAACCATCTTAGAACTAAAGGAAAACAATTTTTTTAAAAGAGTTGGGATTTCAAAATCTAAATTTACCTTACGAAGATTGAAATTTGGACACACTCATTCAAGTATCCAGACTCATACCTTTCCATCTTCCTTCACTTTCATTTCATTAAATATGAACAAGTGAAAGCAAAACTCGCCACTGTCTACTTCTGCACCAAGATTTTTCAATCTTTCTCACAACTTCCACTCTAGTACATTAAAGCTTAACACATTAGTCAAATTATAATCTACTACATTCAAGTCAAGATCATTGATCTCTCACATTTAGTAAGTTTCTTATTTCCTTACTTTTTTTATTTATGATGCATGCATTTTCTAAATTGGTTTTAATTATGCTACATTAGGTTATATGCAATAGAAGTGTTGTGTTTGTTTTGTCCTAATTAGATTTGGTTTAAAATTTTGAACTTTTAAGCTTAGGGTTCGTAATGCATGCTCTGTTTTCTAGTTATATACATACTAGATTTTAAAATTCGGTCCCTTAGGTTGGATAACAAAATTCAAATTTCTCTTTTTTGTGGAGTGTTTTGAAACTTGGTTTGCTAATACCTTATTTCCTCTTCTTTGATTATGATATGCATTTTCTTGTTTGATTATAGGAAATTAGGAAAAATAGTCGGCAACCAACAAAGATTGAGACATTTTAGAGTGACCCAATGTAACGTCCGTTAATTTAATTTTATTTATTTAATTAAATTATTTTGGATTATTTGTGAAGTTGTGAGATGTTAATAATTATTGATATGAGTTGTTGGATTATTATTAATTAATTAATTAGTTGATTAATAATAATTATAATGTTGGAATTAAGGGAATGTATATATAACGTTGTACATATGCTATTGGCTGAAAGTAGTAAAGTGGGGGTGTAGGTTAGGCACAAGAGGATTGATATATAAGGTTAAGATAACACAAGGATTTGTTTTAGTTGGAGAATGAGAAGCTCTGTACGTTTACCGGAAGAGTCGCGTAGAAGAGGAGCAAGCTGCCCGGTGTCGAGCAGAGTGAAGCAAGTTGTCGACTGGAAGCCTTGGTTGAGTGACCTTCAATCTAGATAAGGGTGGGGTTCTAACCTTATAATGGAATTTATGATGTGTATTACGTGGTAATTGGTCATTTTAGGCTTGTTGTACGTTGATGATTCTGATTTGTTATCAAGGTTGTCTGTTTATTCATGTTGTGGACGTTGGGAAGTACTGTATGACTGTTTATGGAGATGTTATAGGAAGTTGCCCGGTTGTGTGTTATGGACTTTTTACTTATTTGTGTGACTGCCCGGTTTAATTGATGGTTAGGTTAGGATAGTTGATCACTGGTCGTGATGGTCGTTAGGTTATTCCGAGTGATTGGCAAGAAGATTGATAAATTGTTAAAGTGGTCGTTTTAGGGAGGTTCCTGCGGGACTGTCTTGTATGATTAATGGACCTATCGATAGGAAATATAGTTGTCCGTTATTGTGTTATCCCGAGCGGTTGATCGGAAGTTATGAATTATAGTGGTGTAGTCGTTAAGACGTTATATCGTGTCTGTGTTGTTGGCCGAATTAGTGGTTGGGGAGGATACTGAGGTGCTAGGTACCGAGCGGCACTTTAGGTTGCAAGGCGTGTCGGGGGCTATGTGTTGAATTTTTGAGCATAATTAGGTTGAGGACATGTCAAGGAGCATAAGTTGGTCGTTACCCTTATTTTCTCTGTGCGTGTCGAGGAGTATGAATTAGTTATTATGCTGCCCTAGTTGCTATGCATATCAAAGAGCATGTAGTTCCCTATCCCTTTTTCCCGTACATGTTGTGTTTTGATCGTTACCCGTATCTATGCGAAATTAATGTTAAGTTACTTTTTATTATATTAATGATTGAATCGTTGATTGATGTGATTGGCTTATGGCCAATGTCGATTTATGTTGAGTTATTGTGTTCTTGTGATTATTATTATGAATTCTTGTTGATAATGAGAAGTTGCAGGGAATTTTAAAATGATGATGAATTAACTCTATTTACTGGTAATAATAGTTATGTGGGCTTATGCCTTACGATGGATGATGATTTTTGTGAGTATGTGATAGTGCATTCATATACATTTGCATACTCTGTGATGGTCTGGATTGGCAAACTGCGAAGAAGGCTTATGCCTTGTTGATGCCTCTATTCACTGGCAGATTTTAAGATGGGAGTTATGCTCCATTGGTACCACATGCATTTGCATAAAGATGAGTTGCATTCTGAGTTGTTGTGTGATTGATTTTAATTGCGTTTATATTGCTAAAGATCTGACAAGTGGTGAGTATGTATGAACTGATCCTAATGTTTTACTTATCATGCATTCTATTATAATATTCGATATCTCACACCTTCTGTTTGAATGTTACCCCGATGTTGGTAACTTGCAGGTAATCCACAGTGAAGGCGGTTTACCTTCCATAGGTTCGAGTCAGTGTCATTACTCTGATACGTAACACTCGGGGGGGATGAACGCTTGCTGTTTATTTGTTGTTATTATTTCAGTTGATTGAACTTTAAGTTGTTGTTCTTTAAATGATTGTTATTTGAGGTTGTCTTAATTGGACAAAGATGTTATATTCCTTTAAGTTGAATAATATGACTCTGATGCGTAGTTATGAAAGTTGATGTTTCTTTTTAAGATTGAATTATGTTTGTTGTTGGTTCATCCAAGTTTAATGTGTTATGTATCGGTAATGAATGTCGTTGTTTTAAGTTGAATTTGTGACATCCTGATTCAGTTGTAGAATTTTTATAGCTCTGATTTATATATATATATATATATATATATATATATATATATATATATATATATATATATATATATATATATATATATATATATATATATATATATATCGTCGGGTAGAATTGGGGTGTTACAAAGTTGGTATCAGAGCAAGTCGGTCTGTCCGACCAAGTTGTCGAGTCATAGTTTTGTTTAACAATCGAGTATTGTTAATTTTAGTTCTAACTATTTTTATGTTGTAGTGATAAGTGAAGCTGGTTGGAAGGAATGATGATGCATTTTCTGCTGCTTTAGAAGCAACGGCGCATGCTATGGAGAATCAGCCGAACGCTGACGGGAATGCTGGATCTCGTAGTTTGGCAACTTTCCAGAGGGAGAATCCGCCTACGTTCAAGGGAAAGTATGATCCTGGCGGAGCGTTAGATTGGTTGAAAGAGATTGAAAGAATCTTCCATTTGATGGACTGCACTCCAGCTCAAAAGGTTCGATATGGTACTCATATGCTGGCAGTCGAGGCTGATGACTGGTGGCTAGAGACTTGTCAGAGGTTGGAAGCTGCAATTGAAAATGTCACTTGGGCTGTGTTCCGTAGGGAATTTCTGAGGAAGTATTTCCCTGAAGATGTTCATGGTAAGAAGGAAATTGAGTTCCTTGAGTTGAAGCAAGGGAGTATGTCGATTGTTGAGTATGCTGCAAAGTTTATTGAGTTGGATAAGTTTTATCCGCATTATAGTGAGGCTAATGCTGAGTTTTCAAAGTGCATCAAGTTTGAGAACGGGTTGCGCCCAGAGATCAAGAAGGCCGTTGGATACCAGAAGATCTGTGTCTTTGCTAATTTGATTGATAGTTGCGGATTTTATGAAGAGGATAATAATGCTCATTACAAGATTATCAGTGAGAAGAGGGGTAAGCACCAACGGAATCGTGGTAAGCCTTATGATGCCCCAGCTGGTAAAGGTAAATAGAAAGTTTCTCATGGTTAGAGGACTAGTGGAGGAGATGCTCTTGTTGGTGTAGTTTGTTTCAAATGTGGAAAACCTGGGCATAAGAGCAATGTGTATACTGCTGAGGTGAAGAGGTGTTTCCGTTGTGGTAAGACTGGACATGTTGTATCTGAGTGCAAGCATAAGGAGGTGATTTGTTTCAATTACGATGAAGAAAAACACATTGGTAATCAGTGTCTGGAACTAAAGAAGGCGCAAACCAGTGGCAAAGTGTTCGCTTTGGTTGAGGATCAGACGGCTACTGAGAACTGACTCATCAGAGGTACATGTTTCATTAATAGTACTCCTTTAATTACTATTATTGATACAGGTGCTACTCATTGCTTTATTGATGCTGGATGTGTTGAAAGATTGAGTCTTATGTTGTCTTCTATGAATGGAGAGATGGTCGTCGACACTCCAGCCAAGGAGTCGGTGACTACTTCTTTTGTGTGTTTAAAGTTCCCTTTGTCGATTTTTCGACAGAGACTTTGTTGTTGATTTGGTTTGTTTGCCGTTAAGAGGGTTGGATGTGATTCTAGGTATGAACTGGTTAGAGCATAACTATGTTCATATTAACTGTTATAACAAGTATGTGAGGTTTTCTACTCCTGAAAAAGAGGAAGATAGCGTGTTGTCTGCTAGACAGTTACGACAATTGATGCAAGAAGAGGCTCAGATGTTCTCGTTGATGGCTTCGCTATCTGTCGAGAATAAAGCTATAATTGAGGAATTGAAAGTGGTGTGTGAATTTCCTGAAGTTTTCCCTGATGAAATTCTTGGTGTACTGCCAGAGAGAGAAGTTGAATTTGCTAATGATCTTGTACCTGGTACCAGACCTGTGTCTATGGAACCATACAGGATGTATGCATCTGAATTGTCAGAATTAAAGAAGCAATTGGAAGATTTACTTGAGAAGAAGTTTGTTAGACCAAGTGTATCGCCGTGGGGAGATCTAGTGTTGTTAATAAAGAAGAAAGATGGAAGTATGAGGCTCTGTGTTGATTAAGGCAGTTGAATAAAGTGACCATTAAGAATAAGTATCCACTTCCAAGAATATATGAACTTGATGGATCAATTAGTGGGTGCTCGTATGTTAGTAAGATTGATTTGAGGTCGGGATATCATCAAATTAAAGTGAAGGATGAAGATATCCAGAAGACGGCTTTCAGAATGCGTTAGGGACATTATGAGTATTCGGTGATGCCTTTTGGTGTTACCAACGTGCCTGGAGTATTCATGGAATACATGAATCACATATTTCATATTTATTTGGATTTATTTGTAGTGGTGTTCATTGATGACATTTTGATTTACTCTAAGTCGAAAGAAGAGCATGCAGAACACTTAAGAATAGTATTGTAAGTTTTGAAAGAGAAGAAGTTGTATGCAAAGTTGTCTAAGTGTGAATTCTGGTTAAAGGAGGTTAGTTTTCTTGGTCATGTGATCTCAGGTAGTGGCATTGTTGTAGATCCATCTAAAGTAGATGATGTGTTGCAGTGGGAAACTCCAAAGTCGGCTACCGAGATTAGAAGCTTTTTGGGATTAGCTGGTTATTATAGAAGGTTTATTGAAGGGTTTTCTAAGTTGGCACTTCCGTTGACTAAGTTGACTTGTAAAGGTAGATCTTATGTGTGGGACGTTCAATGTGAAGAAAGTTTTGCAGAATTGAAGAAGAGATTGATGTCGGCTCCAATTTTGACATTACCTAATCCAGGATAACCTTTTGTGGTATATTGTGATGCTTCTAAGATGGGTTTAGCATGTGTGCTTATGCATAATGATAAGGTAGTTGCTTATGCGTCAAGACAGTTGAGGACTCATGAAAAGAACTATCCTATGCATGATTTAGAGCTTGCTGCAGTTGTTTTTGTGTTAAAAATTTTGGAGGCATTATCTTTATGGTTCTAGATTTGAGGTGTTTAGTGACCATAAGAGCTTAAAGTATCTATTTGATCAGAAGGAATTGAATATGAGACAATGAAGATGGTTGAAATTGTTAAAGGATTATAATTTCGGTTTGAATTATCATCCAGGAAAAGCAAATGTGGTAGCTGATGCGTTAAGTCGAAAGACTTTACATATATCGGCAATGATGGTTAAAGAGTTGGAATTGATTGAACAGTTCAGAGATACGAGCTTAGTTTATGAAGTGATACCACGGAGCGTTATGTTGGGAATGTTGAAGATTAATAATGAATTTTTGGATAGTATCAGAGAAGCTCAGAAGTTAGATGTGAAACTGGTAGATTCGATGGTTGGGATCGATCAGTCTGAGAATAGTGATTTCAAGTTAGATGCGCAAGGTATGTTGAGATTCCGTAATCGGATTTGTATTCCTAATGATGCTGAGATGAAGAAAGTGATTCTTGAGGAAAGTCATAGAAGCAAGTTGAGTATTCATCTGGGGGCTACTAAGATGTATCAGGATTTGAAGAATTTGTTTTGGTGGCCTGGGATGAAGAGTGATGTCGCTCGGTTTATGTATGCATGTTTGACTTGTCAGAAGTCGAAAGTTGAACATCGGAAGCCTGCAGGGTTGATGCAACCGTTAGAAGTTCCCGAATGTAAATGGGATAGCATTTCGATGGACTTTGTTACAAGGTTACCTAATACTTCAAGGGGACATGATACAATTTGGGTGATTGTTGATAGGCTTACAAAGTCGGCTCATTTTATTCCTATTAACATCAGTTTTCCAGTATCAAAGTTGGCAGAGATTTACACTAGTGTAATTATGAAGTTAAATGGTGTTCCTTTGTGCATTGTGTCGGATAGAGATCTGAGGTTTACTTCTGTTTTTTGGAAGAGTTTGCAAGAAGCGTTGGATTCTAAGTTGAGGTTGAGTTCGGCATATCATCCTCAAACGGATGGTCGGACAGAAAGGACTATTCAATCATTGGAGGATTTGTTGAGAGCATATGTTCTTGAGCAGGGAGGTTCGTGGGATACTTATCTTTCATTGATAGAGTTCACTTATAATAACAGTTACCATTGTAGTATTGGGATGGCACCTTTTGAAGCGTTGTATGGTCATAGATGTAGAACTCCTTTATGTTGGCATGAGTCTGGAGAGAGTGTAGTACTTGGACCTGAACTTGTTCGTGAGATTACTGAGAAGGTGAAGTTCATTCGGGAAAAGATGAAAGCTTTCCAAAGTAGACAGAAGAGTTATCATGACAAGTGAAGGAAAGACTTAGAATTTCAAGCAGGTGACCATGTGTTTTTGAGAGCTATACCTATGACTGGTGTTAGGCGAGCGTTGAAGTCTAAGAAGCTCACTTCCCGTTTTATTGGTCCGTATCAGATTTCGGAAAGAGTTGAGAATGTTGCTTATAGAGTGGCTTTACCGCCTAATATTTAAAATTTGCATGACGTGTTTCATGTGTCACAACTCCGGAAATATATTTCAGATCCATATCATGTGATTCATATGGATGATGTGCAAGTACGGGATAATCTTAATGTGGAGACGATGCCTATACGAATCGTGAATCGTGAAATGAAGACTCTGAGAGGCAAAGAGATTGCTTTGGTGAAAGTAGTTTGGTTAGGAGCTGCCAGAGAAAGCATGACTTGGGAGTTGGAAAGCAAGATGCGAGACTCCTATCCTGAGTTGTTCGAATGAGGTAAATTTTTGCGGACGAAAATATTCTAAGTGGGGGAGAGTTATAACACCCGTTAATTTAATTAATTATTTATTTAATTAAATTATTTTGGATTATTTGTGAAGTTGCGAGATGTTAAGAATTATTTATATGAGTTGTTGGATTATTATTAATTAATTAATTAGTTGATTAATATTAATTATAATGTTGGAATTAAAGGAATGTATATATAATGTTGGACTTATGCTATTGGTTGGAAGTAGTAAAGTGGGGGGAGGGTTGTAGTTTAGACTCAAGAGGATTGATATATAAGGTTAAAATGACACAAGTATTTGTTTTAGTTGGAGAATAAGAAGCTCTGTACGTTGATCGGAAGAGCCGCACGGAAGAGGAGCAAGTTGCCCGGTGTCGAGCAGAGCGAAGCAAGCTGTCGACTGGAAGCCTTGGTTGAGCGACCTTCAATCCAGGTAAGGGTCGGGTTCTGAACTTATAATGGGATTTATGATATGTATTATGTGGGAATTAGTCGTTTTAGGCCTGCTGTACGTTGATGATTTTGATTTGTTATCAAGGTTGCCTGTTTATTCATGTTGTGGCCGTTGGGAAGTACTGTATGACCGTTTATGGAGATGTTATAGGAAGTTTCCCGGTTGTGTATTGTGGATGTTTTGAGTTATCTGTGTGACTACCCGGTTTAACCTATGGTTAGGTTAGGATAGTTGATCATTGTCCGTGATGGTCGTTAGGACGTTAGGTTATTCTGAGCGATTGGCAAGAAGATTGGTAAATTGTTGAAGTGGTCGTTTTAGGGAGGTTCCTGCGGGACTGTCTTGTATGATTAATGGATATGTCTATAGGAAATATAGTTTCCCGTTATTGTACCTCAAAATTTTCCCTCTCATTTCTAAAGAAATCTCTCATAAGATCTCCATTGATTCAAGACTACACACGGTTTGATCAGCTCAAGACACCTCCTCAAACACTGACAACTCAAAATTAGGGTTTGAGTTTTCACAAGGAAAATTGGACTTTCAAGGACTCAAATTACTTTCATGGGTCATTATGAACCCTCAAGATTTCTCATGTCAAGTTTCAAGTCTTGGATCACAAAATTGCTCAGTCATTTGATCAGATGACCTAAAATCAGTTGTATTGGATAAAAGTCAACAGTGGTCAACCTGCAGTCAAACTTCATAATTTTTTATCCATATCAACATTATGAACTCATATATATATATATATATATATATATATATATATATATATATATATATATATATATATATATATATATATATATATATATATATATATATATATATATATCAATTTATCAAGTTGGGATCACAATCCTTCAAAGAAATTTGATCAGAACACCAAAAGGGCAAAATGGTCAAAATTAGGGTTTTGATTGAGAAGGCTCAGTTTTTGACTTTTGACCAAGAAAATGACTTATTGGTTTAAGAAATGATCTCAAGGATTAAAATGCACCATCTTGACCTAATTGCATGGTTCAAATCACTTCTCAAGATCATTGGATTGACAGATGAATTTCAATCAACTGATGAAAAGTCAATTGTATACTAAAAAGTCAAACTTTGACTTTTTGATCAAAATCAAGTTTCAAAAATCATATTTCTTCATGACATGTCAAAATATGAAATTTTTTCATCAAGAAATTGAAAAGTCAAAATTATCTTTGAAAAGTCAAAATTCTAAGACTTAGAAATTTTTCTAAGTGTTAGAAAGTTAACTTTTTCATAACTTTGTTCCAAATTTCCACCATGATGCAAGACGGTTCAAAGAAAACTTCCAAAGTGAAAGTTGTAGATCTAAATGAGATCTAAATCATTGTATAGAATAACTTTTTCTAGAAATGATTGGATTTCAAGTTATGAATTTATGAAGACATGTCCATGAAACTAAAAAGACTTGGTGAAATTTTGCCCTAGTTAGTCAGGATTTTGACCTAACTTCATGGCAACTTTTCACCTAGTTCCAAATTGAATCTTCAAAAATGTCCAACATAAAGGTTGTAGGGGATGTTACAAGCTTTCCAAAATGTCAAAGAACTCATTGATATCATACTTGAGCTAAGAGAATTGAAGGCAAGAAGTTAGGGTTTCAAACTTGTTTTTCAAGTCATTTTTATGATGAACATTTGATCTAATTCCAAGCAATGCTGCATAATCCCACTTTTCAGGCCCTCTAACTTATGTATCTATCCTTAATCAGAAGATTACATAAGCTTTTGAGCTATGAACCACTTGTTTTAAGCTTTGTCCAATACACCTTGCCATTTAAGGAAGAAAGTCACCACTTCCATTTTGAAAAAGCAAGCATCATGCAAAGTCAACTTGTCTTGAGCTTTGCTATTGTTCCTTTTGCACACACAACATCTATAAGTTAGAAGCAAGCTTATTTAAAGTTAAACCACTCTACAATAGCATGTGTGATACGGTGGGAGAACTGACTTGAGGTGTTTGCGTTTTGATCGCATTTGTGCGGATAGCAAGAGTCGCCACCGACTTTTCTTTTATCCAAAAGGAAAGGTAAAAAAAGCACAGGAAAGACCTTTCGAGATTATTTCTCGGGTCCGGGGGTAGATTATGAAGAGGGAAGGTATTAGTACCCTTTTCATCCATAGTTATCTACGGGCTCTTAGTTACTCGCTAGATCACTTACTTTTGCTTTGACAGTGTGCTTGTGGTATGGGCTTTGAAAATATTTTGAAAATGTCTTTGTAATGGTTCTCGTTTCTATAAGAACGCGTACAAAGTGTTGTTTCGAAAGATAGTTAAAAGATGCGTTTGTGGAATTTGTTTCTGAAAGTGGTTTTTGGAAAGATGTTTTGCAATGGTTCTCGTCTCTAAAAGAACGTATACAAAATGTTTTGTCTTTTTGAAAATGTTTTTGAAATGAGAGTGTCGGTGTAAAAAGGCTTTTTGTCGTGAGTAAGCGAGTAACTAGGAACGAATCTACCTACTCGAAAGGTCTCAAATGTTCTTTTCTTCCTCCTTTAGATGTTGCTATCTTACCATTGATTTGGTAAGAAGCCCCATCGTTGGATGTGAAGGGACAGGCGCGGGTCAATTTTACAGTCATCGAAAGCAACTTATGAGAAGCTTTAGCAATTTTCGTAAGGGACTAGATCGTTTTATAGAAGGCAACGTCGAGGGTCATCGAGGGACTACAATCTTTTTTTATCAAAGGGTCATTGCTAAAGCGTCCCATATTCGAGGGACATGATTGTGTTTCCGAGGCAACGAGCGAGGCTACCCTAGAGGTGCACGTGTGAAAAAGTGTGTTCGTTTCAAGTTATTTTTTCTTTGAAATTAGGTTATATAACGATTGATTTTAAATCTTGCCATACACGCCTAATTACTATACAGTATAAAGAAAATAGTAAATTGCGGAAATCGAAATTTTACGCTATTACAGAGTTTTCGAGAATGGGGGTACAAATTTTACAAATGGGGATAGGTCGAATACGATTAAAAAGTCCAAATAGCAAATAATACAACCAAATCGAATTTGAGCGATTAATTAAAGTTATAACAGTCTAAGAAATAAAAATTAATTAACAAAGTAAGCAATGAGATTCTAAGTATTTGTTTGTAAATAAGTTTGGAAGGAAAAAACAATAATAAAATTCTATTCTATTAAAGAAAATAAATGACTAAATAAATTAATTTATATATTTTTTGTCTTTTAAGATTTTGTTATTTTTAGAAATTAAATGAACCAAAATAACACTTAATATACAAAAATTAGTTAGTAAAATAATTTACAAAATCCTAAAATAATTGAGAAAATAAATTAATTTTTGAAAATATACATTTTTAATTAGTTGAATTAGAATTAAAACTAAAATAAGTTCTAAACCAATTTAAAATTCTAAGTACTTAGATTAATTCTAAAATTAAGTAAATAATAGTTAAGTAAATAAAATATTAAAAAAAATAGAAATTCTAAAGATATTAAGTTAAACCTAAATTTAATTAAAACTAAGATTTACTAAAACTATATTTAAGCTAAACTAAAGGTAAAACAATTTAATTACGAGAAAAAAATGGTGTGAAATAGAGAAATAGGGGGTGAGGATGGTATAAAGAACATTGGGCTTAAAAAGAATGGCCCAGGTTATAAACAAAATCATCTAGACTAAAAAATAAAATAAATAAAAAACTAACGGGTTGGGCCGGACCGGGTCGAGTCCGGACCCAGTTCCTCACCTAACCAAACGGGTTGTATAACCCAGCGCATCTTCATCTGAACCACAAATATCTCTTTGAAAAAAAGAGGAACCCTAGATCGATCAAACCTGTTCCCAGCCCCAATCTACCTTCTCACTTCTTCTTATCATTATAAACAACACACTGTGAATTTATACAACAATGGATAATGCATGGATTAAATCAAAACATGGTGGGAAAGGCAAACTTGAATCAGTGACGGTTACGATGCAAGGGCGCGGTGGTCGCTGGTAGGCAGAGGGCAACGAGACGGAAGCTAGGCTCATCGCGGCTAGTCGCTTGAGGATGTTTGAAATCACGAACGGTGATGATGAAATAGCATTTGGGATGGTGTTGGTCACGATGGAACGATGATGACAGTGACGGGTTTGTGAAGTTTTGATGGAAATATAAGCTTTTTTTCTTGGTTGCTCTGATTTGGTGAGACCTTTTTATGTTTTCTTTGATTTCTGTATGTTGTAGTGTTTTGTTGGTTGCTGCAAGAAAATGGTTTCTGGTTTACAGTAAGGTTTTTTGCTCTGATATTTTATCTCTTGGTACGCTAGCTCTGGTTTCTTGGCTTTTGGTTCTACAGTGAGGTTTCTGGTTTGTTTTGTATATTGGTTGGCCTTTTGCTCTTACAGTGAGGTTTCTGGTTTTTGGTTTTTGCTAATTTTTGCTATTCTTTGGCTTTTTGTGATATCTCCTCCGCTTACCTTTGACCCTTGTTGCTGGTATATAAGAGATGTAATGAATTGGCTTTTGAGTAATTTTGGCTTGATGACCTTGGCCTTTAGAGTACAGATTAAGCTATGTCCATTTTGGTGCAAGTTTTGGCAGGTTTTGGACTGTAATGCAGGCTGGTCATGGCAATTTTTCGGACAGTTTTTGGCTTAGGTGATACTTTTCTAACTTGTCCATATCTTCTTTCCTCTTTTCTTCTTTCAATGGTACAAAGAAAACTAGCTTTTCTTTAACTTTCTGAAGGATTTGCATTTTTTTCGAAAAATGATGACAGGGTGCATACCATGAGCTAGCATTGCTATGCTATTGCTGCTACATTTTTTTTGCCTTTGTATTGTTTTAGCATCCTATACTGTTGTTACCTTTGCTTGTTTCTGCCTTTATCGCTGTTGTTCATCCTTGTTGTATTGTGCGTTTGGCAGCTTTTTGACTTGGCAGCTTTGGGTTGTTGTATTGTTTGACAGTTTGCTGGCTTTTGCTTGTTTGTTTTGTGAAGCTGTCTTGGGTTGTTGCATTGTTTGGCAGTTTGCTGGCTTTTGCTTGTTTGTTTTTTGAAGTTGTCGTGGGCTGTTGCATTGTTTGGCAATTTTGGACTGGGCAGCTTTGGACAATTTTTTTCTTTTTGTAAACCAAGGCCCAAACCTTGTGATTTGCAAAAAATAGGAGAAGATTGGATCATGATAAAAAAATAAACCCTTTTAAACTGATTCCAAATGCAAATCCTCACGATGAGAAGTTTCTTGAAAATTTTGATTTTATGCTTAAAGTTTCATGTTGCTAACACTTTTTTCTTCTTTTCTTTCATGTGATGAATGTTGACTTGGAGGTGAAGAAGACAAGGCAAGGTTGAAGATTGATGCTAGGTTCAAAGCAAAATGAAGAATTGAAAATGAAAAAGCCATGATTGGAAATCAAATGAAGCATGGAGGATTTAGAAGCAAGTTAGCATATGCTTAGGGAGGACTTTAGGTTTCTATGTACAAAAACTTGTGTAGTTTTCTTGTAACTTGTAATTTGAAGCTTGGAAAATATGAATTAAATTTGTATTTTTTTTTGTAAACTTGAGTTAAATTGAATGAAAATGAAATCTCGAATGATTTTGTGAAGAGAACTTCGAATCAAAATGGATCTTAAACCCTTGATGTCTTGAGTTTGCATCGTGAAATGATGAACTTTGAATGATGAATGCACATGAACAATGGAGCGCCTTGATTCTTGAATGAGCCTTCGAAATCATAATGGACTTGAGCTTAAACATGTCCAACATCGATCCAATAATCATCATTATTTCAACACTAATGATTCACAATGCCAGCATCAAAACGATTAATGAATTCTCAACTCAAACTTTTCATTTTCATGAATTATCCCGACATAAGAATCAATTTTTTTTTGAGAAAAAATGATTACGACATGAACAAAATCTAGAAGTTAAGAGCATTCAGAATCAAGCAAATGACCTATGACGATTCGATAATTTTCAAGGTCTTCAAAGCACAATTTTTCTTTGATCCTTGAATAGAATTTATAGATGGCATTGCTTATGACAATATGCAAGAATAATCGCCTCAAGATCTTGAAAATTGAGGAAATTATAATTCTTGGAAATCAGGCATAGTTACTTGAGATTAGGTCAAAATCCATGATGCGACTTCTAACGTATTCGAATTTTGGTGATCTTTCACGCGTAACCAGCTCTTGATTTGTGAAGAGGAAATGGAGAGGACATCAAGGAGAGTCATACATAAAAAGAACCATTCAAAAATATTGAATAATGAAGAAGTTACAATCGTTTGAACTTGATACTGAAAAGGCCGACTTTTGCATTTGATTTTTAGTCATCTGGACCATTGACTGAGCATACTCACGATACGAGGCTCTAAACTTGGCACAAACATCCTTGAGAAAACATGGCGGACCATAAAGACCATTTGAAACTTTTGAAACTCAATTTTGCTTAAGAAATACCAAACCCTAGTTGCTGACTCAATGCCTAGGAAGAGGATCTGTCTGATCAAATCTTGTGCCAAATTGAGTGTTTGAGAAACCCTGGGATAGCATCTTGAGTGAAAAATGGGAGGGAAAATTTTGGGGTACAACAGCTGCCCCTGTTCAATCTTCTTAAACTTGAAAAGTGAGATCGACGTGTTTGTCGTTTGTGGCTTGAAAGTGGAAGATGATTGAACACTAGAGTGCCCAGAAATTTGTACTTGATGATGCGCTGGTTGATTGTTTAGGGAATGGGCTTAAAGATGCCATTTGGAGAAATGATGGAGAGTTGTCGGAGATGGGCTTATAGATGCCATTCAAAGGTGATTGTTGACAGAAGTGGACGAAGTCTGAACTTGACTTTAACAGAAAAGAAATCAGAATAAACCTTTGGTCGATTTAAACTGGAGCTAGTAGAAGTCTTGAATGTCTGTTGGAAAGAATCAAAATATCTTTTGGAGCGATTTAAACTGAACCAAAAGATATCTTGGATTAATCTTGACTGGAAAGCATCAGAATAAATCTTGGTGCAATTTATCTGAACCAGAGGAAATTGTCGGTGGGGAAGAATCAGAATAAACCGTTGAGAGGTTTAAACTGAAACAACAGAAGTTCGAAGAAGAATCAGAACAAATCATTAAAAGATTTATCCGAACCAGAAAAATCTGGATAAGAATCAGAATAAATCGTTGAGAGATTTATCTAAACCAGCAAAAATCTGGAGAAGAATCAGAATAAATCGTTGAGAGATTTATCTGAACCAGCTAAAATCTGGAGAAGAATCAGAATAAATCGTTGAGAGATTTATTTGAACCAGCAAAAATCTGGAGAAGAATCAGAATAAATCATTGAGAGATTTATCTGAACCAGTAAGAATCTGGAAAAGAATCAGAATAAATCATTGAGAGATTTATCTGAACTAGTAAGAATCTAGAAAAGAATCAGAATAAACCGTTGAGAGATTTATCTGATCCAGTAAGAATCTGGAAACGAAATGAAATAAATCGTTGAGAGATTTATATGAACTAGTAAGAGCCTGAATCAGAATAAATCATTGAGAGATTTATCTGAACCAGCAAAAATCTGGAGAAGAATCAGAATAAATTATGAGAAATTTATCTGAACCATCAAAAATCTAGAGAAGAATCAAAATAAATCATTGAGAGATTTATCTGAACCAGTAAGAATCTGGAGAAGAATCAGAATAAACCGTTGAGAGTTTTATCTGAACAAGAGAAGATATATGTGGGAAAGAATCAGAATAAACCGTTGAGAGATTTAAAATGAACCAACAAAAGTTTGAAGGAAATATTTTCTATGTAGATGGTCGACCAGTCTTTTCTCGGGAATTAATCTGTAACGGATTTGTTGAAAATATTTGTCTGTCGAAAATTTGTTGATAATAATTTCCTGTTTATTGATTCTTTCCTGAAAAGGTGAAGAGTTAATTGTATGCAATGCTATGATGTATGCAATGCATGGTATGAAGGAGATTGCACTGTATGTACTTGTGTTGTCAATGCTATGACGTATGAGTGCAAATGTATGGACATAAAGATTGTTCATGTCGTCGTGTTGCTGGAGTCAGGGAAAATAAATCCCTGAGTACTGCTAGGAAAGAGGAGTGTAAGTCTTTAGACTTTGTTGAAGTTTGAAGCGTTGATGGGTGAGTTTCCATTTAGAAATAAACTCTGTTGTAGAAGGGAAACGCCGGGCGTTGCTTATGAACTTTGTGAAATCCTGCTGGGGAATCCTGAGAAGTTGGTCAACTTTCACCGAGGAACCTTTGGAGCGGTAGTTGGAGGTTTTTCTCTGTCATGGATATGAGAGCGCTTGATACCATTAGATTGCGTATTGGAAATACGTTAGCAATTCTGTAGTAGGATGTATTTGCTTCCGCTCTTGCTGGAGAAGGTACCTGCGGGGATTTTATGGAATGGCCTATATATATTATCTTATTTCTTAAAGCCATTAGTAATTGTCTTTCGTTTTCTGTTCATTTGTAAACAGTAATCATGTTCAAATGCATATGTTCAAAAATAAATCATTGGACGTTTTTGTAAACAAAACACAAATAAAGAAAAACAGATGGTTTTGCACTTTCAAAAGGGATATATTTGTATCAACTTGAATAAGTCTTTTTTTTGTACAAAGAGACAAGCATTCTAGTAAGAGAATGTCGTCGTAAAATATGAAAATTGATACAAAGAAAAGACAGCTATGTGAAATAATCCCATGGGATTCCCATTCTGCTATAGTCTTCGTGTCTCTGAGTGTTTTATCTACTTGTCGCCTCGGCGAAGCTGATTGGATTAATTAGAACCGTTTGAGTTGGTTGGTCAACACTGAAGATTGTCTGCAAGATGATCCAACGGGACATAGTCACACACTTTAATTCCCTAACTTTTTCCTGGACCGCCCTTTCGGGTTTTCGATCCACCGGGATACCCTTTTTTGCCCAAGCCGCCCTTTCAGGTTTTCAGCTTGCCGGGTGTACAGATTTTTTTTGTATTTTATCCCTAATTTTTGCCTGAACCTTTTGGTTCGCTGGGATGCCCTAATTTTTTCCTAGGTCAGTCGACCTAGCGAGTCCTTGTTCATGTGTAGTATCTTTTAACTATGTCCGTATTTACAGGTGTGGGAGGTCGTCGCCATCCATAATGGTCAAGATCATTGCTCCACCAGAGAATATGCTTTTGATTACAAACGTTCATTCATTTGTAGGAGTCCATTTGCCCTTGGGATCACCTTGTGGAAAAATGATATGCTTGATTACCAAGTCACCGACCCGATATACCTGACGTTTGACCTTTTTGTTAAAAGCTTTGATCATGCGTTTTTGGTACATTTGACCATGACAGATAGCTACAAGCCTCTTCTCATCAATCAAGTTCAACTGGTCAATTCGAGTCTGGATCCAATCTTCTTCGTTCAAACCAACATCCTTCATGATCCTCTGAGAGGGAATCTGTACCTCAATAGGTAAGACAACCTCCATGTCGTATACCAGAGAATAGGGCGTTGCCCCAGTTGATATGCAAGCTGTGGTATGATACCCGTGGAGAGCGAATGGTAGCATCTCATGCCAGTCTTTGTATGTGACTGTCATTTTCTGTATGATCTTCTTAATGTTTTTGTTAGCAGCTTCTACAGCGCCATTCATCTTTGGTTGGTAAGGGGAAGAATTGTGATGCTGGATATTGAATTGCTCGCACAAGGCGGTGATCATAGTGTTGTTTAGATTTGTACCATTATCAGTGAGGATTCTCTCTGGGATACCGTACCGACAGATGAGATGTTGTTTGATGAATCGGGCGACAACATTCTTGGTAACGGAAGCAAAGGAAGCTGCCTCAACCCATTTTGTAAGGTAGTTGATAGCCACTAAGATGAAACGGTGTCCATTGGAGGCTGTTGGCTTGATTTCCCCAATCATATCGATTCCCCACATAGCAAAGGGCCAAGGAGCCGTCAAGACATTCAGAGGAACTGGAGGTACGTGCACTTTGTCAGTATAAATCTGACACTTATGGCAAGTCCGAGAGTGTTGATAGCAATCTGCCTCCATGGTAGACCAATAATAGCATGCCCGCAGGATTTTCTTTGCCATTGTATGCCCGCTGAAATGGGTGCCAAAAGTGCCTTCATGTAATTCAACCATGACCCTTTCAGCTTCAACCTTGTCTACCCACCAAAGTAATACAGAGTCATGACTGCGTTTGTACAAAATGTCGTTACTAAGGAAGAACTTAGCCGAGAATCTTCTTAGGAATTTCTTGTCATTCACTGAAGCTCCTTCTGGATATTCCTGAGACTCGAGATACCTTTTAACTTCATGGAACCAAGGTTGATCTACTACTTCTTCAGTACCGATCTCGTGACAGTAGGCTGGTTCATCCATCCGCTCAATGGCGATATGAGGAGCCTCGTTATCCCAATTAAGTTTAAATATAGATGACATTGTAGCTAGTGCATCTGCTAGTTGATTTTCTTCTCACGGGAAATGCTCGAAAGTAATCTTCTCAAAATATGGCAGCAATGTCAACACATGTTCTTTGTAAGGGATAAGGTTAGGGTGTTTGGTGTCCCATTCCCCTTTGATCTGACTGATGAACAAAAAACAGAATCTCCAAACACAACCAAAGATTTGATCCCCAAATTTATGGCAGCTCTGAGACCAAGGATGCACGCTTCATATTCTGCCATGTTGTTTGTACAATCGAAGCAGAGTCTTGCGGTAAAGGGAGTATGACACCCTTCAGGAGATACGAGTACAACACCAATACCATTGCCAAGTGCGTTGGATTCCCCTTCGAAAAACAGGATCCATCGGGATCCTTGTTCAGGTCAGTCATATGGTTTGATCTCTTCAAAATTGTCTATTGTCATGATGTCCTCATCTGAGAATTCAAACTTCATGGATTGGTAGTCTTCCACGGCTTGATGGGCAAGGTGATCCCCCAGTGCACTACCCTTTATTGCTTTCTGGGTAGTATACTGTATGTCATATTCCGTCAGGATCATCTGCCATCTTGCTATTCTCCCAGAGAGAGCGGGCTTCTCAAAGATGTATTTTATTGGATCCATTTTAGATATCAACAAGGTAGTATGGGTCAGCATATACTGTCTCAGTCGGCGAGCAGCCCATGCCAGAGTGCACCAAGTTTTCTCGAGCAATGAATATCTAGTTTCATTGTCGGTAAACTTTTTGCTCAGGTAATAAATAGCATGCTCTTTTCGGCCAAACTCGTCATGCTGCCCCATCACACACCCCATCGAGTTTTCTAAAACAGTCAGATACAAGATCAATGGCCTTCCCTCGACGCGTGGAAACAACACATGAGGCTCTTGTAGGTATTCTTTGATTTTGTCAAAAGCAACTTGGCATTCATCATTCCATTTGACTACTTGATCTTTCTTCAACAATTTGAAGATCGGTTCACAAGTAGCTGTCAGGTGAGAAATGAATCTGGTGATGTAATTCAAACGTCCCAAAAATCCTCTGACTTCCTTCTCAGTATAAGGAGAAGGCATATCTTGTATCGCTTTAACCTTGGCAGGATCAATCTCGATACCTTTGTTGCTGACAACAAAACCTAGGAGCTTACCAGACCGTACCCCGAACGTGCATTTATTTGGGTTCAACCTCAGCTTATATTTCTTCAGCCTCTCAAACAGCTTATGTAAATGATTGAGATAATCTTCTTCTGTTTGAGATATGGATATCATATCTTCCATGTAGACCTCTATTTCATGATGAATCATGTCGTGAAACAGAGCTACCATGGCACGCTGATAGGTTGCCCCAGCATTCTGCAGTCTCGGTGTCATGACCTTATAGCAGAATGTGCCCCACTGTGTAACAAAGGTTGTTTTCTCCATATCCTCAGGCGCCATTTTGATTTGGTTGTAGCCTGAGAAACCATCCATGAAGGAAAACACTTTGTGTTGTGTCGTATTGTCAACTAGAATATCGATGTGGGGGAGCGGGAAGTCATCCTTGGGGCTTGCCCTATTCAAATCTTTGTAGTCCATACACATTCACACTTTGTTGTCTCTCTTGGGTACGGGAACAACATTGGCAACCCATTGGGGATAAGAGGTGACAACCAAGAATCCAGCATTGAATTGCTTCATGACTTCTGCTTTAATCTTTTTTGACATATCAGGCCTCATGCGGCAAACCTTTTGCTTTACTGGAGAACAATCTTCTCTTGTAGGCAGATGATGTACCACAATGTCTGTATCAAGTTCCGACATGTCTTCATATGACCAGGCAAATACTTCAACATAATCGTGTAACAACTGAATCAGACGCTCTTTAACACTGGGTTCCAAATTGGCACCTACCTTGACCTCCTTCTTGTCCTCCTCAGTACCTAAGTTAACTGTTTCAACTGGCTCTTCGTGAGGCTGAATGGTCCTTTATTCCTGTTGCAACAACCTGGCCAATTCCCCTAGCACCTTACAATCTTCCTCACTTTCGTCATCGGCTTGGTAGATCGGATTTTCAAAGTCACAATAGGCCATAGCAGAACCGTTACCCATGGGATCCTGAGTGGATGTAGATCTGCATTTTTATATGTGAGTGTGTGTAAGAGCATAGCTACCTTTGAAAGAAATAAAATGTAAGAAATAAAGACAAAGAGCACAAAATTTATATGCAAAAACGTCCATGATTCATTAATGACATATGAGAATGAAGTGACAACCCTCACAAATGGACCATTGTGCCTCGGGTAAGACACAAGGTTTTGAAAAGTCTGAATTGTTTAAATATTACAAGCCTGAAAACATTAAAAGATAATTACTCTTGAATAAAAGTAATAGGAATGAAATATTTGGCCTCCCAATTGTTGAGCCCTCCGCCGATGGTTGGGAAAATCCATTTGTCCATATCACAGCTGCCATCATTGTCTTCTACTGCATTGACTCCCTGATTGCTGATACGCAAAGGTGGTCCCCCGGTGCGAGAACGTCGAACAACTCTTTGGGCCTCTGTAGTGAATCCCAAACCAAATTTGTCGGACTTGTAGGGAATATCCGGAAGCTGGCCCCAGATGGTACACCCGCCTTCTTCAACTACTGCTCGAGCATCTTTTAAAGAGGCCATCTTCAGTGGAGGTCTGGTAATCTTCGGGACTTTAGGAGTAGACTTGGTTACCGCAACTGCCTGGAACCTCCTCAAAGTTCTGACACGGAGTCTCAATGAATTCACCATCCATTTCAACATACCTGAAAGAGTTCAGGTGGCTAACCATGTACTCCTCCTCCCCGTGAATTGTGACAATTTTTATTTTGATCGGGTATTTTATCCTCTGATGCAGGGTATAAGTGACGGCACCAGCACCATGGATCCAGGGTCGGCCCAATAAACAGGAGTAAGACGGACGAATGTCCATTACATAGAAAGTTGAATCAAAAGTCTGAGTTCCAACTTTTATGGGGATATTAACTTCTTCGTGCACTGTCCTTTTAGAACCATCAAAGGCCCTTACTATGATGTTTCTAGGCTTTAAGGTGAGCCCCTCGCAGTCCAGTCGGTCGAGAGCATTTTCGGTAGGATATTCAATGATGAGCCAGTATCCACCAGGACGTGGGCAAGTGTGGTACCCCTGCATTCAATGGAAACATGCAAGGCATCGTTGTGCTTCCTTCCCTTAGAAGTTAGATCAGCATCGGAAAAGCCCAAACCGTTATCAGCAGTTAGACTGGCCACACAATTTTCAAATTGGTCGATGAAGGTCTCTTGGGGCACGTGGGCGGTCTTGAGAAACTTTACCAAGGCTTTGGCGTGGGCCTCAGAACACAAAAGTAAGGAAAACAATGATATCTTCGAGGGGGTCTTCCCCAACTGTTCTACAATGTTGTAGTCACTTTTCTTGATTATCTTCAGTATTTCTTCTATCTCCTTTCTAGAAGCTTCAAGGATGATCTCGGGACGCTCTTTTGCTTGGACAAGCTCATTCAAGACCTCTTTTCCCCTTGTCTCGGTAGCAGGGATAACAGTAGGAGTATCACTGGGAGTGTCGGTAGGAGTGGCAGCGGGAATGATCACATGAGTAGCAACGATCTTTGGAGAAATCTTGGGTGAGAAGACTCTTCTACTTCTTGTTATCTTACTGGTCCAAGTGATATTACCGATGTCAGGATCAATATCTCTCGCAACTTCGTCTTTAACAGCCAACTAATCTTGCTTGACGCCATAGTAATAAACGTCTGCCCCATAGCTCCATGGAATAGCTTTATCCGAAGAGTATGACATTGGTCTTGGCATAATGATGATTAGAGGTTCAGACCTTGGAGCAGATGTAATCCTGACAGGTCTTTTGGTGGAGACCCCGGGAGGATTGTTGGAAATGGTGATTATCGAGACATCTTGATAAGAAGTTCTGGTGAGAGGAATCTTTTCAAATAAAATTTCTTTGCTAGTCATCAGGCGTTGAACGCCTACTTTTAGTAACAAACAGCCATTTGGTAGAGACTTGCATAAGTGACAATCTTTATCGCAGCCCGGGAACAGACTGGCTTGCAGTAGATTCTGTTTAATGGTCAACAGAGGAGTAATTAAGTCGTTCACGGAGGAGACAAAACGATCATCATCAATGGCGTTGATACCTTGGCCATGTCAGGGCATTGGCGCTATTATTACATTAGGCGTTTCTGGGGGATCAAACTCAATCTCTTTCACATTGATAAGGTCTTGCACCTTATTCTTCAAGGCCCAACAGTCGTTTGTATCGTGCCCCAGGCTTTCAAAATGATAGGCACGTCGAGCGTTCGGGTTGTAGCGAGAAGAATCAGTATTGGGGTTCTTGGGAGCTTCTTTTAAAGTTACCAGATTGGTCTTTAGAAGGTGTGGCAAAACTTGAGACATGGTCATGTTGATCCGGGTAAATCGTCTCATGGGCGCTTCTGGCTTGCGCTGATAATTTCGCTGTTGATTTGGCACAGGATTAGAAATCATAACAGCCCCTACCGCCGGGCGATGTTCAGTTTTGTTTTGATTCCTATGGTCATATGCAGCACTGACCTCCTTTTTTCCAAAAAAAAAAGGGTTTCTTCATCATACTCGAGGATGCATCTCTTTGAATTTTGCCGCTTTTTATACCGGCTTCGACCCGCTCACCAGTCATGATTAATTCAGTAAATCCAGCTGAGGAACTTCCGATCAGGTGGTTGAAGAATGGACCTGATAAGGTTCCTAGAAACATATCCATTAATTCTCTGTCAGATAGAGGGGGTTGAACTTTGCCTGCGAGATCCCTCCATTTTTTAGCATAGGTTTTGAAACCTTCACCTGCACCCATAGACATGCCTTGCAATTGCGTCCGAGTTAGAGCTAAGTCAGCATTATACTGGTATTGTTTGTAAAAGGCGGAAGCCAAATCTTCCCAATTACGAATATTAGTCCCTTCTAACTGATAAAACCAATCCAACTGCATCCCTGACAAGATCTCCTGGAAAAAATGCACCCACAGATCCTTATCAGCCGTATGGGGTTGAATCTTTCTGATGTATGACCTTAAATGCAACTTCAGGCAAGAGACACCGTCATATTTAGCGAAAGTGGGGACCTTGAATTTCTGTGGGATGACAACCCCTGAGACAAGTCCTAACTCTTCAAAATCCAATCTGGGTACCCTCTGGACCTCCATAGCATTCAAACGATCCTCTAGCTCTTTGTATTTATTATCAGCAGGAGGATACTGTTCCTCAGAATAGTCAGGTTCTTCCTCTTCTTCAGATGTTGGGTTGTTGTTCACTTCCTTGGTCCTATCTTCTTGATTATCTCCTTCACCCGATGATGTTGTGAAGTCTAAAGTTCGTCTAGCTTGTCCTTGGAACCTTCTTCCCATGATCACAATACCGGGTGGTTTCTTCGCTTTCTTCCTCTTTTCCTTGGCCAGTAGAGTCTTCAACTCTTCTTGTCCTTTTGTCAGAGTCAAGAGCATTTGTTGAAACTGGACGTTCTGCGCCTGAAGATCTTTCACTGTCTGTTCAATATCCATCTCACTGAAATAAACGGTAGAAGGATAAGGAGACCTGTTGTAAGAAACCTGTATGATGTTATGATGAATGGAGATGCAATATGCAAATGATTTCAAGGAAATTAGAGATTTAAATTTGTTCAAACCAAAAAAGAACACACGTTATATTAATAAAACCAAGTTTGAGTACATCATGCCTCTTTGGGCTTACAATGAAAGAAACAAAATACAACAAAAACTCCTAAGACAAAAAGATTGAACGCATCCTCTTTGGCGCGATGTAGGCATTCCGATTCCGCTCTTCATGAAGCTGCTTGGTGAGTTCCAGAACCTTCTTCTCACTGGCGTAAAATCGGGCTTCAAAGGTGTCTCGCTCTTCCTTCAATTGAACCCAAGCTTTCTGCAAGTCTTCGAGAGAGGTAGGCATGTAAGGATGAAGGATAGTGTATGGGACATCTCCTTCAATAACAGGCTCTATGATAACAGGGAGGATGGAACGATAAGGCATCACGAGTCTCTGAGCACGAGCCTGTACCGACCTAAGGTAAGGTTCGAGAGGGATAGAGTTTTTGTGTCCCAAAGTCCTACTGTCCACCTTGTTTACCATTCTCTAAGCCCGTGTAAACCTCTAGCGATAACCTTGGTCTTCTTTGTCATAGTCAAACACCAAACCTTGAATGAGCATCTCATGAGGGCCGTCTCTTCGGGCATACCCAAATTGTCAAAAAGCTAAACAGGGATTATAGGTTATACCTCCCCTAATACCAAGTAGAGGTATGTTAGGGAATTCCCGACAGCGGTCAATGATATAGACATCCTCCAAGGATCTCAAACACCAACGGATGTCAGAATGGGTGAGGGACATCATCCTTTGGGACCATGTCAGTATTTGCTCGTTCTTCAATGCTGATTGAGGTAGGTGTAAAGTGAACCACTTAGCGAGTAGGGGGATACAACACAAGAGAGTACCTCTTTTCTTTATGGTGCGGGTATGAAGGCAATGCAAGATGTCTCCCAGTAAGGTAGGTACGGGATTGCGAGAGAGAAAGACTTTGATGGCATTAACATCTATGAATTGGTCTGAATTGGGGAACAGAACCAAACCATAAATGAGAAGAGCCAGGACGTCTTCAAAAGCTTGGAAATCCCATGTCGTCCCAGAATGCACAAGCCTTCTCCAATAGAAACTTGGCTAGGAAGCCTTTAACCCCGCTTCTTGTCTCCCAATTGGCTATGATGTCAGCTCTTTTCAGATGCAAAGCTTCAGCGATGACTTCAGGTTTTATAATCCCTTCTAGACCGGTGAACGGTATCTGATCAAGCACAGGCACCCCTAAGAGTAGAGAGAACTCTTCCAGTGTAGGTACCAACTGATAGTACGGGAAAGTGAAACAATGATGTACGGGATCAAATAATTGGAACAACACACACATCATCTCTTCTTGGAAACTAGATGTAGCCAAACTGAGGATTCGACCATATTTCTTGGTAAAAGGAGAATCCCCGAGCACTCTTGAGGCTAACTCTTTAAGTTGAGGGTGTGCTTTTACAAAGCTGATTCGGATGGTGTTTCTTCGGACAGAATTCATGACCTACAAAACAAAAACAAAAATAAATTTCTAAATCCTTGAAATGGTTAGTGAGCATGCGTATGATGCTCATGATGTTTATGATATTATGTACAAGTAAATATTTACACACAACAAACAAGCCCCTATGTTTTAGGCTTGCATGGGTTTTATAGGTAAGTACCCTCTTGAAGTTTAGTTGGCTCAACCTGTTCTAGTAATAGTGATCGGGTTCTAAAGGATCTCAATATCACCGACCTTTCTCTTAGGCATTGTCTCATCACAATCAATCTTTTCTTGCGGCCAAGATATCCCAAAAGTCTAGCCTCAATGAGTGTAGTATCGAGTATCAACCAATTTTCAGCTCTACACCGAAACTGGTTATCTCACTATGTCCTAATGGCCAAGTTTATTCAATTAGAGTTCTAAAGTCAGTTAGTGCCTTAATGACGCCACTCAGCAGCCCCGTATTCTCCTTGATTCACAACGAGGGATACTGGTACCTACAAATGCGTCACACTAACATAGCCATTGTATCAACCATATCGATCTACGCCGTACAGTCTCTACAATCTATTGCTATTTACCTAAAAAGGTGTCCCAGATTCGGGTGAAGGATCAAAGCAAGCCCAATACAAAGAACAAAATATAAAGCATACAAAGAAACAAGTAAAAAGTGATCTAACCCTAAGGTAACCCTGCTTTTAGATTATCCCCAACAGAGTCGCCAATTCTGTTATACGGTGGGAGAACTGACTTGAGGTGTTTGCATTTTGATCGCATTTGTGCGGATAGCAAGAGTTGCCACCGAATTTTCTTTTATCCAAAAAGAAAGGTAAAAAAAAGCACAGGAAAGACCTTTCGAGATTATTTCTCGGTTCGGGGTGTAGATTATGAAGAGGGAAGGTATTAGCACCCTTTTCATCCGTAGTTATCTACGGGCTCTTAGTTACTCGCTAGATCACTTACTTTTGCTTTTACAATGTGCTTGTGGTGTGGCTTTGAAAATATTTTGAAAATGTCTTTGTAATGGTTCTCGTTTCTATAAGAACGCGTACAAAGTGTTGTTTCAAAAGATAGTTCAAAGATGTGTTTGTGGAATGTGTTTTTGAAAGTGGTTTTTGGAAAGATGTTTTGCAATGGTTCTCGTCTCTATAAAAACGTATACAAAATGTTTTGTCTTTTTGAAAATGTTTTTGAAATGAGAGTGTCGGTGTAAAAAGGCTTTTTGTCATGAGTAAGCGAGTAACTAGGAGCGAATCTACCTACTCGAAAGGTCTCAAATGTTCTTTTCTCCTCATTTAGATGTTGCTATCTTACCATTGATTTGGTAAGAAGCCCCATCGTTAGATGTGAAGGGACAGGCGCGGGTCAATTTTACAGTCATCGAAAGCAACTTATGAGACGCTTTAGCAATTTTCATAAGGGACTAGATCGTTTTATCAAAGGCAACGTCGAGGGTCATCGAGGGACTACGATATTTTTTTATCGAAGGGTCATTGCTAAAGCGTCCCATATTCGAGGGACATGATTGTGTTTTCGAGGCAACGAGCGAGGCTACCCTAGAGGTGCGCGTGTAAAAAAGTGTGTTCGTTTCAAGTTATTTTGTCTTTGAAATTAGGTTATCTAGCGATTGATTTTAAATCTTGTCATACACGCCTAATTACTATACAGTATAAAGAAAATAGTAAATTGCGGAAATTGAAATTCTATGCTATTACAGAGTTTTCGGGAATGGGGGTACAAATTTTACAAATGGGGATGAGTCGAATGCGATTAAAAAGTCCAAATAGCAAATAATACAACCAAATCGAATTTGAGCAATTAATTAAAGTTATAACAGTCTAGGAAATAAAAATTAATTAACAAAGTAAGCAATGAGATTCTAAGTATTTGTTTGTAAATAAGTTTGGAAGGAAAAAACAAAAATAAAATTCTATTCTATTAAAGAAAATAAATGACTAAATAAATTAATTTATATATTTTTTGTCTTTTAGGATTTTGTTATTTTTAGAAATTAAATGAACCAAATAACACTTAATATACAAAAATTAGTTAGTAAAATAATTTACAAAATCCTAAACTAATTGAGAAAATAAATTAATTTTTGAAAATATACATTTTTAATTAGTTGAATTAGAATTAAACCTAAAATAAGTTCTAAACCAATTTAAAATTCTAAGTACTTAGATTAATTCTAAAATTAAGTAAATAATAGTTAAGTTAATAAAATATAAAAAAATAGAAATTCTAAAGATATTAAGTTAAACCTAAATTTAATTAAAACTAAGATTTACTAAAACTATATTTAAGCTAAACTAAAGGTAAAACAATTTAATTTAATTACGAGGAAAAAAAAGGGTGTGAAATAGAGAAATATGGGGGAGGCTGGAAAAAAGAACATTGGGGTTAAAAAGAATGGCCCAGGTTATAAACAAAATCAGCTAGACTAAAAAAAATAAAAGAAAAACTAATGGGTTGGGCCGGACCGGGTCGGGTCTGTACCCAGTTCCTCACCCAACCAAACGGGTTGTATAACCCAACGTCTCTTCATCTGAACCACAAATATCTCTTTGAAAAAAAGAGGAACCTTAGATCGATCAAACATGTTCCCAACCCCAATCTACCTTCTCACTTCTTCTTATCATTATAAATAACACACTGAATTTATACAACAATAGATAATGCATGGATTAAATCAAAACATGGTGGGAAAGACAAACTTGAATTGGTGACAGTTACGATGCAAGGGCGCGATGGTCGTCGGTAGGTAGAGGGAGACGAGACGGAGGCTAGGCTCGTCGCGGCTAGTCGCTTGAGGATGTTTGAAATCGCGAACGGTGATGATGAAATAGCATTTGGGATGGTGTTGGTGATGATGGAACGATGATGGCGGTGACGGGTTTGTGAAGTTTTGATGGAAACAGAAGCTTTTTTTCTTGGTTGCTCTGATTTGGTGAGATCTTTTTTATGTTTTCTTTGATTTCTGTATGTTGTAGTGCTTTGTTGGTTGCTGCAAGAAAATGGTTTCTGGTTTACAGTGAGGTTTTTTGCTCTGATATTTTATCTCTTGGTATGCTGGCTCTGCTTTCTTGGCTTTTGGTTCTACAGTGAGGTTTCTAGTTTGTTTTATATATTGGTTGGCCTTTTGCTCTTACAGTGAGGTTTTTGGTTTTACAGTGAGGTTTCTGGTTTTTGGTTTTTGCTGATTTTTGCTATTCTTTGGCTTTTTTGTGATATATCCTCCGCTTACCTTTGACCCTTGTTGCTGGTATATAAGAGATGTAATGAATTGGCTTTTGAGTAATTTTGGCTGGATGACCTTGGCCTTTAGAGTACAGATTAAGCTATGTCCATTTTGGTGCAAGTTTGGCAGGTTTTAGACTGTAATGCAGGCTGATCATGACAGTTTTTTGGACATTTTTTTGCTTAGGTGATACTTTTCTAACTTGTCCCTATCTTCTTTCCTCTTTTCATCTTTCAATGATACAAAGAAAACTAGCTTTTCTTTAACTTTCTGAAGGATTTGCATTTTTCCGGAAAATGATGACAGGGTGCATACCATGAGCTAGCATTGCTATGTTATTGCTGCTACATTTTTTTTGCCTTTGTATTGTTTTAGCAGCCTATACTGCTGCTACCTTTGCTTGTTTCTGCCTTTAACGTTGTCGTTCGTCCTTGTTGTATTGTGCGTTTGGAAGCTTTGGGTTGTTGTATTGTTTGACAGTTTGCTGGCTTTTGCTTGTTTGTTTTGTGAAGTTGTCTTGGGATGTTACATTGTTTGGCAGTTTGCTAGTTTTTGCTTGTTTGTTTTGTGAAGCTGTCTTGGGCTGTTGCATTGTTTGGCAGTTTTGGACTGGGCAGCTTTGGGCAATTTTTTTCTTTTTGTGAACCAAGGCCCAAACCTAGTGATTTGCAAAAAATAGGATAAGATCGGATCATGATAAAAAAATAAACCCTTTTAAATTGATTCCAAATGCAAATCTTCATGATGAGAATTTTCTTGAAAATTTTGATTTTATGCTTAAAGTTTCATGTTGCTAACACTTTTTTCTTCTTTTCTTTCATGTGATGAATGTTGACTTGGAGGTGAAGAAGACAAGGCAAGGTTGAAGATTGATGCTAGGTTCAAAGAAAAATGAAGAATTGAAAATGAAAAAGCCATGATTGGAAATCAAATGAAGCATGGAGGATTTTAGAAGCAAGTTAGCATATGCTTAGGGAGGACTTTAGGTTTCTATGTACAAAAACTTGTGTAGTTTTCTTGTAACTTGTAATTTTAAGCTTGGAAAACATGAATTAAATTTGTATTTTTTTTGTAAACTTGAGTTAAGTTGAATGAAAATGAAATCTCGAATGACTTTGTGAAGAGAACTTCGAATAAAAATGGATCTTAAACCCTTGATGTCTTGAGTTTGCGTCATGAAATGATGAACTTTGAATGATGAATTCACATGAACATTTGAGCGCCTTGATTCTTGAATGACCCTTCGAAATCATAATGGACTTGAGCTTACATGTGTCCAACATCGATCCAATAATCATCATTATTTCAACACCAATGATTCATAATGCCAGCATCAAAACGATTAATGAATTCTCAACTCAAACTTTCCATTTTCATGAATTATCCCGACATAAGAATCAATTTTTTTTGAGAAAAAATGATTACGACATGAACAAAATCTAGAAGTTAAGAGCATTCAGAATCAAGCAAATGACCTATGAAGATTCGACAATCTTCAAGGTCTTTAAAGCATAATTTTCCTTTGATACTTTAAGAGAATTTGTAGATGGCATTGCTTATGACAATATGCAAGAATAATCGCCTCAAGATCTTGAAAATTGAGGAAATTACAATTCTTGGAAATCAGGCATAGTTACTTGAGATTAGGTCAAAATCCATGATATGACTTCTAACGTATTCGAATTTTGGTGATCTTTCACGCGTAACCAGCTCTTGATTTGTGAAAAGGAAATGGAGAGGACATCAAGGAGAGTCATACGTAAAAAGAACCGTTCAAAAATATTGAATAATGAAGAAGTTACAATCGTTTGAACTTGATACTGAAAAGGCCGACTTTTGCAGTTAATTTTTAGTCATTTTAACCATTGACTGAGAAAACTCACGATACGAGGCTCGAAACTTGGCACAAACATCCTTGAGAACACATGAAGGACCATAAAGACCATTTGAAACTTTTGAAACTCAATTTTTCTTAAGAAATACCAAACCCTAGCTGTTGACTCAATGCCTAGGAAGAGGATCTGTCTGATCAAATCTTGTGCCAAATTGAGTGTTTGAGAAACACTGGGATAACATCTTGAGTGAAAAATGGGAGGGTAAATTTTGGGGTACAGCAGCATGGTACAAGCTTTGGGAAGATGTTTGTCATGGTTGCTTCAGAAACAAGTAAAGGTTTTACAACTTGATATTTCAAATTCTGACTTGTTATAGCACACAAAACCTCTTGCCTATAAATACATACACTATTTGAAAGCTAACACATGAATGCTTAAGCCCCCAAACCCTCTCAAAGTCAGGATTGCATAAACAACATCCATTGTTGCACTTTCTGGCCAGAAATCCCAAACACCTAATCCACTCGTGCGTTTCTTGGCATTTCACTTCCAAAAGTTCCTAAACATCATTTACAAACAATCTCACACCCTGTTACACGACTGTAACATATCCATCACCTTCCTTCATAACCAAAAAATAGAGCTTGCATCTTGTCTTCTCTAGACCAGTCCAGCCATCCATAACTCAAGCTAAGAATTGCATTAGCTTCTTGGGAACTTGAGGAAGCTAACGTGATCATCACTGTTGTACCCCAAAATTTTTCCTCCCATATTCTTCAAAGTTCTTGACAAGCATCATCTAAATTTGCTCAAGTCTACTCAAGGGTTGCACAGTCAAACCATCCTCCTAAGCCAGTCAAAATTAGGGTTTTGGTTCTTGCAAGGAAGTTGAGGTTTTCAAGGGCTCAATCAAGTCCCATATGCTCATATACATTGTCAAGCACTTACATGTCAAGTTTCAAGGCTCACAAGGTCAAGTTGAACAATCAAAAGCCTCATTTGCTTCACAATCAACTGTAGGGGCAAAATGGTCATTTGGCAGTCAAAAGTCAAAATCTTTGGTCAACATCCTATTTTGAAGCCACAATCATCATTTGGTCAAATCTTAACCATGATTTCACAAGAATGGCTCAAAAATCATCAAGATGCAAAAGTTTCTATTTTTGGACAGTTGAAAAGTCAACTGTAACTTGACCAAGGCATAACTTTTTCATGGTTCATCAGAAAAATCCCATCCAATGCTCATTTTGAAGGGGAGGACATTTCCCACAACTCATATTCACATTCCAAGTCCAAGAAATGCTCTCACAAAAAGTTATCAATTTCAACATTATAGGTCATTTTCAAAAGTCAACAAAAAGGCATTTTAAGTCAAAGACCATAACTTGAGATTGGTAAATCAAAATGACATGGGACCAAAGGAATTGGTTAGAGGACTTCAAGACCTTTACAAAATGTCCAAGAACATGTTCATATGATCAAAATTGAGCAAGATATGCATTGGAGAAGTTGGGAAATTTTTGTGAAATGGCAAAAGTCAACTATCCTTGAAACTTCAATTTTTGACAAAAGGGCCCACTTTTTTCCACTTGGATCACTTAATCATGCCACCCACGTGTCCCATGATTTATTTCAAGATTAAACATTAATTTTTCTATTTTTATTTAATTTTATTGATTTAATTCATTTTAAATCCATAAAATTCAAATAAAAATCAAAAAAATTAATCAAAGGATATCTTGTGGTTTGAATGACCTTGATGCATCATAACTCACATACCAAATTCGTGCCAAGCCTATTATGAGCATGAAAATTCAAATTTTGAACAAACATGGCAAGTGCTTTAATGGTGGTAAAGAGGAAATCCAAAACATCATTACATTGGTTTTAAGGCTCCTAATGTCACTTGATTACATTCATACACATATATGCAAGCCTCTCATACCTCAGGCACGACCTAGAAAACCTTTGAAACGGCATAACCAAATTCAAAAATTGGAAGAAAAAACCAAAAACTGTTTTCAACCTTCCAGTGCAATTCAAGCATTTCTCTTGATCCAAACACGTTCCCAACAGTCCCAGGAACCTATTGCCATAAAAAACAAGCCCTAGCACTCAAGGAAACGGCCAAACAGAACCACGGTTTGAACAAACTTTTCCATAATCGAAATTCGATTTTTACGCATCATTAACATATTTTGATTACTGTTTTGCATTGCTGACATTGTTATGAAGCTTTTGATATAACTTAATTTGATTATGGTGCCTTAAAATGAAAGTTGCCATTGGAGAGTGCTAGGGTTTCAGAGCTTTCGATTTGGGGTTTTTCCCATACTGTAAAATCAGAACATCCAAGACCCATGGTTGAAACCAGCTTGATGAGACGAAAACATTGGATACCTCGCGCCTTTTTTATATGCACTGAGCGCCTAATCGCTATTTTGGATGCTTGCATTTTGTGGGGGTTTAAAACCCCCGTTATCTGTTTGTTTTTGTTTCAGGAAATGCGAAGAAGATGATTACATGGAAGAATATGGGTGGTCCATTCAAATATAATACGCGCGCTTTCTTGTTTTAGCATATGCGTGTTGTTTTTCATATTATTTTCTGTATCCACTATAATAACAAGATGCAGCGTTTGGTGTAGTGGAGGAGGACGTGTTTGTTCATCATTGGGACCTGGGTTCGATTCCCAGGTCCCCCATATAATTGTTCATATTTTTTCTAACATATTCCAATGCAGTGTTCCAGCAAAAGTCCACCATACATCTCCAACAATCAGCGTGCCAAGTGGCCTCAGAAGCAGATCCAAAGGCCAGAAAATGATGAGCACCATGCTCATGAGTCAACGTGCTCCAGGCAATTCCAAAAGTCAGCAAAGGGCTTGATCACTATTGGGCCCAGATTGCTTCACTTAACCCCCTTTTTTTTGGTTCATCTCTTTTTCTTCTTGTTTTATATTTCTATTTTGGTTGTTTATTAATTAATTTTTTCTAATTATCACTAAATTAACATAACTAACTTTTTTTCATAAAAATAAAAAAAAGAACTAATATTATTATTATTATTAATTTCATTTTATTTTTGTAAATAAATACTAATAAATTGAATTAGTTTTAATTAGGCAACTTTAACCCTTTTTCTTAATAACTAAAATAAATTTAGAATTAGGTTTCTATTAACTTTTAATTTTATTTCCTTTTATTTTATTTCATTAAAAACATAAAAACACAAAAAAAATGTTTTCTTAATTAATTAATTAATTAGTCATTAATTCTAATTTCATTTAATCACAAAAAAGGACAAAAAAATTCAATTCTTTTCTTAAAAGGGTCAAAACCCTTAGGACGTTCACGATTAAATTTCCATTCGCGCGTTTTGATTTATTCTGATTATATTTATGTAACTGTCTCCAGATATGTAATAGTTAAATAGGTTTTTACCGCTTTATTTAATTTCTCGTACTTATTTACCAAAACGGGTCTTTGTTTTTTGGCGATGTATAGACCCGCGCCTTGTAATAGCGTAGAATTTATCTTTCTGCAATTTATTTTCCGTATACCTAACTGTTAAATGCATGAAAGAATGTATGTAAATAAAATTAATCCGTATCTCACAAATAACATGTACAAAGACAATTAACTGAAAAACAACACACAAAGCACATGCCACTTCTAGGGTATGCCTCACTGGTTGCCTCGAAACGTGGTCATCAAGTATAGGGTGTCTTAGAGGTCACCCTTCTATCTAAGATTCAGTTGCCTCGAAACGGTTGCCTCAGATAAAAGGATCTAGGACATCAGGGTTACTTCTAAGGTGTCCTACCATTGCTTCGGTGACCACACTGTCCCGATAATCGAATTGACCCGAACAACTCTAACGATGGTGATACCTACCTCTCAATGGTGGGATAACACTATCTAAAGGACTCTTACACAGCTTAATTCCTTAGAGTAGGTAGATTTCTCTCAAGTACTTGCTCTTTTCAAAAACAAACAAAACAACTTTTCGCACTCACACTTTCTAAAAGTTTTCAAACAAATTTTTCATACACTCTTGAGGACAGATACAAGAGTTACTTAGAAATTTTTCAAACAAAACTTTTTCAAACCCACACACACATTTGAAAAGCAAACATCTTTTGAAAACATAAGAGCAAGTACCTAAGAGCCCATGGATAACCACGGATAGAAAGGGTGCTAACACCTTCCCTTTCTTTAAATCTACCTCCCGAACCGAGAAACATTCTCGAATAAGGAATTTTGCTGTGCTTTTGTCCTTTCCATGTTGGAGAATATAAAAGACGGTGGCGACTCTTGCTTACCGCGACATTTCGCAAAACCAGCTAAAAAACAATCAGTTCTATTTCCACCGATCATAGAACTGGCGACTCTGCTGGGGACATTGAAAGTGAGGTATACCTTAGGATTAGATCATACTTATGTTTTCAATTGAATGTTTTGTTTGCTTTATATTTGTGGGCATTGCATCGGAATTTCATAGATCCTAACCCGGATCTGGGGATACCCTTTTAGGTAGCATAAGCTGTGAGGGACCTGTCCGGCGTAGACCGACACGGGTGAAGCAGTGGCTACGTTGGTGTGGCACTTTGGTCTGTACCGATATCCCTTGTGTTGCAACGAGGAGAATATGGGTCTTCTGAGGAGTCATTAAGCACCAACCGACCTTAGAACCCTAATGTGACCCAACTTGGCCATAGAACAGTAGCAGTATGCTACACCCATTGAGGCTAAACTCTTGTGATGGTTCTGGCCGCAAGAAAAGATTGCGACGCTGGAGTTATGACCGATTGAGGGTAGTCAGTGATATTGGGATCCTCTAGAACCCGGTTACTTTTGATAGGACAGGTCTTAACCAACGAAACTGAAAGAGGGTAGTACCTGAACTTCATGCTGGCCTAAACCCTAAGGGCTGTCTTGTGTGACTTGTGTGCCTTATCATGTTTGCCTATGTGAATATTTGTGGTGTGCTTTATCATAACATCATACCATTGCATGCATCCTGCATAAGGACTAACCTATTTCAAAGACAAGAGGGTTTCACCTTTGCTCTGTTTTGTAGGACATCATGATGCCTGTGCGAAGGAACACTATCCGGCTCAATTTTGTTCACCCACCTGATTTGCTTAAAGAGTTGGTTGACAGAATTCCAAACACTGCTTCCTTCATCCAGAGGCATGGTTCTCTTCTCGGTTTAGTCACTTCAAAGTGGGACCAACAACTGATGAGTGTCTTGACCCAGTTTTATGATCCCTTGTACAATTGCTTCACCTTTCAAGACTTCCAGCTGGTCCCTACCCTGGAAGAATTCTCTGATTTGCTTGGTATCCCTATCTTGGATCAGACCCCATTCACTGGTTGGGAAAAGACTCTTAGGCTTGAGGAGATTGCTGCAGCCCTTCCTTTGACCAACAAGGAGGTAATGGACAACTGGGTGACTAGAAGCAGAGTTAAGGGCTTCTTGGCTAAGTTTCTGATTGGTAAAGCTAACAGTTTCTGGAATGACTTAGACTTCAGGGCGTACGAGGACATTCTGGCTCTCTTAATCTATGGTCTGGTATTGTTTCCAAATCCTGATAACTTTGTCAATATCAATGCCATAAGGATCTTCATGTCTCGGAACCCTGTACCCACTCTCTTGGGTGATATCCTGCAACAACTCTATGCTCGTACTGCCCGAAGACGAGGAACCCTGTGGTGTTGTACTCCTTTGTTAGTGAGGTGGTTTATTTCGCACCTCCCCAAGTTCGTGCTGAAGAACCAAGAAGGAAGAGGCTGGGCTCATAGGTTAATGTCTCTCACTGATAATGACATCATTTGGACTCTCAGAGGTTTAGATGAGGTGGCTGTTAATGATCGTTGTGGAGAATATCCTAATGTTCCATTGATTGGTACTCAGGGCGGAATCTCTTATAATCCATGTTTAGCTCTCCGTCAATTTGGAAGAGCCAGAAGAGCAGGGCCTCATGAGATGTTGGTGCCTCACATCAGTTTTGAGTTTCAGGTAGATAGTGACGAACTGCGCCGTAGATTCATCAAAGCTTGGGACGGAATTCACAAAGCTGACCCACATGAGTTGGGACCGAAGACTTCTCTACAAATGGAACCCTATTACAGATGGGTCCGCATCCGTGCTCAGAAGTTAGGTATGCCATATGAAGCTGTCAGGCCTATCATTCTTGAAATTCCTGATAGAGACGGGGTTCCTCCAACCATACTCCCTCCTCAGATACCCACTGATGTTGATACACTAAAGAGGTCTTGGGCGCAACTACAGGAAGAGCGGGATTATTATCGGGAAAAGTTCAACGAACAGGAACAGAAGATCCAGAAGCTGACCAAGCAATTGGAGAACGAGCGGATCATGAATGACTATATCCGTACTGAGAAGAGGAGGCCATGGGAGCACTGATGGGCTTTGGATGTTTCCTTTACAGCTTTTATTTCCTTTTCAGTATTTTCATTCCTGTAACGCCTAAGGGCAATTTGTTGAACAATTTAAATTCCAAAGTTTAAATCTAATAAAGTGTGTTCCTTTTGTCTACAAAGTTGATTCCCGATTGTCTTTGAAAACATAATTCATACGCATTTCATTCATCATATGCATCACAGGTACCCTTTTTCTACAGGTTGCTTAATCTTCTTCGTTGTTTATTTCAGCACTCAATCATCATGAATCCTGAATCAACCACTGAACAAGCTATCAAGGCCCTCCAGGCCCAGAACGCTCAGTTTCAAGAGATGGTCATGAACTTGGCCCAGGGACAACAGGAGTTGAAGGCTTTGCTCCTGAAGAAGAAGAAGAAGAAGAGGACTGTGCTGTTCAACACTGGACGCAGACTCGGGAATACACTGCAGAATGAAGCTGAGAGGACTACTCCATCTGTGAGGGAAGGCAGTCACCAAGGGAGAGAGGTTCCTAGTCCTGTGATCTCTGACACCGAGACAGACTTCAATGATGAACAGTACCCTCCTGCTGAGGACCGGTACAAACAGCTGGAGGACAGGTTAAATGCTATGGAGATCCAACGGGTGCCTGGGTTGGATTTTGGAGACTTAGGGTTATCTTCTGGGGTGGTGATCCCACACAAGTTCAAGGCGCCTGCCTTTGTGAAGTACGACGGGGCTTCCTGTCCTAAACTGCACCTCCGCTCCTATGTAAGGAAGATCCAGCCTTACACTGCAGACAAGAACTTATGGATCCATTTCTTCCAGGAGAGTCTTTCAGGGACTCATCTCGAATGGTTCTATCAGCTGGATGGAACCAACATTCGTAACTGGGAGGACTTGGCCACTGCTTTTTATAAGCAGTATCAGTATAATTCCGACCTCGCTCCCACGCGTACCCAACTCCAAGGTATGTCACTGGGAACGGGTGAAGGTTTTAAGGAGTACGCACAGAAATGGAGAGACCTGGCTGGCAGGGTGCAGCCACCGTTGACGGATCGTGAACTAGTGGACATGTTCTTGGGGACCCTATCTGGTCCATTCTTCAACTATCTCATTGGTAATTCCTCTGCTGGGTTTACAGACCTGATCCTGACTGGTGAGAGGATCGAAGCTGGTATCAAATCGGGGAAGATACAGAAGGGTGCCTCCTCGGGCTCTGAAAAGAAGCCCTTCAAGAAAGAAGCTAGTGTTGTGTATGGTCCCAGAAGACAGAACAAACCAGAACACCGCCAAGCTATCAACGCGGTGGTAATTTCTAAGCCTGCTGCTGCTCCTCAGCAGTACAACCAGTCAAGAGTTGAGAGGCCCAAAAGGCAGTATACTCGGCTCAGCATGACTCTCTCTCAGATATTACCGCAACTGCTGTCAACTAGCCTGGTAATTGTCAAGGAAGCTCCGAAGGTGGTAAACACAACATCTCCGAAGTACAACCCCAACACCCGTTACGCTTATCACTCTGATAGCCCGGGGCATTCTACTGATGATTGTTGGGCTCTGAGGAATAAGGTTCAGGACCTTATTGATGCTAAGGAAATACAGTTCGAGGCGCCCGAAAGACCCAATGTTGTGACTGCTCCCATGCCCCAGCATGGAGTGAATGTTGTAGAAGAGGATCTGTATGTGGCTTCTGTGGATGATGTTGCTACTCCGCTGCTGACCGTCAAGAGGAACCTGTTGCTAGCCGGTTTATTTCCGGGATGTAGTAAAGGTTGCCATCTATGTGTTGTTTCACCTGCTGGTTGTCCGTTGCTGAAGTCAGGCGTCCAAAACCTGATGGATAGCAAAGAGATCTTGTTTAAGAAGATTGCTGTTCCTGCTGTCCCTGTTGAAGAAGTTTCAATTGTCACTATTTTCAATAACCCCCCTAAGGCTCCCTCAAAGAAGCCTGTCAAAATTATGCCTGTTCACAAGGTTGCACCCATCACCATCACTGTTCCGGGGCCCCTCCCCTATACATCCGACAAAGCTGTCCCTTGGCACTATGGGGCAGATGTTTATGTTCTGGGAGTGAAACAAGAGTTCGATACTAGTACCGGTGTCACCAACATCACCAGGCCTGCTAAAGTCACTCGTAGTGGAAGACTGTTCTCACCAGACATTGCACCTCCAGCAATTCAGAGACCTCTTGTCATCACACCTGCCAGTGTGCCTGTTTCCCCTCCTGATCAAATTTCTACCCCTGCTGCCGAGTCATCTGACGCTCGGGGCAAAGGGGTTGCTACTGATGTGCCTGCCCGGACGGAGGCACCGAAGACCGCTGTTGAGGCTTCCAAGCAAGAGATGGAAGAGATCCTCAAAATTATCAAGAAAAGTGATTTCAAAGTCGTTGAACAGCTGGGGCACACCCCCTCTAAAATCTCTATGCTATCACTGTTGTTGTTTTCAGAGGCCCATGCCAAGGCCCTGATTGCTTTCCTGAAGACGGACCACGTGCCACAAGAAACGTCTGCTGATCAATTCACTGACTGTATGGCCAACTTAACTGCTGATAATGGTCTGGGTTTCTCTGATGCTGATCTGACGGCCAAGGGGAAGAACCATAATGATGCCATGCATGTCTCCATTGAATGCAGGGGCACTACTCTTGCCCATGTGCTGGTTGACACTGGTTCTTCATTAAACGTACTACCTAAGAAAGCTCTAGACAGGCTGGACTGTGAGGGTTTAGAGCTCAAACCAAGTAACATTGTTGTCCGGGCCTTTGACGGGTCCAAAAGGATGGTACATGGTGAGGTTGACATCCCAATCAGGGTTGGTTCACAAGTCTTTGATTCAAAATTCTATGTGATGGATATCCGACCGTCCTACTCTTGTTTGCTGGGTCGTCCATGGATCCACAAGGCTGGAGTTGTGACCTCAACATTACATCAGAAGCTTAAGTACCCGGTCAGGGGGAAGATTGTAACAGTGCAAGGGGAAGAGGAATACATGGTCAGCCACCTTAACTCGTTCTGATACGTAGAAATGGATGGGGAGTTCATTGAGATCCCCTTTCAACACTTTGAAGAGGTGCCTCAAACATTGGCAGCAGCAGAGACAGTGACTGCAGAAGGCTCTCCTTTGAAGATGGCTTCCTTGAAGGATGCCCGGGCTGTGATTGAGAAGGGTGAGTGCGCAAACTGGGGCAGGCTTCCTGATTTCACTCCGAAGACTGACAAGTTTGGCTTGGGTTTCACTGCAGAGGCTCAGAGGGCTGTGCGTAAGGCAAGGATTGGAAGACCTCATGTGCTCATCACCAACCCGGGAGTGAATTCTATTGAGGACGAAGCGGACGAATCTGAATTCGACAGCTGGATCTACCCGACGACCAACAGTGGACCAAGCAACTGGACGACAAAAGATTTCATACCTATTACTTTTGTCACTCAGTAATGAACTCTTTTGTTTTAAATTTGTAACAAACAATGATTTGAAACTTTATGGCCCGGTGTCTTACCCGGGGCACCGTGGCTTCATTTGTGAGGGCTTTTGTGTGTCACTTCCATATATCATTAATAAAAGCATTGGACATTTTTACACTTCAAATCTTGTGCTCCCTTTCTTTCTTTACATATTGCAAAACAGCTATATTTACACACACTCACTTATACAGGTTCCAATCCACTATGGATCTCACTGGTAACGACTCTGCTACTGCCAGTTATGACTTCGAAAATCCGATCAACTTAGCCGAAGACGAAGGTGAAGATGATTGTGAAGTGCCTGGTGAACTTGCAAGACTGTTACTCCAAGAAGAGAGGGCCATTCAGCCACATGAAGAGCCAGTGGAAACGGTAAATTTGGGTACTGAGACAGACAGAAAAGAAGTCAAGATTGGTGCCAATCTAGAGCTCAGTGTGAAATAACGGTTGATTCAGATGCTGCATAACTATGTGGAAATCTTTTCCTGGTCTTACGAAGACATGCCTGGGTTGGATACCGACATTGTGGTTCATCACCTGCCTACTAAGGAAGATTGCCCTCCGGTAAAACAGAAGGTTCGCCGTATGCGCCCAGAGATGTTCGAGAAAATCAAAGCTGAGGTTATGAAACAATTTGACGCCGGTTTTCTAGCAGTGACTTCTTACCCTCAGTGGGTTGTTAATGTGGTCCCAGTGCCAAAGAAAGATGGTAAGGTCAGAATGTGTGTGGATTACAAGGATTTGAACAGGGCCAGCCCTAAGGATGATTTCCCTCTGCCTCACATCGACGTTCTGGTTGACAACACTGCTCAGCATAATGTATTCTCCTTCATGGACGGTTTCTCCGGTTATAATCAGATCAAGATGGCTCCTGAAGACATGGAGAAGACCACCTTTGTTACTCAGTGTGGCACCTTTTGCTACAAGGTCATGCCTTTTGGGTTGAAAAATGCTGGGGCAACCTACCAACGTGCCATGGTTGCTTTGTTTCATGACATGATACATCATGAGATAGAAGTATACGTCGATGATATGATTGCAAGGTCTCAAACTGAGGAGGAACACCTTGACCATCTACAGAAGCTGTTTGACCGTCTGAAGTTGTACAAGCTGAGGTTGAACCCAAACAAGTGCACCTTTGGTGTGAGATCTGGAAAATTGCTAGGCTTCGTCGTAAGCGACAAAGGTATTCAAGTGGACCCTGCCAAGGTGAAAGCCATACAAGAGATGCCAGCTCCCAAGACAGAGAAAGAAGTCAGAGGCTTTCTAGGACGGCTAAATTATATCGCCCGATTCATCTCGCACCTAACTGCTACCTGTGAACCAATCTTCAAGCTACTGAAGAAAGATCAAGTAGTACGTTGGAACGATGAATGTCAGGCCGCTTTCGACAGAATCAAAGAGTATCTCTAAGAACCACCCATTCTTATGCCACCGGTTGAAGGGAGACCTCTAATACTATACTTGACAATACTTGACAACTCAATGGGGTGTGTGCTGGGGCAGCATGACGAGTCTGGCCGAAAAGAGCATGCTATTTATTACCTTAGCAAAAAGTTTACCGACTGTGAGACCCGATACTCACTGCTCAAGAAAACTTGCTGCGCTTTGGTATGGGCTACTCGCCGGCTGAGACAGTATATGTTGACTCACACTACTCAGTTGATTTCAAAAATGGATCCGATCAAGTACATATTCGAAAAGCCTGCTCTGTCTGGAAGAATAGCAAGATGGCAAATGATCTTGACGGAATATGACATCCAGTACACGACCCAAAAAGCAATCAAGGGAAGTGTATTGGCAGACCATTTGGCACACCAGGCAGTGGATGACTACCAATCTATGAACTTTGAATTTCCAGACGAGGATATCATGGTAGTAACTGATTATGAAGTACCTGGACCGGATGAAGGACCTGAGGAAGGATCCCGATGGTCTATGCACTTTGACGGAGCCTCAAATGCTTTGGGTAATGGCATCGGCGCTGTGATCATATCCCCCAAAGGCACTCATACTCCCCTCACTTCCCGGCTATGTTTTAACTGCACCAACAACATGGCGGAGTATGAGGCATGCATCATGGGTCTGCAAGCTGCAATTGACTTAAGGATCAAGTTTCTGAGTGTCTTCGGAGATTCTGCTCTCGTGATCAATCAGATCAAAGGCGAGTGGGATACGAAACAACCAAACCTTATTCCTTACAAAGAGTATGTGTTAACGTTGATCCCCCACTTCACGAAGATAACTTTTGAACACTTCCCAAGAGAGGAAAATCAGTTGGCGGACGCGCTAGCTACGATGTCTTCTATGTTCAAAGTCAAATGGGACAACGAAGCTCCCTGGATCATTATCTGGAAATTGGATGAACCTGCACATTGTTGTGATCTTGAGGCTGAAGAGGTAACTGAGAAACCATGGTATCATGAAGTGAAGAGGTACTTGGAAGCTCAAGAATACCCTGAAGGTGCATCCATCAATGACAAAAAGTTTCTGAGAAGGTTCGCTGCAAAGTTCTTCCTCAGCAACGGTATTCTGTACAAGCGAAACCATGATTCAACCTTACTGCGTTGTGTGGATAAGACTGAAGCAGAAAAGATCATGGCAGAACTACATGAAGGTACCTTTGGAACACACTCCAGCGGACATACTATGGCAAAGAAAATCCTTCGGGCAGGATATTTCTGGTCCACAATGGAAGCTGACTGTTACCAACATGCTCGGACGTGTCACAAATGCCAGATCTATGCTGATAAGGTGCACGTTCCTCCAGTTCCTCTGAACGTCTTGACAGCACCTTGGCCTTTTGCAATGTGGGGCGTTGATATGATCGGAGAGATCAGACCTACGACATCTAATGGGCATCGCTTCATCCTGGTAGCGATTGATTACTTCACAAAGTGGGTCGAAGCAGCCTCCTACGCTACCGTAACCAAGAACGTCGTGGCACGTTTCATTCGGCATAACCTGATCTGTCGATACGGTGTCCCGGAAAGAATCATTACGGACAATGGTACCAATCTCAACAACAAGATGATCACTGAGCTCTGCGAGCAATTCAAGATACAGCACCACAACTCTTCTCCCTACCGGCCGAAGATGAATGGGGCTGTCGAAGCAGCTAATAAGAATATCAAGAAGATTGTGCAGAAGATGACAGTGACGTACAAAGATTGGCACGAGATGTTACCGTTTTCTCTTCATGGGTACCGTACCTCAGCACGGACGTCAACAGGGGCAACTCCCTTTTCCTTGGTTTATGGCATGGAGGCAGTCTTGCCTATTGAAGTCCAGATACTCTCTCTCCGGATAATGAAGGATGCAGACCTGAGCGAAGATGACTGGATCCAGACTCGGCTTGATCAATTAAACCTAATTGACGAAAAGAGACTCACTGCTATTTGTCATGGTCAGACGTACCAAAAACGGATGATCAGGGCATTTAACAAGAAAGTCAGACTACAAGAGTATCAAGTCGGAGATCTGGTAATCAAGCGCATCATTCTTCCTCAAAGTGATCCCAGGGGCAAATGGACCCCCACGTACGAAGGGCCATTTGTGGTTAAACATGTCTTCTCAGGAGGAGCTATGATTCTAACCACCATGGATGGTGACGACCTTCCTCACCCCGCTAATGTAGACATAGTAAAAAGATACTACGCATGATCAAAGACCCGCTAGGTTGACACACCTAGACAACAGTAAGGGCTTCCCGGCAAACCAAAAGGGTTCGGGCAAAAATAAGGGATGAAATGAAAAAAATCTGTACACCCGGCAAGTCGAAAACCTGAAAAGGCGGCTTGGGCAAAAATGGGTATCCCGGTGGACTGAAAACCCGAAAGGGCAATCCAGGCAAAAGTTAGGGATAAGCGTAATACTATGTCTCATTGGATCACCTTGCATCCAGAATTCGGTATCGACTATCAGGTTCAGACGGCATCGATCAATCGGCTTCATCTCCAACTAAGCAGCAAAGTGATGAGACGCTTGAAGACATAAAGGCGATAGCAGAGTTGGAACCCAGTGGGATTTTTCACATAGCTGTTTTGTTTTCCTTTCACAAAGTTGTGTAAACTCTGTTGTTCGGCGGTGTTCTCTTACTAGGACGTCAGCCTCTTGTACATAAACGCCTATTTACAGGCAAATTCAAAAATCAATACAAATTCACTTTTCAGACCAATTGCCAATTGTTTTTCCTTTTTCTGTTTTGTTTTGTAAAGAACGTCCAATGTTCAATTTTTTATATATGCATTTGACATTAATTGCTAACTCATAAATATTTGTATACGAAACAAAGGATTAATTACATGTGACATTAGAAACAGGGGCAATAATGAGTTGTCTAAGCGATCTAGTTGCTCTGTCCACCAAGGTACCAAGGTAGGTTCGGCTGAAGAATATAACCAAGTTACCTCCACTCCACGCAGAGTAAGACCAGAGTTCAGCAATACTCTCTCCGAGCAGAGTTGGTCTCCCGTCAGCCCTGAAAAGGCACAGTATCTCCAGCAAGTCAGCAACACTCTCCCTAAGCAGAGTTAGCCTACAGTCAACCTTATGGAAGTTGGGTATCCCCAGAAGATCTCAATATTCCCCAGCGGAGTATACAGATGTTCCTAAGCAAGCATCCCCGGCAGTCTTAATATAAGATTGTTCCCCGGCGGAATACAGACATCCAGTGAAGCCACTTCCCAGTGCAGTCCAAAGTCTCCCCAGGAGAGTTGAATCAACCCCCCCAGTAGGAAGCTTATCCCCAGTAGATTCTGGAAGCCTGTCCCCTGCAGGGCACGAACGCGTCTCCCCGGCTCTATTCAAAGATTATTCTCCACCAGAGCTTATAACTGGGTTATCCTCAGCTAATTATCACGGAAAGATCGTCCTCGGCGAAGTTCTTCCTATCCCCCAGCGGAGTTCATCAAATCTTCCAACATAACATATCAACGGTATCCCCAGCGGAGTTCTCATAAAAACCTCAGCGAAATATCTCTCCCCACAGAGTAATTCCCTGCAGAGTAATCTCTCCATCAAGTTTATTCCCCCAACGGAGTCATCTTCTCCTACCGGTTTATTCTTGCAACCATCATCCCCAGCGGAAATGAAGAACTTCACTCTTCAACATCAGCCCAGGATTCAATTTCCCAGCATTCGTCAAGGATTTATTTTCCTAGACGAAAACACATTCATAGACATTTCACATTTCATACATCCTGCTTGCATGCATATACGCATCATAACACGCAATCTCACTTATTCTTGAGAACATCATGACATCATGCATTTCATACATCATGACATTGCGTACAACTAATGTTTCGCCTTTTCAGGAAAAAGGTCAATCCAAAGATGATTACTATCAACTGTCGCAATTCCAGATTCGATTCCTGTATCCAGCCAGGACACGTCTGAAGAGTTTCAAGATTCGATTCCTGTATCCAGCCAGGGAATATCTGTAGATGACTAATTCCAGATTCGATTCCTGTATCCAGCCAGGGCACGTCTGAAGAGTTCGAAGATTCGATTCCTGTATCCAGCCAGGGCATATCTGTTGACGACTAATTCCAGATTTGATTCCTGTATCCAGCCAGGGCACGTCTGAAGAGTTTGAAGATTCAATTCCTGTATCCAGCCAGGGCATATCTGTTGATGACTAATTCCAGATTCGATTCCTGTATCCAGCCAGGGCACGTCTGAAGAGTTTGAAGATTCGATTCCTGTATCTAGCCAGGGCATATCTGTATATGACTAATTCTAGATTTGATTCCTGTATCCAGCCAGGGCATGTCTGAAGAGTTCGAAGATTCGATTCCTGTATCCAGCCAGGGCATATCTGTTAACGACTAATTCCAGATTCGATTCCTGTATCCAGCCAGGGCACGTCTGAAGAGTTTGAAGATTCGATTCCTGTATCCAGCCAGGGCATATCTGTTGATGACTAATTCCATATTCGATTCCTGTATCCAGCCAGGGCACGTATGAAGAGTTTGAAGATTCGATTCCTGTATCCAGGCAGGGCATATTTGTTGACGGCTAATTCTAGATTCGATTCTTGTATCCAGCCAGGGTATATCTGTTGACGACTAATTCCAGATTTGATTCCTGTATCCAGCCAGGGAACGTCTGAAGAGTTTGAAGATTCAATACCTGTATTCAGCCAGGGCATATCTGTAGATGACTAATTCCAGATTCGATTCATGTATCCAGCCAGGGCATATCTGTGAGTAACTGATTGTAGATTCGATACCTGTATCTAGCCAGGGCATGTCTGCATGAAGAGTTCCAGATTCGATACCTGTATCTAGCTAGAGCATGTCTGTGAGCGATTGAGTGAAGATCAACACCTGTAACAGGCCAGGAAATTATCTTTCTCAGGTACGCAAGTTCTCGCTAAGGAATCTCTTACGCGATCAACACCCCCGATGGCATTTATAAGCCCATCCACATACCAAGAGTCTCCAAATGGCATCTATAAGCCCATTCCCGACAAGGTTCTGTCACACTTCCAGATGGCATCTATAAGCCCATCCTCCTACCCACCATCTCTCCAAATGGCATCTGTAAGCCCATTCCCTCTATTACACTGCTGATACTCTACTATGTGAGTGCAAATTTCTGGGCACTCTAGTGTTCAATCATCTTCCACCCTCGGATCACGAAAGGCACACAAGCCAATCTACATCCTCAGGTCTAAGAAGATTAAACAGGGGCAACTGTTGTACCCCAAAATTTTCCCTCCCATATTCTTCAAAGTTCTTGACAAGCATCATCTAAATTTGCTGAAGTCTACTCAAGGGTTGCACAGTCAAACCATCCTCCTAAGCCAGTCAAAATTAGGGTTTTGGTTCTTGCAAGGAAGTTGAGGTTTTCAAGGGCTCAATCAAGTCCCCTATGCTCATATACATTGTCAAGCACCTACATGTCAAGTTTCAAGGCTCACAAGGTCAAGTTGCACAGTCAAAAGCCTCATTTGCTTCACAATCAACTGTAGGGGCAAAATGGTCATTTGGCAGTCAAAAGTCAAAAATTTTGGTCAACATCCTATTTTGAAGCCACAATCATCATTTGGTCAAATCTTGACCATGATTTCACAAGAATGGCTCAAAAATCATCAAGATGCAAAAGTTTCTATTTTTGGACAACTGAAAAGTCAACTGTAACTTGACCAAGGCATAACTTTTTCATGGTTCATCAGAAAAATCCCATCCAATTCTCATTTTGAAGGGGAGGACATTTCCTACAACTCATCTTCATATTCCAAGTCCAAGAAATGCTCTCAAAAAAAGTTATCAATTTCAACATTATAGGTCATTTTCAAAAGTCAACAAAAAGGCATTTTAATTCAAAGACCATAACTTGAGATTGGTAAATCAAAAATGACATGGGACCAAAGGCATTGGTTAGAGGACTTAAAGACCTTTCCAAAATGTCCAAGAACATGTTCATATGATCAAAATTGAGCAAGATATGCATTGGAGAAGTTGGGAAATATTTGTGAAATGGCAAAAGTCAACTATCCTAGAAACTTCAATTTTTGACAAAAGGGACCACTTTTTTCCACTTGGATCACTTAATCATGCCACCCACGTGTCCCATGATTTATTTCAAGATTAAACATTAGTTTTTCTATTTTTATTTAATTTTATTGATTTAATTCATTTTAAATCCATAAAATTCAAATAAAAATAAAAAAAATGAATCAAAGGATATCTTGTGGTTTGAATGACCTTGATGCATCATAAGTCACATACCAAATTCGTGCCAAGCCTATTATGAGCATGAAAATTCAAATTTTGAACAAACATGGCAAGTGCTTTAATGGTGGTAAAGAGGAAATCCAAAACATCATTGCATTGGTTTTAAGGCTCCTAATGTCACTTGATTACATTCATACACATATATTCAAGCCTCTCATACCTCAGGCACGACCTAGAAAACCTCTGAAACGGCATAACCAAATTCAAAAATTGGAAGAAAAAACCAAAAATTGTTTTCAACCTTCCAGTGCAATTCAAGCATTTCTCTTGATCCAAACACGTTCCCAACAGTCCCAGGAACCTATTGCCATAAAAAACAAGCCCTAGCACTCAAGGAAACGGCCAAACAGAACCACGGTTTGAACAAACTTTTCCATAATCGAAATTCGATTTTTACGCATCATTAACATATTTTGATTACTGTTTTGCATTGCTGACATTGTTATGAAGCTTTTGATATAACTTAATTTGATTATGGTGCCTTAAAATGAAAGTTGTCATTGGAGAGTGCTAGGGTTTCAGAGCTTTCGATTTGGGGTTTTTCCCATACTGTAAAATCAGAACATCCAAGACCCATGGTTGAAACCAGCTTGATGAGACGAAAACATTGGATACCTCGCGCCTTTTTTATATGCACTGAGCGCCTAATCGCTATTTTGGATGCTTGCATTTTGTGGGGGGTTTAAAACCCCTGTTATCTGTTTGTTTTTGTTTCAAGAAATGCGAAGAAGATGATTACGTGGAAGAATATGGGTGGTCCATTCAAATATAATACGCGCGCTTTCTTGTTTTAGCATATGCGTGTTGTTTTTCATATTATTTTCTTTATCCACTATAATAATAAGATGCAGTGTTTGGTGTAGTGGAGGAGGACGTGTTTGTTCATCATTGGGACCTGGGTTCGATTCCCAGGTCCCCCATATAATTGTTCATATTTTTTCTAACATATTCCAATGCAGTGTTCCAGCAAAAGTCCACCATACATCTCCAACAATCAGCGTGCCAAGTGGCTTCAGAAGCAGATCCTAAGGCTAGAAAATGATGAGCACCATGCTCATGAGTCAACGTGCTCCAGGCAATTCCAAAAGTCAGCAAAGGGCTTGATCACTATTGGGCCCAGATTGCTTCACTTAACCCCCCTTTTTTTGGTTCATCTCTTTTTCTTCTTGTTTTATATTTCTATTTTGTTTGTTTATTAATTAATTTTTTCTAATTATCACTAAATTAACATAACTAACTTTTTTTCATAAAAATCAAAAAAAGAACTAATATTATTATTATTATTAATTTCATTTTATTTTTGTAAATAAATACTAATAAATTGAATTAGTTTTAATTAGGCAACTTTAACCCTTTTTCTTAATAACTAAAATAAATTTAGAATTAGGTTTCTATTAACTTTTAATTTTATTTCCTTTTATTTTATTTCATTAAAAACATAAAAACACAAAAAAATGTTTTCTTAATTAATTAATTAATTAGTCATTAATTCTAATTTCATTTAATCACAAAAAAGGACAAAAAAATTCAATTCTTTTCTTAAAAGGGTCAAAACCCTTAGGACGTTCCCGATTAAATTTCCATTCGCGCGTTTTCATTTATTCTGATTATATTTATGTAACTGTCTCCAGATATGTAATAGTTAAATAGGTTTTTACCGCTTTATTTAATTTCTCGTACTTATTTACCAAAACGGGTCTTTGTTTTTTGGCGATGTATAGACCCGCGCCTTGTAATAGCGTAGAATTTATCTTTCTGCAATTTATTTTCCGCATTCCTAATTGTTAAATGCATGAAAGAATGTATGTAAATAAAATTAATCCGTAGCTCACAAATAACATGTACAAAGACAATTAACTGAAAAACAACACACAAAGCACATGCCACTTCTAGGGTACGCCTCACTGGTTGCCTCGAAACGTGGTCATCAAGTATAGGGTGTCTTAGAGGTCACCCTTCTGTCTAAGATTCAGTTGCCTCAAAACGGTTGCCTCGGATAAAAGGATCTAGGACATCAGGGTTACTTCTAAGGTGTCCTACCATTGCTTCGGTGACCACACTGTCCCGATAATCGAATTGACCCGAACAACTCCAACGATGGTGCTACCTACCTCTCAATGGTGGGATAGCACTATCTAAAGGACTCTTACACAGCTTAATTCCTTAGAGTAGGTAGATTTCTCTCAAGTACTTGCTCTTTTCAAAAACAAACAAAACAACTTTTCGCACTCACACTTTCTAAAAGTTTTCAAACAAATTTTTCATACACTCTTGAGGACAGATACAAGAGTTACTTAGAAATTTTTCAAACAAAACTTTTTCAAACCCACACACACATTTGAAAAGCAAACATCTTTTGAAAACATAAGAGCAAGTACCTAAGAGCCTGTGGATAACCACGGATAGAAAGGGTGCTAACACCTTCCCTTTCTATAAATCTACCTCCCGAACCGAGAAACATTCTCGAATAAGGAATTTTGCTGTGCTTTTGTCCTTTCCATGTAAGAGAACATAAAAGAAGGTGGCGACTCTTGCTCACCGCGACATTTTGCGAAACCAGCTAAAAAACAGTCAGTTCTATTTCCACCGATCACAATCACCATCACTTGAAACAAGCTCAAACTCATTTCACGATTTCCAGTTTTTGAGGTATTTTTCTAAACTTCCATCTCTTCATTTAGGCATTGTTAGACTTGCATTTTCAAAGACAAAATGTAGATATCATTGCCATGAAGCTGTACATATCCATAGTTTTTGTGATACGGTGGGAGAACTGACTTGGGTTTTGCGTTTGTTTTCGCAAATGTTTCGGTTGAGCAAGAGTCGCCACCGACTTTTTATTTTATCCTAAGGAAAGGTTAAAAAGCACAGCAAAAACCTTTGAGATGTTTTCTTGGGTTCGAGGAGTAGATTATAGAAAGGGAAGGTATTAGCATCCTTTCTATCCATGGTTATCCATGGGCTCTTAGTTACTTGCTTAGATCACTTGCCTTATTTTTTCAATTGTTTGAAATGGTGCTTTCAATTGTTTAAAATGGTGCTTTGTGTGTGGGTTTGAAAATGTTTTGAAAAGAGGCCATTTGTTGTGGAAACCTTTGTAATGATCCATGTTTGAATGTATACAAAGGTGTACTTATTTTTTGAAAAGTTTTCAATGTTTTTGAAAGTTGTTTTAAAAGTGTGTTGTGTGGTTTTGAAAAATGGCAAGGATTGTTTTTGCAAGATTTGGTCAAGTAACTAAGAGTTGTCTACCCCTAAATTTCTCAAAGATCTTTCCTATGTTTTAACCCTTTTAACAATTTTGTTCCACCATTGTATTTGGTGGACAATCTTGTGTTAGGATGTTAACGGGACGGGCGCGGGTCATTGTTTAGACCATGATTGCAATAGTGCCAAGTGTCTTTGGCAATTTTTCCTTTAAGGGACTTGATCATTTTTAGGCAACTTTCGAAAGCGTCATCAAGGGACTATGATCATTTGATTTGTTTTGTTTTGCCAAAAACACTCAACATGCAACATGGCCCATTTATTGAAGGCAACAAGTGGAGTAACCCTAGGGGTGCAAGTGTAATTGGTGTTGTTCATTTTCATGCTTTTTGTCTTTGAATTAGGTCAAGCTATTTGTTATTTGATTTTTGCATACAAACCCTAAGTCTATCATGGCATATTTTAGAAAGCTTTTAAATGCGAAAGATAAAATCCTAAATTATTACAACACAATTATGGGATGGGGGGTACAAATGTTCAAATGGGGATATTTTAAATAGGAGAGTGGTATCCCAATATTTACAACCAAATTGAATCAATCGCAAATATAAAATGTATCAATGTACAAAAATAAACAAATGTGTATGTGTAAATGTATTTGTGTAAGTGTATATAATTATTTACAAGTGAAATAAAAATAATAAAAAAGTTAATTTTTGAATATTTTCATGTTTAGGGCAAAACCCTAATTTTTGCAAATAAATAGTATTTATTATTTATCATATGCAATATTTATTAATTATATACAAAAAATAAATAAAAGAGAAGTATATTGTAAAAAAGTGAATTTTGAGGTTAAATATTAATAAAAATAAAAATGTATTATTTTTTGTATTTTTATCCTAAATATTCTAAATATATAAATATTTATATTATGTATTAAATATATTAAATATATACAAAAAATAAAATATATTTGTTATCTACAAAAAAAAGTGTATTTTTTAGAAAATGTTTTCAAAAGATAAAATAAGAATAAAATTAGAAAATAAAATGTTTTTGTGTTATTTTTTAGTATTTTAAATAAAAGTATATATATATATATATTTATTTACATATGGAATTAAATGAAACCAATAAATACCAAATAAAATGCAAAAAATGTGAGAAAAATATTTTTAGTGTTTTTTCATATTTGTATAAAAATATAAAATCAGAATTAAAAATAAAAAATCAAAAATAGCAAATATATCTCAAAATGGACCAGGGGGGTGCAAATTGAAAAAAGGGGTGCAAAAAGTAGGACTGACTCAGGCCCAGCCCAAGCCAGTCATCTTCAACCTCCAGACTTGTTTGAACAACAAAAACGCGTGCTTCCTAACTCCTGATTCCTGGACTTTCAAGCAAAACTCATAACACCAAAAATGTAGAGCATCAAGAGACGAATCCAGACATATAAAAAACTTGACTTAACTCTAAGAAACGAGGGAGAATTTCTTCATCCCCAATTTCTGACCTAAGTTTTTTCTAATGTTCAGGTTCCAAATTCTCTTAACACACACAATATAAATGAAAAGTGAGGATATAGGTAGCTTCAGGGCCATGAGTAGAGCATGTTTCATTCATAAACCTAAGCCTAACTCTTCCTATATTGAGAGATAGAAGTCCAAAGTTTTACCTGTTCAACTGGAATCGCGTGCAGCAATGGAGGTACTTTCAATGCAATGTGAGGACTTGTACAGCTTGCTTGAAGTTCAGGGATGCTCTTCCAACCTCTAGCTTGCTTTGAAACTAACTGAAACGAGCTATGTAACTCAACCTGCACAACTGTAATCTAGCTTGTACAAGCTGATTTCAAAAATGCCCATGTTATGAACATGCCTTGGTCAAGAACAAAAGTGACTTTTGCCCAACTTTGCCAATTCGATTCTCCCTAACCACAAGGGTATTTGAGAAGTTCTTGGACAATTTGGAAAGCTTGGAATGTGTACTACAATCCATCTTTGTAATGCAAGTTGAAATTCCAAGTGGAAGCATGTGAAAAGTGGCCATGAAGTTGGGCAAAAATCCTGCCTAAAATAGGTCAAAAAATTGCTAAGTTAAGAATGTTTTGCACCCCTATTCCAAAAATCATAACTTGAGCTACAAGCTTCTTTTGAGAAAACTTTGTGAATTAAAGTTGTAGATTTTTCAAAGGACTATAACTTTCATGTTTTGAGTTTTGCTTGAATCCATTTTCATCTTGATGAAAAAATGGGGCAAAGTTAGGAAAAAATAAGGAAGTTTCATAACTTAGAAAATTTCTAAGTTATGAAATTTCTTCATTTCAAACCCTAATTTGTAATTTTTTATTTCTTGATGAACAAGTTTCATAATTTGACATGTTTTGATGAAAAATGAATCTTGACACTTGATTTTGACCAAAAAGTCAAAGTTTGACTTTTCAGTATACAGTCAAATTTTGCTCAGTTGACTGGAAAATTCATCTGTCAATCTTGTGCATTTGGGATCTTTTGAACTTGTTGAACATGTCAAGACAATGCCATTGAGTCCTTGAGTCCATATGTGAGCTTGGTTTGCCATTGGCTAGGTCAAACAGTCAAAAATTGCCTTTGTGCAGTCAAAACCCTAAAAATGACCATTTTGCCCTTTTGGTGATCTGATCAAATTTCTTGTGGAATTGTGATCCAAACTTGACCAAATGGTTCATATGAGTTCATAATGTTGATGTGGGTCAAAAATCATGAGGTTTAACTACCAATTGACCACAGTTGACTTTTTCCCAAATACAGCTGATTTCTAGGTCAACTGTCCAATTGACTGGGCAAAGATTGGAATCAAGGCTTGAAACTTGGTATGGATAAACTTGTGAGTCCAACATGAAGCATGAAAGTAAATTTGGGCATTTTAGGTCAAAACATCTTTGTGCAAACTCAAACCCTAATTTGGGTCAACAGTGCAAGGAGGAGTCTTGAGCAGAGCAAACCCTAATTTGATCTTGAGCTCCAAGGGTCTTGTGGTGAGAAAATATTGATGAAATGGGAGGGCAAATTTTGGGGTACAACAGTTGCCCACGTTCAATCTTCTTAGACCTGAGGTTGTAGATTGGCTTGCGTGCCTTTCGTGATCCGAAGGTGGAAGATGATTGAACACTAAAGTGCCCAAAAATTTGCACTCGCATGCTGGAGTATCAGCGATGTGATGGCGGGAATGGGCTTATAGATGCCATTTGGAGAGATGGTGGATATGAGGATGGGCTTATAGATGCCATCTGGAGACGCGACAGAACCTTGTCGGGAATGGGCTTATAGATGCCATTTGGAAGTGTTGATCGCGTAAGAGATTCCTTAGCGAGAACTTGCGTACTTGAGAAAGAAAGATGGCTTCCTGGCTTGCTACAGATGTTGATCTTCAGTCTCTTCATGCAAATATGCCCTGGCTAGATACAGGTATCGAATCTACAATCAAACGCTCACAAATATGCCCTGTCTAGATACGGGAATCGAATCTGGAACTTCAAAAGGTTGCTTACAGACGTGCCCTGGCTGGATACAGGTATCGAATCTCTAAACTCTTCGTGCAGATATGCCCTGGCTGGATACAGGTATAGAATCTGGAATCAAATACTCACAGATATGCCCTGGCTAGATACAGGAATCGAATCTGGAATTGGTCGTCTACAGATATGCCCTGGCTGGATGCAGGTATCGAATCTGGAATTTGTTGTCTACAGATATGCCCTGGCTGGATGCAGGTATCGAATCTCTAAACTCTTCATGCAGATATGCCCTGGCTGGATACAGGTATCGAATCTACAATCAATCACTCACAGATATGCCCTGGCTAGATACAGGAATCGAATCTGGAATTGTGACAGTTGATAGTAATCATCTTTGGATTGTCCTTTTTCTTGAAAAGGCAAGACATTAGTTGTATGCAATGTCATGATGTATGAGATGCATGATGTCATGATGTTCTCAAAAATAAATGAGATTGTGTGATATGATGCGTATATGCATGCGTCATGGTGTATGATAATGTGATGAATGTACTTTTGTCTAGGAAAATAAATCCTTGACGAGTGCCGGGAACTTGTTGAATCTTGGACTGATGTTTTGAAGAGTAGAGTTCTTCGTTTCCGCTGGGGATAATGGTTGCAAGAATAAATCGGTAGGAGAAAATGACTCCGTTGGGGAATAAACTTGTTGGAGAGATTACTCTGCGGGGAATTACTCTGTGGGAAGAGATACTTCACTGAGGTTTTGATGAGAGCTCCGCTGGGAATTCCACTGATAAGTTATGTTGGGGAATTTGATGAACTCCGCTAGGGATAGGAAGAACTTCGCCGAGGACGATCTTTCCGTGGTAATTAGCTGAGGATAACCCAGTTATAACCTGGTGGGGAAATAACCTTTGAATAAAGTCGGGGAGAGACGTTTGTACTCTGTAGGGGATAAGCTTCCGGAATCTACTGGGGAGGATGATTCAACTTTCCTGGGGAAACTTTTCAGACTGTACTGGGGAGATTGATTCCACTGGGGTGTCTGGTATTCTGTCGGGGAACAATCTTATCTTAAGACTGTCGGGGATGCTTGTTGAGGAATGTATATATACTTTGCTGGAGAATGTTGGGATTTTCTGGGGATACCCAACTTCCTCAAGGCTGACAGTAGACTAACTCGGCTTGGGGAGAGTATCGCTGACTTGCTGGAGATACTGTGCCTTTTTAGGGCTGATGGGAGACCAGCTCTGCTTGGGGAGTTGAGGTAACTTGGTTACGTTCTTCAGCCGAACCTACCTTGGTACCTTGGTGGACAGAGCAACTAGATTGCTTGGACAATTCTAAATTGCCCTTGTTTCTGATGTCATCTGTAATTAGTCCTTTGTTTCGCATGCAAATATTCATGATTAGCAATTAATGTCAAATGCATATATCAAAAATGGACATCGGACGTTATATGAAAAACAAAACAGAAAAAGGAAAAAACGATGGGTAATTTGTCTGAAAAATTGAACTTGTATTGATTTTGAAATTTGCCTGTAAATAGGCGTTTTATGTACAGGAGGCCGACGTCCTAGTAAGAGAACGCCGCCGAGCAAAATATAGTTTATACAATTTTGTGAAACAGAAACAAAACAGCTATGTGAAAAATAATCCCACTGGGTTCCAACTCTGCTATCGCCTTTATGTCTTCAAGCGTCTCATCACTCTACTGCTTAGTTGAAGATGAAGCTGATTGATTGGAGTCATCTGAGCCCGATAGTTGTTGCCGAATTCTGGACGCAAGGTGATCCAATGAGACATAGTATTACGCTTTATCCCTAACTTTTGCCTGGACCGCCCTTTCGGGTTTTCAGTCCACCGGGATACCCATTTTTTCCCAAGCCGCCTTTTCAGGTTTTCGACTTGCCGGGTGTACAGATTTTTTCATTTCATCCCTTATTTTTGCCCGAACCCTTTTGGTTCGCCGGGAAGCCCTTATTTTTGCCTAGGTGTGTCAACCTAGCGGGTCTTTTATTCAGGCGTAGTATCTTTTTACTATGTCTGCATTGGCGAGGTGAGGAAGGTCGTCACCATCCATGGTGGTTAGAATCATAGCTCCTCTTGAGAAGATATTTTTAACCACAAATGGACCTTCGTACGTAGGGGTCCATTTGCCCCTGGGATCACCTTGAGGAAGAATGATGCGCTTGATTACCAGGTCTCCGACTTGATACTCTTGTCGTCTGACTTTCTTGTTAAATGCCCTGATCATCCGTTTTTGGTACGTCTGACCATGACAAATAGCAGTGAGTCTCTTTTTGTCAATTAGGTTTAATTGATCAAGCCGAGTCTGGATCCAATCATCTTCGCTCAAACCTGCATCCTTCATTATCCGGAGAGAGGGTATCTGGACTTTAATAGGGAAGACTGCCTCCATGCCATAGACCAAGGAAAAGGGAGTTGCCCCTGTTGACGTCTGTGCTGAGGTGCGATACCCATGAAGAGCAAACGATAACATTTCGTGCCAATCTTTGTAGGTCACTGTCATCTTCTGCACAATCTTCTTGATATTCTTATTCGCTGCTTCTACAGCCCCGTTCATCTTCGGCCGGTAGGGAGAAGAGTTGTGGTGCTGTATCTTGAATTTCTCGCAGAGCTCAGTGATCATCTTGTTGTTAAGATTGGTACCATTATCCGTAATGATCCTTTCAGGTATACCGTATCGACAGATCAGGTTGTGCCGAATGAACTGTGCCACGACGTTCTTGGTTACCGTAGCATAGGAGGCTGCTTCAACCCATTTCGTGAAGTAATCAATCACTACCAGGATGAAGCGGTGCCCGTTGGATGCCGTAGGTCTGATTTCGCCGATCATATCAATGCCCCACATTGCAAAGGGCCAAGGTGCTGTCAAGACGTTCAGTGGAACCGGAGGAATGTGCACCTTATCAACATAGATTTGGCATTTATGACAAGTTCGGGAATGCTGATAACAGTCGGCTTCCATTGTGGACCAGAAATATCCTGCCCGAAGGATTTTCTTCGTCATGGTATGTCCACTGGAATGTGTTCCGAAAGTACCTTCATGTAACTCCGCCATGATCTTTTCTGCTTCAGTCTTATCCACACAACGCGGTAAGGTTGAATCATGGTTTCGCTTGTAGAGAATGCCATTGGTGAGGAAGAACTTTGCTGCGAACCTTCTCAGGAACTTCTTGTCATTAACAGATGCGCCTTTGGGATATTCTTGAGCTTCCAAGTACCTCTTCATTTCATGATACCAGGGTTTTTCTGTTACCTCTTCGGTCTCGAGATCGCAGCAATGTGCAGGTTCATCCAACTTCCAGATAATGATCCGGGGAGCCTCGTTATCCCATTTAACTTTGAACATAGAAGACATCGTAGCCAACGCGTCCGCTAACTGATTCTCCTCTCTTGAGAAATGTTCAATAGTTATCTCCTCGAATTGGGGAAGCAATGTCAGCACATACTCCTTGTAAGGAATAAGATTCGGGTGTTTCGTATCCCACTCGCCTTTGATCTGATTGATCACGAGAGAGGAATCTCCGAAGACACTCAGAAACTTGATCCTTAAGTCAATTGCAGCTTGCAGACCCATGATACATGCCTCATACTCCGCCATGTTTTTGGTGTAGTTGAAACATAGCCGGGCGGTGAGCGGAGTATGAGTGCCTTTGGGGGATATGATCACAGCGCTGATACCATTACCCAAAGAGTTCGAGGCTCCGTCAAAGTGCATAGACCATCGGGATCCTTCCTCAGGTCCTTCATCCGGTCCAGGTACTTCACAATCAGTTACTACCATGATATCCTCGTCTGGAAATTCAAAGTTCATCGACTGGTAGTCGTCCACTGCCTGGTGTGCCAAATGGTCTGCCAATACACTTCCCTTGATTGCTTTTTGAGTCGTCTACTGGATGTCATATTCCGTCAAGATCATTTTCCATCTTGCTATTCTTCCAGACAGAGCAGGCTTTTCGAATATGTACTTTATTGGATCCATTTTTGAAATCAACAGAGTAGTGTGAGTCAACATATACTGTCTCAGCCGGCGAGCAGCCCATACCAAAGCGCAACAAGTTTTCTCGAGAAGTGAGTACCGGGTCTCACAGTCGGTAAACTTTTTGCTAAGGTAATAAATGGCGTGTTCTTTTCGGCCAGACTCGTCATGCTGCCCCAGCACACACCCCATTGAGTTGTCAAGTATTGTCAAGTATAGGATTAGAGGTCTCCCTTCAACCGGCGGCATAAGAATGGGTGGTTCTTGGAGATACTCTTTGATTCTGTCGAAAGCGGCCTGACATTCATCGTTCCAACGTACTACTTGATCTTTCTTCAGCAGCTTGAAGATTGGTTCACAAGTAGCAGTTAGATGCGAGATGAATCGGGCAATGTAGTTCAACTGTCCTAGAAAGCCTCTGACTTCTTTCTCTGTCTTGGGAGTTGGCATCTCTTGTATGGCTTTCACTTTGGCAGGGTCCACTTGAATGCCTTTGTCACTTACGACGAAGCCTAGCAATTTTCCAGATCTCACCCCAAAGGTGCACTTGTTTTGGTTCAACCTCAGCTTGTACAACTTCAGACGGTCAAACAGCTTCCGTAGATGGTCAAGGTGTTCCTCCTTAGTTTGGGACCTTGCAATCATATCAGCGACATACACTTCGATCTCATGGTGGATCATATCATGAAATAAAGCAACCATGGCACGTTGGTAGGTTGCCCCAGCATTTTTCAACCCAAAAGGCATGACCTTATAGCAAAAGGTGCCCCACTGAGTGACGAAAGTGGTCTTCTCCATGTCTTCAGGAGCCATCTTGATCTGATTATAACCAGAGAAACCGTCCATGAAGGAGAATACTTTATGCTGAGCAGTGTTGTCAACCAGAACGTCGATATGAGGCAGAGGGAAATCATCCTTAGGGCTCGCCCTGTTCAAATCCCTGTAATCAACACACATTCGGACCTTACCATCTTTCTTCGGCACTGGAACCACGTTGGCAACCCACTGAGGGTAAGAAGTTACTGCTAGAAACCCGACATCAAATTGTTTCATAACCTCAGCTTTGATTTTCTCGGACATTTCTGGATGCATACGGCGGACCTTCTGTTTTACCGGAGGGCATTCTTCCTTGGTAGGCAGGTGATGAACCACAATATCGGTATCCAACCCAGGCATGTCTTCGTAAGACCAGGCAAAGATTTCCACATAGTCATGCAGCATCTGAATCAACCGTTGTTTCACACTGAGCTCTAGATTGGCCCCAATCTTGACTTCTTTTATGTCTGTCTCAGTACCCAGATTTACCATTTCCACTGGCTCTTCATGTGGCTGAATGGCCCTCTCTTCCTGGAGTAGCAGTCTTGCGAGCTCACCAGGAACTTCTCAATCATCTTCACCTTCGTCTTCAGCTAAGTTGATCGGATTTTCGAAGTCATAATTGGCAGTAGCAGAGTCGTTACCAGTGAGATCCAGAGTGGATTGGAACCTGTATAGGTGAGTGTGTGTAAATATAGCTGTTTTGCAATATATAATAAAGAAAGAAAAGGAGCACAAGATTTTGAAATGCAACAAACGTCCAATGTTTTTATTGATGATATATGAAAATGACACACAAAAGCCCTCACAAATGAAGCCACGGTACCCCGGGTAAGACACCGAGCCATAAAAGTTTCAAAATATTGTCTGTTACAAATTCAAAACAAAAGAGTTCATTACTGAGTGACAAAAGTAATAGGTGTGAAGTCCTTGGCAGTCCAGTTGCTTGGTCCATCGTCGGTTGTTGGGTAGATCCAACTGTCGAATTCAGATTCCTCCACGTCGTCTTCAATAGCATTCACTCCCGGGTTGGTGATAAACACAGGAGGTCTTCCAATCCTTGCCTTACGAACAGCCCTTTGAGCTTTTGCAGTGAAACCCAAGCCAAATTTGTCAATCTTTGGAGTGAAATCAGGAAGTCGGCCCCAGTTCGCACATTCACCCTTCTCAATAACAGCCCGGACATACCTTAAGGAAGCCATCTTCAAAGGAGGGTCTTCAATCACAGTTTCAGCTGATGCCAGTGTTTGAGGCACCTCTTCAAAGTGCTGGAATGGAGTCTCAATGAATTCCCCATCCATTTCTATGTACCGGAACGAGTTAAGGTGGCTGACCATATATTCTTCCTCCCCCTAACTGTCACAATTTTCCCTCTGACCGGGTACTTAAGCTTCTGATGTAGTGTGGAGGTCACAACTCCAGCCTTGTGGATCCATGGACGACCCAGCAAACAAGAATAGGATGGTCGGATGTCCATCACATAGAATGTCGAATCAAAGACCTGAGAACCAACCCGGATGGGAATGTCAACTTCCCCATGTACCATCTTCTTCGAACCGTCAAAGGCTCGCACAACAATGTTACTAGGCTTGAGCTCCAAACCCTCACAATCCAACCTGTCTAGGGCCTTCTTTGGTAATACGTTCAATGAAGAACCGGTGTCTACCAACACATGGGCAAGAGTAGTGCCCCTGCATTTAATGGAGACATGCAGAGCGTTGTTATGGTTCTTTCCTTTGGCAGTCAGATCAGAGTCAGAGAAGCCCAACCCATTATCGGCAGTCAAGTTGGCTACACAATCGGTAAGTTGATCAGCAGACGTTTCTTGTGGCACATGGGACGTCTTCAGGAAGGAAATCAGGGCCTTGGCATGGGCCTCTGAACACAACAACAGTGATAGCATAGAAATCTTTGATGGGGTGTGCCCCAGCTGCTCAACTACGTTGAAATCACTCTTCTTAATGATCTTGAGAATCTCTTCCATCTCTTGCTGGGAAGCTTCAACATTGGTTGTCTTTGGTGCCTCCGTCAGGGCAGGCAAATCAGTAGCAATCCCTTTGCCCCGAGCGTCAGATGACTCGGCAGCAGGGGTAGAAACAGGAACTTGATTAGGAAGGGAAGCAGGCACACTTGCAGGTGTGATGACAAGAGGTCTCTGAATAGCTGGTGGCGCAATATCAGGTGAGAACAGCCTACCACTGCGAGTAACTTTGGCAGGCCCGGTGATGTTACTGACACTGGTACTAGCATCAAACTCTTGTTTAACTTCAAGCACATAAACATCTGCCCCATAGTGCCATGGGACAGCTTTGTCGGACGTATAAGGGAGAGGCCCCGGAACAGTGATGATGATAGGAGCAATCTTCTGAGTGGACATGATTTTGACAGGATTTTTTGAGGGAGCCTTAGGAGGGTTGTTGAAAATAGTAACAATAGACACTTCTTCAGCAGGGACAGCAGGAACAGCAATCTTCTCGAACAAGATTTCTTTGCTATCCATCAGGCTTTGGATACCTGATTTCAGCAAAGGACAACCAACAGGTGAAACATCACATAGAAGGCAACCTCTACCACATCCCGGAAATAAACTGGCTAGCAATAGGTTCCTTTTGACGGTCAATAACGGAGTAACAATCTCTTCCACGGAGGTTACATACCGGTCTTCTTCCACAGCATTCACTCCATGCTAGGGCATGGGAGCAGTCACAACATTGGGCCTTTTGGGCGCCTCGAACTGTATTTCTTTAGCATCAATAAGGTCCTGAACCTTATTCCTAAGAGCCCAACAATCATCCGTAGTATGCCCCGGGCTGTCAGAGTGATAAGCGCAGCGGGCGTTGGGGTTGTACTTTGGAGAAGCTGTGTTCACTACCTTCGGAGCTTCTTTGACAGTTACCAGATTGGTTGACAGTAGTTGCGGAAAAATCTGAGACAGGGTCATGCTGAGTCGAGTGTACTGCCTTTTGGGTCTCTCACCCCTTGGTTGGTTATACTGCTGAGGAGCAGCAGCAGGCTTTGAAATTACCAACGCGTTGACAGCCTGGCGGCGTTCCGATTTAATTTGTCTTCTGGGACCATAAACAGCATTGGCTTCCTTCTTGAAGGGCTTCTTTTCAGTACTCGCGGAGGCACCTTTATGTATCTTCCCCGACTTGATACCAGCTTCTATCCTCTCACCAGTCAAGATCAGATCTGTAAACCCAGCAGAAGAATTACCAATTAGATGGTTGAAGAACGGACCAGATAGGGTCCCCAGAAACATGTCAACAAGTTCACGGTCAGTCAAAGGTGGCTGCACCCTGCCAGCCAGGTCCCTCCACTTTTGCGCATACTCTTTGAATCCTTCGCCCGTCCCCAGTGACATACCCTGGAGTTGGGTACGCGTGGGAGCGAGGTCGGAATTATACTGATACTGCTTATAAAATGCAGTAGCCAAGTCCTCCCAGTTTCGAATACTGGCTCCATCCAGCTGATAGAACCACTCGAGTTGAGCCCCTGAAAGGCTATCCTGGAAGAAATGGATCCACAGGTTCTTGTCTGCAGTGTAAGGTTGGATCTTCCTTACATATGATCTGAGATGCATCTTCGGGCAGGACAACCCGTCATACCTTGCAAAGATTGGCACTTTAAACTTCGGGGGGATCACAATTCCAACAACTAATCCCAAATCTTCGAAATCTAAGCCAGGAACTCTCTGCAGCTCCATAGCTGCCAACCTGTCTTCCAAGCCTTTGTACTTATCATCGGCGGGCGGGTATTATTGCTTTGAGTAGTCTTCGTCTTCTTCAGCCTCTCCTTCTTCAGCTTCGGATTCGGAAGGTACCGCAGCCCCATTCCCTTTACTGGTTCCCTCTTCAGATGTAGGGGGAAATTCAAGAACTCTTCTGGCTTCACCCTCAAACCTTCTTCCTAGGGTAGCCACCCCGACTCTCTTCTTCTTCTTTTTCACTTGCTCTTTGTTCCCAAGCAGGGCCTTTAGATCCTCCTGACCCTTTGCCAAGGTCATCAGGAGATGTTGAAACTGTGAGTTCTGAGACTGCAAGTCCTTGACCGTCTGTTCGAGATCCATCTTACTGAAATAAACAGCAGAAAGATAAGGAAACCTGGTGTGGAGACCTGCTTATGCGCATGATGAATGATATGTTTGTTTATGCAATGCATTCAAGGGTTTAGAAAATTCAAAATTGTTGCAAACAAAAAGAACGCACGTCATATTAATAAGAAGAAATTTATCAGTACATAAATGCCCCATGGGCCAAATATTACAAAAAAACTTCTCAAGGTAAAAAGAAGTTGCGCGTCCTCTTTGGTGCGATGTAGGTGTTGAGGATCTCTTCCTCATGGAGTCGGCAAGTAAGCTCCAAAACCTTCTTCTCACTGGCGTAGAAGCTGGCTTCAAAAGTATTTCGTTCCTCCTTGAGTTGGATCCAACTCTTCTGCATCTCCTCCCATGATGTTGGCATGTTAGGATATAGGATGGTGTAGGGAACCTCTCCTTCCTTAACGGGCTCCTTAATCACAGGGAGAACATGAGGGTAAGGCATCATTAGACTCTGGGCTCGGGTTCGTACCCACTTGAGATAAGGCTCAAGGGGGATGGAGTTCTTGTGCCCTAGTGTCTTGCTGTCTACCTTGTTAGGCATCTTCCAAGCTCTGATGAATCTTTGGCGAAGTCCTTGCGCATCGTCGTCGAAGTTAAAAACTAGGTCAGGAATCAACATGTCGTGAGGGCCATCCCTCCGTGCATATCCAAATTGTCTCAAAGCTAGAAAAGGGTTGTAAGTAATGCCTCTCCTAATGCCAAGCAATGGAACATTAGGGAACTCTCCACAACGATCGACGATGATGACATTTTCTCTAGACCGAGAACACCAATGTACATCAGAGTGAGTGAGGGTCATCAACCGTTGTGACCACCTTAAGCCTTGGTCACTCTTCAAAACAGATTGTGGAAGGTGCGAAATAAACCACCTTGCAAGGAGAGGAGTACAGCACATGAGAACACCCCTCTTTCTCATTGTTCGTGTGTAAAATGAGTGAAGAATGTCCCCAAGCAATGTTGGTATTGGATTTCTGGATAAGAAGATCTTGACGGCGTTGACATCTACAAGCTGGTCAGGATTTGGGAACAGGACCAACCCATAAATGAGGAGTGCCACAATTTCTTCAAAGGCTTGTAGATCCAATGAATTCCAACACTCTTGTGCCTTCTCAAACAAGAATTTTGCCAAGAAGCCTTTGACACCGCTTCTAGTTTCCCAATGCCCCTTGATGTCAGATGGTTGCAAGTGTAGTGCTTGAGCAACATCTTCAGGCTTTGGTTCTTTTTCCGTACCGTTGTAGGGTAGTTGATTAAGAATAGGAATTCTCAGGAGTTGAGAAAATTCCTCCAAAGTGGGCACCAATTGGTAGTCAGGGAATGTGAAACAGTGGTGAAAGGGGTCAAAGAACTGGAACAACACCTTTACCATGTCCTCTTCAATGCTAGTGTTGACTAGGCTGAGCAGTCTACCATGTCTTTCACTGAAGGGAGAGCTTTCCGGAATTCTGGATGTGAGCTCCTTGAGTTGAGGAGGGATTCTCACAAGGTTGACTTGGATAGTTTTCCTGCAAAGAATTTCCATGACCTTCAAAAACAAGAACAAAGATGAAGATCTAAACCCTTGAAATGGTTAGTGAATGCATATGATGCTTTATGATGTTCATGATGCATGCATAAATATGTGTACAAGCAATTCATACAAAACCCTAGTTTCAGGCTTGTATGGGGTTTCATAGGTAAGTACCCTCTTGAGTGTACTTGGCTTTAAAAACCTGTCCTATGAATAGTAACCGGGTTCTAAGGAGCTCAATATCATTGGATTGTTTTCCATGTTCATTGTTTTGGTTTAGCCACTTAACTAGCGACCAAAATATTCCAAGAAAACAACCCTCAATGAGTGTAGTATCGAGTATCTACCAACTTCGAACTGCACCAAAGCCGGTCATCTCACTACCCCTAATGAAAGGCCAAGATGGTCAAGTAAGGTTCTAGGTCATTAGTGCTTAGTGACATCACTATGCGGCCCCGTACTCTCCTTGATTGAACTCAAGGGTTACCGGTACTCACAAATATGTCGCACTAATATAGCTATTGCTTCAACCGTGTCGGTATACCCCGCACAGTTTCCACAACGTATTGCTATCTATGAATGTTTCCCCAAATCCGGGTGTAGGATTTCAAGCCCAAACAAGAGAACCAAGATATAAAGCAATCAAAGCAAACAATTAGTCATGCAAGAGGGAGATCTAAGCCCTAAGGTTACTCCACTTTTAAAAAACTCCCCAGCAGAGACGCCAGTTCTGTGATACGGTGGGAGAACTGACTTGGGTTTTGCGTTTGTTTTCGCAAATGTTTCGGTTAAGCAAGAGTCGCCACCGACTTTTTATTTTATCCTAAGGAAAGGTTAAAAAGCACAGCAAAAACCTTTGAGATGTTTTCTTGGGTTCGGGGAGTAGATTATAGAAAGGGAAGATATTAGCGCCCTTTCTATCCATGGTTATCCATGGGCTCTTAGTTACTTGCTTAGTTCACTTGCCTTATTTTTTCAATTGTTTGAAATGGTGCTTTCAATTGTTTGAAATGGTGCTTTGTGTGTGGGTTTGAAAATGTTTTGAAAAGAGGCCATTTGTTGTGGCAACCTTTGTAATGATCCATGTTTGAATGTATACAAAGGTGTACTTATCTTTTGAAAAGTTTTCAATGTTTTTGAAAGTTGTTTTGAAAGTGTGTTGTGTGGTTTTGAAAAATGGCAAGGATTGTTTTTGCAAGATTTGGTCAAGTAACTAAGAGTTGTCTACCCCTAAATTTCTCAAAGATCTTTCCTATGTTTTAACCCTTTTAACAATTTTGTTCCACCATTGTATTTGGTGGACAATCTTGTGTTAGGATGTTAACGGGACGGGCGCGGGTCATCGTTTAGACCATGATTGCAATAGTGCCAAGTGTCTTTGGCAATTTTTCCTTTAAGGGACTTGATCATTTTTAGGCAACTTTCGAAAGCGTCATCGAGGGACTATGATCATTTGATTTGTTTTGTTTTGCCAAAAACACTCAACATGCAACATGGCCCATTTATTGAAGGCAACAAGTGGAGTAACCCTAGGGGTGCAAGTGTAATTGGTGTTGTTCATTTTCATGATTTTTGTCTTTGAATTAGGTCAAGCTATTTATTATTTGATTTTTGCATACAAACCCTAAGTCTATCATGGCATATTTTAGAAAGCTTTTAAATGCGAAAGATAAAATCCTAAATTATTACAACACAATTATGGGATGGGGGGTACAAATTTTCAAATTGGGATATTTTAAATAGGAGAGTGGTATCCCAATATTTACAACCAAATTGAATCAATCGCAAATATAAAATGTATCAATGTACAAAAATAAACAAATGTGTATGTGTAAATGTATTTGTGTAAGTGTATATAATTATTTACAAGTGAAATAAAAATAATAAAAAAAGTTAATTTTTTAATATTTTCATGTTTAGGGCAAAACCCTAATTTTTGCAAATAAATAGTATTTATTATTTATCATATGCAATATTTATTAATTATATACAAAAAATAAATAAAAGAGAAGTATATTGTAAAAAAGTGATTTTTGAGGTTAAATATTAATAAAAATAAAAATGTATTATTTTTTGTATTTTTATCCTAAATATTCTAAATATATAAATATTTATATTATGTATTAAATATATTAAATATATTAAATATATACAAAAAATAAAAAATATTTGTTATCTACAAAAAAAAGTATATTTTTTAAAAAATGTTTTCAAAAGATAAAATAAGAATAAAATCAGAAAATAAAATGCTTTTGTGTTATTTTTTAGTATTTTAAATAAAAGTATATATATATATATATATATATATATATATATATATATATATATATATATATATATATATATATTTATTTACATATGGAATTAAATGAAACCAATAAATACCAAATAAAATGCAAAAAATGTGAGAAAAATATTTTTAGTGTTTTTTCATATTTGTATAAAAATATAAAATCAGAATTAAAAAGAAAAAATCAAAAATAGCAAATATATCTCAAAATGGGCCAGGGGGTGCAAATTGAAAAAAGGGGTGCAAAAAGTAGGACTGACTCAGGCCCAACCCAAGCCAGTCATCTTCAACCTCCAGACTTGTTTGAACAACAAAAACGCGCGCTTCCTAACTCCTGATTCCTGGACTTTCAAGCAAAACTCATAACACCAAAAATGTAGAGCATCAAGAGACGAATCCAGACATATAAAAAACTTGACTTAACTCTAAGAAACGAGGGAGAATTTCTTCATCCCCAATTTCTGACCTAAGTTTTTTCTAATGTTCAGGTTCCAAATTCTCTTAACACACACAATATAAATGAAAAGTGAGGATATAGGTAGCTTCAGGGCCATGAGTAGAGCATGTTTCATTCATAAACCTAAGCCTAACTCTTCTTAGATTGAGAGATAGAAGTCCAAAGTTTTACCTGTTCAGTTGGAATCGTGTGCAGCAATGGAGGTACTTTCAATGCAATGTGAGGACTTGTACAGCTTGCTTGAAGTTCAGGGATGCTCTTCCAACCTCTAGCTTGCTTTGAAACTAACTGAAACGAGCTATGTAACTCAACCTGCACAACTGTAATCTAGCTTGTACAAGCTGATTTCAAAAATGCCCATGTTATGAACATGCCTTGGTCAAGAACAAAAGTGACTTTTGCCCAACTTTGCCAATTCGATTCTCCCTAACCACAAGGGTGTTTGAGAAGTTCTTGGACAATTTGGAAAGCTTGGAATGTGTACTACAATCCATCTTTGTAATGCAAGTTGAAATTCCAAGTGGAAGCATGTGAAAAGTGGCCATGAAGTTGGGCAAAAATCCTGCCTAAAATAGGTCAAAAAATTTCTAAGTTAAGAATGTTTTGCACCCCTATTCCAAAAATCATAACTTGAGCTACAAGCTTATTTTGAGAAAACTTTGTGAATCAAAGTTGTAGATTTTGCAAAGGACTATAACTTTCATGTTTTGAGTTTTGCTTGAATACATTTGCATCTTGATGAAAAAATGGGACAAAGTTAGGAAAAAATACAGAAGTTTCATAACTTAGAAAATTTCTAAGTTATGAAATTTCTTCATTTCAAACCCTAATTTGTAATTTTTGATTTCTTGATGAACAAGTTTCATAGTTTGACATGTTTTGATGAAAAATTAATCTTGACACTTGATTTTGACCAAAAAGTCAAAGTTTGACTTTTCAGTATACAGTCAAATTTTGCTCAGTTGACTGGAAAATTCATCTGTCAATCTTGTGCATTTGGGATCTTTTGAACTTGTTGAACATGTCAAGACAATGCCATTGAGTCCTTGAGTCCATATGTGAGCTTGGTTTTCCATTGGCTAGGTCAAACAGTCAAAAATTGCCTTTGTGCAGTCAAAACCCTAAAAATGACCATTTTGCCCTTTTGGTGATCTGATCAAATTTCTTGTGGAATTGTGATCCAAACTTGACCAAATGGTTCATATGAGTTCATAATGTTGATGTGGGTCAAAAATCATGAGGTTTGACTACCAATTGACCACAGTTGACTTTTTCTCCAATACACACTAGTGTAGAAATGACTTTTTACATCGGGTGAAATTGACTTTTTACATCGGTTTTGGGTCCGATGTAAAGTCAGGCGATATAGTAAATCAGGGACTTTTTACATCGGTTTTGGGACCGATGTAAAAAGTCCCTTTTTTACATCGGTTATAATATCAGAACCGATGTAATAACCTGTTATTATGCACATTTTTAAAATAATTGATCCAGTTTTTTACATTGGTTGGAAGTAATACCCGATGTAAAAAGTCCCTTTTTTACATCGGTTTTAATATATTAACCGATGTAAGAAACAGTTATTATGCACATTTTTTAAAAAAATTGATCCAGTTTTTTACATCGGTTGGAAGTAATACCCGATGTAAAAAGTCCCCAGTGACGCGACTTTTTACATCGGTTATTATCCCCAACCGATGTAAAAAGTCCCTTTTTGAAAGTTTTTACATCAGTTTTTACTAATAACCGATGTAAAATGTATGAAATTTTTTTGGAATAGATTATTTATTTTTTGGGTTTCCCTATACAAATATAATTTGTACTAATTTTTTCATATTTTTCCAATATCAAACAGACAATATTTATGTCGCTATATAGATTTCATAGCTTTCCAACATCACATATATCACATTTAGGACGATGTTTTCATATTTTTCACAACAAACTTACAAATTGAACAATTGTATTGCAAACTTGTATTGTATTACAACATACAAACTTACAATTACAAATTCTTCACAAAATATAAAACAATATTCAACTATTTATAAGTCTTTTTCAAAACTTACAATTACATAATATTCACAAAATATACATATACAAAAATATTCAACTATTTCTAAGTTTCCAAACTTGAATTACCAATATAAAATCTTCGGTAGACAACACCAAAATCATATTGCCTGACAATAAATAATAACAATTAACATCAGCAAAAAAAATCAAGAAACTCAACACATGAGCAAAAACCACATGTATTGTGCAAAAACCACAACTTATACAATTCTATAAAACTCACCAAGATAAACTTAAGTTCCATGTAACTCAAAGAAACATTTTGCCCAACGAAGTCGCAAATCATACAAATCATCTGGTGTTAATTCTGTTGGGTCATCAAATACCTATAATACATAAATATAACAATATAGAGTTGTTTTTTAAAAATTCATATTAAGTCGAAAAACAAAAAGTAAAGAACAAAGTAAAGTTATTTTTAGTACCTGCATCCAATTCTCGGTTATATTAGCAGAGACAATATCCAACATATTTTTCATCACATAGTATCCACAATCATTAGAGTTATGTTGTTGCCTTGTCTACAATTGAATGACATAATTAGTGAATATTTATCATAAATTTAACTATAGAATTACAATTTACATCACACTTACATTGGGATGAAGCCATGTAGCCTTTTTTCTATTTCCATTTGCCATTTGATGAATCCCAAAAGAACTAATACAGAAAGATATAAACATCACATAACTAAATATACTCGCCAATGAAAAATCATATAACTATTAGTTGTCAATGAAAGTCACATGAAAGATAAACTTACTTTGTAATAATTTTCTTCGTGTTCTGGTCAATTTCCCGATGAAGTGAACAAAATACGACAACTAAATTGTCTCTTGGACACATGACTATTAATTGCCAATGTCTCCTGTACGTGTGTGTGGAAACAGAAAAGTCGCATAAAATATATATGTTATCAAAATTAAATAATATAAAACACAATTTCATAAAAATTCTTACCCATGAATTAATGGTAGTAAGTGGCACGCTCTGTTTTCATCACGTAACTTTTCTAGCACGTAATTTTTAACATCTTCACCGTGCCATATCCATTTTGTATAACTTTGACAAATCCCTACACAAATTAGATGATCCATGATTTCTTTCTTACTACGTTTTGGTTCTTTATTTGCACAACGAATACATGGACAGAGAAAAAGCGTAGGAAGACTTTTGTCAGCATTACTTTCAGCAAACTGTAGAAATTCCATCACTCCATGTTCGTACTCGTCACTTAATCGATTAGCTCTCATCCAACTACGATCCATAACTATGTTCACACGGAGGAAGGTCTGACGAACGGTGTGTCCGCGGCTGCGCTACTTCACGGAGATTCCGAGATTGCAAGTTGCGCTGCTTCGCGGAGAAAGAAAAATAGAATCAAATTTCAATGGCAAGGTGATAACTCTATTAAGTTTGATAGGTTAAAGATAAACAATGTGTTTCTGAGAGGACCATTAATTCTTTTGTCATAGGTTTCTAAATTTTCCATTTCTTTTATTTGGTGAGCATAAAAATAGGAGAAAGGGAATCAAATATAATAGTATAATAATAGTAACAAGAATGGAACAAAGTATAAAACACACGAGTAACAAAGTGTAATTTATAATAGTATAGTAATAGTAATGAGACTGTAACAACGAATTAATAAGCAAAATTTGGCAAAACATTGGTTTTAAACCAAATATCGTTGAACAACTATTTGGTAACATAATTAGAATATTAATTATTTATAAAAATTTAGATACTCCCTTCCGCTATTCTCTCTTTTCAAACTCTTCTTACAATCTAACATACTTTAAATATAAACTCAAAGAGGAATAATGCTAATCACTCATTTTCAAACAAAAATTTGCACTTACAGTTGAAACGGCGAGCGAAGAGTCGTGAAGGGCGTGAATCGGCCGACGAGGAGTCGTGAAACGGAGATTCCGAGATTCCGAGATTGCAAGTTGTCACTATAGTTTTTCCAAGTCTTCCTTTATATTTAGCTGTTGGACTCACAATGCAAATGGAAATGGAAATTGAAATTGTTATAACTGCCAGGATAGTAACCCACGTAAGAGCATACATCAATGACTCTTATACATTTTAAGAGTCTAAACTATGAACTTTGGTCTAGTACCTAACAACATTGGCCAGATCGCTTATAAAAAAATTTATAGCCAGATCTACTAAACAGGAGCATTATAATATTACCAAATTAATTCAAGCAAAACTTCTCTAACCACAAAAATTAGTTCATAACATCTAATATATTAATATCGTAAAAGAGAATATAACGAGTTCTATTTGAGAAGGGAAAAATTAATAGACATACACTTTTTTATCGCAAGACATGCATTTACATGTAGATAAGATATATAAAACTGGTTGGTTAAATGTATTCTCAAAAGATATCAGAGTTAGATGTTTTTCAAAACTGTTTGTAAAGGTATTGTCAGCACCCGGTTTAGGCTTAGTTTTGACAAAAATAAAACAAATAAGACCACCAATACCAACAACTCCGATGCAAACTCAGTTTCTCAAAACAAATATTTATCTAAGTACAATCTAGGAAATGGCAATTTATTTAAAGAAGAAATGACCAGTTAATTTATCTCTTTTTTATTTTTTGCTGAAATATTTTATTGAAAAGTAGGGGAAATTAAAACTACTAAAACTCAAACACAAAGGGATATATGCATGCGTGTTTCATTGGAAAATGATTCTTTTTATTTATACATTACAATTTACTATAAGTAGCAATTTTATTATCTATAATCTTACTGTGAGCCTATTTAGTATTTTTATATACCTAAATTTAGATTCGTTTCTTCCATAGTGGCTAAATACTATTTTTTTCTATACTTAATATATTAAATATATCTTATCAAATACACCTTATAAAATGAAAGAAGTTACTGAATAAAAGATGGGACATAAAACCTAAACAAACAAAAGCTATAATTAACAAAAATCAACCAAACAAATAAATAACATTGATTAAATGCCATTACATCAACCATTTTAAAGTTTAATTATTTTAAATTCTTTTCCTCTACAAACTTCATGAATATTTTATTTTATAAGATTCCTACTCTAGTAATCATTTTGGTTTGCACTCATTTGCGATTTTCTGTGACTAATATTCAACTGTATCGAATGATAATTACAGATAATGAGCTATTGCTTTCAAGGATGTACAAATAATGATATAATATTCTATTTTACAAATATTTGAATATACATAGAATAGTGTGACCATTGTTTTTGACACTTAACATAAAACATAGTTTTAAACTACAATTGTCTGCAAGAGTTAGAATCACTGAGAGTGGTTTAGTTTTATAGATTATGTCTCTTGCATGTGAATATGCTATTGAACCAGCTAGTAAAGTTCAAGAGTATTATGGAACACTTTATGGTGGCTCCCTGCTTGCTAATTATACTATCATTTTTAACCTATTGTCTATTACCTTTGTATGGTTATTTAAAAAATAATACATGAGAATTAAATAAAGAAAAAATATGATCATATATACTTGCAGTAGAACCCGTAAATCACTACTCTTCTAGTCATCATTTACATAGTCTTACAACATAAGTTAATGAAAACTCCTAGTTGAAAATCACGAGTCTATAACTTTGACAGTGACACTAAATATCCCCATTAACAGTTAATACCTTTATGCTCTCAAATAAATGACATCTAACTTTAAATGGAAAAAGATGTCAGCCAAAAGGAACCTTTACTTTCTATCATTATAAACAAAGTCTGATGCATTTGAAAAGAATGTTTACTTACAAAATCCAATATCCATGAATTAAGAAACAATAAATAGGCATGTAAGGTTGTAAACAACTATTCCTTATAAATAGGCATGTGCTAATGTTTTCTACTCTTGTATTTACAGAAGCAACATGTTTGCTTCTTATCATGAACAACATTCGATCACCGTAACTCGTCGTAGAACAACGAAACACAAAAAGATTGTTTAAATAGCTTCGGGATAAAATCGTAAACGAAATTTCTCTTCTAAGCCTAACAGAAGATAATGTGAAGTATTTAGTTGCTTTAGGAAATGGTTCTGAATTTGTAGGAAATATTTCTATTGCGACTGTAGTTGAAGTTATGGATGGTTCAATAGCCCTAACTAAAGTTGCTCAAGTGTTTGATGGTCTTTGTACTATATTAATAGAACATACATGACATTACACTAGAAAAAGAACTATTGTTCTATTGTTAAATGTGCCTTCAATAATAGTACAGAGTTAAAGACTTAAAGTATCAGATGAAGAAATAATTAGTTAGTTAGACATTTATTCAAACACATAGTGAGCACTAAGACAAAGAAACAATCTTAAACTATTTTCGACAATTTCTTCAAACACTTAAAGAATAGTAAAATAATAGAAAGAAGCATATTATTACAAAGTATAACCAAAACACAAACCCTTGAAATAGATAATCCAAAAAATTATATCTAACTAATACAAGAAATTTAACCTACATTGAATTTTCAAATAATAAATCAACCTTGCTTAACAACAAAATCAAACAAAAAATGAAATAAAAAAGATAAGAGAAAAACCTAATTTTACCTTGAGCAATTGGTGGAGAAGAAGAACTGGAGAAGAGCACTTGAACAAAGGAACCATGAAGAGATGACGACAAGTGGCAGAGAAGAGAAGCAGTAGAGGAGCCCTTGAAAAATTGGCGGAGAATAAAGAAGATGGAGCGGCAGTGTGTTTTGTGAGGTGGCGGAGAAGAAAGAATATTCTTTAGGGTATCTATTATTTTTTTATTTTTAGATGAAAATTAATCTATTATTGTTATTATGAATTGGAGAAATAAAAATTAAAATTAAATCAAGTTTTGTGGAAATGCGCTCGAATATTTTTTTTACACGCGTTTGTCTATTACATCGGTGGAAAGTCCCACCGATTTAATATTTTGCTTTTTTTTTAAACGCGTTTGTCTATTACATCGGTGGAAAGTCCCAACCGATGTAATATCTTACTTTTTTTTTTACACACGTTTTTATGATTTTTCAATATATTTTATATATTAATTCAAGCAATCATTTTTTACATCGGTTTTTATTTAAACCGATGTAATATCTTACTTTTTTTTTTACACACGTTTTTATGATTTTTCAATATATTTTATATATTAATTCAAGCAATCATTTTTTACATCGGTTTTTATTTAAACCGATGTAATATATTGCTTATATTTTTTTTACGTTTTTGTCACCTTGTTTCTTATTTACAAAAATGCCACCGTGTTTTTTTTCTGGAAATCTTTTACATCGGTGGATGAGATTGCCCGATGTAATAGGTGACGAAAAAAAATTTTCCCTTATTTTTTATATCATTGCAAATAAATACCTGATGTAAAAAGTTTGTTAACTGTATTTTTTACATCACCTATTTTGATACCCGATGTAAAAACTTTTTCTCAAATGTCTTTTTTTTAGTAGTGACAGCTGATTTCTAGGTCAACTGTCCAATTGACTGGGCAAAGATTGGAATCAAGGCTTGAAACTTGGTATGGATAAACTTGTGAGTCCAACATGAAGCATGAAAGTCAATTTGGGCATTTTAGGTCAAAACATATTTGTGCAAACTCAAACCCTAATTTGGGTCAACAGTGCAAGAAGGAGTCTTGAGCAGAGCAAACCCTAATTTGATCTTGAGCTCCAAGGGTCTTGTGGTGAGAAAATATTGATGAAATGGGAGGGCAAATTTTGGGGTACAACAGTTTTCATTTATTTTGCCTGAGCTTAGAGAATTTTAAGTTTGAATATCTGGAAAAAAATTAGGTCAGATTTGGAACCATTTAAAATTCGTGTTCATCTTTGATCCATTGCTTAAGTTATTTACATATTTGAAATCATGGTGAAATTTCTAACAAATTTGATGTTTGAAGTTTTGAGAATGGTTGAGAAATGTACAAGTTCACAAATTCAAAAATGTTGTTGCTCTCACTGTAAACGCGCGCAGGGAAGAAGATAAAGTGCAGGACTAGAATTTGTTTTGTAATATAATAACATGGTTTCAGTTTAATACACTGATGTATAGCTACCCCAGTGGTAAGGTAGCACGCGTATATTGCAGAGGGCGTGGGTTCAAGCCCCAGCGCTGCCACTTTTTGCCTTTTTTCTAACATTTTCTCTCTTTTAGCTCCAACCATGCACGCCTGGGCCTAAGGCCATTGGGCCTTGTTTTTTTACTAAGACTCACCCTTTGCCTGCTTGTCACAATACATGCCCAACTTTCTCTCTTTTTATTTTTTTTTTATTTTTATGATTACAAAAACACCATTTGGCCAAACTCAAAAAATTGTTTTACTCCTAAACACCCTAAATTCCATTTTTTACCTCCTGACTTTATTTTTCATATTTTACTTTATTTTCTTTAATTTATTTTTATTTTTATTATTATTATTATTATTATTATTTATTAATCAAAAAATCAAAAAATATTTTTATTTGTTATTTGCATTTTATTCCTTTTAAAAAAAACTAAAAAAGACAAAAATATTTTCTTAAACAAACTTAATTTCTTTTTCTTAATAAATTAGTAATTAGATTCAGGTTTAATTATTTTCTTTTTAATTAAAATTAACTTGGAATTTAGGTTTTCTTTTAATTAATTAATATTCTATACTATTTTGATTAAACTTAAAACTTTTTCTAAAAAAACCTAAAAAATGCTTTCTTGATTAAATTTAATTTCTTTTCTTAATTAATTTAGGTTTAATTTTCTTAATTTAATTAATTACTTATTTTAGTTAATTAGGTCAAAACCAAACCCTTTCCTTAAAAACCAAACAAAAATCCATTTTCTTTTCCATTTACATCCTTGCACATTGTATTTTTATTTCTTGTACATTATTCAAGTTTCAATATGATTGTAATAGATAATTAGGTTTAATTTCTTGCAATCCCCATTTGTAAATTTGTATACCCCATCCCCAAATGATGTAATAGCGTAGTAAATTTACTTTCCGCAATTTATAACTTTCATATAAATGCTAGTAATTAGGATTTGTATGGGAAGATAAAAATCAACAAATAGATAATCCTAACTCAAGATAAACCAATCATGAAAAAATAAACACTTGCACACTTGCACCCTTAGGGTAATTCCACTTGTTGCCTAAAAAATGGTCATGTTATGCATGTGATATGTCTTAGCAAAACAATCAAAAACACAAGATCATAGTCCCTCGATGACGCTACAAATGTTATCTTTCAAATGATCATAGTCCCTCAAGAGAAATGCTAAGATATCTCACAATATTGCTATCATGACTATACGATGACCCACGCCCGTACCTTTACATCCAAAGATAAGGCTTATTACCAATCAATGGTAAGATAGCAATATCAAAGGAAAGGAGAGAAATGAACAAAAGACTTTTGAGTAGGTAAAAATGTTCTTAGTTGCTTGCTCACTTTCAAAATAAAACACACACTAAACATTTTCAAAAACAAACATCTTTTCAAATACACCAACACTTTCCATGAAATATTTTCAAAAGTCCAACACTTTGTATACGTTCTTACGAACGAGAACCATTACAAAGTTCGCCTAAACGAAGGTGCCTTTTCAAAATACTTTCAAAAACCATTACAAAGCACATTTTCAAACAAAACAAGTGATCTAGCAAACAACTAAGAGCCTATAGATAACTATGGATGAAAAGGGTGATAACACCTTCTCTTTCCATAATCTACCCCCCGAACTCAAGAAAATAATATCAAAGGTCTTTCCTGTTCTTTTCAGCATTTCCTTATTGGATAAAAGAAAAGTCAGTGGCGACTCTTGCTAACCGCAACAATTGCAATCAAACGCAAACATCCCAAGTCAGTTCTCCCACGGTATTATAGAACTGGCGACTCTGCTGGGGAAAACTTAAAAGTGGGGTTACCTTAGGGCTAGATCATCTTTATTTGCTTTCACTGTTTGACTTGCTTGCTTTACATGTTGGTTATTTTTTTGGGGCTTATTTTGATCCTCTACCCGGATCTGGGATACCTTATAGGTAAGTAGCAATACATTGTGGAAACTGTGTGGGGTATACCGACATGGTCTAAGCAATAGCTACATTAGTTTGACACATTTGTGGGTACCGGTAGCCCTTAAGTAGTTAAGGAGAATACGAGGCCGTTGTGTGGTGTCATGAAGCACTAACTGACTTTAGAACCATTACTTGACCAACTTGGCCATTAGGAAGTACTGAGATAGCCGGCTTTGGTGCAGTCTGAAGTTGGTTGATACTCGATACTACACTCATTGAGATCGGACTTCTCGGGATATTTCACTCGCCATTAAAAAGGCTTGCACAGAAACAATGCCCGACAAGAAAGATCAGTGATATTGAGATCCCTTAGAACCCGGTTACTATTACTAGAACAAGTTGAGCTAACTAAACTTCAAGAGGGTACTTACCTATAATACTCCATGCAATCCTAAACCTAAGGACTTGTTTGTCTTGTGTGTATATGCTTACTTGTACATAACATCATAAACATCATAACATCATAAGCATTCTCACTAACCATTTCAAGGATTATTGGGATTTATCTTTGTTCTGTTTTGTAGGACATGGCTTCCATCCGCAGGAATACTATCCAAGTCAATCTCGTAAGAGTTACTTCTCAATTAAAGGAATTAGCATCGAGGGTCCCTGATAATTCTTCATTCACCGAAAGACATGGTCGCCTCCTAAACTTGGTTACTTCGAGCACTGATGAAGATATGATGAAGGTGCTTTTCCAGTTCTTCGACCCTTTGCACCATTGCTTCACCTTTCCTGATTACCAGCTTGTACCTACTATGGAAGAATTCACTCAACTCTTTAGGATTCCTATCCTCAATCAACTACCTTTCAACAGTACAGAAAGAGATCCAAGCCCTGAAGAGATTGCCCGAGTGCTACACTTGCAACAATCCGACGTCACGACTAATTGGGAAATAAGGAGTGGTGTCAAAGGGTTCCTAGCCAAGTTCTTATTTGAAAAAGCCCAAGATTGTTGGAACTCTCTGGATTTACAAGCTTTTGAAGAAATCTTGGCCCTTCTCATCTATGGGATGGTTTTATTTCCAAACCCTGACCAACTTATAGATGTAAATGTTGTCAAAATCTTCATGTCTCACAATCTGGTGCCTACTTTGTTGGGAGATTTCCTACATTCTCTCCACTCTTGCACTATGAGGAAAAGAGGAATCCTCATGTGTTTCACTCCTCTTTGGGCTAGACGGTTTATTTCGCATCTTCATCGGTCTGTGTTGAAGAACGAGCAAGGTTTAAGATGGTCAGAAAGGTTGATGTCACTCAGACATTCGGATATTCACTAGTGTTCTCGATACTTAGAGAATGTTACTATCATTAACATTTGTGGGGAATTCCCTAATATTACTTTGCTTGGCATTAGGGGAGGTATCACTTGAAGATGTGAAAAACACAAGAAGGGGGGTTGAATTGTAAAACTTAAAATCAAATGCAGACAACACGTTATTTTTATCCTGGTTCGTTTGATCTCAAACTACTCCAGTCCACCCGTCAAGGTAATTTCGCCTCTCTCCAACGAGGTCTTAATCCACTATATTCAACTGAATACAACTACTAATTTAACAACTGTTAAAGCCTTCTTGAGTCTAACCACAAATCGGTTTATCTCAAGGAATTTCTCTTACAGATAATTGAACAAAAGTGTGTTTGATGTTTTCTAAGAAAACTATATATCACAATTGTGATAATACATAATATTAAGCTTAGATTGAAAACTGAATTGCTAATGCTTTTACAGTAGGCGTGGTATGAAGGCTTTAGCAAATTGTATGAATGAGAACATTTTCGTATGCGTGCATGCGTGTGGAGTATTAGCCTTTTCTTTTCTCACATAGTCTTGTTTAAATAGCCACAGAAGAGATACGTTGGTTGTCCATAAATCCATTTCAATGCTATTAACGTTCTTTCCTTTTTTAGAAGATCTTTGTCTTGGAATAAAGCCGTTGGTAATAAATTTGTCTTGAATGCTTAGTAACGTTGACACTTCAGAGTCTTCTCTGCTTATGGTAATCAGAGTGTTCTTTCCTTTATGCTGACGCTTCTGAGTGCTGATGACTTGGTTAGGATCTTGATCAGAGTCAGAGTATTTTATGCGCAGATTCTGTTCATCAGGCTTCAGCGTATAGCACATGTTATTTGATCTTCTGATGCTGATATATCTTTTGATGCTGATGTTGATACTGATATTCTGATGCTGATTCCATCAGACTTTCTGTAAATACACAACATAATTTTAAGTAGCATATATGTCTTAAACATAAATCTTAAAATTTATTTAATCTTGTATTTTGTTATCATCAAAACTCTAACTGAGGGTTGTAGAATCAAACTATGTTCTAACAATCTCCCCCTTTTTGATGATGACAAAAACCAGATTTTTTCAATTAAAATAAAATAATAAAAGGTATCAGAGATTAAGGATAGAGAGGAAAAGGTATCAGAGATAAACAAATAACGAATAAAAGGTATCAGAGATAAGAAGATAAGGAATAAAAGGTATCAGAGTAATGAAGAGAAAAACTCCCCCTGAGTTGATTACTTCCCTTTAATTCCATGAGACCTTGAGCATCAGAACTTTACTTTATCAGAGTTCATCAGATTCTTGTACCTGTAAGCTTTTCAGAAGAAAGAAATTCAAATATATCAGAATGTTAGAATGTTTGAGACTTATGTCTCAGTAATCTGTTATTGAAAAATATCATTCTTTCTCCCCCTTTTTGTCAGTTATCAAAAAGCACAAATAATCAGAGTTAAAGTGATCAGAGCTAAGAGAAACGTTTATATTAAAAACATAAGCAATGATTAGTTCAGAACACGTAAAATATTACAGACAAACATGTAAAGAAAACAAGGAAAACACAAGAAAATTATAAGAGGAAGGTGGAAGACGTGTGAACAGGGCTTCCAACATGCTCTTGATTTGATTGTTGGTTTCCTGTTGCTGAGACACCATGTTTGCTATAGCATCAATCTTGGTGTCCTGCTTATCCATTCTTTCATTCATCAGCATATCAGATCTTTTCAAGTCCTCCAGAGTCTGCCTGTCAAGAGAGGAAGCTTGAGGATCTTCAGAAACAGGGTGCTTCTCAGAGCTTTCTTCAATATCTTCTTCTTGAACCTGTTCTTCAGCTGGAATCATCTGTTCTTCTGCATGTTGAGCTTTGGATGCTGGACGCTTTTCAAACCAAGGAGCAATGTCCAAATGGAGAATTTCTTCCTTAAGCAGCTTGCTCAGAATTGGACCTTCAATTTCCTTCAGCAGATTGCTGAAGTTCTGTTGAGCCTGTCCATAGCTCTGGTCTTGCAACTTAAAGGTTTCAGAGCATACCCATCTTCTTCCCTATGATGTAAGACGTAACTTGATGATTTGAAGAAGAAGCGTGAATCCAAAATTCCTTTACCAGAATAGGAAATGTTGGACCCACCAGCCTGTCAAAATACTTTTCCCAACCTTGAGCTTTAACCTCTTCAGATAAATCAAAGCCATTTTCTTTGAGACTGTTGAAATCCACTATCAGTTCAGACAGAACTTCAAGATTCTTGATTGGAGTGAGAAGCGTTCTGAATGGTACTTCATATTGTTCAGATGAAACAGTTTTCTGGGAACCTGAAGAAGGAATGCTGGAAGAAGCCATGTTCACACGAGGTTTTTGTGAAAAAGATTGAAAGGTTTTCTTGAGAAAGTAAGAATACTGAAATCAGAAATATTGAGAGAAAACGAAAGTGAAAGTAAAAAGAGTGAATGGTGTGAAGTGTTTAAATAGATTTCTAAAAAGTTTTTGAAAACATAAACGTTTAAGAGAGAGAAATAAATAATGATTATTAGCATTTAATGATAGCTGATTTTAGGGGATTTAGAAAGATATTTGGAACGGTTACCCATGACATGTGTCTCAATGCATCCAATCAGCGCTTTGCCTTTTCAGAAACGTGAACGCGTGTTCAGCCTCAGAAAACAGCTGATGACTGGATGACACTTGTTTGCTTGAGTGAACAACACTTCTATCCTTGAACTGAAGCGCTCAGATCTTCATGGATAGATTCTGATACAATCTGCATTTCTAAAGTTCTGAAAGAAGATTGATCACTAGTTCACAGAAAATAAACACAATTCTGAAGGTTAATATATAAAATTAAAACAATTTTATTCTGGGCAGAGCTTCATGCCGAGATGTTTCAGAATGAAGTTGAACCTATCTTCAGAAAGTGGTTTTGTGAAAATATCAGCCCATTGATGGTCTGTGTTAATAAATTTAAAATTTAAAATCCCTTTCTGAATATAGTCCCTAATAAAATGATGTTTTATTTCTATATGCTTAGCCCTAGAATGCAAAATTGGATTTTTACTTAAGCAAATAGCAGAAGTGTTGTCACAGAAGATATGAATGTTACTCTCAAATATCTGGAAGTCCTCAAGTCGACTTTTCATCCAGAGCATTTGTGTGTTGCATCCAGCTGCTGCTATGTATTCAACTTCTGCTGTTGATAGAGCAATTGTGGATTGTCTTTTGCTGGACCATGAGATCAGATTTTCTCCCAGAAACTGGCAGCTTCCAGAAGTGCTTTTACGTTCAACTCTGTCTCCAGCAAAGTCAGCATCACAGTATCCTACTAAGCTGTAATCACTTGATTTTCTATAAAATAAACCCAGATTAGTAGTACCTTTCAGATACTTGAAAATTCGCTTAACTGCTGTTAAGTGAGATTCTCTAGGATCTGATTGGAATCTTGCACAAATGCATACACTGAATAAAATATCAGGCCTTGATGCTGTCAGATAAAGAAGAGAACCAATCATACCTTTGTAGACCTTCTGTTCTACCTTTTTGCTTACCTCTTCTCTTTCCAGAATGCACGTGGGATGCATTGGAATCTTTGATGGCTTACATTCTGAGAGATCAAATTTCTTCAGAAGTTCTCTGACATATTTGCTCTGATGAATGTAAGTTCCTTCTGGGGTTTGATTGATCTGAATGCCCAAAAAGAATTTCAGTTCCCCCATTAGGCTCATCTCAAATTCTGCCTGCATACACTTAGCAAACTTTCTTCCCAGAGAAGGTTTAGTAGATCCAAAAATGATATCATCAACATAAATTTGACATACTAAAATGTCATTCTTAACTGTCTTACAGAATAAGGTTGTGTCCACTTTCCCTCTGGTGAATTCCTTTTCTAACAGGAAGTTACTTAGTCTTTCATACCAAGCTCTGGGAGCTTGTTTCAGACCATACAGTGACTTCTTTAGTTTGAAAACATATTCTGGATTTTTTGAACTTTCAAAACCAGGAGGTTGGTGCACATATACCTCTTCTTATATATAGCCATTTAAGAATGCACTCTTAACATCCATATGATACAGAGTGATGCCTTTATTTACAACAAATGAAATTAAAAGTCTGATAGATTCTAACCTGGCGACTGGAGCAAAGGTTTTTGTATAGTCTATCCCCTCTTGCTGACTATAAACTTGTGCTACCAATCGTGCCTTGTTTCTGATGACTTCACCTTGTTCATTCAGTTTGTTTCTGAACACCCATTTTGTTCCAATGACATTGAATCCTTTTGGTTTGGGAACTAGATCCCATACATCATTCCTTGTGAATTGATTCAGCTCCTCTTGCATTGCTAGAATCCAGTCATTATCCAGAAGTGCTTCATCAATTGAAGATGGTTCAATCATAGAAACAAGTCCCATGAGGGATTCTTCAGAGTTTCTAAATCTAGATCTTGTTCTGATTGGATCTTCCTTTCTTCCTAAGATTGTTTCTTCTGGGTGATCCATGCTGCTTCTGGATGGTCTTTTCTGAAGTTGATCAACAGAAGGTGTTGGATTGCTTGTAGTGCCTCTTTCTGATGTTGAGGGAGTGTCTCTGTTAAGAGCTTCTGATGACTTGTCTTCAGTACCTGTGAATTCAACTTCCATACCTGCAAGTAATTCATTCTGCTTTGACTTTTGAGAGTCAAGCTTATCATCAAAACGAACACTGATTGATTCTTCAACAATTTGTGTTTTTGTATTGTATACTCTGTACCCTCTTGAGCGTTCAGAGTATCCTAACATAATACACTTTTGTGCTTTAGAGTCAAACTTGTTCAAATAATTTTTTGTATTTAAAATAAAACAAGTACATCCAAATGGATGAAAATATGAAATGTTGGGCTTTATGTTCTTCCACAATTCATATGGAGTCTTTTCCAGAATAGGTCTTATGGAGATTCTATTCTGAATGTAGCACGCTGTGTTTATTGCCTCTGCCCAGAAGATCTTAGCAACGTTTGTCTCGTTGATCATGGTTCTGGCCATTTCTTGCAATGTTCTGTTCTTTCGTTCTACAACTCCATTTTGCTGGGGAGTTCTAGGACAAGATAAATCATGCAGAATGCCTTTGTCATTAAAGAATGACTCAAAATCTTTGTTTTCAAATTCTCCACCATGATCACTTCTGACTTTAACGATTCTAAGATCCTTTTCATTCTGAACTTGGTTGCAGAAGGTGACAAACACAGAGTGTGACTCGTCCTTGTTTCTTAAGAACTTTACCCATGCCCATCTGCTATAGTCATCTACGATTACTAACCCATACTTCTTGCCACTGACTGAAGCAGTTTTAACTGGTCCAAATAAGTCAATGTGCAGAAGTTATAATGGCTTAGAGGTGGAAACAACGTTTTTAGATTTGAAGGCTGGTTTTGCAAACTTGCCTTTCTGACATGCTTCACACAGAGCATCTGAATTGAACTTCAGGTTCGGAAGTCCTCTGACCAGATTGAGTTTGTTAATCTGAGATATTCTTCTCATACTAACATGTCCCAATCTTCTGTGCCATATCCATTGCTCGTTGTTAACAGACAGAAGACACTTTACATTCTGACTTTTCAGTTCAGAAAGTTTTATTTTATAAATGTTGTTTCTCCTCTTTCCATTAAATAGGATAGTCCCATCTTTCTGACTAACAGCTTTGCATGAATTTTGATTAAAGATTATATCATAACCGTTATCACTTAATTGACTTATGGATAGCAGTTTATACATTAATCCATCTACTAATAAAACATTACTTATAGAGGGAAGATTTCCATTACCTACTGTTCCATAGCCAATGATCTTTCCCTTCTGATTGCCTCCAAAGCCTACGTGGCCTCCAGGCTTAAGTTCCAGGCTTTGGAACATATGCTTTCTTCCCGTCATGTGTCGTGAGCAGCCAGAGTCCAGGTACCATGATTGGTGTTTCTGCTTTGCTACTAAAGATATCTGCAACATGTATTATTTTATCCTTAGGTACCCATATTTTCTTGGGTCCTGATTTGTTAATTTTACCAAAACTCTGGTTGAATTTTGGTTTGACAGAATAATTACTACTAGTATATTTGATGTCATGTGTGTGCCCATATACAAAGTGTGAATCAAGTGAAGTGTGTTTTATAACTAAATCCATGGCATTCTTTGGTGTAGGTACCTTACCTTGGTATCCTATTCCTTTTCTTCCATTTCTGCTAACTCCATAGATCATTGAAGCCATTTTGCTTCTATCTATGTTTTTAGCTAGAAACTTCTGAAAGCTATGATCATACTCCTTGATGATCTCATCAGCACTACTGGGAGTTTCAGGAATTGTTTCCTTCTGAGAGTTTTGCAATAGATTTTCTAATTTTGAAATTTTATTTTTTAACTCAGAATTCTCCAATTTGAGACTCTCAGTCTTATCAGAGTCAGAAGCAAGATTCCTTTTCAGGTTTCTGAATTTGACTCTGATCTGCTGATATCTTTCCAGAATTTCATTAAGGCTTTCAGCTAGTTCAGCCTTAGTAAAGTTAATAGCAAAGTCAGGAAATACCTCTTATGTTTCTGATTCAGAGTCTGACTCGAAAGCTTCACTGTCTTCTGTTATGTTTGCCATGAGAGCAATGTTTGCTCTTTCATCATCTGATTCTGAGTCAGCTTCAGATGTGTCAGAGTCATCCCATGTAGCCATGAGACTTTTCTTCTTCTCCTTGCCAAACTTATTTTTGGGCTTTTCTTTCTGAAGCTTTGGGTAATCACTCTTGTAGTATCCTTGCTCGTTACATTCATAGCAGATGATGTCTTTGTTGTTTGGCTTTCTGCTTCCTGAAGAGCCTTCAGATCTTCTGTGTCCAGAGGAGGATTCTGACCTTCTGTATCTGGAGAAGGATTCATTCTGATTCTCTGATCTTCTGGGATTCCTGAACTTCCTTTGCCTATGCTTCCATAATTGGTTCACCCTTCTGGAGAGGAGAGACAGTTCATCTTCTTATGATGAGGACCCATCAGAGGTTTCTTCAATAGCCTGCAAAACTTTGGAGTCAGATTTTATGTTAGATTTTAAAGCTAATGGCTTACCTTGCTTTTGAGTTTCATCTGCTTCTAGCTCTATCTCGTGACTTCTGAGGGAGCTGACAAGTTCCTCCAGAGAGATTTTGTTGAGATCCTTAGCTAGCTTCAGCGCTGTGACCATTGGCCTCCACTGTTTTGGCAAGCTTCTGATGATCTTCTTAACATGATCAGCAGTAGAATACCCTTTGTCCAGAACTTTGAGGCCAGCCACCAGAATTTGAAATCTTGAGAACATCGTTTCAATTGATTCACTTTCTTCCATCTTGAATGCCTCACACTTCTGAATGAGCGCAAGAGCTTTAGTTTCTTTGACTTGAATCTTGCCTTCATGCGTCATTCTCAGAGAGTCAAACATATTCTTTGCAGTGTCTCTGTTTGATATCTTTTCATATTCAGAGTAAGAGATAGCGCTGAGAAGAATTGTTCTGGCCTTGTGATGATTTCTGAAATCACGCTTTTGTTGATCAGACATTGCTTTCCTGTCAATCTTCTGACCACTTGCATCCACTGGGTGCGTGTATCCATCAGTCACCATGTCCCACAGATCAGCATCATGGGCCAGAAAGAAGCTTTCAATTCTGTCTTTCCAGTAGTCAAAGTTCTCTCCATCAAAGACTGGAGGTTTGCCACTGAATCTGTCTCTTTCTTCATTGTTGTCATTCCTGATGTTTTGATGTGGTCCTGCCATTGTGTTTTTCTGACGCTGGATCTTGTACTGACACAGTTAAGTGTTATAAGCTCAGAACCAGGCGCTCTGATGCCAATTGAAGATGTGAAAAACACAAGAAGGGGGGTTGAATTGTAAAACTTAAAATTAAATGCAGACAACACGTTATTTTTATCCTGGTTCGTTTGATCTCAAACTACTCCAGTCCACCCGTCAAGGTGATTTCGCCTCTCTCCAACGAGGTCTTAATCCACTATATTCAACTGAATACAACAACTACTTTAACAACTGTTAAAGCCTTCTTGAGTCTAACCACAGACCAGTTTATCTCAAGGAATTTCTCTTACAGATAATTGAACAAAAGTGTGTTTGATGTTTTCTAAGAAAATTATATATCACAACTGTGATAATACACAATATTAAGCTTAGATTGAAAACTGAATTGCTAATGCTTTTGCAGTAGGCGTGGTATGAAGGCTTTAGCAAATTGTATGAATGAGAATGTTTTCGTATGCGTGCATGCGTGTAGAGTATTAGCCTTTTCTTTTCTCACATAGTCTTGTTTAAATAGCCACGGAAGAGAAACGTTGGTTGTCCATAAATCCATTTCAATGCTATTAACGTTCTTTCCTTTTTGAGAAGATCTTTGTCTTGGAATAAAGTCGTTGGTAATAAATCTATCTTGAATGCTTAGTAACATTGACACTTCAGAGTCTTCTCTGCTTATGGTAATCAGAGTGTTCTTTCCTTTATACTGACGCTTCTGAGTGCTGATGACTTGGTTAGGATCTTGATCAGAGTCAGAGTATTTTATGCGCAGATTCTGTTCATCAGGCTTCAGCGTATAGCACATGTTATTTGATCTTCTGATGCTGATATATCTTCTGATGCTGATGTTGATACTGATATTCTGATGCTGATTCCATCAGAGTTTCTGTAAATACACAACATAATTTTAAGTAGCATATATGTCTTAAACATAAATCTTACAATTTATTTAATCTTGTATTTTGTTATCATCAAAACTCTAACTGAGGATTGTAGAATCAAACTATGTTCTAACATCACTTATAACCCTTTCTTAGCCTTATGACAGTTTGGGTATGCCCGAAGAGATGGTCTGCATGATATACTCGTCCAAGGAGTGGTATTCGACTACGAGAGCAACGATAAAGGCTACTGTCAGAGGTTTGCACGAGCTTGGAGGATGGTAAACAAAGTGGATAGTAATACGTTGGGACACAAGAACTCCATTCCCCTTGAGCCTTGCCTTAGGTGGGTACGAGCTCGTGCTCAGAAGCTCGTGATGCCTTACCCCTCCATCTTACCAATTATCTTGGAGCATGTGGCTGAAGAAGATGTCACGTACACTATCCTCTATCCCGACATGCCTACTTCTCTTGAAGACTTGCAAAAAGGTTGGATTCAGCTAAAGGAAGAACGAGATACCTTTGAAGCTCAATTCTACGCTAGCGAGAAAAGGGTTCTAGAACTTACAAAGCAACTCCATGAAGAACAAAGCTTGAATGCCTACCTTGCGTCGAAGAGGATGAGTTCGATCTTTTTATCTTAGAGATTTATTTTGTAAGCTCAAGAGGCACGATGTAGTCATTTTGAACTAATTAATGAAATTTGACGTTTGTTCTTTATTTGTCTATACAAATTTAAATTTCATAAATCCTTAAAATCATTTGCATACACATCTTCTATGCATCATAACATAACAGGTTTTCCACAGCAGTTTTCCTTATCTTTCTACTGTTTATTTCAGCAAGATGGATATCGAGAAAACAATGGATGAACCATCACACTGTCATGAGATTAATACTGAAGAAGTAGTGGACCAGCCTTGGTTTCACGAAGTCAAGAGGTATCTCGAGGCTCAAGAGTATCCAGAAGGAGCTTCAATCAATGACAAGAAGTTCTTAAGGAGATTCTCTGCTAAATTCTTCCTTAGTAATGGCATTCTTTACAAATGCAACCATGACTCTGTGTTACTTCTTTGTGTAGACAAGGTTGAGGCCGAAAAGATCATGGTTGATCTACATGAGGGAACTTTTGGCACCCATTCCAGTGGGCATATGATGGCAAAGAAAATCCTATGGGCAGGCTATTACTGGTCTACCATGGAAGCAAATTGCTATCAACACTCTCGAACCTGCCATAAGTGTCAGATCTACGCTGACAAGGTGCACATACCTCCGGTTCCTCTGAATTTCTTGACGGGTCCTTGGCCCTTTGCTATGTGGGGCATCGATATGATTGAGGAAATCAAGCCAACAACCTCTAATGGACACTACTTCATCCTAGTGGCCATTGACTATTTTACAAAGTGGGTCGAGGCAGCCTCTTTCGCTTCCGTTACCAAGAATGTTGTCACCCGGTTCATCAAGCAAAATCTCATATGTCGTTACGATATCCCAGAGAGGATCATTACAGACAATGGTACGAACCTGAACAATACTATGATCACCGCCCTGTGCGAGCAATTCAAGATCCAGCATCACAATTCTTCCCCTTACCGGCCGAAGATGAATGGTGTTGTCGAAGCTGCAAATAAGAACATTAAAAAGATCATACAGAAACAGTCACATACAAAGACTGGCATGAGATGCTACCATTCGCTCTCCACGAATATCGTACCATGGCGCGCACATCAACCGGGGAAAAACCCTACTCTCTGGTATATGGCATGGAAGTTGTCTTGCCTATTGAGGTCCAGATCCCCTCTCTAAGAATTATGAAGGATGCAGGGCTGAATGGAGAAGATTGGATCCAGACACGACTTGATCAATTAAACTTGATTGATGAGAAAAGGCTTACTGTTGTCTTCCATAGTTAAATGTATCAAAAACGGATGATCAAGGATTTCAACAAAAAGGTTAGACGCCAAGTATATCAAGTTGGGGATCTGGTGATCAAACGCATCATACTACCGCAAAGTTATCACAGGGGTAAATGGACTCCTACATACGAAGGACCGTTTGTAATCAAAAACATATTCTCTGGTAGAGCAATGATCTTAACCACCATGGATGGTGATGACCTGCCGCACCCTGCGAATGCAAACATAGTCAAAAGATACTATGCATAAGAGACCCGCTAGGTTGACACACCTAGGCAAAATAAAGGCATCCCGACAAACCAAAAAGGTTCGGGCAAAAATTAGGGATAAAACAAAAAAATTGTACACACGGCAAGTTGAAAACCCAAAAGGGCGGCTTGGGCAAAAAAGGGTATCCCGGTGGACTGAAAACCCGAAAGGGAGGTCCAGGTAAAAGTTAGGGAATTAAAGCGTATGAATATATCCCGTTGGATCACTTTATGGACAACCTTTGGCTTCAACTGACAAATTCAAAGGTTCTGATTAATTTAATCATCTTCGGACGAGGCAACAAATAAACAAGATGCTCAGAGATATGAAGGCTATAGAAAAATGGGAACCCCATGGGATTATTGCACATAGCTATCTTTTCTTTGTATCAAAATTTTCATTTTTACGACAGCATTCTCTTACTAGAATGTTTGTCTCATTGTACAAAAATACTTACTCAAAGTCAATACAAAGATATCCCTTTGAAAGTGCAAAACTATATGTTTTTCTTTACTCTTGTGTTTTGTTTACAAAAACGTCCAATGATTTATTTTTGAACATATGCATTTGAACATAATTACTGTTTACAAATGAACAAAATAGAAAGAAAATCACAAATGGCTTTAAGAGGTAGGGAAATCTCCCTAAGCTATTTCCAGAAAACCCCGCAGTGTGCAGTTTTAATCCCCAGCGGAACAAAGCTTCCAATTATAGATCCCCAGTAGAAGTCATTCAATTTCTTAGGGTTTCCCAACAGGATTTTACAAGCATTACGCGGAATTCCCCTTACAATAGAGTTTATTTCTCTACATGGAAATTCATCAACACTTCAACTTCACGACATGAAGACTTACACTCCATATCCTCAGCAACAGTCAGGGATTTATTTTCCCCAAATCCAACAACAGTGCAGCAGATTAGCTCACATACGCATACATCACATCCATATATCATAAACATTGATAACACGAATGCATTATACCATGCATTTCATACCACATGACTTTGCATTTTAGCTAACATTTTAACCTTTTCAGGATAAGGTTGATCAACAACTATCATTAACAATGTTCAAAGGCTTTTCAGATACAGTTCAGATACGCTCCAGACGTGGATGCCATCCTGAAAACTCATTCAAAGTCTCACTTCCAGATATAGTTCAGATACGCTCCAGATACGTACGCCATTCTGATATTCATTCAGATTCAACCTTCAGATACAATTCAGATACGCTCCAAATACGAATGCCATTCTGATACTCATTCAGATTCAGCCTTCAGATACAGTTCAGATACTCTCCAGACACGGATGTCATTCTGATACTCATTCAGATTCAACTTTCAGATACAGTTTAGATACGCTTCAGACACAGATGCCATTTTGATATTCATTCAGATTCAGCTTTCAGATACAGTTCAGATACGCTCCAGACATGGATTCCATTCTGATACTCATTCAGATTCAACTTTCAGATACAGTTCAGATACGCTCCAGACACGGATGCCATTCTGATACTCATTCAGATTCAACTTTCAAATACAGTTCAGATACGCTCCAGACACGGATGCCATTCTGATACTCATTCAGATTCTCTTTCAGATTCATCAATCATTTTTGGATGGCATCTACAAGCCCATATCCAACAACTTTCTGTCCTCTCTCCAAATGGCATCTTTAAGCCCATTCCCTCAACCATCACATCACCAAGTGCAAATTTCTGGGCACTCTATTGTCCAATCATTTTCCACCTTCGAGTCACGAATGGAAAAACTCGCCAATCTAACTCTTTGGGCTTAAGAAGATTGAACAGGGGCAGATGTTGTACCCAAAAATTTTCCCTCTCACTTATCAAGAATTTGCTCACAAGATCTCCTTAGGTCCAAGACTGCACTAGGGTTTGATCAGCTCAAGACACCTCCTTAAGCACTGATGACCAAAATTAGGGTTTGAGATTGCACTAGGATATTTGAACTTTCAATGCCTCATATGACTTTCATGAATCATTATGGACCCCCAATATTATTCATATCAAGTTTCAAGCCTTGGATCACACTTTTGCCCAGTCAATTGAGCAGTTGACCTAAAAATCAGTTGTATTGGGGGAAAAGTCAACCATGGCCAATTTACAGTCAAACTTCATAATTTTTTATCCACATCAACAATTTAAACTCATATGTATCATTTGATCAAGTTTGGACCATAATTCCTCAAGAAATTTGATTAAATCTTCAAAAGGGCAAAATGGTCAAAATTAGGGTTTTGACTGAGAAAGGGCAATTTCTGATTTTTGACCTATAAAATGATAAATTGGTTTAAGGCATGATCTTAAGAGTCCAATTGCATCATTTTGACCTAATGACATGGCTCAAAACATTGCTCAAGTTCAAAGGATTGACAGATGAATTTTCAGTCAACTGATCAAAGGTCAACTGTATACTGAAAAGTCAAACTTTGAGTTTTTGGTTAAATTCAAATGCCAAAGATCACAATTCATTAAAACATGTCAAAATATGAAACTTATTCATCAAGAAATAAAAAATTCAAGATTTCATTTTGAAAAGTCAAAATTTCTAAACTTAGAAATTTTTCTAAGTGTTGGAAATTTCTTATTTTTTCATAACTTTGAGCAAAAGTTTCACCATGATGCAAGATGATTCAAGAGAAACTTCCAACATGAAAGTTGTAGATATCCATGAAATATACAACTTTTTTTCACACAAATTATTCCAAAAGTGCTTGTATCTCAAGTTATAATTTTATGAACATGTGGTCATGAAACAAAACACTTAGTGAAATTTTGCCCTAATTTGGTCAGGATTTTGACCCAACTTCATGGAACTTTTTCATATAGTTCCAAGGGAAATATTCGAAAGAAATTCAAATATGGGTTGTAGAGCACATTACAAGCTTTTGAAAATGTCCAAGAACTCCTTGAGATCATTTTTGAGTAGGGAGAATCGAAGAGATGAAGTTAGGGTTTTATCACTTGAATTACAAGTCATTTTGTGATGAACCAAATTCAAAATTCAAACTATGCTGCATAAACACTACTTTGCAGGCCTCAAACTTGTTAGGCACTCCATAATTAATGGTTTACACAGCTGTTAGAGGTCTCACTTCAAGCATTTAATGCATGGACATGATTTATATCCATTTTTGGAAGAAAGGTTACATTACCATTTTGATAAAGTGACTTTTTGTACAAAACTTGTTCTTGAGCCTTGCACTTGTTCTCTTCTGATCAAACAAGTCCTAGAACCCATAAGAAATGGTTTAGACACTTACAATCACCCATCCCATGCTTGTACCTCCACTTGAAACTTGTTTCCCTCTTTTCTTCAAAATCAAGTAACCTGGCCAAAAGCTAAAAACTTGTACTTCTGATTGTCAAAAACTCTCAAACACTTTTGTTTATACATACACAAACCATTATCCACAAATACACAAATTCTCATGCTCTGAAAACACTTAGAACTCAGAAACACATCTCATACTTCCATTTTCACACAAACTGACCAAAAACTTGAAACTCATAATTTACTTGTGCGTTTCTTGGCCTTTTGGTTTCTAAAGTTTCTAAACATCATATAGATTTGATCCCACACCCTGTTATAGAACTGTAACACTATTAACACCATCCTCCATTTTCAAAAACAGAGCTCTGCACATTGACTTCTCCAGACCATTTCAGACATCCATTGCTCAAGCTAATCCTTGCATTAGCTTTCTGGGACCTCAAGGAAGCTAACCTGATCATCACCATCACTTGAAACAAGCTCAAACTCAAAACACAATTTTCAGTTTTGAGGTAAATTTTCTTAACTTTGAACTCTACATACAAGCATTATTAATGATTTATTTGTGAACAAGACATGTAGATATCATTACCCTAAAGCTAACCATGTCTATTGTTTCCATTAATTTTGCTTGAGCTTAGAGAATTTTAAGATTGAAGTTTCTGATATTTTTAGGGTTCATATTAGGGCCAATAAAAGTCATGCTTATATTTTATCTTTAGTTTTAATGCTTTACATTTTTGAAACTGTGAGGAAATTTGCTACAAGTTTCATGTTTACAGTTTTCATTTTTGATGTGAAATGAGCAAGTTACAGTTGGTCTGATTGGAGGTTGAAGGTGAAGTAGTCAGGGCGCGTTTTGTATCATATACTTATTGTTTTGCTTATGTTAACGAGTGTATAGCCACCCCATTCAATTTGTACACCCCCTCCCACAAGTATTGTAATAGCGTAGTAACTTTGAATTCCGCAATTTATCGTTTTATATATAACATGTTAGTAATTAGGGTTTGTATGGAAAGACTAAAACCAATACTTAGAAAATCCTAATTCAAGACAAAATAAAGCATGAAAAAAACACATATGCACAAAAACACCCCCTAGGGTTATTCTACTTGGTTTCCTTATACAAAATGGCCATATTACGCATGTGAGGTATCTTAGCAAAAACAAGCAAATACAAGATCATAGTCCCTCGATGACGCTATCTATGTTGCCTTTAATATGATCTTAGTCCCTAAAAAGAATGCTAAGATACCTTGAAACATTGCTAATCATGGTTATACGATGACCCACTCCCGTCCCGTTTACATCCAAAGATAGGGTTGTTTACCAAATCAATGGTAAGACAACAATGTCAAAGGAAAAGAAAATGAACAAGAAAGACTTTTGAGTAGGTAGAATGCTCCTAATTACTTGCTCAATTTCAAACAAAACATCCTTGCTATTTTCAAAACAAGCACCTACACTTTCAAACATCTTATTTGAAAACATTTTCAAAAGATCAACATCTTTGTATACATTCTTACGAATGAGAATCATTACAAAGATTGCCTAAACAATGACCTCTTTACAAAATACTTTAAAAAAACCACACAAAGCACAATTTCAAACAAAAGCAAGTGATCTAGCAAGTAACTAAGAGCCCATCAAAAACCATGGATGAAAAGGGTGCTAATACCTTCCCTTTTCATAATCTATCCCCCGAACTCAAGAAATAATCTCAAAGGTCTTTTCTGTGCTTTTTCACCTTTCCTTTTGGATAAAAGAAAAGTCGATGGCGATTCTTGCTAACCGCAACATTTGCGATCAAACGCAAAACACCCAAGTCATTTCTCCCACCGTGTCACCGATATTATTGTGAGGGCTTTCGATGGGTCCAAAAGGATAGTACATGGAGAGGTGGATCTCCCGATCAAGGTGGGTTCACAAATTTTCAACTCTACTTTCTACATCATGGATATTCGTCCTGCTTATTCCTGTTTGTTGGGTCGCCCTTGGATCCACGGAGCAGGGGTAGTAACGTCAACCCTTCATCAAAAGCTCAAGTATTCGGTCAAAGGAAGGATTGTCACTGTCTTTGGTGAGGAGGAATTCATGGAAAGCCAGCTTAACTCTTTCAAATATGTGGAGATGGATGGAGAATTTATAGAGACCCCGTGTCAGGCTTTTGAAGTTATGCCACCGATGGTTGCTACTGCCAAATTTTCCTCTGATGTGTCCAAAGCTGTTAAGGTCATGCCAAAGATGGTTTCGTTTAGAGATGCTTGTGCCACAGTCTAAGAAGGAAGTTATGATACTTGGGAGAAACTCCCCGAGATCCCATTCAAAGCAAACAAATGTGGGTTGGGTTTCACTATCAAGGCTCAGAAAGAAGTGAGGCGCGCTCGTGCAGGGAAACCTCCTCTCTGTATTGGAAGTCATGAAGTTAACGCTGTAGAGGATTCTGATGATAAGTGTGCATTTGAAGAATGGGTATACCCTACTACAACAAAGCTCAACAATTGGAACGCAAAGGATTTCATCTCCATCTCCTTCATTGAGGAGTAATTACTTGTTTATTACTTTCTATTAATTCAAGAACATTTTGTCAGTAATATTAAAGAATGACTTTTAAGCCATGTGCCTGGCACGAGGCACTATGGTCCATTTGTCAAGGGTTTTATTTATGTTCATTTTATCATATGATCATTCAATACAAACCATTAGACTTTTTGCATTCAAACTTTTGTGCTCATTGTCTTTCTTTTTCTTCATTACATTTTTCAAAATAGTCATGTGTCTTACATGCACACACACTCACTCTTGCAGGTCCTCATACACTCTGGATCTCATTGAAAACGACTCTACTATTTCCGACTATGATTTCAAACATCCACTTAACCAAGTCGAAGACGGAGACAGGGAAGATTATGAGATACCGGGAGAACTAGCCAGACTTCTATTGCAAGAGGAAAAAGCTATTCAGCCGCATGAAGAGTCAGTTGAAGTCATCAATCTAGGTACCGAGATAGACAAGAAAAAGGTCAAGATCGGCGTTAACCTAGAAAGCAATGTCAAAAGCATATTGGTTCAGATGTTGCATGACTATGTGAAAGTGTTTGCTTGGTCGTATGAAGATATGCCAGGGTTGGATACCGACATTGTAGTTCATCGTCTACCGACAAAGGAAGATTGTCCTTCTGTCAAACAAAAAGTTCGTCGCATGAGGCCTGACATGTCTGAAGAGATAAAAGCTGAGGTGGTGAAACAATTTGACGCAGGATTCCTAGCTGTGACATCTTATCCCCAATGGGTTGCAAACATGGTGCCAGTGTAAAAGAAATACAGAAAAGTTCGTATGCGCGTAGATTATAGGGATTTGAATAGGGCAAGTCCCAAGGATGATTTCCCTCTACCTCACATTGATGTCTTGGTCAATAATACTACTCAGCATAAAGTTTTCTCTTTCATGGATGGTTTCTCCGGATATAATAAAATTAGGATGGCTCCTGAAGACATGGAGAAGACCACTTTCGTTACGCAATGGGGCACCTTTTACTACAAGGTTATGCCGTTCGGATTAAAGAATGCAGGGGCAACATATCAAAGAGCTATGGTCGCTTTGTTTCATGATATGATCCATCATGAAATAGAGGAATATGTGGATGATATGATTGCGAGATCAAAAACCTAAGAGGAACATCTCAATCATCTATACAAGCTATTCGAGAGGCTGAAAAAGTACAAGTTGAGGTTGAACCCTAATAAGTGCACATTCGGAGTACGATCTGGAAAGCTTCTAGGTTTTGTTGTCAGTGGTAAAGGCATCAAAGTCGATCCTGCCAAGGTAAAGGAAATCCAAGAAATGCCAGTCCCCCACTCTGAAAAGGAAGTTAGAGGATTCTTGGGTCGTCTTAACTACATCGCCCGCTTCATATCTCACTTAACGGCTACTTGTGAGCCAATCTTCAAACACTTGAAGAAAGATCAAGTAGTCAGATGGAATGATGAATGTCAAGCTGCCTTCGACAAAATCAAGGAATATCTATAAGAACCTCCTATTATCATGCCTCCAGTAGAAGGAAGACCCTTGATCATGTACTTGACAGTGCTAGAGAATTCTATGGGGTGTGTTTTGGGCCAACATGATGAGTTTGGCCGAAAAGAGCATGCTATTTACTACCTGAGAAAAAAGTTTACCGACTTTGAAACCATATATTCACTGCTCAAGAAAAATTGATGCGCTCTGGCATGGGCTACTCGCCGGCTAAGACAGTATATGTTGACTCATACCACTCTATTGATTTCTAAGATGGACCATATCAAGTACATCTTCAAGAAACCTGCTCTTTCCGAACGGATAGCTAGGTGGCAAATGATCTTGACTGAGTACGATATTCAATACACAATGCAAAAGGCCATCAAAGGAAGTGTATTAGTAGATCATTTGGCCCATTAAGCTGTTGATGATTATCAGTCTATGAACTTTTACTTCTCGGATGAGAACATCATGCTAGTGAATGACTGCACGAAACCTAGACCGTATGATGGGCCTGAACAAGGATCTCGATGGACTATGGTCTTCGATGGGGCTTCCAACGCTTTGGGTAATGGAATTGGTGCTCTGATAATCTCCCCTGAAGGTTGCCACACTCCTTTCACTGCCAGACTATGCTTCGACTATACGAACAACATGGTTGAGTACGAAGCATGCATTTTAGGTCTGAAGGCTGCCATTGACTTGAGGATCAAGCATTTGAATGTGTTCTGGGATTCCGCTCTGGTGATTATCCAAATAAAAGTAGATTGGGACACTAAGCACCCTAATATCATCCCTTACAAGGAACTTGTGCTATCTCTGATTCCTTACTTCGAAGGGGTCACATTTGAACACTTCCCTAGGGAAGAAAATCAGTTAGTCGATGCTTTGGCCATAATGTCTTCTATGTTCAAAGTCAAATGGGACAACGAAGCTCCTATGATTACAATCGAGATATTCGACGAACCTGTGCACTGCTATGAACTCGACACTGACACAAAAAATCCATGGTACCATGAGGTGAAGAGATACCTTGAAGCACAAGAGTACCCTGAAGGAGCATCCATCAATGACAGAAAGTTCTTACGAAGATTTTCAGCCAAATTCTTCCTAAGTAATGGAATCTTGTACAAACACAACAATGATTCTACTCTACTCCGATGTGTGGACAAGAAGGAGGTAGAGGAAATTATGGAAGACATGCATGATGGTCTCTTTGGGACTCACTCTAGCGGATATACTATGGTCAAGAAAATCCTGAGAGCTGTTTACTATTGGTCAACAATGGAGACTGATTGCCATCACCACTCAAGAACTTGCTACAAATGCCAAATCTATGCTGACAAGGTCCATGTGCCTCATATCCCTCTGAACATCATGATCGCTCCGTGGTCATTTGCAATGTGGGGCATTGACATAATTGGAGAGATCAAACCTACTACTTCCAATGGACACCGCTTTATTCTGGTCGTTGTTGATTATTTCACCAAATAGGTCGAAGCTGCCTCATTTGCCTCAGTCACAAAGAGCGTGGTAGCCAGATTCGTCAAACATAACCTTATCTTCCTCTATGGTATCCCCGAAAGGATTATCATCGACAATGGGACTAACCTCAACAATGCTATGATTACAGAACTCTGCACTCAGTTCAAAATCAAGCAACACAATTCTTCTCCTTATAGACCTAAGATGAATTGCACAGTGGAAGCGGCCAATAAAAACATTAAGAAGATTGTGTAGAACATGGTAGTGACCTACAAGGACTGGCATGAGATGTTATCGTTTGCTCTTTATGGCTACCGTACTTCAGCTAGAACATCAACTGGGGAAACTCCCTTTTCTTTGGTCTATGGCATGGAAGATGTCCTGCCAGTGGAAGTTCAGATTCCCTCATTAAAGATTATGAATGAGGCAGGCCTAGGCGAAGACGAATGGATTCAGACAAGATTGGATCAGTTGAACTTGATCGATGAAAAGCGACTGGCTGCCGTTTGTCATGGTCAGATGTACCAAAAATGTGTGATCAAGGCTTTCAATAAAAAGATCAAGCCTCGAGTATATCAAGTTGGTGACTTGGTGATAAAGCGCATCATTCTTCCACAAGGCGACCCCATGGGAAAATGGACTCCCACCTACGAAGGGCCATTTGTTGTCAAGAGAGTGTTCTCTGGTGGTGCCATGATGTTGACTACCATGGACGGTGAAGACTTCCCACATCCTGTGAACACAAACATAGTTAAAAAATACTACGCATAAAAGACCCGCTAGGTTGACACACCTAGGCAAGATAAGGGCATCCTGGCAAACCAAAAGGTTTGGGAAAGAATTAGGGATATATGTAAAATATTATACACCTGGCAAGATGAAAACCTGAAAGGGCGGCTTGGGCAAAAATGGGTATCCTGGTGGGCTGAAAATCTGAAAGGGCGGTCCAGGCAAAAGTTAGGGATTAAAAGCGTATGACTATGTCCTGTGGGATCACCACAATCGACTTTATTACCAAGGTCCAAGTTCAAACGGTCCAAGATCAGTCCAATCAACTTCTATCAACGGTAAGGGGAATTCTAAGACATTGGGGCAATAGTAGAGTTGGGATGCAATGAGATCACTTCCACATGGCTATTATCTTTGTTTTCAATTTTGTTTTCCTTTCGAAGATTTCCTCTTACTAGGATCTCCGTCTCTTTGTACAAAAACGCATATTCATGGGCAAAATATCAATACAAATATACTTTGAAGTGCAAAATTTCTGTTTTTTATTTTGAATACAAAGATGTCCAATGACTAAAATTGAACGAACATATGCATGTGAACATGATTAAAACTATTTGGCACATGTTTCCTGTTAAGCAACATCGAGCATTTCTTTAATGTATATGGAATATCCCCACAGAGTTATTTCATTAGCATTATCCCCACAAGGACGGCTACAATAAACCAATCCCTAACAGAGTTGCCCACAAAGTATCTTTGCGTAGGTTGATCCCCAGCCAGAGTCTCAATCTCTTGACAGCTCTCTCCCTAGCTAAGTTGGTCCTAAAAGAAGAAGCCTTGTGGATCTCTTCCTAAAGAACTCACCTCGTCAGCAGTTCATCAAGTATTCCTCAACAGGGTTTATATCCTCAATAGGGTTTATTTCCCCAGCATGGTTCATTTCCCCAACAAACAACAAATAACGAACAACAAAATTCCTCGACTTAGTCTATCCTCTCCAGCTTGAGTTTGCCTTTCAGACTATTACAAATCAGAGGGACACAACCCCTAATCCCCCAATGAAGTCGCCAACAAAGTCATTACTATCTCCAAAAGTTGTTGTGAAGCCTGGATTCGACCAGATAACAATCAACTTCATTCATTCAAAATATTATGAAGCCTAGACCCGACCAGATAACAGTCAACTTCATTCATTCAAAATATTATGAAGCCTGGACCCGACCAGATAATAGTGAAACTCTTCAAATACTATGAAGCCTGGACCCGACCAGATAATAGTTAACCTATCAAGATACTATGAAGCCTGGCCCCGACCAGATAATAGTACAGTTTTCAGTTACTATGAAGCCTGGGCCCGACCAGATAATAGTGTAACTTTTTAGATACTATGAATCCTGGACCCGACCAGATAATAGTATAACTTTCAGTCACTATGAAGCCAGGACCCGACCAGATAATAATGTAACATTTCAAATACTATGAAGACTGGAACCGACCAGATAATAGTACAATTTTCAGTTACTATGAAGCCTGAACCCGACCAGATAATAGTTAACTTCTCAAGACACTATGAATCCTGGACCCGACCAGATAATAGTTTAACTCTTCGAGATATTGAAGAACCTGGACTCAACCAGATGAGTTTAACTTCTTTTCCCCAGTAGAGTTTTCCTCTACCCCAGCAAGTTACTGTGAAGCCTGGACCCGACCAGATATCAGTTCAACCTTATCTTTCCAAGCGAGTTATTGTAAAGCCTGGATCCGACCAGATAGCAATTAACTTTATTCCCTCAGAAATTCGTTGTGAAGCCTGGATCCGACCAGATAGCAATTAACTTTATTCCCTCAGAAATTTGTTGTGAAGCCTGGAATCCGACCAGATAGCAACTAGTTTCAAACAAGTTACTGTGAAGCCTGGATTCGACCAGATAACAGTTCAACTTCAAGAGTTTTCTGCGAAGCCTGGAATACGACCAGATAACAATTAATTTATTCTTCCCCAATAAGTTACTGTAAAACCTGGAATCCGACCAGATAGCAGTTGACTTCCTCATCCTCAGTAAGTTGTTGTGAAGCCTGGATCCGACCAGATAACATCTAACATTCAAGAGATAATCCCCGGTAGAAGTATTCTTTTAACAAAATTTTAAGATATGTATATTCTTCATCCCCAACAGCAATCTGGGATTCAGCTTCCCAGAACTCCTCAACAGTAGTCAGGGATTTATTTTCCCGGACAAATATGCATCTAAATAAAATCCCACATTCATACATCATAGCATGTTCATACGAAACACGTTTAGAACAATCTCATTCATCTTGAGAACACCATGCATACATCTGCATTTAACTAACCCTTTGTCCCACAGGCAAAACATCAAGTTTTAGTATAAATCAACCAAAGATTTATGCTGATACTTTTTCTAGTATTTACCATCATTTCTCCAAATGGCATCTATAAGCCCATTCCCAATACATCTTCAAGTGCAAATTTCTGGGCACTTTAGTGTTCAATCATCTTTCACCTTCAAGTCACGAATGGCAGATCTGCCAATCTAACTCTTCAGGTTTAAGAAGATTGAACAGGGGCAGTTGTTGTACCCTAAAATTTTCCCTCTCATTCTCAAGAAATCTCTCATAAGATCTCCATTGATTCAAGACTACACAAGGTTTGATCAGCTTAAGACACCTCCTCAAACACTGACAACTCAAAATTAGGGTTTGAGTTTCACAAGGACAATTGGACTTTCAAGGCCTCAAATGACTTTCACGGGTCATTAGGAACCATCAATATTGCTCATGTCAAGTTTCAAGTCTTGGATCACAAAATTGCTCAGTCATTTGATCAGATGACCTAAAATCAATTATATTGGATAAAAAGTCAACCGTGGTCAACCTACAGTCAAACTTCATAATTTTTTATCCATATCAACATTATGAACTCATATATGTCAATTGATCAAGTTGGCATCACAATCCCTCAAAGAAATTTGATCAGAACACCAAAAAGGCAAAATGGTCAAAATTAGGGTTTTGATTGAGAAGGCTCAGTTTTTGACTTTTGACCAAGAAAATGACTTATTGGTTTAAGACATGATCTCAAGGATTCAAATGCACCATCTTGACCTAATTGCATGGTTCAAATTACCTCTCAAGATCATTGGATTGACAAATAAATTTCAGTCAACTGATGAAAAGTCAATTGTACACTGAAAAGTCAAACTTTGACTTTTTGATCAAAATCAAGTTTCAAAAATCATATTTCATCATGACATGTCAAAATATGAAATTTGTTCATCAATAAATTGAAAAGTCAAAATTATCTTTGAAAAGTCAAAATTCTAAGACTTAGAAATTTTTCTAAGTGTTAGAAAGTTAACTTTTTTCATAACTTTGTGCCAAATTTTCACCATGATGCAAGATGATTCAAAGAAAACTTCCAACAAGAAAGTTGTAGATATCAATGAGATCTAAAACATTACAGGGTAGAACTTTTTCTATAAATGCTTGGATTTCAAGTTATAAATTTATGAAGACATGTCCATGAAACTAAAAAGACTTGGTGAAATTTTGCCCTAGTTAGTCAGGATTTTGACCTAACTTCATGGCAACTTTTCACCTAGTTTCAAATTGAATCTTAAAAAATTTCCAACATGAATGTTATAGGGGATGTTACAAGCTTTCCAAAATATCCACGAACTCATTGAGATCATACTTGATATAAGGGAATCGAAGGAAAGAAGTTAGGGTTTCAAACTTGTTTTTCAAGTCATTTTTATGATGAACATTTGATCCAATTCCAAGCAATGTTGCATAATCCCACTTTTCAAGCCCTCTAACTTGTGTATATATCATTAATCATAAGATTGCACAAGCTTTTGAGCTATGAAACACTTAATTTAAGCTTTGTCCAATACACCTTGCCATTTAAGGAAGTAAGTCACCACTTCCATTTTGAAAAAGCAAGCTTTATGCAAAGTCAACTTGTCTTGAGCTTTGCACTTGTTCCTTTTGCACACGCAACATATATAAGTCAGAAGCAAGCTTGTTTGAAGTTCAACCACTCTACAATAGCATGGTACAAGCTTTGGAAATATGTTTGTCATGGTTGCTTCAAAAACAAGTAAAGGTTTTACAACTTGATATTTCAAATTGTGACTTGTTGTAGCACACAAAACCTCCTGCCTATAAATACATACACTATTTGCAAGATAACATACAAATGCTTAAGCCCTCAAACCCTCTCAAAGTCAGGATTACGTAAACAACATCCATTGTTTCACTTTCTGTCCAGAAATCCCAAACACCTAATCCACTCGTGTGTTTCTTGGCTTTTCACTTCCAAAAGTTCCTAAACATCATCTACAAACAATCCCACACCCTGTTACACAACTATAACATCTCCATCACCTTCCTCCATAACCAAAAAACAGAGCTTGCATCTTGACTTCTCCAGACCAGTCCAGCCATCCATAGCTCAAGCTAAGCATTGCATTAGCTTCCTGGGAACTTGAGGAAGCTAACCTGATCATCACCATCACTTGAAACAAGCTCAAACTCATTTCACGATTTTCAGTTTTTGAGGTATTTTTCTGAATTTCCATCTATTCATTTAGGCATTGTTAGACTTGTATTTTCAAAGACAAAATGTAGATATCATTGCCCTTAAGCTGTACATATCCATAGTTTTCATTTATTTTGCCTGAGCTTAGAGAATTTTAAGTTTGAATATCTGGAAAAAAAATTAGGTCTGATTTGGTACCATTTAAAATTCGTGTTCATCTTTGATCAATTGCTTAAGTTATTTACATATTTGAAATCATGGTGAAATTTCTAACAAGTTTGATGTTTGAAGTTTTGAGAATGGTTGAGAAATGAACAAGTTCACAAATTCAAAAATGTTGTTGTTCTCACTGTAAACGCGCGCAGGGAAGAAGATGAAGTGCATTCCTAGAATTAGTTTTGTAATATAATAACATGGTTTCAGTTTAATACACTGATGTATAGCCACCCCAGTGGTAAAGAAGCGCATGTATATTGCAGAGGGCGTGGGTTCAAGCCCCAGCCCTTCCACTTTTTGCCTTCTTTTTAACATTTTCTCTCTTTTTGCTCCAACCATGCACGCCTGGGCCTAAGGCCATTAGGCCTTGTTTTTTTAATAAGACTCACCCCCCTGCTTGCTTGTCACAATACATACCCAACTTTCTCTCTTTTTATTTTGTTTATTTTTCTAATTACAAAAACACCATTGGGTCAAACTCCAAAAACTGTTTTACTCATAAACACCCTAAATTCCATTTTTACCTCCTGATTTTATTTTTTCATATTTTACTTTATTTTCTTTAATTTATTATTTTTATTATTATTATTATTATTATTATTATTATTATTATTATTATTATTATTTATTAAATCAAAAAATCCAAAAATATTTTTATTTATTATTTTCATTTTATTCCTTTAAAAAAAAAACTAAAATAGATAAAAAATATTTTCTTAAGCAAACTTAACTTCTTTTTCTTAATACATTAATAATTAGATTTAGGTTTAGTTATTTTCTTTTTAATTAAAATTAACTTAGAATTTAGGTTTTCTTTTAATTAATTAATATTCCATACTATTTTGATTAAACTTAAAACATTTTCTAAAAAACCTAAAAAATGCTTTCTTGATTAAATTTAATTTCTTTTCTTAATTAATTTAGGTTTAAATTTCTTAACTTAATTAATTACTTCTTTTAGTTAATTAGGTCAAAACCAAACCCTTTCCTCAAAAACCAAACAAAAATCCATTTTCTTTTCCATTTACATCCTTGCACATTATATTTTCATTTCTTGTACATTATTCAAGTTTCAATATGGTTGTAACAGATAATTAGGTTTAATTTCTTGCAATCCCCATTTGTAAATTTGTATACCCCATCCCCAAATAATGTAATAGCGTAGTAAATTTACTTTCTGCAATTTATAGATTTCATATAAATGCTAGTAATTAAGATTTGTATGGGAAGATAAAAATCAAAAAATAGATAACCCTAATTCAAGATAAACCAAACATGAAAAAATAAACACTTGCACACTTGCACCCTTAAGGTAATTCCACTTGTTGCCTAAAAAATGGTCATGTTATGCATGTGAGATGTCTTAGCAAAACAATCAAAAATACAAGATCATAGTCCCTCGATGACGCTACAAATGTTATCTTTCAAATGATCTTAGTCCCTCAAGAGAAATGCTAAGATATCTCACAATATTGCTATCATGACTATACGATGACCCACGACCGTCCCTTTACATCCAAAGATAAGGCTTCTTACCAATCAATGGTAAGATAACAATATCAAAGGAAAGGAGAGAAATGAACAAAAGACTTTTGAGTAGCTAGAAACGTTCTTAGTTGCTTGCTCACTTTCAAAACAAAACACACACCAAACATTTTCAAAAACAAACATCTTTTCAAATACACCAACACTTTCCATGAAATATTTTCCAAAGTCCAACACTTTGTTTATGTTCTTACGAATGAGAACCATTACAAAGTTCTCCTAAATGAAGGCGCCTTTTCAAAATACTTTCAAAAACCACCACAAAGCACATTTTCAAACAAAATAAGTGATCTAGCAAGCAACTAAGAGCCCATAGATAACTATGGATAAAAAGGATGCTAACACCTTCCCTTTTCATAATCTATACCCCGAACTCAAGAAAATAATCTCAAAGGTCTTTCCTGTTCTTTTCATCCTTTCCTTATTAGATAAAAGAAAAGTCGGTGGCGACTCTTACTAACCGCAACAATTGCAATCAAACACAAATATCCCAAGTTAGTTCTCCCACCGTATTACACCCGTTAATGTGTAATCCCGAGAGGTCGGCTGGAAGTTATGAATTATAGTGGTGTGGTCGTTAAGACGTTGTATCGTGTATGTGTTGTTGGCCGAATTAGTGGTCGGGGAGGATACTGAGGTGCTAGGTACCGAGCAGTATTTTAGGTTGTGAGGCGTGTCGAGGGCTATGTGTTGGATTTTCGAGCAGAATTAGGTTGCAGGACATGTCAAGGAGCATAAGTTGGTCGTTACCTTGTTTTTCTTTGTGTGTGTCGAGGAGTATGAATTAGTTGTTATGTTGTCCTAGTTTCTATGCATGTCGAGAGGCACGTAGTTCCCTATCCCTTTTGCCCGTACATGTTGTGTTTTGATCGTTACCCGTATTTGTGCGAAATTAATGTTAAGTTATTGTTTGATTATGTTAATGATTAAATAGTTTATTGATGTGATAGACTTATGGCCAATGTCGATTTATGTTGAGTTGTTGTGTTGTTGTGATTGTTGTTGTGAATTCTTGTTGATAATGCAAAGTTGTAGGTAATTTTAAAATGATGATGAATTACCTCTATTCGCTGGTATAATGGTGATATGGGCTTATTCCTTGCGATGGATGATGATTGTTGTGAGTATGTGATAGTGCATTCATATACATTTGCATACTTTGTGATAGCCTAGATTGGCAAACTGCGAAGAAGGCTTATGCCTTGTTGATGCCTCTATTTATTGGCAGATTTTAAGATGGTATTTATGCTCCATTGGTACCACATGCATTTGCATAAAAATGAGTTGCATTCTGAGTTGTTGTGTGATTGATTTTAATTGCGTTTATATTGCTAAAGATCTGAGAAGTGGTGAATATGTATGAACTGATCCTAATGTTTTACTTATCATGCGTTCTATTATAATGTTCGATATCTCACCCCTTCTGTTCGAATGTTACCCCGATGTTGGTAACGTGCAGGTAATCCAGAGTGAAGGCGGTTTATCTTCCATAGGTTCAAGTCAGTGTCATTGCTCTGATACGTAACACTCGGGGGGTGAACACTTGCTGTTTATTTGTTGTTATTATTTCAGTTGATTAAACTTTAAGTTGTTGTTCTTTAAACGATTGTTATTTGAGGTTGTCTTAATTGGACAAAGATGTTATGTTCCTTTAAGTTGAATAATATGACTCCGTTGCGTAGTTATGAAAGTTGATGTTTCTTTTTAAGATTGAATTATGTTTGTTGTTGGTTCATCCAAGTTTAATGTGTTATGTATCGGTAATGAATTTCATTGTTTTAAGTTGAATTTGTGACATCCTGATTCAGTTGTAGAATTTTTATAGCTCTGATTTATACATATATATATATATATATATATATATATATATATATATATATATATATATATATATATATCATCGAGTAGCATTGGGGTGTTACACCTAACATGCCTCAGTGCTCAAGGAGAAAGCTACACCCTTGCGATCTGTAGTTGGAGAGTCGTTGTTTGCTGTTGAGGGATCATCTTCTTGAGGTCATGTATCTCCAGCTCATAAAAAGTCCTAGTTGCTCCAGTATACATTGTTGTACCTGATGTTGAACTTGATGTTGATGTGCCTGATAGTTTTTTGGAAGGCGTAGTATTTTGTGTACCTTTAATCCAAGTTAGCTGAATGAAGTCAATATAAGACTAGTCATTTAACAATAAACAACTATCTATTATCAATTTTTTTCACCCTTATTGATCTTAATTTCATAATTCATGTACTAGACCGTTAATGATATTTCATACAAACCATTTTTAGGGCTGGATCCATCAATTTTGAAGACTAATATGAGGAACCTTCATATGCCATCTCCATTTTCCCACTCAAGGAGAATTAGACGATCGATTTTTTGTCAACTGCACTTGACCGCATCATGCTAGATGACAATTGTTTCACGTTGAATGATGAGCACCGCTAGTCACGACTCATATAGATGATATAATGGTATTATGGATGGTTGACTTATGGGTCTCAACTTGTGTATTTACATATACCTGAGTAAGTATTATAGAATTTCGAGTATCTGTAGGGTAAACCTAGTGATCATAACTTTCTACTCCAGCCATTGTCCTCTGTAGAGATGTTGATGGGACATTTACGGACTATGATGAGCATTTAGTGTTAGAGGATGTACGTAGGGTGTCAGCTCCTCATCCATGGAGTAATATATAGTTATATCTAATGATTTTATAGAGTGTACCATATTTACATGACACCAGATGCATACAGATACCACCTTAGGTCAGTTCATCAAAAGATACTAGAGAAGGAACAAGTTGTTGGATATGTGACTCCACGCATAAGAGTTGGGAAAATTTTGGGTTTTAGAAAATAAATATTTTGAAAACATTCCTTTATCTTTTTCAAAGTTCAAAAACATTTTTATAAAACTGTTTTAGAAATAGCGGTAGAAAGTAAAGAGTTAGGGGTAAGAGAAATGACACCAGAGATTTATACAGGTTCGGTAAAGAAGACTTAACATTGTTCCTAAGATTTGATCTTAAGATTATTCGGTCATTCTTAAGAGTTTTTAGTAGGTTAAACTCTTGAACACCATTATACAAGGAAAAGTGGAGTTTCAAGATAACTTCTAACTAAACAAAGAACAAATGTCTAGAGCGGTTAGTCTCCCTTCCAAACATGAACTTGAAGCAGTTAGTCCCAAGCTGATATTTTTAACTGGGTTGAGATTTTAAACATGGTTGGGCTCGTGCTTAAGTAAGCTTTTACACGAGTGCGATTATGAACCAGACCAAAGACTTAACAACTAAATCCCCAACAAAGTTTTCACAAGTTTAGCTTTGAACCCAAACAAACAGTCCCTTATGGAAAAATTATTCAACAAAGAGAAAAACACTATTTGGTTAATTCCTTTCCCGAATACAAAATTCCTCACCAAACAAAAAGACTTTTTTGAAGCGCTACGACTAAAATAAATTGAAAGAAAGTAGAAAATATTTTAAAGAGAGGGTGAGGAGTGAGATAGAAGGCTCATGTTTCTGGATGTCAAAATGTGAATGACGAGGCATCTATTTATAGGCTAGAGTTTGGCACAAAAATGGAAATTCCATGGGTTAAAATAAATATCACAATCAATTGGGACCTCAAACCAATCGACAGAGATCCCTTAATAATATTTTTAAAAGGATCTCAAAGGAAATTATGGATACAAAGACGTTTCTCTTCATTAAGACACTAGAAAAAATCGTCTACAAATGTCGCTTGCACTAACCCAATTGATTGAACGGTTCAAAACTTGTCCAAAACTAATCTACAGTTCCTGATTCAACTAGAATGACTCCAAAAAACATTTTGGGATATTTTATTTAATAAGTAGAGGTTTGTAAAAATGTTTTATTGTGAGTGTATGATTTAGCCATATAACTTTACAAAAAAACTCTTGAGTTTTTATAAAACACGATTCACTCAAACGCAAAAAGGTGAGCTTTCAAACTTCCTCTCTTTCATACTTTGAAGCTTTAAGACTTTCCAAGTATAACACTCATATAAACACTTGCTTGAAACTTCTTAGATATGTGGCTTGATATTTCTCCAAGTTCAGTACCATTATCAGAGGATATTTGCAGTGATCACCAAATCCTAATTCGTCTTCTTGCATCTTTAATTGTTTGTTATACTTGAATCCTCACAGGTTGTGAAGGTTTTTATGCAAGCTATCATACAAGTTTTCCTCATCATAAGAACATTATAAATATCAATCTTTAATCACTTCTTTAAGTAACCTGTAAAACATGGTTCCACATTCTTCCCTTTTTTGATGATGACAATACAACTCTCAGATAGGTGGTAAAAGAAACAAACGATTGGATTATAGAGTGTCTAAACTCCCCCTTAATTAAGTGTAGAATATACTATACTCCCCATGTGAGTATACTGCTCCCCTTTTGTCTAAATCGAAAGTGTGGGTATAGGATGCATTATAGGAATTTAAATATGCAAACACATAGGCACGTAGTCATTTAGAAAAGGGAAAAACATCACACCTTATTAATCCAAATCTTACTTAAATTCAAAGTAAAGAAAGCGGGAATATGCATAAATTGAAATAATGCAAAAACAGGAAAGCGAACACACTTAAAAATTAAGACACACAAGTTAGACTACTCACTTCCATAAGTGTCATCATTCTTTGATATGATCTTATTAATTTATGCCACATCTTTAGCCAAACTCGTACATATCTCCATGACCTTGTTGATTGTTGTGTCTTTTAATTCTTCTAAGTCCACTTCTTCATATATTGATTCGTCCTTTAATTTTTCATGTTTGATGTGAAGCTTCATATTTCTGAGGGATGGGTAATCAATCCAATTATTGAGTGAATCCATTGCTTCATGCATAGTACTAATGTTGAAGGCTGCTAAGACTTTTGTGATGATTGATTCATATGGAAGTCGTGTAGGTTGATTTTCTTTAAAGGTGATCGTATAGAGGAATATTCCTTCAAACTAGTTAGTTTGAAACTTTTTCATTTAAGAGCCAAAGCGGGAAGACATCATCTTTGATGACAAAATTTAGGTTTATGTTCCTTGGGAGGAGAATTCTAGTTATAAGGTAGAGGATGACACAAGATTTTGGTTTCAAGTAGATTGACTTGATAGGAAATTTCTTTTTCTCCATAAGATTCATAACAAGGGTGTTTAAGGGAATTGAGTGTTTCAAATTATTGGTCCCTAATGGTCTTTCATACATGTAGAATGTCCCTTGGAAGGGTGATTCAAACATCTTACCAAACTGACCTTTGTGGATATCTATTTTGACCCCTTTTACGGATGATCTCAGGAATGTTCCAACAATTGATAAATTTGAATAAAATTCTTTCTCAAGATTTGGAAAAATTCTATTAGGTACCTTTGTGAAGAATTCTCTTAGTGATCCATGACAAATCTGGACATATGGTTGTAGCTCACCATAAAGCTTTCCTCCATGAACCTTGGTTGGATCACTTTTCGATGGATCATCATATTCCTCTCTTCAATTCTCTGTATTGTTCTGGCAGTAAAAACATTTCCTACTCAGCAAACTCCATACTTGTGGATTTTTGGTGAGGCCATGATGATACTTATGGTGAAGGAGAAGGAACTCATACACAAAAAGCAAGAATAGAGAAGAATGTATGAGATGAAAAAGAATGAAGGAAGGTTACCTATTTATAATGTGGCTCTTGATGAATTTGAGTGTGTAAATATTACATGAAATCAATGGAGATTGTGCATATTCAAGATCATAGCAAAATCTTTTCAAAATTAGTTGCCTAATTGATTTGGTTAACACTCTAATCAATTGGGTAATCAAATATTCAAGGATTTTGATTAATTTACATCAAGCGTGGATTTTATAGACTTGGAGGCAAAGCTTAAATTAGATTGGATTTGAAATTTGAAACGCCAAGTTGTGCCAATTGACTGACTTAAGGCTCCATTGTGTGGTGATAACAATCTTGTTCATCAAGATTGATATAAATTCATCATATGTTTTGGTGGATTTCTAACATTTGGTATCAAGAGCTTCGGTTGAGTGATTCAAGGAAATCAAGAACGATGGCAATGAATCATCCAAACAGGCATTTTCCAGCAAGTCTTCCAATTCTTAAAGCTGATAATTATGAGAATTGGTGCAAGCAGATGAAGGTTGTGTTTTATTATCAAAGATATTTGGGATCTTGTGAAATATGGATTAGAACTACTTGAAGAAGACACTTCAGAAGAAGAAGAGGCGGAATACAAAGAATAAAAGAAGAAGAATTATAAAGCTCTCTTTATAATTCATCAATGTCTGGGTCAATGAAATTTTGTAAAGGTTAGTGATATAGAATCCGCAAAAGAAGCTTGGGAAGTTCTGAAGAAATCGTTTGGAGGCACTGAGAAGGTGAAAGAGGTAAGGTTACAAACTCACAAAAGAACGTATGAATTGCTTTAGATGGAAGATAGCAAGAGCATATGTGATTTCTTCACTAGGCTTATGAAACTAGTGAATTAAATCAAGGTTTACAGAGTGATGCTAACAACAAGAGTTGTTGTTTCAAAGGTATTGAGATCTTTGGCTCCAAAGTTCGACCATGTGGTAGTTACCATAGAAGAGTCGAAGGACATGTCAACTTTATCGAAGGAAGAGCTTCAAGGGATGTTTGAATCTCATGAACAAAGAATGGTTGAAAGAGTTGCAGGCAAGTCGAAGAGTGATGTGGCTTTGCATGCTCAATCAACAATAGATGAGAAAGGAAAAGGAAAGTGGTTCGATAATAAAGGTAAATGTGGCTACAACAATTTGACTAGTAGAGGAAACAAACACGAAGAAAACGTTTTGAATCAGAGAAGACCATACCAAGGCAACCAAAGATGTGGTGTTGCTAATAGAGGAAGAGATGGTGGTCGAAAACCTGAAAAGAGTCACATTCAGTGTTACAATTGTCAGAAGTATGGTCACTATTCTAGTGATTTCCCAGAAAAGAGAAAGAATCAAGAAATTCATGCTAGTTCGCAAAGTATGAAGAAGAAGAAATGATTTTGATGGTCAAAACAAGAGATGAAGATAAATTCAAGGACCAATGGTACTTGGATTCAGGATGCTCATCACACATTTCTAGAAGGAAAGATTGGTTTGTCAGCATAAAACCCTCAATGAAGAACATGGTGAAATTCATAAATAAAAATAATGTAGCAGTTGAAGATATTGGAAAGATGGCAAGAGGTCAGTAATTTCCAATGTGTTGTACATACCAAGCATGAAGAGCAATTTGCTCAACATAGGTCAGTTGGTCAAAAATAATTATAAAGTGTCGATCAAAGACAAGATGAGGAGAGTTGTCGACGCAACAGGAAGATTAATCTTGAAGGCTCTTATGTCTCAGAATAGGACATTCAAGATTGAACTAAATGTGATGGAGCACAAATGCCTAGAAATTGCAGCTAGCACAAATGAGTGGATATGGAATTATCGACTTGTCCATCTCAACTTCAGAGACATCATAGATTTGAAGAGAAGAAATATGGTTTCAAGATTACCAGAAATCTACATTCCAAACTAGGTGTGTGAGGAATGTGTGCAGGTGAAGAAACACAAGAACAACTTCAACAAGGGTGCATGAAGCAAGTCAAAGGCAACCCTCGAAGTCATATACTCTGATGTATGTGGACCAATCCAGGTGGATTCGATGGGATGTAACAAATAATTTGTCACATTCATAGATGATTTCATTTGAAAACTATGGACTTACCTGATCAAGAAGAAAAGTGAAGTGATCGAGGTATTTGTCAAGTTTAAGTCTATGGTTAAAAGTCAAAGTGGTCGAAAGCTCAATGTCTTGAGAACTGATGGTGGTGGAGAATATGTGTCAAAATACTTCGACATGTTATGTGATAAAGAAAGGATTGTGCATGAGGTGGTGCCACCCTACACTCCACAGCATAATGGAACTGCAGAAAGGAAAAATTAAACCATCATGAATATGGTGAGAAGTATGTTGAAAGGCAAGCATTTATCCAAAGAGTTTTGGGGAAAAGCAGTGTCAACATCAACATATATTTTGAACAGATGTCCGATGAAGAAGCTAGAAGGAATTACTCCAGAAGAATGTTGGTCTGGTGTTAAACCTAGCTTAAGTCATCTGAAGGTATTTGGATCTATTGCACGTAGACACGTGCTAGATTAATTGAGAAGAAAACTTGATGACAAGTCGATTCAAATGATCCTAGTGAGATATCATTCGACAGGAGGTTACAAGTTGTTCCACCTTGTGAACAAACAAATTATGATCAACAGGGACGTGATCATATATGAGCTTAAATAATGGGATTGGACTGAAAATTTCATGAAATATTTAGTGAGAATCTTACTTAAAAAACCAAAAGCTCGAGTCGAAAAATAAGTTCGAAAAGAGGAAGTTAGAGATCAACCAAGTACAAACAGACCTCATAGAATAAGACGCATGCCTGCAAGGTTGTAAGATTGTGTGATTACATCAGATGATGTGGTTGATGATGAAGGTGAGATGGTACATTATGCTTTCTATGTAGATGTTGAACCAATCAATGTAGCAGAAGCATTAAAGGATTGAAAGTGGGTGAAAGCAATGAATGAAGAAGTGAAGTCCATCGAAGACAACAACACCTAGTCACTTGTCGAATTGCCTCGAGGCAAGAAGGAAATCAGTGTAAAGTGGGTATACAAGGTGAAGTTGAATCCCAAAGGGGAACTAACTCGACACAGGGCAAGACTTATGACGAAATGATTTATACAAAAAGAAGGAATCAACTTCGATGAGGTTTTTTCAACAGTTGCTAGAATTGAAACAATCAGGTTGGTTGTTGGTCTAGCAGAAATGAACATTGGCACATATGTCAGATGGACGTGAAATATGCATAGTTTATGTTGCATAACCAGTTGGGTTTGTGAAGCATGGTGAAGAGAGAAAGGTGTACAGGCTGCATAAAGCTCTGTATGGATTGAAACAAACTCCAAGAACTTGGAATAAGAAAATAGATAACTTTCTAAGGGAGAGGGAATTTGTGAAGTGCACAACTGAACATGGAGTATATGTATGAAGAAAGAGATCGAAGACTTCAAAAGTGATCTCAATAAGGAATTTGAAATGTCGGATCTAGGTGACATTTCATATTTACTTAGCATTGAATTCTACAAGAGTAGTAGAGGATTGATGATGCATCAAAGAAGATATACAAGAGAAAATTTCAAGAGATTTGAGATAGAAGAATGCAACTCGACTTCGACACCTGCTGAACTAAGGTTGCAACTGTCGAAAGATTCAGACAAAAATGATGTCGACCCAACCCAATACAGAAGACTTATTGGATCATTAAGATACCTTTGTCATACAAGGCCTGACTTAGCATACAGTGTAGGTATGGTAAGTAGATTCATGCAGAAGCCAGAGGTATCACATCTAGCAGCGAAGAAGAGGATACTAAGGTATATGAAAGAAACTCTCGATTATGGCATTTTGTTTCCTGCAAATGATAAAAGAAAAGAATGCAAGTTAGTGGAGTACACTAATTCAAGTTGGTGTAGTGATGTTGAGGATCGAAATCCACAGCAGGATATGTGTTTATGCTAGTTGGTGCACCAGTTGCTTGGAGTTCAAGAAAGGAACCAGTAGTGGTATTATCATCGTGCGAAGCAGAGTACATGGTTGCTTCTCTTTGTGCATGTCAAGCAACGTGGATGGTGAATTTGATCAAAGAGATAATAGGGAAAGATCATGGAGCAATTACCATAAAGATCGACAACATGTCAGCTATCAATCTGGCGAAGAACCCGATAGCACATGGTCGAAGCAAGCACATCGAAATGAGGTTCCACTATCTTCGAGAGCAGGTAGCAGATGGGAGATGAAATTGGAACACTGCAGAATTGAGAATTATATTGCAGACATCATGACGAAATGTGTATAGGTCGAAGTGTTCAGAAGACTAAGAGTTATGATGAATATAGATAACTTAGACACAATGAATTAGGTGGTGTGTTGAAAGTGTAATTCCTTGTGTCGAGGAAGGTTGTTGCTCGTCACAAGGTGTGTCAAAAAGTTTAGTTTGTCGAGTTGTAGGAAGTTATCGAAGTGTTCTCAATAGGTTGCTACACACAAATTTCGATTTAGATCGAAAATAGATATTTTTGGACTTCTATAGCGTTGGGCTTTTTTTGACTTAGGGAGAAAGCTAACCTAAAACTAAAATAGAGGGAGTAACCCCTATTTTTGTAATTAACTCAGAAATAGTATTCACAGAATTTGCAGTTGCAAGTGAATAAAGATTTTTCACAGTTTGTGGGCAGAGAGAAACTCTGCAGAAACCCTAATCTCTTTTCTTCTTTAATTTTCTTTTTTGTTCATTATCATTGTGTAGTGATAACAATCTTGTTCATCAAGATTGATAGAAATTCATCATAGGTTTTAGTAAATTTCCAACACTTTAGACATTTTCAACTTATCAAAACAAAAAGACTCTAAGTGGCCAAATCTATTGTAGCATGAGCATTTATAAATACGATGATTCATTTTCTTTCTATTAATCTTTTTACTATGTGCCCTATCGGATTTAAGTCCTAATTCACTTTTATATAAGAAAAGTCTTTGACTTATAATGTATAGTTTATTAATAATGAAAATTTTCTTTAAAATTATTGTCAAGGGGTGCAAATACTGTGTTGGAGTTTGTCGGATTTTGAAAATCAGATTCACTCCATTTTTTACCATCTTGTGATGAAATACAAACCTAAGTCAATGCGTGCGGTTTATCTTGAGATTGAAATTCATATTTTACTAAGGTATATTCGGAAAATGAAATCCATTTTTTTTTTTAAATGGAGCGTCTCTCTGATAAAGTAATTTTATTGTAAATTAGATATGTCCATATTATAAGCATATGTCATTGCCTAAACTTGCAGCAATTAACTTTCAAGTTTCAGCTCAAGACAACTTCACTGTGCACATTGCCATCCTCCATCCTTATCCAAGATCGTAGAGAAAAAGGGTTGTGAGTAATCTCTAAAATTCGAGCTCCTCTAGGCCAATCACCATATCCTCCATAGCCAGTGTGCCTAGCATAGCATAGCCATAGTTTCTTGTATGGGCAGCACCAATCCAATCCATGGTTGTGTCCAACAAATATTGCCTGCATTATCAAAAAGAAACACCTTAATTTATAAACCGATCCTGTTGACAGTTTCTCATCTTGTCACAAAAACTAAAAATAAAACAGCCACAGACTTGAACAATAATCAAACAAAAGTAACACTAAACTTTATGGATATTTTTTAATAATGGTGGCTTTGGCCTTACCTTGACAGAGATCCTTTTCACAAGAAGATCCATGATCCCCGTTTCAGCTTCTTGAGCTGCAACTTTTTCCTTGTTGATTGAACCAACACAACGCTTTGGTATGCCAAACTTGGGAGCCACAACCTCATAGGCCTTACTTGGTATATGCCAGAAAATAATCTCAGGAACCCTGCCATACAGAATATATTGTTAGCAATATGCCAAAACAGAAGGGAACAAAATAAGAAAGAAACTTCGATCAACTATTTTCAACATACTTTACTTCACAAACTTACTAACCAACAAAGATTAGAAATCAACAAAGTTATTATCATCGAATATAAATGTAATGATTCCTTTATATTGGATATGTTTATCATGAGAGTGAGGTTTTATTTTTATGCAATGCCTTCTTAATCTACCTAGAGTCAGAGTTAATTTCTTTAGCTTTCTGCAGAAACCATTCTGCCTGGCCACTAGATATGACTTCTGGATAAGAACCACCACCGGAATCAAGGAAGTAGAGGAAAGCCACCGGTGATTGCAGATCATCTGGCGCCGAAACCTGAAGGACATAATTTGATACACTGGGCCAAAGGTTTCTTGGACCATATCTAGAAAATGATACATTGTGCTTGATTTCATTTTTCATCAGCTCCAATCTTCCTGTTCCTCTGAAGCTACATTCTTCCACTGAAATTTATCAAGTATGCTTTACGATTAAGATATTTCAAACATTTAATCTCATGAAAAAGAGTGTGAGAGACTACAAGCACAAGTTGAATATATCTTAAATAATGGATAATGAAGCCAAAACGATAATCAGAAGAATATATATAGCATAGAAGTCTATCCGAAAAAGGACTAAAAAAAGTGGAATCAACATGTTGCTATATTTAAAAATTGGTGCTGTGAATAATGATAGCAACTAAGTGTTGTCTCTTTCACTGAATAAGCTTTCTTATTCTTGAACCTTTGTCATTTTGTTTGCCATTAAAAATATGTTTTGATTGACTTAATTGCCTTATCTATTGGCATTTGGGAGAGCTTATGGAAATAGCTTATCACATTTTTATAAGTTGCTTTCAGCTTATTTCCATAAACTTATCAAAATAGCTTATGAAAATGTGTTTTGCCTGCTGAAGCTCAAAATGGGGGATGATGATATATAGTTGGTCAAGGAACTAGGAAATAATTAAGTTGTTTCAAATGATAAATTCAACAACATTCAAAGAAACCCTTACAATCCAACAGAAAACCGACAATTAACACTAAGAAATGTTTTATCTTAGTAAGTGAGATCGGGTACATGGATCAAATTTTGCAATAATATTCTATCCAAGACTATGTTCCTATCCAATTCCTTAATCTCTAGATTTTTTTAGTAGTTTCTTTTATCATTTTCCTAGATCTTCCTCTACCTCTAGTCATCTGATCTACTCTCCTTACAACACAATCTACGGGTATTCTATCTACAAATAAACTTAATCATAGAAAAAATTACCTGAGTATGAAGCACCGGATTGAGAACAGTGAATTGGAGGAATTCCAGGAGCAGAAAACCAGTGTAATGGCCACTGAAACGAAGCATCGTCATGGTTTCCAAATACACTTGCCCAAGGTATTCCCCTATTTCTTGCTGGCAAGGTAGCTTGATCCCAATACAAACTTGCATTTCCAATCATTATATTGTTAGCCGTAACAACATCTCCCAGATATATCACAAAATCTGCCATACAATTAGTTAGTTTAACATCATTATTTTGAAGATGATACATTTAATATTTAAATATAATACAAGTTGCGTAGATCAAACCCAATAATATAAATCCTTATTTCCTTTACTATTCTCTCTTTCTAACAACTATAACTAGCTAGTAGAGCTAGAAATGAAAGCAATAGAAATATAATGTTCATCACCTTCTGACCTGGAGTTTCATCGTGGAGCACCTTATTCATCACTTTGATGGAGTTTACATCTTGAAGCGGTCCCCAATTCGTCCACGCGTCTTCTCCAAAATGCAGGTCCGCAAACAGTGCAACCTTCAACGGTGCACCTGCTCGCATCGTAACCTGCCTCGATGATGGCTGGTTGTGATGACAGGATGACGACTGGACTGTGGAGAATAGAGTGAGAAGCAGTAAGGGTAAAACCGTCTTCCATGGGGTTCTAGTAGTTTCCATATTCACTTGTTGTTGTGAGGAATGAAGATGAAAATTCATACGGAACAGATTCAACTAAAACACTTCAAATATTTAGGACATTATAAGCAGCATTGCATTTTTTTGGATTATGCGAGTTTAAGAGTAAAGTCATGTACAGTAATAAGGGTAGGATAGGAACCAACAAAAAGAAAATAACTCTTTTACAAAAATCTGAACAAATTTATTGAATTTTCTTTAAATTGAGAAATATTATTTATTTTATATTAAAAAATTAAAATTATAAACCGTTTAATCAAAATATTTCCATCGGGAAAAAATATGTATATATTCTATGCATATTCCCAGGAACATTAGGAATATTCGTCAAGTAAAATTTCATTAAATTCTTGTTTTATCATTACATATAATAGAAACTCCAAAAATAGAAACATATTAAAAGAAAAAGGAACATAACCATCTTTTTGAAAATATTTTTCATATTTATGTCATCTCTATCACTACTGGTACCATTGCATTCTCCGCCACTATATTCTTGATTTTGTCTTTCTTTCAATAAGTATACCGATATTATTCAACAAAATGGTTAAAAAGGAAACAAATATGCATGAAATTGATATGGAATCATCTTGCTCCTGCTCCGTTAAGGAGTATTGGACGTAGTTGATGAATTAAGGATTTTGAATCAGTAGTGATGATCTCTGTTATAATAGTGTGGGTAGACATGATTAGCATTCTAAAATTTAAGTCAATTTAACATTTAAGATGAGTGTAATGAAAAATAAAGATCGAATAGTATATCTTATTCCTAATGTGAATTAGACTTTAGCAATTTAGATATTTGGCCGATCTAGAACAGTTGTCCTCAAGACTTTGTCAGAAAACTGAGGGAGCCTGAGAAGCCTTAAGGATGTTAGTCGGCCTCCGGGATGTAGTTAGGTGTGAGTTAGAACCGACAAGTTCAGAGTCAGTTGAAAAAACAATGGGAAACAAACTCATTAAATACATTTCCATCATTAAAATATTTCAACATCTTTTTCATACACGTGCATGACAAGTTATGGCTTAGTGTGGCTTATTGTGCACTCGATTTTATGTGTATTCCTGAGGTAAAATACAATCATTGATCTGATAACTCCTCTCCTTAGTTGATCTGAGTCGTTCAGTTGTCATTGCTTATAAATAGGAAGAGTCGAGCGTTTGGAAAAATTTTGCGCATTCAAGTTTGCATTCACTGTTTTAGAATATGTCTTTTCCTTCTTCATTTCGGAGAACATTTATTAGAGCACTTATTTATTCTTTGGTCAAGTTTATATGTTCGCCATTTTCTTTGCTTCACCAACTTCATATACCCAAATACCTTCCTCGACTCAAGCTTTCTTTTCAGCATTTCATGTTTTTTAGTCAAGATGAGTGATAGTGCCATTAACTTAGTGAATGCTTTTAAGAGCGAAACTTCCTCTTCTATGGGAATGGATGCTTCTCTTGACTCTCATCTTTCTCACTATCGTATGGATCCAGAAGTGATATTTTTATCTCATGACTCTACTTTGGAAAGGGTATCTATGGATTACCTGGAGGAAGAAACTTTTTCATCTGACTCCTTAAAATCCATTTTGTTAACTGTCAGCGGATAGATGAGTTGTACTTAGGCTTATATACCCCATCTGTCTTGACTAGGGAGGAAATCCAAGATATCTAGTGGTTGAGGGAACACATTAATAATTTTATTTAACTTTCCTTGAAAATTATCGGTTGTGAACCTAGCGATGGTGAAGTAAGGGTCCACTTAGATTCCCAGAGAAGACCAGACTCATTGTCTTGGATCACACCCAGTGAACATTATAAGGCTAATCATCTAGCATGTAAAGGTGTGAGTGTGGTAGTGTCGACCGATGTGTTAAGGTATGACTGGATGGATGTAGAGGTGGTGGGTACCCCATTTGTCCTGAGTATTGAGGCAACAATAGAAGTTGTTAGCGTCGTGTTCAAGGATACTCTAGAGTGGTTGGTTCTTCCAGTGAATCCAGAGAAGAGGATATGTAGTTCCTTTGATGACTGCAATATCACGCTCTATGAGTTCCTGTTCACAAGGATAAGACCGAAGTTTCCTTTCTCTGGCTTTAAGGTGACCGTCCTAAAGCACTTAAAAGTTTCCCCTTCTCAGCTTCATCTAAAGTCATGGACCCACACGAGGGTATTCTGGATGTATGTCAAGCATAAGTTTTGGCATCCTTCCTTTATACTGTTCTTCAACCTATTCCACCTGAGGTGCTCCTCTTAGGATAAATTCCATGACCAAAGGCTTATTATTTTTTATCCAGATGATCCTTGGTTCGACCTTTTCACCTAGGGCTTGGGTGATTTTGTGGGACACTTTTTACTAGTGAGGCCCCTTACTCCAAAGGCCTATCTTACCTTCTATTACTCCCCTACTGAATCTTTTCACTTTTGTAGGGGCTGATTTCTGAAGTACTCGTCATCATCTCACTTCAACCGGGAAGTCCATTTCTACTGCACCAAGTTGGGCTCTCTTTCTCTTGACGAGATGGTAATGAAGGAGGAATTGTGATGTTTCACAAACTTGGCTACAAATAGGGATTTGGTCCCGTTGAGGTGCCTCCCACTGAGGTGAGGAATATGTGAATTGACACGTACACCATTGTGAGTGTGTTTAGCAGAAACGAGAGAAGAGTAACTTTTAGTGAAGAAGGAATCTTTTGTTTTCATTTTTTAACATGCGTGGTTGTGTTTTGCAGATAACATTGATAAGCTACATATACTCTAAGAGAGTGTCAGTGTTCAAAGTGTTTTGGTTGGTCCCTCTGGCCAGGTTGTAACGCCTCTTCTCCATACCATAATTACTACCTCATATGTTGCTCTCGTCTCAACCTTTGAGACTACTACCACTGCTTCTAGGGTCGACTAACTTGTCATCGTCGAGTCCATTTTGACTATTGTATAGATGTCTTTGTCTCTAATTTCGACGAAGAGAGCCCAGGATGACAGCTAACACTTCCTATGGGGAAAGGGTTCTCCAAAGCTGACTCGTATTTCTTGGGACAATGCTTTTGGTGACATGACCTTATTCATGTAGATAACTGTTACTTTTCCTCCCTTAAAATGTTCTTCAACCTGTTCCACATGAGGCCCTCCTCTTAGGATAACTTCCATGACCAAGGGCTTATTAATTTATATTCGGATGATCTTTGGTTCGACCATTTCACCTAGGGCTTGAGTGATTTCATGGGCCACTTTTTACTAGTAAGGCCCCTTACTCTGAAGGTCCATCTTACCTTATATTACTCCTCTGTTGAATCTTCTCACTTTTATAGGGGGATCGTTTCTGAAGTACTCGTCGTCATCTCACTTCAATGGGTAAGTCCATTTCTACCACATCAAGTTGGGCTCTCTTTCTCTTGACGACATTTTGATGAAGAAGGAATTGTGCTCTTGGTTTCACGAACTTGGCTACAAAGAGGGATTTGGTCCCGTTGAGGTGTCTCCCACTAAGGTAAGGGAAAGGTGAATTAACACTTACGCCATTGTGAGTGCGGTCAACCGAGATGAGGGAAGGGAAAATTTTGGTGAGGACATAGTCCTTTGTTTTATTTTTTGACATGCGTGGTTGTATTTTGCGGATAACATGGATAAGCTACATATGCTTTATGATCTTGTCGATGCTTAAAGTGTTCTGGTTGGTCCCTCTGGCCAGGCTATAACGCCTCATCTCCATACCACAATTACTATATCATGTTGCTTTCATCTCCACCATTGAGACTACTACTAATGCTCCCAGGATCGACTAACTTGTCACCACCAAGGCCACTTTGATAGTTGTGGAGATCTCTTTGTCTCCAGTTTTGACGAAGATATCCCAGGATGATAACCAACATTCCCTCTGGGGAGAGGGTTCTCAAAAAGCAGGCTCGTCTTTCTTGGGACAATGCTTATGGTGACATGACCCCCTTCATGCAGATAATCGTTATTTTTCCTTCCGATCTGCCCGCACTCTTGAGGAAGCTATTGTGGTTGAGTCAACGGAGGGCATGTCTTACGTCCAAAACTATTTTGAGGTAGAAAAGAATGGGCATGTCTTTAAGGTCACCCATAGCATGTACCAGGCCTCTACCTTGCTTTCTCTAGTTGTTGTTGGTCAAGGTGGTGTCTTGGTTGTTGGAAATCCCTACAAGGAAATGGACACTGGGAAAGGAAGTGAGAATCTATAGAGTAAAAGTACTTCAATTTAAAAAAGGTTCAGTCTGAGCTGTAGAAGAAGGTCGGGCTTGCTGACTCTTTGTGAGAGGCGGTGAACACTTACGATTCCCCTTCTACTCTAGCTTCCTGGATACCTAAGTTGGAGGTTACTCTTAAGGATGAGGGGAAACTTCATCAAGATGCCTCTAATTTTGTTATAGAGAAGACTTGTCTAGTAAAGGGTGACTGAAAAACTCTTCTTGAGGAAGGTCTCTCCCACAACCATAATTTTTTAGGAGGCATTGAATCTGTTCCACACTACCACCGAGGGGACTTTAAATGGTGACCTCGGTACCTCGGCTTTAGATGCTTCGACTTAATTACCTATTTTCTTCTTCTTCTTTGTATTATTTACCTGTAACATTTCTTAAGCTTTGTGCCTTGGGTGTACTGGTTATTTATAAAATTATTTTAACTCAATGATTTAAAAATTGTTTAGAATAAATTCATGCATTTGGCTTCCTTTTATTATTGTTGTTATGTTGCAACTGTTGGTTGCTTGCAAATTTTTGCAACATTGGGGTTTTCTTATTATCCCTGAAATGTAAAGTTTATGTGCCACGGGGGGCATTGTTGGTGTTCACCGGTGACCTAAAAGAGTCATTTCATGCCAGATGAGAAGTGATATTTGTTTTAGGTGTGTGAACCATGATTGTTTTCATCCCATAGTAGACCGTTTGATTGAACTGGGTAAATAAGTTATTGTATTTCTTGTCTTTTATCTTCTCCTGTAAAGTTAAGTTGTTGTCTTACTACATAAAGAGTTGTTTTTGCTAAAGGCCGTTTATTTTGGTTTTCATTGGCTCATTTCAATTTTTCCACACATATCAAATTTCTTGGTGTGATTTAACCTTTCAATTTCACAACAAGTAGCATTGTCAAAAGGCAAATAGATTTTGTTTACAAGGGAGCTCCAAGTGTTTGAATGATAAATAGATAGGTTTTCTAAAGACAATGATTTTGGATTGTGGAAATTGAATATGCAAGAAATAACTCAAGATAAGAGTATTTAAACATTGAAGGGTGAGGAATCGATGCTTGCACGCCAAACAGAAATAGAGGATACTGAGATAGTGGATTAGTCCAAAAGTGTCATTACTCATGCCTCGAAGATAAAGTTCTAATGGAAGTTTCTAGGAAAAGACTACGGATTTGATATGGGAAAAACATGAATTATTGTATATGACCAAGTCTTTGCCTCACAGGACGTTTCTGGAACAACAACAGTTTGTGGGAATTATCTTAATTAGAAAACAACAGTCTAAAAAACCATTTGAACGAGTGGTTTCAACTAAGCATACATTGGACAATTTCAAAGGCTTCCTTCACACTGACCTAAGTTAAGTCACAGTGCTTTCTCCAGAATGTGAAGGTGTGGAACCAAATGATATCTTGATCCCTTTGATCAACTATATTGCTTCTCTTTCCCAATTGATACTAACATGTATTGTCTTTTAATATTCTTTTAGCTGTCGAAAAGAAACAAATGATGAAAGAGAAACTTACTTCAACAATAGGTTCGACGAATGCACCAAAGCAAACTACCACTTCAACGAAGAGTGTTATCCCAGATAGCGAACAACCAAAGACAACATCTAAGGTATAATTTTACCTTTTGTTTTCTTTTTATATTGCATTACTTCTGCTAAATATTTTGCTTCTTATAGGCTAGTTAAAAGACTCCTCTCACTCCAAAGAAACGAAAATCAACCGTTGAAAACCCAAAAATCGTTGAAATTGATGAAGACGCATCCCCCATTCCTTCGAAATCCAAGAAGTTAAAGAAGAAGAAAGTAACACTTTCTCATGCAGCCTCTTCCCAACCATAAAAAACTATTACAATAGAAATATTTCCCCCAACACCAAAGAAGCAAAGCAGTTCCCAACCATCTGGCAACGTTGTTCTGAAGCGGATTAAGAGTGATAGTTCAAGTCCTAGAGTCTAAGGACTGAAGGTATTATTTTTTTCATATTATTCCCTTCAATATTCGATGTCTTTTATTCTAATTATCTTACATTCTTACTTTTGCAGGATCCTAAACCAGTTCCTACTGAATCTCCAATTCAGTATGAAGTTCCTCCTAGCAACGACACTACTTTGTATCACCCCTTGTCCACCAATAAAGATTCCAACAAAGGATCATCTATAGATGTGAACCAACTTGACCCCGTTGTGCATCCTAAGAAAGAGTCTTCTCCTTAATCTGGAAGCGATCATGAGGGACGTTAAACTGCAACTAAAAGAGTTTCTCTCGACAAGGCACAAGATGATGATAGCCCCAATGATTCTTCTCTCAAAAGGACGAAGCACAACACATAATTGATTGATGAATATATTTCTGATGACATTGAAAATTACGTCCATGATGAGGAAGGAGTAGAGACTCATGCTCATGCTGTTTCTAAAGACTTATGCCAATCAACATGAAGACAACAACGTTCCACCATAACTCTCTCAGGAGGAACTGAATGCTTTGAAGAAAAAGAATCCACTTGAGTACGTCAAGTTTATGATGACCAAGAGAGGGCCACCATCAGAAAAAGGCTATCCCTCCCTTCGACTACTTCAAGTGGAGGTTCGAATGTGCCAACATTTGAGCAACTTCTTCAAAAGGTAAGAGAAAAGATATTCAAACCTGACTTATTTGATACCTTGAAGAAGGATGCCACTACGTGTTATGGGCTGAAGAAACTGATTAATCAAATCAACATAGTCACCTATCTGATGGAAGTTGCTGAAGTCCTTATCGAGATAGGCAGCTTAATTGATCAAATCAGTGCAGACTATAATCGGGAACAAGATGTTGCATTGAAACTTCAAGAGAAGCAAGTGATAAGTGTAAATTATAGTTATTTTTTTATATACTTTTTGTTGCACTTATCAACTCTTGGTTGTTAATATCATTTGAATAACCCAACTTTGTGTGTAAATACATTTAGTTTGAGTATAATGCATTTTCATGTATAAAGTATATCATTTGATAGTTGTGTATTCATTTTATAGGTATTTGAGCATTGTTGGAGCAAGAGGAATAAAGCTCCAAGATGCATTTTTGATAAATGAAGAATAAGGCAAAAGATGAAGCCAATGTTATGCAGGAAAGCAACAGAAGTTGATGGACTATCTTGCGTCGCCAGGAAAAATTTCTGTCGTCGGGCAACAGTGGGCGAGAATGGGCCAATTTTTATGTTGCCCATGTCTTGCTTCGTGTCTAGGTCGCCAGACGAAAATAAAGATAGTCTCTGAGCGAAGAATTGTGTTGCCGGGAAATGTTAGATATCTATTTCAGTTGAGGACATGGCGCAGTCTATGCCAAGTGTATAAGAGTCATCATCGGGAGACACTTTTATGTCGTCGTGTGATTCTAGCGGAACACATTTTCTTTATGCTTTCATTTTGTTTCATTTTGGTGGATGGTTTTTTGGGGTATTTGTTCCCAAATTCCACCACCTTCATTTTTGATAGTTAGAGCTTAGACAACAACATTTGTGGCTTGGAAATGGATGATCCAGGGTCGTGAGCTTGTTGGATCGTGTTTGACACTGCAGAAAATATGGTTTCTTCTCCTCTTCCTCTCTTTGTAACCATTATTTGTTGGATTTTGTATGTAACTTTACCTTGATTATATGTATATTTATTGCTCATGGTGTTGTATGAAACTTTCTTTACAAACCTTTATTGATGTTTATCCTTGTTAGCTTGCTAAGTGTCTGGGGTTGAGTCGTTGCAGAGATGGAAAGATTGAATCCGAATTTAGGATGAATATCTATTGGTCTTAGATTCTAGAGATAGATTTAGGCTTAATAATCACTTAGGTATCGACTCTTAATGCCTCTATGTTGTTTTGTGTTGTGTTAAGATATCATCGACACAGAGCGACATGGTTGATATCTCGCTCTATGTTAGAAATGACCTCTGTGTGAGCGATACATGATGATATTGACGAGTAGTTAAGGTTAAGTAAAACTGGGTAGTAAGTTTAAGTATTTGATGGGGTAGATGAAATACAAACTTGAGAGTTCTATCCTATTCGAATGATGAATTCTTCTTGTGTATAACTTTTAATTTCAGCACCTTACATACAAAACCATTCTATCCCAAAATCGTTTATGAGAGATTTGTCGAAAGGTGACTCAATAATCAATCTTTGTGGATACGATACGATATAACCTAAATATAACCTGGTAAATTAATAACTTACTTTTTGCTTGCCGCTATATCGCTGCAACAGCAAGCCAATCGAGCAGCTGAATGGGAAAAAGCCCTTGAAATCTCTACCAAGGCCGAGCAAATGGAAAGGGATTACAAAATAGTGCAGGATAATTTTGACGTCTACACTCGTTCGATCTCTCTTTGGAAAGAGCAAATCCAGAAACTACGGGATAAAATCTCTCAAGCAGAAGCTCGCCAACAGGAGATCAAGAAGATGGGTCGTACTGAGATCGACAAAGAAATTGTTCAAAGCATCCATCATGTCAAGAAAGCTGTGAAACTAAGAGAAGAAGTCTATTCCCTTCAAGTTGAACAATCCTCTATCAATTACAGGTTAAGTTTGGCAAAGATCAAGTATGACAGGATGAAGACGAAACTACCATTTTTATTTTTTGATGTTTGTAATTTGTCACTTTTGCTTTTTATGCATAGTTTAATATGTAACTCTAGAACACAACCACTTTGGCATTTTTGGTTTAAATACCATATTGGCTTTCATGCTTGACTTACTATTCTGTTACAATTTTTAATTCCTGAAGCATGGACTTAAATTTCTTTAGGTACTTGCCATTTATCTTTGGGATTCTTTGATCCTCTGCCAACTCTTATATTTCATAGACATTGTTTAAAAATATTTGAATGATTCGAAAGGGTCCTTCCCAATGTGGGGACTATTTCCCCAATAGTTTATTCTTCTGATCCATTGGTAGTATTACCTTCCAAACTAAATCATCAATTGAGAAAACTTTGCCCCTGACTCTTTTATTATGGGCTCTAGCTATTCTTTCTGTCTCCTTAGGATTTCCAAAGCATGCGATCTTTCTTCATCCAAGTCGACTAATTCGTTCCTCATCATTTCCCAATAATATTCAGAAGGCATTTTGTTCTGCCTCTGTATTCTCACTGATTGAAAATGTATTTCCACTGGCAGAAATGTATCAAGCCCAAACGTTAGTCGAAAAGGCATAGTATTAGTTTCTTCTTTGGGAGACATTCTACAAGCCCACAAAGTTTGATCTAATGTCTTATGCCAATTCTTTGGATTTCTTCCCACATGCCTTTTTATTAAACCAACAATCACATTATTAGCATATTCGACTTGCCCGTTTGCATGCGCATAATATGGTATAGAAGTTAACAATTTGAATCCCATTTTCCTTAGCAAATTCTTGCATCTTTCGACCAGTGAAAACTGATCCTTGATCCGTTGTGATAGTTTTGGGATTCCAAATCTATAAACCATTTGTCTTTGGATGAACTCAATAATAGTTTCTTGATCTACATTCACCAAAGGTATTGCCTCAATCCACTTTGTAAAATAGTCAATTTCCACTAGAATATACCTCTGACCTTTGGATGAGGCTGGTCAAATTTATCCAACCAAGTCCAGTGCCCAACCTCTGAAGGGCGATGGCTTAATTATCGAATGTAGTTCATGTAACACCCTATTTCCCAATGAAAACTTTAATAAACATCAAAGTAAAATAAAACTCCAATAATAGGGTGTCACATCATTCAACATATTCAAACTTTGCTCAATTATAATTAAACAGATACATAACACATATTTTGGATGAACTAACAACACTTCAACATAGTCTTTATAATTCAATTTTATTAATGCAGCGGAAAGAATTTCATAATTGTCTCCAAAATATTCAACTCATCATAAAATTAACAAATTAATAAATTAAAGAGAGAGTCTAAAACACTCCCAAAATTCCTCAAAGAAAACATCAACTAAAATGAAACAGTCAAGCGTTCATCCCCCCAGTGTTACGTATCAAAGCAATGACACTCACTCGATTTAAGAAGAGCAACCTCTTCTGGACTCTGCAACTTCGCACCACTCCTGATTATCTGCATGTTTCCCACATAGAGGCAACATTCAAATAAAAAGGGTAAGACATCATAACAATATAATAGGTCATATAATTATAAGTGACAATAGGTAAGTCATGCAAGATTTCAAGTTCGACAATTATTAGTTACACAACTCCCACAAGTCCACAATTCAATAATTCCACAAAATGCCATGCAACTGACTCTAATGCAAATGCATGTGGTACCATCAGGGCATGATACCTCTCCAACAAATTTCCATATAGGCCAGAGCATAAGCCCTCAACGATTGCCAATACAGACCAGAGCATAAGCCCTTAACGATTTGCCAATACATGCTAAAGCATAAGCCTTCAACGATGCATGAAATGTGACATGCTACAACAAAATTATGCATCCATTATGCATAACCATCAACGTCGCACCAATCTCAGGCTAACATCATCTTTTTGATACTGCAATATCACCTGTAAATCCTCCACAAATCATGGATACAAAATTGATACAATTTATCACCATATTTAGCACTATAATCCATCCAACATACACATTCATCACAATTTTTCAAATAAAATATTATGCCACTGTTATAAAAATTAATTTCATATTATAGAATATAGTTTTAGCTTTCCAACGGTCTAAATGGTGCATCAAACGGACACCTGGGGCGAAAGTTATGAATTTTTCAAGTTTTTCAAAAATTCCGTCCAACACAGTGGTAACCGGTTACTGCATTACAATAACCAGTTACTTAATGAAACAATAGTGAACTATGCAAAATACTTCAGTGGTAGCCGGTTACTGCGTTACGATAACCGATTACTGCACAAGTCAGTAGCTCTATTTTTCAAAAAAAATTCAGCGGTAATCGGTTATTGTATTACGGTAACCGGTTACTGCGTAACATAGTAGCCTATGTTCTTTAAGTTTTCACGTGGTATCTGGTTACTCCCCAGTGGTAACCGGTTACCACTGCTATTATTTTTAAAAAAGAATTATGCAATTATGTAGGTTGCGATTTTCCTTCTTAAACACCTAAAATTCACAAAATTTCCACATGACTTAGTAACAATGATTCTATCAAACATGTCTAAATTATAACTATCAATTGGGAACATTTTACATCATCAAAATCGACAATTTTCACACCAATTTATCATCATTTATCATCATACATACAAACCATACAAACCCCAGATTCACATAAGGATGATTAAGCAATTATGCAACCTAACTCTACCATAACCCATCATCATACAATCTCTTATAGAGTTAGAACCCCAACCTTACCTTAGGATCTTGAGTTATCTTCCCTTCTCCAATAGAGTCTTCCTTTTATCCCTAGGTACTTCCTTTCTCTTATGTTCCTCACTTCTACAATTTCTTTCTTTGTTTCTATGTACTCATCTCTTTCTCTTCTTCTCCCTCTAATATATCCCAATATTAAAATAATTATACCAATTAATTAATTATTTAATTATTATTATAAAATAATAATAATACTGATATTATAATATAATAATAATAATAATAAAAATCCATATTATACCACACACACCCAGGTTTCTACATAGTTAGTCATACACCCTTAGAACCTCAACCCTCAAAATTCTAAGGAATCTAGTCCCCAACAAGACATCACATCACATCACATCATCTAATAATTAATTAAAATAATCCTAATTAAATCAGGATTTTACAGTTCACTTGCAGGATCATGTTGAATGCCTTCATGAATTTGACATTCCTGACATCCCTTGGCAAAATCTATACAATCTTTAAACATTGTGGGCTAATACATGCCATATCGAAACAACAACCACTTCATTTTGTGACCTGCTTGATGTGTTCCACATGCCCCACTATGCACATTCGACAATGCCAAGTATGCTTCACTTTCTCCTAAACATTTGAGTAAGACTCTTTCTGGTGTTTTCTTGAATAATTTGTTACCTATCAATATGTAGCTTAACGCATGATACTTAACCTTCCTTTCCGCATTTGCTGAAGGATTTTTTAAGTAATATATTATTGGACTCCTCTAATTTGTATCTGCTAAGCTATTTATGGCTAGGACTTTGAAACTTTCTTCGTTTGCATACCTCAAACTTGAGTTTTCCAGATCTGAAGGGGAAAGTTTGGTAGCCATTACTTTTCCTCGTACTTCGGTCAAACTCTCCAACTTTTCCTTTGATACTTTGTATCCTGAAGCTATATGTGCTAAGTCATTGGCCTCTTGATTCTTCAGTCTACGAATGTGTTTGGTATCCATATATTCGAATTTTCGCAGCAGCCTATTCGCAATGACAAAGCACATTATCAAAATTTCATTTATGCACTTGTACTCCTTGGTTATGTGCTTAATCACCAGATCAGAGTCCCCTTTTATTTCGACTCTAGTTTCCTCTAATTCAAACAAGACTTCAAGTCCTGCTATCAAAGCCTCATATTCAATTTCGTTATTCGAATAGGGGAACTGTTGTACCCCAAAATTTTCCCTCCCATATTTCTCAAGACATTGCAAGAATAATCTCCAAGTGGCTCAAGATGGCTCAAGAGTTGGACAGTCAAATCACCTCCTAAGGCAGTCAACCTCAAATTAGGGATTTGTGTTGCATCAAGGTCTTTACATACAAATGACCTAAAGTGCTCCCCAATGTCCTAATATGTTATCAAGTTCATCCATGTAAAATTTCAAGCCTTGCAGAGGAAGTTTGGTCAGTCAATTGCTCAAGAGGCCCAAAAATTGACTATGCTAGGGCAAAAGTCAACTGTGACCTACAAATAGTCAAACCTCAAGATTTTTTGTCAACATTATCATTTTTAAGGATAGTTCATCATTTGATCAAGGGTTGATCATGATTCATCAAGGATTGCTCAAAATTCATCAAGATTCAAAAGTGGCTAAATTAGGGTTTTGTAGGAAAAGTCAACTCAACTTTGACCAAGCATAACTTTCTCATACTTTATGAGAAATGACCAATCCAAAGCTAATTTTGAAGAGGATTAAATTTCCTACAATCCATCTTCACACCCCAAGATCAAGAAATGCACTCACAAAAAGTTACAAATTTGGACATTATAGGTCATTTTTGAAAGTCAACAAAAACACCTTTTTTGACAAAGCTTATAACTTGAGCATGGAATATCAAAATGAGATGAGACCAAAAGGGTTGGTTAATGGACATATCAAGGTTTCTAAAAAGTCAAAGAACACCTCCAAAAGTTCAAAATTGAAGAAGTTATGCATTGTTGAAGTTGGAAATTTTTCCAAAATTGCCAAAAGTCAACTATCCCCAAAACTTCAAATTTTGTCAAATGGGCCCACGTTTTTCCACTTGATTTGATCTTGTCACACTACACACGTGTCCTATCTCCAGTTTTGTGTCCAATTATTAATTTTTCCATTTTATTTGATTTTTATTGAATTAATTCATTTTTAATCAATTTAAATCCAAATAAAATCCAAATCTTAATCAATTGGAATCTTTTTGATTGATACAGGTCTTTAATATCATTATGGACATGATCAAATTCGAATCAAGGCATATCATGCACAAAATATTGGGTTTGGGACATTTTTGGAAGCTTTGTAATGGAGGATCATATCATGTCTTCAATCATCAATTCACAAAGATTCAAAGCCCAAACTTTGACCTAATGCATTGCTGGATACATATACAACACAAGGACACGAAATAGAGGACCAGAGGCTGCACAATCTGAAAAACAAAAACTTGAAAAAAGCTTGAAAAAGTGTGGAATCGAAATCTTGGTTAGAGGCCAATTCAACCCAAAATCTAAACGTGGTTCTCTTGCTAGACATCCACTGAATCTATTGGAATCAAAAGCAAGCTCCGAAACCTCCTAAATTGCGCTGTAAGTTTCCTTGAACACCGCCCTGTACATGAAAACGCAACCTCTCACTCTTGCATTTTTTTGACAAACCATGGACATATTCTTGATCCTTGCATGATTTCTCAACTTTCCGCAATATTCAATTGTATTGTTATAGCCTGTAATGCCATACCCGAACCTAGGGTTTTGGAAATTCGTTTTTGGGCATTTTGATTGCAGGCACAATTGATGAGAATAAAGGACATGGACATGATCAGTGGAAGGAGACGAGCAAGACTATGGTCTTAGAATTAATTTCCATGGCTTGAAATTGATTTTAGGAGCAAGCTTTGAATTTTGCTGCGGATAAAATTCCGCAGGTAAATGTCCAGTTTACAACGAAGAAGACGATGATGCGTCCTCTTCCCATTGGCTGTTTCAAATTACGCGCATTTTTATTTTTTATTCCAGCATATTATTTGTTTTTCTCTTATAATATTGTTTATCCATTATAATAACAAATACGTGCAGTAGTTGAGTTGGTAAATGTGTTAGTGGAAAATCCAATGGGACCTGGGTTCGAATCCCAGGTCCCCTAATGCATTTGTTTCATTTTTCTTCAGGTGATTCCATGTGATTTCCAAAGCGCAACCCATCATGATCCTTCAGATCCCAAACGCCAGATGGCCTCCAGGCCAAATCTGATGGCCCATATTGGACATCCACCATATGCCAAGGTCAACGTGTCACACTGGATCAGAAGGTCAACCAGGCTTGCAGCGAATTTGGGCCTCAAAAATGCCAATCTTACTCCCCTTCCAAGCCCAGCCACCCCCTTTGGTTATTTCTTTCTATTTTCTTTTATTTGTTTTATATTATTATTTTTATTATTAACCAATTAATTTTTTTTCTCATAAAATCAAAAACCAAAAAAATTATTTTATTTATTAAAATTAAATTCAACTTTATTTTTCTAAATAAACTAATTTAATTAATTTAGTATTAATTAGGTTTAACTTTAATATTTTTGCAAACAATTAAAATTAATGTAGAGAATTAGGTTTTTACTAACTTTGGCCAAATTAATTTATTTCTTCAAATACTCAAAAAATCCAAAAAAATATTATTTTTATTAATTAATTAATTAGCTCATTTAATTTAATAATTAATTTAGATCTAGTTTCTTTTTTTATTCAAAATAAACCAAAAATGCTTTCTTTCAAAAAAGGGGTCAAAACCCTAAAAAATGCATCCGATTTAATTTTGTCGCACGCGATACATTTGTGATATTGATGTAATTGTTTTCCAGAATGTAATAGTTTTTATAGGACTTTAAATTTATTTATCGCTTTCTTTTATTTTCCGCAATTTAAATTTCAAGGGTTGTTTTTGACGATGTAAATACCCGACGCCTTGTAATAGTTTATATTTAATTTTCGCAATTTAAAATTCCGCAACTATACACTGTTAGATGTTTGATAATAGGGAATGCATGACAAGATCAAATCTTTAACCTAAAATCAACATAGCTCACCGATGACATGTACAAAGATAAATAACTGAAAAACAACACACTCGCACATGCGCACTCTTAGGGTACACCTCACTTGGTTGCCTTTGAACGTGGTCATTGAGTATAGGAAGTTTTAGAGGTCGCCCTCTTGTCCAAAGATCATAAGTTGCCTCAAAACGGTTGCCTCGGAAAAATGATCTAAGACATTAGGGTTACAGCTAAGGCGTCCTAACATTGCTTTAGTGAATGCACGTCCCTTAATCGAATTGACCCTTAAAACTCCAACGACGGTGCTACCTACTCCTCAATAGTGGGATAGCATTGTCTAAAGGAAATTAGCACATATTAATTCCCTTTTCGAGTAGGTAGATGGTTCTTAAGTACTTGCTCTCTCAAATCAAAACAAAACTTTTCGCACTTGCACTCCTTTTAAACAAAAACTTCTTTCAAACCCATAAACACAAAGAAAAGCAAATTTTGAAAACACTTTGAGCATGTACCTAAGAGCCCGTGGATAATCACCGATAGAAAGGGTGCTAACACCTTCCCTTTCTATAATCTACCCCCCGGACCCGAGAAACATCTCGAAAAAGGAATTTTTCTGTGCTTTTTTCCTTTCCTTGTTGGATAAAATAAAAGACGGTGGCGACTCTTGCTTACCGCGACATTTTGCAAAAACAAACACAAAACGGGAACCAGCATTCCAAAAACAGTCAATTCTCTTTCCCACCGTATCACAGAACTGGCGATTCTGCTGGGGATACTCTATAAGTGAGGTGTACCTTAGGATTAGATCATTGTGTTTTCAATTGTATACTTTGTATGCTTTATATTTGTGGGCTTGTATCGGAGTTACTATAGATCCTAACCCGGATCTAGGGACACCCTTTAGGTAAGTAGCAATAAACTGTGAGGGAACTGTCCAGCGTAGACCGACACGGTTGAAGCAGTAGCTACGTTGGTGTGGCACTTTAGTCTGTACCGATATCCCTTGTGTTGGAACGAGGAGAATATGGGTCTTCTAAGGGGTCATTAAGCACCAAATGACCTTAGAACCTTTAAATTGACCAACTTGGCCATAGAACAGTAGCAGTATGCTACACTCATTGAGACTAAACTCTCGCGATGATTCCGGCCGCAAGAAAAGGTTGCTAAATTGGAATTATGACCGATTGAGGGTAATCAGTGATATTGAGATCCTCTAGAACCCGATTACTATTTTTAGGACAGTTTTAAGCCAACTGAACTGAAAGAGGGTAGTACCTAAGCTCCTTGCCAGCCTGAAATCTAAGGGCTCTCAGTGTGACTTGTGTGCCTTTACCATGTTTTCTTTTTGTGGATACTTGTGGTGTGCTTACCATCATGACGTCATGACATTATAACATTGCATACATCTTGCATTGGACTAGCCTATTTCAAAGACAAGAGGGATTCATCTTTGTTCTGTTTTGTAGGTCATCATGATGCCCATGCGTAGGAATACCATCTGGACCAACTTTGTCCAGGTTCCTACCTTGCTTAAAGAGTTGGTTGCAAAGATGCCTGACACTACTTCCTTCCTCAGGAGACATGGTTATCTTCTCAGTCTGGTCACCTCCAAATTGGACGAGCAGATGATGAGTGTTCTGGTCCAATTCTATGATCCGCTGTACCATTGCTTTACTTTTCAAGACTATCAGTTGGTTCCCACCTTAGAAGAGTTCTCTGAGCTGCTCGGTATCTCTGTTCTGGAGCATACCATGTTTACTGGTTGGGAGAAGATTCTTAGGCCCGAAGAGATTGCTGCAGCCCTTCATATGAGCAAAGAAGAGGTAATGGCTAATTGGGAGACTAGAAGTGGAGCAAAGGTATTTCTGACTAAGCTTTTGGTTGGTAAATCTAACTACTTCTGGGATAGTCTAGACTTCAAGGCATTCGAGGATATTCTGGCTCTTCTGATATACGACTTGGTATTGTTTCCGAACTCTGACTCCTTTGTTGATGTGAATGCGATAAAGATATTCATCTCTCGCAATCATGTACCCACTCTCTTGGGTGACATCCTTCATCAACTCTATGCTCGTACTGCCCAAAAGCGGGGAACCTTGATGTGTTGTGCTCCGTTATTGGCAAGGTGGTTTATTTCGCACCTTCCCAAGTCAGTGTTGAAGAACAAAGAAGGCATGGGCTGGGCTTATAGGGTTATGTCTCTCTCGCATAATGACATTATCTGGACTCTCAAGGGTATGGACGAGGTGACTATTATTGATCGATATGGGGAATACCCCAATGTCCCACTGTTAGGAACCCATGGAGGAATTTCTTACAACCCATGCTTAGCTCTACGTCAGTTTGGGCGTGCCAGAAGAGAAGGACCTCATGAGCTGTTAATGCCTCATATCATCTTTGATTTTCAAGGGGATAGCGACGAGCTACGCCGCATATTCATAAGGGCTTGGGATAGAGTTCACCAATCTGATCCACATGAGTTGGGCCCAAAGACTTCACTTCCGATGGAGCCATATCTCAGATGGGTCCTTATCCGTGCCCAAAAGCTGGGTATGCCATATGAAGCCGTCCGGCCTGTCATTCTTGAAGTTGCTAATGAAGAAGGAGTTCTTCCAACCATCCTCCATCCTTACATGCCCACTGACATTGGGGCACTGAGAAGATCTTGGATACAACTGAGGGAAGAACGGGATTCTTACCGAGAGAAGTTCAACAAGCAAGAGCAGAAGACCCAGAAGTTGACTAGGCAGTTGGAGAACGAGCGGATTCTGAATGACTATGTCCGCACTGAGAAGAAGAGACCATGGGAGCATTGATTGACCTTTGATGATTTCCTTTCCAGTTTTTATTTACTTTTCAGTATTTCCTTTCATGTAACGCCTTAAGGGCATCAGTTGAACAATTTGAATTCTAAAGTTTATCTAATAAAGTGTGTTTCCTTTCTGGTTTACAAATTTGAATCTCTCAATTGTCTTTGAAATCATATCATACGCATTTCATCCCATGCACTTCATAACAGGTACCCGTTACAGGTCTCTTATCTTCTTCACTGTTTATTTCAGCATTCATCATGTCTGCTGAACCTTCAACTGAGCAAGCTATCAAGGCCCTCCAGGCCCAGAATACCCAATTTCAAGAAATGTTCATGAATCTGGCTAAGGGTCAGCAAGATCTGAAGACCCTGATTCTGAAAGAGAAGAAGAAGAAGAAGAAGAAGAAGAAGACAATCCTGTTTAACACCGGGCACAGGTTTGGAAACAGGCTTCATAATGAAGTTGATTTGACCACCTCATCTGGAGGGAAAGATAGTCAGGAAGAAAGGAGGGCTCCTAGCCCTGTAGTCTCTGACAACGAGACGGACTTCAATGAAGAACAGTATCCTCCGGCCGAGGATAGATACAAGCAACTGGAAGACCGGTTGAGTGCTATGGAAGTTCAGAAAGTGATTGGTCTGGACTTTAGTGATCTGGGTCTATCATCTGGGGTAGTGATTCCCCACAAATTCAAAGCGCCAACATTTGCTAAGTATGACGGAGTTTCTTGTCCGAAGCTGCACCTCCGGTCATATGTAAGGAAGATTCAGCCTTACACTGCTGATAAGAACTTATGGATCCATTTCTTTCAAGACAGTCTCTCAGGGACTCAACTTGAATGGTTCTACTAGTTGGACGGAGCTAGTATTCGCAGTTGGGAAGATTTGGCTACTGCTTTCTACAGGAAGTACCAGTACAATTCTGACCTCGCTCCCACGCGTACCCAACTCCAGGGTATGTCAATGGGAACGGGTGAAGGATTCAATGATTATGCTCAGAAGTGGAGGGACCTCGCCGGAAGAGTACAACCACCCTTGGCTGATCGGGAGCTAGTTGACATGTTTCTGGGGACCCTGTCTGGTCCATTTTTCAACCACCTGATTGGAAGCTCTTCGTCTGGGTTTACAGAGCTAATTATGACTGGTGAGAGGATTGAGGCTGGTATTAAGGCTGGTAAGATACAAAAGGGTGCCTCATCAAGCACCAAGAAGAAGCCCTTTAAGAAAGAGTCCAATGTTGTCTACAGTTCAAGAAACCAGAATAGACCTGAACGCCGCCAAGCTGTTAATGCGGTTGTTATTTCAAAACCTGTTGGTGCTCCTTAGCACAACAATCAACAAAAGGACGAGAGACCTCGAAGGCAGTTCACCCGTCTCAGCATGACTTTATCTCAAATTCTGCCACAGTTGTTGAAGACCAATCTGGTGATTCCAAAGGAAGCCCCGAAGAATCCAAATACAACGTCACTAAAGTATAACCCCAATGCCCGTTGTGCTTATCACTCTGATAGCCCGGGGCATAATACAGATGATTGTTGGGTTTTGAAGAACAAGGTACAAGACTTGATCGACGCAAAGGAGATCGATTTCGGAGCACCAAAGAAGCCTAAACAAGATACAGGGGTAAATGCTATCGGGGATGACGATGATGAAGAGTTTGATATCGACAGCTGGATCTACCCGACTGCCAATGATGGATTAAACAACTGGACAGCGAAGGATTCTATGCCAGTTTCCGTTATTACCCAGTAATGAAACTTTTTGTTTTGAATTTGTAACAAACAATGTTTTAAACTTTATGGCCCGATGTCTTACCCGGGGCACTGTGGCTTCATTTGTGAGGGCTTTATGTGTGTCATTTTCATATATCATTAATAAAAGCATTGGACGTTCTTGCATTTCAAATTTTGCGCTCCTTGTTTTTCTTTATTATATATTGCAAAACAACTATTTTACACACACTCACGTATACAGGTCCACATCCACTCTGGATCTCGCTGGTAACGACTCTGCTACTGCCAATTATGACTTCGAAAATCTGATCAACTTAGCCGAAGACGAAGGTGAAGATGATTGTGAAGTGCCTGATGAACTTGCAAGGCTGTTACTCCAGGAAGAGAGGGCTATTCAGCCGCATGAAGAGCCGGTGGAATCAGTGAATCTGGGTACAGAGACAGACAAGAAGGAAGTTAAGATCGGTGCAAATCTGGAGCTTAGTGTGAAGCAACGGTTGATTCAGATGTTGCATGAATACATTGAGATCTTTGCCTTGTCTTATGAAGATATGCCTGGGTTGGATACTGATATCGTGGTTCACCGCCTACCTACCAAGGAAGACTGTCCTCCAGTAAAACAGAAGGTCCGCCGAATGCGCCCAGAGATGTCTGAGAAAATCAAGGTTGAAGTTGTGAAACAGTTTGATGCCGGTTTTCTAGCAGTTACTTCTTACCTTCAGTGGGTGGCCAACGTGATTCCTGTACCGAAGAAGGATGGTAAGGTCCGAATGTGTGTTGACTATAGGGATCTGAACAGGTCAAGCCCCAAGGATGACTTCCCTCTACCTCATATCGACGTTCTGGTTGACAACACCGCTCAGCATAAGGTCTTGTCCTTCATGGATGGTTTCTCCAGTTATAATCAGATTAAAATGGCTCCCGAAGACATGGAGAAGACAACCTTTGTTACTCAATAGGGTAACTTTTGCTACAAGGTCATGCCTTTTGGACTGAAGAATGCTGGGGCAACGTATCAGCGTGCCATGGTTGCTTTGTTTCATGACATGATTCACCATTAGATTGAAGTATACATCGACGAAATGATTGCAAGGTCCCAGACCGAGGAGGAACACCTTGACCATTTGCAGAAGCTGTTTGACAGGCTGAAGTTGTACAAGCTGAGGTTAAACCCGAACAAGTGCACCTTCGGGGTGAGATCTGGTAAACTGCTAGGTTTTGTCGTAAGCGACAAAGGTATTCAAGTGGATCCTGCAAAGGTGAAAGCTATACAGGAGATGCCAGCTCCCAAAACAGAGAAAGAAGTCATAGGTTTCCTTGGACGTCTGAACTACATTGCCCGATTCATGTCGCACCTAACTGCTACTTGTGAACCATTCTTCAAGTTGCTGAAGAAAGATCAAGTGGTACGTTGGAATGATGAATGCCAGGCCACCTTCGAAAAGATCAAAGAGTATCTCCAAGAGCCACCTATTCTAATGCCACCAGTTGAGGGGAGACCTTTGATCTTATACTTAACAGTACTCGATAACTCAATGGGGTGTGTGCTGGGTCAGCATGTCGAGTCTGGCCGAAAATAGCATGCTATTTATTACCTTAGCAAAAAGTTTACCGACTGCAAGACCCGATAATCATTGCTCGAGAAAACTTGCTGCGCTTTGGCATGGGCTGCTCGCCGGCTGAGACAGTATATGCTAACTCACACTACTCTGTTGATATCAAAGATGGATCCAATCAAGTATATCTTCGAAAAGCCTGCCTTGTCCGGAAGAATAGCAAGATGGCAGATGATCTTGACTGAGTATGACATACAGTACACGACCCAAAAGGCAATTAAGGGAAGTGTGTTGGCAGACCATTTGGCACATCAGGCAGTGGATGATTACCAGTCTATGAACTTTGAATTCCCGGATGAGAATATCATGCTAGTAACTGACTGTGAGACACCTGGACCAGATGAAGGACCTGAGGAGGGATCCCGATGGTCTATGTTCTTTGATGGAGCTTCGAACGCTTTGGGTAATAGCATTGGCGCCGTGATCATATCTCCTAAAGGCTCTCATACTCCGTTCACCTCCCGACTATGTTTCAACTGCACCAACAACATGGCGGAGTATGAAGCGTGCATCATGGGTCTTCGGGCAGCAATTGACCTAAGGATTAAGTTTCTAAGTGTTTTCGGAGATTCCGCTCTCGTGATCAGTCAGATCAAAGGCGAGTGGGATACGAAACACCTAAATCTTATTCCTTACAAGGAGTATGTATTGACATTGCTTCCCCATTTCGAGGAGATAACCTTTGAGCATTTCCCTAGAGAGGAGAATCAGTTGGCGGACGCGCTAGCTACAATGTCTTCTATGTTCAAAGTCAATTGGGACAACGAAGCTCCCCGGATCATCATTGAAAGATTGGACGAACCTGCACATTACTGTGATATTGAGACTGAAGAGGTAACAGAAAAGCCCTGGTTTCATGAGGTGAAGAGGTATCTTGAGGCTCAGGAATACCCTGAGGGTGCATCTGTTAATGACAAGATGTTTCTGAGGAGGTTTGCAACAAAGTTCTTCATCAGCAATGACATTCTTTACAAGCGTAACCATGATTTGACCTTGTTGCGTTGTGTGGATAAGAATGAAGCAGAAAGGATCATGACAGAGTTACATGAAGGTACTTTCGGAACTCATTCCAATGGACACACCATGGGAAAGAAAATCCTTCGGGCAGGATATTATTGGTCCACAATGGAAGCCGACTGTTATCAGCATTCTCGGACATATCACAAGTGCCAAGTTTATGCTGATAAGGTGCACATACCTCCAGTACCTCTGAATGTCTTGACGGCACCTTGGCCTTTTGCAATGTGGGGCATTGATATGATCGGTGAGATCAGACCTACAGCGTCCAACGGGCATCGTTTCATCCTTGTGGCGATTGATTACTTTATGAAGTGGGTTGAAGCAGCTTCCTTTGCTACCGTAACCAAGAACGTCGTGGCACGGTTCATTCGGCACAATCTGATCTGTCGATACGGTGTACCAGAGAGGATCATTATAGACAATGGTACCAATCTGAACAACAAGATCATCACTGAGCTCTGCGAGCAATTCAAGATACAGCATCATAACTCTTCTCCCTATCGGCCGAAGATGAATGGGGCTGTTGAAGCAGCTAATAAGAACATTAAGAAGATTGTGCAGAAGATGACAGTGACATACAAAGACTAGCACGAGATGTTACCATTTTCTCTTCATGGGTACCGTACCTTAGCGCGGACGTTAACAGGGGCAACACCCTATTCCTTGGTTTATGGCATGGAGGCAGTCTTGCCTATTGAAGTTCAGATACCCTCTCTTCGGATCATGAAGGATGCAGGTTTGAGCGAAGATGACTGGATTCAGACCCGACTTAATCAGCTGAATTTAATCGACGAAAAAAGACTTACGGCTATTTGTCATGGTCATACGTATCAAACACGGATGATCAAGGCATTTAACAAGAAAGTTAGACGACAAGAGTATCAAGTTGGGGATCTGGTAATCAAGCGCATTATTCTACCTCAAGGGGATCCCAGAGGAAAATGGACCCCTACTTACGAAGGGCCATTTGTGGTTAAGAACATTTTCTCAGGAGGAGCTATGATTCTAACCACCATGGATGGTGACGACCTTCCTCACCCCGTCAATGCAGACATAGTGAAAAGATACTACGCATAATCAAAGACCCGCTAGGTTGACTGGCCTAGGAAAAAATAAGGGCTTCCCGGTGAACCAAAAGGATTCGGGAAAAAATAAGGGATGAAAATGAAAAAATATGTACACCTGGCAAGTCGAAAACCTGAAAAGGCGACTTGGGCAAAAAAGGGTATCCCGGTGGACTGAAAACCCGAAAGGGCGGTCCAGGCAAAAGTTAGGGATCAAAGCGTAACACTATGACTCATTGGATCACCTTGCATCCAGACTTCGGTATCGACTATCAAGCTCAGAAGGCACTGATCAATCAGGCTCATCTTCAACCAGTAGCAAAGTGATGAGATGCTTGAGGATATAAAGGCAATAGCAGATTTGGAATCCAGTGGGATTATTCACATAGCTGTTTTGTTTAGTTTTTCACAAATTGTGTAAATTCTATTATTCGACAGCGTTCTCTTACTAGGACGTCAGCCTCTTGTACAAAAACGCCTATTTACAGGCTAAACTTCAAATCAATACAATTCATTTTCAAAGAAATTTCAAACTATTTTTCCTTTATCTGTTTTGTTTTGAAAAGAACGTCCAATGTTCATTTTTGATATATGCATTTGACATTAATTGCTGCTCATAAATATTTACATGCGAAACAAAAGATGAATTACTGGTAATATCAGAAACAGGGGCAGTAAGAATTGTCCGAGCTGTATAGTTGCTCTGTCCACCAGGTACAAAGGTAGATTCAGCTGAAGAATATGGTTAAGATACCTCCACTCCCCGCAGAGTAAGACAGTAATGGTAGCTCTTCCCAGCTGAGACTTGCAACCGTGAACGAATCAACAATACTCTCCCCAAGCAGAGTTGGTCTACCATCAGCACTAAAAGGGTCTTAATATTCCCCAGCGGAGTATAAGAATATTCCCCAGTAAGTACAAGAGTATCCCCGACAGTCTTAATATTCCTCAATGGAGTATAAGAATGTTCCCTGGCAGAATACAAGATACCCCAGTGGAGTCAATATTTCCCAGCACGGTCTGAAAAAGCTTCCCCGACGGAGTTGAATCATCATCCCCAGTAGACTCTGGAAATTTACCCCCAGCGGAGTACAAAAATAAATCTCCCCAGCCAAGTTCAAAAGATCTTTCCCAGCATAATTCAGAAGGATTATCCCCACAAGAGTCTAACAGGGTTATCCCCAGCAAGTTGCAACTGAAAGATCATCCCCAGCGAAGTTCTTTCCTTTCACAAACAGGAATTCAATCCTCAACAGACTCAATATCACCATCAATAGTAATCCATCCCCAGTGGAGTTTATCAACGGAATCCCTAGCAGAGTTTATCATTGAAATCCCCAGCGGAGCTTATAAGCGGAATCCCCAGCGGAGTTTATCGTTAAAGTCTTCAGCAGAGCATCTCTTCCCCATAGAGTAATTCCCCTCGGAATAATCTCCTCATCAGTTTATTCCCCAACGGAGTTATCCTCTCCTACAGGTTTATCATCTTCGTTCATCATCCCCAGCGAAAACAAAGAATCCAACTCTACTCTCCAGCAGCTCCGGGATTTATTTCCCCCAACTAAACATCACATTTCCATACATCATAATACATGCATATACACATCATATCATACAATCTCATTTATGTTAAGAATATCATTATTTGATCCATATCATGCATTGCATATGAGTGACCTTTGCTTTTCAGGAAAAATACAGTTAAAGTTCTCACCAGTCAAAGGAGACAAATTCAGTTAAATCGATTCCTAAAGATTTTTCTGAGGCCAATTCAGTCAAAGGACACAAAACCAGTTAAATCGATTCCTAAAGATTTTTCTGAGGCCAATCAGTTAAAGGAGACAAAACCAGTTAAATCGATTCCTAAAGATTTTTCTGAGGCCAACCCGTCAAAGGAGATAAAACCAGTTAAATCGATTCCTAAAGATTTTTCTGAGGCCAACCCGTCAAAGGAGACAAAACCAGTTAAATCGATTCCTAAAGATTTTTCTGATGCGAACGCAGTCAAAGGAGACAAAACCAGTTAAATCGATTCCTAAAGATTTTTATGAAGCGAACACAGTCAAAGGAGACAAAACCAGTTAAATCGATTCCTAAAGATTTTTCTGTTGCGAACGCCGTCAAAAGAGACAAAACCCCCTCTGGTCCAGTTAAATCGATTCCTAAATATTTTTCTGACGCCAATCCCGTCAAAAGAGACAAAACCCCTCTGGTCCAGTTAAATCGATTCCTAAAGATTTTTCTGATGCCAATCCAGTCAAAAGAGACAAAACCCCCTCTGGTCCAGTTAAATCGATTTCTAAAGATTTTTCTGATACCAATCTAGTCAAAGAAGACAAGACCACTTACCAACAATCTCCAAATGGCATCTGTAAGCTCATTCCCAACATCACAATGCTGATACCACTTCATGCGAGTGCAAATTTCTGGGCACTCTAGTGTTCAATCATCTTCCACCTTCGGATCACGAAAGGCACGGAAGCCAATCTATATCCTCAGGTTTAAGAAGATTGAACATGGGCAACTGTTGTACCCCAAAATTTTCCCTCCCATATTTCTCAAGACATTGCAAGAATAATCTCCAAGTGGCTCAAGATGGCTCAAGAGTTGGACAGTCAAATCACGTCCTAAGGCAGTCAACCTCAAATTAGGGTTTTGTGTTGCATCAAGGTCTTTACATCCAAATGACCTCAAGTACTCACCAATGTTCTAATATGTTCTCAAGTTCATCCATGTCAAATTTCAAGCCTTGCAGAGGAAGTTTGGTCAGTCAATTGCTCAAGAGGCCCAAAAATCGGTTGTGCTAGGGCAAAAGTCAACTGTGACCTACAAATAGTCAAACCTCAAGATTTTTTGTTAACATTCTCATTTTGAAGGATAATTCATCGTTTTATCAAGGTTTGATCATGATTCATCAAGGATTGCTCAAAATTCATCAAGATTCAAAAGTGGCTAAATTAGGGTTTTGCAGGAAAAGTCAACTCAACTTTTACCAAGCATAACTTTCTCATACTTTATGATAAATGACCCATCCAAAGCTCATTTTGAAGAGTATGCAATTTCCTAAAATCCATCTTCACACCCCAAGATCAATAAATGCACTCACAAAAAGTTACAAATTTGGACATTATAGGTCATTTTTGAAAGTCAACAAAAATACCTTTTTTGCAAAAGCTTATAACTTGAGCATGGAATATCAAAATGAGATGAGAGCAAAAGGGTTGGCTAGAGGACATCTCAAGGTTTCTAAAAAGTCCAAGAACACCTCCAAAAGTTCAAAATTGAAGAAGTTATGCATTGTTGAAGTTGGGAATTTTTCCAAAATTGCCAAAAGTCAACTATCCCCAAAACTTCAAATTTTGTCAAATGGGCCCACTTTTTTCCACTTGATTTGATCTTTTCACACTACACAGGTATCCTATCTTCAGTTTTGTATCCAATTATTAATTTTTCCATTTTATTTGATTTTTATTGAATTAATTCATTTTTAATCAATTTAAATCCAAATAAAATCCAAATCTTAATTAATTGGAATCTTTTTGATTGATACAGGTCTTTAATATCATTATGGACATGATCAAATTCGAATCAAGACATATCATGCGCAAAATATTGGGTTTGGGACATTTTTGGAAGCTTTGTAATGGAGGATCATATCATGTCTTCAATCATCAATTCACAAAGATTCAAAGCCCAAACTTTGACCTAATGCATTGCTGGATACATATACAACAGAAGGACACGAAATAGAGGACCAGAGGCTGCACAATCTGAAAAACAAAAACTTGAGAAAAGCTTGAAAAAGTGTGGAATCGAAATCTTGGTTAGAGGCCAATTTAACCCAAAATCTCAATGTGGTTCTCTTGCTAGACATCCACTAAATCTATTGGAATCAAAAGCAAGCTCTGAAACCTCCTAAATCGCGCTGTAAGTTTCCTTGAACACCGCCCTGTACATGAAAACGCAACCTCTCATTCTTGCATTTTTTGACAAACCATGGACATATTCTTGATCCTTGCATGATTTCTCAACTTTCCGCAATATTCAATTGTATTGTTATAGCCTGTAATGCCATACCCGAACCTAGGGTTTTGGAAATTCGTTTTTGGGCATTTTGATTGCAGGCATAATTGATGAGAATAAAGGACATGGACATGAACAGTGGAAGGAGACGAGCAAGACTATGGTCTTAAAATTAATTTCCATGGCTTGAAATTGATTTTAGGAGCAAGCTTTAAATTTTGCTGCGGATAAAATTCCGCAGGTAAATGTCCAGTTTACAACGAAGAATACGATGATGCGTCCTCTTCCCATTGGCTGTTTCAAATTGCGCACGTTTTTATTTTTTATTCCAGCATATTATTTGTTTTTCTCTTATAATATTGTTTATCCATTATAATAACAAATACGTGCAGTAGTTGAGTTGGTAAAGGTGTTAGTGGAAAATCCAATGGGACCTGGGTTCGAATCCCAGGTCCCCCAATGCATTTGTTTCATTTTTCTTCAGGTGATTCCATGTGATTTCCAAAGCACAACCCATCACGCTCCTTCAGATCCCAAGTGCCAGATGGCCTTCAGGCCAAATCTGATGGCCCATATTGGACATCCACCATATGCCAAGGTCAACGTGTCACACTGGATCAGAAGGTCAACCAGGCTTGCAGCGAATTTGGGCCTCAAAAATGCCAATCTTACTCCCCTTCCAAGCCCAGCCACCCCCTTTGGTTATTTCTTTCTATTTTCTTTTATTTGTTTTATTTATTTGTTTTATATTATTATTTTTATCATTAACCAATTAATTTTTTTTTCTCATAAAATCAAAAACCAAAAATATTATTTTATTTATTAAAATTAAATTCAACTTTATTTTTGTAAATAAACTAATTTAATTAATTTAGTATTAATTAGGTTTAACTTTAATATTTTTGCAAACAATTAAAATTAATGTAGAGAATTAGGTTTTTACTAACTTTGGCCAAATTAATTTATTTCTTCAAATACTCAAAAAAATATTATTTTTATTAATTAATTAATTAGCTCATTTAATTTAATAATTAATTTAGATCTAGTTTCTTTTTTTAATTCAAAATAAACCAAAAATGCTTTCTTTCAAAAAAGGGGTCAAAACCCTAAAAAATGCATCCGATTTAATTTTCTCGCACGCGATCCATTTGTGATATTGATGGAATTGTTTCCTGGAATGTAATAGTTTTTATAGGACTTTAAATTTATTTATCGCTTTCTTTTATTTTCCGCAATTTAAATTTCAAGGGTTGTTTTTGGCGATGTAAATACCCGACGCCTTGTAATAGTTTATATTTAATTTCCGCAATTTAAAATTCCGCAACTATACACTGTTATATGTTTGATAATAGGGAATGCATGACAAGATCAAATCTTTAACCTAAAATCAACATAGCTCACCCATGACATGTACAAAGATAAATAACTGAAAAACAACACACTCGCACATGCGCACTCTTAGGGTACACCTCACTTGGTTGCCTTCGAACGTGGTCATTGAGTATTGGAAGTTTTAGAGGTCGCCCTCTTGTCCAAAGATCATAAGTTGCCTCGAAACAGTTGCCTCGGAAAAATGATCTAAGACATTAGGGTTACCACTAAGGCGTCCTAACATTGCTTTAGTGACCGCACGTCCCTTAATCGAATTGACCCTTAAAACTCCAACGACGATGCTACCTACTCCTCAATAGTGGGATAAACAAACGCAAAACGCGAACCAACATTCCAAAAACAGTCAGTTCTCTTTCCCACCGTATCACAGGAACCTTCGATTATATACTTGAATTTTGTTGGAATTTTGTCAGGAGAAATGATCAAAACTCCAACACCAGTTCCATATTTAATGAGTAAAACCATCGAAGAATTTTCCAAGGTTCTAGTTCAACATAGTTCTGAGGAACTTCGACCACTATGTGGTCCATAATAAAGTTTGAGACTACTCTTCCTTTCATCACTTTTAAAGGCATGGAAGTTAAGGAATACTCAGTTAGGGCGAGTGCCCATTTGCCAATTCGACTGTGCAGGATTAACTTTGAAACTATATGTGTAATGACATTGAAATAAGATGAAACATACACATCGATTGGCTTTATATAATATTTCAACTTTTTACAAGAAAAGTATAAACAAAGACATAACTTTTCTACAATAGTATAACTAGTATATGCATCATTAAGCACTCGACTAAGGTAGTAAATGGCTCTTTGATGCCATTCTCATCCTCTTAAGCGAGCATACTTCCTATTGTTACATCTGATGCATGTATGTACAATCTCATACATATATTTCTACAAGGAGGTGTTAACAATAGAGGTTGAACAAGACACTTCTTGATCTTTTCAAATGCCTCTTGATGTTTTTGCCTCTATTCGAAGCTTCCTTGTTTCAAACGTAGAAGGGGAGATAAGGCCTGAGTGTGTCCACTTAAGTTTGAAATTAATCTTCTCAATAAATTTATCTTCCCAAGAAAAGACTGCAACTCTTTCTTTATCGATGGTGCTTTCGCTTCCATTATAGCCTTCATCTTGTTTTGGTTAATCTCTATTCCCTTCTTATAGACCATAAAGCTCAGGAAATCACCTGCCTACACAAAAAAGGCACACTTAAGGGGATTCATCTTCAACCCATGTTTCCTTATTCTTTCGAATGATTGTCGAAGGTGATCCAAATGATTCTCATCTAATACAAATTTTATAACTATATCATCAATGTAAACCTGCATGAAAGTCTCAATGAAATCATGAAATATAGAATTCATTGCCCTTTGGTAAGTTTCCCCGTCATTCTTTAATCCAAAAGGCATAACCACCCATTCATAGGTTCCCAATTCCCCTGGGCATCAAAAAGTTATCTTGGGCACATCTACTTCACCAATGAAAATTTTATTGTATCCAAAGTATCCATCTAGCATGCTAAGATACTCATAGCCTGCAGCTGAATCAATCGACATTTCTGCCATATGCATGGGATACTCATCCTTTTGGGTTGTAGAATTTAAATCACGAAAATTAATCTAAACCCTTAAGGATCCATTCTTTTTAATGACAGGTACTATATTTGCAATCCATTCAACATACCTTGTAGTCCTGATGAATTTGCAACAGAGGAGTCTTTCAATCTCTTCTTTTATCTTTGAAAGAATTTCCGACGCAAATCTCCTTGGAGTCATCTTGATGGGCTTCTTGCCATCCTTTATAGGTAGCTTCAGTTCAACCAGATCTCTGCTCAACCCTGACATTTTGTCATAGTCCCAAGCGAAGCAATCCTTCTATTTCTTCAGTAATTGGACCACTTTATCGTTCGTTTCTGGGTTGAGTTTGGCGCTGATGTACATGGGTCTTTTATTGGGCCCATTGCTCAAGTACACTTCTTCGAGAAGATCTTGTGCCATCATCTTCGCACTTGGTGCTGCTGGATCCTTCTCAAACCCCAAAGGCTCTTCGTCATAAATTGCATCTAGCCTCTGGTCTTTTTCCTCCATGAATTTTATTTCGTCAGGGGGATCTGGCCTAAAGTTGATCTCAGGTCCCTTCGCATGGATTCCTTTATTGATGGCTTCGACCATATATTTGACTTCAGCCTCCAAGGCCATTTTTAATCTATTTTCGGCCAAATAAGCCGAAATATTTTTGAAGTAACTTGACTCAGACATCATTACAGTCTTCGTCACTCTAGCCAATTGCCCGAAGTCCTGGTACTCTTGCTACATCCTTTTCTTCCCCAGTTATCTCTTTATCCCACAGAAAGCCATGGGTTGGGTGAAGTGTGAGGAAGTGAAGAGCATTGTTAGTTGGGGAGTAGGAAACATATACAGGAGTGCATGGGCCTATGTTGGCTAGGTTTCTGTCAAAGTTCCTATGATCGACATGATTGATCTTCGACATATAATATATTTTATCTGCCTTTATGTTCTCCATAATCTCATCCTCTCTCCATATAACAACCTTTTGGTTCAATGATGATGGAACTTCCCCCACACCATGAATCCATTCACGGCCCAACAACATATTATTATTTTCCTTCGACGCAATCACCATGAACATGGTGGGTTTTGTGATGGATCCCATAGAGAGATCTACTTGAACCACACCCAAAGTGTGGTCCACTTTTCCTTCGTAATTTTACAGGACCATATTGTGAGGTTTAAGGTCTGTATCAAACATTTCAATTTTCTAGTGTTAGTTCTTTGTATGTATGATTGGCATTAATTTTAGTAAAACCAATATGGCAACAATATATGATGTATTAACTTTCTGAGAAAAATAGGTTGAACAATAAGTCCTTTTCTTATTGAAGAAACATGTTGAGTTAAAATTTTTCATCAACTGAAGCAACATGTTAGACAAAGATGTCCTATGTAGAGTCATTCGACATCGTGACTATGCTGGGCTATGATGTTGGATCGATTTAAGATTTAACAGATGTAGAATATTCTGGGAACATTATACTATCTTATGTAGCGCTGATTTTAAGGTCTGGAAGATTCAAGATAGAATCAAGAAGAATATTGACTTTCTAATTATGGAGATAAATTAGGAAGGTTATGATTGAAGACCTGTTTTTATGCAGAAGTTTCTGCAAATTTGTAACAACTGATATGCTACGATTTGAAGCCCAAGTCTAGTTGGGAAAAGAGTTATCAATAGAAGGTTATTAACCTAAATAAAAAAACGAGTCTAGGATGTAGAAGCATTAGGGATTTATCTGTGTGCCACTTGTTGTACCCCAAAATTTTCTCTCTCATTTCTCAAGAAATCTCTCATAAGATCTCCATTGATTCAAGACTACACAAAGTTTGACCAGCTCAAGACACCTCCTCAAGCACTGATGACTCAAATTAGGGTTTGAGTTTGTACAAGGATAATTGAACTTTCTAAGCCTCAATTTACTTTCATGAATCATTTTGAGTCCTCAAGATTGCTCATGTCAAGTTTCAATTCTTGGATCATATTTTTGCTCAAACAATTGATCAGTTGACTAAAATCAGTTGCATTGGGGGAAAAGTCAACTGTGGTCAATTTACAGTCAAACTTCATAATTGTTTATCCATATCAACATTAAGAACTCATATATATCATTTGGTCAATTTTGGATCACAATTTCTCAAGAAATTTGATCAGATCATCAAAAGGGCAAAATGGTCAAAATTAGGGTTTTGACTGAGAAGGTGCAATTTTTGACTTTTGACCTAACCAATGACCTATTGGTTTAAGACATGATCTCAAGCATTCAAGTACATCATTTTGACCTGATGGCATGGCTCAAAACATTTCTCAAGATCAATTTATTGACAGATGAATTTCAATCAAATGATGAAAAGTCAACTGTACACTGAAAAGTCAAACTTTTACTTTTTGATCAAAATCAAGTTTCAAAGATTAAAAATTCACCAATACATGTCAAAATATGAAACCTGTTCATCAAGAAATCAAAAAGTCAAGTATCATTTTTGAAAAGTCAAAATTTCCAAGACTTAGAATTTTTCTAAGTGTTGAAAAATTCACTTTTTTCACAACTTTGTGCCAAATTTCCACCATGATGCAAGATGATTCAAGGGAAACTTCCAAAATGAAAGTTGTAGATATCAATGAGATCTAAAACATTGTAGGCCATAACTTTTTCTATAAATTCTCGAATTTCAAGTTATGATTTTGTGAAGACATGTTCATGAAACTTAAAAGACTTAGTGAAATTTTGCCCTAGTTAGTCAGGATTTTGACCTCACTTCATGGAAATTTTTCACCTAGTCCCAAATTGAATTTTAAAAAATGTCCAACATTAAGGTTTTAGGGGATGTTACAAGCTTTCCAAAATGTCCAAGAACTCATTGAGATCATGTTTGTGCTAAGAGAACCGAAGGCAAGAAGTTAGGGTTTCAAACTTGAATTACAAGTCAATTTTGTGATCAACACTTGATCCAATCTTCAAGCATGTTGTACAAATCCCACTTTGCAGACTTCTAAATTGACTTTCACTCCGTAGTCAAATGCTTACACAATTGTTAGAGCTTTAATCCAAGCATTCAATGCATTGTCCATGCTTATTACCATTTTAGGAAGAAAGGCAACATTGCCATTTTGGAAAAGTGGCTTTAATCATAAACTCCACTCTTCTTGAGCCTCTAACTTGTTGTTATGAACACACGCAACATGTATGCTCAGAAGCAACATGTTTAAAGCTTCTAAGCCACCCTATAAACCAGGTACTTGTGCATTGGAACCACATTTTTCAACCTTTCTTCAAAAATAAACAAAAATCCACAAACATGTGATTCTTGATTTCTGACTTCTCCAAGCATCCAAACTTTTTGCTTATAAATAAAGACACTATTTTTAAGCTAATACACGAATGCATAAGCCCTCAAACTCTCCCAAACTCAGAACTGCATAACAAATCTCGATTGTTGCATATTCTGACCAAAAACTCCAAACTCAGAATCCACTCGTGCGTTTCTTGCCTTTTCAATTCCTAAAGTTCCTAAACCTCATCTACAAACAATCCCACACCCTGTCACACGACTGTAACACCATCTTCATCAACTTCCATAACCAAAAAACAGAGCTTGCACCTTGACTTCTCTAGCACAATTCAAGCACTCCCAGCATCAAGTAAGCATTGCATTAGCTTCCTGGGAACTTGAGGAAGCTAACATGACCATTACAACTCCTTGAAAATAGCTCAAACTCATTTCACGTTTTCCAGTTTTGAGGTATTTATTCTGAACTTCTATCTCTTCATACAAGAATCATTTGATTCTGATTTGTAAAGATAAAATGTAGATATCATTGCCCTGAAGCTGTACATGTCCTTAGTTTTCATTTATATTGATTGAGCTTAGAGAATTTTAGGTTTAAATCTATGAAAAAAGTTAGGTCAGGATTTGGTACTTTTAGAAATTCATGCTCATCTTTGAGAATTAGCTTAAGTTATTTACATATTCAGAATCGTGATGAAATTTCTAACAAGTTTGATATTGGAAGTTTTGTGAATGGATGAGAAATGAGTGAGTTACATGAACCATGGCTGGAGGTTGAAGATGAAGTCATTTCTAGAACTTGTTTTGTATTATATATTTATCATTTCAGTTAAGTTAATGTATATATAGCCACCCCAGTGGTAAGGCAGCGCGTGTTTCATGTTCATGGCGTGGGTTCAAGCCCCAACGCTGCCACTTTTTATTATTTTTCAACATTTTCTTTCTCCTTGTTACAAGTCAGCGTGTTGGGCCTCCAGTATTGGGTGTAACGCCCGTAATTTAATTAATTATTTAATTAAATTATTTTTGGATTATTTGTGAAGTTGTGTTATGAGGATGGTTGATGTGTTGTTGTTATTGGATTTATTTATTCTATTAAGTTGTGGAATAATATTTGAATAATAATATTATTTGATGTGGGCTTATTTTAAGGTTAGAAGTAGTAGAAAGGGGGTGTAGGAGTTTTAAGCCCATTAAGACATAATGAGAATTATAGGGTTATTATATTAGTTATTTGTAATTAATAAGGAAAATAAGTAGCATTAAGAAGAGAAAGAAATAAGGATTGGAAGAAAACGTGAAAGTTGCAGAAAAGAAGGAAAAGAGCCAGAACGGAAATCAATCGGAAAAGTTATAGAGCAACCTTCAATCCAAGGTAAGGGTGGGGTTCAGACTCTATAATAGGTTTTATGATGATTAGTATGTGGGGTTAGATGTGAAAGGTTGTTTTGTTTATGATTGAAATATATATATTGTTGTTTGATGAGGATCAATGATTTAGAGATTAATAATGATGCCCTAATGATGTATAATTGATGTAGAAACATATGATCATTATAATTGATGATTACCTATGATTAGAGGATGTTATTAGGTCCTAAGGCAGGGAAATCATGGTGAAAACACGGTGAAATCGTAGAAAATATTCTTGACAGAACACTATGAGTCGACCTCAAAAGCCATGCGTCGACACATGCAGGTTTTTGGACTCAGGATGAGTCGATACATAGGAATATGCATCGATACATGCAGTGTTGCAGACTCAGTATGAGTTGATACAAGAGGATTGTGCATCGAATCATGTAGGATTTTAACCCAATATGCGTCGACTCAAAACATTATGCGTCAACTCATGTAGTCTGATCTTTGGCAGATTCGTTTCCAAAGGCTGTAACTTGAGTTTTCGGACTTCGTTTGAGGTGCCGTTTGAAGCGTTGAATAGATGAAGCGATGAATTTCATTCTTATATATTAAAATTAATAATAAGAAGAATAATCCTAGTAACCCAAATTAGGATTAGAGTTATCTTCCCGCTTAATCGCTATGATGATTTTGTGAAGTATGATGAGGATAAGATGATTATAGATTATTGCTTGGTTCATAACAGTAAGATTAATGATGATAATGATGTAGTATTACAGAATAATAATATGTAGCCATTTTTTAACTATAGGTAAGCCTTAGATGATTAATTAATTATATGCATTATCATGTTGTAGGCCTATGTCCAACGTTGAGGGATTGTCGATCTATCGTTGTATTGTTGTTGTGGCTGAATTGTTGTAAAATTATGTTGATGAATGATGTTTGTTGTAACCCAAAATTTTCCCTCTCATTTATCAAAAATTTTCTCACAAGATCTCCTTTGGTTCAAGATTACACAAGGGTTGATCAGCTCAAGACACCTCCTTAAGCACTGATGACTGAAATTACGGTTTGAGATTTCACAAGGATAATTGAGTTTTTAATGCCTCATATGACTTTCATGGATCATTAGGGACCCCCCAAGTTTTCACATGCCAAGTTTCAAGTCTTGGATCACATTTTTGCTCAGTCAATTGAGCAGTTGACCTAAAAATTAGTTGTATTGGGGAAAAAGTCAACAATGGCCAATTTACAGTCAAACTTCATAATTTTTATCCATATCAACATTATAAACTCATATGTGTAATTTGATCAAGTTTGGACCATAATTCCTCAAGAAATTTGATCAGATCATCAAAAGGGCAAAATGGTCAAAATTAGGGTTTTGACTAAGAAAGGGCAATTTCTGATTTTGACCTAGCAAATGGTTAATTGGTGTTGTAAATGTTCCCTCTCATTTCTCAAAGGATCAACCTGGACCCTCAGGTTTTCTTCCATCCAATTTCAAGCCTTGAATTACAAATTTTCCAAGAAAGTCATTCACAAGGGCAAAATGGTCATTTGCACACTAAAAAAAGTCAAACTTTGACTTTTGGATCAAAATCAAGCTTTAAGAATCATATTTCATCAAGACACATTGAAATATAATGTTTGTTTCATCAAGAAATTCAAAAAGGTCAAAATTCTAAATACTTAGAATTTTTCTAAGTGTTTAAGGAATATGCCAAGCTTAGAACTTCTGATCAGTTTATCACCATGATGCAAGCTGATTCTGGAAGAACTTCTGGCACAAAAGTTATATATTTCAATAAGATCTAAAATATTGCAGAACAAAACTTCTCCTGGAAATGCTAGAATTTCAAGTTATAAATGTTCAAAGACACGTCCTTGAAACTAAAGCACTCAACAAATTCTGAACACTTTCAAGACAGAGTTGGGTTAGAACTTCTGGGCCAGTTTTCATGAAGGTCCGGTCAGAGTTTACAAGGGTAATTCAAAGAAGGTTACAAAGCGTGCTGCAAGCTTCCTAGAAAGTCTGAGAGTTCCTTCAGAACATGCTGGAGCAAGGAGATACAAAGATCAAAAGTTGGATATTTACTCTAAATTATGCTGAAGTTGAACCTCTGACCCAGAATCAAAAAATGATGCAAAATCTCACATTGCAGGATTTCTGGTTTGATAAATCTCATCATCATTTAATGCTCACAACTACTTTTGAGTCTTTATCCAAAGGATTTCCCCACGTGTGGCATAGAAGTACCATTGTTGTCCTTGAAAAGCAGATTTTGTACAAAGTATATGTTGGGCCCATGCTTCGCTTTTGCTTCTGAGGGTACTTTTCCTTGATTCATGCTTACAAATCCAGCTTAGGCACGGCTAAAAGCTGCTAACCACCTTACTTTGTGCCTTAAACCATACTTGTTTGAACTTGCTTCAAGAACAAGTCAGCGCCTAGCATATGATGGCTGTACCTTTGATTTCTCCAAGCTACTAAATCCTTGCCTATAAATTGAACTACATTTGCAACTATGAAGGGGTCAGAAATTTGAGAAAGAAAATCCCTGAACCCCTGCTGAAATTCCAAGAGTCCAAAAACTATAAACATAACATACAAAACCTGTTAACTTTTGATTCCTTGCATTCAAACTCCATTTGTCCTCAAGTGTTTCTTGACTAAAACCATCCACACAGTTTCTGATTCACATATTAGAAGCTATCCTAACTTCTGTATTCATACTTCAATACACTCTCCATCCACCTCCACCTCAAAAAAAGTCAGAACATCACCCCTTGGCTGTTCCAGAAGTTGAAAACTTCCAACCTGCTGAGTACGTGAAGAAGTTGCTCAGAGCATCACCAGAGTTCAGGACCAACCTCCAGTTCACAGAATCTTTTCCAACTGTAAGGTAAGCTTCTGCTGAATCTTATCACATTACTTAAGAATTACCAGATTTGCATGTTCAAAAATACAATGTAGACATCATGTTTATGATGTTGTACATATTCTGAGGTTTCACGTATTTGTCTGCCTAAGTATGGAGTAAATCAGTTCAGAACTTCTTGAAGAAATTAGAACTCAGAATTAGGATTAGCAAATTCACGTTTGCTTCTGATCTATATTGCTGATATCTCTTGCTTCTGAAACATTATGAAACTTGCCATAACGGTCATATGCGCATCTTCTATTTTGTTAAGAAATGAATAAGTTGCAGATGTTCTGACTAGCATGGAGAGGGAGACGAAGTTCTGTCAGTGACATCAGAATTTCTGAAAACTTCTTTGTTCCCAGTGGATCCAGAACTTCTGACCTTTCCTATTTTTATTAACGTTGTTTCTGTTTATGCAACACGTAAGAGTCAGAACTTCTGACCTCTTCTATTTCAGCATTTGCGCTGATCCTGTCTTCCTTCTCTTTGTTATTTTTTACCATCACTTTTATTTTTCATTAATCAAAAACACCAAATTTTTTTTTTCATTTTTACATGTTTTATTTTATTTCTTAAAACAAAAGGATCAAAAATATTTTCTTAAACAAAAACTTATCTCTTTTTCTAAAATAAAACAAATCCATTTCACATTTTCTTGTACATTCTTATCCATTCAATATGGTTGTAATAGTAACTTAGGACTTAATTTTATTTGCAATCCCCATTTGTAAATTTGTACATCCAATCCCCCCAATGATTGTAATAGCGTATAATCTTTATTTTTTGCATTTTTTATTGCTTTCATATAATGTTAGTAATTAGGGTGTGTATGGAAAGACATGAAATCAACAAATAGATCACCCTAATCAAGACTAAAATTCATGCAATCAAACACACTTTCACACTAGCACCCTTAAGGTTGGCTCCACTTGTTGCCTAAAAAATGGTCATGTTATGCATGTGGGGTGTCTTGGCAAAAACGATCGAAATACAAGATCATAGTCCCTCGATGATGCTATAAATGTTGCCTTTCAAAATGATCTTAGTCCCTCAAAAAGAAATGCTAAGATACCTCACAACATTGCTAATCATGGCTATACGACAACCCACGCCCGCCCCGCTTACATCCAAAGATAGGGTTGCTTACCAAATCAATGGTAAGACAACAATGTCAAAGGAAAAGAAAATGAACAAGAAAGACATTTGAGTAGGTAGATTGCTCCTAATTACTTGCTCCATTTCAAAACAAAAACATCCTTGCTATTTTCAAAAACAAACACCAACACTTTCAAAACACCTTTCAAAATCGAAAACATTTTCAAAATATCAACACTTTGTATACATTATTACGAACGAGAATTATTACAAAGTTTGCCTAAATGATGGCGCCTTTTCAAAATACTTTCAAAAACCACACAAAGCATATTTTTCAAACAAAAAGCAAGTGAAATAGCAAGTAACTAAGAGTCCATGAAAAACCATGGATGAAGAGGGTGCTAATACCTTCCCTTTTTATAATCTACCCCCCGAACTCAAGAAATAATCTCAAAGGTCTTTCCTGTGCGTTTTCACCTTTCCTTTTGGATAAAAGAAAATTCGGTGGCGACTCTTGCTAACCGCAATATTTGCAATAAAATGCAAAACACCCAAGCCAGTTCTCCCACCGTATCACAGAACTGGCGACTCTGCTGGGGATAAATTCTAAAAGTGGGGTTACCTTAGGGATTAGATCACATTTATTTGCTTACATTGTTTGACTTGTGTGCTTTACATTTTGGTTCTTTGTCTGGGTTTGAAACCTCTACCTGAATTTGGGATACCTTATAGGTAAGTAGCAATACATTGTTGAAACTGTGCGGGGTATACCGACACGGTCTAAGAATTAGCTACGTTAGTGCGATATATTTATGGGTACCGGTAGCCCTTGAGTAGTCAAGGAGAATACGGGGCCGCTGAGTGATGTCATGAAGCACTAACTGACTTTTAGAACCTTTACTTGACCAACTTGGCCATTAGGACGTAGTGAGATGACCGACTTTGGTGCAGTCCGAAGTTGGTAGATACTTGATACTACACTCATTGAGGTTTGGTTTTTTGGGATATTTCGGTTGCTATTAAAGAGGCTTACGCTGAAACAATGCCCGAGAAAACAAACCAGTGATATTGAGCTCCTTAGAACCCGGTTACTATTACTAGGACAAGTTTGAGCCAACTAAACTTCAAGAGGGTACTTACCTATAAAACTCCATGTAAGCCTAAACTAAGGACTTGTTTACTTTGCTTGTATATGCATACTTGTACATAACATCATGGACATCATGAACATCATATACATCCACTAACCATTTCAAGGATTTTGGATTCATCTTTGTTCTTGTTTTGTAGGATATGGATTCACTTTGCAGGAAAACTATTCAAGTCAACCTTGTGAGAATCCCTCCACAACTTAAGGAGATAGTTTTAAGGATTCCTGAAAACTCTCCATTCACCGAGAGACGTGGTCGTCTACTCAACTTGGTCACCTCCAACACAGATGAAGACATGATGAAGGTGCTCTTTCAGTTCTTTGATCCTTTGCACCATTGCTTAACATTTCCCGACTATCAACTTGTGCCTACTTTGGAAGAATTCTCCCAACTCTTGAGGATTCCCATTCTCAATCAACTACCTTTCAGCGGTACAGAAAGAGATCCAAAGCCAGAAGAGATTGCTCAAGCTCTACACTTGCACTCATCTGATGTCACAACCCATTGGGAAACAAGGAGTGGTGTCAGAGGTTTCTTAGAAAAGTTCCTGTTTGAGAAAGCCCAAAGTTGTTGGAATTCCTTAGACTTGCAAGCCTTTGAGGATATGATGGCCCTCCTCATCTATGGGATGGTTTTGTTTCTAAATCCTGACCAAATCATAGATGTGAATGCCGTTAAAATTTTCATATCCCGCAACCCGGTGCCTACATTGCTAGGAGATATCCTACACTCTTTTCACACTCGCACAATGAGGAAAATAGGTGTCCTTATGTGTTGTACTCCCCTCTTGGCAAGATGGTTTATGTCGCATCTTCCCCAATCAGTCTTAAAGAATGAGCAAGGTTCAAGGTGGTCACAAAGGTTGATGACTCTCAAACATTCAGACATTCATTGGTGCTCCCGTTCCAAAGAGAATGTTATCATTGTCGACCGTTGTGGAGAATTTCCTAATGTCCTTTTACTTGGCATTAGGGGAGGAATCACCTACAACCCTTGCTTAGCCTTAAGATAGTTTGGTTATGCCCGAAAGGATGGCCCGCACAAGATGATGATTCAAGGTTTGGTATTCGACTATGACAACGACGATCAAGGTCTTCACCAAAGATTTATCTGAGATTGGAGGATGCTAAACAAGGTGGATAGTGTGATCGGTGGATCTGGAACTGACTGTTTAACGCTGGTTCGCGAAATGTCGTGGAAGCAAGAGTCGCCACCGTCTTTTATTTTCTCCAAATGGAAAGGACAAAAGCACAGAAAAATTCCTTAAAGAGATTGCTCTCGGTTCGGGAGGTAGATTATAGAAAGGGAAGGTGTTAGCACCCTTTCTATCCATGGTTATCCATGGGCTCTTAGATACTTGCTCATTTGTGTTTTCAAAAATGGTTTGTTTGCTTTTCAACTGTGGGTTTTAAAAAGTTTCTTTGAAAATTTCAGTTCGACTCTTGTATCGGTCCTTAAGAGTGTTTGAAAAATCGCTTTCGAAAGCTTTTTGAAAAGGTGTCGGTGTGAAAAGTATTTTTGATTTGTTTTGAAATTAGAGCAAGTATTTAGAGTCGTCTACCTACCCTAAGGAATTCATCTGTGTAAATGCCCTTTAAAGTAGTGCCATCCCACCATTGAGAGGTAGGTAGCACCACCGTTGGAGGTGTTCGGGTCAATTCGAAGTTCGGGACATGGTGATCACCAGAGCAATAGGAAGACACCTTAGAAGCTACCCTCATGCCAGGTTCCCGGATCATGAGGACTTACTAAGACATCCTCTACTCGACGATCACCTTTCGAGAGGCAAGGCAACAGTGAGGTGTACCCTAGGGGTGGTGTGTGATTTGTGTGTCATGTTCAGTTATTTTTGTCTTGTCATGTCATGGGTGATCTACGCGTTTGTTTTTATTTTATCATTCATTCTTGCATGCATTTATTAACAGTTAAAAATTGCGAGAAATGTAAAGTTCCTAAACTATTACAAAGGCGCAGGTCCACATCGCCAAATTTAATCCAGGACCCGATTTGACATAAAATAAAGCGCGAAAAATAAATATCAAGTTTACACGGCTTTGGGAGAATTACATAAACATTATGAGAACGGAAATAAAAATGCGAAAAGAATTAAAATCGAAAGCGAGGGCGTTGGACCCTTTTTAAATGAAATTAAATTATTATGACCAAATTAATTAAAATAAAATAAAAAAGAAATTATTTTTGAGGTTTTTTTGTATTTATGGTTTTTTATGAGAATTAAATGAAATTTAAACCTAATTCTAGCTATTTTTTAATTTATTAAGAAAATATGAAAATTAAACCTAAAATTAAACCTAATTAATTAATGCAATTTGATTTATAAAAATAAATAATTAATTATTAGTGATGAGAAAATAAAAGAAAAAAGTAATTAAAGTGATTAAAACCTAATTCTACAAATTTTTAATTTATTAAGAAAAGATATTAAAATTAACCCTAGAATTGAAAACTAAATTAAATGATATTATTTATTTACAAAAAATACTAAATCAAATATATTTATTTTTTGTCTTTTCTGATTTTTACTATTTTTATATTTTACGAAAATAAATTAAATTAAAGAATTTAAAGGAAATTAATTAAAACAAATAAAATAAAAAAAGATAAAGAAAGAAAATAGACACAAACCCTAGGGGGTGTTGACCCCAAATGGGAGGTTTTGTTCCAGCAATTCAGGCCCAATAGCCCTTGGCCTTGTGGACTTTTTGGCTAGCGTATGGCTTCGTTGACTGAGACACATCATAGGCTTTGAATCCTGACCATTGGATTGAGATCAGCAGGCGTGTGGCACGTCAGATTATGGAGCTGCATGGTGGTCATTAGGAGACACGCTGTATGAAATCACATGAAAACAAAATACATCAAGAAGGTGAGGGGACCTGGGAATCGAACCCAGGTCCCAGTGGTTATAGGACAACGCACCAACCGTCTGCGCTATTGGCTTTCTTTGTAGTATTATTGGAACGAAATAATTATAAGAGAAAACAAGTTAGTGGCCTGAATAACTAAAAAGACGCGCTAATTTTTGAATTGTCCATTCACGTTATGCCAACTAAGCATCTTCTTCCTCCATTCTGCGTTTTATCTGAAAAAGGAAATAAGATTGTGGGGGTTTTAAACCCCCACTATATGGCATATAGAAAAAATAGTGATTAGCCCGTCTTTGATCAGAAATTGGGCGCGACCCCATCATTGAATTCGTTGGAAGCTCTTGGTTCTAATGGTACCAGTCTCGTGTCTCAATTTTTCTTTGAACGTAAAGCCCCAAATTTGAATCCCTGCAACCCTAAAACACTCCAATGGTGGATTCGCGTATGGATGAGGAAAACTCAATTAAAGTATACAGTTAGCTTTAGAATCAATCAATTAGTGTAAATCAGTAAAGAAAACACATGAAAAATGTATGTAATTCATGATACGATTATGAATATTTTTCTGAAAAGTGGGACATGCTTCTACCGTTTCTTGGTGTTAGAGCTTATGATTATGATTCAGGAAGTTCCCTTGATATCTCAGGAAGGTGATAGAATGGTTTTCTTGCCTTGAAAAGCCTTACAATCGTGATTTCAGTTCTTGAGTTTTTCACAAAAAATGCAAAAGTGTTTCTTGAATTCTGGCGCAGCTCAGAGGGTATCAGCACTAGGGTTAGGTTTGCACTTGTATAAGGAATGAATTTGATCAATAATCCAAGCCCATAGCCTTGTTTTTTAATGGTTTTCAAGATTTGATTTTGGTGAATCTTTTTCAATATTTCTTCATGAAGAATCATGCCAATTTGCACCAATTCTTTCCTATTTTGATATGCACGAAATCCTTAGTGAATCATGAGTGATTGTCTTGCACAAAAAGATTTGAAAACCTTGTTTTGGTATTTTTCATATATTTTAATTAATTAAATGAATTATTAGCAATTAAAAATTCAAATAAATAAATAAAAATGATGAATAACTTCCCTTTGGGCCAAATGGTCGTGCACATGCTTTGGATGATGAATTTTGGAAGAAAATGTGGCCCATTAGCAATTTTAAGACATTTGAAGCAAAGTTGACTTTTCAAAATATCCAAAAATATCCCAACTTCCACAAGGCATATCTTGCTCAATGTTTAAGCTTTGCTCATGTTCTTGGACATTTTGGAAAGGTCTTTAAGTCCTCTAACCAATGCCTTTGGTCCCATGTCATTTTGATTTACAAATCTCAAGTTATGGCCTTTGACTTAAAGTCCCTTTTTGTTGACTTTTGAAAATGACCTATAATGTTGAAATTGATAACTTTTTGTGAGAGCATTTCTTGGACTTGAAGTGTGAAGAGGAGTTGTAGGAAATGTCTTTCTCTTCAAAATGAGCTTTGGATGGAATTTTTCTGATAATCCATGTGAAAGTTATGCCTTGGTTAAGTTACAGTTGACTTTTTCAACTGTCCAAATATGGAAACTTTTGCATCTTGAGACTTTTTGAGCCAAACTTTGAGAATCATGATCAAGAATTGATCAAATGATGTTTGTGGCTTCAAAATAAGATGTTGACCAAAAATTTGAACTTTTGACTGTCAAATGACCATTTTGCCCCTGCAGTTGACTGTAGGGCAATTAGGGTTTCTGACTGTGCAATTTTGTGCTGTAAGTCTTGAAACTTAGCATATGGATGCTTGACCATGTTTATAGGCATGTGGGACTTGATTGGACCCTTGGAAACTTCAATTACTTTGCCAGAACCAAAACCCTAGTTTTTGACTGTTAGGAGGCCCTTGAACTGTGCAACCCTTGGGGAATTTCTGAAGCATGTTCTTTGAAAATCTTGAAGAATATGGGAGGGTAAATTTTGGGGTACAACAGTTGCCCCTGTTCAATCTTCTTAGACCTGAGGATGCATATTGGCTGACGTGCCTTTCGTAATCCGAAGGTAGAAGATGATTGAACACTAGAGTGCCCAGAAATTTGCGCTCACATAGTAGTATGATGGTGGGAATGGGCTTATAGATGCCATTTGGAGATTGATGGATAGGATGATGGGCTTATATATGCCATGCTGAGAGGTGATGGATAGGTGGATGGGCTTATAGATGCCATCTGGATGTTGATCGCGTAAGAGATTCCTTAGCGAGAACTTGCGTACCTGCAAAAGAAAATGATTACCTGACCTGTTACAGGAGCTGGTCTTCAAACTCTTTGTATAGATGTGTCCTGACTAGTTACAGGATCTTCAAAAGGTGATGTATGAACCAGGGATGGTTACTACCTCAACAGGAACGGTGAGAGAACCTTGGATGATTACTACCTCAACAGGAACGCTGAGAGAATCTGGGGACGATTACTACCTCCGCAGTAACGGGGAGTGAACCATAGGCGACTTCAACCTCAACAGTAACGCTGAGAGAATCTTGGGCGACTTCAACCTCAACAGTATCATTGAGAGAATCTGGGGACGATTACTACCTCCGCAGTAACGGGGAGAGAACCATAGGCGACTTCAACCTCAACAGTAACGCTGAGAGAATCTTGGGCGACTTCAACCTCAACAGTATCATTGAGAAAATCTGGGGACGATTACTACCTCCGCAGTAACGGGGAGAGAACCATATGCGACTTCAACCTCAACAGTAACGCTGAGAGAATCTTGGGCGACTTCAACCTCAACAGTATCATTGAGAGAATCTGGGGACGATTACTACCTCCGCAGTAACGGGGAGAGAACCATAGGCGACTTCAACCTCAACAGTAACGCTGAGAGAATCTTGGGCGACTTCAACCTCAACAGTATCATTGAGAGAATCTGGGGACGATTACTACCTCCGCAGTAACGGGGAGAGAACCATAGGCGACTTCAACCTCAACAGTAACGCTGAGAGAATCTTCGACGACTTCAACCTCAACAGTATCATTGAGAGAATCTTGGGATGATTACTACCTCCACAGTAACGGGGAGAGAACCGTAGGCGACTTCAACCTCAACAGTATCATTGAGAGAATCTTGGATATCTTCTACTGAGTCTTCATCAGGAAAATCTGTTAGGGGTCGATTTAGCTGGACTAGAGAAGGCCTTTGACTGGATAAGAAACAGAAAAATCTTAGGGTCGATTTAACTGAACCGGTCTAGGTCTTGAAATCTTCAACTGGATAAGAAACAAGGAGATCTTAGGGTCGATCTGACTGAACCAGAGAAGGCCTTGGACTGGATAAGAAACAGAAAAATCTTAGGGTCGATTTAACTGAACCGGTCTAGGTCTTGAAATCTTCAACTGGATAAGAAACAGGGAGATCTTAGGGTCGATCTGACTGAACCAGAGAAGGCCTTGGACTGGATAAGAAACAGAAAAAATCTTAGGGTCGATTTAACTGAACCGGTCTAGGTCTTGAAATCTTCAACTGGATAAGAAACAGGGAGATCTTAGGGTCGATCTGACTGAACCAGAGAAGGCCTTTGTCTGGATAAGAAACATAAAAAAATCTTAGGGTCGATTTAACTGAACCGATCAAGGTCTTGAATATAGCTGAGAACTTAACTGTATCTTTCCTGAAAGGTAAAGGTCAGTCATATGCAATGCATGATATGGATCAAGCAATGATGTTCTCAACATAAATGAGATTTATAAGATATGATGCGTATATGCATGCTATGATATATGGAAGTGCGATGTTTATGAATGTATGTTTTTCGTCTAGGAAAGTAAATCCTTGACGGGTGCCAGGAAGTCACTCCTGGGCTGATGTTGGAAAATAGATCTTTGCTTCCGCTGGGCATGATAGTTGCAGGCATACCAGTAGGAGAAGATAACTCCGTTGGGGAATAAACTTGGCGAATGGAACGTTCTGCGGGGAGAAAAGTACTCTAACGATCTTGCTGGGGAGCAATACTCTGTGGGGAAAGAGATACTTTGCTGAGTTGTTGATAATAACTTGCTGGGGATACCCTTGTTGTGTTGGAAGTGTTAATAGACTTCGCTGGGGATAAGAAGACTTTGTCGAGGACGATCTTCTCATGGCTTTTGGCTGAGGATAACCCAGTTATGTCCTGGTAAGGAAATAACTCTTTGAATAAAGCCGGGAGACGCGTTTGTGCTCTACGGGGATAAACTTCCAGAATCTACTGGGGATAAGCTTACTGCTTGGGGAGATGGATTCCAACTTTTCTGGGGGAAGCTGGATTGGACTCTCCCGGGGAAGTCTTGAACTGTAATTTTTGTAAGTTGAAAGAGGGAACCTATGTAGGGTTGCCTGATGACGAGCTCGTGTAAAATTGCATCTTGGAGGAAGGAAACATGTGTAGGGTTTCTGATGACGAGTCCGTGTAAAACTGCATCTTTGGGGAGAGAGAACCTGTGTAGGGTTTCTTCGGGATAAGTTCGTGTAAAACTTCTTGATGAACCGGGGTAAGGTCATATTGAGATAAGTCCGTGTAAGACTTCAGGAGGAACCGGGGTAAGGCTACTATAGGATAAGTTCGTGTAAAACTTTTTGATGAACCGGGGTAAGGCTACTGTAGGATAAGTTCGTGTAAAACTTTTTGATGAACCGGGGTAAGGTCATCTTGAGATAAGTCCGTGTAAGACTTCAGGAGGAACCGGGGTAAGGCTACTATAGGATAAGTTCGTGTAAAACTTCTGGATAAATCCGTGTAAGACTTTAGGAGGAACCGGGGTAGGGTCACCTTGATGATAAGTCTGTGTAAGACTTTTTCTGAGGATGAGTCCGTGTAAGACTTTGTCTGAAAGGTGAGAAGGAACCGGTGTAGGGTTGCCTGATGGTGATCAAGTGGATGATTGTCCTGTTTGGTTTCGGATGTTAACCCACGATCTGGAATTTGTAAAGGTAGATGGTAATCGTCTTTGCATTAACCTTTCCTTGGTACTTTGGTTGACAGAGCAACTGGATCGCCTGGACGACTCATTATTGCCCCTGTTTCTGAGGTGGGAGAGGAAGACCTGTGAGGTGCTGATAGTTGTTGATGGACAAACCTTCTTCTGGTAGGTAGGTGACAGGATGCCGGGACATAGTCGTACGCTCTTGATCCCTAACTTTTGCCTGGACTGCCCTTTCGGGTTTTCAGTCCACCGGGATTCCCATTTTTGCCCAAGCCGCCTTTTCAGGTTTTCAACTTGCCAGGTGTACAGATTTTTTCCATTTCATCCCTTATTTTTGCCCGAACCCTTTTGGTTCGCCGGGAAGCCCTAATTTTTGCCTAGGTATGTCAACCTAGCGGGTCTTTGATTATGCGTATATTTTTTTTTCCGACTATGTCCGTGCTTTCAGAATGTAGGGAGTTGCCCCTGTTGTTGTGTTACCATGCCACCAGGAGATCTTTGTTTGATCGTCCAATGCCCCTAAGTGACTTAGACGGAGATTTCCCCCAGGCTATTTGGCATTTGAGAGATTCTCCGAATCTTGACTTAATTGCCCCAGATGATGGACAATAATCACGTCTGCCCCTTGATTGGAAGTGCTTTTGTTCACTAGGTATTCATCGTGCGAATTTCCCTGTTGTTCAAACAAATATTCATATGCAAACAAAGTTATGTTAAAAATGCAAAGCTTATGTCTGTTTCGAAGTTTTTGGAAATGCATTCTTTTTCATAAAACAAGTGAATGTTTGTAAAACGTGATGTCAACTCCGTATTTTATCGCAAGCCTTAAGGAGTCAGGATACCTTTCGTAACAGTATGCTTTCGAACTAACCCAGGCTTCAGCTAGGACTTTCAAGGGTTATAACGTGGCCTGGTTCATGGTTTAAGAAACAAAGGATAAAGGCTCAAATTATTTGTACCCACCCGCTCTTCGTGATGTTCTTCAAACCTAAACTCAGTTGATTGTGCGTTAGGCCTTGTTTGAGTCTTTGTCCTGATTTTCCGGTGATGGTTCGGATGTTGACAATTTATTTTGAATAGGCAGTCATTTCCTTTTTTGTTGAGGGTTTGTATGACCTCTTTTCTTTCTTTGATTTTTGTTATCCCTAAATTTTGCCTGAACTATTTCTTTTGGAATTACAGTCAGCGGGATGCCCCAGTTTCGTAAGTCTCCTTCATAGGTTTTGACTTAATGGGTTCTTATTTTGAAAGATAGTGACTGCCTTTCTTTATTGATTATTAGGAACCATCATTGTCTTTCTCTGTTTTGTAAGGACCTCTTTTGGTGCCATTTGTTATGCACTTGGATCAACTGAGAGACTACCCTGCCCCAGGTTATGATTAAGGGTTTTAATTTTCGAAAAGAAAAACTCCTACTTCTTTGGCTCAGAGGGGTTGACGAGGGATTATCTTCCTTATAACTCCAGTGTTTAGGGATTGAAACAATGCCTGTGCCTCATCAGCAGGGTCTGTTCAAAAGCATACTGTAGATTATGGTATCGTTTTCGTCATCCTCCCTCAAGAGGCTTAACATTATTAATCGAGAGTTGATCATCAGAAAAAATATGAAAATAATTTGCATATAGTGAATACGAATATATTGCTTCAAAACAGACGTATGCGATGCATTAATGGAATAACGACGTTTAAAATGTTTAAACAATCAAAGAACAACACAACTTGAACATTCGAATGAACAAAAGTTTTCTAGTCTCAGGGCTTGTTACTTAAAATGGCGCATCCGATAGGGATGGCAGGAGCATTCAGCTTGGCCCATCTGGGTGAAATCCACAGCTCTTTCCTCGATCAGGTCTTGGATCCTATTCTTCAGAGCCCAACAGTCGTCGGTGTCATGGCCTGGACTGCCAGAGTGGTATGCACATCTTTCCTTAGACTTGTATTTTGGGGAGGCTGTGTTGAGATTCTTAGGAGGGTCCCTTAACGTCACCAGATTCAACCTCAACAATTGTTGTAAAGCTTGAGACGGTGACACGTTGAGCTTGGTGAACTGCCTTTTAGGCTTGTCTGGTTTGCTCTGATCAGTCCGTTGTTCTGGGCGAGGTCGTAGTTGGACCTGTGAAGTAGTGGCAGCTTGGAGAGGCCCAAACCTTTGACTTCTTGGAAGTTGATTAATGACCGGGTCCCTGACTTGGGCTGGTTGCTTCATGTCTTGATGAAGCTGACTGATCATGGCCCTCAGCTCTCCTTACTCCTGAGCTAAACTTTGGATGAGAGCCCTTTGCCCCAGCATCTGGGTTTTCAATGTGTCTACCTCAGCTTGTAGACGTTTCAGCCGTTCGTCCTTGTCGTCCTCAGCATTGTTCCTGACCAAAGTCCCCGTGAGAAGTGTCCTCAACTCCTCCCGCCCCTTGGATAAATTCAGGAGGATTTCCCCGAGCCGAGTCTCTTGAGCAAGAAGGTCCTGGTTATCTTGTTGGGAAGCCATTGCTGAAATAAACAGCGAAGACGGGTAAGTGACCTGCAACAAGGATACCTGTTATGCAATGATGTGTATGACATGCAAGGACCATATCCAGTGGGTCATATCCTCTGACTTTAGTCATCATGTCTGGTTTTGGTTTCCAAACAACCTTGGTTAGGGGAACCTTCTTCAAGAGTCAAAGCTCACCATATCAAATGGGTCATAGCCCCTGACTTTAGTCATCATGTCTGGTTTTGGTTTCCAAACAACCTTGGTTAGGGGAACCTTCTTCAAGAGTCAAAGCTCACCATATCAAGTGGGTCATAGCCCCTGACTTTAGTCATCATGTCTGGTTTTGGTTTCCAAACAACCTTGGTTAGGGGAACCTTCTTCAAGAGTCAAAGCTCACCATATCAAGTGGGTCATAGCCCCTGACAACTTTGTCTAGAGGAAAATAAATCCCCTTTGCCCCTTGCTGGGATAGTTGATTCACCATGACCTGCATCACAAACCCTTGAGATCCTTGAAATGGGTTAAGATGTATGCAATGGTATGATGTTATGATGCATGGGGTAATATGGATAAACCCTGTTATGAGCCCTTATTAAGGACTATAAACAAAACCTGCAAGCAAACTCAGTAAACCCTGTTATGAGTCCTAATTAAGGACTAAATAAAACCTGCAAAACACTCAGTAAACCCTGTTATGAGTCCCAGTTAAGGACTATAAACAAAACCTGCAAGAAACTCAAGTGTCAGATAATAAGCATGCAAGTAGTCAAGTTGGAAGGCACACAAGTCAGACAAGAGAAACCCTTAGAGTTCAGGCCAGCATGGGGTCTGGGTATTACCCTCTTTCAGTTTGTTGGTTCATACCTGTCCTATCAAAGTAACTGGGTTCTTAGAGGATCCCAATATCATTGACTACCCTCAATCGATCATAACTCCAGTATCGCAATCTTTTCTTGCGGCCAGAACCATCACGAGAGTTTAGCCTCAATGGGCGTAGCATACTGCTACTGTTCTAATGGCCAAGTTGGGTCATTTAAGGTTCTAAGGTCAGTTGGTGCTTAATGACTCCTCAGAAGACCCATATTCTCCTCGTTGCAACACAAGGGATATCGGTATAGACCAAGGTGCCACACCAACGTAGCCACTGCTTCACCCGTGTCGGTCTACGCCGGACAGGTCCCTCACAGCTTATGCTACCTAAACAGGGTATCCCCAGATCCGGGTTAGGATCTATGTAACTCCCATGCAACCCACAATTTAAAGCAAGCAAAGCAATACAATTGAAAACACAGTTATGAACTAACCCTAAGGTACACCTCACTTTATAAAGTATCCCCAGCAGAGTCGCCAGTTCTGTGATCGGTGGATCTAGAACTGACTGTTTAACGCTGGTTCGCGAAATGTCGCGGAAGCAAGAGTCGCCACCGTCTTTTATTTTCTCCAAATGGAAAGGACAAAAGCACAGAAAAATTCCTTAAAGAGATTGCTCTCGGTTCGGGAGGTAGATTATAGAAAGGGAAGGTGTTAGCACCCTTTCTATCCATGGTTATCCATGGGCTCTTAGATACTTGCTCATTTGTGTTTTCAAAAATGGTTTGTTTGCTTTTCAACTGTGGGTTTTAAAAAGTTTCTTTGAAAATTTCAGTTCGACTCTTGTATCGGTCCTCAAGAGTGTTTGAAAAATCACTTTCGAAAGCTTTTTGAAAAGGTGTCGGTGTGAAAAGTATTTTTGATTTGTTTTGAAATTAGAGCAAGTATTTAGAGTCGTCTACCTACCCTAAGGAATTCGTCTGTGTAAATGCCCTTTAAAGTAGTGCCATCCCACCATTGAGAGGTAGGTAGCACCACCGTTGGAGGTGTTTGGGTCAATTCGAAGTTCGGGACATGGTGATCACCAGAACAATAGGAAGACACCTTAGAAGCTACCCTCATGCCAGGTTCCCGGATCATGAGGACTTACTAAGATATCCTCTACTCGACGATCACCTTTCGAGAGGCAAGGCAACAGTGAGGCGTACCCTAGGGGTGGTGTGTGATTTGTGTGTCATGTTCAGTTATTTTTGTCTTGTCATGTCATGGGTGATCTACGCGTTTGTTTTTATTTTATCATTCATTCTTGCATGCATTTATTAACAGTTAAAAAGTTGCGAGAAATGTAAAGTTCCTAAACTATTACAAAGGCGCGGGTCCACATCGTCAAATTTAATCCAGGACCCGATTTGACATAAAATAAAGCGCGAAAGATAAATATCAAGTTTACACGGCTTTGGGAGAATTACATAAACATTATGAGAACGGAAATAAAAATGCGAAAAGAATTAAAATCGAAAGCGAGGGCGTTGGACCCTTTTTAAATGAAATTAAATTATTATGACCAAATTAATTAAAATAAAATAAAAAAGAAATTATTTTTGAGGTTTTTTTGTATTTATGGTTTTTTATGAGAATTAAATGAAATTTAAACCTAATTCTAACTATTTTTTAATTTATTAAGAAAATATGAAAATTAAACCTAAAATTAAACCTAATTAATTAATGCAATTTGATTTATAAAAATAAATAATTAATTATTAGTGATGAGAAAATAAAAGAAAAAAGTAATTAAAGTGATTAAAACCTAATTCTACAAATTTTTAATTTATTAAGAAAAGATATTAAAATTAACCCTAGAATTGAAAACTAAATTAAATGATATTATTTATTTACAAAAAATACTAAATCAAATATATTTATTTTTTGTCTTTTCTGATTTTTACTATTTTTATATTTTACGAAAATAAATTAAATTAAAGAATTTAAAGGAAATTAATTAAAACAAATAAAATAAAAAAAGATAAAGAAAGAAAATAGACACAAACCCTAGGGGGTGTTGACCCCAAATGGGAGGTTTTGTTCCAGCAATTCAGGCCCAATAGCCCTTGGCCTTGTGGACTTTTTGGCTAGCGTATGGCTTCGTTGACTGAGACACATCATAGGCTTTGAATCCTGACCATTGGATTGAGATCAGCAGGCGTGTGGCACGTCAGATTATGGAGCTGCATGGTGGTCATTAGGAGACACGCTGTATGAAATCACATGAAAACAAAATACATCAAGAAGGTGAGGGGACCTGGGAATCGAACCCAGGTCCCAGTGGTTATAGGACAACGCACCAACCGTCTGCGCTATTGGCTTTCTTTGTAGTATTATTGGAACGAAATAATTATAAGAGAAAACAAGTTAGTGGCCTGAATAAATAAAAAGACGCGCTAATTTTTGAATTGTCCATTCACGTTATGCCAACTAAGCATCTTCTTCCTCCATTCTGCGTTTTATCTGAAAAAGGAAATAAGATTGTGGGGGTTTTAAACCCCCACTATATGGCATATAGAAAAAATAGCGATTAGCCCGTCTTTGATCAGAAATTGGGCGCGACCCCATCATTGAATTCGTTGGAAGCTCTTGGTTCTAATGGTACCAGTCTCGTGTCTCAATTTTTCTTTGAACGTAAAGCCCCAAATTTGAATCCCTGCAACCCTAAAACACTCCAATGGTGGATTCGCGTATGGATGAGGAAAACTCAATTAAAGTATACAGTTAGCTTTAGAATCAATCAATTAGTGTAAATCAGTAAAGAAAACACATGAAAAATGTATGTAATTCATGATACGATTATGAATATTTTTCTGAAAAGTGGGACATGCTTCTACCGTTTCTTGGTGTTAGAGCTTATGATTTTGATTCAGGAAGTTCCCTTGATATCTCAGGAAGGTGATAGAATGGTTTTCTTGCCTTGAAAAGCCTTGCAATCGTGATTTCAGTTCTTGAGTTTTTCACAAAAAATGCAAAAGTGTTTCTTGAATTCTGGCGCAGCTCAGAGGGTATCAGCACTAGGGTTAGGTTTGCACTTGTATAAGGAATGAATTTGATCAATAATCCAAGCCCATAGCCTTGTTTTTTAATGGTTTTCAAGATTTGATTTTGGTGAATCTTTTTCAATATTTCTTCATGAAGAATCATGCCAATTTGCACCAATTCTTTCCTCTTTTGATATGCACGAAATCCTTAGTGAATCATGAGTGATTGTCTTGCACAAAAAGATTTGAAAACCTTGTTTTGGTATTTTTCATATATTTTAATTAATTAAATGAATTATTAGCAATTAAAAATTCAAATAAATAAATAAAAATGATGAATAACTTCCCTTTGGGCCAAATGGTCGTGCACATGCTTTGGATGATGAATTTTGGAAGAAAATGTGGCCCATTAGCAATTTTAAGACATTTGAAGCAAAGTTGACTTTTCAAAATATCCAAAAATTTCCCAACTTCCACAAGGCATATCTTGCTCAATTTTTAAGCTTTGCTCATGTTCTTGGACATTTTGGAAAGGTCTTGAAGTCCTCTAACCAATGCCTTTGGTCCCGTGTAATTTTGATTTACAAATATCAAGTTATGGCCTTTGACTTAAAGTCCCTTTTTGTTGACTTTTGAAAATGACCTATAATGTTGAAATTGATAACTTTTTGTGAGAGCATTTCTTGGACTTGAAGTGTGAAGAGGAGTTGTAGAAATGTCTTTCTCTTCAAAATGAGATTTGGATGGAATTTTTCTGATAATCCATGTGAAAGTTATGCCTTGGTCAAGTTACAGTTGACTTTTTCAATTGTCCAAATATGGAAACTTTTGCATCTTGAGACTTTTTGAGCCAAACTTTGAGAATCATGATCAAGAATTGATCAAATGATGTTTGTGGCTTCAAAATAAGATGTTGACCAAAAATTTGAACTTTTGACTGTCAAATGACCATTTTGCCCCTGCAGTTGACTGTAGGGCAATTAGGGTTTCTGACTGTGCAATTTTGTGCTGTAAGTCTTGAAACTTAGCATATGGATGCTTGACCATGTTTATAGGCATGTGGGACTTGATTGGACCCTTGGAAACTTCAATTACTTTGCCAGAACCAAAACCCTAGTTTTTGACTGTTAGGAGGCCCTTGAACTGTGCAACCCTTGGGGAATTTCTGAAGCATGTTCTTTGAAAATCTTGAAGAATATGGGGGGGCAAATTTTGGGGTACAACAGATAGCAAGACTTTTGGACACAAGAATTCCATCCCTCTTGAGCCTTACCTCAAATGGGTACGAACTCGCGCTCAGAGTCTTATGATGCCTTACCCCTCCATTCTCCCGGTAATCATTAAGCCTGTTTAGGAAGGAGATGTTCCATACACTATCCTACATCCTGACATTCCCACATCTCTTGAAGACCTACAAAGGGATTGGATACAACTCAAAGGGGAGCGAGATACTTTCGAAGCCCAATTCTACGCAAGTGAGAAGAAGATTTTGGAGCTCACCAGGCTACTTCATGAGGAGCAGACTCTGAATGCCTACATTGCACCAAAGAGGATGCACACTGCTTTTCTATCTTAGAGCTTTTGTATTATTTTGCCCAAAGGGGTATTGATGTACTCAAACTTTATCTTATTAATATAACGTGTGTTTCCTTTTTGTCTAAAACAAATTTGAATCTTTGAAATCCTTGAAAACATTGCATATGCACATATCATTCATCATAACATAAACATGTCTTTTGCAACAAGTCTCCTCATCTCTCTACTTTTTATTTCAGTAAGATGGATCTCGAGCAAACAGTGAAAGATCTTCAAGCTTAGAACATGCAGTTTCAACAGTTTCTCATGACCCTAGCCAAGGGGTAAGAAGAGTTGAAGACTCTGCTGGTTGAAGAGAGGAAAAAGAAAACAAAGAAGGTAACTGGAGTATTAAACATGGGAAGAAGATTTCATGGGCAGACAAGAAGGACTTTAGACTTTGCAACAACATCCAGTGAAGGAGAGGGGAAAGGCAAGGAAACAGTTGTGCCGTTAGGATCGGAAGAAGAGGAGGAAGAAGAAGACTACTCTGAGGAATAATACCCTGCAGTAGATGACAAATATAAAAATCTTGAAGAGCGTTTGAGCGCGATGGAAATCCAAAAGGTGCCAGGCTTGGACTTTGAGGAGTTAGGGCTAGTGTCAGGGATTGTGATTCCTCCAAAATTCAAAGTGCCGATATTTTCCAAATATGAAGGAGCGTCATGCCCTAAAATGCACCTCCGGTCATACGTGAGGAAAATCCAACCCCATACCGCTGACAAAGACTTATGGGTGCACTTCTTCCAAGACAGTCTGTCTGAGACTCAACTCGACTGATTTTACCAACTAGAAAAATCCAACATTCACAATTGGGAAGATCTTGCTGCATCTTTCTACAAGCAATACCAGTACAATGCTGATTTGGCGCCTTCCCGTACTCAACTCCAGAGTATGGCCATGGTTTCCAATGAAGGTTTCAAGGACTATGCGCAAAAATGGCGAGATTTGACTGGAAGAGTTCAACCCCCTCTATCTGAAAGAGAGTTGGTAGATATGTTCTTGGGCACCTTGTCTGGTCCCTTCTTCAACCATTTAATTGGAAGTTTACTCGTTGGATTTACTGAACTAATATTGACTGAACAGAGGATAGAAGCCGGTATTAAGAATGGAAAGATTCAGAAAGATACATCCTCTTCTACAGCTATGAGGAAGCCCTTCATCGGGAAGAAAGAGGTGGATTCCGTATATTCGCAAAGAAACCAAGATAGGGTCGAACGCCGACCAATGGTGGGGGCTGTTATGATCCCAAAGCCTACATCTGATCAATAAAGAAGTAATCAACCAAGGGTAGAAAGGCCAGTCAGGCAGTTTACCAGAATCAACATGACTCCGTTTGAAGTATTACCGCATCTTCTAAGATCCAACTTGGTAACTTTGAAAGAAGCTCCGAAAAACCCCAATAAAACATCCCCTCATTATCATCCCAATGCTCGTTGCGCATATCACTCTGAAAGTCCTGGTCACGATACTAACAACTGTTGGGCTCTAAAGAACAAAATATAAGACCTCATCGAAGCTAAAGAAATTAAGTTCGATGCGCCCGAGAAGCCAAATGTCATTTTTGCTCCTATGCCCAGACATGGCCAAAATACTAATTCCATTGAAGAATATTTGTTTGTGACCTCCGTTGATGAACTCATGACCCCACTTCTGACTGTTAAAATGAACTTGTTGAAAGCCGGTGTGTTCCTGGGCTGTAATGAAGTTTGCCATCTCTGCTTGTCCTCATTAACTGGCTGTCCTTTGTTGAAAGTAGTGAAGGGTGAGAAAACACTTAGAAGGGGGGGGGGTTGAATAAGTTTCTCCTTTTCTTTTTCTTAAAGGCTCAACAATAATGGAAAGACACGGTTATTTTTATCCTGGTCCGTTTGAACTCAAACTACTCCAGTCCACCCGCCAAGGTGATTTCGCCTTTATCAACAAGCAATTAATTCACTATAATCAACTGATTACAATCACACAATAACTATTGTGACTAACAATGAACAAGTAAACTTACAAGTGACTAACACCACTAAGACTCAAACTAGTCCTAGCCTTCTTGAGAAATCTGACCAAACTTGGTCTCTCAAGGAACAATTACAAGAGTTAAATCTTTACAGATAGTGAAACAGATTTTCTTCTAAGAAAGCTATATCAGAAACTGTGATTTTTCACTAAGATTATTTTTGCACAAAGTGTATGTAAAATAATTTGTGAGCCCATAATATTTTCACGTAGTTCTTGCTTCTTTTGAATTTGTTAAGTTGTTGGCTTGCAATAAATGATCTTCTATTTATAGCATGAAGAAAATTGACCATTGCTGCCTTCAAAAGTGGAGAGCAATTAATGTTTGCGTGTTTGCTAGCAGTATTGCATTTTCCAATAAACTAGCGTAGACACTTGAGTGCATGTAGCCGTCTTTGCATTAAATGAGCAAACGACACTTTGTTAGAGCATGTTTCCTGAAACTTGACAAGACTTGTTAACTTCTATATTCTTTCAGAACTAGCTTCACGTCTTGCTTCAGAACATGGCTTCACGTCTTTCTTGTAGAATCCTTCTGAACATAGCTTGCTTTCAAAGTACTTCTGATCAGCGCTTGCTTTCAAATTACTTCTGAACATCACTTACTTTCAAAGTACTTCTGAACATGGAAACCTGCTAAGCGTTAGAAGATGCATTAAATAGTTTCTTATCAGAGTCAACATCAGAACTTGCGCTAAAACAAATAGTTCTTTCATCAAAGAACTTTTTCATTTATTTTCAGCTCAGCACGTCAAAATGCTTCTGTCAGAACATTATCTGAAATAAATAAATATGTTCATCAGAGTATCAATTATATAAAATATATTTTATTGTTATCATCAAAACTCTGAGATATGATCAGAACCAATCTTGTTCTAACAATCTCCCCATTTTTGATGATGACAAAAAATATTCAGATTTAGAAGTAAAATTGAATAAGAGATAAGAATCTCCCCCTGAAATAAATATTTCTATAAGAAAAACTTCCTGAGAATTTTCATCAGAGCTTTGAAATTTTCTTCTAGGATTTCTTCAGTAAGTCTTTTGAAGATAATGTTCAGTTGAATTAAACTTCCAGAGTTTAGTGATACCTGCAAAATTCTTTTAAACATAGAAATAAATCTTTGTATTTTGTTAGAATGTTTGAGACTTAGTCCCATAACTGTTAATCAGAGATTAGATTAAAATACTCATTTTCTCCCCATTTTTATCATAATAAAAAAGTATATAAAATATAGTTGAAGAGCGTAAAGGTTTTTCTCCCCCTTTTTTTAATAAAAAAAAGATTCAGAGGTACAAAAACAAAACAAAAACAAGAATCACAATGATACCAAAAAAATTTAGAAACAAGAGCCATAAGAAGATTCTTGATCTCAGATGAAGATTCTTGTTCTACTCATTGATTGAAAAGAATCTAATCATTACTAGAATTTAATGATATTGAAAAAATTGAGGGGAAAGCATGAGATTTGAGCTAATTATAACAGTTACCTTGGAACGACGTCAATAGCTTTGCACGCGTGACCTTTCAGAAATACAACACGTGTTCATCTCCTGAAGGTTGCATGGGACAGCTGTTTGATATAATGAACTACTGAACTATACTTGTAACGAAATGTTAGAACATTTCAAAACTTTATATATAGCTTCTGATGTAACTTCTCTTCTAACTTTTGAAGAGTTGTTAATCAGAACATTCATTTTAGAATATTCTGAAGGCAAACACAGAAGATAAATACAATTTTATTCATGACATAATTCCATACAAATATTTTTCAAAATGAATTTAAATCTATCTTCTGAAAGGGGTTTGGTAAAAATATCATCCCATTGAAGGTCTGTTTTTACAAAGTTTAAATTTAAAATTCCTTTCTGAATGTAGTCCCTTATAAAATGATATTTAATTTCTATGTGTTTAGCTTTAGAATGTAAAATTGGATTTTTAGAAAGACAAATTGCAGAGGTATTGTCACAGAAGATAGGAATCTTACTTTCATAAAGATTTAAATCTTCTAGCTGACTTTTCATCCAGATCATCTGAGAACTACATCCAGCAGCATATATATACTCAACTTTTGTTGTTGAAAGTGCAATTGTTGCTTGCTTCTTGCTGTACCACGAGATAAGATTGTCACCCAGAAACTGGCAGCTTCCAGAGGTGCTCTTCCTTTCAATTCTATTTCCAGCAAAGTCAGCATCACAATAACCTACTAGTCTGAAATCTTTTGATCTTCTGTAACACAGGCCCATATTAGTAGTGCCTTTCAGATACCTCAGAATTCTCTTAACAGCAGTTAAGTGAGATTCTCTAGGATCTGATTGGAATCTAGCACATAAACATATGTTGAATAATATATCAGGTCTAGATGCAGTTAGATAGAGAAGGGATCCAATCATACCTCTGTAGAGCTTCTGATCTACCTTAATACTTACCTCATATTTTCCCAGAATGCATGTTGGATGCATTGGTGTCTTAGCATCTTTGCTTTCTGACATCTGAAATTTCTTCAGAATTTCTTTAACATACTTCGTCTGATGTATGTAAACCTTCTAGATTTTGGTTAATTTGTATTCCCAGAAAGAACTTCAATTCTCCCATGATGCTCATCTCAAATTCTGCCTGCATGGTATCAACAAATTCTTTTCCAAGGGAGATATTAGAGGTTCCAAAAATAATATCATCAACATAAATTTGACAAATTAAAATGTCATTTTTAAATGTCTTTTTGAATAAAGTTGTGTCCACTTTTCCTCTGGTAAAATCTTTTTCTAAAAGAAAATTACTCAAATGATCATACCAAGCTCTAGGAGCTTGTTTTAAACCGTATAAAGACTTTTTTAATTTAAAAACATGTTCTGGATACTTTGAGTCATTAAAGCCAGGAGGTTGATGTACATAAACTTCTTCTTCTATATAGCCATTTAAAAATGCACTTTTAACATCCATTTGATATAATGAAATGTTATTTTGAACAACAAAAGAAATTAATAATCTAATAGATTCTAACCTGGCGAATGGGGAAAAGGTTTCATTATAATCAATTCCTTCTTGTTGACTATAACCTTGTGCAACCAGTCGTGCTTTGTTTCTGACCACCTCTCCTTGCTCATTTAGTTTGTTTCTGAAAACCCATTTAGTTCCTATAATGTTAAATCCTTTGGGTCTTGGAACTAGATCCCATACATCATTTCTAGAAAATTGATTGAGTTCATCTTGCATTGCTAGGATCCAATCATTGTCTTCCAGAGTTTCATTAATAGAGGTTGGCTCAATCAGAGATACCAATCCAAACAATGATTCTTCATTGATTTTGAGAGAGGATCTTGTTCTGATGGGATCTTCTTTTCTTCCAATAATCACGTCTTCTTTATGAGCTGAAGCGATTCTGGGAAACCTTTTATGAGTGGGTTGTTCAGAGATTCTGAGATTATCCAGAGCATTATCAAGAGGAGGATCTTTTGAGTCTTCCTTTGCTTCTGAGTCTTCCTTTTCTTTTGACTTTTCAGAGTTTGAGAGATGATCTTCTGTACCTGCAGAAATATCAATTTGCTTTGGCTGTTACTGGCCAAGCTTATCATCAAACCTGACTTTGATTGATTCTTCAACGATCAGAGTTTCTGTGTTGTATACTCTATAGCCTTTTGAGCGTTCAGAATATCCAAGCAGAAAACACTTTTGTGCTTTAGAATCAAACTTGTTCAGATTTTCTTTAGTGTTCAGAATAAAACAAGTACATCCAAAAGGATGGAAATAAGAAATGTTGGGTTTTCTGTTTTTCCATAATTCATAGGGAGTATTTTCAAGAATAGGTCTTATAGAGATTTTATTCTGAATATAACATGCTGTATTCACAGCTTCTGCCCAAAAGTGCTTAGCCATATTTGTTTCATTGATCATGGTTCTGGCCATTTCTTGTAATGTTCTATTCTCTCGTTCTACAACTCCATTTTGTTGGGGAGTTCTAGGACAAGAGAAATTATGAACAATACCATTTTCTTTAAAATATTTTTCAAAATAATGATTTTCAAATTCTCCACCATGATGACTTCTGACTTTTATAATTCTAAAATCTTTTTCGTTTTGCACTTGGTTATAGAAGTCAACGAACACAGAATGTGACTCATCCATGTGTTTTAAAAACTTAACCCATGTCCATCTGCTGTAGTCATCAATAATGACCAATCCATACTTCTTTCCTCTGATGGATGCAGTTTTAACTGGCCCAAACAAATCAATATGAAGTAGTTCTAATGGCCTAGAGGAAGAAACAACATTTTTGGATTTAAAATAAGGTTTTGAAAATTTTCCTTTTTGACATGCTTCACATAGAGCTTCTGAGTTGTACTTCAGATTTGGAAGTCCTTTGACTAAATTTAATTTATTTAGTTGAGAGATTTTTCTTAAGCTGACATGTCCCAATCTTCTGTGCCATACCCATTGCTCATCACTAACAGACAAAAGGCATTTAACATTCTGAGATTTAAGATCTGACAAATCAATTTTGTATATGTTGTTCTTTCTCTTGCCAGAAAAGAGGATTAATCCATCTTTTTGACTAACAGCTCTACAGGAATTTTGATTAAAGATAATGTCATAACCGTTGTCACTTAATTTACTTATAGATAGCAGGTTATGCGCTAATCCTTCTACTAATAAAACATTAGAGATAGAAGGAAGGTTACCGTTTCCAATGGTTCCAGAATCAATAATCTTCCCTTTCTGATTACCTCCAAACTTTACGTCTCATCCAGCTTTAAATTCCAGGTTTTGGAACATATACTTTCTTCCCGTCATGTGTCGTGAGCACCCAGAGTCCAGGTACCATGATTGGTGTCTCAATTGAGCTGTTAAGGACATCTGCAACAAATATTATTTTATCCTTAGATACCCATATCTTTTTGGGTCCTCTTGGGTTAGAGTATTTAAAGTTCTGTTTGAACTTTGGATTAGCATAAGAGTTTCATGAATGTGATGTATATTTAATATCATGTGTGTGTCCAAACTTGAATTGTTTGTTCAGAGGTTTATAAGTGAAAGTCATATTAGCAACAAGTTTTGGTATATATGTCTCCTTCGCTTTGGGAGGTTCATATCCAATTCCTCTTCTATTGTTCCCACTAACTCCATAGATCATTGAAGCCATTTTGCTTCTATCTATGCTTTTAGCAAGAAAAGTTTGAAAGCTACAGTCATATTCTTTCAGAATATCTTTTGAACTTGACACATAATCTGAACTAGAAATTTTTTGAACATTTTGAATTTCCTCTTTAAGTTTAAAATTATTTTTCTTTGAGTTCAAATTTTTCTGTTTCATGTTTCTCAAGATCAGGTGCAAGACTCTTCTTGAGTTTCTTGTATTTGATTTTGAGCTGACTATAGTTTTCCAGAAGTTCTGATAAACTTTCAGCAAGTTCATCTCTAGTAAATTCAGAGAATACCTCTTTTGGATCTGAGTCACAGTCTGAGTCATCTGCTGTGGTAGCCATCAGAGCTAGGTTGGCGTTCTTATCTTCAGAATCAGATTCATCTTCAGAGGATTCTGAATCGTCCCAGGTTGCCATCATGCCTTTCTTTTTACCAAACTTTTTCTTTGGTCTTTCTCTTTGAAGTTTTGGACAATCACTCTTGTAGTGTCCAGGTTCTTTGCATTCATAACAAATTATCTCTCTTCTGTTTGACTTTTTGTGTCCAGAAGATTCTGGTTTATCTTCTGACTTCTTGAAGTTCCTAAACTTCTTCTGTCTGTGCTTCCACAGCTGATTGATCCTTCTGGAGAGCAAGGATAGTTCTTCTTCTTCTGAAGCAGATTCTTCAGAGTTTTCTTCTTCATCCTAAAAAGTGTTAGGTTCATAGTTTTTAATTGATTTAAGGGCAACCGACTTACCTTTCTTCTGAGGCTCGTGCTCATCAAGTTCTATCTCATGACTTCTGAGAGCGCTGATGAGTTCTTCAAGAGACACATTGTTAAGATCTTTTAATACTTTGAAAGCAGTGACAATAGGTGCCCATCTTTTGGGTAAACTTTTGATGATCTTTTTAACATGGTCTGCCTTAGTGTATCCCTTGTTCAAAACTCTCAGGCCAGCGATCAGAGTTAGGAACCTTGAGAACATAGCTTCTATAGATTCACTTTCTTCTACTTTGAAGGCTTCATACTTCTGGATGAGAGCCAGAGCTTTAGACTCCTTCACTTGAGCGTTTCCTTCATGAGTCATTTTGAGATACTCAAACATATCATGTTCTGTATCTCTATTTGTGATCTTTTCATATTCCATTTTAGAGATATCATTTAGAAAAATATTTCTAGCTCTATGGTGATTTTTGAAATAAGCTTTTTGTTGTCTACCCATATTTTTTTCTATCAATCTTGTTTCCTTCTGAGTCTGTAGGATGTGTGTAACCATCCAAGACTATATCCCATAAATCACTATCATGACCTAGAAAGAAACTTTCTAGTCTATCTTTCCAATATTTAGAATCTTCTCCATCAAATACAAGAGGTTTGTTGTAGCTATTGTTGTTTTGTTCAGTTGCCATTTGTGTTTTCTTCTGGATCTTTTCCTGACACGGTTAAGTGTTGCGCTAAGAGTCAAGCTCTGATACCAATTGAAGGGTGAGAAAACACTTAGAAGGTGGGGGGGGGGGGTGAATAAGTTTCTATTTTTCTTTTTCTTAAAGGCTCAACAATAATGGAAAGACACGGTTATTTTTATCCTGGTTCGTTTGAACTCAAATTACTCCAGTCCACCCGCCAAGGTGATTTCGCCTTTCTCAACAAGGACTTAATTCACTATAGTCAACTGATTACAATCACACAAAAACTGTTGTGATTAACAATGCACAAGTAAACTTACAAGTGACTAACACCACTAAGACTCAAACTAGTCCTAGCCTTCTTGAGAAATCTGACCAAACTTGGTCTCTCAAGGAACAATTACAAGAGTTAAATCTTTACAGATAGTGAAATAAATTTGCTTCTAAGAAATCTATATCACAAACTGTGATTTTTCACTAAGATTAGTTTTGTACAAAGTGTATGTAAAATAATTTGTGAGCCCAGAATATTTTCACGTAGTTCTTGCTTCTTTTGAATTTGTTGAGTTGTTGGCTTGCAATAAATGATCTTCTATTTATAGCATGAAGAAAATTGACCGTTGCTGCCTTCAAAAGTGGAGAGCAATTAATGTTTGCGTGTTTGCTTGAAGTATTTCATTTTCCAATGAACTAGCGTAGACACTTGAGTGCATGTAGCCGTCTTTGCATTAAATGAGCAAACGACACTTTGTCAGAGCATGTTTCCTGAAACTTGACAAGACTTGTTAGCTTCTATATTCTTTCAGAACTAGCTTCACGTCTTGCTTCAGAACATGGCTTCACGTCTTGCTTGCAGAATCCTTCTGAACATAGCTTGCTTTCAAAGTACTTCTGATCAACGCTTGCTTTCAAATTACTTCTGAACATAACTTGCTTTCAAAGTACTTCTGAACATGGAAACCTGCTAAGCGTTAGAAGATGCATTAAATAGTTTCTTATCAGAGTCAACATCAAAACTTGCGCTAAAACAAATAGTTCTTTCATCAAAGAACTTCTTCATTTATTTTCAGCTCAGCACGTCAAAATGCTTCTGTCAGAACATTATCTGAAATAAATAAATATGTTCATTAGAGTATCAATTATATAAAATATATTTTATTGTTATCATCAAAACTCTGAGATATGATCAGAACCAATATTGTTCTAACAAGTAGGCATTTAGTTCCTAATAGATAACAAAGAGATTTTGTTTGAAAAAACTCCCGTTCCACCTATTCCTATTGAAGATGTTTCTATCATTACCATTTCCGCCAATTCTTCCAGGGTCTCCACCAAAAGACCTGTTAGAATTACATCAGTTCCGAAAGCAGCTCCTTTAATAATCATAATGCCTGGGCCAGTCCCATATACATCAGACAAAACCATACCATGGAATTATGGATGGGATGTCTATCACCATGGTATCAAGCAAGACTGGCCGGCCGCCAAAGATTCAAGCTCTAAGAAGGTCAACTCCGACATCAGTAACATTGCAGGAACTAGCAAGATTACTCGAAGTGGTAGGATCTTTTCTCCAGAAATTGCTCCCCCAAAAGCAGTTTCTGGACCCATAATCATCTCTACAAATACTCCAATTGACAAAGTTTTTACAACCCCAGTAATCATTCCGACTGACACTCATGCTGCCGAGTTAGCCGAGGCTCGAGGAAAAGGTGTTATGGTTGAGCCTGTCCGAATGAAGGCTCAGTCATTGACTATCCCTGAGACCTCCAAGAAAGAAATGGAGGAGATCTTAAAAATTATAAAGAGAAGCGACTACGATGTAGTTGAACAACTAGGGTAAACTCCATCTAAGATATCCATGCTGGCATTACTACTGTGTTCCGAAGCGCATGCAAAAGCCTTGGTGAAATTCTTAAAAACCGCCCACGTACCTCAAGAGACATCTGTTGATCAATTTCAAGACTGCGTGGCCAGCCTAATTATGGATAATGGTTTAGGTTTTTCAGATGCTAATCTGACGCCGAAGGGAAGAAAGCATAATGAGGCATTACATGTCTCAGTGGAATATAGGGGCACCACTCTGGCGCATGTTTTGGTGGACACTGGCTCATCTTTGAATGTATTACCCAAAAAAGCTCTTGATAGACTTGACTGTGAGGGATTGACTTTGAAGCCAAGCAACATAGTGGTAAGGGCTTTTGACGGTTCGAAGAGGATGGTATATGGGGAGGTAGACATTCTCATAAAGGTTGGAACCCAAACCTTCAATTCAACCTTTTATGTAATGGAAATCTGCCCTTCATACTCTTGCTTGTTAGGCCGACCATGGATCCACAATGCTGGCGCTATTACTTCTACGTTGCACCAAATGCTGAAGTATCAAGTTCAAGGGAATATTATCACCATTCATGGAGAGGAAGAATACATGATCAGCCATCTCAATTCCTTCATATATGTGGAATTAGATGGTGAATTCATTGAAACTCTATTTCAACACTTTGAAGAGGTCCCCCAAGAGGTGGCAGTGACCAAGGTTGTTCCCAAGATTACAAGGCCTCCACTCCGGATGTCGTCACTGAAGGATGCCAAAGCAGTGATAGAAGAAGGTGGATGCACTATCTGGGGACAACTCCCAGATATCCCATATAAGTCTGACAAGTTTGGCCTAGGTTTCACTTCAAGTGCTCAAAAGGCTGTACGCAGTGCCCGTGCTGGAGGGCCACCCTTGAAGATCAGTAACCGCAAAGTTAACACAGTGGAAGATGGTGAAGATGGTTGCAACCTGGAGGAATGGATCTTCCCGACTGTCAATGGAGGGCTCATCAATTTGGAGGCTAGAGACTTCATCCCCATCACTTTCATCCTGCAGTAATTTATATTTACATTTTTGTTGGATCTGTAATATTCAAAACAATTCGCACTCTTAAAACCTTGTGTCTTACCCGAGGCACAATGGTCCATTTGTAAGGGTTATTATCTCATTTTTCATATGACATCAATGAATCATGGACGTTTTCACATACAAACTTTTGTGCACATTGTTTTTCTTTTACATTTTATTTTCTTTCAAAGATAGCTATACCCTTACACACACTCACACTCACAATGCAGGTATACATCCATTCGGGATCCCATGGGTAACGATACTGCTATGGCCTTTTATGACTCCGAGAATCTAATCTACCAAGCCGAAGACGAAGGTGAGGAAGATTGTGAAGTACCAGAGGAACTTGTCAGACTGCTACAACAAGAAGAGAGAACCATTCAGCCTCACGAGGAACCCGTGGATACGATCAACCTAGGTACCGAAGAGGATAAGAAAGAGGTCAAGGTGGGTGCCAATCTGAAACCCAATGTCAAGAAGTGTATGATTCAGTTGTTGCATGATTATGTCGAAGTCTTTGCCTAGTCGTATGAAGACATGCCAGGACTTGATGAAGATATTATGGTACATCGTCTGCCTACAAGAGAGGGTTGTCCGCCAGTAAAACAAAAAGTCTACCGCATGAGGCTTGATATGTCCAAAAATATTAAAGCAGAGGTTATGAAGCAATTCAACGCTGGATTCTTGGCTGTCACCTCTTACCCCCAATGGGTTGCCAATGTTGTTCGCGTGCCCAAAAAGGACAGCAAAGTGCGAATGTGTATGGACTACCGAGATTTAAATAGGGCAAGCTCTAAGGATGATTTTCTACTCCCCCACATTGATATCCTAGTTGACAATACGAAATAACACAAAGTGTTTTCCTTCATGGATGGATTCTCAGGTTACAACCAAATTAAAATGGCACCTGAGGACATGGAGAAAACAACCTTTGTCACACAGTGGGGCACTTTCTGCTACAAGGTGATGCCATTCAGACTGAAGAACGCTGGGGCAACCTATCCGCGTGCCATGGTAGCTTTATTTCATGACATGATACATCATGAAATAGAAGTCTACATGGGCGATATGATAGCCAGATCGCAAACAGAAGAAGAGCATCTTGATCACTTACAAAAACTGTTTGAGAGACTGAAGAAGTACAAGCAGAGGTTGAATCCAAACAAATGCACATTTGGGGTACGGTATGGTAAACTCCTAGGCTTTATCATTAGCAACAAAGGTATTGAAGTAGATCCTGACAAGGTAAAAGCAATACAAGAGATGCAAGCTCCTCGTACTGAAAAGGAAGTCAGGGGGTTCTTGGGATGTTTGAACTATATTGCCAGATTCATTTCTCACCTGACAGCTACTTGTGAACCAATCTTCAAACTATTGAAGAAAGATCAAGTGGTCAAATGGAATGATGAATGCCAAATTTCTTTTGAAAAAAATCAAAGAATACTTACAAGAGCCTCCTGTGTTGATGCCATCAGTCGAGGGAAGACCATTGATCATGTATCTGACTGTTTTAGAAAACTCAATGGGGTGTGTATTGGGGAAGCATGACGAGTCTAGCCGAAAAGAGCATGCTATTTACTACATGAGCAAAAAGTTTACCGACTGTGAAACCATATATTCACTGCTCGAGAAAACTTGTTGCGCTCTGGCATGGGCTGCTCGCCGGCTAAGACAGTATATGCTGACTCATACTACCTTGTTGATATCTAAAATGGATCCGATAAAATACATTTTCGAGAAGCCTGCTCTTTTTGGGAGAATAGCGAGATGGCAGATGATCCTGACAAAATATGACATACAGTATACTACCCAGAAAGCTATAAAGGGCAGTTTACTAGCTGATCACCTTGCTCACCAAGCTGTAGAAGACTACCAGTCCATGAAATTTGAATTTCCGAATGAAGACATCATGACATTAGACAACTGTGAAGAATCCAAGCCATATGACGGACCTGAACAAGGATCCCGATGGACCCTATTCTTTGATGGAGCATCCAATTCACTCGGGAATGGTATTGGTGTTGTACTCATATCTCTGGAAGGGTGTCATACTCCCTTTACTGCCAGACTTTGCTTAAATTGTACCAACAACATGGCGAAATACGAAGCGTACATCTTTGGTCTCAGAGCTGCCATAGATTTGGGGATCAAATTCTTAGATGTGTTTGGAGATTCAGATTTGGTCATCAGTCAGATCAAAGGGGAATGTGACACCAAACACACTAACCTTATTCCTTACAAATAACATATTTTGACATTGCTACCACATTTTGAGAAGATTACCTTCGAGCATTTCTCGCGAGAAGAAAATCAGCTAGCAGACGCTCTGGCCATAATGTCATCTATGTTTAAACTTAATTGGGATAACGAGGCTCCCCAGATCACCATTGAACAAATGGATGAACCAACACACTATCACGAGATTAATACTGAAGAAGTAGTGGACCAGCCTTGGTTTCACGAAGTCAAGAGGTATCTTGAGGATCAAGAATATCTAGAAGGAGATTTTTCTGCTAATTTCTTCCTCAGTAATGGCATCCTGTACAAACGCAATCATGACTCTGTGTTGCTTCGGTGCATAGATAAGGTTGAAGCTGAAAGAACCATGGCTGAATTACATGAATGCTGTTTTGGCACCCACTCCAGTGGGCACACGATGGCAAAGAAAATCCTAAGGGCAGGCTATTACTGGTCTACCATGGAAGCAGATTGCTATCAGCACTCTCGAACCTGCCATAAATGCCAAATTTATGCTGACAAGGTGCATGTACCTCCGGTTCCTATGAATGTCTTGACGGCTCCTTGGACCTTTGCTATGTGAGGAATAAATATGATTGGGGAAATTAAGCCGACAACCTCCAATGGACACCGCTTCATCCTAGTGGCCATTGACTATTTTACAAAGTGGGTGGAAGCAGCCTCCTTCGCTTCCATCACCAAGAACATTGTTGCCCGTTTCATCAAGCAAAATCTCATTTGCCGATACGGTATCCCCGAAAGGATCACCACTGACAATGGTACAAATCTCAACAACACTATGATCACCGCATTGTGCGAGCAACTCAAGATTCAACATCACAATTCTTCCCCCTATCGGCCGAAGATGAATGGTGTTGTAGAAGCTGCAAATAAAAACATTAAAAAGATCATACAGAAAATGACAGTCACATACAAAGACTGGCATGAGATGTTACCATTCGCTCTCCACGGATATCGTACCACGGCTTGCACATGAACCAGGGAAACACCCTATTCTTTGGTTTACAGCATGGAGGTTGTCTTGCCTATTGAGGTTCAGATCCCCTCTCTGAGGATTATAAAGGATACAGGATTGAACGAAGATGATTGGATCCAAACTCGACTTGATCAACTGAATTTGATCGATGAGAAGAGACTTGTTGCTGTTTTCCATTGTCAAATGTATCAAAAACGGATGATCAAGGCTTTCAACAAGAAAGTCAGATGCCCAGTGTATCAAGTTAGGGATCTAGTGATCAAACGCATCATCTTGACATAAGGTGATCAAAAACATATTCTCCGGTGGGGCAATGATCTTGACCACCATGGATGGTGATGACCTGCCACACCCTGCAAACGCGAACATAGTCAAAATATACTACGCATAAGAGACCCACTAGGCTGACACACCTAGGCAAAACAAGGGCATCCCGGCGAACAAAAAAGGTTCGGGCAAAAATTAGGGATAAAACAAAAAAATCTGTACACCCGACAAGTTGAAAACCCGAAAGGGCTACTTGGGCAAAAAAGGGTTTCCCGGTGGAATGAAAACCTGAAAGGGCGGTCCAGGCAAAAGTTAGGGAATTAAGGCGTACGACTATGTCCCGTTGGATCACTTTATGGACAACCTCTGGCTTCCACTGACAAAGTTAGAGGTTCTGATCAATTCAATCATCTTCGGACGAGGCAACAAATAGACAAGACGCTCGGAGAAACGAAGGCTATAGCAGAATGGAAACCCCATGGGATTTTTGTACACATAACTATCTTTTCTTTGTATCAAAATTTTCATTTTTACGACAGCATTCTCTTACTAGAATGTTTGTCTCCTTGTATAAAAATTACTTATTCAAAGTCAATACAAAATATTCCTTTAAAAGTGCAAAAACTATTTGTCTTTTCTTTACGCTTGTTTTGTTTACAAAAACGTCCAATGATTCATTGTTGAGCATATGCATTTGAACATAATTACTGTTTACAAATAAACAAAATGAAAAGAGGCAATTACTGATAGGTTAAAAGGATAGGGAAGTACCTCTGGGCTATCCCATAAGTAATCCCCTGCAATACGTCATTTAAATCCCCAGCAGAACAAAGTTCCAAATTATTGATCCCCGGTAGAAGTCGTCAAATTTCTCAGGATTCTCCAATAGGATTTTACAAGCAGCACATGGCATTTCCCTTACAACAGAGTTTATTTCTCAAAACGGAAATTCATCAACACTTCGACTTCAAAGCATGAAGACTTACATATCCTCAATAACAGTCAGGGATTTATTTTCCCTAATCCAACTACAATACAGTAAATCATCTCACATACGCATACATTGCATCCTTTATCATAAACATTGATAAAGCAAATGCATCACATCATACATTTCATACAACATGACTTTGCATTTTAGCTAACATTTTACCCTTTTCAGGATAAAGTTAACAACTACCATCAACAATATTAAAAGTTTTCAAACACAGTTCAAATATGCACCAGATACGAATGCCATCCTGATACTCATTCAGACTCAACTTTTGATACAGTTCAGATACGCTCCAGATACCGACGCCATTATGATACTCATTCAGATTCAACTTTTGATACAGTTCAGATACGCTCCAGATACAGACGCCATTCTGATACTCATTCAGATTCAACTTTTGATACAGTTCCGATACGCTTCAGATACGGATGCCATCCTGATACTCATTCAGTTTCAACCTTTAGATACAGTTTGGGTACGCTCTAGACATGGATGCCATTCTGATACTCATTCAGACTCAATCTTCAGATACAGTTCAGATACGCTCCAGACACGGATGCCATTATGATACTCATTCAGACTCAACTTTTGATACAGTCCAGATACAATCACCTCTAGATGGCATCTATAAGCCCATCTCCAACAACTATCCATCATTTCTCCGAATTTCATCTTTAAGCCCATTCCCTATACAATCAACCATAACATTATCAAGTGCAAATTTCTGGGCACTCTAGTGTTCAATCATCTTCCACCTTCAAGTCACGATTGGCAGATCCGCCAATCTAACTATCCAGGCTTTCATCTCGAAGTAACCCTACTATCCAGGTTCCTTCTCCCTTATCTACAAACAATAGTTTACAATGCTGAAAGGCCCAAACCCGACCAGATACGATCGGTTTCACATTTCCCCAGTAAGTCGATGTACAACCTAGACCCTAACTAGGTATACATTCTACTTTCACTCCCTCAATCAAGAGTTAATTCCAAGTAGAGTAATGGACAACCGAAGCTCCGATATCTTACTTCCCAGGACATAAATCAACATTCCTCGGAAAAGTCCTCCTCAACAGCAAGTACAGGAATTCTCGCCAAGGAATCTCTTATACAACCGATATTTTCTGGATGGAATCTTTAAGCCCATCTCCGACGATTCCCCGTTGCCTTCCAAATGGCATCTGTAAGCCCGTTCCCGACGTCACCAATTAGCATTGCTTCATGTGAGTGTAAATTTTTGGGCACTCTGGTGTTCAATCATCTTCCACCTTCAGATCACGAAAGGCAGACCAGCCAATCTACATCCTTAGGCTTAAGAAGATTGAACAGGGGCAGCTGTTGTACCCCAAAATTTTCCATCTGATTTCTCAAAGGATCAACCTGGACCCTCAGGTTTTCTTCCATCCAATTTCAATCCTTGATACAAATTTTCCAAGAAAGTCATTCATAAGGGAAAAATGGTCATTTACACACAAAAAAAGTCAAACTTTGACTTTTGGATCAAAATCAAGCTTCAAGAATCATATTTCATCAAGACACGTTGAAATATAAAGTTTATTTCATCAAGAAATTCAAAAAGGTCAAAATTCTAAATACTTAGAATTTTTCTAAGTGTTTAAGGAATATGCCAAGCTCAGAACTTCTGATCAGATTATCACCATGATGCAAGCTAATTCTGGAAGAACTTCTGGCACAAAAGTTATAGATTTCAATAAGATCTAAAATATTACAGAACATAACTTCTCCTGGAAATGCTAGAATTTCAAGTTATAAATGTTCAAAGACACATCCTTGAAACTAAAGCACTCAGCAAATTCTGGACACTTTCAAGACAGAGTTGGGTCAGAACTTCTGGGCCAATTTTCATGAAGGTTCAGTCAGAGTTTACAAGGGTAATTCAAAGAAGGTTACAAAGACTTCTGTAAGCTTCCTGGAAAGTCTGAGAGTTCCTTCAGAACATGCTGGATCAAGGAGATACAAAGATCAGAAATTGGATGTTTACTCTAAATTATGCTGAAGCTGAACCTCTGACCCAGAATCAAGAAATGATGCAAAATCTCACATTGCAGGATTTCTGGTTTGATAAATCTCATCATCATTTAATGCTCATAACTACTTTTGAGTCTTTATCCAAAGGATTTCCCCATGTGTGGCATAGAAGTACCATTGTTGTCCTTGAAAAGCAGATTTTGTACAAAGTATATCTTGGGCCCATGCTTCGCTTTTGCTTTTGAGGGTACTTTTCCTTGATTCATGCTTACAAATCCAGCTTAGGCACGACTAAAAGTTTCTAACCACCTTACTTTGTGCCTTGAACCATACTTGTTTGAACTTGCTTTAAGAACAAGTCAGCGCCTAGCATATGATGGCTGTACCTTTGATTTCTCCAAGCTACTAAATCCTTGCCTATAAATTGAACTACATTTGCAACTGTGAAGGGGTCGGAAATTTGAGAAAGAAAAGCCCTGAACCCCTGCTGAAATTCCAAGAGTCCAAAAACTGTAAACACAACATACAAAACCTGTTAACTTTTGATTCCTTGCATTCAAACTCCATTTGTCCTCAAGTGTTTCTTGACTAAAACCATCCACACAGTTTTTGATTTACATATTAGAAGTTATCCTAACCTTTGTATTCATACTGCAATACACTCTCCATCCACCTCCACCTCAAAGAAGTGAGGACATCACCCCTTGGCTATTCCAGAAGTTGAAAACTTCCAACCTGCTGAGTACGTAAAGAAGTTGCTCATAACATCACCAGAGTTCAGGACCAACCTCTAGTTCACATAATCTTTTCCAACTGCAAGGTAAGCTTCTGCTGACTCTCATCATATTACTTAAGCATTACCAAATTTGCATGTTCAAAAATACAATGTAAACATTATGTTTCTGATGTTGTACATATTTTGAGGTTTCACGTATTTGTCTACCTAAGTTTGGAGTAAATCAGTTCAGAACTTCTTGAAGAAATTAGAACTCAGAATTAGGATTAGCAAATTCACGTTTGCTTCTGATCTATATTGCTGATATCTCTTGCTTCTGAATCATTATGAAACTTGCCATAACTTTCATATGCGCATCTTCTGTTTTGTTAAGAAATGAGTAAGTTGTAGATGTTCTGACTAGCATGGAGAGGGAGACGAAGTCCTGTCAGTGGCATCAGAACTTATGAAAACTTCTTTGTTCCCAGCGGATCCATAACTTCCGACCTTCCCTATTTTTATTAACATTGTTTCTGTTTGTGCAGCACGTCAGAGTCAGAACTTCTGACCTCTTCTATTTCAGCATTTGCGCTGATCCCGTCTTCCTTCTCTTTGTTATTTCTTACCATCACTTTTATTTTTCATTAATCAAAAACACCAAAAACATTTTTCATTTTTACATGTTTTATTTTATTTCTTTAAACAAAAGGATCAAAATATTTTCTTAAACAAAAACTTATCTCTTTTTCTAAAATAAAACAAATCCATTTCACATTTTCTTGTACATTCTTATCCATTCAATATGGTTGTAATAGTAACTTAGGACTTAATTTTATTTTCAATCCTCATTTGTAAATTTGTACACCCCATCCCCCCAATGATTGTAATAGCGTAGAATCTTTATTTTTTGCATATTTTATGGCTTTCATATAATGTTAGTAATTAGGGTGTGTATGGCAAGACATTAAATCAACAAATAGATCACCCTAATCAAGACTAAATTTCATGCAATCAAAAACACTTTCACACTAGCACCCTTAAGCTTAACTCCACTTGTTTCCTAAAAAATGGTCATGTTATGCATGTGGGGTGTCTTGGCAAAAACGATCGAAATACAAGATCATAGTCCCTCGATGATGCTATAAATGTTGCCTTTCAAAATGATCTTAGTCCCTCAAAAAGAAATTCTAAGATACCTCACAATATTACTAATCATGGTTATACGACGGCCCACGCCCGCCCCGCTTACATCCAAAGATAGGGTTGCTTACCAAATCAATGGTAAGAGAATAATGTCAAAGGAAAATAAAATAAACAAGAAAGACATTTGAGTAGGTAGATTTCTCCTAATTACTTGCTCCATTTCAAAACAAAAACATCCTTGCTATTTTCAAAAACAAACACCAACACTTTCAAAACACCTTTCAAAATCGAAAACATTTTTAAAAGATCAACACTTTGTATACATTCTTACGAACGATAATTATTACAAAGTTTGCCTAAACGATGGCGCATTTTCAAAATACTTTCAAAAACCATACAAAGCATATTTTTCAAACAAAAAGCAAGTGATCTAGCAAGTAACTAAGAGCCCATGGAAAACCATGGATGAAGAGGGTGATAATACCTTTCCTTTTCATAATATACCCCCCGAACTCAAGAAACAATCTCAAAGGTATTTCTTGTACTTTTTCACCTTTCCTTTTGGATAAAAGAAAAGTCGGTGCGACTCTTGCTAACTGTAATATTTGCGATAAAATGCAAAACACCCAAGTCAGTTCTCCCACCGTATCACAATTGGTTTGAGGCATAATATCAAGAGTTAAATTGCATCATTTGACCTAATGGTATGACTCAAAACATTGCTCAAGGTCATTTGATTGATAGTTGATTTTTTAGTCAACTGAACAAAAGTCAACTATACACTTAAAAGTCAAACTTTGACTTTTTAGTCAAAATAAAATGTCAAAGATCATTTTTCATCAAAAAAATGTCAAAATATGTAACTTTTTCATCAAGAAATAAAAAAGTCAAGATTTCATTTTGAAAAGTCAAAGTTTCCAAACTTAGAAATTTTTCTGTGTTGAAAACTTCATATTTTTTCACAACTTTGAGCCAATTTTTCACCATGATGCAAGATGGTTCAAAAGAAACTTTCAACATGAAAGTTGTAGATATCCATGATATATAAAACATTTCTTTACACAACTTCTCCTAGAAATTCTTGGATCTAAGGTTATTAATCTATGAAGTCATGGTCATGAAATTAAACACTTAGTGAAAAATTTGCCCTAGTTTAGGCAGGATTTTGACCTAACTTCATGGCAATTTTTCATATAGTTCCAAGGGGAATTTTCAAAAGTGATTCAAAGAGGGATTGTATAGCACATTACAAGATTTCTAAAATGTCAAATAACTCCTTGAGATCATGTTTGAGCAAGGAGAATCAAAGGCATGAAGTTGGCATTTCAGTCTTGAATTATAGGTCATTTTCATGATGAACAAGAATGCAATTTCAATGTTAGGCTGCATAATCTTTCTTTTCAGGCCTTCTAAATTGTGTATCTATCCATCATTAATGGATTACACAAACTTTTGAGCTATAATCCAAGTGGTTTAAGCTTTATCCAATTCACATTGCCATTTTGGGAAGAAAGTGAAGAATACCATTCTTGAAAAGAAAGCTTTATGAACGAAGTCAATTCTTGAGGATCTAACTTGTTACCTCTGATCACACTCCATCTACAAAGTCAGAAGAAAGTGTGTTTAAAGCATAACCACTCTATCTTAACAAGTACACAAGACTTTGAAACTTGGATTTCTCAAAAATCACATGTTATGTTTAAACTTGTGATTTTGAATTCTGATCAACAAAAAGCTTCCAAACTTGTTGCTTATAAATAGAGGCACTATTTATGAGCTATAGGACGATGTGATACAGTGGGAGAGAACTGACTGTTTTTGGAATGCTGGTTCGCGTTTTGCGTTTGTTTTCGTAAAATGCCGCGGTAAGCAAGAGTCGCCACCGTCTTTTATTTTATCCAACAAGGAAAGGAAAAAAGCACAGAAAAATTCCTTTTTTGAGAAGTTTCTCGGGTTAGGGGGGTAGATTATAGAAAGGGAAGGTGTTAGCACCCTTTCTATCTGTGGTTATCCACGGGCTCTTAGGTACTTGCTCAAAGTGTTTTCAAAATTTGCTTTTTCTTTGTGTTTGTGGGTTTAAAAAGAGTTTTAGTTTGAAAAGGAGTGTAAGTGTGAAAATTTGTTTTTGTTTTGATGATTCTGCAGCCTCCAGGTCCTGATCTCGTGTGCTTTGGCTTGTATAAGTATGCTGCATTGTATTAGGTCAACTTTTGTGGACTGAATCCTTGTACATCAATGCTTGGAGATTTGATTTGATCCTCCATTGAAAACTTGCTTAATTTGCCAAAAATCCAATCTTTTTGCACATGGAATGATTGATACGAATTTGATCATGACATTGATGATGATTAGGTCCTGAAAATAGAAAAAGATCTCATGTAATCAAGTTTTGTGATTTTATTTGATTTAAATTGATTTAAAATGGATTAATTCAATAAAAAATCAAATAAAATAGAAAAATTGATAAATGGACTCAAGGATGAGGCTAGAACACGTGTGTAGTGTGACAAGATCAAATCAAGTGGAAAAGAATGGGCCCATTTGACAAAATTTGAAGTTTTGGGGATAGTTGACTTTTGGCAATTTTGCAAAAATGCCCAACTTCAACAATGCATAACTCCTTCAATTTTTAACTTTTGGAGGTGTTCTTGGACTTTTTAGAAAGTTTGAGATATCCTATAACCAACCCTTTTAGTATCATCTCATTTTTATATTCCATTCTCATGTTATAATCTTTGGAAAAAAAGGTATTTTTGTTGACTTCCAAAAATGACCTATAATGTCCAAATTTATAACTTCTTGTGAGTGAATTTTATGATCTTGGGGTATGAAGATGGATTGTATGAAATTGCATCCTCTTAAAATTGAGCTTTGGGTGGGTCATTTATCATAAAGTATGAGAAAGTTATGCTTGGTCAAAGTTGAGTTGACTTTTCCTACAAAACCCTAATTTAGCAACTTTTGAGTCTTGATGAATTTTGAGCAATCCTTGATGAATCATGATCAAACCTTGAACAAATTATGAAATATCCTTAAAAATTAGAATGTTGACAAAAAATATTGAAGTTTGACTATTTGTAGGTCACAGTTGACTTTTGCCCTAACACAGACGATTTTGGGACCCTTTGAGCAATTGACTGAGCAAACTTCCTCTGCAAGGCTTGAAATTTGACATGGATGATCTTGAGAACATATTAGGACATTGGGGAGTACTTGAGGTCATTTGGATGCAAGGACCTTGATGCAACACAAAACCCTAATTTGAGGTTGACTGCCTTAGGAGATAGCTTGACTATCCAACTCTTGAGCAATCTTGAGCCACTTGGAGATTATTCTTGCAATGTCTTGGGAAATATGAGAGGGAAAATTTTAGGGTACAATAGCTGCCCCTGTTCAATTTTCTTAAACCTGAGGATGTAGATTGGCATTCGGGCCTTTCGTAATCCGAAGGTGGAAGATGATTGAACACTAGAGTGCCCAGAAATTTACACTCGCATGAAGTGGTATCAACATGATGATGTCGGGAATGGGCTTGCAGATGCCATTTGGAGATTGTTGATAGGTGGTCCGGACTTCGGCTGGAATATGAATCAGGGAGATCTTATCGTCGATCTAACTGAACCAAGGAAGGTCTTGGATTAACTTTGACTGAATAAGAATCAGAAAAATCTTCGAATCAATTTAACTGGACCAGACGAAAGTCTTGGAATAACTTCAATTGGAATAAAAATCAGGGAGATCTTCACGTCGATCTGACTGAACCAGAGGAGGTCTTGGATTAACTTTGACTGGATCGGCATCAGAAAAATCTTCGAATCGATTTAACTGGACCAGACGAAAGTCTTGGAATAACTTCAACTGGAATGCGAATCAGGGAGATCTTCGCGTCGATCTGACTGAACCAGAGGAGGTCTTGGATTAACTTTGACTGGATCGGCATCAGAAAAAAATCTTCGAATCGATTTAACTGGACCAGACAAAAGTCTTGGAATAAGTTCAACTGGAATACGAATCAGGGAGATCTTCGCGTCGATCTGAATGAACTAGAGGAGGTCTTGGATTAACTTTGACTGGATCGGCATCAGAAAAAATCTTCGAATCGATTTAACTGGACCAGACAAAATTCTTGGAATAACTTCAACTGGAATACGAATCAGGGAGATCTTCGCATCGATCTGACTGAACCAGAGGAGGTCTTGGATTAACTTTGATTGGATCGGCATCAGAAAAAATCTTTGAATCGATTTAACTGGACCAGACAAAAGTCTTGGAATAACTTCAACTGGAATACGAATCAGGGAGATCTTCGCGTCGATCTGATTGAACCAGAGGAGGTCTTGGATTAACTTTGACTGGATCGACATCAGAAAAAATCTTCGAATCGGTTTAACTGGACCAGACGAAAGTCTTGGAATAACTTCAACTGGAATACGAATCAGGGAGATCTTCGCGTCGATTTGACTGAACCAGAGGAGGTCTTGGATTAACTTTGACTGGATCGGCATCAGAAAAAATCTTCGAATCGATTTAACTGGACCAGACAAAAGTCTTGGAATAAATTTAACTGGAATACGAATCAGGGAGATCTTCGCGTCGATCTGACTGAACCAGAGGAGGTCTTGGATTAACTTTGACTGGATCGGCATTAGAAAAAAATCTTCGAATCGATTTAACTGGACCAGACGAAAGTCTTGGAATAACTTCAACTGGAATACGAATCAGGGAGATCTTCGCATCGATCTGACTGAACCAGAGAAGGTCTTCGACATAGCTGAGAACTTAACTGCATCTTTCCTGAAAGGTAAAGGCCAGTCATATGCAATGCATGATATGGATCAAGCAATGATGTTCTCAAAATAAGTGAGATTGTGTTATATGATGCGTATATGTATGTATCATGATGTATGGAGATGTAATGTTTTAGCTGGGGAAAATAAATCCCGGATAGCTGCTGGAGAGTAGAGTTGAATTCTTTGTTTCCTGCTGGGGATGACGAACGAAGATGATTGTGAGAATAGACCTGCAGGAGAGGATAACTCCGTTGGGGAATAAACTGATGAGGAGATTACTCTGTGGGGAAGAGATGCTCTGCTGAAGATCCCACTGATAAATACCGTCAGGATGAATTATTGATGCTGGTGATATTGAATCTCTGTTGGGGGATTGAATTCGTGTTTGTGAAAGGAAAGAACTTCGCTGGGGATGATCTTTCAGTTGCAGCTTCACTGGGGATAACCCGTTAGACTCTTGTGGGGATAATCTTCTAAATTATGCTGGGAATGATCCTTTGAACTTGGCTGGGGAGATTTATTTTTGTACTCCGCTGGGGATAAACTTCCAGAGTCTATTGGGGATGATGCTTCAACTCTGTTGGGGAAGCTTTTTCAGTCTGCACTGGGAAAATTTTAACTCCACTGGGGATATCTTGTATTCTGCCGGGGAATATTCTTATACTCCGCTGGGGAATATTAAGACTGCCGAGGATATTAACCCTTTTCAGTGTTGACGGTAGATAAACTCTGCTTGGGGAGAATACTACCGACTCATTCACAGTTGTAAGTCTCAGCTGGGGAGAGCTACCATTACTGCCTTACTCTGCGGGGAGTGAAGGTATCTTAGCCATATTCTTCAGCTGAATTTACCTTGTACCTGGTAGACAGAGCAACTATACAGCTCGGACAATTCTATTGCCCCTGTTTCTGATATTACCAGTAATTCGTATTTTGTTTCGCATATAAATATTTATGAGCAGCAATTAATGTCAAATGCATATATCAAAAATGAACATTGGAAGTTCTTTGCAAATCAAAATAGATAAAGGAAAAACAGTTTGAAGTTTCTTTGAAAATGAATTGTATTGATTTTGAAGTTTGGCCTGTAAATAGGCGTTTTTGTACAAGAGGCCGACGTCCTGGTAGGAGAACACCGTCGAAATAATAGATTTTACACAATTTGTGAAAAACTAAACAAAACAGCTATGTGAATGATCCCACTGGGTTCCAACTCTGCTATTGCCTTTATGTCCTCGAGCATCTCATCACTTTGCTACTTGGTTGAAGGTAGATCAGATTGATTTGTGCCGTCCGAGCTTGATAGTCGATACCGAAGTCTGGATGCAAGGTGATCCCATGAGACATAGTGTTACGCTTTGATCCCTAATTTTTTCCTGGACCGCCCTTTCGGGTTTTTAGTCCACCAGGATACCCTTTTTTGCCCAAGCCGCCTTTTTAGGTTTTCGACTTGCCGGGTGTACATATTTTTTTCATTTTCATCCCTTATTTTTGCCCGAACCCTTTTGGTTCGCAGGGAAGCCCTTATTTTTGCCTAGGCCAGTCAACCTAGCAGGTCTTTGATTATGCGTAGTATCTTTTCACTATGTCTGCATTGACGGGGTGAGGAAGGTCGTCACCATCCATTGGGGTTAGAATCATAGCTCCTCTTGAGAAAATATTCTTAACCATAAATGGCCCTTCGTAAGTAGGGGTCCATTTGGGATCACCTTGAGGTAGAATAATACGCTTGATTACCAGATCCCCAACTTGATACTCTTGTCGTCTAACTTTCTTGTTAAATTCCTTGATCATCCGTTTTTGGTACGCCTGACCATGACAAATAGTAGTAAGTCTCTTTTCGTCGATTAGGTTCAGCTGATCAAGCCGGGTCTGAATCCAGTCATCTTCACTCAAACCTGCATCCTTCATGATCCGAAGAGAGGGTATCTGAACTTCAATGGGAAAGACTGCCTCCATGCCATATACCAAGGAGTAGGGTGTTGCCCCTGTTGACGTCCGCGCTGAGGTACGGTACCCACGAAGAGCAAATGGTAACATCTCGTGTCAGTCTTTGTATGTCACTGTCATCTTCTGCACAATCTTCTTAATGTTCTTATTAGCTGCTTCTACAACCCCATTCATCTTCGGCCGGTAGGGAGAAGAGTTGTGATGCTGTATCTTGAATTGCTTGCAGAGCTCGGTGATTATCTTGTTATTGAGATTGGTACCATTGTCCGTAATGATCCTCTCTGGTACACCGTATCGACAAATCAGATTGTGCCGAATGAACCGTGCCACGAAGTTCTTGGTTAGGGTAGCAAAGGAAGCTGCTTCAACCCACTTCGTAAAGTAATCAATTGCTACCAGGATGAAACGATGTCCGTTGGATGCTGTAGGTCTGATCTCGCTGATCATATCAATGCCCCACATTGCAAAAGGCCAAGGAGCTGTCAAGACGTTCAGAAGAACTGGAGGTATGTTCACCTTATCAGCATAGACCTGGTACTTGTGACATGTCCGAGAATGCTGATAACAGTCAGCTTCCATTGTGGACCAATAATATCCTGCCCGAAGGATTTTCTTTGCCATGGTGTGTCCACTGGAATGAGTCCCGAAAGTACCTTCATGTAACTCCGCCATGATCCTTTCTGCTTCATTTTTATCCACACATCGCAATAAGGTTGAATCATGGTTACGCTTGTAAAGAATGCCATTGTTGATGAAGAACTTCGCCGCGAACCTTCTCAGAAACTTCTTGTCATTAACAGATGCACCCTCGGGGTACTCCTGAGCCTCAAGGTACCTCTTCTCCTCATGATACCAGGGTTTGTCTGCTACCTCTTCAGTCTCAATGTCACAACAATGTGACGGTTAGTCCAATCTTTCAATGATAATCCGGGGAGCTTCGTTGTTCCAATTGACTTTGAACATAGAAGACATCGTAGCTAGCGCGTCCGCCAACTGATTCTCCTCTCTTGGGAAGTGCTCAAAGGTTATCTCCTCAAAATGGGGAAGCAACGTCAATACATACTCCTTGTAAGGAATAAGATTTGGGTGTTTCATATCCCACTTGCCTTTGATCTGACTGATCACGAGAGCGGAATCTCCGAGGACACTTAGAAACTTAATCCTTAGGTCAATTGCTGCTCGAAGACCCATGATGCACGCTTCATACTCCGCCATGTTGTTGGTGCAGTTGAAACATAGTCGGGCGGTAAACGGAGTATGAGAGCCTTTAGGAGATATGATCATGGCGCCAATGCCATTACCCAAAGCGTTTGAAGCTCCATCAAAGTACATAGACCATCAGGATCCTTCCTCAGGTCCTTCATCCAGTCCAGGTGTCTCACAATCAATTACCAACATGATATTCTCGTCTGGGAATTCAAAGTTCATAGACTGGTAATCATCCACTTCCTGATGTCCCAAATGGTCTGCCAACACACTTCCCTTGATTGCCTTTTGGGTCGTGTACTGGATGTCGTACTCAGTCAAGATCATCTGCCATCTCGCTATTCTTCCGGACAAGGTAGGCTTTTCGAAGATATACTTGATTGGATCCATATTTGATATCAACAGAGTAGTGTGAGTCAACATATACTGTCTCAGCCGGCGAGCAGCCCATGCCAAAGCACAGCAAGTTTTCTCGAGCAACGAGTATCGGGTCTCACAGTCGGTAAAATTTTTGCTAAGGTAATAAATAACATGCTCTTTTCGGCCAGACTCGTCATGCTGCCCCAACACACACCCCATTGAGTTGTCGAGTACTGTCAAGTATAAGATCAGAGGTCTCCCTTCAACTGGAGGCATCAGAATAGGCGGCTCTTGGAGATGCTCTTTGATCCTTTCGAAAGCAGCCTGACATTCATCGTTCCAACGTACTACTTGATCTTTCTTCAGCAGCTTGAAGATTGGCTCACAAGTAGCAGTCAGGTGCAAGATGAATCGGGAAATGTAGTTCAGACGTCCCAGAAAGCCTCTGACTTCTTTCTCTGTTCTGGGAGCTGGCATTTCCTGTATAGCTTTCACCTTTGCAGGATCCACTTGAATACCTTTATCGGTCACAATGAAACCCAGCAGTTTACCAGATCTCACCCCGAAGGTGCACTTTTTCGGGTTTAACCTCAGCTTGTACAACTTCAACCTGTCAAATAGCTTCTGAAGGTGGTCAAGATGTTCTTCCTCTGTCTGAGATCTTGTAATCATGTCGTCGACGTATACCTCAATCTCGTGATGGATCATGTCATGAAACAAAGCAACCATGGCACGCTGATATGTTGCCCCAACATTCTTCAGTCCAAAAGGCATGACCTTGTAGCAAAAGGTACCCCACTGAGTAACAAAGGTTGTCTTCTCCATGTCTTCGGGAGCCATTTTAATCTGATTATAACCGGAGAAACCATCCATGAAGGAGAATACCTTGTGCTGAGCGGTGTTGTCAACCAGAACGTCGATATGAGGTAGAGGGAAATCATCCTTGGGGATTGCCCTGTTCAGATCCCTGTAGTCGACACACATTCAAACCTTACCATCTTTCTTCGGCACAAGAACCACATTGGCCACCCACTGAGGGTAAGAGGTAACTGCTAGAAAACCGGCGTCAAACTGTTTCATCACCTCAGCCTTTATTTTCTCAGACATCTCTGGGCGTATTCCGCGGACCTTCTGTTTCACTGGAGGACAGTCTTCCTTGGTAGGCAGGCGATGAACCACAATATCAGTATCCAACCCAGGCATGTCTTCATAAGACCAGGCAAAGAGCTCTACATAGTCACGCAGCATATGAATCAACCGTTGCTTCACACTAAGCTCCAAACTTACACCGATCTTGACCTCTTTATTGTCTATCTCTGTACCCAGATTTACTGATTCCACTGGCTCTTCGTGCGGCTGAATGGCCCTCTCTTTCTGAAGTAACAGTCTTGCAAGTTCACCAGGCACTTCGCAATCATCTTCACCTTCGTCTTCGGCTAAGTTGATCGGATTTTCGAAGTCATAACTGGCAGTAGCAGAGTCGTTACCAGTGAGATCCAGAGTGGATGTAGACCTGTATATGTGAGTGTGTGTAAAATAGCTGTTTTGCAATATATAATAAAAGAAAAACAAGGAGCGCAAGATTTGAAATGCAAGAAACGTCCAATGCTTTTATTAATGATATATGAAAATGACACACATAAAGCCCTCACAAATGAAGCCACAGTGCCCCAGGTAAGACACCGGGCCGTAAAGTTTAAAACATTGTCTGTTACAAATTCAAAACAAAAAGTTTCATTACTGGGTAACAAAAGCAATAGGGATGAAATCCTTCGCTGTCCAGTTGCTTGGTCCACCGTCGGTCGTAGGATAGATCCAGCTGTCGAACTCAGACTCTTCCACATCGTCTTCAATGGAATTTACTCCCGAGTTGCTGATGAACATGGGAGGCCTTCCAATTCGTGCATTTCGAACAGCCTTTTGAGCTTCTGCAGTGAAACCCAAACCAAAATTGTTAGTCTTCTGTGTAAAATCAGGGAGTTGGCCCCAATTTGCACACCCACCTTTATCGCCAACAGCCCGGGCATCCTTAAAGGAAGCCATCTTCATAGGAGAATCTTCAACAACAGTCTCAGTTGATGCTAGTGTCTGGGGAACCTCTTCAAAATGCTGAAACGGGGTTTCAATGAACTCCCCATCCATCTCTACATATCGGAAAGAGTTGAGGTGGCTCACCATGTACTCTTCCTCTCCTTGTACTATCATAATCTTCCCTTTCACTGGGTACTTCATCTTCTGGTGGAGCGTTGAGGTTACGACCCCAGCTTTGTGGATCCATGGACGACCCAACAAACAAGAATAAGATGGACGAATGTCCATCACATAGAACATAGAGTTGAAAACCTGAGAACCAACCTTAATTGGAATATCCACTTCTCCATGCACCATTCTCTTAGATCCATCAAAGGCCCTGACGACAATGTTGCTTGGTTTCAACTCCAATCCTTCACAGTCCAACCGGTCTAGAGCCTTCTTAGGCAAGACGTTCAATGAGGAACCAATATCCACTAATACATGAGCAAGAGTGGTGCCCCTGCATTCAGTGGAGACATGCAGGGCATCGTTGTGATTCCTCCCCTTAGCGGTCAAGTCGGCATCAGAAAAACCCAACCCATTATCAGCAGTCAGATTGGCCATGCAATCTTTAAACTGATCAGCTGATGTCTCTTGTGGTACGTGTGTAGTCTTCAGAAATGTAATCAGAGCCTTGGCATGGGCCTCTGAGCATAGCAACAGTGACAACATAGAAATCTTGGACGGGGTTTGCCCCAGCTGTTCAACTACATTGTAGTCACTCTTTTTGATGATTTTCAGAATCTCTTCCATCTCTTATATAGAAGCTTCAACAGTAATTGTCTTTGGTGCCTCCATCTGGGCAGGCTCACTGGTGGTCTCTTTGCCTTGAGTATTAGATGACTCAGCAACAGGGGTAAGAATAGGAACTTGAACAGGAATAGTAGCAAGTACACTGGCAGGTGTAATAACAACAGGTTTTCGGAAAGTTGGTGGAGAGATATCAGGTGAGAAAAGTCTTCCACTGCGGGTGACTTTAGTAGGTCCAACAATATTGCTGACGTCAGTATCAACATCTAACTCTTGTTTAACTCCATAAAAATAAACATCGGCCTCGTAATGCTAAGGGACAGCTTTATCAGAGGTGTAGGGGATAGACCCAGGAACAGTGATGATCAACGGTGCGATTCTTGGAACAAATGTAATTCTAACAGGCTTTCTCGAGGAAGCCTTGGAAGAATTGTCGAGAATGGTGATAATAGCAACTTCTTCAGTATGAACTAAGGGAACAACAGTCTTCTCAAACAAAATTTCTTTACTATCCATCAGGCGTTGTACACCTGATTTCAAAAGTGGGCAACCAGTTGGTAGGGCAGAACACATATGGCAACCTTCGTCACAGCCCGGAAATAAACCGGCTAGCAAAAGGTTCTTCTTCACAGTCATCAAAGGGGTAACAATGTCGTTCACAGAAACCACAAACAAGTCTTCATCTATAGCATACTCCATGCTTGGGCATAGGAGCAGTCACAACATTAGGTCTTTCGGGCGCCTCGAACTCAATCTCCTTAGCATCAATTAAGTCCTGTATCTTATTCTTCAAAGACCAATAATCATCTGTATTATGCCCTGGGCTATCAGAGTGAAAAGCACAACGAGCATTAGGGTTATACTTTGGTGATGTAATGTTGGGATTCTTCGGTGCCTCCCTTGGAATCACTAGATTGGTTTTCAATAACTGTGGCAGAATCTGAGATAAAGTCATGTTAAGCTGAGTGAATTTCCTTCGGGGTCTCTCGGACTTTTGTTAATTTTTGTGCTGAGGAGCACCAGCAGGTCTTGAAATAACAACCACATTAACAGCTTGCCGGCGTTCAGGTCTATTCTGGCTTTTCGAACTGTAGACAGCGCTGGACTCTTTCTTAAAAGGCTTTTTCTCGGTGCTTGATGAGGCACCCTTCCGTATCTTACCAACCTTAATACCAGCCTCAATCCTTTCACCGGTCATAATTAGCTCTGTAAACCCAGACGAAGAGCTTCCAATCAGATGGTTGAAAAATGGACCAGACAAGGTCTCCAAAAACATATCCACAGGCTCCCAATCAACCAAGGGTGGTTGTACTCTTCCGGCGAGGTCCCTCCACTTCTGAGAATAATCTTTGAAACCTTCACCCATTCCCATTGACATACCCTGGAGTTGGGTATGCGTGGGAGCAAGGTAGGAATTGTATTGGTACTTCCTGTAGAAAGCAGTAGCCAAATCTTCCCAACTGCGGATACTGGCTCCGTCCAACTGGTAAAACCACTCAAGCTGAGTCCCTGAGAGACTGTCTTGAAAGAAGTGGATCCATAGGTTCTTATCAGCAGTGTACGGCTGAATCTTCCTTACATATGACCGGAGGTGCAGCTTCGGACAAGAAACTCCGTCATACTTAGAAAAGGCTGGTGCCTTGAACTTGTGGGGAATTAGCACCCCAGATGATAGACCCAGATCACCAAAGTCCAGACCAGGCACTTTCTGAACTTCCATCGCACTCAAACAGTCTTCCAGTTGTTTATATCTATCCTCAGCAGGAGGATACTGGTTTTCGTCGAAGTCCGTCTCGTTGTCTGAGACCACAGGGCTAGGAGCCCTCCTTTCTTCCTGACTATCTTTCCCTCCAGATGAGGTGGTCAAATCAACTTCATCCCGTAGCCTGTTTCCAAACCTGTGACCTGTGTTAAACAGGACTATCCTCTTCTTCTTCTTCTCTTTCAGAATCAGGGTCTTCAAGTCTTGCTGACCCTTAGCCAGATTCATGAACAACTCTTGGAATTGGACATTCTGGGCCTGTAGAGCCTTGATTGCTTGCTCGGTTGATGGTTCAGCAGACATGATGAGTGCTGAAATAAACAGCGAAGAAGATAAGAAACCTGTAACGGGTACCTGTTATGAAGTGCATGGGATGAAATGCGTATGATATGATTTCAAAGACAATCGAGAGATTCAAATTTGTAAACAAGAAATGAAACGCACTTTTATTAGATAAACTTTGAAATTCAAATTGTTCAACAAATTTCCCTTAAGGCTTTACAAGAAAGGAAATACTGAAAAGTAAATAAAAACTGGAAAGGAAATAATCAAAGGACAATCAGTGCTCCCATGGTCGCTTCTTGTCGGTGCAGACATAGTCATTGAGAATCCGCTCGTTCTCCAGCTGCCTAGTCAACTTCTGGATCTTCTGTTCTTGCTCGTTAAACTTTTCTCAGTAAGCATCCCGCTCTTCTCTCAGCTGCATCCAAGACCTTTTCAGTGCCCCAATGTCAGTGGGCATGTAAGGATGGAGGATGGTCGAAAGAACCCCCTCTTCATTAGCAACTTCAACAATGATAGGCAGGACAACTTCATATGGCATACCCAGCTTTTGGGCACGGATACGGACCCATCTAAGATATGGCTCCATTGAAAGAGAAGTCTTTGGGCCCAACTCGTGTGGATCAGATCTGTGAACTCTATCCCAAGCACTTATGAATCTGCGGCGTTGCTCGTCGCTATCCCCCTGAAAATCAAAGATGATACTAGGCATTAGCAGCTCATGAGGTCCTTCTCTTCTGGCTCGCCCAAACTGACGTAAGGCCAAGCATGGATTGTAAGAAATTCCTCCATGGGTTCCTATCAGTGGAACATTGGGGTACTCCCAACATCGATCAATAATAGCCACCTCGTCCATACCCTTGATAGTCCAGATGATGTCATTATAAGAGAGAGACATAACCCTATAAGCCCAGCCCATGCCTTCTTTGTTCTTCAACACTGATTTGGGGAGGTGCGAAATAAACCACCTCGCCAATAATGGAGCACAGCACATCAGGGTTCCCCGCTTCCGAGAAGTACGGGTATAAAGCTGATGAAGAATGTCACCCAAGAGAGTGGGTACAGGATTACGAGAGATGAAGATTTTCACCGCATTCACATCAACAAAGGAGTCAGGATTCAGAAACAATACCAAGCCATATATCAGAAGAGCCAAAATATCTTCGAATGCCTTAAAGTCTAGACCATCCTAGAAATGATTAGCCTTACCAACCAAGAACTTAGTCAGAAAGCCCTTTGCTCCACTTCTAGTCTCCCAATTAGCCATTACCTCATCTTTGGTCATATGAAGGGCTGAAGCAATCTCTTCCGGCCTAAGAATCTTCTCCCAACCAGTAAACAGGGTCTGCTCCAGAATAGAGATACCGAGCAGATCAGAGAACTCTTTTAAGGTGGGAACCAACTGGTAGTCCTTGAAAGTAAAGCAATGGTACAATGGATCATAGAACTGGACCAGGACACTCATCATCTGCTCGTCCAATTTGGAGGTGACCAAACTGAGAAGATACCCATGTCTTCTGATGAAGGAGGTAGTATCAAGCATCTTTGCAATTAATTCTTTAAGCATGGTGGGAACCTGGACAAAGTTGATCCACATGGTATTCCTACGCATGGGCATCATGACCTACAAAACAGAACAAAGATGAATCCCTCCTGTCTTTGAAATAGGCTAGTCCAATGCAAGATGTATGCAATGTTATGATGTCATGATGTCATGATAGAAATCACACCACAAGTATCCACAAATAACAAACATGGTAAAGGCACACAAGTCACACAGAGAGCCCTTAGATTTCAGGCTGACAAGGAGCTTATGTACTATCCTCTTTCAGTTCAGTTGGTTTAAACCTGTCCTAAAAATAGTAACCGGGTTCTAGAGGATCTCAATATCACTGACTACCCTCAATCGGTCATAATTCCAGTTTAGCAACCTTTTCTTGCGGCCGGAATCGTCGCGAGAGTTTAGTCTCAATGAGTGTAGCATACTGCTACTGTTCTATGGCCAAGTTGGTCAATTTAAAGGTTCTAAGGTCAGTTGGTGCTTAATGACCCCTTAGAAGACCCATATTCTCCTCGTTCCAACACAAGGGATATCGGTACAGACTAAAGTGCCACACCAACGTAGCTACTGCTTCAACCGTATCAGTCTACGCCGTACAGTTCCCTCACAGTTTATTGCTACTTACCTAAAGGGTAACCCCTAGATCTGGGTTAGGATCTATAGTAACTCCGATACAAGCCCACAAATATAAAGCATACAAGTCAAGCAATTGAAAACAATATGAACTATTCCTAAAGTACACCCCACTTATTTCATTCCCCAGCAGAGTCGCCCGTTCTGTGATATGGTGGGAGAGAACTGACTGTTTTTGGAATGCTGGTTCGCGTTTTGCGTTTGTTTTTGCAAAATGTCGCGGTAAGCAAGAGTCGCCACCGAATTTTATTTTATCCAACAAGGAAAGGAAAAAAGCACAGAAAAATTCCTTTTTTGAGATGTTTCTCGGGTTCAGGAGGTAGATTATAGAAAGGGAAGGTGTTAGCACCCTTTCTATCCGTGGTTATCCACGGGCTCTTAGGTACTTGCTCAAAGTGTTTTCAAAATTTGCTTTTTCTTTGTGTTTGTGGGTTTGAAAAGAGTTTTAGTTTGAAAAGGAGTGTAAGTGCGAAAATTTATTTTGTTTTGATGATTCTGCAGCCTCCAGGTCCTGATCTCGTGTGCTTTGGCTTGTATAAGTATGCTGCATTGTATTAGGTCAACTTTTGTGGACTGAATCCTTGTACATCAATGCTTGGAGATTTGATTTGATCCTCCATCGAAAACTTGCTTAATTTGCCAAAAATCCAATATTTTTGCACATGGAATGATTGATACGAATTTGATCATGACATTAATGATGATTAGGTCCTGAAAATAGAAAAAGATCTCATGTAATCAAGTTTTGTGATTTTATTTGATTTAAATTGATTTAAAATGGAATAATTCAATAAAAAATCAAATAAAATATAAAAATTGATAAATGGACTCAAGGCTGAGGCTAGAACACGTGTGTAGTGTGACAAGATCAAATCAAGTGGAAAAGAATGGGCCCATTTGACAAATTTGAAGTTTTGGGGATAGTTGACGTTTGGCAATTTTGCAAAAATGCCCAACTTCAACAATGCATAACTCCTTCAATTTTGAACTGTTGGAGGTGTTCTTGGACTTTTTAGAAACCTTGAGATGTTCTATAACCAACCCTTTTGAGTATCATCTCATTTTTATATTCCATTCTCAAGTTATAAGCTTTGGAAAAAAAGGTGTTTTTGTTGACTTCCAAAAATGACCTATAATGTCCAAATTTATAACTTCTTGTGAGTGAATTTTATTATCTTGGGGTATGAAGATGGATTGTATGAAATTGCATCCTCTTAAAATTGAGCTTTGGGTGGGTCGTTTATCATAAAGTATGAGAAAGTTATGCTTGGTCAAAGTTGAGTTGACTTTTCCTACAAAACCCTAATTTAGCAACTTTTGAGTCTTGATGAATTTTGAGCAATCCTTGATGAATCATGATCAAACCTTGAACAAATTATGAAATATCCTTAAAAATTAGAATGTTGACAAAAAATATTAAAGTTTGACTATTTGTAGGTCACAGTTGTCTTTTGCCCTAACACAGACGATTTTGGGACCCTTTGAGCAATTGACTGAGCAAACTTCCTCTGCAAGGCTTGAAATTTGACATGGATGATCTTGAGAACATATTAGGACATTGGGGAGTACTTGAGGTCATTTTGATGCAAGGACCTTGATGCAACACAAAACCCTAATTTGAGGTTGACTGCCTTAGGAGATAGCTTGACTATCCAACTCTTGAGCAATCTTGAGCCACTTGGAGATTATTCTTGCAATGTCTTGGGAAATATGAGAGGGAAAATTTTGGGGTACAATAGACGAGCTTAAGCACCCTGAAACACTTCCAAACTCTCTCAAATCAGAAATTACCCAAAAACTCCATTGTTGCACAATTTCTGACCTTGGACTTGTAACTCATATTTCCCTCGTGCGTTCTTAGGCCTTTTAGTTCCTAAAGCTTCCTTAAATCAAATACAACTCATCCCTATACCTGTTACACGACTGTAACTCCATTTCCATCATCCTCCATAACCAAAAACAGAGCACCGCACATTGACTTCTCCAAGCCATTTCAGTCACTCTCAACTCAAGCTAACCATTGCATTAGCTTCCTGGGGACTTAAGGAAGCTAACCTGATCATTGCAGCACCTTGAATCAAGCTCATTTGCATTTCACGGTTTCCAGTTTTGAGGTATTTTTCTTGAACTTCTATCTCATTACTTAGGCACTTTTAGGCTTGCATTTGTGAAGATAAAACGTAGACATCATTGTTCTGAAATTGTACATATCCATAGATTTCATTTATATTGATTGAGCTTAGAGAATTTTAGGTTTGAATCTCTGAAAATATTTAGGTCAGAATTTGTTACTTTTAGAAATTCTCATTCTTCTTTGATTTATAGCTCATGATATTTATATGGTTGGATTCGTATGGAAAAATGGAGCAACTTTCATGTTTGCATCTTTTATTTTCGTTGAGAAATGAGCAAGTTACAGGAACTATGGTTGGAGGTTGAAGATGAAGTTCATTTCTGGAACTTGTTTTGTGTTATGTATTTATTGTTTCAGTTATATCAACGGATGTATCACCATCCCAGTGGTTAAAGCACGCGCCTGTAACCAGAGGGACCTGGGTTCGAGCCCCAATGGTACCCTTTTGGCTATTTTTCATATTTTCTTGTTTTTTTTGTTGCAAAAACAGGCGCTGGGCCTTTTCCCCTCTTGGGCTTTTTATTTTTTCTGACTCCTAACTCTTATTTACTTTCATACCTGTGGCCCAGTTTTTATTTATTTTATTTAACTCATTTATTATTTTTATTTGCATTTTATATATTCTTTATTATTTATATCATTATTATTATTAGTAGTATTATTATTATTTATTAATAAAAATCCAAAAAATGTTTTATTTATTAAGTATACTTACTTATTTTTATTTTCTTATAAAACAAAAAGACCAAAACATTTTTTCTAAAATAAATTAATTTCTTTTTTTTAATTAATTAATATTTAGATAATTAGGCCTAATTATTATATTATCCTCTTGTAAATTAAAATTAATATAGGACTTAAGTTTATTTTAATTAATTAATTTTCATATCATTTTTAAAACCTTTTCATAAAAAACCCTAAAAATAATTTTTAGTTAATCTCTTTTCTTAATTAGTTTAAGTTAATTTTATATAATTTTCATTAATCATTTTTTTAATTAGGATAAAACCTCTTCCATAAAAAATACAAACAAATTCATTACTTTTTCCATTTATCATTTTATACTTTATTTTAATTCTTGTACATTATTCAATATGGTTGTAATAGTTAATTAGATTTAATTTTCTTGCAATTCCCCATTTGTAATTTGTATATCCCCCCCCCCCCCCCCCCCCCCTAAATGATCTAATAGTTGAGTATTTTTATTTTCCGCAATTTAATGCTTTATATACAAATTCTAGTAATTAAGGTTTGTATGGAAAGATAAAACCAATGCTTAGAAAACCTTAATTCAAAGAAAAATCAAGCATGTAAACCAATACACTTGCACACATACACCCCTAGAGTAAATCCACTTTGTTGCCTTACAAAAATGACCATATTATGCATGTGAGGTATCTTAGCAAAAGCAATAAAAAAATACAAGATCATTGTCCCTCGATGATGTTATCAAAGTTGCCTTTCAAAAATGATCTTAGTCCCTTAAAGAAAATGCTAAGACATCTCACAACATTGCTAATCATGGCTATACGATGACCCTTGCCCGTCCCTTTTACATCCAAAGATAGGTTTACTTACCAAATTAATAGTAAGATAACAATGTCAAAGGAAAGAGGAAATAAACATGAAAGACTTTTGAGTAGGTACATTGTTCCTAGTTGCTTGCTCAATTTCAAACAAAAACATCCTTGCTATTTTCAAAACAAACACCAACACTTTCAAAAACATCTTTCAAACTTGAAAACATTTTCAAAAGATCAACACTTTGTATACATTCTTACGAACGAGAATCATTACAAAGTTTGCCTAAACGATGGCCCATTTTCAAAATACTTTCAAAAAACCACACAAAGCATATTTTCAAACAAAAGTAAGTGATCTAGCAAGTAACTAAGAGCCCGTAGATAACTACGGATGAAAAGGGTGCTAATACCTTCCCTTTTCATAATCTACCCCCCGAACTCAAGAAAACATCTCAAAGGTCTTTCCTGTTCTTTTCAGCCTTTCCTTTTTGGATAAAAGAAAAGTCGGTGGCGACTCTTGCTAACCGCAACATTTGCGATCAAATGCAAAACAATCAAGTCAGTTCTTCCACCGTGTTATAGAACTGGCAACTCTACTGGGGGAAATTTTAAAAGTGGGGTTACCTTAAGGCTAGATCACATTTATTTGCTTTCATTGTTTGACTTGTATGCTTTATATTTTGGTTCTTTGTTTGGGTTTGAATCCTCTACTCGGATTTAGGATACCTTATAGGTCAGTAGCAATACATTGTGGAAACTATGCGGGGTATACCGACATGGTCTAAGCAATAGCCACGTTAGTGTGACATATTTGTGGGTACCGATATCCCTTGAGTAGTCAAGGAGAATACGGGGCCGCTGAGTGATGTCATGAAGCACTAACTAACTTCTAGAACCTTTACTTGACCAACTTGGCCATTAGGACGTAGTGAGATGACCGACTTTGGTTCAGTACAAAGTTGGTAGATACTCGATACTACACTCACTGAGGTTTGGTTTTTTGGGATATTTCGGTCTCCATTAAAGAGGCTTGCACTGAAACAATGCCTGAGAAAATAAACCAGTGATATTGAGCTCCCTTAGAAACCAGTTACTATTGCTAAGACAGGTTTGAGCCAACTAAACTTCAAGAGGGTACTTGCCTATGAGACTCAATGCAAGCGTAAACCTAAGAACTTGTTTGTTTTGTTTGTATATATTTACTTGTACATAACATCATAAACATCATAACATCATACTCATACTCACTAACCATTTCAAGGATTTTTGGATTTATCTTTGTTCTATTTTTTAGGACATGGATTCTATTCGCAGGAAAACCATTCAAGTCAATCTTTTAAGGATCCCTCATCAACTTAAAGAGTTAGCATCAAGGGTTCCCGAAAATTCACCATTTACCGAAAGACATGGTTGCCTCATAAACTTGGTTACCTCCAACACTGATGAGGACATGATGAAGGTACTCTTCTAATTCTTTGATCCTCTACACCATTGCTTCACATTTCCCGATTATCAACTTGTGCTAACTTTGGAAGAATTCTCCCAACTCTTGAGGATTCCCATTCTCAATCAAGCACCCTTCAACAGTACGCAAAGAGATCCAAAACTAGAATAGATTACTCAAGCCTTACACTTGCAACCATCTGATGTCACAACTAATTGGGAAACAAGGAGTGGTGTCAAAGGTTTCTTAGCCAAGTTCTTGTTTGAGAAAGCTCAAATCTGTTGGAACTCCTTGGACTTGCAAGCTTTTGAGGTAATTGTGGCTCTCCTCATCTATAGGATGGTTCTGTTTCCAAATCCTGACCAACTCATTGATGTAAACACCGTCAAAATCTTCATGTCTCGCAAGTTGGTGCCTACTTTGTTAGGAGACATCCTACATTCTTTTCACACTCACACTATGAGGAAAAGGGGTATTCTCATGTGTTGTACTCCTCTCTTGGCAAGATGGTTTATTTCGCATCTTCCCCAATCTGTATTGAAGAACGAGCAAGGTTCAAGGGGGTCACATAGGTTGATGACGCTCAAACATTTAGACATTCATTGGTGTTCCCGATCTATAGAGAATGTTACTATCGTCGACCGTTGTGGATAATTCCTTAATGTCCCCTTACTTGGAATTAGGGGAGGTATCACTTACAACCTCTACTTAGCCTTAAGACAATTTGGTTATGCCCGAAGGGATGGTCCCCATGAGATGCTTATTCAAGGGTTGGTATTTGATTACGAGAATGACAATCAAGGTCACCGCCAGAGGTTTATCCGAGCTTGGAGGATTTTGAACAAGGTAGATAACAAGACATTAGGGTATAACAATTACATCCCTCTTGAGCCTTATCTCAAATGGGTACGAGCTCGTGCTCAAAGTCTTATGATGCCTTACCCCTCTATTCTCCTGGTTATCATAGAGCCTGTTGTGGAAGGAGATGTCCCATACACTATCCTGCATCCTGACATGCCCACCTCTCTCGAAGACTTGCAAAGGGATTAGATACAGCTTAAGGGGGAGCGAGTCAATTTCAAGGCCCAATTCTACACCAGCGAGAAGAAGGTTTTGGAACTTACCAATCATCTTCATGAGGAGAGGAGTATGAACGGCTACATCGCACCAAAGAGGATGCGTTCAACTTTTTTATCGTAGAGTTTTTGTATTTCTTTGTAAGCCCAAAGAGGCATGATGTACTCAAACTTTGATTTATTAATATAAAGTGTGTTCCTTTTTGTCTAAAGCAAATTTAAATCTATAATTTCCTTGAAATCATTGCATATGCATCTTCATTCATCATAACATAAGCATGTTTCTTACCACATGTCTCCTTATCTTTCTACTGTTTATTTCAGTAAGATGGACATGGAACAAACGATAAAAGATCTCCAGGTGCAGAATGCTCAGTTTCAACAAATGTTCTTGAATTTGGCAAAAGGACTAGAGGATTTGAAAAATTTGCTAATTGAAGGAAAGAAGAAGAAAGCAAAGAAATCAACTGGTGTTTTGAATCTAGGAAGAAGGTTCCCAGGGCCAGCCAGACGAACCCTAGATTTCGCAACATCATCTGGTGAAAAGGATAATCAAGAAGGGAAAAACAAGGAAGTGATTTCCAATCCAGAATCTGAAGAGGAAGAAGAAGAGGATTACTCTGAAGAACAGTATCCTCCGGCTATGAGAAATACAAACATCTGGAAGAACGTTTAAGTGCACTGGAGATTTAGAAAGTGCCCGGGCTGGACTTTGAAGAGCTGGGTTTGGTGTCTGGGATTTTTATTCCACCAAAGTTCAAGGAACCAGTGTTTGATAAGTACGACAAGGTTTCGTGTCTCAAGATGCACCTCCGATCTTATGTGAGGAAGATACAACCTCACACTGCCGGTAAAGATTTGTGGGTCCACTTCTTTCAGGATAGTCTATCCGGAACTCGGCTAGATTGGTTCTATCAACTGGAGAAGGCCAATATCCATAATTGGGAAGACCTTTCCGCTACTTTTTATAAGCAGTATCAATACAATGTAGACCTTGCTCCCATCCGTACTTAACTCCAGAGTATGGCTATGGTTTCAAGCGAAGGTTTCAAAGACTACGCTCAGAAATGGAGGGACTTAGCAGGAAGAGTCCAACCTCCCCTATCTGACAGAGAGCTAGTAGACATGTTTTTGGGTACCCTGTCTGGTCCTTTCTTTAATCATCTAATTGGAAGCTCCTCAACCGGCTTCACTAAATTAATCTTGACTAGGGAAAGATCGGAAGATGGGATTAAGAGTGGGAAGATCCAAAAAGACGCAGCCTCTATTGTCGTGAGAAAACCATTTATTGGGACGAAAGAAGTTGGTGTTGTATACCCTCAAAGGAATCAGGAATGAACTGAGCACCATCAACTGGTATGGGCTGTCATGATCCCTAAGCCTGCACCTACTCAACAAAGGAGCAACCAACCTAGAACAGAAAGATCGGTAAGACAATTTACCCAGATAAATATGACGCTGTCTCAAGTTCTGCCACATTTATTAAGATCTAATCTGGTAACTTTGAAGGAAGCCCCGAAGAATCCCAACACTGCCTCTCCTCATTACCACCCTAATGCTTGTAGTGCTTACAATTTAGAAAGTCTAGGCTATGATACCAACAACTGTCGGGCTTTGAAAAACAAGGTGCAAGACCTTCTCGAGGCAAAAGAAATTGAATATGATGCTCCTGAGATCCCAAATGTTATCACCGTTCCTATGCCCAAACATGGTCGTGATGTTAACGCTGTTGAAGATGATATGTTTGTTACTATTGTTGATGAACTTGTTACTCCTCTCCTGACCGTCAAGAGGAACCTATTGAAGGCCGGTTTATTTTCGGGCTATGGCGAAGGCTGCCACCTCTATTTATCCCTATGAACTGGTTGTAATTTATTGAAAGTAGGTGTCCAACGCCTAATGGATGACAAAGAGATTTTGTTTGAAAAGACTCCCGTTCCAACCATTTCTTACAATGATGTTTCAATAGTAACCATTTCCATCAATCCTTCCGGGGTCTCCACCAAAAGACCCGTTAGGATTACATCCATTCCCAAGGTGATCCACTGATAATTAATATGCCAGGGCCGATCCCATACTCCTCAGATAAAACTGTCCCCTGGAACTATAGGGGTGACATCTACTATCATGGTGTCAAGCAGGATTGGCTGGCCGATGAAGACTCGATTTTTGAGAAGGTTGACCCCGACATCAACAACATTACGAGAACCAACAAAATAACCCGAAGTGGAAGAGTATTCTCCCTAGAGATTTCTCCTCCAAAAACTGTTACCGGTCCTGTGATCATCCTTGGTTTTGTTCCTGTTGACACTACTACTACAATCCCTATGGTTACCCTTGCTGATACCCCTACCACCGAGTCGATCGAGACTCGGGGAAAAGGCATTCTGGTTGAGCCTGTCCGGATGAAGGTGAAATCAGTATCTATTCCAGAGGCCTCCAAAAAGGAGATGGAAGAAATTCTGAAAATTATAAAGAGAAGTGACTACAACATAATCGAACAGCTAGGACAGACTCCATCAAAGATCTCTATGCTAGCTTTACTGTTGTGCTCTGAGGCTCATGCGAAGGCCTTGGTGAACTTTCTTAAAACCACCCATGTGCCACAAGATAGCTTTGCTGATCAATTCCAAGACTGTGTGTCCAGTTTAACAGCCGATAATGGTTTAGGATTTTTTGATGTTGACCTGACACCTAGAGGGAGGAAACACAACAAGGCGTTGCATGTCTCTGTCGAATACAGGGGAATAACTTTGGCTCATATCCTGGTTGATACTGGTTCATCTTTGAATGTGCTACCTAAGAAGGCTTTGGATAGACTGGAATGTTAAGGTCTAACCTTAAAACCCAACAACATAGTGGTAAGGGCCTTCGACGGTTCAAAAAGAATGGTGCATGGGGTGGTGGACATCCCCATTAAAGTTGGAACTCAAACCTTTGATTCAACTTTCTACATGATAGACATTCACCCTTCCTATTCCTGTTTATTGGGCCGACCTTGGATTCATGACGCGGGTGCCGTCACCTCTACATTACACCAGATGCTGAAATACCCAACCAAGGGAAAATCATCACTGTCCATGGAGAAGAGGAATATATGGTCAGTCACTTGAACTCCTTCAGATACGTGGAAATGGATGGTGAATTCATTGAAACTCCGTTTCAGCATTTCGAGGAAGTTCCACAAACAGTGGCAGCAACCAAGACTGTTTCCCAAGTCCCGAAGATTACAAGACCTCCGCTAAAGATGTCTTCTCTAAAAGATGCCAAGTCAGTGGTCGAAGAAGGTGGGTGTACTATTTGGGGCCAACTGCCGGATATCCCTTACAAATCTGACAAAATTTGGTTTGGGTTTCACTTCAGGAGCCCAGAAAGCTGTTCTTCATGCTCGTGCCAGGGGACCACCTTTGAAGATCAGCAACCATGGAGTCAACGCAGTGGAGGATAGTGATGACAACTGCGACCTAGAGGAATGGATTTTCCCAACTATCGACGGAGGACTCACAAACTGGGAAGCCAAAGATTTTGTCCCAATTACTTTTATCCAACAATAATTTTCTTTAAATTTTTGTCGGACTTGTAATAATTAAACAATTCAGACTTTTAAAACCTCGTGTCTTACCCGAGGCACAACGGTCCATTTGTAAAGGTTGTTACCTCATTTTCATATGTCATCAATGAATCATGGACGTTTTTGCATGCAAACTTTGTGCTATTTGTCTTTCTTTTTCTACATTTTTATTTTTTTCAAAAAAATAGCTATGCTATTACACACACTCACATATTAAAATGCATATCTACATCCACTCAGGATCTCATGGGTAACGATTCTGCTATGGCCTTTTGTGACTTTGAAAATATAATCTACTAAGCCGAAGACGAAGGTGTGGAAGATTGTGAAGTGCCAGGGGAACTAGCCAGGTTACTGCAATAGAAAGAAAGGACCATACAGCCCCACGAAGAACCAGTGGACACAGTTAACTTAGGTACCGAAGAGGACAAGAAAGAAGTCAAGGTGGGTGCCAATATAGAACCTAGTGTCAAGAAGCGCTTAACTCAGTTACTACATGACTATGTTGAGGTCTTTTCCTGGTCATACGAAGACATGCCAGGACTTGACGCTGATATCGTGGTCCATCGTCTACCAAGAATAGAAGACTGCCCTCCGGCAAAACAGAAAGTCCGTCGCATGAAGCCAGACATGTCAGAGAAGATCAAGACTGAAGTCATGAAACAATTCAACACCAGATTTTTAGCCGTCACCTCCTATCCATAATGGGCCGCCAATGTTGTTCCAGTGCCTAAAAAGGACGACAAAGTACGCATGTGTGTGGATTATCGGGATTTAAATAGGGCAAGCCCTAAGGATGATTTCCCACTTCCCCATATCGATATTCTAGTTGAAAATACCGCACAACATAAAGTGTTCTCATTTATGGATGGTTTCTTAGGCTACAATCAAATCAAAATGGCACTTGAGGACATGGAGAAAATGACCTTCGTCACACAGTGGGGCACTTTCTATTACAAGGTTATGCCATTCGGGTTGAAGAACGCTGGGGCAACTTATCAGCGTGCCATGGTAGCTCTATTTCACGACATGATCCATCATGAAATAGAAGTCTATATGGACGACATGATAGCCAGATCTCAAACTGAAGAGGAACATATTGACCATTTGCAGAAACTGTTTGAAAGACTAAGGAAATACAAGCTAAGGTTGAACCCGAATAAATGCACATTTGGGGCGAGGTCCGATAAACTCCTAGGCTTCATTGTCAGCAGTAAAGGTATCGAAGTGGACCCTGCCAAGGTGAAAGAAATACAAGAAATTCCTGCTCCTCGCACCGAGAAGGAAGTCAAAGGATTCTTAGGAAAACTTAACTACATCACCAGATTCATTTCTCACCTAACCGCTACTTGTGAACCAATCTTCAAATTACTGAAGAAAGATCAAGTAGTCAGATGGAATGATGAATGCCAAGCTGCCTTCGACAAGATCAAAGAGTACCTACAAGAGCCTCCTGTTTTGATGCCGCCAGTCGAGGGAAGACCTTTAATCATGTATCTAACTGTCTTGGAAAATTCAATGGGGTGTGTGCTGGGGCAGCATGACGAGTCTGGCCGAAAAGAGCATGCTATATACTACCTGAGCAAAATGTTTACCGACTGAAATAAGATATTCTTTGCTCGAGAAAACTTGTTGCGCTCTGGCATGGGCTCCTCGCCGGCTGTGACAATATATGTTGACCCATACTACCTTATTGATATCCAAGATGGATCCAATTAAATACATATTCAAGAAACCTTCCCTCTTTGGGAGAATAACAAGATGGCAGATGATCCTGATTGAATACGACATTCAGTACACTACCCAAAAAGCAATAAAGGGCAGTGTGCTAGCCGATCACCATGCTCATCAGGCTGTGGATGACTATCAATCCATGAAATTCGAGTTCCCAGATGAAGACATCATGATGGTAAATAATTTTGAAGAACTCAGACCATATGACGGACCTGAACAAGGATCCCAATGGACCTTGTTTTTTGACGGAGCCTCCAACGCACTCGACAATGGCATAGGTGATGTAATCATATCCCCTGAAGGATGTCATACTCCCTTCACTACAAGACTTTGCTTCAACTGTACTAATAATATGGCAAAATACGAAGCGTGTATTTTTGGTCTCAAAGCTTCCATAGATTTGGGAATCAAGTCCTTAAGTGTATTTGGAGATTCAGCCTTAGTCATCAGTCAGATCAAAGGAGAATGGGACACGAAGCACCCTAATCTCATCCCCTATAAAGAACATGTGTTGACATTAATCCCACATTTCCAGGAAATTACCTTTGAGCATTTCCCACGAGAGGAAAATCAACTAGCGGACGCGCTAGCCACTATGTCATCCATGTTTAAACTCAAGTGGGGTAACAAGGCTCCCCAGATCACCATTGAATGGATGAATGAACCAGCTTACTGTCACGAGATTGATGCTGAAGAAGTAGTGGACAAGCCTTGGTTCCATGAAGTTAAGAGGTATCTCGAGGCTCAAGAGTATCCGGAAGGAGCTTCAGTCAATGATAAGAAGTTCTTAAGGAGATTCTCTGCTAAATTCTTCCTTAGTAATGGCATTCTCTATAAGCGCAACCACGACTCTGTTTTGCTTCGTTGCATGGACAAGGCTGAGGCAGAAAAGATCATGGGTGATCTGTATGAAGGAACTTTTGGCACCCATTCTAGTGGGCACACGATGGCTAAAAAGATCCTATGGGCAGGGTATTACTGGTCTACCATGGAAGCAGATTGCTATCAGCATTCACGAACCTGCCACAAGTGTCAGATCTATGCTGACAAAGTGCATGTGCCTCTAGTACCTCTAAACATCCTGACTGCTCCCTGGCCATTCACGATGTGGGGCATCGATATGATTGGAGAAATCAAACCTACAGCTTCTAAAGGGCACAACTTCATCTTAGTGGCCATTGACTATTTCACGAAATGGGTTATGGCAACTTCTTTCGCTTCCGTTACCAAGAATGTTGTTGCCCGATTCATCAAACAGAATCTCATCTGTCGGTACGGTATCCCGGAAAGAATCATCACAGACAATGGTATGAATCTCAACAATACTATGATCACCGCACTATATGCGCAATTCAAGATCCAACACCATAATTCTTCCCCTTACCGGTCAAAGATGAATGGCGCTGTCGAAGCCGCAAATAAGAACATCAAGAAGATCATACAAAAAATGATAGTAACCTACAAGGACTGGAATGAGATGCTACCACTCGCTCTCCAAGGTTACCGTACCACGACGTGCACATCAAAAGGGGCAACTCCCTTCTCCTTGGTATACGGCATGGAAGCTGTTCTACCAATTGAAGTCCAAATACCTTCTCTAAGAATCATCAAGGATGCAGGGCTGAATGAGGATGAATGGATCCAAACTCGACTTGACCATTTGAACCTAATTGATGAGAAGAGGCTTACGACTGTCAGTCAGGGCCAGATGTACCAAAAACGTATGATCAAAGCTTTTAACAAAAAGGTCAGACGTCAGGTATATCAGGTTGGTGACTTGGTAATCAAGCGTATCATATTGCCACAAGGTGATCCCAGGGGAAAATGGACTCCTACATACAAAGGACCATTTGTGATCAAAAGCATATTCTCTGTTGGAGCAATGATCCTAACCACTATGGATGGCAACGACCTTCCACACCCTGTAAACGCGGACATAGTCAAAAGATACTACGCATAAGAGACCCACTAGGTTGAAACACCTAGGCAAAACAAGGACATCCCGGCGAACCATAAAGGTTTGGGCAAAAATTAGGGATAAAACACAAAAATCTGTACACCCGGCAAGCTGAAAACTCGAAAAGGCGGCTTGGACAAAAAGGGTATCCTGGTGGATTGAAAACCTGAAAGGGCGGTCCAGGAAAAAGTTAGGGAATTAAAGCGTATGACTATGTCCCGTTGGATCACCTTGCAGTCAACCTTTAGCATCAACTGACAAGCTCAAACTGATCTAATCAATCCAATCAACTTCGGACAAGGCAACAAGTGGACAAGACGCTCAGAGACACGAAGGCTATAGCAGAATGGGAACCCCATGGGATCATTTCACATAGATATCTTTTCATTGTATCAATTTTCATTTTTTACGATGATATTCTCTTACTAGAATGCTCGTCTCATTGTACAAAAATACTTATTCAAGTTAATACAAAGATATCCCTTTGAAAGTGAAAAACTATATGTTTTTCTTTTACTTGACGTGTTTTGTTTACAAAAACGTCCAATGATTTATTTTTGAACATATGCATTTGAACGTAACTACTGTTTACAAATGAGAAAAAAGGGGAACGGAAAATAGAAAGACAATCACTAATGGCTTTAAGAAATAGGATAATATCTTTAGACTATTCCATAAAATCCCCCACAGATGCTCTTCCTCCAAGAGCGGAAAATGGGACATCCCACTACAGAATCGTTAACATATCTCCAGTATGCAACTTAATGATATCAAGCTCTCTCACATCCCAGACAAAACAATACTTTAAGTTACCGCTCCTAAGATTCCTCAGTGAAAGCTGCCCAGTTTCTCAGGATTCCCCAGCAGGATTTCACGAGGTCCACAAGCAATACACGACGTTTCCCCTTACACAATAGAGTTTATTTCTCTAATTGGAAACTCATTAACACTTCAAAACATGAAGAATTACACTCCTCATTCCCAGCGGTACTCAGGGATTTATTTTCCCCGACTCCAGCAACACTGCGGCATAACAATCAATGTGTCCATACATTACATCCATACGTCATAACATTGACAACACAAGTACATACGACACAATCTCATTTATTTTGAGAACATTATTGCACCATGAATTTCATACAACATGAATTTGCATATAACTAACTTTTCATCTTTTTCAGGAAAGATCAGTCAACAAAAAATTATCGTCAAATTTTCAACAAGTCAATTACAGATCAATTCCCAAGAAAGGACCGGTCGACCATCTACATAATAGACATTTCTTTCAAATCTCCTGCCGGTTCAGTTTAAATCTCTCAACGGTTTATTCTGATTCTTTCCCGCAAATGTCTTTTCTGGTTCAGATGAATCTCTCAATAATTTGTTCTGATTCTTCTCCAGACCCCTGCCGGTTTAGTTTAAACCTCTTAACAATTTATTCTGATTCTTTCCCGTAGACACTTTCTCTGGTTCAGATAAATCGCTCAAAGATTTACTCTGATTCTTTCCAGTTAAAGGTAATTCAAGATATCTTTTGGTTCAGTTTAAGCCCCTCAATGGTTTATCCTGATACTTTCCAAAGGAACACTTCGGGTTCAGATAAATCTCTCAATGATTTATTCTGATTCTTTCCCGCAGACACTTTCTCTGGTTCAGATAAATCACTCAAAGATTTACTCTGATTCTTTCCAGTTAAAGAATATTCAAGATCTCTTTTGGTTCAGTTTAAACACCTCAACAATTTATCCTGATGCTTTCCAAAGGAACACTTCTGGTTCAGATAAATCTCTCCAAGATTTATTCTGATTCTTCCCAGTCAAAATAACATACAAGACTTCTTCTGGTTCAGATAAGTCGCTCCAAAGATTTATTCTGATTCTTTTCCAGTTGAACTCAAGTTCAACCTTAGTCTATTTTCTGTCAACATTCACCCTTGGATGGCATCTACAATCCCATCTCTGGAAAATATCCATCATTCCTCCAAATGGCATCTATAAGCCCATTCCCATTTCATCTTCGAGTGCAAATTTCTGGGCACTCCAGTGTCCAATCATCTTCCACCTTCAAGTCACGAATGGAGGATCCGCCAATCTAACTCTTCAGGTTTAAGAAGATTGAACAGGGGAAGCTGTTGTACCCCAAAATTTTCCCTCTCATTTATCAAAAATTTTCTCACAAGATCTCCTTTGGTTCAAGATTACACAAGGGTTGATCAGCTCAAGACACCTCCTTAAGCACTGATGACTGAAATTAGGGTTTGAGATTGCACAAGGATAATTGAGTTTTTAATGCATCATATGACTTTCATGGATCATTGGGGACCCCCAAGATTTCACATGCCAAGTTTCAAGTCTTGGATCACGATTTTGCTTAGTCAATTGAGCAGTTGACCTAAAAATCACCTGTATTGGGGAAAAAGTCAACTATGGCCAATTTACAGTCAAAATTCATAATTTTTTATCCATATCAACATTATAAACTCATATGTGTCATTTTATCAAGTTTGGACCATAATTCCTCAAGAAATTTGATCAGATCATCAAAAGGGCAAAATGGTTAAAATTAGGGCTTTGACGAAGAAAGGGCAATTTCTGATTTTTGACCTAGCAAATGGTTAATTGGTTTGAGGCATAATCTCAAGAGTTAAATTACATCATTTTTTACCTAATGGCATGACTCAAAACATTGCTCAAGGTCATTTAATTGATAGTTGGTTTTTCAGTCAACTGATCAAAAGTCGATTGTACATTAAAAAGTCAAACTTTGACTTTTTGGTCAAAATCAAGTGTCAAAGATCACAATTCATCAAAACATGTCAAAATATGAAACTTGTTCATAAATAAATAAAAAAGTAAAGATTTAATTTTGAAAAGTCAAAGTTTCCAAACTTAGAAATTTTTCTAAGTGTTGAAAACTTCATATTTTTTCACAACTTTGAGCCAATTTTCACCATGATGCAAGATGATTCAAAAGAAACTTTCAACATGAAAGTTGTAGATCTCCATGAGATATAAAACATTTCTTTACACAATTTCTCATAGAAATGCTTGGATCTAAAGTTATTAATCCATGAAGTCATGGTCATGAAACTAAACACTTAGTGAAGATTTTGCCCTAGTTTAGGCAGGATTTAGACCTAACTTCATGGAAAATTTTCATATAGTTCCAAGGGGAATTTTCAAAAGTGATTCAAATAGGTGTTATAGATAACATTACAAGCTTTATAAAATTTCCAAGAACTCCTTGATATCATGTTTGAGCAAGGATAATCGAAGGCATGAAGTTGGCATTTCATTCTTGAATTATAGGTCATTTTCATGATGAACAAGAATGCAATTTCAATGTTAGGATGCATAATATTGCTTTGTAGGCCTTCTAACTTGTGTATCTATCCATCATTAATGGATCACACAAACTTTTGATCTATAATCCAAGTGGTTTAAGCTTTATCCAATTCACATTGCCATTTTGGGAAGAAAGTGAAGAATACCATTCTTGAAAAACAAGCTTTATGCACAAAGTTAATTCTTGAGCCTATAACTTGTTCCCTTTGACCACACTCCATCTACAAAGTCAGAAGCAAATATGTTTAAAGCATAACCACTCTATCTTAACAAGACATTGAAACTTGGATTTCTCAAAAATCACATGTTATGTTTAAACATGTGGTTTTGAATTCTGATCAACAACAAGCTTCCAAACTTGTTGCTTATAAATAGAGGCACTATTTGTGAGCTATAGGACGAGCTTAAGCACCCTGAAACACTATGAAACTCTCTCAAATAAGAAATTGCCCAAAAACTCCATTGTTGCATAGTTTCTGACCTTGGACTTGTAACTCATATTTCCCTCGTGCGTTCTTTGGCCTTTTAGTTCCTAAAGCTTACTTACATCAAATACAACTCATCCCTGTCCCTGTTACATGACTGTAACTCCATTTCCATCATCCTCCATAACCAAAAACAGAGCACTGCACATTGACTTCTCCAATCCATTTCAGCCATTCTCAACTCAAGCTAACCACTGCATTAGCTTCCTAGGAACTTGAGGAAGCTAACTTGATCATTGCAGCACTTTGAATCAAGCTCATTTGCATTTCATAATTTCCAATTTTGAGGTATTTTTCTTGAACTTCTATCTCATTACTTAGCCATTATTAGGCTTGCATTTGTGAAGATAAGAAGTAGTCATCATTGTCCAGAAACTGTACATATCCATAGATTTCATTTATATTGATTGAGCTTAGAGAATTTTAGGTTTGGATCTCTGAAAATATTTAGGTCATAATTTGTATGGAAAAATGGAGCAACTATCATGTTTGCATATTTTATTTTCGTTGAGAAATGAGTAAGTTACAAGAACTATGGTTGGAGGTTGAAGATGAAGTTCATTTCTGGAACTTTTTTTGTGTTATGTATTTATTGTTTCAGTTATATCAACGGATGTATCACCACCCCAGTGGTTAAAGCGCGCGCCTGTAACCAGAGGGACCTGGGTTCGAGCCCCAGTGGTACCCTTTTGGATATTTTTCATATTTTCTTGTTTTTTTTTTTGCAAAAACAGGCGCTAGGCCTTTCCCCCCTCGGGCTTTTTATTTTTTCTGACTCCTAACCCTTATTTACTTTCACACCCCTGACCCAATTTTTATTTATTTTATTTACCTCATTTATTATTTTTATTTGCATTTTATATTTTCTTTATTATTTATATCATTATTATTATTATTATTATTTATTAATAAAAATCCAAAAAATGTTTTATTTATTAATGATACCTACTTATTTTTATTTTCTTATAAAACAAAAGGACCAAAACATTTTTTCTAAAACAAATTAATTTCTTTTCTTAATTAATTAATATTTAGATAATTAGGCTTAATTATTATACTATCCTCTTGTAACTTAAAATTAATATAGAACTTAGGTTTATTTTAATTAATTAATTTTCATATTATTTTTAAAACCTTTTCATAAAAAACCCTAAAAATCCTTTTTAGTTAATCTCTTTTCTTAATTAGTTTAAGTTAATTTTATTTAATTTTCATTAATCACTTTCTTATTTAGGATAAAACCTCTTCCATAAAAAATCCAAACAAATTCATTACTTTTTCCATTTATCATTTTATACTTTATTTTAATTCTTGTACATTATTCAATATGGTTGTAATAGTTAATTAGATTTAATTTTCTTGCAATTTCCCATTTGTAATTTGTATATCCCCTCCCCCTAAATGATGTAATAGCTTAGTATTTTTATTTTCGGCAATTTAATGCTTTATATACAAATGCTAGTAATTAGGATTTGTATGGAAAGATAAAACCATTGCATAGAAAACCCTAATTCAAAGACAAATCAAGCATGTAAACTAATACACTTGCACACATACACCCCTAGGGTAAATCCACTTTGTTGCCTTACAAAAATGACCATATTATGCATGTGAGGTATCTTAGCAAAAGCAATAAAAAAAATACAAGATCATAGTCCCTCGATGACGCTATCAAAGTTTCCTTTCAAAAATGATCTTAGTCCCTTAATGAAAATGCTAAGACATCTTACAACATTGCTAATCATGGCTACACGATGACCCTTTCTCGCCCTTTTTACATCCAAAGATAGGGTTACTTGCCAAATCATTGGTAAGATAACAATGTCAAAGGAAAGAGGAAATAAACATGAAATACTTTTGAGTAGGTAGATTGTTCCTAGTTGCTTGCTCAATTTCAAACAAAAACATCCTTGCTATTTTCAAAACAAACACTAACACTTTCAAAAACATCTTTCAAACTTGAAAGCATTTTCAAAAGATCAACACTTTGTATACATTCTTACGAATGAGAATCATTACAAAGTTTGCCTAAACGATGGCCCCTTTTCAATATACTTTCAAAAAACCACACAAAGCATATTTTCAAACAAAAGAAAGTGATCTAGCAAGTAAGTAAGAGACCGTAGATAACTACAGATGAAAAGGGTTCTAATACCTTCCCTTTTCATAATCTACCCCCTGAACTCAAGAAAACATCTCAAAGGTCTTTCCCGTTCTTTTCAGCCTTTCCTTTTTGGATAAAAGAAAAGTCGGTGGCGACTCTTGCTAACCGCAACATTTGCAATCAAATGCAAAACAAACAAGTCAGTTCTCCCACCATGTTACAGAACTGGCGACTCTGCTGAGGAAAATTTTAAAAGTGGGGTTACCTTAGGGCTATATCATATTTATATGCTTTCATTGTTTGACATGTATGCTTTATATTTTGGTTCTTTGTTTGGGTTTGAATCCTCTACCCGGATTTGGGATACCTTATAGGTAAGTAGCAATACATTGTGGAAATTGTGCGGGGTATATCGACATGATCTAAGAAATAGCTACATTAGTGTGACATATTTGTGGGTACCGGTAGCCCTTGAGTAGTCAAGGAGAATACAGGGCTGCTGAGTGATTTCATGAAGCACTAACTAACTTCTAGAACCTTTACTTGACCATATTGGCCATTAGGTCGTAGTGAGATGACCGACTTTGGTGCAGTCCGAAGTTGGTAGATACTCGATACTACACTCATTGAGGTTTGGTTTTTTGGGATATTTCGGTCGCCATTAAAGAGGCTTGTGCTGAAACAATGCCCGAGAAAACAAACCAGTGATATTGAGCTCCCTTAGAACCCGGTTACTATTGCTAGGACAGGTTTGAGCCAACTAAACTTCAAGAGGATACTAACCTATGAGACTCCATGCAAGCCTAAACCTAAGGACTTGTTTGTTTTGTTTGTATATATTTACTTGTACATAACATCATAAACATCATAACATCATACTTATACTCATTAACCATTTCAAGGATTTTTGGATTCATCTTTGTTCTGTTTTGTAGGACATTGATTCTATTTGCAGGAAAACCATCCAAGTCAATCTTGTAAGGATCCCTCCTCAACTTAAAGAGTTAGCATCAAGGGTTCTCGAAAATTCTCCATTTACGGAAAGACATGGTCGCCTCCTAAACTTGGTTACCTCCAACACTGATGAGGATATGATGAAGATGCTCTTCCAATTCTTTGATCCTCTACACAATTGCTTCACATTTCCTGATTATCAACTTGTGCCAACTTTGGAAGAATTTTCCCAACTCTTGAGGATTCCCATTCTCAATAAACTACCCTTTAACGGTACGGAAAGAGATCCAAAACCAGAAGAGGTTGCTCAAGCCTTACACTTGCAACCATCTGATGTCACAACTAATTGGGAAACAAGGAGTGGTGTCAAAGGTTTCTTAGCCAGGTTCTTGTTTGAGAAAGCTCAAAGTTGTTGGAACTCCTTGGACTTGCAAGATTTTGAGGAAATTGTGGCTCTCCTAATTTATGGGATGGTTATGTTTCCAAATCCTGACCAACTCATAGATGTAAACACCTTCAAAATCTTCATGTCTCGCAACCCGTGCCTATTTTGTTAGGAGACATCCTACATTCTTTTCACACCCGCACTATGAGGAAAAGGGGTATTCTCATGTGTTGTACTCATCTCTTGGAAAGATGGTTTATTTCACATCTTCCCCAATCTGTATTAAAGAATGAGCAAGGTTGAAGGGGGCCACATAGGTTGATGACGCTCAAACATTCAGACATTCATTGGTGTTCCCGATTTGTAGAGAATGTTACTATCATCGATCATTGTGGAGAATTACCTAATGTACACTTACTTGGAATTAGGGGAGGTATCACCTACAACCCCTGCTTAGCCTTAAAACAGTTTGGTTACGCCCGAAGGGATAGTCCCCATGGGATGCTTATTCAAGGGTTGGTATTTTATTACGAGAATGACGATCAAGATCACCGCCAGAGGTTTATCCGAACTTGGAGGATTTTGAACAAGGTAGATAACAAGACATTGGGGCCTAATAATTCCATCCCTCTTGAGTCTTATCTCAAATGGGTACGAGCTCGTGCTCAAAGTGTTATGATGCCTTACCCCTCCATTCTCCTGGTTATCATAGAGCCTGTTGTGGAAGGAGATGTCCCATACACTATCCTGCATCCTGACATGCCCACCTCTCTCGAAGACTTGCAAAGGGATTGGATACAGCTTAAGGGGGAGCAAGAAACTTTTGAGGCCCAATTCTACGCCAGCGAGAAGAAGGTTCTGGAACTCACCAAGCAGCTTCATGAGGTGCGGAGTCTGAACGCCTACATTGCACCAAAGAGGATTCGTTCAACTTTTTCATCTTAGAGTTTTTGTATTTCTTTGTCAGCCCAAAGAGGCATGATGTACTCAAACTTTGATTTATTAATATAACGTGTGTTCCTTTTTGTCTAAAGCAAATTTAAATCTCTAATTTCCTTGAAATCATTGCATATGCATCTTCATTCATCATAACATAAGCATGTTTCTTACCACATGTCTCCTTATCTTTCTACTGTTTATTTCAGTAAGATGGACATGGAACAGATGGTAAAAGATCTCCAGGCGCATAATGCTCAGTTTCAACAAATGTTCTTGACTTTGGCAAAAGGACAAGAGGATTTAAAAACTTTGCTGATCGAAGAAAAGAAGAAAAAAGAAAAGAAATCAACCGGTGTTTTTAATCTAGGAAGAAGGTTCCAAGGGCCAGCCAGATGGACCCTAGACTTCGCAACATCATCTGGTGAAAAGGATAATCAAGAAGGGAAAAACAAGGAAGTGATTGCCCATCCAGAATCTGAAGAGGAAGTAGAAGAGGATTACTCTGAAGAACAGTATCCTCCAGCTGATGAGAAATACAAACATTTGGAAGAACGTCTAAGTGCAATGGAGATTCAGAAAGTGCCCGGGCTGGACTTTGAAGAGCTGGGTTTGGTGTTTGGGATTATTATTCCACCAAAGTTCAAGGCACCCGTGTTTGCTAAGTATGATGGGGTTTCGTGTCCCAAGATGCACCTCCGATCTTATGTGAGGAAGATACAACCTCACATTACCGACAAAGATTTGTGGGTCCACTTCTTTCAGGATAGTCTGTCTGGAACTCATCTAGATTGGTTCTATCAACTGGAGGGGGCCAATATCCATAATTGGGAAGACCTTGCCGCTGCCTTTTATAAGCAGTATCAATACAATGCAGACCTTTCTCCCACCCGTACTCAACTCTAGAGTATGGCTAGGGTTTCAAGCGAAGGTTTAAAAGACTGCGCTTAGAAATGGAGGGACTTAGCAGGAAGAGTCCAGCCTCCCCTATCTGATAGAGAGCTAGTAGACATGTTTTTGGGTACCATGTTCAATCCTTTCTTTAATCATCTAATTGGAAGCTCCTCAGCCGGCTTCACAGAATTAATCTTGACAGGGGAAAAAGTAAAAGCTGGGATTAAGAGTGGGAAGATCCAAAAAGATGCATCCTCCAGTGCCGTGAGAAAACCATTTATTGGGAAGAAAGAAGTTGGTGTTGTATACCCTCAAAGGAATCAGGACAGAACTGAGTGTCGTCCAATGGTAGGGGTTGTCATGATCCCTAAGCCTGCACCTACTCAACAAAGGAGCAACCAGCCTAGAACAGAAAGACCGGTAAGACAATTTACCCGGATAAATATGATGATGTCTCAAGTTCTGCCACATTTATTGAGATCTAATCTGGTAACTTTAAAGGAACCCCCGAAGAATCCCAACACCGCCTCTCCTCATTACCACCCTAATGCTCGTTGTGCTTACCATTCAGAAAGTCCAGGCCATGATACCAACAACTGCTGGGCTTTGAAAAACAAGGTGCAAGACCTTCTCGAGGCAAAATAAATTGAATTTGATGCTCCTGAGATCCCAAATGTTATCACCGCTCCTATGCCCAAACATGGCCGTGATGTTAACGCTATTGAAGATGATATGTTTGTTACTGTTGTTGATGAATTGTTACTCCTCTCCTGACCGTCAAGAGGAACCTATTGAAGGCCGGTTTATTTCCGGGCTGTGGCGAAGGCTGCCACCTCTGTTTATCCCTACTAACTGGTTTTCATTTATTGAAAGTAGGTTTCCAGCGCCTAATGGATGACAAAGAGATTTTTTTTGAAAAGACTTCGTTCCAACCATTTCTTACAATGATGTCTCAATAGTAACCATTTCCGCCAATCCTTCCGGGGTCTCCACCAAAAGACCCGTTAGGACTACATCCGTTCCTAAGGTGACTCCACTAATAATTACTATGCCAGGGCCGATCACGTACTCCTCAGATAAAACTGTCCCCTGGAACTATTGGGGGTGACGTCTACTATCACGGTGTCAAGAAGGATTGGCTGGTTGATGAAGACTCAATTTTTGAGAAGGCTGACCCCGCCATCAGCAACATTGTGGGAACCATCAAAATAACCCAAAGTGGAAGAGTATTCTCCACAGAGATTGCTCCTCCGAAAACTGTTACCGGTCCTGTGATTTGGTTGATATTTGGAGAATTTATGAGGAGGATAATAATGCTTATTACAAGATTATCAGTGAGAAGAGGGGTAAGCACCAACAGAATCGTGGTAAGCCTTATGATACACCAGCTGGTAAAGGTAAACAGAAAGCTGCTCAGGGTCAGAGGACTAGTGGGGGATCTCCTGCTGGTGTGGTTTGTTTTAAATGTGGAAAACCAGGGCATAAGAGTAATGTGTGTACTGCTCAGGTAAATAGGTGTTTCCGTTGTGGTAAGACTGGACATGTTGTATCAGAGTGCAAGCATAAGGATGTGATTTGTTTTAATTGTAGTGAAGAAGGGCACATTGGTAGTCAGTGTCAGAAACCAAAGAGGGTGCAGACAAGTGGTAAAGTGTTTGCTTTGGTTGAGGATCAGGCAGCTGCTGAGGACAGACTTATCAGAGGTACATGTTTCATTAATAGTACTCCTTTAATTACTATTATTGATACTGGTGCTATTGATTGCTTTATTGTTGCTGATTATGTTGAAAGATTGGGTCTTATGTTGTCTTCTATGAATGGAGAAATGGTCGTCGACACTCCAGCCAAGGAAGGGGTTGGTGACTACTTATTTTGTGTGCTTAAAGCGTCCCTTGTCGATCTTCGACAGAGACTTTGCTGTTGATTTGGTTTGTTTACCATTAAGAGGGTTGGATGTGATTTTGGGTATGAACGGGTTAGAGCATAACTATGTTCATGTTAACTATTATGACAAGTCTGTGAGGTTTTCTACTCCTAAATAAGAGGAAGGTAGTTTGTTATCTGCTAGACAGTTAAGGAAGTTGATGCAAGAAGAAGCACAAATGTTTTTGTTGATGGCATCGCTATCTGTAGAGACTCAAGCTATAATTGAGGAATTGCAGGTGGGGTGTGAATTTCCTAAAGTTTTCCCTGATGAGATTCCTGATGTACCGCCAGAGGGGAAGTTGATTTTGCTATTGATATTGTACCTGGTACCAGACATGTGTTTATGGTACCATACAAGATGTCTACATCTGAATTCTCAGAGTTAAAGAAGCAATTGGAAGAGTTACTTGAAAAGAAGTTTGTAAGACCAAGTATATCACCGTGGGAAGCTCCAGTGTTGTTAGTAAAGAAGAAAGATGGAAGTATGAGGCTTTGTGTTGATTATAGACAGTTGAATAAAGTGACGATTAAGAACAAGTATCCACTTCCAAGAATAGATGACTTGATGGACCAATTGGTTGATGCTAGTGTGTTCAGTAATATTGATTTGAGGTTGGGTTACCATCAGATTAAGGTGAAGGATGAAGATATCCAGAAGACGGCTTTCAGGACGCGTTATGGACATTATGAGTATTCGGTGATGCCTTTCGGTGTTACTAATGTGTCGGGAGTATTCATGGAGTATATGAATCATATATTTCATACTTATTTGGATCGGCTTGTAGTGGTGTTCATTGATGACATTTTGATTTAATCAAAGTCAGAAGAAGAGCATACAAAACACTTAAGAGTAGTATTGCAAGTTTTAAGAGAAAATAAGTTGTATGAAAAGTTATCTAAGTGTGAGTTCTGGTTAAAGGAGGTTAGTTTTATTGGTCATGTGATCTCAGGTAGTGGCATTGCTATAGATCCATCGAAGGTTGATGTTGTGTTGCAATGGGAAACTCTGAAGTCAGCTACTGAGATTAGAAGCTTTTTGGGATTAGCTGGTTACTATATAAGGTTTATCGAAGGTTTTTCTAAGTTGGCTGAGATTTACACTAGTGTGATTGTGAAGCTGCATGGTGTTCCTTTATGCATTGTGTCAGATAGAGATCTGAGGTTTACTTCTGATTTTTGGAAGAGTTTGCAAGAAGCATTGGGTTCTAAGTTGAGATTGAGTTCGGCGTATCATCCTCAGACAGATGGTCAGACTGAACGGACTATTCAATCATTGGAAGACTTGATGGGGGCATGTGTTCTTGAGCAGGGAGATTCGTGGGATGCTTATCTTTCGTTGATAGAGTTCACTTATAATAACAGTTACCATTCTAGTATTGGAATGGCACCTTTTGAACCGTTGTATGTTCGAAGATGTAGAACTCCTTTATGTTGGCATGAATCTGGTGAAAGTGTAGTACTTGGACCTGAACTTGTTCGTGAGACTACTGAGAAGGTGAAGTTGATTCGAGAAAAGATGAAAGCTTCCTAAAGTAGACAAAAGAGTTATTATGACAAGCGAAGGAAAGACTTAGAATTTCAAGCGGGTGACCATGTGTTTTTGAGAGTTACACCTGTGAACGGTGTTGGGCGAGCATTGAAGTCTAAGAAGCTCACTTCCCGTTTTATTGGACCATATCGGATTTCGGAGAGAGTTGGGAATGTTGCTTATAGAGTGGCTTTACCGCCTAATCTTTCGAATTTGCATGATGTGTTTCATGTTTCATAACTCCGAAAGTATATTTCAGATCCATCTCATGTGATTCATATGGATGATGTGCAAGTATGAGATAACCTTACTGTGGAGACGATGCATGTACGAATCGCGGATCGTGAAATAAAGACTCTAAGGGGCAAAGAGATTGCTTTGGTTAAAGTGGTCTGGCTAGGAGCTGCCGGAGAAAGCATGACTTGGGAGTTGGAAAGCAAGATGCGGGACTCCTATCTTGAGTTGTTTGATTAAGTTAAATTTTCGAGGACGAAAATATTCTAAGTGGGGGAGAGTTGTAACACCCGTAATTTAAGTAATTATTTAATTAAATTATTTTTGGATTATTTGTGAACTTGTGTTATGATGATGGTTGATGTGTTGTTGTTATTGGATTTATTTATTCTATTAAGTTATGGAATAATATTAGAATAATAATATTATTTTATGTGGGCTTATTTTAAGGTTAGAAGTAGTAGAAAAGGGGTGTAGGAGTTTTAAGCCCATTAAGACATAATAAGAATTATAGGGTTATTATATTAGTTATTTAGAATTAATAAGGAAAAGAAGTAGCAGTAAGAAGAGAAAGAAATAAGGGTTGGAAGAGAACGTGAAAGATGTAGAAAAGAAGGAAAAGAGCCAGAACGAAAATCAATCGGAAAAGTTATAGAGCTACCTTCAATCCAAGGTAAGGGTGGGGTTCTGACTCTATAATAGGGTTTATGATGATTAGTATGTGGGGTTAGATGTGAAAGTTTGTTTTGTTTATGATTGAAATATATATATTGTTGTTTGATGAGGATCAATGATTTAGAGATGAATAATGATGCCCTAATGCTGTATAATTGATGTAGAAACATAGGATCATTATAATTGATGATTATCTATGATTAGAGGATGTTATTAGGGCCTAAGGCAGGGAAATTATGGTGAAAATGCAGTGAAATCGCAGAAAATATTCTTGACAGAACAGTATGAGTCGACCTCAAAAGCCACGCGTCGACACATGCAGGTTTTTGGACTCAGGATGCGTCGATACATAAGATATGCATCGATACATGCAGTGTTGCAGACTCAGTATGAGTCGATGCACGAGGATTTAGCTTCGACTCATGTTGGATTTTAACCCAGTATGCATCGACTCAAAACATTATGTGTCGACTTATGTAGTCTGATCTTTGGCAGATTCGTTTCCAAAGGCTGTAACTTGAGTTTTTGGACTCCATTTGAGGTGTCGTTTGAAGCGTTGAATAGATGACGCGATGAATTTCATTCTTAAGGATTAAAATGAAGAATAAGAAGAATAATCCTAGTAACCCAAATTAGGATTAGAGTTATCTTCCCGCTTAATCGCTATGATGATTTTGTGAAGTATGATGAGGATAAGATGATTATAGATTATTGCTTGGTTCATAAAAGTAAGATTAATGATGATAATAATGTAGTATTACAGAATAATAATATGTAGTGGTTTGTTAACTATAGGTAAGCCTTAGATGATTAATTAGTTATAGGCATTATCATATTGTAGGCCTATGGCCAACATTGAGAGATTATCGATCTATCATTGTATTATTGTTGTGGCTAAGTTGCTGTAAAATTATGTTGATGAATAATGTTGATGAAGGATGTCGAGATGCCTCTAATAATTGGCAGCTATTAAGATGTAGGCTTCTGGCCAACGATGATGTTGTGTTGAGATGTTGTTAATTATGGTTGTTGTTACTACATTCATGATTGTGTTGCATACATTGCATATCAAGATGGAGCTGATGCTCGTTAAGATGGCCTGTATTGGAGAATATTAAGATGAAGGCTTATGCCTTGTTGATGCCTCTATTTATTGGAAATTATTTTGAGATGGAAGTTCTGCTCCAATGGTACCACTTGCATTTGCATAGTATTGAGTCGCATTATATGATTGCATAAAGAAGTTGTGTATGTGCAACGGTAGAAATGTTCAAGACTAAGCCATTGGATTGACTAGACTTTATACAAATCAAAATAAAAATTGCCACCGCGCTTTATTGTTTCCAAAGGAATGGGAAAAGAGCGAAAAACCCAAAAAAAAAGAGGGAAAGATTCAAGGTGAGGGGGTTGGTTATGCAAAGGGAAGGTATTAGCACCCTAAACATCTACGGTACTTTGCAGGAGCCTCTTTGTAAAATCTGTATATTTTGGCTATGAAAACTGTTGTATATAAAATGGATGGTGGAGGTGAGAAAAGAAATATATATTTTTTAATGATTTTTGCACCCGCCGTGGTTGTGAACCTTTAGTGCCTATGTAACACCTTTCGTGCAATAAAGGATCAGGGTACACGTAGTTCCTCTTTCAAAATTTTAAAACCCAAATGTGTTGGTTAATTTTATAAGATGAAACATCATAGTCATTGTCCGTATGGAAAACATACCTACTACCCACAATCATGAAAAAGGAGAATTTGCATCATCTCAAAGTGGAGGATATGGCTTGGATTTTAAAAATCAACAATGCCTCACTCAACACCCAAGTGGAAAATATCTCTCTTTACTACATATTATAGAAGTATAGTTGTTTGCATCACTACAAGGATTGAAAATAGTTCAACCTTTTTTGAGAAAAGTTTAAAGATAAAAGCCAAAGTAGCAAAATGGTTTGAAATAAGATTGATTGACTTTTAGTCTTCTCACAAAAATGTCAAGGCATTATTAAGTTGATTGGAGTTTATTTATAAAAAATGTTTTGAAAATGCATGGACATAAGTCCAAGTTTATTATGAAAGTGTTTCAAGTTAAAAAACAAGAAGAGTTTTCAAAAGGAGGAAGAAGATTTTTGAAATTAAAGAAGATGGGAGGAGAAGAAGAGGCTATCCTAAAGCATAAGGTAAAAGCTAGGGATAAGAACCATCTAACCAACAAGAAGCCAATACTTGAAATTATGAGCCAAGATATAATTCCCATTCCTTGGATTGAAACCAAGCAAGCAAAAATACTAGACCTCTCGAGAGAACCAAACTTCAAGTGTATTAAGTCTTCACAAAAATTGGGCAGAGTAACGGCTGTATACAGGTGAATTCCAGATTACAAATAGAGGATGTAATCACAAAAACCTGCACACAAAAACAAACAAGCAACCCAATGTCTTGAGGTAAACCTCAAGAACTCCAGACAAAATAATCAGATAAGATCTCCAAGATAGGTCAAGGTTTCTAATCCTAAGTCCAAGAAAAAGTCCCATGCTCCATAATGCCAAGGATAGTAACCATATAGTCCAAGTACCATTAAAGATTTTTTTAGGGTTTATGTTGATTATTAAGTATCTTAAGAAAGGAAAAGAAAAGCTCAAGTGAGCGAAGTAAAAATGGCAAGAAAATAAATGCTCAAATGAGCAAAGATGAAGATGGCATGAAATGTAAATGCTAAAAGTAAATAGTACATAAAGCATAAAAAAGAATAAAAGCATAAGGTAAAACAAGTCAATAATTAGTGGTTAGTTAGATGACCATCTTGAAACTTGTATTTGGAACTCATTAGAGGATTGGTAGAACCAAAGCCTCCACACAACAAGTTGCATTTGCTTTTTGTCAAGTATATCATCCATTTGGAATTCTCATAAGTACCATTTAATGATCAACAATGTTTAAGTGATTCGCGTTGACCAAAGGTGTTGTAGATCCATTAGAGGATTGGTAGAACCAAAGCCTCCACACAATGAATCTCAAGGTTATTGGATCAAAGAGATCAAATTAACATACTTGGGCTTGCAATCATAAGTTTGGGCCACGAATGATCATTTATTCGAATCGGGACAAAATTTAGTGCTATGTTAAGCAATCGTAAGTGGACTTATATAGAAGTCGCACCTATTTTGAGGCTGGTCAATAGCAATCTATGCACCATTTGTTTTGAGACATGATATATAGATCATACTCCAACAACATCTAGTGCAATAAGAAATGGATGAGATGAAGAGGGATGGGAAAAATGAATAAACCACTTTTGAATAAAAAATTTAGTCAAACTATTATTAAAAGCATTCATCCATTTTTGTGGAGTTGAACTCAACACCCAAGATCCAATGATGTTAATAAAGTCATGATAAAAAAATCAACTCAAGACAACCAGAAAATAATCACAAAATAATATTATATTTAATATATACATTAAAAGGGTTTAAGAATGTTTAAAAATCAAAATGGAGGAGAAAAATACCAACTATGTTCAAATTAATCAAGAAAGAAAAAGTAAGGCTATAGAAAAATCAGAAATGGATCCAAATATTTTTATAAATTTTTTGGTAATTTTTAAAAGTCAGAAACTATTTTTAAACTATTTAAAATTGCTCAAACAAACAGAAAATAGGAAAAATAGTAAACCTCAATATAAAATTCCATAAAATTTTTAGAAAGTCAAAAATATGAAAAATAATATTTATGAATTTTTTCAGAATTAAAAAATGTCAGAAAGTATTTTTTAAGTAATTAAAAGAAAGCAAATAATTCAAAAAATACAAAAAAAAATATCAAATGTCAAAATAAAAATGTGAACAAATAGTCATGAGATCAGAAATAATTCAAAGTAGTTTTGTAAAATTTTTCATAATTTTTGGATAAAAAATAAAAGAGTTATGAATTTTTGAAAATTTAATTAATAAAAATATAAAATCAGAAAATAAAATAAAACCAAAAAGATGTGGACCATCAGATTATAGTCAAAACGCGTTAGTAAGCTGATCCAGTGGACCAGACGCGTTGTGCTTGATATGGACCTTAGTGAGACACACATGGGGTCAGAAAAAGGGCAACCAATGAAATTAAAATGTTTGGCGCGCTATCATTGGCTGAGATGAGACATGTCATCGTCTTCAACCTCCAGACACCCTGTAATAGGGGTTTTGTGAGATCCTTCAAATGGAAAAATTAGGATCCCAGGCTAGTATCATTGAACTCGTCTCTTCAAGACGATTCTAACACCACCATCGCGCCAAATTTATATAAGGTATGGAGAGAGATATGAATCAAAAACTCAGAAAATAGCGAGAACCTTCAATTTGAGATTTCTCTCTCAATTCTCAATGAATTTAAAAATTTCAAGCAACATTGGAATCAGGAGAAGGAGTAGAATAGTTTAGTGCTTGATTTGGATCCAAATGGTTGAGAATTATGCCTTTTCGAAGTTCAAGGAAGAAGCTATGAAACTGGACTTCTGTAGCTTGAATTATGACTCGTTTTGATTGGTTTAAGTGCTGGAGAGTTTATATGATGCTTAAGGATGATGAATGCGCAAAGAATATTGGAAAAGGGAGCTTAAATCTTAGAAACTGAATTCAAAAAAGATGGGTTCGTGTGAAGTTTTGGCAGGGTGTTTTTGGCTATCAAAGCTTGAAGAAATGAATGGGGGATGACCCTCTATTTATAGCGAAGTGAATGGGAATGAAAATTGGAAGAAACAAGGAAGTTTGGAGGGAAATTGAGTGAAGGTCAAGCACGAGTGAAGTGTGACTTCATTTCCATCAAAACTCAACCAAATCTTGCATTTTAGGGTTCTAATCACTTCTAGAATGTTTGCTAATCAAGTTTAAATAAAAAATGCGCATAAATCTTGTGTTTAGAAGTCATATTATGGATTTCAAAATTCTGACTTTGTGGAAAATTTAGTTTCAAGTTACCAAATTCAAATCCATGGCATTTCCAACTCAAGGGGTCTTAGGGCATGATTCTTGATGCTTTAGAAAGACGAGGTTACAAGTTTTTCAATGGAAAAAGAATGGAGTTAAAATGGCTACTTGAGATGAAATTTTCATTGAGTCAAAGTTGAAGAAAAATGGTTGACTTTCCATACTTAGAAATATTTCAAATTCTTCTTCAAAAATGACCTATAATCTTTTGCATCCAAACATGGCCTTCCACTTGGAATTTGCTATTGGCCAAAAAATATGGAATGAAATAGATCTCTTGAATGACATTTTGAAACTCGAACAACTCAAAATCTCCAAAAATTGTGCAAGTTATGACTTGTTGAAGTTGGCCAAAAATCATGAAATGACCTATAATCTTTTGCATATTTAAGGCAACCTCCATCCATTTTCCCACTTTGCACATAAAAGAAGGCATAAAGTTAACATATTCAATATCATTATGGAAAAAGAATGGACTCAAGGTGATGAAAATTGACCAATTTATGATCATTTGAAGTTACTTATGTAAAATTTTGGATTCATCTGGATGACTTGTAATCTTTCTTCTTCACCAAGTTTCTTCAACGTGAAAACTCCTTGGAAATTTTAAAGGTATTTGTTGACAACCCTTTGAAGAGAAGGATGTATTTGGAATCACTCAAAAATACCAAAAGGTGAGCAAAATATACTCCTTTGAAGTTCAAAACCCTAGCTTCTAGATCAAGAGAATACCTTGGAGAACTTTGACAAGTTTGAACAAACTTCTTGTACCGATATTCTTGCTTTGTGAATAGAAGTTGTTGAGGATGATAATGAAGACTCATAGCCACCAAAACCACTTCAATATCTTGAATTTTGAGAGAAATATGCTCTTGTGACCAATAGGAACAAGGCCTTGTCCAAACATGACTGCTTCTCCAATCAACCCCTTGTACTTTTGAGTCAAATCTAATAACCTTGAAATGTGATGAACCAAAGAAACCTTGCCATGCCAATTCTCCCAAAACCAATCCAATGGTGAGGTTTGAACTTCTCAAGCTATATTGACTAGGGCATGGAAATAAACTCATGAACCCATGGAGTAACTTGTTAAATCTCATTGCCCTTACCTACATGGATAACAAGCAAGACAAACCAACATTGTATTTTATTAGTTAAGTGAAGAAATAAAAACAATATTCATGATCACAAAAGGAACATAAGTCAAGGTGCTTGGTAATCCTTCAAAAGGAGCAAAATTCAAAGTAGGGAGGGGAACCAAGAATCCTAGTGTGATCTTGTTGTGAGTGAATCAACATGGTATGATGAAGGGATCTTAGGGGCAAAAATTGGGGTACAACAGTATGGATGCGGTAATGTTGTATGTCGTTGATATTCCCTTAACTTTACAGTTGTTTATAAGATGTGAAGTGGTGTTATTATATGAGTTGATCTAACATATTATTTATCATACGTTTTATTATATTGTTAGATATCTCACCCCTTCTATTTGAATGTTACTCTTATGTTGGTAACGTGCAGGTAATCCAAATTGAAGGTGATTTACCTTCAGTAGTTTGAGTCGCTGTCATTGCTATGATACGTAACACTCGGGGGGATGAACGCTTGTTGCTTTTAATTAGTGATTGTTCTAGTTGTTGAACTTTAATTTGATTGTTGCTAAGTATGTGTTATTTTGAAGTTGTTATAATTGTTAGACAAAGATGTTATTATGATTCCGCTGCGTAGATGTTCAAGTTGTTGAATTAAGAGATTAAATTATTATGCTGATGGTTCATCCGAAGTTTTAAAGTGTTATGTATCCATGTTGAATGCAATGTGTTTTTAAGTTGAATTTGTGGCATCCTGATTCAGTTATATGAATTTTAAAACTCTGATTTACATTCATAATTGCCGGGTAGAATTGGGGTGTTACACTGGACCTCTACCATTTTTGTTGATTCTCACCCCCACTTCATTGCACAACACTGGCCCAACCTTTTATTTTATTTTCTTCTGAGTACAAAAAAAATCCCATTGGGCCAAGCTTCAAAAATCTGTTTTTTCTAATAAACCCCTAAACTCCTTTTTTTCACCTCCTGACTTTATTTTCATATTTATTTTATTTTCTTTAATTTATTATTTTTATTATTATTATTATTATTATTATTATTATTTATTATTATTATTATTTTTATTAATAAAAAGCCAAAAATATTATTTACATACTTATATTTTTATTTTCTTTATAAAACAAAAAGACAAAAAACATTTTCTTAAACAAACTTAATTTCTTTTCTTAATTAGTTTAGGCTTAATTTTCTTAATTTAATTAATCATTTTTTAGATAATTAGGTTAAAACCCTTTTCCTCAAAAATCCAAATAAAAATCATTTCCTTTCCATTTATACCCTTGTATATTATTTATCCATTTCTTGTACAATATTCAATATGGCTGTAATAGATAATTATGTTTAATTTCTTGCAAATACCCATTTGTAAATTTGTATACCCCGTGCCCCTAATGATGTAATAGCGTAGTAATTTTACTTCTCGCAATTTATCGCTTTCATATAAATGCTAGTAATTAGGGTTTGTATAGAAATATAAAATCAACAAGTAGATGACCCTAATCAAAGATAAACAATGCATACAAATCAAACACACTATTCACACATGCACCCTTAGGGTAATTCCACTTGTTTCCTTACAAAAATGATCATGTTATGCATGTTGGATATCTTAGCGAAAACAATCAAAAATACAAGATCATATTCCCTCAATGACGCTACAAATGTTTCCTTTCAAATGATCTTAGTCCCTCAAAGAGAAATGCTAAGATATCTTACAACATTGCTATCATGACTATACGATGACCCACGTCCGTCCCTTTACATTCAAAGATAAGGCTTCTTACCAATCAATGGTAAGATAGCAATATCAAAGGAAAGGAAGAAATGAACAAAAGAATTTTGAGTAGGTAGATTGTTCTTAGTTGTTTGCTCACTTTCAAAATAAACATCCTTGCTCATTTTCAAAACAAACACCAAACATTTTCAAAAACAAACTTTCAAAATACCAACACTTTGTATATGTTCTTATGAACGAGAACCATTACAAAGTTTGCCTAAACGAAGGCACCTTTTCAAAATACTTTCAAAAACCACCACAAAGCACATTTTTTAAACAAAAGCAAGTGATCTAGCAAGCAACTAAGAGCCCATAGATAACTATGGATGAAAAGGGTTCTAATACATTCCCTTTTCATAATCTAACCCCCGAACTCAAAAAAATAATCTCAAAGGTCTTTCCTGTTCTTTTCAGCCTTTCCTTTTGGATAAAAGAAAAGTCGGTGGCGACTCTTGCTAATCGCAACAATTGTGATTAAACGCAAAATATCCCAAGTCAGTTCTCCCATCGTATTACAGAACTGACGACTCTACTGGGGATAAACTTAAAAGTGGGGTTACCTTAGGGCTATATCACCTTTATTTGCTTTCATTGTTTGACTTACTTGCTTTACATTTTGGTTCCTTGTTTGGGCTTGCTTTGATCCTCTACACAGATTTGGGGATACCTTATAGGTAAGTAGCAATACATTGTGGAAACTGTACAGGGTATACCGACATGGTCTAAACAATAGCTACGTTAGTGTGACACATTTGTGGGTTCCAGTAGCCCTTGAGTAGTCAAGGAGAATACGGGGCCGTTGTGTGGTGTCATGAAGCACTAATTGACTTTAGAACCTTTACTTGACCAACTTGGCCATTAGGAAGTAGTGAGATAGCCGAATTTGGTGCAATCCGAGGTTGGTTGATACTCGATACTACGCTTATTGAGATCATACTTCTCAGGATATTTCGGTAGCCATGAAAGAGGCTTGCGCTGAAACAATGCCCGATAAGAAAGATCAGTGATATTGAAATGCCTTAGAACCCGGTTATTATTTCTAGGACAGGTTTGAGCCAACTAAACTTCAAGAGGGTACTTACCTATAAGACTCTATGTAAGCCTAAACTTAAGGACGTGTTTGCCTTGTGTGTATATACTTACTTGTACATAACATCATAAATATCATAATATCATACTCATTCTCACTAACCATTTCAAGGATTTTTTGGATTTATCTTTGTTCTGTTTTGTAGGACGTGGCTTCCATCCGCAGAAATATTATCTAAGTCAATCTCGTAAGAGTTCCTTCTCAACTCAAAGAGTTAGCATCAGGGGTCCCTGATAATTCTTCATTCACCGAAAGACATGGTCGCCTCCTAAACTTGGTTACCTCGAACACTGATGAAGATATGATGAAGGTGCTTTTCCAATTCTTTGATCCTCTACACCATTGCTTCACTTTTCCCGATTATCAGCTTATACCTACTTTGGAAGAATTATCTCAACTCTTGAGGATTCCCATTCTCAATCAACTACCCTTCAATGATATGGAAAGTGATCCAAGACCCGAAGAGATTGCCTGAGTACTACACTTGCAACAATCTGATGTCACGACTAATTGGGAAATAAGGAGTGGTGTCAAAGGGTTCTTAGCCAAGTTCTTGTTTGAGAAAGCTCAAGATTGTTGGAACTCTTTGGAATTATAAGCTTTTGAATAAATCTTGGCCTTTCTCATCTATGGGATGGTTTTGTTTCCAAACCTTGACCAACTTATAGATGTAAATGTTGTCAAAATCTTTATGACTCGTAATCCGATGCCTATTGTGTTGGGAGATATCCTACATTCTTTTCCCTCTCGCACTATGAGGAAGAGAGGGATCCTTATGTGTTGCACTCCTCTCTAAGCTAGATGGTTTATTTCTCATCTTCCCAGGTTTGTGTTGAAGAATGAACAAGGTTTGAGATGGTCCCATGGGCTGATGACGCTCAGAAATTCAGATATTCATTGGTGCTCTCGATCCTTAGAGAAGGTTACTATGATATGGTAGGAGAACTGACTTGGGTGTTTTGCATTTGATCGCAAATGTTTCCGTTAGCAAGAGTTGCCATCGACTTTTCTTTTATCCAAAAGGAAAGATTGAAAAGAACAGGAAAGACCTTTAGAGATGTTTTCTTGAGTTCGGGGGGTAGATTATAAAAAGGGAAGGTCTTAGCACCCTTTTTATCTATAGTTATCTATGGGCACTTAGTCGCTTGCTAGATCACTTGCTTTTGTTTGAAAAAGTTCTTTGTGTGGTCTTTGAAAGTATTTTGAAAAGGAGCCATTGTTTAGGCAAACTTTGTAATAATTCTCGTTCGTAAGAATGTATACAAAGTATTGATCTTTTGAAAATGTTTCAAGTTTGAAAGATGTTTTGAAAGTGTTGGTGTTTGTTTTTAAAAATAGCAAGGATGTTTTTGTTTGAAATTAAGAAAGCAACTAGGAACATTCTACCTACTCAAAAAGTCTTTCTTGTTTATTTCCTCTTTCCTTTGACATTGTTATTTTACCATGGATTGGTAAATGACCTTATCTTTGGATGTAACAGGGACGAGCATGGGTCATCGTATAGTCATAGAAGGCAACATTGTAGGATACCTTAGAAATTTGTTGTAAGGGACTAAGATCGTTTATGAAGGCAACATTGAAGGGTCATCAAGGGACTACGATCTTGTATTCGAGGGTCATTGCTAAAGTATCCCACGTTCGAGGGACATGACTATTTTTTAGGAAACAAATGGAGTTAACCTTAGGGGTGCATGTGTGAATAGTGTGTTTGATTTGCATGCATTTAATCTTTGATTAGGGTTATCTACTTTTTAATTTTATCTTCCCATACAAACCCTATTTACTAGCATTTATATGAAAGCGATAAATTGCGGAAAGTAAATATTCTACGCTATTACAATCATTAGGAGGATGGGGTATACAAATTTACAAATGGGGATTTGCAAGAAAATTAAACCTAATTATCTATTACAACCATATTGAATAATGTACAAGAATTGAAAATAACACACAAATGTAAAATAGAAAAAGAAATGATTTTTTTTTTATTTAGGAAAGGGTCTTGGTTTTAACCTAAATAACTAAAAGAAATAATTAATTAAATTAAGAAAATTAAACCTAAATTAATTCAGAAAAGAAATTAAGTTAGAAAATATTTTTTAGGGTTTTTTAGAAAAGGTTTTAAGTTTAATAAAAATAGTATGGAAATTAATTAATTAAAAGAAAACCTAAATTCTAAGTTAATTTTAATTAAAAAGATAATAACTAAACCTCAATCTAATTATTAATTTAATAAGAAAAAGAAATTAAGTTTTTATAAGTAAAATGTTTTTTTGTCTTTTGTTTTTAAAGGAATAAAATATATAGAATGCAAATACTAAAAAAAAATATTTTTTTGGAATTTTTTATATGAAAATAATAATAATAAAAATATAAAGAAAAAGTAAAAATAAAATTTAAAAAAAAAAGATTAAAAAAAAGTTTTATGAGCTGACACATGAGCTTATGTATTGGCTCATGCAGGTTTCGTATTGGCTCATATGTCGGCTCATCTATTGGCTCATGTATATTATATGTTCTTGGAAGTCAAAACAACTCAGTATGAGTCGACACATACTGGTTTCGTGTCGACTCATAACCATTTCGTATCGATGCATACGTGTTTCGTGTCGACTCATAACCTGTTTTGAACATAATATGTGTCGACTCATAGCATTTCGTGTCTACGCATAACTGCTGTTTTTTGCTTTTATCATTGTTTTGCTACATGTAAAAGTTAATTCTCAACACATGGTTAGTGAAAATGAAAAGAAAGAATATGGTTAGCTTCAAGGCAATGATATCTACATTTTATCTTCACAAATGAACCATCAATGATGCTTGTATGAAGAGTTCAAAGTCAAGAAAACTTACCTTGAAACTGAAATTTGTGCTTTGAGTTTGAGCTGCTGTATGGACTGTTGTTGAGCTTGAGAAGTGATGATAGTGATGTTACAGAAGTTTTTCTTATGTTTGAACAACTTCTATATGATGTATGTGGAGTGTTTAGATGGTTTGTTTGGATAAAACTTACAAGGAGTGAGAGGTTCAAGGATTTGGACTTCAAAGCTCAACAATGGGGGGTTTTATGGACAATTCTACTTTTTTAGAGTGCATGGATTTTTGAGGGCTTCTACACAAGAGAACTTATTACTTTTCTCTCTATTTTTCTGACCTCTTTCTCTTGCAATTGGCCTCTCTATTTATAGAGAAGGTTTGAGACTTCAAACAACTCAGATTTTGAATCACATGTTATGGCTATGTTGCTTGTTTTTGAAGCAAGCATGAAGAACATGTTTCCAATGCTTGTACCAAGCTATATAAAGTGGTTGATCACTTTAAACATGTTTGTTCTGACTTATATAAGTTGAGTGTGATTAGAACAACAAGTTCGAGGCTTAAGAAATTGACTTTATGATTAAAGTGAACTTTGCAAGAATGGCAATGGTGCCTTTGTACGAAAAATGGAAAGATGCAATGGACAATACTTGAACCACTTGGATAATGGTTTAATCAATTATGTAAACATCTGATTATGGATAGATTTGCAAGTCAAGAGGCCTTCAAAGTGAAGATTATGCAGCATGGCTAAGATTTTGGTTCCTTGTTCATCACAAATCTGCCTTGTAAATCAAGAATGAATGTCCAACTTCAGATCCTTGAATCTCCTAGCTCAAATATGATAAATTCATGCTCTTTGATATTTTGGAAAGCTTGAAACACCCTATATAACTTTCATGTTGGCCATTTTGACAAAATCATCTTGTAACCATGTGAAAAAATGCCAAGAAGTTGGGATAAAATCCTGACTAAAACTGTTGAAAATTTCTCTAAGTGTTTATTCAAAAATGCCATGAGTTCATGAATTTATAACTCAAAATCCAAGCATTTCTAGAAAAAGTCCTGCCCTACAAAGTTTTATATATCATTGAGACATACAACTTTCATGTTGGAAGTTTTCCTTGAATCATCTTGCATCATGGTGAAAAGTTGGCATGAAGAAATGAAATTATCATGTATAAAAAACACTTAGAAAATTTTTTAAGTCTTGAAGAGTTTGAATTTTCACATTGACGTTTGACTTTCTTGATTTCTTGATGATCAAGTTTCATATTTTTGAATGTCTTGATGAATCTTGATCTGAGACTTAATGTTGACCAAAAAGTCAAAGTTTGACTTTTGGTGCTACCGTTGACTTTTTCATCAGTACAACTGATTTTTGGTCTCTTGGTCAATTGACTGAGAAGACTTGAAACTTGACATGAGCACTCTTGAAGGTCCATAATGATCCAAGAACGTCACTTGAAGTATTAGAAGTCTGATTGTCCTTATGAAAATTCAAACCCTAATCTTGAGGTATTAGTGATGAGGAGATGGCTTGACCTAGTCAATACTGGTGCAAGCTTGAGCTTTTACAGGTCTTTGTGAGAAATGTCTTGAGAAATGAGAGGGCAAATTTTGGGGTACAACAGTTACTATCATCGACCATTGTGGGGAATTACCTAATGTCCCTTTGCTTGGCATTAGAAGAGGTATCACTTATAACCCTTGCTTAGCCTTACGACAGTTTGGGTATGCCCGAAGAGATGGTCTACATGATATGCTAATCCAAGGAGTGGTATTCGACTACGAGAGCGACGATCAAGGTTACCGTCAGAAGTTTATACGAGCTTGGAGGATGGTAAGCAAAGTGGGTAGTAAGACGCTGGGACACAATAATTCCACCCCCCTTGAGCCTTACCTTAGGTGGGTACGAGCTCGTGCTCAGAAGCTCGTGATGCCTTATCCCTGCATCCTACCAGTTATCATGGAACCTGTGGTTGAAGGAGATGTCCCGTACACTGTCCTCCATCCTAACATGCCTACTTTTATTGAAGACTTGAAAACATGTTGGATTCAGCTGAAGGAAGAACGAGATACCTTCGAAGCTCAATTCTACGCTAGTGAGAAAATGGTCTTGGAGCTTACAAAGCAACTACATGAAGAGAAAAGCTTGAACGCCTACATTGCGCCGAAGAGGATGTGTTCGACCTTTTATCTTAGAGATTTATTTTGTAAGCCCAAGAGGCATGTTGTAATCATTTTGAACTAATTAATGAAATTTGATGTTTGTTCATTCTTTGTCTATACAAATTTAAAGTTCATAAATCCTTGAAATCATTTGCATACACATCTTCCATGCATCATAACATAACAGGTTTCCACATGACAAATTTCCTTATCTTTCTGCTATTTATTTCAGCAAGATGGATATCTAGAAAACAGTGAAGGATCTACAAGCACAAAACTCTCAGTTTCAAGAGACTCTGCTGACCCTAGCCAAGGGGCAACAATATCTGATGGCGCTGCTAGCAGCCAAAAAGAAACCAAAGAGGAAAGCCCTAGTCAACATGGGTAGAATATTCAAAGAGTCGGTCAGTCGGATCCCGATAGTGGAAGACTCATTTGAGGAAGACGAGAATCAGATTGGAGAAACTAGGAGTACCCACGCTGGGTGTATCAATGATCAAGTGTCTGATGATGATGATTATTTTGTCAAGCAGTATCCTCCTTCCGATGTCTAGTACAAGCAGCTAGAAGACAAATTGAAGGTCGTTGAGATTCAAGCCGTCCCTGGTTTGGATTTGGATAATTTGGGTTTAATATATGGGGTTGTCATTCCCCACAAATTCAAGATACCAGTATTTGCTAAGTATGATGGGGTTTCCTGCCAAAACTTCACCTGAAATCTTATGTGCGCAAAATTCAACCGCACACAGCCAACAAGAAACTCTGGGTTCACTTTTTTCAAGAAAGTTTGGCTGGGACGCAACTAGAGTGGTTTTACCAATTGGATAGTTCCCGTATCCATACATGGGAAGACTTAGCCACCGCTTTCTACCACCAATACCAATATAATGCCGACTTGGTACCGACAAGAGTTCAGTTGCAAGACATGACAATAGGGAAGGATGAAAGGTTCAAAGAATACGCCCAAAAGTGGAGAGACCTTGCGAGTAGGGTTCAACCAACTTTGACGGATAGGGAGCACATTGATATGTTTATGGGAACTTTATCTGGTCCATTCTTTAACTTATTGGTTGGTTGTTCTTCTTCCGGTTTCACCGAGCTGATCTTAACCGATGAAAGAGTCGAAAGTGGTATCAAAAGCGGGAAGATTCTCATGGCATATGCCTCCACCTCCAATCCTATAAAGAAACCTTTTGTCCGAAAGAAAGAAATGAATGTTGTGTATGGGGAAAAGGCCCATACCAAGAAGGATGATCGCTCGTCTGTTAATGATGTATGGATTTCCAATCCAACTCCTGCTCAAAGACCATCTTCAAATCATCAACGATTTCAGGCTCCACCAAGACAATTCACAAGGATAGGCATGTCACTACCCTAAGCCATATAACACCTACTAAAGGATAATTTGGTGACACTGCGTGATCCTCCGGCCCATCCAGATACCTCTTCACCCAAATACAATCCGAACACCAAGTGTGCATATCACTCAAGTAGTCCTGGGCATGAGACTGACCAATGTTGGGTACTGAAGAATAAAATTCAAGACTTAGTAGACAACAAGACCATTGAATTTGATCCTCCTCCAACTCTGAATGTAATCACCGTGCCTATGCCGAATCATGGCAAGGGTGTCAATGTTATTGAATATACCATCTTTGTTTCCTCCATCGAAGACTTGACTACTCCGTTAACCACTATCGAAAAGAATCTGTTGAAAGCCAAGATTTTCCATGGCTGTCTGAAGGACTGTGTTTGCTGTGCCAAACAGCTCAATGGATGGGAAGGGCTAAAGGAAGGCACTCAATGCCTGATGAATAACCATGAGATATTATTTGAGAAGACTCCATCCGCCAAAAGTTTGACCAATAAGTGTGAAGATCTCTCTATCATAACCATATCAAAGAATCCTCTTAAGATCTCCTCCAAGTGTCCTATCAGGATTTTAAATGAACCAACTGTTTCTCCTCTGATAATTACCAATCCCGGACCAAATCCGTACTCTTCCAACAAAGAAATGCCATGGAACTATGGTACTGAGGTGTTTTACCATGGGATAAAGCAAGATGCTTGGATTGAAGAAAGCAGAGTTGATGACGTTGGTAACATAACGGGCTCTAGTAAGGTGACCAGAACTGGGAGAATCTTTTCACCCAACATCTCACCACCAGTTGTTACAAAGGAGCCTGTCCGCATCACCGCTTCTAATCCTAGTACTGATACAAGGGGAAAAGAGAAAGTGGTTGAGCCTGCTGAGATAGAAATACCCGTAAAAGACATTGTTGATGGAGAACCTTCTGCTCGTGAAATGGATGAGATCTTGAAAATTATAAAAAGGAATGATTTCAAGATTGTGGAGCAGTTGGGGAAAACCCCTTCCAAGATTTCCATGTTATCTTTGCTACTCTGTTCTGATGCCCATGCTCGGGCATTAATCAAATTCTTAAAGAAGGCTCATGTCCCTCATGAGACCACAACTGCCAGTTTGAAAATTGTATGGCAAGCTTGACGGCCGATAATGGTTTAGGGTTCTCGGGTGCTGATCTGACACCACTTGGAAAGAACCATAACAAAGCTCTGCATGTTTCTGTTGAATGTAAGGGGACTACCTTATCACATGTTCTGGTTGACACTGGCTCTTATTTAAACGTGCTACCCAAGGGAGATTTGGACCGTTTAGACTATGAAGGACTAGTTTTGAAGCCAAGTGATATCATTGTGAGGGCTTTCAATGGGTCCAAAAGGACAGTTCATGGAGAGGTGAATCTCCCGATCAAGGTGGGCTCCCAGATTTTCAACTCTACTTTCTACATCATGGATATCCGTACTTCCTATTCATGTTTGTTGGGTCACCCTTGGATCCATGGAGCTGGGGAAGTAACGCCGACTCTCCATCAAAAGCTCAAGTATCCGGTCAAAGGAAGGATTGTCACTGTCTGTGGTGAGAAGGAGTTCATGGTAAGCCACCTCAACTCTTTCAAATATGTGGATATGGATGGCGAATTTATAGAGACCCCGTGTCAGGCTTTTGAAGTTGTGCCACAAATGGTTGCTACTGCCAAATGTTCCTATGATATGTCCAAAGCTGTTAAGATCGTGCCAAAGATGGTTTCATTCAAAGATGCTCGCGCTGCAGACGAAGAAGGAAGTTGTGATACTTGGGGGAAACTCCTCGAGATCCCATTAAAAGCGGACAGATGTGGTTTGGGTTTCACTATCAAGGCTCAGAAAGAAGTGATGTGCGCTCGCGTAGGGAAGCCCCCTCTCTGTATTGGGAGTCATGAAGTTAACGCTGTAGGTGATTCTGATAATGAAGTTGCATTTGAAGATTGGGTATACCCTACTACAACGGAGCTCAAAAATTGGCACGCAAAGGACTTCGATCCCATCTCCTTCATTGAGGAGTAATCACTTATTTATTGCTTTCTTTTAATTCAAGAACATTTTGTCTGTAATATTAAATAATGACTTTTAAGCAATGTGCCTGGCCCGGGGCACTTTGGTCCATTTGTCAAGGGTTTTTATTTATGTTCATGTTATCATATGATCATTCAATACAAACCATTGAACTCTTTTGCATTCAAATCTTTGTGCTCATTGTCTTTCTTTTTCTTCAAATACGTTTTTCAAAATAGCCATGTGTCTTACATGCACACACACACACACTCTTGCAGGTCCTCATCCACTCTGGATCTCATTGCCAATGACTCTACTATTGTCGACTATGATTTTGAACATACAATTAACCAAGCCGAAGACGAAGGCGAGGAAGATTGTGAAATACCGCGAGAACTAGCCAGACTTCTATTACAAGAGGAAAAAGCTATTCAGCAGCACGAAGAGTTAGTTGAAGTCATCAATCTGGGTACCGAGACAGACAAGAAAGAGGTCAAGATCGGAGCTAACCTGGAAAGAAGTTTCAAAAGCAGGTTGGTTCAGATGTTGCATGACTATGTAGAAGTGTTTTCTTGGTCGTATGAAGATATGCCAGGGTTGGATACCAACATCATAGTTCATTGTCTGCCGACAAAGGAAGATTTTCCTCCTGTCCAACAAAAAGTTAGTCGCATCAGGCCTGACATGTCTGAAAAGATAAAAGCTGAAATGATGGAACAATTTGACGCAGGATTCCTAGCTGTCACATCTTATCCCCAATGGGTTGCAAATGTGGTGCCAGTTCCAAATAAAGACGGAAAAGTTCATATGTGCGTAGATTATAGGGATCTGAATAGGGCAATCCCCAAGGATGATTTCTCTCTACCTCATATTGATGTCTTGGCCGATAACACTGCTCAATATAAAGTATTCTCTTTCATGGATGGTTTCTCCGGCTATAATGAAATTAGGATGGCTCTCGAAGACATGGAGAACACCACTTTCGTTACGCAATGGGGAACCTTTTGTTACAAGGTCATGTCGTTCGGATTAAAGAATGCAGGGGAAACATATCAAAGGGCTATGGTAGCTTTGTTTCATGACATGATTCATCATGAAATAGAGGTCTATGTGGATGATATGATTGCAAGATCACAAACTAAAGAGGAACATCTTGATCACTTGTACAAGCTATTCGAGAGGTTGAAAAAGTACAAGTTAAGGTTAAACCCTAACAAGTGCACATTTGGAGTACGATTTGGGAAGCTTCTAGGTTTTGTTGTCAGCATTAAAGGCATCTAAGTCGATCCCGCCAAAGTAAAGGCCATCTAAGAAATTCCAGTCCCCCATTCAAAAAAGGAAGTTAGAGGATTCTTGGGCCGTCTTAATTACATTGCCCACTTCATATCTCACTTGATTGCTACTTGTGAGCCAATCTTCAAACTCTTGAAGAAGGATCAAATAGTCAGATGGAATGAGAAATGCCAAGCTGCCTTCGACAAAATCAAAGAATATCTACAAGAACCTCCTATTCTCATGCCTCCAGTTGAAGGAAGACCTGTGATCATGTACTTGACAGTGCTAGAGAACTTTATGGGGTGTGTTTTGGGCCAACATGACGAGTCTGGCTGAAAAGAACATGCTATTTACTACCTGAGCAAAAAGTTTACCGACTGTGAAACTAGATATTCACTGCTCGAGAAAACTTGTTGCGCTCTGGCATGGGCTGCTCGCCGGCTAAGACAATATATGTTGACTCATACCACTTTTTTGATTTCTAAGATGGACCCAATCAAGTACATCTTCGAGAAACCTGCTCTTTCCGGACGAATAGCTAGATGGCAAATGATCTTGATTGAGTACGACATTCAATACACAATGCAAAAGGCCATCAAAGGAAGTATATTAGCAGATCATTTGGTCCATCAAGTTGTCAATGATTATCAGTCTATGAACTTTGACTTCCCAGATGAGAATATCATGCTAGTGACCGACTGTGCAAAACATGGACCGTATGACACACCTGAACAAGGATCCTGATGGACTATGGTCTTCGATAGGGCTTACAACGCCTTGGGTAATGGAATTGGTGCTGTGATTATCTCCCCTGAAGGTTGCCACACTCCTTTCACTGCCAGACCATACTTTGATTGCACGAACAATATGGCTGAGTACGAAGCATGCATTATGGGTCTGAAGGCTGCCATTGATTTGAGGATCAAGCATTTGAATGTGTTTGGGGATTCCGCTCTAGTGATTAGCCAAGTAAAAGGATATTGGGACACTAAGAACCCTAATGTCATCCCTTACAAGGAAATTGTGCTATCTCTGATTCCTTACTTTGAAGAGATCACCTTTGAACACTTCCCTAGGAAAGAAAATCAGTTAGCCGATGCTTTGGCCACCATGTCTTCTATGTTCAAGTTCAGATGGGACAACAAAGCTCCTATGATTACAATTGAGAGATTCGACGAACCTGCAAACTGCTATGACCTCGACACTGAAACAGAAAAGCCATGGTACCATTTGTAACACTCCAATTCTACCCGACAAATATGAATGTAAATCAGAGTTTTAAAATTCATACAATTGAATCAGGATGCCACAAATTCAACTTAAAGACACATTGCATTCAACATGGATACATAAAAATTTAAACTTCGGATGAACCAAGAGCAGAATAATTTAATCTCTTCATTCAACAACTTGAACAACTACGTAGTGGAATCATAATAACATCTTTGTCCAACAATTACAACAACTTTAAAATGATGCATACTTAGCAATAATCAAATTAAAGTTCAACAACTGAAATAATCAATAATTAAAAGCAACAAGAGTTCATCCCCCCGAGTGTTATGTATAAGAGCAATGACACCGACTCGAACTACCGAAGGTATACTGCCTTCACTCTGGATTACCTGCACGTTACCAACGTAAGGGCAACATTCAAACAGAATGGGTGAGACATCTAACAATATAATAAAATGTATGATAAATAATATATTAATTCAGATCACATAATATCACCACTTCTCATCTTATAAATAACAATAATCGCAACAGAATACCAACAATATACACATTTATCACATCAATACACAACTTCTTCATGCAATCCTATCATGCGACTCAATACTATGCAAATGCATGTGGTACCATTGGAGCAGAATGAAGATGTGAAAAACACAAGAAGGGGGGTTGAATTGTAAAACTTAAAACAAATGGCTTGATAACACAGTATTTTTATCCTAGTTCGTTTGATCTCAAACTACTCCAGTCCACCCGTCAAGGTGATTTCGCCTCTCTCCAACGAGGTCTTAATTTACTATTCTCAAAGAATTACAATAGATACTTTAACAACTGTTAAAGTCTTCTTGAGTACAACCACAATCCGGTTAATCTCAAGGAACTTCTTTTACAAATGAATTGAACAAGTGTGTTTTTGTTTTCTTACAAAACTGTATATCACAACTGTGATAATTACACTAAAATAAGCTTGGAATGAGATGACTTTGCTTAAGCTTTGAATATGCGTGGTTTGGATAGCTTAGAAAAATTGAGTGCGTACGTACGTGCTTCTTTTCACAAGCAGTCATGTTTATATAGGCAAGTAAAGATACGTTGTCCATAAAGCATGTTTAATGATAATAATGCACTTTCCTTTTGTAGAAGATCTTTGTCTGAAGAAAGCCGTTAGCATTTAATTCTGTCTTGAATAATTAGTAACGCTTCAGAGTCTTCTTTGCTGTATCTGCTGATAACGCTTCAGAGTGTTGATGACTTGGTAAAGATGTCTTTGATCAGAGTCAGAGTGTATTTGTTTAGGCGCAGATTCTGGTCATCAAACTTCAGTGTTTCAGCGTGTAACATAGGTTGTTGATCTTCTGATGCTGATTCTCTTCTGATGCTGATTCCATCAGAACTTCTGCATATACAAAGCATAATTTTAAGGAGCATAATTGTTCTTTGTATATACCTTAGAAATAATATTATTCTATGTACTTTGTTATCATCAAAACTTTAACCAAGGGTTGTAGAATCAAACTATGTTCTAACAATCTCACCCTTTTTGATGATGACAAAAACCAGATTTTTTTCAATAAAGAGTAAAGAATAAAAAGTATAGAATTAAGAAGAAAAACTCCCCCTGACTTGATTACTTCCTTTTAATTCCACGAGTCTTTGAGCATCCGAATCTTACTGTATCTTTCAGCAGAGTTTTGTACCTGTTCAAGCTTTTTAGAAGAGAAAATTTAAGTAGATTAGAATGTTTGAGACTTATGTCTCAGTAATCCGTTATTGAAAATATATTTTTCTTTCTCCCCCTTTTTGTCAGTTATCAAAAAGAACACATAATCCGAGCCAAAATGAGTTGATATTAAAAACAGAATCAATGATAAGTTCAGAGCTATGTTGAGAATATTACAGAAAAACAAATTTTTAAACAGAGGAAAATCTAAGAGGGAGGAGGAAGACGCGTGAACAAAGCTTCCAACAAGCTCTTAATCTGGATGTTGGTTTCCTCCTACTTGGTTAACATGCTCTTGATTTCCAAAATTTTGTCATCCTGTTTATCCATTATTTCCTGCATCAAAATATCAGATCTCTTCAGGTCTTATAAAGTCTGCCTTTCATAGGAGGAAGCTTGAGGATCTTCAGCAACTGGATGCTTCTCAGAGCATTCTGCAATATCCTCTTTTTGACCCAGTTCTTCAGCAGGAATCATCTGCTCTGGAGTATCAGTCAGATTGAGATCTTCTGACTCTGATTGAACTTTGTCTGCTGGACGATGTTTAGACCAGGGAGCATTGTCCAGAGGGAGAACTTCTTCCTTGAGCAGTTGGCTCAGAACTTGATCTTTAAATACTTTTAGCAGGTTACTGAAGTTCTGTTGAACTTATTTGTAGCTCTGATCTTGCATTTTATGAGTTTCAGAACATACCAATTTTCTGAAACTTGTCCAAAGATAATCTGATGCAACAGGATCAATCAACTCAAGACTTGCTTGCTTCAGTGAAGTTATCCACTTCTGCATTTCTGTTTCAAATATCAATAAACTGGTACCAACATCTGGTGTAGGTTCATATGGTTTTGGTTTTGGAATGGCTGTTTTGTTGGTTATGGTAGCCAGGCATTCAAAAACACTTAAGTCAATGACAGTTTTGGCATTGTCATTTGGATTGATCTTTGGTGAGGAAGCGGGAGAGTCTGGAATGATTATTGAACTTGTTGGGGTGTTTGGTGGAGTTGATTCTAGTGAGGAGGGAATTTGGGGAATATTCAGAATGGTGAGGTGTTGTACCCCAAAATTTTCCCTCCCATATTTCTCAAGACATGTCAAGAATAATCTTCAAGTTGCTCAAGTTGGCTCAAGGGTTGGACAGTCAAATCACCTCCTAAGGCAGTCAAGTCAAAATTAGGGTTTTGTGTTGCATTAAGTTCATCACATCCAAATGGCCTCAAGTGTTTCCCAATGTCTTAATATGTTATTAAATCCATCCATGTCAAATTTCAAGCCTTGCAGAGGAAGTTTGGTCAGTCAATTGCTCAAGAGGCCCAAAAATCGACCGTGCTAGGGCAAAAGTCAATTGTGTCCCAAATACAGTCAAACCTCAAGATTTTTTTGTCAACATTCTCATTTTGAAGGATAATTCATCATTTGATCAAGGTTTGATCATGATTCATCAAGGATTGCTCAAGATTCATCAAGATTCAAAAGTTGCTAAATTAGGGTTTTGTAGGAAAAGTCAACTCAACTTTGACCAAGCATAACTTTCTCATACTTTATGATAAATAACCCATCCAAAGCTCATTTTTAATAGAATACAATTTCCTACAAACCATCTTCACACCCCAAGATCAATAAATGCTCTCACAAAAAGTTACTAATTTGGACATTATAAGTCATTTTTGAAAGTCAACAAAAACACCTTTTTTGCCAAAGCTTATAACTTGAGCATGGAACATCAAAATGAGATTAGACCAAAAGGGTTGATTAGAGGACATCTCAAGGTTTCTAAAAAGTCTAAGAACACCTCCAAAAGTTCATAATTGAGGAAGTTATGCATTGTTGAAGTTGGGCATTTTTCCAAAGTTGCCAAAAGTCAACTATCCTCAAAACTCCAATTTTTGACAAAAGGGCCCACTGTTTTCCACTTGATACAGTCTTTTCATGCCACACACGTGTCCCATCTTTAATTTCATGACCAAACATTTATTTTTCTATTTTATTTCATTTTTATTGATTTAATTCATTATTAATCAATATTAAATCAAATAAAATCTAAAAATTTATGTAAAGGGATTCTTGTGATTTGTATAGCTTGCAAATACCATGTGACACTCAATCAATTCGTATCAAGTCAAAACAAGCACAAAAAATCAGATTTAACCTATTTTTGGAAAGCTTATCAATGGTGGTCAAATCCAATATTCCCTCTTCAATGCATAAGGATTATGGCCCATATTTTGACCTAAAATCATTCTATTATATGCACACAAGCTAGCCAGACCTAGAACATGCATAGAATTATGCAGAAACGGCCATACAAAGTTGTGAAAAAAGCTTGAAAAGTGTAAGATCGAAAACAACATTGGAGGCCAATTCAATCCAAAATCACAACGTAGCTCTCTTGCCAGCAATCTTCTAAAGCTATAGCAACCAAAGCCAAGGACTGAAGCTATCTGAAAAGCGCTGTAAGTGTTCTTGAAAACAGCTCTGAACATGAAATCGAAACCATTCATTCTTGCATCCTTTTGATAAACTATTGGCATAATCTTGATCCTTATCAAATTTCTAACAATTCTCCATCATTCAATTTGATTTTTATGGACCATACTGTGATGCCCGATTCTAGGCTTCTTGTTCTTGTTTTTTAGGCATTTTGTGTACAGGTAAAATCAAGGCAAATAATGATTACAGGGATGACCAGGAGGAAGAGACGAGTGCATTGGTACTCTTGGGTGTCATTTACATGGCCTAGGGAGGATTTTTTAGAGATCCTATGAATCTTCCTGCGGATAAAAATCTGCAGGTAATGAACCAGGGTGATATGAAGAAGACGATCACGTGGTTGGGCGTGATTGGCCAATTTGAATCATAGCGCGTTTTTATTTTTTTTGCAGGGCATAATTAATTGTTTTACATATAATATTATCTATCCATTCCACTAACGAATAAAGCAGTTTGGTTGAGTGGCTGGGGCGCAGGCATATGAGCATTGGGACCTGGGTTCGAATCCCAGGTCCCCCAAAACTTTGTTATCATTTTATTTCAGGCTATTCCATGTGGATTCAGCAAGCAGGGAGTACCATATACCTCCAGATCTCAAAGGCTACGTGGCTACAAAGCAAATCCAATGGCCTGGAATAGGAGACTACCATGGTCTCAAGTCAATGAACATGTGGACAATCACAAAAGTCCAACAAGGCTGGACGTTTTGGGCCATGGAATTTGCTAGATTCACCTCTTTTTTGGGCCCAGCACCCCCTGAGTATTTCTTTTTTACATTTTATTTCTTTTCCTTATTTATTTATTTTATCATCATTATTATCATCTTAATTAATTAATTAACCAATTAACTTTTTTCCATAAAATCAGAAAACCAAAAATAAAATAATATTTTCTATTTTCATTGTTTTTGTAAATAAATTTTAATCAATTAATTTAGTTTTTAATTAGGTACAATTTTAAATCTTTTTGCATTAAATTAAAATTAACATAGAATTAGGGTTTTTAATATCTTTTAACCATTCTTATTTTATTTCCTTAAATAATAAAAACCCAAAAATATTTTGTTTTTTAATTAATTAATTCAATTATTAATTTAGACTAATTTTTTAATTCAAAAATAACAAAAATATGCTTTATTTAATAAAAAGGGTCAAAATCCTTAAAAACACTCCGATTTAAATTTCTCGCGCGCGAATTATTTTTGATCCACATTTCAATATTGTAATTGCTTCGGGAATGTAATAGTTTTAAATTAGGATTCTATTTACCACTTTTATTTATTTTTCGCAATTTAATTTTTAAGGGTTTGTTTTTGGCGATGTAAATACCCGACGCCTTGTAATAGCTTAGATTTATTTTTCGCAATTTAATTTCCGCAACCATTAACTGTTAGATGTTTGAATAATAGGCAATGCATGACAAGACCAATTTTAATTTAAAATCAACAGTAGCTCACCATGACATGTACAAAGATAATATAACTGAAAAACAATACACTTGCACATGCCACTCTTAGAGTACACCTCACTTGGTTGCCTCGAACGTGGTCATTGAGTATAGGAAGTTTTAGAGGCCTCCCTCTTGTCCAAAGATCATAAGTTTCCTCGGAACGGTTGCCTCGGATAAAAATGATCTAAGACATTAGGGTTACCGCTAAGGCGTCACAACATTGCTTTAGTGACCACACGTCCCCTAATCGAATTGATCCGAAAACTCCAACGATGATGCTTCCTACTCATCAATAGTGGGATAGCATTGTCTAAAGGACACTTGTACAGTTTAATTCCTTTTTGAGTAGGTAGATTTTCTTAAGTACTTGCTCCTTTTAAAAACAAAACAAAACTTTTCGCACTTACACTCCTTTCAAACAAAAACTCTTTTCAAATCCACAAACACAAAGAAAAGCAAAACTTTTGAAAACATAATGAGCAAGTACCTAAGAGCCCGTGGATAACCACGGATAGAAAGGGTGCTAACACCTTCCCTTTCTATAATCTACCTCCCGAACCCGAGAAACGTCTCAAAAAGGAATTTTTCTGTGCTTTTGTCCTTTCCTTGTTGGATAAAATAAAAGACAGTGGCGACTCTTGCTTACCGCAACATTTTGCGAAAACAAACGCAAACGCAAACTAGCATTCCTAAACAGTCAGTTCTCATTCCCACCGATCATAGAACTGGCGACTCTGCTGGGGATATGTTAAGTGAGGTGTACCTTAGGATTAGATCACTATGTTTTCAATTGTATGCTTTGTATGCTTTAATTTTGTGGGCTTGTATCGGAGTTCTATAGATCCTAACCTGGATCTGGGGATACCTTTTAGGTAAGTAGCAATAAACTGTGAGGAATCTGTACGGTGTAGACCGATACGGATGAAGCAGTAGCTACGTTGGCGTGGCACCTTGGTCTGTACCGATATCCCTTGTGTTGGAACAAGGAGAATATGGGTCTTCTAAGGAGTCATTAAGCACCAACTAACCTTAGAACCTTAAATTGACCAACTTGGCCATAGAACAGTAGCAGTATGCTACACTCATTGAGACTAAACTCTCGTGATGATTCCGACCGCAAGAAAAGGTTACTAAATTGGAATTATGACCGATCGAGGGTAGTCAGTGATATTGAGATCCTCTAGAACCCGGTTACTATTTTTAGGACAGGTCTTAACCAACTGAAACTGAAAGAGGGTAGTACCTAAGCTCCATGCCAGCCTGAAATCTAAGGGCTCTTTTGTGTGACTTGTGTGCCTTTACCATGTTTGCTTTTTGTGGATACTTATGGTGTGCTTTTATCATGACATCATGACATCATAACATTGCATACATCTTGCATAAGAACTAACCTATTTCAAGGACAAGAAGGTTTCATCTTTGCTCTGTTTTGTAGGTCATCATGATGCCCATGCGTAGGAATACTATCCGGATTAACTTCGTCCAAGTACCTACCCTGCTTAAAGACTTGGTTGTCAGGATTCCAGACACTACTTCCTTCATCAGAAGGCGTGGCTCTCTTCTCAGTTTGGTCACCTCAAAATTGGACGAACAAATGATGAGTGTCCTAGTCCAATTCTATGATCCGCTGTACCACTGTTTTACTTTCCAGGACTTCCAGTTGGTTCCTACCCTAGAAGAGTTCTCTGAGCTGCTCGGTATCTCCGTCCTGGAACAGACTCCGTTTACTGGTTGGGAAAAGACTCCTAAGCCCGAAGAGATTGATGTAGCCCTTCACTTGACCAAAGAGGAGGTAATGGCTAACTGGGAGACTAGAAGTGGAGCTAAGGGTTTTCTGACTAAGTTTTTGGTTGACAAAGCTAATTACTTCTGGGACAGCTTAGACTTCAAGGCGTACGAGGACATTCTGGCCCTCTTGATTTATGGTCTGGTATTGTTTCCGAATCCTGAAACTTTTGTTGATATTAATGCCATAAAGATCTTCATCTCTTAGAATCCGGTACCCACTCTCTTGGGTGATATGCTTCATCAACTCCACGCTCGTACTGCCCGAAAGCGGGGAACTTTGATGTATTGTGCTCCTTTATTGTCGAGGTGGTTTATTTCGCACCTCCCTAAGTCCGTACTGAAAAACAAAGAAGGAATGGGCTGGGCTTATAAGGTGATGTCTCTTTCTAGTGATGACATTATCTGGACTCTCAAAGGTATGGATGAGGTGACTGTCATTGATCGCTGTGGAGAGTATCCTAATGTTCCATTGATCGGACTCCATGGAGGGATTTCTTACAACCCATGCTTAGCTCTCCGTCAGTTTGGAAGAGCCAGAAGAGAAGGGCCTCATGAGATGTTGATGCCTCATATCATCTTTGATTTTTAGGGAGATAGCGACGAGCTGCGTCGTAAATTCATAAGGGCTTGGGAGCGTTGATGGACCTTTGATGATTTCCTTTACAGTTCTTGTTTACTTTTTAGTATTTCCATTCTTGTAACGCCTAAGGGAAATTTGTTGAACAATTTAAATTTTGAAGTTTAAATCTAATAAAGTGTGTTTCCTTTCTTGTTTACAAATTTGAATCCCAATTGTATTTGAAATCATAAATCATACGCATTTCATCCCATGCATCTCATAAACAGGTACCCTTTACAGGTCTCTTATCTTCTTCGCTGTTTATTTCAGCAATCACCATGTCTGCCGAACCTTCAACTGAGCAAGCTATCAAGGCCCTCCAGGCCCAGAATGCCCAGTTTCAAGAGCTGTTCATGAATCTAGCTAAGGGTCAGCAGGACCTGAAGACCTTGATTCTGAAAGAGAAGAAGAAGAAGAAGAAGAGGACCATCCTGTTCAATACTGGACGCAGGTTTGGAAACGGGCTGCAGAATGAAATTGATCTGACCACCTCATCTGGAGTGAAAGATAGTCCACAAGAAAGGAGGGCTCCTAGCCCTATGGTCTCCGACAACGAGACGGACTATGATGAAGAACAGTATCCTCCTATTGAGGATAAGTACAAATAGCTGGAAGACCGTTTGAGCGCTATGGAAATACAGAAGGTGCCCAGTCTGGACTTCAGAGATCTAGGTCTATCATCTGGGGTGGTGATTCCCCATAAATTCAAGGCACCTGCCTTTGCCAAGTATGATGGAGCTTCCTGTCCAAAGCTGCACCTCCGGTCATATGTGAGGAAGCTCCAACCTTACACTGCTGATAAGAACTTATGGATCCATTTCTTTCAAGACAATCTCTCAGGGACTCAGCTTGAGTGGTTCTATCAGTTGGACGGAGCCAGTATCCGCAGCTGAGAAGATTTGGCTAATGCATTTTACAGGCAGTATCAGTAAAATTCCGACCTCGCTCCTACGCGTACCCAACTCCAGGGTATGTCAATAGGAACGGGTGAAGGATTCAAAGAGTATGCTCAAAAATGGAGAGACCTTGCCGGAAGGGTGCAACCACCGTTGGCTGATCGTGAGCTTGTTGACATGTTTTTGGGGACCCTGTCTGGTCCGTTCTTTAACCATATGATTGGAAGCTCTTCAGCTGGGTTTACAAATCTTATTTTGACTGGTGAGAGGATTGAAGCTGGTATTAAGGCTGGAAAGATACAGAAGGATGCCTCCTCGAGCACCGAGAAGAAACCGTTTAAGAAAGAGTCCAGTGTTGTCTACAGTTCGAGAAGACATAATAGACCTGAACACCGCCAAGCTGTCAATGCGGTTGTTATTTCAAAACCTGCTAGTGCTCCTCAGCATCACAATCAACAAAAGAACGAGAGACCTCGAAGGTAATTCACTCGTCTCAGCATGACTTTGTCTCAGATTCTGCCACAGTTGCTGAAGACCAATCTGGTGACTCTAAAAGAAGCTCCGAAGAATCCAAGTACCACATCACCAAAGTACAACCCTAATGCCCATTGCATTTTTCACTCTGATAGGCCGGGGCATAATACAGATGATTGTTGGGTTTTGAGGAACAGGGTGCAAGACCTAATCGATGCAAAGGAGATTGAGTTTGAGGCGCCCGAGAGGCCTAATGTTGTGACTGCTCCCATGCCTAAACATGGGGTAAATGCTATAGAGGAAGACTTGTTTGTAGTTTCCGTGGATGATATTGTTACCCCTCTTATGACTGTCAAGAAGAACCTGTTGCTAGCCGGTTTATTTCCGGGTTGCGACGAAGGTTGTCATATGTGTTCTGTTTTACCTGCTGGTTGCCCATTTCTGAAATTAGGTATCCAAAACCTGATGGATAATAAAGAGATCCTGTTTGAGAAGATTGTTGTTCCTTCCATTCCTACTGAAGAAGTTTCCATTATTACCATTTTCGATAATTCTTCCAAGGCTCCCTCGAGGAAGCCTGTTAGAATTACATCAGTTTCGAAGATCGCACCTGTAATCATCACTGTTCCAGGGCCCATCCCCTACACCTCTGAAAAAGTTGTCCCTTGGCACTATGGGGCAGATGTTTATGTTCTTGGAGTTAAGCAAGAGTTGGATGCTGATACTGGCGTCAGCAACATTACTGGGCCTGCTAAAGTCACTCGTAGCGGTATACTTTTCTCACCTAATATTGCTCCACCAACTGCCCGAAGACCTGTTGTCATTACACCTGCAAGTGTACCTATCACTATTCCTGATCAAGTTCCTATCCTTACCCCTGTCACCGAGTCATCTAACGCTCGGGGCAAAGGGATCACCACTGATATGCCTGCCCAGACGGAGGCACTGAAGACTATTACTGTTAAAGCTTCCAAACAAGAGATGGAAGAGATTTTGAAGATTATTAAGAAGAGTGATTATAACTTAGTTGAGCAGCTGGGGCAAACCCCATCTAAGATTTCTATGTTGTCATTGTTATTGTGTTCAGAGGCCGATGCTAAGGCTCTGATTACCTTCCTGAAGACTGCCCACGTGCCACAAGAGACATCAGCTGATCAGTTTACAGATTGTATGGCTAATTTAACTACTGATAATGGTTTGGGTTTCTCCGACGCCGATTTTACTGTTAAATGGAAGAACCACAACGACGCCATGCATGTCTCCATTGAATGCAGGGGAACTACTCTTGCACATGTATTGGTTGACACTGGTTCCTCATTGAACGTCTTACCCAAGAAGGCTCTAAACCGGTTGGATTGCAAAGGGTTGGAGCTAAAGCCAAGTAACATCATTGTCAGGGCCTTTGACGGGTCTAAAAGGATGGTGCATGGTGAGGTTAATATTCTAATTAAAGTTGGTTCTCAGGTCTTCAATTCTACATTCTACGTGATGGACATCCGTCCATCCTATTCTTGTTTGCTGGGTCGTCCATGGATCCACAAAGCTGAGGCTGTAACCTCAACGCTCCATCAGAAGCTAAAGTACCCTGTTAGAGGGAAGATTGTGACAGTTCAAGGGGAGGAGGAGTACATGGTCAGCCACCTCAACTCATTAAGATATGTAGAGATGGATGGGGAGTTTATTGAGACCCCATTTCAGCACTTTGAAGAGGTTCCTCAGACACTGGCATCAGCTGAGACTGTGGTTGAAGATTCTCCTATGAAGATGGCTTCCTTAAAGGATGCTCGGGCTGTTATTGAGAAGGGTGAGTGTGCAAATTGGGGCCGACTTCCTGATTTTACTCAGAAGATTAACAAGTTTGGTTTGGGTTTCACTGCAGAAGCTCAAAGGGCTGTCCGAAGTGCAAGGATTGGAAGACCTCCTGTGTTCATCAATAACTCGGGAGTAAATGCCATTGAAGATGATGTGGAGGAGTCTGAATTCGACAACTGGATCTATCCTATGACCAACGGTGGACCAAGAAACTGGACAACAAAGGACTTCATCCCTATTACTTTTGTTAACCAGTAATGAACTCTTTGTTTTGGATTTGTAACAGATAATTTTTCGAAACTTTATGGCCGGTGTCTTACCTGGGGCACCGTGGCTTCATTTGTGAGGGCTTTTGTGTGCCATTTTCATATATCATTAATAAAAGCATTGGACGTTTCTTGCATTTCAAATTTTGCGCTCCCTGTTTTTCTTTATTATATATTGCAAAACAGCTATTTTACACACACTCACATATACAGGTCCACATCCAATCTGGATCTCACTGGAAACGACTCTGCTACTGCCAGTTATGACTTTAAAAATCCGATCAACTTAGCCGAAGACGAAGGTAAAGATGATTGTGAAGTGCCGGGTGAACTTGCAAGACTGCTACTCTAGGAAGAGAGGGCCATTCAGCCACACGAAGAGCCAATGGAAACAGTGAATCTGGGTACTGAAACAGACAAGAAGGAAGTCAAGATCGGTGAAAATCTGGAGCTTAGTGTGAAACAACGGTTGATTCAGATGTTGCATGACTATGTTGAGATCTTTGCCTAGTCTTACGAAGATATGCCTGGGTTAGATACTGACATTGTGGTCCATCGCCTTCCTACCAAGGAAGACTGTCCGCCCGTAAAACAGAAGGTTCGCCGAATGCACCCAGAGATGTCTGAGAAAATCAAGGCCGAAGTTATGAAACAATTTGACGCTGGTTTTCTAGCAGTGACCTCTTACCTTCAGTGGGTTGCCAATGTGGTTCCGGTACTGAAGAAGGATGGTAAGGTTCGAATGTGTGTTGACTACAGGGATTTGAACAGGGCAAGCCCTAAGGATGACTTCCCTCTACCTCACATCGACATTCTGGTTGACAATACTACTCAGCACAAGGTATTCTCCTTTATGGATGGTTTCTCCGGATATAATCAAATTAAGATGGCTCCCGAAGACATGGAGAAGACCACCTTTGTTACTCAGTGGGGTACCTTTTGCTACAAGGTCATGCCTTTTGGCTTGAAGAATGCTGGGGCAACATATCAGCGTGCCATGGTTGCTTTGTTTCATGATATGATCCATCATGAGATTGAAGTATACGTCGACGATATGATTGCAAGATCCCAGACTGAGGAGGAACACCTTGACCATCTCCAGAAGTTGTTTGACAGGTTGAAGTTGTACAAGCTGAGATTAAACCCAAACAAGTGCACCTTCGGGGTGAGGTCTGGTAAGCTATTGGGTTTCGTCGTAAGCGACAAAGGTATTCAAGTGGACCCTTCCAAAGTGAAAGCCATACAAGAGATGCCAGCTCCCGAGACAGAGAAGGAGGTCAGAGGTTTTCTAGGATGACTGAACTACATTGCCCGATTCATCTCACACCTAACTGCTACTTGTGAGCCAATCTTCAAGCTACTGAAGAAAGATCAAGTGGTACGTTGGAACGATGAATGTCAGGCCGCTTTCGAAAGAATCAAAGAGTATCTCCAAGATCCACCCATCCTGATGCCACCAGTTGAAGGGAGACCTTTGATTTTATACTTGACAGTACTTGACAACTCAATGGGGTGTGTGCTGGGGCAGCATGACGAGTCTGGCCGAAAAGAGCATGCTATTTATTACCTTAGCAAAAAGTTTACCGACTGTGAGACCCGATACTCACTGCTTGAGAAAACTTGCTGCGCTTTGGCATGGGCTGATCGCCGGCTGAGACAGTATATGCTGACTCACACTACTCTGTTAATTTCAAATATGGATCCAATCAAGTATATCTTCGAAAAGCCTACCTTGTCCGAAAGAATAGTAAGATGGAAGATGATTTTGACTGAGTATGACATCCAATACACAACTCAAAAATCAATCAAGGGAAGTGTATTTGCAGACCATTTGGCACATCAGGCAGTGGATGATTACCAGTCTATGAACTTTGAATTTTCGGACGAGAACATCATGGTAGTGACTGATTGTGAGACACCTGGACCGGATGAAGGACCTGAGGAAGGATCCCAATGGTCTATGTACTTTGATGGAGCTTCAAATGCTTTGGGTAATGGCATTGGTGTTGTGATCATATCTCCTAAAGGCTCTCATACTCCGTTCACCGCCCGTCTATGTTTCAACTGCACCAACAATATGGCGGAGTATGAAGCATGCATCATGGGTCTTCGAGATGCAATAAGCCTAAGGATTAAGTTTCTAAGTGTCTTCGGAGATCCGCTCTCGTGATTAGTCAGATCAAAGGCGAGTGGGATACGAAACACCCAAATCTTATTCCTTACAAGGAGTATGTGTTGACACTGCTTCCCCATTTTGAGGAGATAACCTTTGAACACTTTCCTAGAGAGGAGAATTAGTTGGCGGACGCGTTAGCTACAATGTCTTCTATGTTCAAAGTCAAATGGGACAATGAGGCTCCCCGGATCATTATTGAAAGATTGGACGAGCCTGCACATTGCTGTGATATTGAGACTGAAAAGGTAACAGAAAAGCCCTGGTATCATGAGGTGAAGAGGTATCTTGAAGCTCAGGAGTACCCTGAGGGTGCATCTGTTAATGATAATAAGTTTCTGAGGAGGTTCGCGGCGAAGTTCTTCATCAACAATGGCATTCTTTACAAGCGTAACCATGATTCGACCTTGCTGCGTTGTATGGATAAGATTGAAGCAGAAAGAATCATGGCAGATCTACATGAAGGTACTTTCGGAACCCATTCCAGTGGACATACCATGGCAAAGAAGATCCTTCGGGCAGGATATTATTGGTCCACAATGGAAGCCGACTGTTATCAGCATTCTCGGATATGTCACAAGTGCCAAGTCTATGTTGATAAGGTGCACATACCTCCAGTTCCTCTGAACGTCTTGACGGCACCCTGGCCTTTTGCAATGTGGGGCATTGATATGATCGGTGAGATCAGACCTACAGCGTCCAACGGGCATCGTTTCATCCTGGTAGCGATTGATTACTTTACAAAGTGGGTTGAAGCAACTTCCTTTGCTACCGTAACCAAGAACGTCGTGGCACGGTTCATTTGGCACAACCTGATCTGTCGATACGGTCTACCAGATAGGATCATTACAGACAATGGTACCAATCTTAACACCAAGATGATCACTGAGCTCTGCGAGCAATTCAGGACACAACTTCATAATTCTTCTCCCTACCGGCTGAAGATGAATGGGGCTGTCGAAGCAGCAAATAAGAACATTAAGAAGATTGTGCAGAAGATGACAATGACATACAAAGACTGGCACGAGATGTTACCATTCTCTCTTCACGGGTACCGTACCTCAGCACGGACGTCAACAGGGGCAACACCCTATTCCTTGGTTTATGGCATGGAGGCAGTCTTGCCCATCGAAGTTCAGATACCCTCTCTCCGGATCATGAAGGATGCAGGTTTGAGCAAAGATGACTGGATTCAGACCCGACTTGATCAACTGAACCTAATCGATGAGAAAAGACTTACTGCTATTTGTCATGGTCAGACGTACCAAAAATGGATGATAAAGGCATTTAACAAGAAAGTCAGACGACAAGAGTATCAAGTTAGGGACCTGGTAATCAAGCGCATCATTCTACCTCAAGGTGATCCCAGGGGAAAATGGACCCCTACTTACGAAGGGCCATTTGTAGTTAAGAACATTTTCTCAGGAGGAGCAATGATTCTAACCACCATGGATGGCGACGCCCTTCCTCACCCCATCAATGCAGATATAGTAAAAAGATACTACGCATAATCAAAGACCCGCTAGGTTGACTGGCCTAGGAAAAAATAAGGGCTTCCTGGCAAACCAAAAGGGTTCGGGCAAAAATAAGAGATGAAAATGAAAAAATTTGTACACCCGGCAAGTCGAAAACCTGAAAAGGAGGCTTGGGAAAAAATGGGTATCCCGGTGGACTGAAAACCCGAAAGGGTGGTCCAGGAAAAATTAGGGATTAAAGCGTAACACTATGTCTCATTGGATCACCTTGCATCCAGACTTCGGTATCAACTATCAAGCTCGGATGGCACCAATCAATCAGATTCATCTTCAACTAAGCAGCAAAGTGATGAGATGCTTGAAGATATAAAGGCAATAGTAGAGTTGGAACCCAGTGGGATTATTCACATAAATGTTTTATTTCCTTTTCACAAATTGTATAAATTTTATTTGTTCGGCGGCGCCCTCTTACTAGGACGTCAGCCTCTTGTACAAAAATGCATATTTACAGGCAAACTTCAAAATCAATACAAATTCATTTTCAGACAAATTTCAAATTGTTTTTCCTTTATCTGTTTTGTTTTGCAAAGAACATCCAATGTTCATTTTTGATATATGCATTTGACATTAATTATTGTTCATAAATATTTACATGTGAAACAAAGGACGAATTGCGGGTAATATCATAAACAGGGGCATAAGAAATGTCCAAACTGTGTAGTTACTTTTTCCACCAAGGTACCAAGGTAGGTTCAGCTGAAAAACATGACCAAGATACCATCACTCCCCGCAGAGTAAAGCAGTAATGGTAGCTCTCCCTACTGAGACTTGCAACTATGAACGAATCAACAATGCTCTCCCCAAGCAGAGTTAATCTACCATCAGCCCTGAAAAGGTTGGGTATCCCCAGAAGGTCTTAATATTCATCAGCGGAGTATAAAGACATTCCCCAGCAAGTATAAGGATACCCCCGACAGTCTTAACATTCCTCAACGGAGTATAAGAATGTTCCCCGGCGGAATACAAGATACCCCTGGTGGAGCCATTTCCCCAGCGCAGTCTAAAAGGCTTCCCCGCCAGAGTTGAATCATCTTCCCCAGTAGATTCTGGAAGCTTATCCCCTGCAGAGCGCAAATAAATCTCCCCAGCCAAATTCAGAAGGTTATCCTCACAAGAGTCTAACTGGGTTATCCTCAGCAAGTTGCAACTAAAAGATCATCCCCAGCGAAGTTCTTTCTATCCCCAACGGAGTTCATCATCAAAATCCCCAACTGAGCTTATCAACAGAATCCCCAGCGGAGTTATCGTTAAAATCTTCAGCAGAACGTCTCCTCCCCACAGAGTAATTCCCCTCGGAGTAATCTCTTCATCAGTTTATTCCCCCCAACGGAGTTTTTCTCTCCTACAGGTTTACCATCTTCGTTCATCATCCCCAGCGGAAACGAAGAACTCAGCTCTATTCTCCAGCAGCTCCGGGATTTATTTTCCCCAGCTAAAACATCACATTTCCATACACCATGATACATGCATATACGCATCATACCATACAATCTCATTTATGTTGAGAACATCATTGCTTGATCCATCTTATGCATTGCATATGACTGACCTTTTACCTTTCAGGAAAGATGCAGTTAAGTTCTCAAGCTTAGTCGAAGACCTGACCAGTTCTTAAATCTCAATTGAATTATCCTCGATTGATAAGGTTCTCAATCTCGACAGTTTCTCTACGTCATAGTGTGAACGAGTTCTATAACCTCAACGATATACTCCATTGAGCACGAGACGGTTCCTAGATCTTGATGTTTTCCTCCGTCATAGTGTGGACGAGTTCTATAACCTCAACGGTATACTCCATTGAGCACGAGACAGTTCCTAGATCTTGATGAAGATGTTTCCCCTACGTCATAGTGTGGACGAGTACTATAACCTCAACGGTATACTCTATTGAGCACGAGTCAGTTCCTAGATCTTGATGTTTTCCTCCGTCATAGTATGGACAAGTTCTATAACCTCAATGGTATACTCCATTGAGAACGAGACAGTTCCTAGATCTTGATGAAGATGTTTCCCCTACATCATAGTGTGGACGAGTACTATAACCTCAACGGTATACTCCTTTGAGTACGAGTCAGTTCCTAGATCTTGATATTTTCCCTCAGTCATAGTATGGACAAGTTCTATAACCTCAACGGTATACTCCATTGAGCACAAGACACTTCCTAGATCTTGATGAAGATGTTTCCCTACGTCATAGTGTGGACGAGTACTATAACCTCAACGGTATACTCCATTGAGCACGATTTAGTTCCTAGATCTTGATGTTTTCCTCCATCATAGTGTGGACAAGTTCTATAACCTCAACGGTATACTCCATTGAGCACGAGACAGTTCCTAGATCTTGATGAAGATGTTTCCCCCCAGTTGAACTATGGACATGTTCTTAAGACTCAGCCGAGGCATTCTCTCAGTTGAAGTACAGGCCAGATTCCTAAATCTCAACAAAAGTTAGACTTCCCCAGCAGAATATTTTACAACAACAGGTATGCAAGTTCTCGCTAAGGAATCTCTTATGCGATCGACACTCATGCAGATGGCATCTGTAAGCCCATCCTCCTACCAGCAGTCTACAAATGGCATCTGTAATCCCATTCCCAACATCACAATGCTGATACTACACCATGCGAGTGCAAATTTTTGGGCACTCTAGTGTTCAATTATCTTCCACCTTCGGATCACGAAAGGCTCGAAAGCCAATCTATATCCTCAGGTTTAAGAAAATTGAATAGGGGCAACTGTTGTACCCCAAAATTTTCCCTCCTATATTTCTCAAGACATGTCAAGAATAATCTTCAAGTTGCTCAAGTTGGCTCAAGGGTTGGACAGTCAAATCACCTCCTAAGGCAGTCAAGTCAAAATTAGGGTTTTGTGTTGCATTAAGGTCCTCACATCCAAATGGCCTCAAGTGTTTCCCAATGTATTAATATGTTCTTAAATCCATCCATGTCAAATTTCAAGCCTTGCAGAGGAAGTTTGGTCAGTCAATTGCTCAAGAGGCCCAAAAATCGACTGTGCTAGGGCAAAAGTCAACTGTGTCCCAAATACAGTCAAACCTCAAGTTTTTTATCAACATTCTCATTTTGAAGGATAATTCATCATTTGATCAAGGTTTGATCATGATTCATCAAGGATTGCTCAAGATTCATCAAGATTCAAAAGTTGCTAAATTAGGGTTTTGTAGGAAAAGTCAACTCAACTTTGACCAAGCATAACTTTATCATACTTTATGAGAAATGACCCATCCAAATCTCATTTTAAAGAGGATTCAATTTCCTACAAACAATATTCACACCCCAATATTAAGAAATGCTCTCACAAAAAGTTACTAATTTGGACATTATAGGTCATTTTTGAAAGTCAACAAAAACACCTTTTTTTCCAAAGCTTATAACTTGAGCATGGAACATCAAAATGAGATGAGACGAAAAGGGTTGATTAGAGGACATCTCAAGGTTTCTAAAAAGTCTAATAACAACTCCAAAAGTTCAAAATTGAGGAAGTTATGCATTGTTGAAGTTGGGAATTTTTCCAAAGTTGCCAAAAGTCAACTATCCTCAAAACTCCAATTTTTGACAAAAGGGCCCACTGTTTTCCACTTGATACAGTCTTGTCATGCCACACACGTGTCCCATCTTTAATTTCATGACCAAACATTTATTTTTCTATTTTATGTCATTTTTATTGAGTTAATTCATTATTAATTAATATTAAATCAAATAAAATCTAAAAATTTATGTAAAGGGATTCTTGTGATTTGTACAGCTTGCAAATACCATGTGACACTCAATCAATTTGTATCAAGTCAAAACAAGCACAAAAAATCAGATTTGGCCTATTTTTAGAAAGCTTATAAATGGTGGTCAAATCCAATATTCCCTCTTCATTGCTTAAGGATCATGGCCCATATTTTGACCTAAAATCATTCTATTATATGCACACAAGCTAGCCATACCTAGAACATGCATAGAACTCTGCAGAAACAGCCATACAAAGTTGTGAAAAAAGCTTGAAAAGTGTGAGATCGAAAACAACATTGGAGGCCAATTCAATCCAAAATCACAACGTAGCTCTCTTGCCAGCAATCTGCTGAAGCTATAGCAACCAAAGCCAAGGCCTGAAGCTATCTGAAAAGCGCTGTAAGTGTTCTTGAAAACAACTCTGAACATGAAATCGAAACCATTCATTCTTGCATCCTTTTGATAAACTATTGGCATAATCTTGATCCTTATCAAATTTCTAACAATTCTGCATCATTCAATTTGATTTTTATGGACCATACTGTGATGCCCGATTCTAGGGTTCTTGTTCTTGTTTTTTAGGCATTTTGTGTATAGGCAAAACCAAGGCAAATAATGGTTACAGGGATGACCAGGAGGAAGAGACGAGTGCATTGGTACTCTTGGGTGTCGTTTACATGGCCTAGGGAGGATTTTTGAGAGATCCTATGAATCTTCCTGCGGATGAAAATCCGCAGGTAATGAACCAAGGTGATATGAAGAAGACGATCACGTGGCTGGGCGTGATTGGCCAATTTGAATCATAGCGCATTTTTATTTTTTTTGTAGGGCATAATTAATTATTTTACATATAATATTATCTATCCATTCCACTAACGAATAAAGCAGTTTGGTTGAGTGGCTGGGGCGCAAGCATACGAGCATTGGGACCCGGGTTCGAATCCCAGGTCCCCCAAAACTTTGTTATCATTTTATTTCAGGCTATTCCATGTGGATTCAGCAAGCAGGGAGTACCATATACCTCCAGATCTCAAAGGCTACCTAGCTACAAAGCATATCCAATGGCCTGGAATAGGAGACTACCATGGTCTCAAGTCAATGAACATGTGGACAATCATAAAAGTCCAACAAGGCTGGACGTTTTGGGCCATGGAATTTGCTAGATTCACCTCTTTTTTGGGCCCAGCACCCCCTGAGTATTTCTTTTTATATTTTATTTCTTTTCCTTATTTATTTATTATATCATCATTATTATTATCTTAATTAATTAATTAACTAATTAAATTTTTTTCATAAAATCAGAAAACCAAAAATAAAATAATATTTTCTATTTTCATTATTTTTGTAAATAAATTTTAATCAATTAATTTAGTTTTTAATTAGGTACAATTTTAAATCTTTTTGCATTAAATTAAAATTAACATAGAATTAGGGTTTTTAATATCTTTTAACCATTCTTATTTTATTTCCTTAAATAATAAAACCCAAAAATATTTTGCTTTTTAATTAATTAATTCAATTATTAATTTAGACTAATTTTTTAATTCAAAAATAACAAAAATATGCTTTATTTAATAAAAAGGGTCAAAATCCTTAAAAACACTCCGATTTAAATTTCTCGCGCGCGGATTATTTTTGATCCACATTTCAATATTGTAATTGCTTCGGGAATGTAATAGTTTTAAATTAGGATTCTATTTACCGCTTTTATTTATTTTTCGCAATTTAATTTTTAAGGGTTTGTTTTTGGCGATGTAAATACCCGACGCCTTGTAATAGCTTAGATTTATTTTTCGCAATTTAATTTCCGCAACCATTAACTGTTAGATGTTTGAATAATAGGCAATGCATGACAAGACCAATTTTAATTTAAAATCAACAGTAGCTCACCATGACATGTACAAAGATAATATAACTGAAAAACAATACACTCGCACATGCCACTCTTAGGGTACACCTCACTTGGTTGCCTCGAACGTGGTCATTGAGTATAAGAATTTTTAGAGGCCTCCCTCTTGTCCAAAGATCATAAGTTGCCTCGGAACGGTTGCCTCAGATAAAAATGATCTAAGACATTAGGGTTACCGCTAAGGCGTCCTAACATTGCTTTAGTGACCACACGTCCCCTAATCGAATTGACCCGAAAACTCCAACGACGATGCTTCCTACTCATCAATAGTGGGATAGAATTGTCTAAAGGACACTTGTACAGTTTAATTCCTTTTTGAGTAGGTAGATGTTCTTAAGTACTTGCTCCTTTTAAAAACAAAACAAAACTTTTCGCACTTACACTCCTTTCAAACAAAAACTCTTTTCAAATCCACAAACACAAAGAAAAGCAAAACTTTTGAAAACATAATGAGCAAGTACCTAAGAGCCCGTGGATAACCATGGATAGAAAGGGTGCTAACACCTTCCCTTTCTATAATCTACCTCCCGAACCCGAGAAACGTCTCAAAAAGGAATTTTTCCGTGCTTTTGTCCTTTCCTAGTTGGATAAAATAAAAGACGGTGGCGACTCTTGCTTACCGCTACATTTTGCAAAAACAAACGCAAACGTGAACCAGCATTCCTAAACAGTCAGTTCTCATTCCCACCAATCACATCAGGGGTATACTGATGTTCAGAGGTTCAGTGATTCCAGGAATGGGAATGGGATCAGAATCAACAGTTTAGTTGGATTGATGGTGATGAAGTTCTGGTTTACAGGATTCAGGGGGTTGGACCTCAGAAGTTTGTACTTCTGGTTGTAATGGTTCAAGTTGTGGAGAAGGTGGATGAGTTTCTGGTAGTGGAGAGAGTGGAATTTCTAGTTGAGGTGCTTCTGAAATGGTTTCAGAGTTTGGATTTACTGGTATGGGAGCATATATATGCTGGTCAAAGGTTTCAATATCTGATAGAACTTTTGCAAGTTCTTGTTGAGTTACTTCAATATTTGGATTTATAGGTAGGGAGTGAGATTGTGATCGGTGGAAATAGAACTGACTGTTTTGAAATGCTGGTTCGCGAAATGTCGCGGTAAGCAAGAGTCGCCACCATCTTTTATGTTCTCCAATATGGAAAGGACAAAAGCACAGCAAAATTACTTCTTTGAGATGTCTCTCGGTTCGGGAGGTAGATTTATAGAAAGGGAAGGTAGCACCATTGAGAGGTAGGTAGCACCATCGTTGTAGTTTTTCGGGTCAATTCGATTATGGGACATGTGGTCACCGAAGCAATAGTAGGACACCTTAGAAGTAACCCTAATGTCCTAGATCCTTTTTATCCGAGGCAACCGTTTCGAGGCAACTGGATCTTAGACAGGAGGGCGACCTCTAAAACACCCTATACTTGACGACCACGTTCGAGGAAACCAGTGAGGCGTACCCTAGGAGTGGCATGTGCATGTGTGTTGTTTTTCAGTTTATGTTTATCTTGTACATGTATCATGGTGATCTACGAGTTGTTTTTAATTTTCATCCAAGTCTTTCATGCATTGTAACAGTTAAGAGTGCGGAAAATAAAGTGCGGAAAGGTAAATCTACGCTATTACAAGGTGCGGGTCTATACATCGCCAAAAACAAAAACCCATTTTGGTAAATAAGTGCGAGAAAAGTAAATAAAGCGGTAAAATCCTAATTAGCTATTACATCCTCTGAGCATATACATAAATAATCAAAATAAGAATAATGCGCGAAAGAATGAATCGGGACGTCCTTAGGGTTTTGACCCTTTTTGAGAAAAGAATTAAGTTTTGTCCTTTTTTGCAATTTAATGAAAATGTTAAACCTAATTTACTAATTAATTATTTAATTAAAAGAAAAAGAATATTTTTTTTGTTTTTTATGTTTTTAATGAAAATAAAAAGAAAAGAAATTAAAAGTCAAGAAAACCCTAGTTCTAAGTTGATTTTATTTATTGTGAAAAAGATTAAAATTAACTAATTAAACTAATTAATTTGTTAGTATTTTATTTACAAAATAAATTAATAATGAAATTAATACATAATAAAAATACTATAAATATTTAATTCTGAGTTTATTATGAAAATTAATATTAATTATGTTAGTTAAATAAATAATATTAATAATAAAAAATAGTTAGTTAAAAGAAAATAAAAAGAAAAGTAATTAACCAGGGGGGTGTTGACCCCAGAATTGAGGTTTATTCCAGCAATTCTGGCCCACTAAGCCATAAAGCCACGTTGACTTTAGTAATCGCCTGCATGTTGGTTGACCAGGAAACATGATGTTCAGCATCTTTGGACCACTGGATTTGCCTTGCCAGCCACCTGGCGCTTGGATGGATGGGGTGTATGATGGAATACGTTTAGTAGCCTGCATGTGAATATATGATGAAAAATTATAATGCGTTTGGGTGGACCTGGGAATCGAACCCAGGTCCCAATGATGAACGTCCACCTCACCTTCCACTGAGCCACGCGCGCGTATCTGTTATTATAATGATCAAAAGAATTAATATATGACAAAAACAATTATGCTGGATAAAACAACAATTACGCGCGCGATATTTGAACCATCCATTCAGGGGCTTACACGTCCTTCGTCTCCTACCTTTTTCCTGTAAAACAAAAGCAATTAGCGGGGGTTTTTAACCCCCACAAAATAACAAAAGGAAAAATAGCGATTAGGATTCTGGGTTATATAAATAGGGCGCGAGGGTTGGTTTGAGTTCGTCTTGTCCAGGCGGTTCCAACCATGGGTCTTAGAAGGCTTGATTTTTCCTATGCTGAAAAGCCCTAATCTGGAAACTCAAAAAACCTAAAAATCGTTAATGGAAATTCATAATTCAGTGCATGATAATCTAATTAATCAATACCAATAGCTTTGTATGGATGCAAGCAACATAAAACAGGCCATAAATCACATCAAATGTTCATGAATTGGGAGTTTCGATTATGGCAAAAGTGTGTAAACCGTATGACTGAAGTGAGTGATTCTTTGAGTGTTAAGGCTTGTTTGTGATTGCTATGCATTCCTGAATGTCCCAGCAAGATGTTGGAATCAAGAAAAGGGTTTGAATTAGCCTGGAAGGTTGAATTCAGTTTTGACTTTGTTCTTGATTTTTTTGGAATTAGTTTATGGCTTTTTGCAGCAGCTTGCACGTTTACAGCATTAGGGTTAGCTTTAGTATATGTAGTGGAATGGAATTAGGGTAAAACTTTGTCCAAAAATCCATGGCTTTATGATTTCAATATTTGATTTCAATCAAATCTTTTTCAACCTTTTTGATTGATAAAACTTGCCAAAATTGGATGATTTTGTCTCCTTGATATGTACACGAAATCTTCAGCATGTGTTGAGTTTATTTGCATCACAAAAAGATTTGAAAACCATATCTTGGTATTTTCCTACAATTAAATCAATTAAATGAATTAATAATCAATTAAAAATCCAAATAATTAAAAAAAAAAGAAAATAAACTCAAATAGGCTTGATGGGTCGTGCATATGCTTTGGGTAAAGATTCAAGAAGGAATTTGAGGCCCATTAGCAAAAATGAAGTGTTTTGAGCAAAGTTGACTTTTGTAAATTCCAAAAAATTTCCCAAATTCTCCAATGCATATCTTGCTCAATTTTGATCCTATGAACATGTTATTGGGCATTTTGGAAAGGTCTTGAAGTGCTCTAACCAATGCCTTTGGTCCCATGTCATTTGGATTTACCAATCTCAAGTTATGGTCTTTGCCTTAAAATGCCTTTTTGTTGACTTTTAAAATTGACCTATAATGTAGAAATTGATAACTTTTTGTGAGAGCATTTCTTGGATTTGGAGTGTGAAGTTGAGTTGTAGGAAATGTCATCCCCTTCAAAATGAGCATTGGATGGGATTTTTCTGATGAACCATGAAAACGTTATGCCTTGTTCAAGTTACAGTTGACTTTTCAGCTGTCCAAAAATAGAAACTTTTGCATCTTGATGATTTTTGAGCCATGCTTGTGGAATCATGATCAAGACTTGATAAAATGATGATTGTGAGCTCAAAATAAGATGTAGACCAAAAATTTTGACTTTTGACTGTAAAATGACCATTTTACCCCTGCAGTTGATTGTGAACCAAATAGGGCTTTTGACTGTGCAACTTGATGCTGGGAGTCTTGAAACTTGACATGTAGATGTTTGGCAATGTTTATAGGCATGTGATACTTGATTGGGCCATTGAAAACCTCAAATTCCTTGCAAGAACCAAAACCCTAATTTTGACTGGCTTGGGAGGATGTTTGACTATGCAACCCTTGAGAAATCTTGAAGAATATGGGAGGCAAATTTTGGGGTACAACAGTTGCCCCTGTTCGATCTTCTTAGACCTGAGAATGTAGATTGGATTGCGTGCCTTTCGTGATCCGAAGGTGGAAGATGATTGAACACTAAAGTGCCCATAAATTTGCACTCGCATAGTAGAATATCAGCAATGTGATGTCGGGAATGGGCTTACAGATGCCATTTGGAGAGATGGTGGATAGGAGGATGGGCTTATAGATGCCATCTAGATATGTGACAGAACCTTGTCGGGAATGGGCTTATAGATGCCATTTGGAAATATAATGGACAGTTGTGGAGATGGGCTTATAGATGCCATCTGAAGGTGTCAATCGCGTAAGAGATTCCTTAGCGAGAACTTGCGTACTTTGAGAAAGGAAGATGGTTTCCTGGCCTGTTACAGGGGTTGATCTTCAAACTCTTCATGCAGATATGCCCTGGCTAGATACAGGTATCGAATCCATAATCAATTGCTCACAGATGTGCCCTGGCTAGATAGAGGAATCAAATCCGGAACTTGAAAAGGTTGCTTACAGACGTGCCCTGGCTGGATACAGGTATCGAATCTACAAACAATCGCTCACAGATATGCCCTGGCTAGATACAGGAATCGAATCCGGAACTTCAAAAAGTTGCTTACAGACGTGCCCTGGCTGGATACAGGTATCAAATCTACGAACAATCACTCACAAATATGCCCTGGCTAGATACAAGAATCGAATCCGGAACTTCAAAAAGTTGCTTACAGACGTGCCCTGGCTGGATACAGGAATCGAATCTCTAAACTCTTCATGCAGACATGCCCTGGTTGGATACAGGTATCGAATCTACAATTAATCACTCACAGATATGCCCTGGCTAGATATAGGAATCGAATATGGGATTGGTCGCTTATAGATATGCCCTGGCTGGATACAGGTATCGAATCTCTAAACTCTTCATGCAGATATGCCCTGGCTGGATACAGGTATCGAATCTACAATCAATTACTCACAGATATGCCCTGGCTAGATGCAGGTATCGAATCTGGAATTTGTCGTCTACAGATATGCCCTGGCTGGATACAGGTATCGAATCTCTAAACTCTTCATGCAGATATGCCCTGGCTGGGTACAGGTATCGAATCTACAATCAGTCACTCACAGATATGCCCTGGCTAGATACAGGAATCGAATCTGGAATTGGTCGTCTACAGATATGCCCTGGCTGGATACAGGAATCGAATCTCTAAACTCTTCATGCAAACATGCCCTGGCTAGATACAGGTGTCGAATCTATAATCAGTTACTCACAGATATGCCCTGGCTAGATACAGGTATCGAATCTGGAATTAGTCGTCTACAGATATGCCCTGGCTAGATACAGGTATCGAATATGGAATTAGTTGTCTACAGATATGCCCTGGCTGGATACAGGTATCGAATCTCTAAACTCTTCATGCAGATATGCCCTGGCTAGATACAGGTATCGAATCCACAATCAATCACTCACAGATATGCACTGGCTAGTTACAGGTATCGAATCTGGAATTGGTTGTCTACAGATATGCCCTGGCTGGATACAGGTATCGAATCTCTAAACTCTTCATGCAGATATGCCCTAGCTAGATACAGGTGTCGAGTCTACAATCAATCGCTCACAGATATGCCCTGGCTAGATACAGGTATCGAATCCACAATCAATCGCTCACAGATATGCCCTGGCTAGATACAGGTATCGAATCTGGAATTAATCGTCTACATATATGCCCTGGCTGGATACAGGTATCGAATCTCTAAACTCTTCATGCAGATATGCCCTGGCTAGATACAGGTATCGAATCTACAATCAATTACTCACAGATATGCCCTGGCTAGATACAGGTATGGAATCTGGAATTAGTCGTCTACAGATATGCCCTGGCTGGATACAGGTATCGAATCTCTAAACTCTTCATGCAGATATGCCCTGGCTAGATACAGGTATCGAATCCATAATCAATTACTCACAAATATGCCCTGGCTAGATACAGGTATCGAATCTGGAATTAGTCGTCTACAGATATGCCCTGGCTGGATACAGGTATCGAATCTCTAAACTCTTCATGCAGATATGCCCTGGCTAGATACAGGTGTCGAATCTACAATCAGTTACTCACAGATATGCCCTGGCTAGATACAGGAATCGAATCTGGAATTGGTCGTCTACATATATGCCCTGGCTGGATACAGGTATCGGATCTCTAAACTCTTCATGCAGATATGCCCTGGCTGGATACAGGTATCAAATCTACAATCAATTACTCATAGATATGCCCTGGCTAGACGCAGGTATTGAATATGGAATTTATCGTCTACAGATATGCCCTGGCTGGATACAGGTATCGAATATCTAAACTCTTCATGCAGATATGCCCTGGCTGGATACAAGTATCGAATCTACAATCAATTACTCACAGATATGCCCTGGCTAGATATAGGAATCGAATCTGAAATTGGTCGTCTATAAATATGCCCTGGCTGGATACAGGTATCGAATCTCTAAACTCTTCATGCAGACATGCCCTGGCTGGATACAGGTATCGAATCTACAGTCAGTCACTCACAGATATGCCCTGGCTAGATACAGGAATCGAATCTGGAATTGGTCGTCTACAGATATGCCCTGGCTGGATACAGGTATCGAATCTCTAAACTCTTCATGCAGATATGCCCTGGCTAGATACAGGTATCGAATTTGGAACTTAAAACGTTGGTCGAGATAGCTTTCCTGGATGGATACAGGCGTAGACCTCTAATCAGTTGCTCATAGATATGCCCTGGCTAGATACAGGTATCGAATCCGGAACTTCAAAAGGTTGATCGAGATAGCTTTCCTGGCTGGATACAGGCGTAGACCTCTAATCAGTCGCTTACAGATATGCCCTGGCTAGATAAAGGTATCGAATCTGGAACTGCGACAGTTGATAGTAATCATCTTTGGATTGACCTTTTTCCTAAAAAGGCAAACATCAATTGTATGAAATGTCATGATGTATGAAATGCATGATGTCATGATGTTCAGAGATAGTGTAGTATGCACTTTATCATGTATGTAAGCAGGATGTATGGTAATGTGATGTTTATGAATGTATTTTCGTCTAGGAAAATAAATCCTTGGCGAATGCCGGGAACTTGAATCCTGGGCTGACGTTGAAGAGTAGAGTTCTTCGTTTCCGCTGGGGGATGATGATTGCAAGAATAAACTGGTAGGAGAAGATGACTCCGTTGGGGAATTAACTTGGTGAAGAGATTAGTCTGCGGGGAATTACTCTGTGGGGAAAAGATACTTCGCTGAGATTTTGGTGATAACTCCGCTGGGGATTCCTGTTGATAAGTTTTGTCGGAGGATTTGATGAACTCCGCTGGGGATAGGAAGAACTTCTCCGAGGACGATCTTTCCGTGGTAATTAGCTGAGGATAACCCAGTAAGGTTCTGGTGGGGAATGATCTTTGAATATGGTCGGGGAGAGATACGTTGGTACTCTGCAGGGGACAAGCTTCCAGACTCTACTGGGGATAAGCTTCCAGAATCTACTAGGGATAAGCTTCCAGAATCTACTGGGGAGAAGCTTCCAGAATCTATTGGGGAGATGGTTCAACTCTCCTGGGGAAACTTTTGGACTGTACTGGGGAAGTGGCTTCACTGGGGTGTCTGGTATTCCGCCGAGGAACAATCTTATATTAAGACTGCCGGGGACGCTTGCTTGAGGAATATCTGCATATTCTGCTGGGGAATATTGAGATCTTCTGGGGATACCCAACTTCCTTAAGGCTGACAGTAGGCTAACTCTGCTTGGGGAGAGTGTTGCTGACTTGCTGGAGATACTGTGCCTTTTCGGGGCTGACGGGAGACCAGCTCTGCTTGGGGAGAGTATGGCCGAATCTTGTCTTACTCTGCAGGGAGTGGAGGTATCCTGGTCAAACTCTTCAGCCGAATCTACCTTGTACCTGGGAGACAGAGCAGCTTGTACAGTGCGGACAACTTTTATTGCCCCAACTTTTGTGGGAGAAGATACCTGTGGAGGTGCTTGATAACTGCCAATAGACAAATCTTCGTCTGGTAGGCAAGTGACGAGATGACGGGACATAGTCGTACGCTTTTGATCCCTAATTTTTGCCTGGACCGCCCTTTCTGGTTTTTAGTCCATCGGGATACCCTTTTTTGCCCAAGCCGCCTTTTCAGGTTTTCGACTTGCCGGGTGTACAGATTTTTTCATTTTCATCCCTTATTTTTGCCCGAACCCTTTTGGTTCGCCGGGAAGCCCTTATTTTTGCCTAGGTGTGTCAACCTAGCGGGTCTTTGATTATGCGTAGTATTTTTCCGACTATGTCCATACTCTCAGAGTGCAGGGAGTTGTCATTGTCAGTAGCATTGTGTTGCTATACCACCAGAAGATGTTTGATCATGCAAGCCTCGTTGCTGGAATCCATGTCTAATGCCCCAAGTGACTCAGATGGAGATTTTCCCCTGGCTATTTGGCATTTTGAGAGATTCCTTGAATCTTGACTTGACTGCCCCAGATGATGGACAATGATCATGTCGTGCCCCTTGATTGGGAGATGTTTTTCCACTTGATGTGATCCTTTTTATTGAAAAGGTTTTTTGTTCACTAGATATTCGTCGTGCGAATTTCTCTACTGTTCGAACAAATAGTCATATGCAAACAATGTTATTTTAAGAACGCAAAGCTTATGTCTGTCTTGAAGTTTTTTGAAAATGCAGTTTTCAAATGAATTTTTGTAAAATGTGATGTCAACTCAAGATTTTACAGCAAGCCCTACAGGAGTCAGGATACCTTTGGTAACAATATGCTTTCGAACTAACCCATGCTTCAGCTAGGAATTTTAAGGGTTATAACGTGGCCTGGTTCACGGTTTAAGAAACAAAGGATAAAGGCTCAAACTTTATTTGTACCCACCCATCCTTCGTGATGTTCTTCGATCCTAAACTCAGCTAATCGTACGTTAGACCTTGTTTGAGTCTTTGCTCTGATATTCCAGTGATGGTTCAGATACCGAAAGTTTTATTTTGACCAGGAAGTCATTTCTTCTTTTGTTGAGGGTTTGTAGGACCTATTTCTTTTCGATTTTATTATCCCTGTTTTTTGCCTGAACTGTTTCTTTTTATAATTACAGTCAGCGGGATGCCCCAGTTTTTGTAAGTCTCCTTCATAGGTTTTGACTTAATGGGCTTTTATTTCTGAGAGACAATGACTGCCTTTCCTTACGATTATAGGGAACCATCACTGTCTTTTATTTTGGAAGGACTCCTTTGATGCCATTCATTGTGCACCTAGATCAACTGAGAGAACTACCCTGCCCCAGGTTATGATTAAGGGTTTTAATTTATGAAAAGAAAAACTCCAACTTCTTTGGCTCAAAGGCGTTGACGAGGGATTATCTTCCTTATTACTCCACTGTTTAGGATTTGAAACAATGCCTGTACCTCATCAGCGGGGTTTGTTCAAAAGCATACTGTAAAGATCGTGGTATCGTTTTTGTCATCCTCCCTCAAAAGGCTTAGAGTTGTTAATCGAGAGTTGAGCATCACAACAAAAAAATGAAAGCAATTTGAATATAGTGAATACGAATGGATTAATTCAAAACAGACATATGCGATGCATTAATGAAAGTAACAACGTTTGACATGAATAAATGTTTAAACAATCAAAGAAAAATACAACTTGAACATTCGAATGAACAAAAGTTTTCTAGTCTCAGGACTTGTCACTTCAAATGGTGAACCTTGGAGGGATGGTAGAAAAACTCAGCCTGACCATCTTGTGTGAATTCTAATGCTCCTTCATCAATCAGGTCCTGGATCTTGTTCTTCAGAGTCCAACAATCGTTTGTGTCATGTCCTGGACTGGCAGGGTGGTAAGCACACCTTTTATTGGGATGATAGGTAGGAGCTGAGGTGTTGGGATTCCGGGGAGGAGCCCTTAATGTGATCAGATTCAATCTCAACAGGCGTTGTAAAGCTTGAAACAGAGACATGTTGAGCTGGGTGAATTGCCTCCTGGGCTTGTCTGGCTTGCTCTGATCAACCCATTGTTCTCGGTGAGGTCGTTGTTGGACCTGTGAAGTAGTAGCAGCTCGGAGAGATCTATTCATCAAACCAAACCTTTGACTTCTTGGGGGATGATTACTGGTTTGGTCTCTAACCCTGACTACTTGCTTCATACTGTCTTGCTGAAGCTGGTGAGGTTGATGCTGAATTTATGACCCTGAAGCAAGTTGAGGAGCTTTTCCCTTGTCTTCTTGTCTCAAAGGGAATTTAATGATGACTGGATCTTCAACCTTAGATGTTTGCCCCGGTTGGTTATCTCGAAGCAGTTGGTTGACGAGAACCCTGAGCTCTTCTTATCTTCGAGCTAAGTCTTGAATGAGAGTCATCTGTCCCAGCATCTAGGTTCTCATTGTATCCACCTCAGCTTGCAGATGTTTCAGCCATTCATCCTTACTGTCTTCTGGACTGTTCTTGACCAAATTCCCCATGAGGAGTGTTCTCAACTCTTCCTGCCCCTTGGATAGGTTTAGGAAGATTTCCCTGAACTGAGTCTCTTGAGTATGAAGATCCTGGTTGTCTTGTTGGGAAGCCATTGCTGAAATAAACAGCGAGAACATGAGAAACCTGTAAAGGGTGACCTGTTATGCAATGATATGTATGTATGCATGCAATGTTTTCAAGGATCTCGCTGGGTAAACAAAGAAACTTGTTAGAATTTGGTTAGCTTGATTGAAGGAACTTCATGTTGTTGAGAGTCCTTCTTCAAGAGTCAAAGCTCACCGTATCGAGTGGGTCATAGCCCCTGACTCAAGTTATCATGTTTTGATCTCCAAACAACCTTGGCTAGAGGAAAATAAATCCCCTTTGCCCCTTGCTAGACATTTGGTTCATCATGACCTGCATCACAAACCCTTGAGATCCTTGAAATGGGTTAGTCCTTATGCAGGATGTATGCAATGGTATGATGGTATGATGTTATGCTATGCGTGGAGTGATGTAAGTAAACCCTGCAATGAGTCCAAATTATTGGATAAGGACTGTAAACAAAACCTGCAAGGAACTCATGCTGTCAGATAACAAGAATGTGCAAGTAGTTCAAGTTTGAAGTCACACAAGTCACACATATAGCCTTAAGTTTAGGCTGGCATGGAGTTCGTAGGTAAGTACCCTCTTGAAGTTAGTTGGCTCAAAACATGTCCTATAAATAGTAACCGGGTTCTAAGGAGCTCAATATCATTGGATTGTTTTCTATGTTCATTGTTTTGATTTAGCCACTTAACTGGCGACCAAAATATTCCAAGAAAACAACCCTCAATGAGTGTAGTATCGAGTATCTACCAACTTCGGACTGCACCAAAGTCGGTCATCTCACTACCCCTAAAGAGGCCAGGATGGTCAAGTAAGGTTCTAGGTCAGTTGATGCTTCACGACACCACGCGGCGGCCCCGTACTCTCCTTGACTTGACTCAAGGGTTACCGGTACTCATCGAAGTTCCACATCAACGTAGCAACTGCTTCAACCATGTCGGTATACCCCGCACAGTTCCCTCACAGTTTGTTGCTACCTAAAGGGTATTCCCCAGATCCGGGTTAGGATCTATAAAGCTCCGATGCAAGCCCACAATATTAAAGCATTCAAGGCATACAATTGAAAACATAAGTGATCTAATCCTAAGGTACACCTCACTTTATAAATCTCCCCAGCAGAGTCACCAGTTCTGTGATCGGTGGAAATAGAACTGACTGTTTTAAAATGCTGGTTCGCAAAATGTCGCGGTAAGCAAGAGTCGCCACCGTCTTTTATGTTCTCCAATATGGAAAGGACAAAAGCACAACAAAATTCCTTCTTTGAGATGTCTCTCGGTTCGGGAGGTAGATTTATAGAAAGGGAAGGTGTTAGCACCCTTCTATCCATGGTTATCCATGGGCTCTTAGGTACTTGCTCACTCTATGTTTTCAAAATTTGTTTGCTTTTCAAGTGTGTGTGGGTTTTGAAAAAGTTTCATTTGAAAAATTTCTAAGTAACTCTTGTATCTGTCCTCAAGAGTGTATGAAAAATTTGTTTGAAAACCTTTTGAAAGTGTAGGTGCGAAAAGTTGTTTTGTTTGTTTGAAAGAGCAAGTACCCAGGAGAATCTACCTACTCTAAGGAATTAGGCTGTGTAAGAGTCCTTTAGATAGTGCTATCCCACCATTGAGAGGTAGGTAGCACCATCGTTGTAGTTTTTCGGGTCAATTCGATTATGGGACATGTGGTCACCGAAGCAATAGTAGGACACCTTAGAAGTAACCCTAATGTCCTAGATCCTTTTTATCCGAGGCAACCGTTTCGAGGCAACTGGATCTTAGACAGGAGGGCAACCTCTAAAACACCCTATACTTGACGACCACGTTCGAGGAAACAAGTGAGGCGTACCCTAGGAGTGGCATGTGCATGTGTGTTGTTTTTCAGTTTATGTTTATCTTGTACATGTATCATGGTGATCTACGAGTTGTTTTTAATTTTCATCCAAGTCTTTCATGCATTGTAACAGTTAAGAGTGCGGAAAATAAAGTGCGGAAAGGTAAATCTACGCTATTACAAGGCGCGGGTCTATACATCGCCAAAAACAAAAACCCGTTTTGGTAAATAAGTGCGAGAAAAGTAAATAAAGCGGTAAAATCCTAATTAGCTATTACATCCTCTGAGAAGATACATAAATAATCAAAATAAGAATAATGCACGAAATAATGAATCGGGACGTCCTTAGGGTTTTGACCCTTTTTGAGAAAAGAATTAAGTTTTGTCATTTTTTGCAATTTAATGAAAATGTTAAACCTAATTTACTAATTAATTATTTAATTAAAAGAAAAAGAATATTTTTTTTGTTTTTTATGTTTTTAATGAAAATAAAAAGAAAAGAAATTAAAAGTCAAGAAAACCCTAGTTCTAAGTTGATTTTATTTATTGTGAAAAAGATTAAAATTAACTAATTAAACTAATTAATTTGTTAGTATTTTATTTACAAAATAAATTAATAATGAAATTAATACATAATAAAAATACTATAAATATTTAATTCTGAGTTTATTATGAAAATTAATATTAATTATGTTAGTTAAATAAATTATATTAATAATAAAAAATAGTTAGTTAAAAGAAAATAAAAAGAAAAGTAATTAACCAGGGGGGTGTTGACCCCAGAATGGAGGTTTATTCCAGCAATTCTGGCCCACTAAGCCATAAAGCCACATTGACTTTAGTAATCGCCTGCATGTTGGTTGACCAGGAAACATGATGTTCAGCATCTTTGGACCACTGGATTTGCCTTGCCAGCCACCTGGCGCTTGGATGGATGGAGTGTATGATGGAATATGTTCAGTAGCCTGCATGTGAATATATGATGAAAAATAATATAATGCGTTTGGGTGGACCTGGGAATCGAACCCAGGTCCCAATGATGAACGTCCACCTCACCTTCCACTGAGCCACGCGCGCGTATCTGTTATTATAATGATCAAAAGAATTAATATATGACAACAACAATTATGTTGGATAAAACAACAATTACGCGCGCGATATTTGAACCATCCATTCAGGGGCTTACACGTCCTTCGTCTCCTACCTTTTTCCTGTAAAACAAAAGCAATTAGCGGGGGTTTTTAACCCCCACAAAATAACAAAAGGAAAAATAGCGATTAGGATTCTGGGTTATATAAATAGGGCGCGAGGGTTGGTTTGAGTTCGTCTTGTCCAGGCGGTTCCAACCATGGGTCTTAGAAGGCTTGATTTTTCCTATGCTGAAAAGCCCTAATCTGGAAACTCAAAAAACCTAAAAATCGTTAATGGCAATTCATAATTCAGTGCATGATAATCCAATTAATCAATACCAATAGCTTTGTATGGATGCAAGCAACATAAAACAGGCCATAAATCACATCAAATGTTCATGAATTGGGAGTTTCGATTATGGCAAAAGTGTGCAAACCGTATGAATGAAGCGAGTGATTCTTTGAGTGTTAAGGCTTGTTTGTGATTGCTATGCGTTCCTGAATGTCCCAGCAAGGTGTTGGAATCAAGAAAAGGGTTTGAATTGGCCTGGAAGGTTGAATTCAGTTTTCACTTTGTTCTTGATTTTTTTGGAATTAGTTTATGGCTTTTTGCAGCAGCTTGCACGTTTACAGCATTAGGGTTAGCTTTAGTATATGTAGTGGAATGGAATTAGGGTAAAACTTTGTCCAAAAATCCATGGCTTTATGATTTCAATATTTGACTTCAATCAAATCTTTTTCAACCTTTTTGATTGATAAAACTTGCCAAAATTGGATGATTTTGTTTCCTTGATGTGTACACGAAATCTTCAGCATGTGTTGAGTTTATTTGCATCACAAAAAGATTTGAAAACCATATCTTGGTATTTTACTACAATTAAATCAATTAAATGAATTAATAATCAATTAAAAATCCAAATAATTAACAAAAATAAGAAAATAAACTCAAATAGGCTTGATGGGTCGTGCATATGCTTTGGGTAAAGATTCAAGAAGGAATTTGAGGCCCATTAGCAAAAATGAAGTGTTTTGAGCAAAGTTGACTTTTGTAAATTCCCAAAAATTTCCCAACTTCTCCAATGCATATCTTGCTCAATTTTGATCCTATAAACATGTTCTTGGGCATTTTGGAAAGGTCTTGAAGTCCTCTGACCAATGCCTTTGGTCCCATGTCATTTGGATTTACCAATCTCAAGTTATGGTCTTTGACTTAAAATGCCTTTTTGTTGACTTTTAAAATTGACCTATAATGTAGAAATTGATAACTTTTTGTGAGAGCATTTCTTGGATTTGGAGTGTGAAGATGAGTTGTAGGAAATGTCATCCCCTTCAAAATGAGCATTGGATGGGATTTTTCTGATGAACCATGAAAACGTTATGCCTTGGTCAAGTTACAGTTGACTTTTCAACTGTCCAAAAATAGAAACTTTTGCATCTTGATGATTTTTGAGCCATGCTTGTGGAATCATGATCAAGACTTGATCAAATGATGATTGTGAGCTCAAAATAAGATGTTGACCAAAATTTTTGACTTTTGACTGTAAAATGACCATTTTACCCCTGTAGTTGATTGTGAACCAAATAGGGCTTTTGATTGTGCAACTTGATGCTGTGAGTCTTGAAACTTGACATGTAGATGTTTGGCAATGTTTATAGGCATGTGAGACTTGATTGGGCCATTGAAAACCTCAAATTCCTTGCAAGAACCAAAACCCTAATTTTGACTGGCTTGGGAGGATGTTTGACTGTGCAACCCTTGAGAAATCTTGAAGAATATGGGAGGGCAAATTTTGGGGTACAACAGAGATCCTCTAAGATTTAAAGTTTATGAGGGGTCAAATTCAATGTCAAAGTCATCAAGTGTTTGTGGAGTAGGGTTTTCTGATTGAGTGGGGATTGGTACAGATGTTGATATATATACTGAATCTAAAACAATTACAGAAGAAGGATTACCTCTCTTTTTAGCTGCTTTGGGAGTGCGCTGGGATGATCCTTCTGCTGCAGCCTTTCTTTTCTTGTTTTTCTTCAGCACAACTTCTGGAACCTTCTGCTGCAGATCCTGAATGTTTAAATCTGGTGCTGTACCATCTGCCTTGCATGCATCCAGATATCTGACTATCATCTCAGGTTTGGAGTCAATTTCTGAGAACATGGGAAAGTTATCCAGAGGGATTCTTTTGCTGGAGATGGTTGCAAAAGAAGTGACATTGGGTTCCTTCTTAATGTTATCAATGATCTTCATCTTCTTCAGATTCTTTGCATTCAACTATTTCCCAACAGTAGCTTCTAAAGTGCTGATTTCCTGAGCTTCTGTTAGATGATCAATCAGCTTATTCTCTGTTAGAATATATGATATGAGCCTTCCTAGGGGTATCCAGTCCCTTTTTGTGCGCTCCTCTTCTCCGGTATCCTTAACACTAGTCCTTAGATGGTTGAACAGCAGATGAGCCAGATTCACCTTAATCTTCTAGGAGATGAAGTAGATCAGAAACTGATGATCAATGTTGATGTAGTCAGGAGAGCTGGTTGGCTTCCTGTGGTTTATGCATCCCTGAATAATCTTAGCCAATATTCTGTGATGGTCTTTTAGATCCCTTATCTTGCTGGAGGGAAGACCCAGAGTGAAGATTTCTCTAGCAATTAGGGCGACATCAGCACATCTTTCAGCCATGTCTATGCATCTTACGCCACCACCATTGTAGCCTATCAATCTTGAAATAAGGTCTTCAGTTATGACTATCTTCTTCCCCATTATATACGAAGTAACTTGATGGTTGGAAGATGAAGCATGAATCCAAAATTCCTTCACAAGGATTGAGAACGTTAGACCTACCAGACGGTCAAAATACCTGTTCCATGCTTGAGCTTGTACTTCTTCAGATAGATTGAACCCGTTCTCTTGAAGACTGTTAAAGTCCACAATCAATTCTAAGAGTACTTCTAGATTTTTGATGGGCGTGAGAAGAGTTCTGAAGGGTTCTTCATATTTTTCTGAGGAATCTGTTGTGAGTACTGGAAGTTGGGTTGCTTGAGGAAGACATGTTTACACAAAAAGTTTTGAGAAGAAAGTGAAAGGGTTTTGAGAAAAAAATGCAAACTGAAATCAATTAGATTGTAGAGAGAGTGAAAGTGAAAGAGTGTAAAGAATGAGAAATTTTTTTAAATAGATTTTGAAAAAGATTTTGAAAACGTAAACGGCAAGAGAGAGAAATAAATTATAATGATTATGAGCATTAATGACAGCTGATTTTGGGGGATTCAGAAAGATATTGGAACGGTTACCCATGACATGTGTCCCAATGCATCCAATCAGCGCTTTTGACCTTTCAGAAAAGTGAACGCGTGTTCAGCCTCAGAAAGTAGCTGATGAATGGATGCCAATTATTTGCTTGAGTGAACAGCACATTTCTATCCTTGAAATGAAGCGCTCAGATCTTCATGGATAGATTCTGATACAGTCTGTACTTCTAAAGATCTGAAGGCAGATTGATCAGTAGTTCACAGAAAATAACCCAAAATTCTGAAAGTTAAGATATGGAAATAAAACTGTTTTATTCTGGGCAAAGCTTCATGCTGAGATGTTTCAGAATGAAGTTAAACCTATCTTCAGAAAGAGGTTTTGTAAAGACATAAGCCCATTTATGGTCTGTGTTAATAAATTTTAAATTGAGAATCCCTTTCTGAATATAGTCCCTAATAAAATGATGTTTTATTTCTATATGCTTAGCCCTAGAATGCAAAATAGGATTTTTACTGAGACAAATAACAGAAGTGTTTTCATAGAGGATATGGATGTTACTCTCAAATATATTGAAGTCCTCAAGTTGACTTTTCATCCAGAGCATTTGCGTGCTACATCCAGATGCTGCTATATATTCAGCTTCTGTTGTTGATAGAACTATTGTGGATTGTCTTTTACTGGACCATGAGATCAGATTTTCTCCCAGAAACTGGCAGCTTCCAGAAGTGCTTTTACGTTCTATTCCGTCTCCAGCAAAATCAGCATCACAGTATCCTACTAAGCTGTAATCACTTGTTTTTCTCTGTAGACCTTTTGTTCTACCTTGTTACTTACCTCTTCTTTTTCCAGAATGCATGTGGGATGCATTGGAATTCTTGAGGGCTTACATTCTGAGAGATCAAATTTCTTCAGAAGTTCTCTGACATATTTGCTCTGATGAATGTAGGTTCTTCAGGAGTTTGATTGATCTGAATGCCCAGAAAGAACTTTAGTTCCCCCATTAGGCTCATCTCAAATTATGACTGCATACATTTAGCAAACTCTCTTCCCATAGAGGGTTTAATGGATCCAAATATAATGTCATCAACATAAATTTGACATACTAAGATGTCATTCTTAACTGTCTTACTGAACAGGGTTGTGTCCATTTTCCCTCTGGTGAATTCCTTTTCTAACAGGAAGTTACTTAGTCTTTCATACCAAGCTCTGGGAGCTTGTTTCAGACCATAGAGTGACTTCTTTAGTTTGAAAACATATTCTGGATTTTTGGAACTTTCAAAACTAGGGGGTTAGTGCATATAAACCTCTTCTTCTATATAGCCATTTAAGAATGCACTCTTGACATCCATCTGATACAGAGTGATGCCTTTATTAATAGCAAATGAAATTAAAAGTCTGATAGATTCTAACCTGGCGACTGGAGCAAAGGTTTCTGTATAGTCTATCCCTTCTTGCTGACTATAACCTTGTGCTACCAGCCGTGCTTTGTTTCTGATGACTTCCCCTTGTTCGTTCAGTTTGTTTCTGAACACCTATTTTGTGCCTATGACGTTGAATCCTTTTGGTTTGGGAACCAGATCCCATACGTCATTTCTTGTGAACTGATTTAGCTCCTCCTACATTGCCAGAATCCAGTCATTGTCCAGAAGTGCTTCATCAATTGTTGTTGGTTCAATCAGAGAAACAAGTCCCATGAGGGATTCTTCAGAGTTTCTAAAGGTAGATCTTGTTCTGATTGGATCTTCCTTCCTTCCTAAGATTGTTTCTTCTGGGTGATCAATTCTGCTTCTGGGTGGTCTTTTCTGGAGTTGATCAACAGAAGGTGCTGGGTTGCTTGTAGTGACTCTTTCTGATGTTGAGGGAGTATCTCTGTTGAGAGCCTCTGAGTTTTCTGCAGTACTTGTGAGTTCAACTTTCATACCTGCAAGGTATTCATTCTGCTTTGACTTTTGAGAGTCAAGCTTATCATCAAACCGAACACTGATTGACTCTTCAACAATCTGTGTTTCTGTATTGTATACTCTGTACCCTCTTGAGCGTTCAGAGTATCCTAGCATAATACACTTTTGTGCTTTAGAGTCAAACTTGTTCAAATAATTTTTTGTATTCAAAATAAAACATATACATCCAAATGGGTGAAAAATAGGAAATGTTGGGTTTTATGTTCGTCCACAATTCATATGGAGTCTTTTCCAGAATAGGTCTTATGGAGATTCTATTCTGAATGTAACACGCTGTGTTTATTGCTTCTGCCCAAAAGATCTTAGCAACGTTAGTCTCGTTGATCATGGTTCTGGCCATTTCTTGCAATGTTCTGTTCTTTCGTTCTACAACTCCATTTTTCTGGGGAGTTCTAGGACAAGAGAAGTCATGCAAAATGCCTTTTTCATTAAAGAATAATTCAAAATATTTATTTTCAAATTCTCCACCATGATCACTTCTGACTTTGATGATTCTAAGATCCTTTTCATTCTGAACTTGGTTGCAGAAGGTAACAAACACAGAGTGTGACTCGTCCTTGTGCCTTAAGAACTTTACCCATGTCCATCTGCTATAGTCATCTAGGATTACTAACCCATACTTCTTGCCACTGACTGAGGCAGTTTTTACTGGTCCAAATAAGTCAATGTGCAGAAGTTCTAATGGCTTAGAGGTGGAAACAACGTTTTTGGATTTTAAAGCAGGTTTTGCAAACTTGCCTTTCTGACATGCTTCACACAGAGCATCTGAATTAAAATTCAAGTTAGGAAGTCCTCTGACCAGATTGAGTTTGTTAATCTGAGATATTCTTCTCATACTAACATGTCCCAATCTTCTGTGCCAGATCCATTGCTCTTTGTTAACAGACATAAGACATTTTACATTTTGACTTTTCAGTTCAAAAAGTTTGATTTTATAAATGTTGTTTTTCCTCTTTCCATTAAATAGGATAGTCCCATCTTTCTGACTAACAGCTTTGCATGAATTTTGATTGAAGATTATATCATAACCGTTATCACTTAATTGACTTATGGATAACATGTTATGCATTAATCCATCAACTAATAAAACATTGCTAATAGAGGGGAGATTTCCATTACCTACTGTTCCAGAGCCAATGATCTTTCCCATCTGATTGCCTCCAAAACCTACGTGGCCTCCAGGCTTAAGTTCCAGGCTTTGGAACATATGCCTTCTTCCCGTCATGTGTCGTGAGCAGCCAGAGTCCAGGTACCATGACTGGTGTTTTTGCTTTGCTGCTAAAGATATCTGCCACATGTATTATTTTATCCTTAGGTACCCACATTTTCTTGGGTCCTTATTTGTTAGTTCTACCAAAACTCTGGTTGAATTTTGGTTTGACAGAGTAATCACTACTTGTATATTTTATGTCATGTATGTGCCCATATATAAAGTGTGAATCAAGTGGAGTACGTTTTATAACAAAATCCATGGCATTTTTTGGTGTAGGAACCTTACCTTGATATCCTATCCCTTTTCTGCCATTTCTGCTAACTCCATAGATCATTGAAGCCATTTTGCTCCTGTCTATGTTTTTAGCTAGAAACTTCTGAAAGCTATGATCATACTCTTTGATGATCTCATCAACATTGCTGGGAGTTTCAGGGATTGTTTCCTTCTGAGAGTTTTGCAATTGATTTTCTAATTTTGAAATTTTATCTTTTAACTCAGAATTCTCCAATTTGAGACTCTCAGTCTTATCAGAGTCAGAAGCAAGATTCCTTTTCAGGTTTCTGAATTTGACTCTGATATGCTGATACCTTTCCATAATTTCATTAAGGCTTTCAGCTAATTCTGCCTTAGTAAAATTAATAGTAAAGTCAGGGAATACCTCTTCTGTATCTGATTCTGAATTTGAACCAGAAGCTTCACTGTCTTCAGAGACGTTTGCCATGCGAGCTATGTTTGCTCTTTCATCGTCTGATTCTGAGTCAGCTTCAGATGTATCATAATCATCCCATGTAGCCATGATACTTTTCTTCTTTTCTTTGCCAAACTTCTTTTTGGGCTTCTCCTTCTGAAGCTTTGGGCAATCACTTTTGTAGTGCCCTTGATCGTTACACTCATAGCAAATGATGTCTTTGTAGTTTGGCTTTTTGTATCCTGAAGAGCCTTCAGATCTTTTGTTTCCATAGGAGGATTCTGACCTTCTGTATCCAGAGGAAGATTCATTCTGATTTTCTGATCTTTTGGGATTCCTGAACTTCCTTTGCCTCTGCTTCCATAGTTGGTTCACCCTTCTGGAGAGAAGAGACAATTCATCTTCTTCTGATGAGGATCCATCAGAGGTTTCTTCCACAGCCTGCAAGACTTTGGAGTCAAATTTTCTGTTAGATTTTAATGCTAATGGCTTACCTTGCTTTTGAGGTTCATCTGCTTCTAGCTCTATCTCGTGACTTCTGAGGGAGCTGATAAGTTCCTCCAGAGAGATTTTGTTGAGATCCTTGGCTAGCTTAAGCGTTGGGACCATTGGCCTCCACTGTTTTGGCAAGCTTCTGATGATCTTCTTGACATGATCAGCAGTGGAATATCCTTTGTCAAGAACTTTTAGACCAGCAACGAGAATTTGAAATCTTGAGAACATAGCTTCTATTGATTCACTGTCTTCCATCTTGAATGCCTCATACTTCTGAATGAGCGCAAGGGCTTTTATTTCTTTGACTTGAATGTTGCCTTCATGCGTCATTCTCATAGAATCAAACATATTCTTAGCAGTTTCCCTGTTTGATATTTTCTCATATTCTGAATATGAGATGGCGCTGAGAAGAATTGTTCTGGCCTTGTGATGATTTCTGAACTCACGCTTTTGCTGATCAAACATCATTTTCCTGTCAATCTTCTGACCACGTACATCCACTGGGTGCGTGTATCCATCAGTCACCATGTCCCACAGATCAGCATCATATGCTAGAAAGAAACTCTCAATTCTGTCTTTCTAGTAGTCAAAGTTTTCTCCATCAAAGACTGGAGGTTTGCCACTGAATCTGTCCCTTTCTTCATTGTTGTCATTGCTGATGTTTTGACTTGGTCCTGTCATTGAGTTTTTCTGACGCTGGATCTTGTACTGACACAGTTAAGTGTTAAAGCTCAGAACCAGGCGCTCTGAAGCCAATTGAAGATGTGAAAAACACAAGAAGGGAGGGAGGGGTTGAATTGTAAAACTTAAAACAAATGGCTTGACAACACAATATTTTTATCCTGGTTCGTTTGATCTCAAACTACTCCAGTCCACCCGTCAAGGTGATTTCGCCTCTCATCAACGAGGTCTTAATTCACTATTCTCAAAGAATTACAACAACTACTTTAACAATTGTTAAAGTATTCTTGAGTACAACCACAATCCGGTTAATCTCAAGGAACTTCTTTTACAAATGAATTGAACAAGTGTGTTTTTGTTTTCTTACAAAACTGTATATCACAACTGTGATAATTACACTAAAATAAGCTTGGAATGAGATGACTTTGCTTAAGATTTGAATATGCGTGGTTTGGATAGCTTAGCAAAATTGAGTGCGTACGTACGTGCTTCTTTTCACAAGCAGTCCTGTTTATATAGGCAAGTAAGGATACGTTGTCCATAAAGCATGTTTAATGATAATAATGCACTTTCCTTTTGTAGAAGATCTTTGTCTGAAGAAAGCCGTTAGCATTTAATTCTGTCTTGAATAATTAGTAACACTTTAGAGTCTTCTTTGCTGTATCTGTTGATAACGCTTCAGAGTGTTGATGACTTGGTAAAGATGTCTTTGATCAGAGTCAAAGTGTATTTGTTTAGGCTCAGATTCTGGTCATCAAACTTCAGTGTTTCAGCGTGTAACATAGGTTACTGATCTTCTGATGCTGATTCCCTTCTGATGCTGATTCCATCAGAACTTCTGCATATACAAAGCATAATTTTAAGGAGCATAATTGTTCTTTGTATATACCTTAGAAATAATAGTATTCTATGTATTTTGTTATCATCAAAACTTTAACCAAGGGTTGTAGAATCAAACTATGTTCTAACACAGAACTCCCATCTTAAATAATTGCCATTAAATAGAGGCATGAACAAGGCATAAGCCTTCATCTTAATATTCACCAATACAAGCCATCTTAACGAGCATCAGCTCCATCTTGATATGCAATGTATGCAACACAATCATGAATGTAGTAACAACAACCACCATTAACAACATCTCAACATAACATCATCATTAGCCATAAAGCCTACGTCTTAATAGCTGCCAATTATTAGAGGTATCTCAACGTCATTCATCAACATCATTCATCAACATCATTTATCAACATAATTCATAAACATAATTTATCAACATAATTCATCAACATAATTTATCAATATAATTCATCAACATAATTTATCAACATAATTCATCAACATCATTCACAACAACTCAGCCATAACAACAATACAACGGCAGATCGACAATCCTTCAACGTTGGCCATAGGCCTACAACATGATAATGCCTATAATTCATTACTCATCTAAGGCTTACCTCTAATTACAAAACTTCTACATATTATTTTTCTACAATACTACATCATTATCATCATTAATCTTACTGTTGTGAGCCAAGCAATAATCTATAATCATCTTATCCTCATCATACTTCACAAAATCATCATAGAGATTAAAGCGGGAAGCTAACTCTAATCCTAATTTTGGTACTAGGATTATTATTCTCATCCTTCATTTTAATCCTTAAGAATGAAGTTCATTGCGTTAGCTATCCAACGCTTCAAACGGCGCCTCAAACGGAGTCCGGAAACTCAAGTTACAACCTTTGGAACGAATCTGTAAAAATCAGACTACATGAGTCGACGCATAATGTTATGAGTCGACGCGTACTGGGTTAAAATCCCGCATGAGTCAACGCGCAATCCTCTTGTATCGACTCATGCTGAGTCTGCAACATCGCATGTATCGATGCATAGTCCAATGTATCGACTCAGTCTGAGTCCAAAAGCCTGCATGTGTCGACGCATGGCCTTTGAGGTCGACTCACACTATTCTGTCATGAATATTTTCTGCGATTTCACTGCGTTTTCACTGCATTTTCACTGTGATTTCCCTTCCTTAGGCCCTAAAAACATCCTCTAATCATAGGTAATCATCAATTATAATAATCCTATATTTCTACATCGATTATACAGCATTAGGGCATCATTACTCATCTCTAAATCATTGATCTTCATCAAACAACGATATATACATTTCAATCATAAACAAAAAAACTTTTCACATCTAATCCCACTAATACTCATCATAAACCCTATTATAGAGTTAGAACCCCACCCTTACCTTAGATTGAAGGTTGCTCTACGACTTTTCCGATTGAATTTCGTTCTGCCTCTTTTCCTTCTTTTATGCAACTTTCACGTTCTCTTCCAACCCTTATTTCTTTCTCTTCTTACTGCTTCTTCTTTTCCTTATTATTTCTAAAAACTAATATAATAACCCTATAATTCTCATTATGTCTTAATGGGCTTAAAACTCCTACACCCTCTTTCTACTACTTCTAGTCCTTGAAATAAGCCCACATCAAATAATATTATTATTCTAATATTATACCATAACTTAATAGAATAAATAAATCTAATAACAATAACACATCAACTATCATCATAACCCAACTTCACAAATAATCCAAAAATAATAATTTAATTAAAGAATTAATTAAATTACGAGCGTTACACCCTGAGGTGAAGAGATACCTTGAAACACAAGAGTACCCCGAAGGAGCATCCATCAATGACAGAAAGTTCTTACGAATATTTTCAGCCAAATTCTTCCTAAGTAACAGAATATTATACAAACGTAACCATGACTCTACTCTAGCGGACATACTATGGGCAAGAAAATCCATAGAGCTGGTTACTATTGGTCAACAATGGAGACTGATTTCTATCAACACTCTAGGACTTGCCACAAATTCCAAATCTATACTGACAAGGTCCACGTGCCTCCTATCCCTCTGAACGTCATAACCGCTCTGTGGCCATTTGTAATGTGGGGCATTGACATGATTGGAGAGATCAAAGCCACTGCTTCTAATGGACATCTCTTCATTCTGGTCGCCATCGATTATTTCACTAAATGGGTCGAAGCCGCCTCATTTGCCTCAGTCACCAAGAACGTGGTAGCCAAATTCATCAAACATAATCTCATTTTTCGATATGGTATCCCCGAAAGGATCATCACCGAAAGTAGGACTAACCTCAACAATTCTATGATTACCGACCTTTGCACTCAGTTTAAAATCAAGCATCAGAATTCTTCTCCTTATAGACCTAAAATGAATGGCGTAGTCGAAGCGGCCAACAAAAACACTAAGAAGATTGTGCAGAAGATGGTAGTGACCTATAAGGATTGGCATGAGATGTTACCATTTTCTCTTCATGGCTATCGTACTTCAGCTAGGACATCAACTGGAGCAACTCCCTTTTCTTTGGTTTATGGCATGGAAGCAATTCTGCCAGTAGAAGTTCATATTCCCTCATTTAGCATTATGAATGAAGCAGGCCTAGGCGAAGAGGAGTGGGTTCAGATAAGATTGGATCAATTGAACTTGATCGATGAGAAGCGACTGGCTGCTGTTTGTCATGGTCAGATGTACCAAAAACTCATGATTAAGACTTTCAACAAAAAGATCAAGCCTCGAGTATATGAAGCTGGTGACTTGGTGATAAAGCGCATCATTCTGCCACAAGGAGACCCCAGGGGCAAATGGACTCCCACCTACGAAGGGCCATTTGTTGTCAAGAGAGTGTTCTCTGGCGGTGCCATGATGCTGACTACCATGGGTGGTGAAGACTTCCCACATCATGTGAACGCGGACATAGTTAAAAAAATACTACGCATAAAGGACCCGCTAAGTTGACACACGTAGGCAAAAATAAGGGCATCCCGATAAACCAAAAGGTTTGGGCAAAAACTAGGGATATATGCAAAAGATTGTACACCCGACAAGTTGAAAACCCGAAATGGAGACTTGGGTAAAAATGGGTATCCTGGTGGGCTGAAAACCCGAAACGGCGGTTGTGATACGGTGGCAAAACCGACTGTTTAATACTGGTTTACGTTTTGCATTTTGTGTTTGCAAAATGTCGCGGTAAGCAAGACTCGCCACCGACTTTTATTTCATCCAATCATGGAAAAGGAAAAGGAACAGAAAAAACCTTCTTTCGAGATGTTTCTGAGTACGGGGGGTAGATTATAGAAAGAGAAGGTGTTAGCACCCTTTCTATCCGTAGTTTTCTAAGGGCTCTTAGGTACTTGCTCATTTTTAAAATTTCTTGTGTGTGTTTGTCATGAAAATGTTTTTACTTCGTGATAACCCTTGTATCAGTCCTCAAGGGTGTGACGAAGTTGTTTTGAAAACTGTTTTTGAAAAGTGTTTGTGTGAAAAGTTTTATTTTGAGCAAGTACCTACTAGCATCTACTTACTCGAAAGAAGATCGTTTATGTTCTATTTCCTTTAGACAGCGCTATCCCACTATTAAAGAGTAGGTAGCACCATCGTTGGAGTTGTAAGGGACATTCGAAAGGGACGTACGGTCACAAAAGTAATGTTAGGACACCTTAGTGACCATCCTAGAGTCCTAAAGATCTTTTTCGAGGCAACATTTCCGAGGCAACATTCGAATGGGACAATTTGATCTTTTGGGACATAGAGGATAGTCACAAAACATCCTATGCTTCATGACCGTTTACCGAAGGCAACCGGAGTGAGAGTATACCCTAAGAGTGGGCATGTGCAAGTGTGCTTTTTCAGTTAATGTTATCTTTGCACATTAGGGTTTTCTAACTGTTTTAATTTTTCATGCATTTTTGCCATACAATCCTATTAGCCATACATCTAGACAGTTAAAGATTGCAGGAATTTAAAAGCGGAAATAAACCTAGCTATTACATGGCTTTGATAGTTACATAATTGCCTTGATGGGAAATAAAAGTGCGGAATTTAAAACCCTAATTAGAACTATTACAACCTTGAAACAATTACAATAATAATAAAACGTAATTAAATACGCGCGACAAATTAAATGTTAGGACGATTATAAAACCTAAAAAAATCTAATTTGAGAAAATATTTAAGTTATTTTTGAAGAAGAAATTAATTATCATACAAAAGTAAACCCTAATTTCTAATTCATTTTAATTACAAAAATATTGCACTAATTAAATTAAATTAATTAATTCAAGGAAACAAAATATTTTTTATGAAAAAGATTTTTGGTTTTTTTTGTGATTTTTGATTTAACTAAAACATGATTTATGTGTTATTTTAAAAAAAGAATAGTTAGAAAATAATTTTAAAAAAATAATTAAAATTAAAAGATGAGAAAAGGGCTTGTTTAAGCAATTCCGGGGGGTGTTGAACTTCTGAAACCCAGAGGGATGGCCAAGAGTCTGGCGCCTGATCCAATGAGACCATCTTTTGGGGACTCGTGGTGGACCCGTGTATGCTGGCGTTGGATCTAGTGAATTTAGAGGATGAGATCAGAGGGTGCTTGATGATCCTTAGAAGGTGAGGTGTGCTGGATCTGGCTGGAGGTGGATCCAGAGGATGATGATCCTCATAAGATGAGGTATGCTGGATCTGGCTGGAGGTGGATCCAAAGGATGATGATCCTCAGAAGATGAGGTATATAGAACCTGCTGGAGATGGATCCAGAAGATGATGGTCCTCAGAAGGTGAGGTGTATGGAACCTGCAAGGAAATAATGGAGAAAATGCCAAAAGCTCACACTTGGGGTCGAACCCAGGACATGAGCTTCATACTTCCTTCCTCTGACCAACTGCGCTGGAATTATTAGTTGTAAACATAATAGACAAATAAAAACAAAAGCCAAATTAATTTCCATGCTCAGAACACGCGCGAATTTTCAAATGTCCCAATGGTCGCTTGACACGCTAGCGTATTCTTCCTTGGGACTGTTGTCTTAGGTAACAACTTTTACCTACGGATTTTGGCTATGGCTATAACCCCGTGCATCTATAAAATCATGTACATGCAAGATAAATTAAATTGGCGACCATGAATCAACTGGGCTTGAAGCCCTAATCATCATGGTACCCATCATTAGGCCTAATTTTGCTTAAATCACAAAACCCCAAATTGGAGCACGAAACCCTAACAATGGAAAAAGCTTATTCCTGCACTGTAACTTAAATCAAACTGTCCAGAAACATTGCAAACATGATCATGAACACAAATATATAGGTAAAATACATTTATAATGCGTAAATTATAGAAATCGAATTTGAGTTTTTTATGCAAACCGTGATGTTGTAACGTGCGATTCTTGACACTTTGAGGCTTGCAAATGAATGGAGAAACTTCCTGAGATGTCCAGGAATGTATTGCTAGCCTTGAAACTCCTTGAGGATGGCTCTAAGATGGATTTCGATCTCACACTTTTTATCCAAAATTTCAGTTTTTTTCTGACCGTTTCACGCCTCCAATCCTTCTTTTTTATGGTATGGAATTGTTGTGTATATGTAGGAGACTGAATTAGGTTAACAAAATTGACATGAATCTTGAGAAATAATGGAGATTTGATTTGATTTGCTTCATGTATGATTTATTTCCAAAGCTTTCTTCAATCCAATCTTTTTCAACCCTAATGAGCCTTGCACGAATTGGCTAGCATGCTAGCTGTATATGGACTCAGAACATGCATAAAAATCTCAAGATTTGATTTGTTTTCATTATTTTACCATTTAATTTGATTTATTTTGATTTAAATGAATAAAAAATCAAAATAAATGATAAAAATAATTTAAAAAAAATAGATGGAAAAGATCAGGGGTCTTGGGTCCTATTAGAAACATTCTTCAAGCAAGAAAACATGGGCCCCTTTGGAAAAAAATGTAAATTTGATCAATGTTGACTTTTGACAATTTTCCAAAAATTGCCAACTTTGACAATGCACAACTTTCTCAATTTTGACCCTAGGAGGGTGCTCTTGGACTTTTTATAAAGCTTAGGATGTCCCCTAAGAAACACTTTTGGTCTCATCTCAATTTAGTCTTCCATGTTCATGTATGAAGCTTTGATCCAAAAGGTGTTTTTGTTGACTTTTCAAAAGGACCTATAATGTCAAAATTCATATCTTTTTGTGAGTGCATATTTTGAACTTGTGAGCTGAAATGAGTTGTAGGGAATTGTATCCTATTCAAAATGATCTTTGGATGGAAATTTTTTGATAAAGTATTAAGAAGTTATGCTTGGTCAAAGTTGGGTTGACTTTTACTAAGAAACCCTAATTTAGCAACTTTTGGGTTTTGATGAATTTGGAGCATTCCTTGAGGAATCATGATCAACCCTTTATCAAATGATGGAAGTCACTTCAAAATGTTGATGTTGACCCAAAATATTGAGGTTTGACTGTAGGTGGGCCACAATTGACTTTTGACCTAATACAGTCGATTCTCAAGCATCTGAGCAGTTGGCCGAGCAAACTTCTTATGCAAGGCTTGAAACTTGGCATGGATGATCTTGGGAACATATTAGAACCTTGGGAAGAATTTTATTCCTTTGTATTCACACATCTTGATGAAAAAGGAAACCCTAATTTGAGGTATACTGCCTCAAGAGAGAGTTTGTCTGGTCAACTCTTGGACTTCCTTGAGCAACTTGGGGACCTCAATTGACATTTCTTGAGTAGAATGAGAGGGAAAATTTTGGGGTACAATAGCTTCCCCTGTTCAATCTTCTTAAACCCGAGGCTGTAGATTGGCTGTTCTGCCTTTCTTGATCTGAAGGTGGAAGATGATTGATAACTAGAGTGCCCAGAAATTTGCGCTCGCATGAAGTGATACTTGATTTGTGATATCGGGAATGGGCTTATAGATGCAATTTAGAGGTTGAGGATTGAAGATTGTCAGAGATGGGCTTAAAGATGTCATCCTGGATGTGACGGAGAATCGTCGGAGATGGGCTTAAAGATGCCATCCTGGATGTGACGGAGAATCGTCAGAGATGGGCTTAAAGATGCCATCTAGAGGATGTCGATTTCCTGTCTTAGGAGAAATAGAATTTTAGGAACTTAAGTTGTCTGTTACTCTACTGGGGAATAACTCCAGCTTGAGGAAGCGGAAGTGTACTATGTATCTGGCCGGAGTATATGCTGCACCGCGACTTACTAGGGAAATGCAAAACCAATTGTGTTTGATCGGGTCCTGATCTTATAGTGTTGTGGACTGCTGTCTGGAGATAAGAGAGGAGGAACCTAGATAGTAAGGTTATGAGAAGGAACCTGGATAGTAGGGTTACTTAGATATGAAAGCCTGGGTAGTAGGGCTGTGAGAAGGAACCTGGACAGTATGGTTCCTTTGATATGAAAGCCTAGATAGTAGGTGTTGTACCCCAAAATTTGCCCTCCCATATTCATCAAGATTTGTCAAGTCAAGGCCACAAAATTCCCCAAGGGTTGTGCAGCTCAACAGCTTCCCATACAGTCAAAACTAGGGTTTGTGTTCTGGTCAAGCAAATGAACTTTTCAAAGGCCCAATCAAGTCTCATATACTTACAAAGATGTTCAAGCATCCTCATGTCAAGTTTCAAGGCATTCAGCTCAAAATTGCACAGTCAAAACCCTAGATTGCACTACAGTCAACTGTAGGGGCAAAATGGTCATTTGACAGTCAAAAGTTCAAGTTTTTGGTCAATATATCATTTTGAAGCCACAAACATCATTTTATCAATGCTTGATCATGATTCTCAAAATTTGGCTCAGAAATCATCAAAGATGCAAAAGTTGCTATATTTGGACAGCTGAAAAAGTCAACTGAAATTGACCAGGGCATAACTTTCACATGGATTATCAGAAAAATTCCATCCAAAGCTCATTTTGAAGAGAAAGACATTTCCTACAATTCATCTTCATGTTCCAAGTCCAAGAAATGCTCTCACAAAAAGTTATCAATTTCAACATTATAGGTCATTTTCAAAAGTCAACAAAAAGGGACTTTAAGTTAAAGGCCATAAATTGAGATTGGTAAATCAAAATGACATGGGACCAAAGGAATTGGTCAAAGGACTCAAAGAACTTTCCAAAATGTCCAAGAACATGTGAAAAGCTTAAAAATTGACCAAGTTATGCCTTGTGGAAGTTGGGAAATTTTTGGGAATTTTGAAAAGTCAACCATGATGCAAATGATCCAAAAATGCTAATGGGCCCATTTTTCTTCCAAGTTTCTTCATGCCAAGCCTATGCACGACCACTAGGCCCAAAGGGAAGTATTTTCATATTTTTTAATTATTTATTTGAATTTATATTAATTTATATTCATTTAAATCATTTTAATACATGAAAAATATAAACCTAACCTAAAAAAATCTTTTTATGCATATTCAAGGTCCATATCTCGTGCTTAGCCAATTATGGAAAGTTTTGGTCTAATTGGAGGCAAATTGATACAAAATGCACATGATAAGATTCAAAAAGATCCTTAAGCAAATCAAATCTTCAATCAAAGATTACAAGGGATTTTATGCAGTTTTCTTGACCTAAATTGTTCCATACAAGTACTAGATCACAAACCTAATGCCTAGAGACTGCAAGCTGCGCCCAAGAAGCCATTACAAACTTGCAAAAATTCTCAAAAAGTTCAAAACTGAAAACTAGCTTTAAGGTCGATTCAAGCTTCCAAACCTATCCCAAAAGCTTCAGTGGCAATTGCTGGACACATTCCAATCATTAGCATCAACTCAGACCTCAAGAATTGGTAACGAGACCTGTGACTGTACAGCAAAAAATTCTTAAACGCATATCATAATTTAAGCATCTTTCTTGAGTTTTATTTGTGGATTCATGATTGTTGTTTTGTTCTGATGCTAACCATGCCAATGAATTTCGTTTTTGTGCAATACACGTGATTTCACCATTAACGAGCATTAGGGTTTTTCAGTTTTGGAATTAGGGGTTTCCAGGTATGGCAAAATTGGACGTTCCCAACACCATAGTTGTATTCAGGGCATGGAGACGAAGAAGAATGCATCCTCGCGCCTAATTTATGTTGAGAAACGAGCTAATCGCTATTTTTTGTAAACTGGCCTAAGGCAACGTTTCTAAAACCGTTGTTGTATGCTTATGTTTCAGAAAAAAATAAAAAAGGGATGAAGACGATGATGCGTTGGCAGACCATGGTTGGGTGTTTCAAATTTGCGCGCGTTTTAACCATTAAGCGTTAGTTTTGCTTTTTGTTATTTGTTTGATATTATATATTAAATGACAAACGCTTGGCTCAGTGGTAACACGTTGTGCATGTGACTCTCATGACCTGGGTTCAAGTCCCAGGTCTGGCAAATTCCAATGTTATTTTTCAATATGAAATTCTATGCTTTGCTAACGTCCAGGTGCACCATATTCCCTCACCATCAGGCAGCCACGCGTCCCCTGAGATCAAGCCAAGGGCAAAGATTGGGAGAGCATCATGTACCATAGTCCAACGCGTTATATGTGATTCAAAAAGTCAACCAATTTCCAACGTTAATGGGCCAGAATCTCCAGGCCTATACCTCCATCTGGGGCCTGAACCCCCCCCCCCTGGTTTGCTTTTCTTTTCTTTTTGTTATTTTAATTATTGTGTTATTTATTTTTATTGCTTTAATTAATTAATTTTCTCTTTTTTTTACAAAATATAAAAACATCATAAAAATCCAGAAAAAGATAAAAAATGTAATAAATATTTTATTTTAATTATTTTATTTTCATGAATAAATTGTGTAATTGAATTTAGTATAATTAGGTTTTTTTGATTTTAATTCTTTTCATAACAAAAATATAAAAAATGTAGAATTTAGGTTTTAATTGTTAATTCTTTTTATTTCTTTTTTATCATAATACTATTATTTATTTATTTCCATAAATTGAATTTTGTACATAAATAATTTAGGGTTTAATTTAGATTCTTTCATAATAAATAAAAAATATGAGAATTAGGGTTTGCCGTTTAATTTAATTTCAATTAACTCCTTTTTCTCATTAAATCTAAAAAATACAAAAATACCATTTTCACTTAATTTTAAATTCATGTAACTTTTAATATTTTGCAAAAGGGTCCAACGCCCGTTGTTTCAATTATTTAATTTGCGCATTTATCTTATGTCGTTTAACTATAATTCTGTAAATCTCCCAAAGCCATGTAACTTTACTTTTCACACTTTTATTTATTTCGCATTATTTACTTTTCTGCTAAATCGGGTCCGGTTTAATTTTGGCGATGTGGACCCGCGCCATTTGTAATAGCCTTAGATTTATTTTTCGCAAACTTTATAACTGTTAAATATGCATGCAAGAATGAATGGACAAATTAAAATCAAGCGTAGAACACAACAAACATGACAAGACAAATAACTGAAACATGACACACAATTCGCACACACCACCCCTAGGGTACGCCTCACTGTTGCCTTTCGAAAGGTGGTCGTCGAGTAGAGGACGTCTTAGTAAGTCCTCATGATCCGAGAACCTGGCATGAGGGTAGCTTCTAAGGTGTCTTCCTATTGCTCTGGTGATCACCATGTCCCTAAAACTCGAATTGACCCGAACACCTCCAACGGTGGTGCTACCTACCTCTCAATGGTGGGATGGCACTACTTTTAAAGGACATGTACACAGACGAATTCCTTAGGGTAGGTAGGTTCTCAAGGATACTTGCTCTCTTCAAAACAAACTCAAAAAGACTTTTCACACCGACACTTTTCAAAAAGCTTTCAAAACAAACTTTTCAAACACTCTGACGTACGAGTCGAACTGAAATTTTTCAAAGAAACTTTTTTAAACCCACATTGAAAAGCAAACAAACAATTTTGAAAACACCTTGAGCAAGTATCTAAGAGCCCATGGATAACCATGGATAGAAAGGGTGCTAACACCTTCCCTTTCTATAACCTACCTCCCGAACCGAGAGCAATCTCTTTAAGGAATTTTTCTGTGCTTTTGTCCTTTCCATTTGGAGAAAATAAAAGACGGTGGCGACTCTTGCTTCCGCGACATTTCGCGAACCAGCGTTAAACAGTCAGTTCCAGATCCACCGATCACAGAACTGGCGACTCTGCTGGGGAACTAATACTTAAAGTGAGGTGTACCTTAGGGATAGTTCATAACTGTGTTTTCAATTGTTTTCTTTGCTTGCTTTACTATTGTGGGTTGCATCGGAGATACATAGATCCTAACCCGGATCTGGGGATACCCTGTTTAGGTAGCATAAGCTGTGAGGGACCTGTCCGGCGTAGACCGACACAGGTGAAGCAGTGGCTACGTTGGTGTGGCACCTTGGTCTGTACCGATATCCCTTGTGTTGCAACGAGGAGAATATGGGTCTTCTAAGGAGTCATTAAGCACCAACAACCTTAGAACCTTAATTGACACAACTTGGCCTTTAGAACAGTAGCAGTATGCTACGCCCATTGAGGCTAAACTCTCGTGATGGTTCTGGCCGCAAGAAAAGGTTGCGATGCTGGAGTTATGACCGATTGAGGGTAGTCAATGATATTGGGATCCTCTAAGAACCCGGTTACTTTTGATTAGGACAGGTATGAACCAACAAACTGAAAGAGGGTAGTACCTAGACCTCATGCTGGCCTAAACTTTAGGGGCTTGCTTTGTGTGACTTGTGTGCCTTATATGTTTGCCTTTGTATCTGTATGTGGTGTGCTTTATCATAACATCATAACATCATGAGCATTGCATGCATCCTGCATAAGAACTGACCATTTCAAAGACAAGAGGGTTTCATCTTTGCTCTGTTTTGTAGGACATTATGATGCCTGTGCGAAGGAATACTATCCGGTTCAACTTTGTTCGTTCACCTGAGTTGCTTGATGAGTTGGTTAGCAGAATTCCAAATACCACTTCCTTCATTCAGAGGCATGGTTCTCTTCTCAGTTTAGTCACTGCAAAGCGGGATCAACAGTTGATGAGTGTTCTGACCCAGTTCTATGACCCTCAGTACCAGTGCTTTACCTTCCAAGACTTCCAGCTGGTCCCTACCCTGGAAGAGTTCTCTAATCTGCTTGGTATCCCTATCTTGGATCAGACTCCCTTTACTGGTTGGGAAAAGACCCTCAGGCTTGAGGACATTGCTGCAGCTCTTCCTTTGACCCATCAAGAGGTAACAGACAACTGGGTAACTAGAAGCGGAGTTAAGGGTTTCTTGGCCAAGTTTCTGATTGGTAAAGCTAACAGCTTCTGGAATGACTTGGACTTTAGGGCATATGAAGACATCTTGGCTCTCCTAATCTATGGGTTAGTCCTGTTTCCTAATCCTGACAACTTCATCAATGTCACTTCCATTAGGATCTTTATGTCTCAGAACCCTGTGCCCACTCTCTTGGGTGACATCTTGCAACAACTTCATGCCCGTACTACCCGAAGACGAGGAACCCTATGGTGTTGTATCCCCTTGTTGGTGAGGTGGTTTATTTCGCACCTCCCTAAGTTCGTACTGAAGAACCAAGAAGGAAGAGGTTGGGCTCACAGGTTAATGTCTCTCACCGATAAAGACATCATTTGGACTTGCAGAGGTTTGGATGAGATAGCTATTATTGATCGATGCGGGGAGTATCCTAATGTTCCTCTGATTGGTACTCAAGGAGGGATCTCTTACAATCCATGTCTAGCACTCCGTCAGTTTGGAAGAGCAAGAAGAGCAGGCCCCCATGAGATGTTGGTGCCTCACGTCAGTTTCGAGTTTCAGGTGGATAGTGACGAGCTGCGTCGTAGGTTCATCAAGGCTTGGGACAAGGTTCATAAAGCTGACCCACAAGAGCTGGGGCCAAAGACTTCTTTACCTATGGAAGCCTACTACAAATGGGTCCGCATCCGTGCTCAAAAGTTAGGTATGCCGTATGAAGCTGTCAGACCCGTCATTCTTGAGTATCCTGATAAAGATGGTGTTCCTCCAACTGTCCTTCCTCCTCAGATACCTACTGATTATGAGACATTGAAGAGATCTTGGTCGCAACTGCAAGAAGAACGGGATTCTTACCGGGAAAAGTTCAACGAGCAGGAATCAAAGATCCAGAAGCTGACAAAGCAGTTGGAGAATGAGAGAGCTCTGAATGCCTACCTCCGTACTGAGAAGAGGAGACCATGGGATCAATGAGGAATGCTGAATGTGCCTTTACAGTTTTTATTTCCTTTCCAGTTGTTTCATTTCATGTAAACGCCTAAGGGCAACTTGTTGAATAATCTCAGTTGCAAAGTTGAATCTAATAAAGTGTGTTCCTTTTTTGTTTACAAAGTTGATTCCCGATTGTCTTTGAAAACATAATTCATACGCATTTCATGCATCATGTGCATAGCAGGTTTTTTTCCCTTTTTTCAGGTTGCTTACAGTTCTTCGCTGTTTATTTCAGCATCATGAATCCCGGATCTGAATCTACAGAGACATCAATCAAGGCTCTCCAGGCGCAGAATGCGCAGTTTCAAGAACTAATCATGGGTCTAGCTAAAGGCCAAGAAGAACTGAAGACTATGCTCCTGAAAAAGGAGAAGAAGAAGAAGAGAAGAACTGTTCTGTTCAACTCGGGCCGAAGGTTGGGTAATACTCTGCAGCATGAAGAGGCTGTTTCTTCTGTTGGCAGGAGTCCTTCTCAGGCAGAAGTCAAGGTTCCTACTCCAGTGGTCTCCGACAACGAGACGGATTTTGATGAAGAGCAGTACCCTCCGGCAGATGACAGATACAAACAATTGGAGGACATGTTGAAGGCTATGGAGGTGCAACAGGCACCTGGGCTGGATTTCGGAGATCTGGGTTTGTCGACTGGTGTGATTATCCCACATAAATTCAAAGCACCAACCTTCTCCAAGTATGACGGGGCATCTTGTCCCAAGCTGCATTTGAGGTCCTATGTTCGGAAAATTCAGCCGTACTCTGCGGACAAGAATCTATGGATCCACTTCTTCCAGGAGAGTCTTTCAGGGACTCATCTCGAATGGTTCTATCAGCTGGATGGGACCAAAGTTCGTAACTGGGAGGAGCTGGCTACTGCTTTCTACAAGCAGTATCAGTATAATGCCGACCTTGCCCCCACACGTACCCAACTCCAGGGTATGGCGTTAGGCGCAAGCGAAGGTTTTAAGGAGTACGCTCAAAAGTGGAGAGACCTGGCTGGCAGGGTGCAGCCACCATTGACTGATCGGGAGTTGGTTGACATGTTCTTGGGGACCCTATCTGGGCCATTCTTTAACCATCTCATTGGGAATTCTTCTGCTGGTTTCACTGATTTAATCTTGACTGGAGAGAGGATTGAAGCTGGGTTGAAGTCTGGAAAGATTGCAAAGGCTGCCTCATCTAGTGCGGATAAGAAACCATTCAAGAAGGAGTCTAGTGCCGTGTATGGTTCTAGAAGATCAGAAAGAAATGAACACCGCCAATCTGTCAGTGCGGTCATGATTGCTAAGCCTGCTGCCGCTCCCCGACCAAACAATTCTCAGAAAGCTGAAAGACCCCGGAGGGAATTCACCCGTTTAAACATGACCTTGTCGCAGATCCTGCCACAGTTGCTCGCAACCAATTTGGTAACTGTCAGGGAGGCTCCCAAGTTCCCAAATACAGCATCTCCCAAGTACAACCCGAATGCCCGTTGTGCTTACCATTCAGAAAGCCCGGGGCACTCTACCGATGACTGTTGGGCACTAAAGAACAAGCTGCAGGACCTCATTGACGCTAAGGAGGTACAGTTTGAGGCGTCTGACAAGCCTAATGTGGTGACAGCTCCCCTGCCTGCTCACGGAGTTAATGCTATTGGTGATGAAGAGGAGGTTGATGAAACTGAGTTCGATAGCTGGATCTACCCGGCTGCTGATGGTGGACTTAACAATTGGAGCGCCAAGGACAATCTCTCTGTTTCTTTTGTGACACAGTAATGAATTCCCATGTTTTGTTATTTAGTAATAAACAATGATAAACTCTATGGCCCGGTGTCTTACCCGAGGCACCGTGGTTCTATTTGTGAGGGCATACAAACTGTCATTTTATACATCATGAATGAAAATCTTGGACGTTTTTCGCATTGCAAATATTGTGTTCCTTTTCTATTTTTCCTTTCCTTTACATAATTTTCAAAAAAACAGCTGTATTTACACACACACTCACTCATACAGGTTCCAATCCACTCTGGATCTCGCTGATAACAGCTCTGCTAATGCCAATTATGACTTCGAAAATCCGATCAACTTAGCCGAAGACGAAGGTGAAGATGATTGCGAAGTGCCTGGCGAGCTTGCAAGACTGTTGCTTCAGGAAGAGAGGGCAATTCAACCCCATGAGGAGCCAGTGGAAACCATAAACCTGGGTACTGAGGCAGACAGAAAAGAGGTAAAGATTGGCGCCAATCTAGAGCTCAGTGTGAAGCAACGGTTAACCAAGATGTTACATGACTATATGGAGATCTTTGCCTGGTCCTACGAAGACATGCCAGGGTTGGATACCGATATTGTCGTTCATCACTTGCCGACTAGGGAAGACTGCCCTCCAGTAAAACAAAAGGTCCGTCGGATGCGTCCAGAGATGTCCGAGAAAATTAAAGCCGAAGTCATGAAACAGTTTGATGCCGGGTTTCTTGCAGTGACTTCTTACCCTCAGTGGGTTGCTAATGTGGTGCCGGTACCTAAAAAGGACGGTAAGGTCAGAATGTGTGTTGATTATAGGGATCTGAACAGGGCCAGCCCCAAGGATGACTTCCCCTTACCTCACATTGATGTCCTTGTGGATAATACAGCCCAACACAAAGTATTCTCTTTCATGGATGGCTTTTCAGGCTACAATCAGATCAAGATGGCACCTGAAGACATGGAAAAGACTACATTTGTTACTCAGTGGGGCACCTTCTGTTACAAGGTCATGCCGTTCGGTTTAAAGAATGCTGGGGCAACCTACCAACGTGCCATGGTTGCCTTATTTCATGACATGATACATCACGAGATAGAAGTGTATGTGGACGACATGATCGCTAGGTCCCAGACTGAGGAAGAGCACCTAGATCATCTGCAGAAGTTGTTTGACCGGTTGAAACTATACAAGCTGAGATTGAACCCGAACAAGTGCACCTTTGGGGTAAGATCTGGGAAGTTGCTAGGCTTCGTGGTCAGCGATGAAGGTATTCAAGTGGATCCTGCTAAGGTCAAAGCTATTCAAGAGATGCCAGTTCCTAAGACAGAGAAGGAGGTCAGAGGCTTTTTAGGACGCCTGAATTACATCGCTCGATTCATCTCTCATCTGACCGCTACCTGTGAGCCAATCTTCAAGTTATTGAAGAAAGATCAGGTAGTACGTTGGAATGATGAGTGTCAGGCTGCCTTCGACAGAATCAAAGAGTATCTCCAAGAACCACCTATCCTTATGCCACCGGTTGAAGGGAGACCTCTGATACTATACCTGACAGTGCTCGACAACTCAATGGGGTGTGTGCTGGGGCAGCATGACGAGTCTGGCCGAAAAGAGCACGCCATTTATTACCTTAGCAAAAAGTTTACCGACTGTGAGACCCGATACTCACTGCTTGAGAAAACTTGCTGCGCTTTGGTATGGGCTGCTCGCCGGCTGAGACAGTATATGCTGACTCACACTACCTTGTTGATCTCAAAGATGGATCCGATAAAATACATATTCGAAAAGCCTGCTCTGTCTGGGAGAATTGCAAGATGGCAAATGATCTTGACGGAATACGACATTCAGTACACGACCCAGAAAGCCATCAAGGGGAGTGTACTGGCAGACCACTTAGCTCATCAAGCTGTAGATGACTATCAATCAATGAACTTCGAATTTCCAGATGAAAGCATCATGATTGTAACTGACTGTGAAGTACCTGGACCGGATGAAGGACCTGAACCAGGATCCCGATGGTCTGTGCACTTTGACGGAGCTTCCAATGCTTTGGGAAATGGTATCGGCGCCATTATCATATCTCCACAAGGTACTCATACTCCACTCACTGCCCGGCTGTGTTTCAACTGTACCAACAACATGGCGGAGTATGAGGCGTGTATCATGGGTCTTCAAGCTGCGATCGACCTAAGGATCAAATTTCTAAGTGTCATCGGAGATTCCGCTCTTGTGATCAATCAGATCAAAGGAGAGTGGGATACGAAACATCCAAACCTGATTCCTTACAGAGAATGTGTGTTGACCCTGATTCCCCACTTCACAGAGATAACCTTTGAGCACTTTCCAAGAGAAGAGAATCAGTTAGCGGACGCGTTAGCTACAATGTCTTCAATGTTCAAGGTTAAATGGGATAATGAAGCTCCCCGGATCATCATCTGGAAACTGGACGAACCGGCATACTGTTGTGATCTCGAAACTGAATTGGTAACTGAGAAGCCTTGGTACCACGAAGTGAAGAGATATCTGGAAGCTCAGGAATACCCTGAAGGTGCCTCTGTCAACGATAAGAAATTCCTGAGGAGGTTCGCATCCAAGTTCTTCCTAAGCAACGGCATCTTGTACAAGCGAAACCATGATTCAACCTTACTGCGTTGTGTGGATAAAATTGAAGCAGAAAGAATCATGGAAGAGCTACATGAAGGAACCTTTGGTACGCATTCCAGTGGGCACACCATGGCTAAAAAGATCCTACGGGCAGGATATTACTGGTCCACAATGGAAGCCGACTGCTACCAACATTCCAGGACATGCCACAAGTGCCAGATCTACGCGGATAAGGTGCATGTCCCTCCGATTCCCCTGAATGTTCTGACTGCGCCTTGGCCATTTGCAATGTGGGGCATAGACATGATCGGCGAGATAAAACCTACGGCATCCAATGGACATCGCTTCATCCTAGTGGCGATTGACTATTTTACAAAGTGGGTTGAGGCAGCATCCTATGCTACAGTAACCAAGACTGTTGTGGCGCGGTTCATTCGGCACAACCTAATCTGTCGGTACGGCGTCCCTGAGCGGATTATTACAGACAACGGTACCAATCTGAACAATAAGATGATTGCTGAGCTTTGCGAACAGTTCAAGATACAGCACCACAATTCTTCTCCTTATAGACCGAAGATGAATGGGGCTGTAGAAGCAGCTAATAAAAACATCAAGAAGATCGTGCAAAAGATGACAGTAACGTACAAAGATTGGCACGAGATGTTACCGTTCGCTCTGCATGGGTACCGCACCTCAGCTAGGACGTCAACCGGGGCAACTCCCTTCTCTCTGGTTTATGGCATGGAGGCAGTCTTGCCAATCGAAGTACAAATCCCCTCTCTCCGGATAATGAAGGATGCAAATCTGAACGAAGATGATTGGATCCAGACACGACTTGACCAACTCAATCTCATTGATGAAAAGAGACTTGCTGCTATCTGTCATGGTCAGACGTATCAAAAACGAATGATCAGGGCATTTAACAAAAAGGTCAGACCGCAGGAATATCAAGTTGGGGATCTGGTTATCAAGAGAATCATCCTTCCTCAGGGTGATCCAAGGGGCAAATGGACCCCTACGTACGAAGGGCCATTTGTGGTTAAGCATGTGTTCTCAGGAGGAGCAATGATCTTGACCAACATGGACGGTGACGACCTTCCTCACCCCGCCAATGCAGACATAGTTAAAAAATACTACGCATGAAAAAAGACCCGCTAGGCTGACATGCCTAGGCAAAAATTAGGGCTTCCCGTCGAACCAAAAGGGTTCGGGCAAAATGTAGGGATGAAAATGAAAAAATCTGTACACCCGGCAAGTCGAAAACCTGAAAAGGCGGCTTGAGCAAAAATGGGTATCTCGGTGGACCGAAAACCCGAAAGGGCGGTCCAGGCAAAAGTAAGGGATAAAGCGTAAAACTATGTCGCATTGATCACTTTGCATCCAGAATCCGGTATCTATATCAAGTTCAGACGGCATCGATCAGTCAGCTTCACCTTCAACCAAGGTCATCAAGTGATGAGACACTCGGAGTTATAAAGGCAATAGCAAAGTTGAAACCCAGTGGATCATTCATCTTTCACACAGCTGTTTTATTTTCTTTTGTACAAAACTTGTATAAACTCTTTTGATCGGCGACGTACCTCTTACTAGGACGTCAGCCTCTTGTACACAAAACGCCTATTCAGGCAATTCAAAAAATCAATACAAATATATTTTCAGTTAAACGTGCCAAGTATTTTTCCTTTTTCTGTTTTGTTTTACGAAGAACGTCCAAGGTTCAATTTGTGATGTATGCATTGACAATAATTTGCTAACTCATAAATATTTGCATATGAAACAAAGGAATTAATTGCAGGTGACACTAGAAACAGGGGCAATAAAAGAGTCGTCTGAGCAGTCTAATTGTTCTATCCTCCAAGGTACCAAGGTAGGTTCAGCTAAAGAACATAACCGATACATCTTAATTCCCCAGAGAGTGGTTCAGCAAAACAATACACTCTTCTCCAAGCAAATCATCAAATATCAAAGGAAATTGAGTGTCCTCCCGTAGATCTCAACATTCCCCGGCAGTATACATATATTCTTAACAAGTATCCCCGGCAGTCTTGGCCTAAAGATTGTTCCCCGGCAGTGTACCAACATTCAAAGGATCATCTCCCCAGCATACCAAAACTTCCCCAAAGAGTCCAGTCCAACCCAGTTTCCCCAAGAAAGTTGGAACTCATATCTCCCCAAGCAATAAGCTTATCCCCAGTAGATTCTGGAAGCTTATCCCCTCGCAGAGCACGAACGCGTCGTCCGGCTTTATTTAAAGAGTTATTTCCTTAATAGGATATAACTGGGTTATCCTCAGCCAAAAGCCACGGAAAGAGCGTCGTCGACAAAGTCTTCCTATCCCCAGCAAATTATTATCCACAATCAACAAAGCATCTCTATCCCCACAGAGTATTGCTTCCCAGCATGGTCATCAGAGTATCTTTTCTCCCCATAGAAGCTTCATTTGCCAAGTTTATTCCTCAACGGAGTTATCTTCTCCCACCGGTATTCTTGCAACTATCATCCCCAGCGGAAGCAATATCTATTCTTCAACGTCAGCCCAGGATACGACTTCCCGGCACCCGTCAAGGATTCACTTTCCTAGACAAAAACATACATAAAACATCACACACATCATTATAGCATGCATAACGTACTGCACCATACAAATCTCATTTATATCGAGCACATCATTGCTTGACCCATATCATGCATTGCATATGACTGACCTTTACCTTTCAGGAAAGATGCAGCTAAAATTCTCAATCACGTCTCAAAACTTTGACCGATTCAGTTAAATCGACCCTAAGATTTTCCTGATGCTTATCCAGTCAAAGGCCTTCTCTTGGTTCAGTCAGATCGACCCTAAGATCTCTCTGATGCTTATCCAGTTGAAGATATTCCAAGACCTAGACCGGTTCAGTTAAATCGACCCTAAGATTTTCCTGATACTTACCCAGTCCAAGGCCTTCTCTTGGTTCAGTCAGATCGACCCTAAGATCTCCCTGATGCTTATCCAGTTGAAGATGTTTCAAGACCTAGACCGGTTCAGTTAAATCGATCCTAAGATTTTCCTGATTCTTACCCAGTCCAAGGCCTTCTCTTGGTTCAGTCAGATCAACCCTAAGATCTCCCTGATGCTTATCCAGTTGAAGATGTTTCAAGACCTTGTCCGGTTCAGTTAAATCGACCCTAAGATTTTCCTGATTCTTACCCAGTCAAAGGCCTCTCTGGTTCAGTCAGATCGACCCTAAGATCTCCCTGATTCTTATCCCAGTAGAAGACACCCAAGATTTTTCTCAACGAGCGTGTTGAAGTTAAAGTCGCCCAAGGTTCCCTTACCATTCATGCTAAGGTAGTAACTATCCCTGGTTCATTCATCAGCGTTTGAAGCTCCAGACTCAGCTCCTGTAACCAGTCAGGACACATCTATACCAAGCATCTAAAATCAGCTCCTGCAACGTGTCAGGTACTCATTTTTCTTTCGCAGGTATGCAGGTTCTCGCTAAGGAATCTCCTACGCGATCAACATCCAGATGGCATCTATAAGCCCATCATCCTATCCGGCAACCTCTAAATGGCATCTATAAGCCCATTCCCCCCATCACTGCTACTATGTGAGCGCAAATTTCTGGGCACTTTAGTGTTCAATCATCTTCTACCCTCGGATTACGAAAGGCACGCCAGCCAATCTGCATCCTCAGGTCTAAGAAGATTGAACAGGGGCAACTGTTGTACCCCAAAATTTGCCCTCCCATATTCATCAAGATTTGTCAAGTCAAGGCCACAAAATTCCCCAAGGGTTGTGCAGCTCAACAGCTTCCCATACAGTCAAAACTAGGGTTTGTGTTCTGGTCAAGCAAATGAACTTTTCAAAGGCCCAATCAAGTCTCATATACTTACAAAGATGTTCAAGCATCCTCATGTCAAGTTTCAAGGCATTCAGCTCAAAATTGCACAGTCAAAACCCTAGATTGCACTACAGTCAACTGTAGGGGCAAAATGGTCATTTGACAGTCAAAAGTTCAAGTTTTTGGTCAATATATCATTTTGAAGCCACAAACATCATTGGATCAATGCTTGATCATGATTCTCAAAATTTGGCTCAGAAATCATCAAAGATGCAAAAGTTGCTATATTTGGACAACTGAAAAAGTCAATTGAAATTGACCAGGGCATAACTTTCACATGGATTATCAGAAAAATTCCATCCAAAGCTCATTTTGAAGAGAAAGACATTTCCTACAATTCATCTTCATGTTCCAAGTCCAAGAAATGCTCTCACAAAAAGTTATCAATTTCAACATTATAGGTCATTTTCAAAAGTCAACAAAAAGGGACTTTAAGTCAAAGGCCATAACTTGAGATTGGTAAATCAAAATGACATGGGACCAAAGGCATTGGTCAAAGGACTCAAATACCTTTCCAAAATGTCCAAGAACATGTGAAAAGCTTAAATATTGACCAAGTTATGCCTTGTGGAAGTTGGGAAATTTTTGGGAATTTTGAAAAGTCAACCATGATGCAAATGATCCAAAAATGCTAATGGGCCCATTTTTCTTCCAAGTTTCTTCATGCCAAGCCTATGCACGACCACTAGGCCCAAAGGGAAGTATTTTCATATTTTTTAATTATTTATTTGAATTTATATTAATTTATATTCATTTAAATCATTTTAATACATGAAAAATATAAACCTAACCTAAAAAAATCTTTTTATGCATATTCAAGGTCCATATCTCGTGCTTAGCCAATTATGGAAAGTTTTGGTCTAATTGGAGGCAAATTGATACAAAATGCACATGATAAGATTCAAAAAGATCCTTAAGCAAATCAAATCTTCAATCAAAGATTACAAGGGATTTTATGCAGTTTTCTTGACCTAAATTGTTCCATACAAGTACTAGATCACAAACCTAATGCCTAGAGACTGCAAGCTGCGCCCAAGAAGCCATTACAAACTTGCAAAAATTCTCAAAAAGTTCAAAACTGAAAACTAGCTTTAAGGTCGATTCAAGCTTCCAAACCTATCCCAAAAGCTTCAGTGGCAATTGCTGGACACATTCCAATCATTAGCATCAACTCAGACCTCAAGAATTGGTAACGAGACCTGTGACTGTACAGCAAAAAATTCTTAAACGCATATCATAATTTAAGCATCTTTCTTGAGTTTTATTTGTGGATTCATGATTGTTGTTTTGTTCTGATGCTAACCATGCCAATGAATTTCGTTTTTGTGCAATACACGTGATTTCACCATTAACGAGCATTAGGGTTTTTCAGTTTTGGAATTAGGGGTTTCCAGGTATGGCAAAATTGGACGTTCCCAACACCATAGTTGTATTCAGGGCATGGAGACGAAGAAGAATGCATCCTCGCGCCTAATTTATGTTGAGAAACGAGCTAATCGCTATTTTTTGTAAACTGGCCTAAGGCAACGTTTCTAAAACCGTTGCTGTATGCTTATGTTTCAGAAAAAAATAAAAAAGGGATGAAGACGATGATGCGTTGGCAGACCATGGTTGGGTGTTTCAAATTTGCGCGCGTTTTAACCATTAAGCGTTAGTTTTGCTTTTTGTTATTTGTTTGATATTATATATTAAATGACAAACGCTTGGCTCAGTGGTAACACGTTGTGCATGTGACTCTCATGACCTGGGTTCAAGTCCCAGGTCTGGCAAATTCCAATGCTATTTTTCAATATGAAATTCTATGCTTTGCTAACGTCCAGGTGCACCATATTCCCTCACCATCAGGCAGCCACGCGTCCCCTGAGATCAAGCCAAGGGCAAAGATTGGGAGAGCATCATGTACCATAGTCCAACGCGTTATATGTGATTCAAAAAGTCAACCAATTTCCAACGTTAATGGGCCAGAATCTCCAGGCCTATACCTCCATCTGGGGCCTGAACCCCCCCTGGTTTGCTTTTCTTTTCTTTTTGTTATTTTAATTATTGTGTTATTTATTTTTATTGCTTTAATTAATTAATTTTCTCTTTTTTTTACAAAATATAAAAACATCATAAAAATCCAGAAAAAGATAAAAAATGTAATAAATATTTTATTTTAATTATTTTATTTTCATGAATAAATTGTGTAATTGAATTTAGTATAATTAGGTTTTTTTGATTTTAATTCTTTTCATAACAAAAATATAAAAAATGTAGAATTTAGGTTTTAATTGTTAATTCTTTTTATTTCTTTTTTATCATAATACTATTATTTATTTATTTCCATAAATTGAATTTTGTACATAAATAATTTAGGGTTTAATTTAGATTCTTTCATAATAAATAAAAAATATGAGAATTAGGGTTTGCCGTTTAATTTAATTTCAATTAACTCCTTTTTCTCATTAAATCTAAAAAATACAAAAATACCATTTTCACTTAATTTTAAATTCATGTAACTTTTAATATTTTGCAAAAGGGTCCAACGCCCGTTGTTTCAATTATTTAATTTGCGCATTTATCTTATGTCGTTTAAATATAATTCTGTAAATCTCCCAAAGCCATGTAACTTTACTTTTCACACTTTTATTTATTTCGCATTATTTACTTTTCTGCTAAATCGGGTCCGGTTTAATTTTGGCGATGTGGACCCGCGCCATTTGTAATAGCCTTAGATTTATTTTTCGCAAACTTTATAACTGTTAAATATGCATGCAAGAATGAATGGACAAATTAAAATCAAGCGTAGAACACAACAAACATGACAAGACAAATAACTGAAACATGACACACAATTCGCACACACCACCCCTAGGGTACGCCTCACTGTTGCCTTTCGAAAGGTGGTCGTCGAGTAGAGGACGTCTTAGTAAGTCCTCATGATCCGGGAACCTGGCATGAGGGTAGCTTCTAAGGTGTCTTCCTATTGCTCTGGTGATCACCATGTCCCTAAAACTCGAATTGACCCGAACACCTCCAACGGTGGTGCTACCTACCTCTCAATGGTGGGATGGCACTACTTTTAAAGGACATGTACACAGACGAATTCCTTAGGGTAGGTAGGTTCTCAAGGATACTTGCTCTCTTCAAAACAAACTCAAAAAGACTTTTCACACCGACACTTTTCAAAAAGCTTTCAAAACAAACTTTTCAAACACTCTGACGTACGAGTCGAACTGAAATTTTTCAAAGAAACTTTTTTAAACCCACATTGAAAAGCAAACAAACAATTTTGAAAACACCTTGAGCAAGTATCTAAGAGCCCATGGATAACCATGGATAGAAAGGGTGCTAACACCTTCCCTTTCTATAACCTACCTCCCGAACCGAGAGCAATCTCTTTAAGGAATTTTTCTGTGCTTTTGTCCTTTCCATTTGGAGAAAATAAAAGACGGTGGCGACTCTTGCTTCCGCGACATTTCGCGAACCAGCGTTAAACAGTCAGTTCCAGATCCACCGATCACAGTAGGGCTGTGAGAAGGAACCTGGATAGTAGGGTTACTTCGATATGAAAGCCTGGAAAGTAGGGCTACGAGAAGGAACCTGGATGGTAGGGTTACTTCGGTATGAAAGCCTGGATAGTAGGGCTGTGAGAAGGAACCTGGATGGTAGGGTTACTTCGGTATGAAAGCCTCGATAGTAGGGCTGTGAGAAGGAACCTGGATGTTATTTACTTTGGTATGAAAGCCTCGATAGTAGAGTTGTGAGAAGGAACCTGGATAGTAGGGTTACTTCAATATGAAAGCCTGGATAGTAGGGCTGTGAGAAGGAACCTGGATGGTAGGGTTACTTCGATAGAAAGCCTGGATAGTAGGGCTGTGAGAAGGAATCTGGATAGTAGGGTTACTTCGATATGAAAGCCTGGATAGCAGGGTTGTGAGAAGGAACCTGGATGGTAGGGTTACTTCGATATGAAATCCTGGATAGTAGGGCTGTGAGAAGGAACCTGGATGGTAGGGTTACTTCGATATGAAAGCCTGGATAGTAGGGATGTAAGAAGGAACCTGGATAGTAGGGTTACTTTGTGATAAGTTCGTGTAAAACTTCAAAAGGAACCTGGGTGAGGTTACTTTGATATGACAGCCTGAGTATGGTTATTTTGATATGACAGCCTGGGTAAGGTTATTTTGTGACGAGTTTGGGTAAAACTGCAGCGGGAACCTGGGTAAGGTTACTTTGGGCTAAGTCTGTGTAAAACCTGGGTAAGGTTACTTTGAGATAAGTTTGTGTAAAACTTCAGAATGAACCGGGGTAAGGTTATAAGTTTGCATAAAACTTCAGGATGAACCAGGGTGGGGTTATAAGTTTGTGTAAAACTTCAGAAAGAACCGGGGTAAGGTTATAAGCTTGTGTAAAACTTCAGGAAGAAACGGGGTAAGGTTACCTTGAGATAAGTTCATGTAAAACTTCGGGAGGAACCGGGGTAAGGTTACCTTGAGATAAGTTCGTGTAAAACTTCGGGAGGAACCAGGGTAAGGTTACCTTGATACGATAATTTAGATTAGTTGACCCGTTTGATTTCGGGAACTGAGTTTCCATTAGTTGTCTGTAGATGTGATATGTATAACTGTTGGATTTGTTGAAGCTAACCGTCTTTTCCTGAAAAATATCAGGGTTAGTTATATGTGATGCATGAAATGCAGGGCGAGATGATGTTCTCAAAATAAATGAGATTATGTTGTATATGATATGTATGCGTATGTCATGATGTATGTTCATGAAATTCTGTCAGGGTATGCTTGCGCCTGGGAAAATAAATCCCTGATTATTGCTGGAGAGTTATGAATATTCTGTCGAGAAGAAGATGCTTGAGAATAAACTTTGTGGGGACCAAACCTTGAGGGAAGAGATACTCTGTTGGTAGACCTGCTGACTTAGAGGGATAAACTTAGCTGGGGATGAAATTTTGTTACTGGAAATGATGAGCTCTGTTGGAGATTGAGCTTCTGTATCTGCAGAAATTGACTCCGCTCGGGGAATGAAATTTGTCGACTCGCCTGCGATTACGAACCTCAGATGTGGATAGTTATGTCCTGTTTCGAGAAAGCTGACCTTGATGCCTTTGGATATTTTTACTCTGTGGGGAGTGCGCATACCGATAATTATGTTCCCAAGCATGACTCTATCCCGATACCTGTGGGGCAAAGGAACCGTCGAGTTTGGTACTTCTTGTTTTTCCCTGTTTCTGGAATTACGAGTATTTGTCTTTTGTTTCTTATGCAAATATTTATGAGCAACAATCATTTTAAAATGCATATATCAAAAATAAATCATTGGAAGTTCTTGCAAAACAAAACATAAAAAGAAAAAGAAACAAACTGAAGTTTTGTAAAAATGACTTGTATTGATTTTGAAATTGGCCTGTAATAGACGTTTTGTATAAAGAGGTTGACGTCCTAGTAAGAGAATGCCTCTGAAAGATAGAAATTATACATTTTGTTTAAAAGGAAGAAAAACAGCTATATGAAACAACCCCATTGGGTTCCAACCCTGTTGTTGCCTTTATATCTTCAAGCGTCTCATCACTTTGCTACTTGGCCGAAGGTTGATCAGATTGATTAGCGTCGTCTGAGCTTAATAGCTGATACCGAAGTCTGGTTGCAAGATGATCCAATGAGACATAGTGATACGCTTCAATCCTTAACTTTTTCCTGGACCGCCCTTTCGGGTTTTCAGTCCATCGGGATACCCTTTTTTGCCCAAGCCTCCCTTTCGGGTTTTCAACTTGCCGGGTGTACAGATTTTTTTCACTTCCATCCCTTACTTTTGCCCGAACCCTTTTGGTTCGTCGGGAAGCCCTTATTTTTGCCTAGGCCAGTCAACCTAGAGGGTCTTTGATTATGCGTAATATATTTTCACTATGTCTGGATTGACAGGGTGAGGAAGGTCGTCACCATCCATGTTAGTTAGAATCATGGCTCCTCTCGAGAAAATATTCTTAACGACAAATGGCCTTTCATACGTGGGAGTCCATTTTCCCCTGGGATCACCTTGCGGCAGTATGATGCGTTTGATCACCAGCTCCCCGACTTGATATTCTTGATGACTGACTTTCTTGTAAAAAGCCTTGATCATTCGCTTTTGATACGCCTGACAATGGCAGATAGCAGTAAGCCTCTTTTCATCGATTAGATTTAGCTGATCAAGTCGGGTTTGGATCCAGTCGTCTTCATTCAAACCTGCATCCTTCATGATTCTGAGAGAAGGTATCTGGACTTCTATGGGTAGGACTGCCTCCATGCCATATACCAGAGAGTAGGGTGTTTCCCCTGTCGACGTCCGTGATGAGGTACGGTACCCATGAAGAGCGAATGGTAACATCTCATGCCAGTCTTTATATGTCACCATCATCTTCTGTATAATCTTCTTGATGTTCTTGTTAGCAGCTTCAACATCCCCATTCATCTTCGGCCGGTAGGGAGAAGAGTTATGATGCTGTATCTTGAACTATTTGCAGAGCTCGGTGATCATTGTGTTGTTGAGATTTGTACCATTTTCAGTAATAATCCTCTTTGGTACACCATATCGACAGATCAGGTTATGTCGGATAAACCGCGCCACGACATTCTTGGTTACTGTAGCAAAGGAAGCTGCCTCAACCCACTTCGTGAAGTAATCAATAGCCACTAAGATGAAACGATGCCCGTTAGACGCAGTAGGTATGATCTCGTCGATCATGTCGATGCCCCACATCACAAAAGGCCACAGAGCTGTCAAAACATTCAGGGGAACCGGAGGTACATGCACCTTATCAGCATAGACTTGGCACTTATGACAGGTTCGAGAGTGCTGATAACAATCGACTTCTATAGTAGACCAGTAATATCCTGCCCGTAGGATTTTCTTAGCCATGGTGTGTCCACTAGAACGGGTTCCGAAGGTGCCTTCATGTAGATTTGTCATGATCCTCTTTGTTTCGCTCTTGTCTACACACCGTAGTAGTATGGAGTCACGGTTGCGTTTATAGAGGATTCCATTACTGAGGAAGAATTTTGCAGCGAACCTTCTCAAAAACTTCTTATCGTTGATAGATGCCCCTTCGGGATACTCCTGAACCTCGAGATACCTTTTGACTTCGTGAAACCAGGGTTTGTTTGCCACTTCTTTGGTATCGATCTCACAGCAGTGTGATGGTTCATCCAACCTCTCAATGGTAATCTGGGGAGCTTCATTGTCCCACCTAACCTTGAACATAGAAGACATGGTAGCTAGCGCATCCGCCAACTGGTTCTCTTCTCGTGGGAAATGTTCAAAGGTTACCTCCTCAAAGTGTGGGAGCAATGTCAGTACATACTCTCAGTAAGGAATGAGGTTTGAGTGCTTCATATATCACTCGCCTTTGATCTGACTTATCACCAGCGTGGAATCCCCGAATACACTTAAGTACTTAATCCTCAGGTCAATAGCAGCTCGAAGTCCCATGATACACGCTTCATACTCCGCCATGTTGTTGGTGCAGTTGAAACATAATCGGGCGGTGAATGGAGTATGATAGCCCTTGGGAGATTAAATTACAACGCCAATGTTGTTACCCAGTGCATTTGAGGCTCCATCAAAATGCATAGACCATCGGGATCCTTCCTCAGGTCCTTCATCTGGTCTAGGATCTTCGTAGTTAGTCACCAACATGATATTCTCATCCGGGAACTCAAAATTCATGGACTGGTAGTCATCCACGGCCTGATGATCCAAATGATCAGCCAATACACTCTCCTTTATTGCTTTTTGGGTCGTATATTTTATGTCGTATTCGGTTAAGATCATTTGCCACCTTGCTATTCTTCTGGAGAGAGCGGGCTTCTCGAAAATGTACTTGATCGAATCCATCTTTGATATCAACAAAGTAGTGTGAGTCAGCATATACTGTATCAGCCGGTGAGCAGCCCATGCCAAAGTGCAGCAAGTTTTCTCGAGCAATGAGTATCGGGTCTCACAGTCGATAAACTTTTTGCTAAGGTAGTAAATGGCGTGCTCTTTTCGGCCAAACTCGTCATGCTGCCCCAGCACACACCCCATTGAATTGTCTAGCACTGTCAAGTATAATATCAAAAGTCTTCCTTCAACTGGAGGCATCAAAATTGGCGGTTCTTTAAGGTATTCCTTGATTCTTTTGAAAGCGGTCTGGCATTCATCATTCCATTTTACCACTTGATCTTTCTTCAGAAGCTTGAAGATTGGCTCACAAGTAGCAGTCAGGTGTGAAATGAACCTGGCAATTTAATTCAAACGTCCCAGGAAACCTCTAACTTCCTTCTCTGTACGGGGAACCAGCATCTCTTGTATGGCCTTTACCTTCACGGGGTCTACCTGAATACCCTTATCGCTGACGATAAAACCCAGAAGCTTACCAGATCTTACCCCAAAGATACACTTGTTCGGATTCAACCTCAGCTTATATGTCTTCAATCTGTCAAACAATTTTTGGAGATGATCAAGGTGCTCTTCCTCAGTCTGAGACCTGGCTATCATGTCATCAACATAAACTTCGATCTCATGGTGAATCATATCGTGAAACAAAGCGACCATGGCACGCTGATATGTTGCCCCAACATTCTTCAACCCAAAAGGCATCACCTTGTAGCAGAAGGTGCCCCACTGTGTAACGAAGGTTGTCTTCTCCATGTCCTCCGGGGCCATCTTGATCTGGTTGTAACTAGAGAAACCATCCATGAAGGAGAATATTTTATGTTGCGCGGTGTTGTCGACCAGAACATCAATGTGAGGAAGTGGAAAGTCATCCTTGGGGCTCGCCCTGTTCAGATCCCTAAAATCAACACACATCCGTACCCTACCGTCCTTCTTAGGTACCGGAACAACATTAGCAACCCACTGTGGATACGAAGTGACAGCTAAGAATCCTGCATCGAACTATTTCATGACCTCTGCCTTGATCTTCTCTGACATTTCAGGGCGCATATGACAAACTTTCTATTTAACTGGAGGACAGTCTTCTTTAGTCGGTAGGAGATGTACCACAATATCAGTGTCCAAACCAGGCATGTCTTCATAGGACCGGGCGAAGATCTCAACATAGTCGTGCAACATTTGTATCAACCTCTGTTTGATGCTAAGCTCCAAATTTGCACCTATCTTAACTTCTTTTCTGTATTCCTCAGTACCCAAGTTCACTGTCTCAACCGGATCTTCATGAGGCTGTATGGCCCTCTCTTCCTGCTGTAATAATCTAGCAAGTTCTCCAGGCACCTCACATTCATCCTCACCTTCGTCCTCGACTTGGTTGATCGGATTTTCGAAGTCATAACTAGCAATAACAAAGTTGTTATCAATGGGATCCAGAGTGGATAAGGATCTGCATTATGATACGTGAGTGTGTGTAAGAGAAATAGCTGTTTTGATAAAGTAAAAAACAGAGAGCGCAAAATTTGTATGCAAGAAACGTCCAATGCTTTATTAATGATTATGAAATGAAAAATAATATCCCTCACAAGAAAAAGCCAAGGTGCCTCGGGCAAGGCACCAGGCCGTAAAGTTTCACATTGTTTATTAAAAATCTTAAAACAAATAAGTCAATTACTGCGGAATAAAAGAAACAGGTATGAAGTCCCTAGCCGTCTAGTTACTTGGTCCACCGTTGGTAGTCGGGTAGATACAACTGCCAATGTCTAATTCCTCTTCACTGTCTTCAATGGCGTTCACCCCACGGTTGCTGATGCATAGGGGAGGTCCTCCAGCCCGAGTGTGTCTAACAGCCCTTTGAGCCCCTGTAGTAAAGCCCAAACCAAATTTATCAGTTTTATGAGTGAAATCAGGGAGCTGACCCCAATTAGCACACCCACCTTCTTCAACCACAACCCTGGCGTCCTTGAGAGAAGCCATATTCAACGGAGGTTTGTTGCTAGCAGTTTCAGTCGATGCCAAGATCTGAGGGACTTCTTCAAAATTCTGACAAGGAGTTTCGATGAATTCCCCGTCCATCTCTATGTAGAGGAAGGAGTTGAGGTGACTCACCATATATTCTTCTTCACGCCGCACTGTGACAATCTTTCCTTTCACCGGATACTTCAGCATTTGGTGGAGTGTGGAGGTGACTGCCCTAGCCTCGTGGATCCAAGGACGACCCAACAAACAAGAATACGACATCCTGATATCCATCACATAGAAAGCGGACCCAAAGGTCTGAGAACCCACTTTGACAGGGATGTCCACTTCCCTGTGCACCATTCTCTTCGATCTGTCAAAAGCCCTGACCACAATGTTATTAGGCTTTAGAGTTAGACCCTCGCAATCCAAACGGTTCAACGCCTTCTTCGGTAGAACATTTAGTGAAGACCCAGTATCTACCAGCACATGAGCCATAGTGGTGACCCTACATTCAATCGAGACATGCAGAGTGTTGTACCCCAAAATTTTCCCTCTCATTTTATCAAGATTTCTCCTCACAAGACTCTTTGAACTCAAGACCAAATTAGGGTTTGCTCTGCTCAAGACATCTCCTTGCACTGTTGACCTGAAATTAGGGTTTGAGTTTGCACAAGGATTTTTGGACTTCTAATGCTCAATATGACTTTCATGCTTCATGTTGGACTTATAAGATTTCTCATACCAAGTTTCAAGCCTTGAATCAAATTTTTGCCCAGTCAATTGGACAGTTGACCTAAAAATCAGCTATATTGGGAAAAAAGTCAACTATGGCCAATTTACAGTCAAACCTCATAAATTTTGATCCACATCAATATTATAGACTCATATGAACCATTTGATCAAGTTTGGACCACAACTCCTCAAGAAATTTGATCAGATCATCAAAAGGGCAAAATGGTCATTTTTAGGGTTTTGACTGCAGAAGGGCAATTTTTGACTTTTAACCTAGCCAATGGAAAATTGGGTTCAAGCATGGATTCAAGGACTCAATGGCATCATCTTGACCTATTCACAAGGTTCAAAAGATCTCAATTGCATTGGATTGACATATGAATTTTCCAGTCAACTGATCAAAAATCAACTGTACACTAAAAAGTCAAACTTTGACTTTTTGGTCAAAATCAAGTGCCAAGGGTAATTTTTCATCAAGATGTGTCAAAAAATGAAACTTGTTCATCAAGAAACCTAATTTTGCAAATTAGGGTTTAAGATTGAAAAATTTCATAACTTAGAATTTTTCTAAGTTATGAAATTTCTTATTTTTTCCCAACTTTGCCCAACTTTTTCACCATGATGAAATTGGATTCAAACAAAATTTCCAACATGAAAGTTGTAGCCCTCCACAAAATATACAACTTTGATTCACAAAGATTTCCCAAAAGATGCTTGTATCTCAAGTTATGATTTTTTGAACAAGGGTCCATGAAACTTTTAACTTAGTGAAATTTTGCCCTAGTTTAGGCAGGATTTTGACCTATCTTCGTGGTAATTTTTCACCTAGTTCCACTTAGAATATAAAAATACATTTCAAATATGGATTTTATATCATGTTACAAGCTTTCCAAAATGTCCAAGAACTATCCAAAATCATTTATGGTTAGGGAGAATCGAAGGTTTGAATTTGGAAAAAACTCACCTTGATCCATGGCATGTTTCATGTTGACACAAATTGCAAACTCTATCCAGCCTCACTTGTACTTGCTCACAGGTCTTTAAACCCTTCCAAACTCAAAAATGGAATGAAAACTCATTGATTTAAGGCATTATTCTGATTATTGGAAGTTTACACAAGGGTTTAATCTATTTTTGGCAAAAAGTGAACTATGCCATTTTGATAAAGGCAACTTTATGTCAACTTGCTTCCCTTGAGCCTTGGACCCCTCTTTTTGCAGCAAACAAGTTCCATAAACTCAGAGCAATGTACAACAATCTTGTGCATGCTAGAAGATAGCCTGTACGGGCCTGTCTTATATCACTTCACACTTTTACTTCAAAACCAAGTAAACTTGCAAAAGATCCATATCTTTGAAATCTGATAAGAACAAAGTTTGTAAGCATTTGAAACAACTTTTGCATATTTCCTTGAGTCAGAATCACGAGCTATCCAACCCTCAAGCCTTCCAAAATACAAAACACCATCTTCTTGCAAAACAGGGCACTCTCTGCAGTTTCACTTCCATCTCACAAACCATTCGTGCGTTTTGTCCCAAACCAGTTCCAATACCTTTCATATAACCTACCTAAGTTATCCCAACCTTTGGACATTGGCTGTAACTCCATTTGCAAGCTTCACCATTTCTAATTTCAGCTTGTGCAGGTTGACTTCTACAGGCTTATTCAAGCAAGCTCAAAGAAAACAAAGCATTGGGGAAGGTCAGAGGAAGTTCAGGCAAGCTCACAAACATCTCAGGCCTCACTGAAAACATCCACATTGCCATACTCGTGTTCAACTGAAGCAGGTATTTTCAAACTTTCTATCTCTCTATTTAGGAATCATTAGGCTTAGGTTTGTGAATAAAAAATGTAGTACTCATTGCCCTTAAGCTATACATATGCCTAGATTTCATTTAAGTTAAGTGTGCTGAGAGAATTTGATTGATGAACTTCCTGAAAATGTTAGGTTAGAAATTAGGGCCAGAGAAATTCTCTCTGGTCTTTGAGAGTTAGATTAAGTGCTTTATATGGTTAGAATCGTGTGATTATGCTCTACAACTTTCATGTTACAAGTTTTTGTTTTCAAGCGCTGAAACAGGAGATACGAAGTTGAACTCAGAACGTGCGTTTTTGTCTGAATGAAGGTTGAAGATGAAGTAGTTGGGCTGTGTCTGGCTATTTCACACTTTTGGCACCCCTGACTTACTTCTCACACCCCCTTGGCCCATTGTTTTATATATTTATATTTTTTCTATTTCTTTTTTATTTCTGACTTTATTTTATTTTTTCTAAACTTAAAAAAATTACCAAAAATATTTTATTTAATTTTCACATTTTATTTTATTATTTTTATTATTTTTTTAGACATAGAAATAATTATTAAATAACATACTTTTATTTTCTTTAATAAAAACTTGAAAATAATACATAAAAATATTATATTTTTATTTTTATTATTTATATACTTAAATAATATTTTTTCTAACATATTTTTATTTTTGACATTTGTATATATTTTTATTTTTATTGTACATGAATAAATATTATATAATATATATATATATATATATATATATATATATATATATATATATATATATATATATATATATATATATATATATATATATATATATATATATATATATATATATATATATATATATATATATATATATATATATATATATATATATATATATATATATATATATATATATATATATATATATATATATATATATATATATATATATATATATATATATATATATATATATATATATATATATATATATATATATATATATATATATATATATATATTTCTTAAAACAAATTAGGGTTTTTACCCTTAACAAAAATAACCTTTTATTTTCTTATTTTTTACATTAAATATTATATTTTTACATATATAAAAATAATATAAAAAAAACATTTTTTTGCATATTTATAATATTTTGCATATTTATATTTAATTGCTTATTTAAATGTTGTTTATTTATCATTTGAACAAAGAAATTCAATTTGGTTGTAATAACAGGATTTTAATTTCTTGCAAAATAATCCCCTATTCAAAATTGTATCCCCCTCCCCATATCAATGTTGTAATAGCTTAGATTACTTTTACGCATTTATAGCTTTCAAATATGCCATGATAGAGATTAGGGTTTGTATGCAATATCTAAAATTAAAACAAATAGTTAGACCTAATACAAGACATAAAAATGCATGAAAATAACAACACAATGCACACATGCACTCATAGGGTTTCATCCACTTGTTGCCTTTAAAATGGCCATGGTATGCATGTTGAGTATCTTGGCAAAACAAAAACAATACAAAAAGATCATAGTCCCTCGATGAAGCTATCTTGGTTGCCTATACAAAATGATCTAGTCCCTCAAAAATTTGCTAAAGATACTTAGCACAATTGCTATCATGGTCAATACGATGACCCGCGCCTGTCCCGTTTAACATCCAAATACAAGGTTGTTTACCAAATGCAATGGTAAAACAACACTGTCAAAAGGGTTAAAAATGTGTAGGAAAGATCTTTGAGTAGATAGGGTAGATGCTCTTAGTTACTTGATCAAAACTTACAAAAACATCCTTGCTATTTTCAAACACACCTCACAACACAATTTCAAAACATTTCCCAAAACAAACTTTCAAACATTGAAAAATCTTTTCAAAATACAAACACCTTTGTATATATTTAAACAAGAATCATTACAAAGGTTGCCTAGACAAGGCCTCTTTTCAAAATATTTTCAAAACCACACACAAAGCACCATTTCAAACAATTGAAAAGCAAAAGCAAGTGATCTAGACCAGTAACTAAGAGCCCATGGATAACCATGGATGAAAAGGGTGCTTGCACCTTCCCTTTTCATAATCTACCCCCCGAACCCAAGAAAACATCTCAAAGGTCTTTTATGTGCTTTTTGACCTTTCCTTTGAATAAAATAAAAAGTCGGTGGCGACTCTTGCTAAACCGCACAAGTGCGAACACAAACGCAAAACCTCAAGTCAGTTCTCCCACCGTATCACAGAACTGGCGACTCTGCTGGGGAGAAATCTAAAAGTGGGGTTACCTTAGGGTTTTAGATCAGATTTACATGCTTATCTTGTTTGATTTGTATGCTTTACTTTTTTTTTTGTTCCTTGTTTGGGTTTGTTTTAAATCCTACACCCGGATTTGGGGGCACCTTATAGGTAAGTAGCAATAAACTGTGAGGGAACGGTGCGGGGTATACCGACATGGTTGAAGCAGTAGCTACGTTGATGTGGCACTTTGGTTGGTACTGGTAACCCTTGAGTTGAATCAAGGAGAGTATGGGGCCTCCACATGGTGTCGTGAAGCATCAACTGACTTTAGAACCTTACTTGACCATCTTGGCCTTATTAGGGGTAGTGAGATGACCGACTTTGGTGCAGTCCGAAGTTGGTAGATACTCGATACTACACTCATTGAGGATTGTTTTCTTGGAATATTTCGGTCGCCAGTAAAGTGGCTAAACTGAAACAATGAACACAGAAAATAATCCAGTGATATTGAGCTCCTTATAATCCAGTTACTATTTATAAGACAGGTTGAGCCAACTAACTTCAAGAGGGTACTTACCTATGAAACCCCATGCAAGCCTGAAACTAGGAACTTGTGTGATTTGCTTGTACATGTACTTGTGCATACATCATGGACATCATGAAGCATCATATGCATCCACTAACCATTTCAAGGGTTTGGATCTTCATCTTTGTTCCTATTTTGTAGATTATGGAATCACTTCACAGGAAAACTATTCAGGTCAACCTTGTGAGAATTCCTCCTCAACTCAAGGAGCTTACTTCCAAGATTCCAGAGAATTCTCCCTTCAGTGAAAGACTTGGTAAACTTCTCAACTTGGTCAACTCCAACATTGAAGAAGACATGGTGAAAGTTCTCTTCCAGTTCTTTGACCCCATACACCATTGATTTACATTTCCTAATTACCAACTAGTGCTTACTTTGGAGGAATTTTCTCAACTCCTGAGGATTCCTATTCTCCATCAACTAACCTACAAAGGTACGGAAAGAGAGACAAAGCCTGAAGATGTTGCTCAAGCCTTACACTTGCAACCATCTGATATCAAAGGTCATTGGGAAATCAGAAGTGGTGTCAAGGGTTTCTTGGCAAAGTTTCTGTTTGAGAAGGCACAAGACTGCTGGAATTCTCTAGATCTGCAAGCTTATGAGGAGATTGTAGCACTTCTCATCTATGGGCTGGTCTTGTTCCCAAACCCTGATCAACTTATAGATGTGAATACTGTCAAGATTTTTATATCTCGGAATCCTGTGCCTACATTTCTTGGGGACATCCTCCACTCATTTTACACACGAACAATGAGGAAAAGAGGTGTTCTCATGTGCAGTGCTCCTCTTCTAGCAAGGTGGTTTATTTCTCACCTTCCCCAGTCAGTCTTGAAGAATGAGCAAGGCCTGAGGTGGTCACAACAGTTGATGACCCTTACACATTTTGATGTTCATTGGTGTTCTCGGTCCAGAGAAAATGTCATCATCCTTGATCGTTATGGGGAATTCCCTAATGTCCCATTACTTGGCATTTGGGGAGGCATTACCTACAACCCCTGTTTGGCTCTGAGACAATTTGGGTATGCCCGAAGGGATGACCCTCATGACATGCTGATTTAGGACTTGGTTTTTGACTTCGACAACGACGCTCAAGGATTTCGACAAAGGTTTATCCGAGCTTGGAGGATGCCCAACAAGGTGGACAGTAAGACACTGGGACACAAGAATTCCATCCCCCTTGAGCCTTACCTCAAGTGGGTACGAACCCGCACCCAGAGTCTTATGATGCCTTACCCATAAATTCTCCCTGTGATCAAAGATCCTGTTATGGAAGGAGAGGTTCCATACACCCTCCTACATCCTGACATGCCAACATCATTGGAAGATTTGCAAAAGAGTTGGATACAGCTCAAGGAAGAACGGAACACTTTTGAAGCCAGTTTCTACGCCAGTGATTAGAAGGTTTTGGAACTTACTCGTCGACTCCATAAAGAGTAGACTCTGAACACCTACATCGCACCAAATAGGATGTGCATCGTCTTTTTACATTAGAATTTTGTATTTATTTTGCCCATGGGGCACTTATGTACTAACAAATTCTATCTTATTAATATGGCGTGTGTTCTTTTTGTTTACAACAAATTTGAATTTCTGAATCCTTGAATGCATTACATGAATACATATCATTCATCATATGCATAAACAGGTCTTTACACCAGGTTTCCTTATCTCTCTGTTGTTTATTTCAGCAAGATGGATATAGAGCAGACGGTAAAAGACTTACAAGCGCAAAATTCACAGTTCTAACACCTCCTCATGACCTTGGCAAAGGGTCAGGAGGATCTTAAAGCACTGTTAGAGAAGGAAAAGGAAAAAGAAAAGATTTGGTGTGGCTACTCTGGGTAGAAGATTTGAGAACCAAGCTAGAAGGGTCCTGGATTTCCCCTCAACATCTGATGAAGGGATAGGTAAAGGAAAGGGAGCTGCAGTACCATCTGAGTCTGAGGCTGAAGAAGAAGAAGAAGAGGATGAAGACTATTCTGAGCAGTAGTACCCTCCTGCAGACGACACGTACAAGAATCTGGAAGAGCGTCTGGCGGCTATGGAGGTACAAAGAGTGTCTGGGCTGGACTTCGAAGAGCTAGGGTTGGTTGTTGGGATTGTGATTCCCCCTAAATTCAAGGTGCCTACATTTTCTAAATACGATGGTTTGTCTTGTCCGAAGATGCACCTATGGTCTTACGTCAGAAAGATCCAACCTCATTCTTCTGATAAGGATCTGTGGGTCCACTTTTTTCAAGATAGTCTTTCGGGGACGCAATTAGATTGGTTCTACCAACTTGAGAGATCTGATGTACACAATTGGGAGGATTTGGCTGCTGCCTTCTACAGACAATATCAATATAATGCAGACTTAGCACCTACTCGTACTCAACTACAGAGTATGGGTATGGTATCTAATGAAGGCTTTAAGGAGTATGCCCAGAAATGGAGGGACTTGGCTGGAAGGGTGCATCCACCATTGTCTGAAAGAGAGCTTGTTGATATGTTTTTGGGGATGCTGTCAGGTCCATTCTTTAATCACCTAATAGGGAGTTCGTCTGTGGGGTTCACCGAGTTAATTCTGACTGGTGAAAGAGTCGACTGGTGAAAGAGTCGAAGCTGGCATCAAGAGCGGTAAAATTCAAAAAGATACATCTGCTTCCGCTTCCGTTAAAAAACCTTTTCCAGCAAAGAAAGAGGTGTCAGCTGTTTACTCCCAAAGAGGTCGAGGAAGAGTAGAGCGCCGGCCAGCAGTAGGGGCTGTAATGATTCAAAAGACTGCAGCTGATAAGCCTAGAAACGATCAACCCAGAACCAACCAACAAAGAGTGGGAAGGACTGCTAGGCAATTCACCAAAATAAACATGACGCCTGCCCAGGTTCTCCCCCATCTCTTGAAGTTAAACCTTACAACCTTGAGAGAGCCACCACAAAATCCGAATACAACTTCTCCTTTTTACCATGCCAACGCTAAATGTGCTTATCATTCAGACGGCATAGGGCATGACACCAACAATTGTTGGGCCCTCAAAAATAAGATCTAGGATTTAATAGATGCCAAGCAGGTGGAATTCGACGCGCCCGAAAAGCCGAATGTGATCTCTGCCCCAATGCCAAAGCATGGTCATAATGCCCATGCTATCGAAGAGGATCTGTATGTTACTGTTGTTGATGACTTAATGACCCCTTTACCAATAATCAAGATGAATCTGTTGAAAGCCGGGATTTTTCCAGGCTGTGAAAAAGATTGTTACCTTTGTTCGTCCCTACAATCCGACTGTCCGTTATTGAAGTTAGGCATCCAACGCCTAATGGATAATCAAGAAATCCTCTTTGAGAAAAATCCTGTTATTCTGATTCCTGTCGAAGATGTTGCTATAATTACCATTTCCGCCAATCTTTCCAAGGTCTCCAAAAGACCTGTTAAGATTACATCCGATCCAAAGATTGTACCGCTGAAGATTACTATGCCGGGGCCTATCCCATACAAGTCCAATAAATCAATACCGTGGAATTATGGAGGAGACATCTTCTACCACGGTGTTAAGCAAATTGAATCAGTGGGAGAAAATTCCGATGAAGAAACTCCTGACATAGGAAATATCGCTGGGACGAGTAAGATCACCCGCAGCAGAGAATTTTCTCCGAAGATTGCTCCTCCAAGGGTAATCTTCGGACCCTCAAATTCTCCTAAGGTTACTCCTGTGCCGGTCAACATCTCTGTGCGAAGTCCAGTTATTGAAGAAATTGTTACTCCCGTAGTTGTACCCTCTGCTGTTGCTGCTGATAAAGGTAAGGGGATCTAGGAAGCGCCCGTCAGGACGAGGGCTCAGCCTTTGACCATCCCCGAGACCACTCAAAAGGAAATGGAGGAGATTTTAAAAATAATTAAGAAAAACTACTATGATGTCGTAGAACAACTGGGGCAAACCCCTTCAAAAATCTCTATGATGGCCCTATTGCTCTGTTTCGAGGCTCATGCCAAAGCCTTGATCAAATTCCTGAAGACGGCCCACGTGCCTCAAGAAACCTCCGCGGACCAGTTCCAGGAGTGTGTAGCCAGCCAAACCGCCGACAATGGTCTTGGCTTCTCCGATGCCGATCTAATATCTAAGGGGAGAAAGCATAATGACGCGCTGCATGTCTCGGTGGAATGCGGAGGGACTACTCTTGCTCATATTCTGGTTGATACTGGGTTGTCTTTAAATGTCCTGCCAAAGAAAGCATTGGACATATTGGACTGTGAAGGTTTGACCCTAAAGCCCAACAATATCATTGTTAGAGCCTTTGAAGGTTCTAAGAGGATGGTCCACAGGGAGGTGGACATCCCAATTAAAGTGGGAACGAAAATTTTCAACTCTACATTTTATGTGATGGACATCCGTCCTTCATATTCTTGCTTGTTGGGAAGACCCTGGATCCACAATGCTGGGGCAGTCACTTCTTCTCTACACCAAATGCTCAAATACCCAGTCTAGGGGAAATCATAACAGTTCATGGCGAGGAGGAGTATATGATAAGCCATCTTAATTATTTCCGATATGTGGAGTTAGATGGTGAATTCATAGAAACCCCTTTCCAACACTTTGAAGAGGTTTCTCCTAAAGTTGTGGCAGCCAAGACAATGACTTATGTACCCATCATTATCAAGCCTGTATCCCGGATGTCATCCCTTAAAGATGCGAAGGTTGTGATCGAGGAAGGAGGAAGCACAATATGGGGTCAGCTACCAGATTTTCCTTTCAAGACAGATAAGTCCGGCTTGGGTTTCACTGCTTCTGCTCATAAGGCCGTGCGCCGCTCCCGGGCTGGAGGGCCACCATTAAAGATCACTCATCATGGAGTTCATGCTCTGGAGGATGGCGAAGATGAGAGCAACTTTGAAGATTGGATTTTCCCGACTATTGAAGGAGGACTGAACAACTGGGAGGCGAAAGACTTTGTTCCCATTACTTTCATAAATCAGTAATTTATCTTTCAAACATTTCTGTTGGTCTGTAATAATTATTAAACAATTCGTACACTCTTTTTGCCTTGTGCCTTACCCGGGGCACATTGGTCCATTTTTAAGGGCTTGATTTTTTCATCTTCATATGCCATTTTTAATGAATCATGGACGTTTCATATATAAACTTTTGTGCTCATTTTCTTTCTTTTTACATTTTATTTGTTTAAAGGTGGCTATCCCTTACACACACCCACACTCACAAAATGCAGGTACCCCTCCATTCTGGATTCCATGGGCAATAATTCTGCTATGGCCTTCAGTGACTCTGATGATCTGGTCAATCATGCCGAATACGAAGGTGATGAAGATTGTGAAGTGCCTGGAGAGTTGGCTAGACTTCTACAACAGGAAGAAAGGGCTATTCTGCCCCATGAAGAGCTGTTAGAGACTATCAACTTGGGTACTGCCGAAGACAGAAGAAAGGTTAAAGCGAGTGCCAACCTAAAGCCAAATGTCAAAGAGTGCTTAGTTCAGCTGTTGAGTGAATATGTTGAGATATTCTCCTGGTCCTATGAAGACATGTCGGGACTCGATACAGATATTGTGGTTCACTGTCTCCCTACGAGAGAAGACTGTCCACCAATTAAATAAAAAGTCTGCCGAATGAGGCCCGATATGTCCGAAAAGATCAAAGCCGAAGTGATGAAGCAGTTCAATGCCGGGTTTCTTGTTGTTACTTCCTATCCACAATAGGTTGCTAACATTGTGCCCGTACCTAAGAAGGACGACAAAGTGAGAATGTGCGTGGATTACAGAGACTTAAACAGGGCTAGCCCTAAAGATGACTTTCCACTACCGCACATTGACATCTTGGTTGACAATACAGCTCAGCATAAGGTATTTTCCTTCATGGATGGATTTTTAGGGTACAACCAGATCAAAATGGCCCCCGAAGACATGGAGAAGACTACTTTTGTTACGCAGTGGGGTACCTTCTACTATAAAGTGATGCAATTTGGACTGAAGAATGCCGGGGCAACCTATCAGCGAGCCATGGTAGATTTGTTTCATGACATGATACATCATGAAATTGAAGTCTACGTAGATGACATGATAGCCCGTTCACAGACAGAAGAAAAACACCTCGAACATCTGCAAAAGCTGTTTGTCAGGTTGAAGGAGTACAAGCTATGACTGAACCCTAACAAGTGCACTTTCGGAGTCAGGTCCGGTAAACTCTTGGGATTCATCGTCAGCAACAAAGGCATTGAGGTTGATCCTGACAAAGTCAAATCCATACAAGCAATGCCTGCCCCCCCGCACTGAAAAGGAGGTAAGAGGTTTCTTAGGACGCCTAAACTACATTGCAAGGTTCATTTCTCACCTAACATTTACCTGTGAACCAATCTTCAAGCTGTTGAAGTAAGATCAGGTGGTTGAGTGGAATGATGACTGTCAAGTTTCTTTCGATAAAATCAAGGAGTATTTGCTAGAACCTCCTATCTTGATGCCACCCGTCGAAGGAAGGCCGCTAATCATGTATTTGACTGTTTTGGATAATTCAATGGGGTGCGTACTGGGCCAACATGATGAGTCTGGTCGAAAAGAACATGCCATTTATTACCTTAGCAAAAAGTTTACCGACTGTGAGACTCGCTACTCACTGCTCGAGAAAACTTACTGCACTTTGGTATGGGCTACTCGCCGGCTAAGGCAGTATATATTGACACATACCACTCTGCTGATTTCTAAAATGGATCCGATCAAGTACATCTTTGAAAAGCCTGCTTTATCTGGAAAAATCGCTAGATGGCAAATGATCCTGACTGAGTATGATATCCAGTACACAACCCAAAAAGCTATAAAGGGGAGTGTACTAGCTGACCATCTAGCTCATCAAGCTGTCGAAGATTACCAATCCATGAAGTTCGACTTCCCCGACAAATACATTATGACATTGGACAACATTGAAGGTAACAAACTGTATGACGGACCTGAACAAGGATCCTGATGGACCCTGTACTTTGATGGTGCTTCAAATGCACTTGGCAACGGTATCAGCATGGTACTTATCTCTCCAGAAGGTTTCCATACACCTTTCACCGCTAGACTCTTCTTCAGCTGCACCAACAACATGGCCGAGTATGAAGCTTGCATCTTTGGTCTCAAGGCTGCAATCGACTTGGGAATCAAATTTTTGGTTGTGTTTGGGGACTCAGCTTTGATTATCATTCAAATCAAAGGAGAGTGGGACACTAAACATCCCAATCTCATCCCATACAAAGAACATGTCCTGACATTGTTATCTCATTTCGAGTAGATTACCTTCGAGCACTTCCCGCGAGAAGAAAATCAGCTAGCGGATGCTCTAGCTACAATGTCATCCATGTTTAAACTTAATTGGGATAATGAGGCTCCCCAAATTACCATTGAGAGGATGGACGAACCTGCACATTTTCACGAGATTAATACCGAAGAAGTAGTGGACCAACCCTGGTTTCACGAAGTCAAAAGGTATCTCGAGACTCGAGAATACCCTGGAGGAGCTTCAGTCAACGACAAAAAGTTCTTAAGGAGATTTTCTGCCAAGTTCTTCCTGAGCAATGGTATCTTATACAAACGCAACCATGATTGAGTTCTGCTTTGTTGTGTGGACAAGGTTGAAGCTGAGCAGATCATGACTGAACTGTATAATGGTACTTTTGGCACCCACTTGAGCGGACATACGATGGCTAAGAAGATTCTAAGGATAGGCTACTACTGGTCTACCATGGAAGCTGGTTGTCATCAACTTTCCCGTACTTGTCACAAATTCCAAATCTATGTGGACAAGGTACATATTCCTCCAGTTCCTCTCAATGTCCTAACAGCTCCTTGGCCATTCGCAATGTGGGAAATCGACATGATTGGAGAGATCAAGCCTACAACATCCAATGGACACCGCTTCATCCTGGTGGCTATTGATTACTTTACCAAGTGGGTCGAAGTAGCTTCCTTCGCCTCTGTTACAAAGAATGTGGTCGCCCGCTTCATCAATCAACACCTCATTTGCCGGTACGGTATCCCCGACAGGATCATCACGGACAACGGTACAAACCTGAACAACACTATGATCACCGCTTTGTGCGAGCAGTTCAAGATTCAACATCACAATTCATCTCCCTATCGGCCAAAGATGAACGGTGATGTCGAAGCTGCGAACAAAAATATCAAGAAGATCATTCAAAAGATGACAGTCACCTACAAGGACTGGCATGAGATGTTACCATTTGCTCTGCACGGATACCGTACCACGACACGTACTTCAACTGGGGCAACCCCCTTTTCTTTGGTATAAGGCATGGAAGTTGTTTTACCTATGGAGGTTCAGATTCCTTCCTTGAGAATTATGAAGGATGCTGGTTTGAGTGAAGACGATTGGATTCAGACCCGGCTTGATCAACTTAACTTGATTGGCGAAAAGTGACTTACTGCTGTTTGTCATGGTCAGACGTATCAAAAACGGATGATCAAGGATTTCAATAAGAAAGTCAGGCGCCAGGTATATCAAGTCGGAGATCTTGTAATCAAGTGGATCATCTTGCCGCAAAGTGATCCCAGGGGTAAATGGACTCCTACTTACGAAGGACCATTTATGATCAAAAACATCTTTTCTGGTGGGGCAATGATATTAACCACCATGGACGGCGACAACCTGCCACACCCTGCGAATGCAGACATAGTCAAAAGATATTACGCATAAACGACCCGACAAGTTGAAAACTCAAAAGGGCAACTTGGGCAAAAATGGGCATCCCGGTGAATCGAAAACCCGAGAGGGCGGTTCAAGAAAAAGTTAGGGATAAACAAAAAATATGTACACCCGACAAGTTGAAAATCCGAAAGGGAGAATTGGGAAAAAAGGGGTTTCCCGGTGGATCGAAAACCCAAAAGGGCGATCCAGGAAAAAGTTAGGGACTTAAAGCGTATGACTATGTCTCGTCAGATCACTTTAAGGACAATCTCTTCATGGACAAGCTCCAAGCTTCCGATCAATCCAATCATCTGTGGACGAAGCAACGAATGGACAAGATACTCAGAGTTACGAAGGCTATAGCAGAATGGGAACCCCATGGAATTTTTACACATAGCCATCTTTCTTTGTATAAATTTTTCTCAATTTTATGACAACATTCTCTTACTAGGATGTCTGTCTCCTTTGTACAAAATACTTACACAAAGTTAATACAAAGATACTTCAAAGTGCATAAAATTGTTTGCCTTTTCTTTCTTTTTTACACTTGTGTTTTATTTGAAAACATCCAATGATTTATTAAATGAGCATATGAATTTGAATATAATCACTGCTTACAAATAAAACAAAATGAGAAAGAATAATTACTGACAGATTGAAAGTATGGGAAAACGTCTTTAGGCTATTCCAGGAGAAATCCCCTGCAGTACATCATCCAGATCCTCAGCGGAGCTAAAACCTTGAAACACATATCCCCAACGGAGTTAAGTTTCAAAAATCCCCATCAGAGTTGAGTTTTCAAACTCCCAATCCCCATCGGAGCAAAACTTTGAACTACAAACCCTCAGTGAAGATGAAACTTTCTTCCTCAACAGAGTCAAACCTTCAACCTTTGAACATCATTGGAGACCATCCAGTTTCCTCCAATTTCCTCGGAGAGTCGCTTTAAAACCAGATAATTCCCCAGAGAGTTATTTTAAAACCTTCTTCCTCAATAGAGTCAAGTTTCCATACACGATCAAATCAGCACGTCATTAAGATCCCCAGCATAGAGGAAACTTTGAGTTACCAATCCCCAGCAGAAACCATTCAATTTTCCCCTGATACCCCCAACAGAACGGAGATTCTCATTCTTGAAGTCCCCAGTAGATTGGCATACAACCCAAACTCCTGATCTCCCCAGCAATATAGTTTCTCCCCACAGAGGTTGTCAAAGATCTTGAATCTCCAACAGCGGTCATGGATTTATTTTCTCCGACAGCAGTCAATGTTTTTTTGTCTCCAGCGGCTAAGGAACTATTTTCCTCGGCAAGACAGTGAGTCAGCTTATATCAGCATACATTACATTCACATATCATAAACATTGATAAAACACATCTTATTGCATCATACATTTCATGCAACATAACTTTGTGTTTCAGTTAACCTTTTACCCTTTTCAGGATAAAATTAACAGCTACTTAAAACAAATATTCAAAGCTCAGAAAACGGCTTAGAGATGCTCCAGACGCTGATGCATTCCTATTTTCTTATTCAAATCAATGTGCAAATTTCTGTTCCAGTTATAAAGCCTGGATTCGACCAGATTTTATCTTGATTATACTGAAGCCTGGAGATCAACCGGAAAATAGTTGAATCCCCTGCGAGTTTTTGTGAAGCCTGGATGTTGACCAGATAGCAATTTTCTTAGGCGCGTCTGTCCGGGAAGGCTCGCCTACAACCTCTTTGTCGCGGGTATCAGACGATTCACCGGCAGGGGTAATAACTGGAATAAGAACCGGAACTGTAGTTGATGTACTAGCAGGAACATCAAATGTAATGACAATAGGCTTGCTGACAGTCTTAGGGGAAATCTCGGGAGAGAAAACCCTTCTACTTCGGGTGATTTTACTGGTTCCATCAATGTTATCAATATCAGGATCAGCTTCTTCATCTTTCAAATCTTTTTTGATGCCATGATAGTACACATCGGCACCATAATGCCAGGGGACAGCTTTATCAGAGACATACGGGACAGGACCAGGAACAGTGATTATCAGTGGAGCAATTCTTGGAGCAGGTGTAATCCTAACAGGTCTTCTCGAGGAAACCTTGGAAGGATTGGCGGAAATGGTTATAATGTCAATTTCTTCAACTGGAACAACAGGGATCATAGTTTTCTCAAACAAAATTTCTTTGCTATCTATCAGTCGTTGGATACCTAATTACAGCAAACGGAAACCAGAAGGTAAAAGCGAACACACGTGGCAACCGTCACCACAACCCAGAAATAAACCGGCCAACAACAAATTATTCTTTACAATCAAGAGAGGAGTATAAACTTCATCAATAGAGGTAACAAACAAATCAGTATCAATAGCATTAACTCCACGGATGTGCTTAGGCATGGGAGCAGTTATGATATTCGACTTCTCCGGAGCATCAAAATCTATCTCCTTAGCTTCAATCAAGTCTTGTATTTTGTTTCTCAGAGCCCAACAGTCATTTTTATCGTGACCAGGACTCTCAGAATGATAGGCACACCGGGAATTCGGATTATATCGGGGAGATGTAGTATTTGGATTCTTGGGAGCCTCTCTCAAGGTTGCCAAGTTGGATTTCAGCAGATGAGGTAGAACTTCAGCCAATGTCATATTGATACGGGTAAACTTCTGTTGCGGTCTCTCCACCCTTTGTTGATTATTGCATTGTGGAGAAGTTGTAGGTCTAGGTATCATTACGACACTTACTGTCTGACGTTGTTCAGCCTTGTTCTGGCCCCTCGGGCTATAGACGACACTAGATTCCTTCTTACCAGCAAAAGGCTTCTTTACTGAACTTGAAGAGGCATCCTTCTGTATTTTGCCGCTTCGAATCCTCGCTTCTAATCTTTCTCCAGTTAGGATCAGCTCAGTGAATCCAGCTGATGAACCGCCGATCAAATGATTGAAAAATGGACCAGATAGCGTCCCCAGAAACATATCAACCAACTCCCTATCAGACAACGGGGGTTGAACTCTCCCAGCCAAGTCTCTCCATTTTTTGGCATAATCTTTAAAACCTTCACTTGCACCCATAGACATACTCTGGAGTTGAGTACGAGTGGGAGCAATGTCGGCATTGTATTGTTACTGCTTGTAGAAAGCAGCAGCCAGATCTTCCCAGTTCCATACATTGTCTCCCTCCAGCTGGTAGAACCATTCAAGCTGAGTCCCTGACAGACTATCTTGAAAGAAATGCACCCACAAATTTCTATCAGCTGTGTGGGGCTGAATCTTCCTGACATAAGAGCGAAGATGGAGCTTTAGGCAGGACACCCCATCATACTTGGCAAAAACTGGAGCTTTGAACTTCTGCGGGATGACTACTCCCGATACCAATCCCAATTCTTCGAAATCTAGTCCAGGTATCCTCTGAACTTCCATGGCACTCAGACGATCTTCCAACTGTTTGTATCTATTCTCAGCAGGAGGATATTGCTCATCATTGTAATCGGTATAATTATTAGAGACTGCAGGACTAAGGTCCTTCTCTTCTTCTTGGCTCTCCCCTTCCTTAGATGAAGAGGTCAGGTCGACTTGTCGCTTCAACCGCTCTTCAAACCTTTGGCCCATATTCAGAATACCAGCAGCCTTCTTCTTCTTCTTCCTCTCTTTCAGAATGAGGGATTTCAAATCCTCCTGCCCCTTGGCCAGACTGATGGACATTTGTTGGAACTAGGCGTTCTGTGCCTGCAGGTCCTTAATGCTTTGTTCGGAAGACATTTCTGCTGAAATAAACAGCGAAGAAGATGAGAAACCTGTAATGATGTGTATGATAATTGTATGCGCATGCAATGATTTCAAAGACCTCAGAAAATTTAAATTTGCGAACCAAAAATAAACAAAAACTTTATTAGCTGAAATTGAAGTTCAAATGCCTTTAAGGCGTTACAATTGAAAATAAATCTAAGACTAGAAAGAAAAATCAAAAGTCCCATGGATGCTTCCTCTTTGCGCCGAGATAATCATTCAATCCTTTTTCCTCATGCAACTGCTTTGTGAGCTCCAAGACCTTCCACACCTGAGCATGGAACTGATCCCTATAAGTATCCCGCTCCTTCAACATCTGAATCTAAGACCTCTGTAATTCCCCAAGATTAGTGGGCATGTAAGGATAAAGAACTGTGTAGGGAATTCCTTCTTCAGTAGTGGGTTCCACAATCACTAGCAAAACATCCACGTAGGGCATCATAAGCTACTGAGCACGAGCTCGTACCCATTGTAGATAAGGTTCCATTGGAATGGAAGTCTTTGGTCCAAAAGCCCTGACGCTCTATCTGTTTACCATGCCCCAAGCTCGTATGAACCTCCGGCGATACTCTTGAATATCATCCTCATAGCTGAATACCATGCCCTTGATAAGTAACTCATGGGGGCCATCCCTTCGAGCGTAACCAAATTGCCGCAGAGATAAACAAGGATTGTAGGTTATACCCTCTCTGATACCATGTAATGGGACATTAGGGTACTCCCCGCAGTGGTCAATGATAGCAATGTTTTCCATAGATCGAGAACACCAAAGAATATCCGTATGAGCGAGTGACATTATCCTTTGTGACCAAACCAAACCTTCTTCATTCTTCAGTATGGACTTAGGGAGGTGAGAAATAAACCACCTCGATAGCAATGGCATGCAACACACGAGAATCCCTCTTCTCCTCATGGTACGAGTATGGAGAGTGTGCAAGATATCTCTGAGTAAGGTAGGCACATGATTGCGAGAGAGAAAGATCTTGATAGCATTCACATCTACGAATGAGTCCGGATTAGGGAAGAGAACTAAACCATAGATAAGAAGAGCCAAGACCTCCTCAAAAGCCTGAAAATCCATATTATCCCAAAATAGCTGGGCTTTGTCTATCAGAAACTTAGCTAGAAAACCCTTGACTCCGCTTCTAGTTTCCCAATTGGATACCATGTCGGCCCGTTTCAGATGTAAAGCTGAGGCAATGACTTATGGTTTAGGAACTTCTTCTAGACCTGTGAAGGGTACCTATTCAAGAATAGGTATATCCAATAGCTGAGAGAATTCTTCCAAGGTATGCACCAACTGATAGTCTAGAAAGGTGAAGCAGTGGTGCTTGGGATCAAAGAACTGAAAGAGTACACTCATCATATTTTCATCAAAGTTTGAAGTAACCAGGTTGAGAAGTTGACCATATCTCTTAGTGAACGTAGAAGTTTTAGAAACCCTTGATGCTAGCTCTTTGAGTTAGGAAGGTATCTTCACAAAGCTGATTTGGATAGTGTTTCTACAAATGGAAGCCATAATTTGCAAAACAGAACAAAGATAAATTCCATTGGTCTTTGAAATGGTTAGTGCAATAAGCATGGATGCCATGTTATGATGCATGATGTCATGATAAACCACAGGTATAGAAAACACAAGTATAGCAAACACAGTCAAGTCACACCAAGTCCTTAGGTTTAAGGCTTGCATGAGGTTATAGGTAGTACCCTCTTGAAGTTTAGTTGGTTCAAACTTGTCCTAACAAGTAATCGGATTCTAGAGATTCTCAATATCACTGACCATCCTTTATCGGGCATTGTTTCAGCTCTCAATCTTTTCTTGCAGCCAAAATATCCCGAAAGTCTAATCTCAATGAGTGTAGCATCGAGTATCAACCAATTCTCAACTCTACACCGAGGTCGGCTATCTCGCTACTTTCTAATGGCCAAGTTGTTCAACTAAGCTTCTAAGGTCCGTTGGTGCTTCACGACACCAAGAGGTGGCCCTGTATTCTCCTTGTTTCCCCACGAAGGATACTGGTACCAACCAAAGTGTCACACCAACACAACCATTGTTTAAACCATATCGTTCTACGCTGTACAGTCTCTACGATCTATTGCTATTTACCTAAAAAGTGCCCCAGATCCGGGTGTACGATCTTCAACAATACCCAAACAAAAACCCTTAAAGATAAAGCAGGAAAAGCAAACAAGAAAGCAATTAAAAATAACCTAGATCCTAAGGTATACCCCACTTATTACTCCCCAGCAGAGTCGCCAGTTCTGTGATACGGTGGCAGAACCGACTGTTTAATACTGGTTTGCATTTTGCGTTTTGTGTTTGCAAAATGTCGCGGTAAGCAAGAGTCGCCACCGAATTTTATTTCATCCAATCATGGAAAAGGAAAAAGAACAGAAAAACCTTCTTTCGGGATGTTTCTGAGTTCGGGGAGTAGATTATAGAAAAGGAAGGTGTTAGCACCCTTTCTATCCGTAGTTATCTACGGGCTCTTAGGTACTTGCTCATTTTTCAAATTGCTTGTGTGTGTTTGTCTTGAAAATATTTTTACTTCGTGATAACCCTTGTATCAGTCCTCAAGGGTGTGACAAAGTTGTTTTGAAAACTGTTTTTGAAAAGTGTTTGTCTGAAAAGTTTTATTTTGAGCAAGTACCTACTAGCATCTACTTACTCGAAAGAAGATTGTTTCTGTTCTATTTCCTTTAGACAATGCTATCCCACTATTAAGGAGTAGGTAGCACCATCGTTGGAGTTGTAAGGGACATTCGAAGGGGACGTACGGTCACAAATAGGACACCTTAGTGACCATCCTAGAGTCCTAAAGATCTTTTTCGAGGCAACATTTGAATGGGACAATTTGATCTTCTGGGACATAGAGGATAGCCACTAAAACATCCTATGCTTCATGACCGTTTACCGAAGGCAACCGAAGTAAGAGTATACCCTAAGAGTGAGCATGTGCAAGTGTGCTTTTTCAGTTAATGTTATCTTTGCACATTAGGGTTTTCTAACTGTTTTAATTTTTCATGCATTCTTGCCATACAATCCTATTAGCCATACATCTAGACAATTAAAGATTGCGAGAATTTAAAAGCGAAAATAAACCTAGCTATTACATGGCTTTGGCAGTTACATAATTTCCTTGACGGGAAATAAAAGTGTGGAATTTAAAACCCTAATTAAAACTATTACAACCTTGAAACAGTTACAATAATAATAAAACGTAATTAAAATACGCGCGACGAATTAAATGTGAGGACGATTATAAAACCTAAAAAAATCTAATTTGAGAAAACATTTAAGTTATTTTTGAAGAAGAAATTAATTATCATACAAAAGTAAACCCTAATTTCTAATTGATTTTAATTACAAAAATAAGATTTAATTGCCCTAATTTAATTAAATTAGTTAATTCAAGGAAATAAAAAAAATGTATGAAAAAGATTTTTGGTGTTTTTTGTGATTTTTTATTTAATAAAAAAATGATTTATGTGTTATTTTAAAAAAAGAATAGTTAGAAAATAATTATAAAAAAAAGAATTAAAATTAAAAGATGAGTAAAGGGCCTGTTTAAGAAATTCTGGAGGGTGTTGAACTTTTGAAACCCAGAGGGATGGCCCAGAGTCTGGCGCTTGATCCAATGAGACCATCTTCTGGGGACTCATGATGGACCTGTGTATGCTGGCGTTGGATCTAGTGAATTTAGAGGATGAGATCAGATGGTGCTTGATGATCCTCAAAAGGTGAGGTATGCTGGATCTGGCTGGAGGTGGATCCAGAGGATGATGATCCTCGGAAGATGAGGTATGCTGGATCTGGATGGAGGTGGATCTAGAGGATGATGATCCTCAGAAGATGAGGTGTATGCAACCTGCTGGAGATGGATCCAGAAGATTATGGTCCTCAGAAGGTGAGGTGTATGAAACCTGCAAGGAAATAATGGAGAAAATGCCAAAAGCTCACACCTGGGGTCGAACCCAAGACATGAGCTTCATACTTCCTTCCTCTGACCAACTGCGATGGAATTATTATTTGTAAACATAATAGACAAATAAAAAGAAAAGCCAAATTAATTGCCATGCTCAGAACACACTCGAATTTTCAAATGTCCCAATGGTTGCTTGACACGCCAGTGTCTTCTTCCTTGGGACTGTTGTCTTAGGTAACAACTTTTACCTACAGATTTTGTCTATGGTTATAACCCTGTGCATCTCAAAAATCATGTACAGGCAAGATAAAATAAATTGGTGACCATGAATCAACTGGGCTTGAAGCCCTAATCATCATGGTACCCATCATTAGGCCTAATTTTTCTTAAATCACAAAACCCCAAATTGGAGCACGAAACCCTAACAATGGCAAAAGTTTATTCCTGCACTGTAACTTAAATAAAACTGTCCAGAAACATTGCAAACATGATGATGAACGCAGATATATGGGTAAAATACATTTATAATGCGTAAATCATAGAAATTGAATTTGAGTTTTTTTGTGCAAACCGTGATGTTGTAACGTGCGATTCTCTACACTTTGAGGCTTACAAATGAATGGAGAAGCTTCCTGAGATGTCCGGGAATGTATTGTTAGCCTTGAAACTCCTTGAGGATGGCTCTAAGATGGATTTCGATCTCACACTTTTTGTCCAAAATTTCAAGTTTTCTTCTGACCGTTTCATGCCTCTAATCCTTCTTTTTTATGGTACGGAATTGTTGTGTATATGTAGGAGACTGAATTAGGTTAACAAAATTGACATGAATCTTGAGAAATAATGGAGATTTGATTTGATTTGCTTCATGTATGATTTCTTTCCAAAACTTGCTTCAATCCAATCTTTTTCAACCCTAATGAGCCTTGCACGAATTGGCTAGCATGCTAGCTGTATATGGACTCAGAACATGCATAAAAATCTCAAGATTTGATTTGTTTTCATTGTTTTACCATTTAATTTGATTTATTTTGATTTAAATGAATAAAAAATCAAAATAAATGATAAAAATAATAAAAAAAATAGATGGAAAAGCTAAGGGGTCATGGGTCCTATTAGAAACATGCTTCAAGCAAGAAAACATGGGCCCCTTTGGAAAAAATGCAAATTTGATCAATGTTGACTTTTAACAATTTTCCAAAAATTCCCAACTTTAACAATGCACAACTTTCTCAATTTTGACCCTAGGAGGGTGTTCTTTGACTTTTTAGAAATATTAGGATGTCCCATAAGCAACCATTTTGGTCTCATCTCAATTGATTCTTCCATGTTCATGTATGAAGCTTTGACCCAAAAGGTTTTTTTGTTGACTTTTCAAAAGGACCTATAATGTCAAAATTCATATCTTTTTTTGAGTGCATATTTTGAACTTGGGATCTGAATCTGAGTTGTAGGGAATTGTATCCTCTTCAAAATGAGCTTTGGATGGAAAATTTCTGATAAAGTATGAAGAAGTTATGCTTGGTCAAAGTTGGGTTGACTTTTACTAAGAAACCCTAATTTAGCAACTTTTGGGTTTTGATGAATTTGGAGCATTCCTTGAGGAATCGTGATCAACCCTTGATAAAATGATGGAAGTCACTTCAAAATGTTTATGTTGACCCAAAATCTTGAGGTTTGAATGTAGGTGGGCCACAATTGATTTTTAACCTAATACAGTCGATTCTCAAGCATCTGAGCAGTTGGCTGAGCAAACTTCTTATGAAGGCTTGAAACTTGGCATGGATTATCTTGGGAACATATTAGGACCTTGGGAAGCATTTGAGTCCTTTTTAGTTCACACATCTTGATGAAAAAGGAAACTCTAATTTGAGGTATACTGCCTCGGGAGAGAGTTTGTCTGGTCAACTCTTGGACTTCCTTGAGCAACTTAGGGACCTCAATTGACATTTGTTGAGTAAAATGAGAGGGAAAATTTTAGGGTACAGCAGCGGTCCAGGAAAAAGTTACAGATTGAAAGCATATGACTATGTCCCATGGAATCACCATAGTCAACTTTATTACCAAGGTCTGAGTTCAAACGGTCCAAGATCAATCCAATCAACTTATGTCAACGGCAAGGGTCATTCGAAGACATTGGGGCAATAGTAGAGTTGGAATGCAATGAGATCATTTCCACATGGCTATTTGTTTTTGTTTTCAATTTTTTTTCCTTTCGACGATTTCCTCTTACTAGGATCTCCGTCTCTTTGTACAAAAAACGCCTATTCATAGGCAAAATATCAATACAAATATATTTTGAAGTGCAAACTTTTTGTTTTTGTTTTAAATGCAAAAAATGTCCAATGACTAAAATTGAACGAACATATGCATGTGAACATAATTAAAACTATTTGGCACATATGTCCTGCTAAGCAGCAGCAAACATCTCTTTAATGTATATGGAATATCCCCCACAGAGTTATTTCATTAGCATTATCCCCACAAGGACGGATACCATAAACCAGTCCTCAACGTAATTTCCCATAAAATCTCTTTGCATAGGTTGATCCCCAACCAAAGTCTCAATCTCTTGACAACTCTCTCTCCAGCTAATTAGGGTGCTAAAAGAAGAAGCCTTATGGATCTCTTCCTAAAAGAACTCACCTCGTCAGTAGTTCATTAAGTATTCATCAACAGGGTTTATTTCCCCAACAGGGTTTATTTCCCCAACAAACAACGAACAGTAAAATTCCCCGGCATAGTCTATCCTATCCATCTTAAGTTTTCCTTTTATACTATTACAAATCAGAGGGCCACAACCCATAATCACCAGTGAAGTCACCAACAAAGTCTTTGCTATCTCCAAAAGTTGATATGAAGTCTGGACCCGACCAGATAATAGTACAACTTTCAAATACTATGAAACCTGGACCCGACCAGATAATAGTTTAACTCTTTGAGATATTGAAGAACCTTGACTCAACCAGACCAGGGTTTAACTTCTTTTCCCCAGTAGAGTTTGCCTCTACCCCAACAAGTTACTGTGAAGCCTGGATCCGACCAGATATCAGTTTTCAACTTCATCTTTTCAAGTAAGTTATTGTGAATCATGGATCCGACCAGATAGAAATTCCTCTCAGAAGTTTATTGTGAAACCTGGAATCCGACCAGATAACAACTAAGTTCCAAGAAAGTTACTGTAAAGCTTGGATCCAACCATATATCAGTTCAACTCTATCTCTTCAGATAAGTTTATTGTGAAGCCTGGACCCGATCAAATAGCAGTTAACTTCATCCACCTCAAAATCTGTGAAGCCTGGATCTGACCAGATATCAGTTCAACTTCGTCTATTCAAGTAAGTTATTGTGAAGCCTAGAGTCCGACCAGATAACAACTAGCTACAATCCCCAGTGAGACACTATGAATCCTGGACCCGACCAGATAGTAGTATAACTTTTCAAAAACCATGAAGCCTGGACCCGACCAGATAGTAGTTACCATTTCAAGTTACTGTGAAGCCTGGATCGGACCAGATAACAGTTCAATTTCAAGAAATTTTCTGCGAAGCCTGGAATCCGACTAGAGAACAGTTAATTTATTCTTCCCCAGTAAGTTACCGTGAAACCTCGAATCCGACCAGATAGCAGTCGACTTCCTCATCCTCAGCAAGTTGTGAAGCCTAGATCCGACTAGATAACAGTTGAAATTTAAGAAATATTCCCCAGCGGAAGCATCATTTCAACAAAGTTTGAAGATATGTATATTCTTCATCCCCAACAGCAATTAGGGATTCAACTCCCCAAAATTTCCTCAGCAGCAGTCAGGGGTTTATTTTCCGGGACAAAAACATACATCTCACATTCGTACATCATAACATGTACATACAAAATGCATTTAGCATAATACCATATATGGTTAACATCATGCTTACATTTGCATCTTACTAACTCTTTTTTCCCACAGGTAAAACATCAAGTTTTAGTATAAATCGACCAAATATTTTTGCTGATACTTCTTCCAGTGTTTACCAACACTCCTCCAAATGGCATCTATAAGCCCATTCACAATCCATCTTCGAGTGTAAATTTCTGGGCACTCAAGTGTTCAATCATCTTTCACCTTCAAGTCTCGAATGGAGGATCCTCCAATCTAAGTCTCCAGGTTTAAGAAGATTGAACAGGGGCAGTTGTTGTACCCCAAAATTTTCTATCTCATTTCTCAATAAATCTCTCATAAGATCTCCATTGATTCAAGACTACATAAAGTTTAATCTGCTCAAGACACCTCCTCAAGCACTGATGACTCAAATTAGGGTTTGAGTTTTTACAAGGATAATTGCACTTTCTAAGCCTCAATTGACTTTCATGAATCATTTTGAGTCCTCAAGATTGCTCATGTCAAGTTTCAAGTCTTGGATCACATTAATCAGCTATATTGGGGAAAAAGTCATGTGTGGTCAATTTACAGTCAAACTTCATAATTTTTTATCCATATCAACATCATGAACTCATATATGTCATTTGGTCAAGTTTGGATCACAATTCCTTAAGAAATTTGATCAGATCATCAAAAGGGCAAAATGGTCAAAATTAGGGGTTTGACTGAGAAGCTGCAATTTTTGACTTTTGACCTAACCAATTACCTATTGGTTTAAGACATGATCTCAAGGATTAAAATAAATCATTTTGACCTAGCATGGCTCAAAACATTTCTCAAGATCAATTGATTTACAGATGAATTTCAGTCAACTGATGAAAAGTCAACTGTGCACTGAAAAGTCAAACTTTGACTTTTTGATCAAAATCAAGTTTCAAAGATTACAATTCACCAAGACATGTCAAAATATGAAACCTGTTCATCAAGAAATCAAAAAGTCAAATTCATTTTTGAAAATTCAAAATTTCCAAGACTTAGAATTTTTCTAAGTGTTGAAAAATTCACTTTTTTCACAACTTTGTGCCAAATTTCCACCATCATGCAAGATGATTCAAGGGAAACTTCCAACATGAAAGTTGTAGATCTCAATGAAATATAAAATATTGTATGTCATAAATTTTCTAGAAATTCTTGGATTTCAAGTTATGATTTTGTGAAGACATGTTCATGAAACTTAAAAGACTTAGTGAAATTTTGCCCTAGTTAGGCAGGATTTTGACCTAACTTCATGGAAATTTTTCACCTAGTTCCAAATTGAATTTTCAAAAATATCCAACATAAAGGTTGTAGTGGATGTTACAAGCTTTACAAAATGTCAAATAACTCATTGATATCATGTTTTTTCTAAGAGAATCAAAGGCAAGAAGTTAGGGTTTCAAACTTAAATTACAAGTCAATTTTGTGATGAACACTTGATCTAATCTTCAAGAATGCTGTACAAATCCCACTTTGCAGGCTTCTAACGTGCCTTTCACTCCATAATTAAATTATTACACAACTTTTAGAGCTTTAATCCAAGCATTCAATGCATTGTCCATGCTTATTACCATTTTAGGAAGAAAGACAACATTGCCATTTTGGAAAAGTGGCTTTGATCATAAAGTCCACTCTTCTTGAGCCTCTAACTTGTATTTCTGAACACACACAACATGTATGCTCAGAAGCAACATGTTTAAAGCTTCTAAGACACCCTATAAACCAGGTACTTGTGCATTGGAATCACATTTTCAAGCTTTCTTCAAAAATAAACAAAAATCCACAAACGTGTGATTCTTGATTTCTGACTTCTCCAAGCATCCAAACTTTTTGCTTATAAATAGAGACACTATTTGTGAGCTAATACACGAATGCAAAAGCCCTCAAGCTCTCCCAAACTCAGAACTGCATAACAAATCTCCGTTGTTGCACATTCTGACCAAAAACTCCAAACTCAGAATCCACTCGTGTGTTTCTTGGCTTTTCACTTCCAAAAGTTCCTAAACATCATCTACAAACAATCCCACACCCTGTTACACGACTGTAATACCATCTTCATCAACTTACATAACCAAAAAACAGAGCTTGCACCTTGACTTCTCTAGCACGATTCAAGCACTCCTAGCATCAAGTAAGCATTGCATTAGCTTCTTGGAAACTTGAGGAAGCTAACCTGATCATCACAACTCCTTGAAAGCAGCTCAAACTCATTTCACGATTTCCAGTTTTGAGGTATTTTTTCTAAACTTCTATCTATTCATACAAGCATCATTTGATTCTGATTTGTGAACATAAAATGTAGATATCATTTCCCTGAAGTTGTACATATCCTTAGTTTTCATTTATATTGATTGAGCTTAGAGAATTTTAGGTTTGAATTTCTGCAAAAAAGTTAGGTCAAGATTTGGTACTTTTAGAAATTCATGCTCATCTTTGAGAATTAGCTAAAGTTATTTACATATTCAGAATTGTGATGAAATTTCTAACAAGTTTGATGTTGGAAGTTTTGTGAATGGATGAGAAATGAGTGAGTTATAGGAACCATGGCTGGAGGTTGAAGATGAAGTCATTTCTAGAACTTGTTTTGTATTATATATTTATCATTTCAGTTAAGTTAACGGATGTATAGCCACCCCAGTGGTATGGCAGCGCGCGTTTCATATTCAGGGCGTGGGTTCAAGCCCCAACGCTGCCACTTTTTGTTATTTTTCAACATTTTCTTTCTCCTTGTTACAAGTCATCACGCTGGGCCTCTACCATTTTTTATGATTCTCACCTCCATTTCATTGCACAACACTGGCCCAACCTTTTATTTTATTTTCTTCTGAGTACAAAAAAAATCCCATTGGGCGAAGCTTCAAAAATCTATTTTTTCTAATAAACCCCTAAGTTCCTTTTTTTCACATCCTGCCTTTATTTTCATTTTTATTTTATTTTCTTTAATTTATTATTTTTATTATTATTATTATTACTATTATTTTTTTTTTATTAATAAAAATCCAAAAATATTATTTACATACTTATATTTTTATTTTCTTCATAAAACAAAAAGACAAAAAACATTTTCTTAAACAAACTTAATTTCTTTTCTTAATTAGTTTAGGCTTAATTTTCTTAATTTAATTAATCATTTTTTAGATAATTAGGTTAAAACCCTTTTCCTTAAAAATCCAAATAAAAATCATTTCCTTTCCATTTATACCATTGTATATTATTTATCCATTTCTTGTACAATATTCAATATGGTTGTAATAGATAATTAGGTGTAATTTCTTGCAAATCCCCATTTGTAAATTTGTATACCCCAACCCCTAATGATGTAATAGCATAGTAATTTTACTTTCCGCAATTTATCGCTTTCATATAAATGCTAGTAATTAGAGTTTGTATAGAAAGATAAAATCAACAAGTAGATGACCCTAATCAAAGATAAACAATGCATACAAATCAAACACACTATTCACACATGCACCCTTAGGGTAATTTCACTTGTTGCCTTACAAAAATGGCCATGTTATGCATGTGGGATGTCTTAGTGAAAACAATCAAAAATACAAGGTCATAGTCCCTCGATGATGCTACAAATGTTACCTTTCAAATGATCTTAGTCCCTCAAAGAGAAATGCTAAGATATCTTACAACATTGCTATCATGACTATACGATGACTCACACCCGTCCCTTTACATCCAAAGATAAGGCTTCTTACCAATCAATGGTAAGATAGCAATATCAAAGGAAAGGAAGAAATGAACAAAAGACTTTTGAGTAGGTAGATTGTTCTTAGTTGCTTGCTGTGATCGGTGGATCTGGAACTGACTGTTAACGCTGGTTCGCGAAATGTCGCGGAAGCAAGAGTCGCCACCGTCTTTTATTTTCTCCAAATGGAAAGGACAAAAGCACAGAAAAATTCCTTAAAGAGATTGCTCTCGGTTCGGGAGTTAGGTTATAGAAAGGGAAGGTGTTAGCACCCTTTCTATCCATGGTTATCCATGGGCTCTTAGATACTTGCTCATTTGTGTTTTCAAAAATGGTTTGTTTGCTTTTCGACTGTGGGTTTTAAAAAGTTTCTTTGAAAATTTCAGTTCGACTCTTGTATCGGTCCTCAAGAGTGTTTGAAAAATTGCTTTCGAAAGCTTTTTGAAAATGTGTCGGTGTGAAAAGTATTTTTGAATTTGTTTTGAAATTTAGAGCAAGTATCTAGAGTCGTCTACCTACCCTAAGGAATTCGTCTGTGTAAATGTCCTTTAAAGTAGTGTCATCCCACCATTGAGAGGTAGGTAGCACCACCGTTGGAGGTGTTCGGGTCAATTCGAGGTTCGGGACATGGTGATCACCAGAGCAATAGGAAGACACCTTAGAAGCTACCCTCATGCCAGGTTCCCGGATCATGAGGACTTACTAAGACATCCTCTACTCGACGATCACCTTTCGAGGCAAGGCAACAGTGAGGCGTACCCTAGGGGTGGTGTGTGCGATTTGTGTGTCGTTTTCAGATATTTTGTCTTTTGTCATGTTATTGGTGATCTAGCATTTGTTTTTATTTTTGTCCATACATTCTTGCATGCCATTATTAACAGTTAAAAAAGTGCGGAAAGATAAAATTCCTAAATTATTACAAAGGCGCGGGTCCACATCGCCAAAATTTCCAGAACCCGATTTGACAGAAAATAAATAAAGAACTAAAGTGTGAGAAATATAAAATGTCCGAGTTACATGGCTTTGGGAGAATTACATAAATATTTAAAAGAAACGAAATAAAACGCGCGAATTGGAATTAAAATTGGAAACGAGGGCGTTGGACCCTTTTGAAGTTAAATTGAAATTAAAAATTAATTAATTATTTATTGAAATAAAAGAAGTGTTTTTTAGGTTTTTTTGTATTTATGAAATAAGAAAATTAAAATTAAAATTAAAAGAAACCCTAATTCTAAGTTATTTTTAATTATTTGAGAAAAATGTTAAAGTTTAACTTAATTTACTAAAGAATTTATGTACATGTTTATTTACAAAATAAATTAGTAATTAATAATAATAATAATGATGAGAAAATTATTTATTAAAAAAAATGATGAAAAAGTTAAAAACCCTAATTTCTACATATTTAATTTATTAAGAAAAATATTAAAGTTTTGAAACCTAAATTAATCTAATTAATTGTTTAAAGTTTATTTACAAAAATAATAATAGTAAAATTAATATTAATAAAATAAACATTTTTTTGATTTTTCTGTATTTTATATTTATTATGAAAATTATTTTATGGAATTAAAAGAAAACAATTAAAAAACAATTAAAAGAATAAAAAGGAAAAACAAATAAAAATTAAAAATTGAGCAAACCATAGGGGGTGTCTGGCCCAAGGGGAGGTTTTTTGAAGTATTGACTCCTGAGTACCGTGGTCTGCATTCTTTGGCCATTGGATTGAGTTTCATGCATAAGTTGTTCTACTTTGGCCATTTGGCTTTTGGCTTTTGGCTTTTGGCTTTTGGCTTTTAGCCATTTGTGTTCTGGCTTCAACGTTCCCTTAATGTCTGGCTTAATGTCTGTCTCGCCATGTATTGGTGTCATGCATAAAATGTTCTACTTTGGCCATTTGGCTTTTGGCCTTTTGGCCATTTGGCTTTTGGCCTCAACGTTCCTTAATGAACCTGCATGGGATCCTGTCTAAATCTGCAGTGTTGAACCTCATGAACACATTAAATAAAATCATAAAAATTCAAATAAAACCAACATATGAAAAAATTTAATGTTTAGGCACAATATGGCATGTATGAATGATTATACCCTTTTGATCATGGAGATCAAATCAATCTTACCCTTACTGGAAGATTAGTGACCTGAATGCTTTTATGCCTTACTGAAAAATTAGGATCATGGAGATCAAGCCAGCCTTATCCTTACTGAAGAAGTAGTGAGGTATTGGTTTATAACTGTGATGGCTTGTTTGTAGTGAGAGAGGGATTTGTAATAAAGATTTCACGGTTTTAGGGTTCTTGAAAGAGTTTGATATTCCAACAGTATTGTGGCAAGGTTTTTTCTCTCTTTTTTTCCTCTTCTCCTTTTTTTCTTTTTTTTCTCCCCCCTCTTTTTCTCTTCCTGGTTTGTGTGACAAGAAGGTGATTATATAGTGGAAATTAGGGTAAAGAAAATGGGCTTTGAATGTGCAATTGAGCCTCCAATATTCACTTGAATTCGTCACTTTCCAAGCTAAATCGCGGGGACTTAAGTGCATTTTTTGAAGTTGAAATGTGAAAACAAAATGTAGCCGACATCGAGAACTAACTCCTGTCCGAAAATCGACTCAATCGGATAAACGGTGAATTAGTTATGAATTTTTGAAGTTTCAGCTCAGACAAACTTATTTTGGGCTCCAGTGTCGACTCTGACACGTTCTTCAATAAAAAAATGGTATTGATCGGTGCATAATCCGGTCTCGACTTTTGAAGCAAAGTTGTAGATCTACGAGTCAGGGACCTTGTGTAAAAATATGAGCCCAATCCGATAAAAATTGACCGAGTTATGAATTTTCGAAGTTTCGGCCCAGATGAAATAATATTCAGCATTCAGGATTTTCAGCGTGTCACGCACTCTGAGCAAAAAACGAAGGCCTTTTGTATACCGTTTGAACTCAATTCCTTCTGTGAAAATGTAGTCAACTCAATTTGTGAAATTTTGGCGCCGGAACCAGCTCGATACGATGAAAATCGACCAAGTTATGATTTTTTGAACATGACGCAAATAAACTTCTGTCACAAATTTTCTGCACGAAAATACCTGATAAATCCACATTTTTGAAGACCTTCTGATCGAAATTGGCTTCCAGCCGTGAGAGATGAAAACGTAGATGATGTCAATACGGAATTTTGGCCACCGGAACGGGTTCAAAACGAGTCACGATCTTCAAGTTATGAATTTTTTAGCGCGTAAAAACTGCACTTTCAGCACACTTTTTTCACTATATTTCTTCGAGAAAACTCACACATTCGGATACCTTCTTCAAAGAATTGACTCTTGAGCCGAACCTGAATTTGAGAATATGTTACCAGAGATATCTTGACGAAAGAACACCTGAATATAACGCGCCGGGTTGGACTCGTGAATTTTTCTTGAAATATTTTGAGAAATATGGGAGGGCAAATTTTGGGGTACAACAGTTGCCCCTGTTCAATCTTCTTAAACCTGAGGATGCAGATTGACTGACGTGCCTTTCGTAATCCGAGGGTGGAAGATGATTGGACACTAGAGTGCCCAGAAATTTGTGCTCACATAGTGGCAGTATGGTGGGAATGGGCTTATGGATGCCATTTAGAGGTTGCTGGACAGGATGATGGGCTTATAGATGCCATCTGGATGTTGATCGCATAAGAGATTCCTTGGCGAGAACCTGCATACCTGCAAAACAGAAAATGAGTACCTGACACGTTGCAGGAGCTGATTTTTAGATGCTTGGTATAGATATGTCCTGACTAGTTGCAGGAGCTGGATCTGGAGCTTCAAATGGTGATGAATGAACCAGGGATGGTTACCACCTCAACGGGACGGTGAGAGAACCTTGGACGATTACTACTCCAACAGGAACGCTGAGAGAATCTTGGGTGTCTTCTACTGGGATAAGAATCAGGGAGATCTTAGGGTCGATCTGACTGAACCAGAGGAGGCCTTTGACTGGATAAGAATCAGGAAAATCTTAGGGTCGATTTAACTGAACCGGACAAGGTCTTGGAATATCTTCAACTGGATAAGCATCAGGGAGATCTTTAGGGTCGATCATACTGAACCAGAGAAGGCCTTTGACTGGATAAGCATCAGGAAAATTTTAGGGTCGATTTAACTGAACCGGACAAGGTCTTGAAATATCTTCAACTGGATAAGCATCAGGGAGATCTTAGGGTCGATCTGACTGAACCAGAGAAGGCCTTTGACTGGATAAGCATCAGGAAAATCTTAGGGTCGATTTAACTGAACCGGACAAGGTCTTGGAATATCTTCAACTGGATAAGCATCAGGGAGATCTTAGGGTCGATCTGACTGAACCAGAGAAGGCCTTTGACTGGATAAGCATCAGGAAAATCATAGGGTCGATTTAACTGAACCGGACAAGGTCTTGGAATATCTTCAACTGGATAAGCATCAGGGAGATCTTAGGGTCGATCTGACTGAACCAGAGAAGGCCTTTGACTGGATAAGCATCAGGAAAATCTTAGGGTCGATTTAACTGAACCGGATAAGGTCTTGGAATATCTTCAACTGGATAAGCATCAGGGAGATCTTAGGGTCGATCTGACTGAACCAGAGAAGGCCTTTGACTGGATAAGCATCAGGAAAATCTTAGGGTCGATTTAACTGAACCGGACAAGGTCTTGGAATATCTTCAACTGGATAAGCATCAGGGAGATCTTTAGGGTCGATCTGACTGAACCAGAGGAGGCCTTTGACTGGATAAGCATTAGGAAAATCTTAGGGTCGATTTAACTGAACCAGAGAAGGCCTTTGACTGGGTAAGAATCAGGAAAATCTTAGGGTCGATTTAACTGAACCGGACAAGGTCTTGAAATCTTCAACTGGACAAGAATCAGGGAGATCTTAGGGTCGATCTGACTGAACCAGAGAAGGCCTTTGACTGGATAAGAATCAGGAAAATCTTAGGGTCGATTTAACTGAACCGGACAAGGTCTTGGAATATCTTCAACTGGATAAGCATCAGGGAGATCTTTAGGGTCGATCTGACTGAACCAGAGGAGGCCTTTGACTGGATAAGCATCAGGAAAATCTTAGGGTCGATTTAACTGAACCAGAGAAGGCCTTTGACTGGGTAAGAATCAGGAAAATCTTGGGGTCGATTTAACTGAACCGGACAAGGTCTTGAAATCTTCAACTGGACAAGAATCAGGGAGATCTTAGGGTCGATCTGACTGAACCAGAGAAGGCCTTTGACTGGATAAGAATCAGGAAAATTTTAGGGTCGATTTAACTGAACCGGACAAGGTCTTGGAATATCTTCAACTGGATAAGCATCAGGGAGATCTTAGGGTCGATCTGACTGAACCAGAGAAGGCCTTTGACTGGATAAGAATCAGGAAAATCTTAGGGTCGATTTAACTGAACCGGACAAGGTCTTGGAATATCTTCAACTGGATAAGAATCAGGGAGATCTTAGGGTCGATCTGACTGAACCAGAGAAGGCCTTTGACTGGGTAAGAATCAGGAAAATCTTAGGGTCGATTTAACTGAACCGGACAAGGTCTTGGAATATCTTCAACTAGATAAGCATCAGGGAGATCTTAGGGTCGATCTGACTGAACCAGAGAAGGCCTTTGACTGGATAAGAATCAGGAAAATCTTAGGGTCGATTTAACTGAACCGGACAAGGTCTTGGAATATCTTCAACTGGATAAGAATCAGGGAGATCTTTAGGGTCGATCTGACTGAACCAGAGGAGGCCTTTGACTGGATAAGCATCAGGAAAATCTTAGGGTCGATTTAACTGAACCGGACAAGGTCTTGGAATATCTTCAACTGGATAAGCATCAGGGAGATCTTTAGGGTCGATCTGACTGAACCAGAGGAGGCCTTTGACTGGATAAGAATCAGGAAAATCTTAGGGTCGATTTAACTGAACCGGACAAGGTCTTGGAATATGATTGAGAATTTAACTGCATCTTTCCTGAAAGGTAGAGGTCAGTCATATGTTATGCATGATATGAACCAAGCAATGATGTTCTCAACATAAATGAGATTTGTATGATATGATGCGTCTATGCATGCTATAATGATGTATGTGATGTTTTATGGATGTATGTTTTCGTCTAGGAAAGTAAATCCTTGACGGGTGCCGGGAAGTCACTCCTAGGCTGATATTGAAGAATAAGCTTTTACTTCCGCTGGGGATGACAGTTGCAAGAATACCGGTAGGAGAAGATAACTCCGTTGGGGACTAAACTTGGCGAATGAATAATTCTGCGGGGAGAAAAGATACTCTAGCGACCATGCTGGGAAGCAATACTCTGTGGGAAGAGGGATGCCTTGCTGAGTGTAGATAATAATTTGCTGGGGATACCCTTGTTGTATAGGAAGTGTTGATGGACTTCGCTGGGGTAAGAAGACTTCGTCGAGGACGCTCTTTCCGTGGTTTTTGGCTGAGGATAACCCAATTATATCCTGTTGAGGAAATAACTCTTTGAATAAAGCCGGACGACGCGTTCGTGCTCTGAGAGGATAAGCTTCCAGAATCTACTGGGGATAAGCTTACTGCTCGGGGGAGATGGATTCCACTTCCCTGGGGACACTGGGCTGGACTCCTGGGGAAGTTTTGAACTGTACCGGGGAAGTGACTCCTTTGCATGTTGATAGAACGCCGAGGAACAATCTTAAATCAAGACTGCCGGGGATGCTTGTATGCTGCTGGGGAAGGTTGAGATCTGCGGGAGGATACCCAACTTCCTTAAGGTTGATAACTGCTTTGCTTGAGGAGAGTATACTGCTTGCTGGCTCACTCTCTGGGGAATTAAGATACCTGGTTGTGTTCTTCAGCTGAACCTACCTTGATACCTTGGAGGACAGAACAATTAGATCGCTTGGACAACTCTTTATTGCCCCTGTTTCTAGAGTGGGAGAGGAAGACCTTGTGGGGGTAATTGACAAATCTTCTGGTAGACAAGTGACGAGATGCCAGGACATAGTCGTACGTTTTGATCCCTAATTTTTGCCTGGACCGCCCTTTCGGGTTTTCAGTCCACCGGGATACCCATTTTTGCCCAAGCCGCCTTTCCAGGTTTTCGACTTGCCGGGTGTACAGATTTTTTCATTTCATCCCTTATTTTTGCCCGAACCCTTTTGGTTCGCCGGGAAGCCCTGATTTTTGCCTAGGTATGTCAACCTAGCGGGTCTTTGATTTTGCGTAGTATTTTTCGGCTATGTCCATGTTCTCAGAATGTAGGGAGTTGCCCATGTTTAGAAGTGTTTTTGTCATGCCACCAGAAGATGTTTAATCAGGCAAGATTCATTGTTGGAATGCCCCAAGTGATTCAGGCGGAGACCTGCCCCAGGCTATTTTGCCTTTGAGAGATTTTCCGAATCTTGATTGGACTGCCCCAGATAATGGACCATGGTCATGTATGCCCCTTGATTGGAGGTACTTTTGTTCATTAGGCATTCGTCGTGCGAACTTCTATGCTGTTCAAACAAAAAGTCATATGCAAACAAAGTTATGTTAAAAATGCAAAGCCTATGTCTGTCTTGAAGATTTTGAAAATGCATTCTTTTTCATAAAACAAGTGAATGTTTGTAAAACGTGATGTCAACTCCGTATCCACCGTAAGCCTTAAGGAGTCAGGATACCTTTCGGCACAGTATGCTTTCGAACTAACCCATGCTTCAGCTAGGACTTTTAAGGGTTATAACGTGGCCTGGTTCACGGTTTAGGAAACAAAGGATAAAGGCTCAAATTTTATTTGTACCCACCCGCTCTTCGTGATGTTCTCCAAACCTAAACTCAGTTGATCATACGTTAGACCTTGTTTGAGTCTTTGCTCTGATTTTCCAGTGATGGTTCGGATATTGATGATTTATTTTGAATGGGCAGTCATTCCTTTTGTTGAGGGTTTGTATGACCTCTTTCTTTTTGATTTTTGTTATCCCTTTCCTTTTTTGCCTAAACTGTTTCCTTTTTTGGAATTACAGTCAGCGGGATGCCCCAGTTTTGTAAGTCTCCTTCATGGGTTTTGACTTAATGGGCTTTTTTATTTTGAGAGATATAATGACTTCCTGTCCTTCTTGATTATTCGGAACCATCACTGTCTTTTTTCGTAAGGATCCCTTTGGTGCCATTCGTTATGCACTTGGATCAATTGAGAGAACTACCCTGCCCCAGGTTATGATTAAGGGTTTTAAATTTCGAAAAGAAAAACTCCTACTTCTTTGGCTCAGAGGGGTTGACGAGGGACTATCTTCCTTATTACTCCAGTGTTTAGGAATTGAAACAATGCCTGTACCTCATCAGCGGGGTCTGTTCAAAAGCATATTGTAAAGATAGCGGTATCGTTTTCGTCATCCTCCCTCAAGAGGCTTAGAATTATTAATTGAGAGTTGACATCAGAAAAAATATGAAAATAATTTGCATTTAGTGAATACGAATATATTGTTTCAGAACAGACATATGCGATGCATAAATGAAATAACAATGTTTAACATGAGTAAATGTTTGAACAAAAGAAAATTGCCACTTGAACATTTGAATGAACAAAAATTTCTCAATCCTAGCCATGATTTGGCAAGGGAGCAGTGATTATGTTCGGAGTCTCAGGTACTTCAAACTGAATCTCTCCAGCGTCGATCATGTCTTGAATCTTGTTTTTGAGAGGCCAGCAGTTGTCCGTAGTATGCCCCGGGCTATCAGAATGGTATGCGCACCTATCGTTGGGATGATAGTTAGGAGCAGAAGTGTTTGGATTCTGGAGAGGAGCCCTTAAGGTGATCAGCCCTGCCTCTAACATTTGTTGTAGTGCTTGATCCAGCGACATATTGATCTTGGTGAACTGCCTTTTGGGCTTGTCTGGTTTGCTCCGATCAGCCCGTTGTTCTGGGCGAGGTCGTTGTTGGACCTGTGAAGTAATAGCAGCTTGGAGAGGCCCAAACCTTTGACTTCTTGGAAGTTGATTAATGACTGGGTCCCTGACTTGGGCTGGTTGCTTCATGTCTTGAGGAAGCTGACTGATCATGGCCCTCAGCTCTCCTTGCTCCTGAGCTAAACCTTGAATGAGTGCCCTTTGCCCCAGCATCTGGGTTTTCAGTGTGTCTACCTCAGCTTGTAGACGTTTCAGCTGTTCGTCCTTGTCATCTTTAGGATTCTTTCTGATCAGATTCCCCATGAGGAGTGTCCTCAACTCTTCCTGCCCCTTGGATAGGCCTAGGAAGATTTCCCTGAACTGAGTCTCTTGAGTGTGAAGGTCCTGGTTATCTGGTTGTGAAGCCATTGCTGAAATAAACAGCGAGAAAGGTAAGTGACCTGCAACAAGGATACATGTTATGCAATGATGAGTATGACATGCATGTAATGTTTTCAAGGACCCCGCGGGGTAAACAAGAAAATTCGTTAGAACTCGGGTCCGGTAGTTTGATTGAAGGAACTGCATGTTGTTGAGAGTCCTTCTTCAAAGGGTCAAAGGCTCACCATATCAAGTGGGTCATAGCCCCTGACTTTAGTCATCATGTCTGATTTTGATTTCCAAACAACCTTGGTTAAGGGAACCTTCTTCAAGAGTCAAAGCTCACCATATCAAGTGGGTCATAGCCCCTGACAACTTTGGCTAGAGGAAAATAAATCCTCTTTGCCCCTTGCTGGGATAGTTGATTCACCATGACCTGCATCACAAGCCCTTGAGGTCCTTGAAATAGGTTAGGATGTATGCAATGGTATGATGATATGCTATGCATGGGGTAATGTAGGTAACCCTGTTATGAGTCCTAATTAAGGACATAAATAAAACCTGCACAAACTCAGTAAACCCGGTCATGAGTCCTAATTAAGGACTATAAACAAAACCTGCAAGAAATTCAGTAAACTTTGTTATGAGTCCCAATTAAGGACTATAAACAAAACCTGCAAGAAACTCGGTAAACCCTGTTATGAGTCCTAATTAAGGACTGCAAACCAAAACCTGTAAGAAACTTAGTATACCCTGTTATGAGTCCTAATTAAGGACTATAAACAAAACCTGCAAGGGAAACTCAAGTGTCATATAACAAGCATGTAAATAGTCAAGTTGGAAGGCACACAAGTCACACAAGACAAGCCCTTAGGGTTTAAGGCCAGCATGGGGTCTGGGTAGTACCCTCTTGAAGTTGGTGGGCTCAACCTGTCCTATTAGAAGTAACCGGGTTCTAAGGGTCCCAATATCACGGGATTGCTTTCATTGTTCATCGTTTCGATTTAGCCACTGAACTGGCGACCGAAATATTCCAGGAAAGCAACCCTCAATTGAGTGTAGTATCGAGTATCAACCAACCTCGGACTGCACCAAAGTCAGTTATCTCACTACCCTAAAGAGGCCAAGATAGTTCAATTAAGGTTCCTAAGGTCTGTTGATGCTTCATGACACCACGCGGAGGCCCCGTACTCTCCTTGACTGAACTCAAGGGTTACCGGTACACACCAAAGTGCCACATCAACGTAGCATACTGTTTCAACCATGTCGGTATACCCCGCACAGTTCCCTCACAGCCTTGTTGCTACTTTCTAAGAAAGGTATCCCCAGATCCGGGTTAGGATCTATAGAACTCCCAAGACAGTCCCACAATTTAAAGCAAACAAGGAAAGCAATTGAAAACACAGTTATGAACTAGCCCTAAGGTACACCTCACTTTATAAGTTTATTCCCCAGCAGAGTCGCCAGTTCTGTGATCGGTGGATCTGGAACTGACTGTTAACGCTGGTTCGCGAAATGTCGCGGAAGCAAGAGTCGCCACCGTCTTTTATTTTCTCCAAATGGAAAGGACAAAAGCACAGAAAAATTCCTTAAAGAGATTGCTCTCGGTTCGGGAGTTAGGTTATAGAAAGGGAAGGTGTTAGCACCCTTTCTATCCATGGTTATCCATGGGCTCTTAGATACTTGCTCATTTGTGTTTTCAAAAATGGTTTGTTTGCTTTTCGACTGTGGGTTTTAAAAAGTTTCTTTGAAAATTTCAGTTCGACTCTTGTATCGGTCCTCAAGAGTGTTTGAAAAATTGCTTTCGAAAGCTTTTTGAAAATGTGTCGGTGTGAAAAGTATTTTTGAATTTGTTTTGAAATTTAGAGCAAGTATCTAGAGTCGTCTACCTACCCTAAGGAATTCGTCTATGTAAATGTCCTTTAAAGTAGTGCCATCCCACCATTGAGAGGTAGGTAGCACCACCGTTGGAGGTGTTCGGGTCAATTCGAGGTTCGGGACATGGTGATCACCAGAGCAATAGGAAGACACCTTAGAAGCTACCCTCATGCCAGGTTCCCGGATCATGAGGACTTACTAAGACATCCTCTACTCGACGATCACCTTTCGAGGCAAGGCAACAGTGAGGCGTACCCTAGGGGTGGTGTGTGCGATTTGTGTGTCGTTTTCAGATATTTTGTCTTTTGTCATGTTATTGGTGATCTAGCGTTTGTTTTTATTTTTGTCCATACATTCTTGCATGCCATTATTAACAGTTAAAAAAGTGCGGAAAGATAAAATTCCTAAATTATTACAAAGGCGCGGGTCCACATCGCCAAAATTTCCAGAACCCGATTTGACAGAAAATAAATAAAGAACTAAAGTGTGAGAAATATAAAATGTCCGAGTTACATGGCTTTGGGAGAATTACATAAATATTTAAAAGAAACGAAATAAAACGCGCGAATTGGAATTAAAATTGGAAACGAGGGCGTTGGACCCTTTTGAAGTTAAATTGAAATTAAAAATTAATTAATTATTTATTGAAATAAAAGAAGTGTTTTTTAGGTTTTTTTGTATTTATGAAATAAGAAAATTAAAATTAAAATTAAAAGAAACCCTAATTCTAAGTTATTTTTAATTATTTGAGAAAAATGTTAAAGTTTAACTTAATTTACTAAAGAATTTATGTACATGTTTATTTACAAAATAAATTAGTAATTAATAATAATAATAATGATGAGAAAATTATTTATTAAAAAAAATGATGAAAAAGTTAAAAACCCTAATTTCTACATATTTAATTTATTAAGAAAAATATTAAAGTTTTGAAACCTAAATTAATCTAATTAATTGTTTAAAGTTTATTTACAAAAATAATAATAGTAAAATTAATATTAATAAAATAAACATTTTTTTGATTTTTCTGTATTTTATATTTATTATGAAAATTATTTTATGGAATTAAAAGAAAACAATTAAAAAACAATTAAAAGAATAAAAAGGAAAAACAAATAAAAATTAAAAATTGAGCAAACCATAGGGGGTGTCTGGCCCAAGGGGAGGTTTTTTGAAGTATTGACTCCTAAGTACCGTGGTCTGCATTCTTTGGCCATTGGATTGAGTTTCATGCATAAGTTGTTCTACTTTGGCCATTTGGCTTTTGGCTTTTGGCTTTTGGCTTTTAGCCATTTGTGTTCTGGCTTCAACGTTCCCTTAATGTCTGGCTTAATGTCTGTCTCGCCATGTATTGGTGTCATGCATAAAATGTTCTACTTTGGCCATTTGGCTTTTGGCCTTTTGGCCATTTGGCTTTTGGCCTCAACGTTCCTTAATGAACCTGCATGGGATCCTGTCTAAATCTGCAGTGTTGAACCTCATGAACACATTAAATAAAATCATAAAAATTCAAATAAAACCAACATATGAAGAAATTTAATGTTTAGGCACAATATGGCATGTATGAATGATTATACACTTTTGATCATGGAGATCAAATCAATCTTACCCTTACTGGAAGATTAGTGACCTGAATGCTTTTATGCCTTACTGGAAAATTAGGATCATGGAGATCAAGTCAGCCTTATCCTTACTGAAGAAGTAGTGAGGTATTGGTTTATAACTGTGATGACTTGTTTGTAGTGAGAGAGGGATTTGTAATAAAGATTTCACGGTTTTAGGGTTCTTGAAAGAGTTTGATATTCCAACAGTGTTGTGGCAAGGTTTTTTCTCTCTTTTTTTCCTCTTCTCCTTTTTTTCTTTTTTTTCTCCCCCCTCTTTTTCTCTTCCTGGTTTGTGTGACAAGAAGGTGATTATATAGTGGAAATTAGGGTAAAGAAAATGGGCTTTGAATGTGCAATTGGGCCTCCAATATTCACTTGAATTCGTCACTTTCCAAGCTAAATCGCGGGGACTTAAGTGCATTTTTTGAAGTTGAAATGTGAAAACAAAATGTAGCCGACATCGAGAACTAACTCCTGTCCGAAAATTGACTCAATCGGATAAACGGTGAATTAGTTATGAATTTTTGAAGTTTCAGCTCAGACAAACTTATTTTGGACTCCAGTGTCGACTCTGACACGTTCTTCAATAAAAAACTGGTATTGATCGGTGCATAATCCGGTCTCGACTTTTGAAGCAAAGTTGTAGATCTACGAGTCAGGGACCTTGTGTAAAAATATGAGCCCAATCCGATAAAAATTGACCGAGTTATGAATTTTCGAAGTTTCGGCCCAGATGAAATAATATTCAGCATTCAGGATTTTCAGCGTGTCACGCACTCTGAGCAAAAAACGGAGGCCTTTTGAATACCATTTGAACTCAATTCCTTCTGTGAAAATGTAGTCAACTCAATTTGTGAAATTTTGGCGCCGGAACCAGCTCGATACGATGAAAATCGACCAAGTTATGATTTTTTAAACATGACGCAAATAAACTTCTGTCACAAATTTTCTGCACGAAAATACCTGATAAATCCACATTTTTGAAGACCTTCTGATCGAAATTGGCTTCCAGCCGTGAGAGATGAAAACGTAGATGATGTCAAGACGGAATTTTGGCCACCGGAACGGGTTCAAAACGAGTCACGATCTTCAAGTTATGAATTTTTTAGCGCGTAAAAACTGCACTTTCAGCACACTTTTTTCACCATATTTCTTCGAGAAAACTCACACATTCGGATACCTTCTTCAAAGAATTGACTCTTGAGCCGAACCTGAATTTGAGAATATGTTACCAGAGATATCTTGACGAAAGAACACCTGAATATAACGCGCCGGGTTGGACTCGTGAATTTTTCTTGAAATATTTTGAGAAATATGGGAGGGCAAATTTTGGGGTACAACATTTGCTCACTTTCAAAATAAACATCCTTGCTCATTTTCAAAACAAACACCAAACACTTTCAAAAACAAACTTTCAAAACATGAAATATTTTCAAAAGACCAACACTTTGTATATGTTCTTACAAACTAGAACCATTACAAAGTTTGCCTAAACGAAGACACCTTTTTCAAAATACTTTCAAAAACCACCACAAAGCACTTTTTTAAACAAAATCAAGTGATCTAGCAAGCAACTAAGATCCCATAGATAACTATGGATGAAAAGGGCTCTAATACCTTCCCTTTTCATAATCTACCCCACGAACTCAAGAAATAATCTCAAAGGTCTTTCCTGTTCTTTTCAACCTTTCCTTTTGGATAAAAGAAAAGTCAGTGGCGACTCTTGCTAACCGCAACAATTGTGATTAAATGCAAAAAATCCTAAGTCAGTTCTCCCACTATATTACACCACTCTAGGAGAGTCGATCTGTGTTATTTGTGAACCACTCTTGTATTGGATGTTACTTGAGTTGGACTGTTAGTTAACTTGTAATTTTGAATCACTCATAAGCTTTTAAACATAGAGTTGATTATTGTTCTTGGAGGAAGCTTGTGAGCAACTCCAAGTATTGTTCTTAGTCAAGAGTCTTGTCTAAGTACTATCTTTGAAGCGTGTCTACTTCTTAGTTGTCAGTCACTCTTAAGCTTATAACTATAGAGTGATTATATAGTTGTAAAGTTTGTTTTCTAATTCGTGTGAATTGTGGGTCTGTCACTAGTTATGACAGTCAGGGAAGTGAAATGTGTCCCATAGATAGGTGAGTCTTAGGTAGAACTATATCACGGGTAGTGATTAAGTGAGATGTTGTAAACTGTGATTGCTTAGGCTTTGAATTGATAATATTTAGTGGATTTCCTTCCTAGCTTGGTAGCCCCTATAGTAGGTGTTGTGGTACATCAAACCGGGTTAACAATTGTGTGTTTTTTTTAACTTATTGCACTGATAATTATGTTCATTATGTTAAAGTCAAATTGCAATGTCTATTTTGGATTAAACATATGTGATCAATACATATGTGATCAGTATACTAGAATTTCAATTGGTATTAGAGCAGGCATCATGTTCTATTTTGGATGAGATCTAGGGAAGATACTTTCTGGTGTAATGGACTTAATGGAGCAGAGTGTTGGTTGTAGCTACTGCTATGGTTGTGTTGTTAATTATAAGGAGACTTTTTTTGTTCTGCTGCATGTGCCTCTGATGTATGAACCAGTGGTGTTCAGGTTGGTTTGTCTTCTGGTGATCTTCCCATGAGGAGGAGATTGAATTAGGCATGACAAAGGGAGTTATGTCCATATACTCTTATCACTAAATACTGGTTAATTCTGGGGATGTCTCTTTTGCATGATGTCCTATAAGATGTTTTTTGACATCCTGCCTGAAGACTGTGGAGGATGTGATTTGTTTCGCTACATATGTATCTGATGTGTGTTCTTTAAGTTATGGTTCAAGGAAGATCTACTCTTGGAATAACTTGCGGTGTTCTTTATATAAAAAGTGATAAATATGGGTATTACGGTCAAAATCTCATGAGTCTCTCTCAAGATTAATTAAGCAAGATAGTGAAACTGATTATAGAAGTACAAGACCAGTTGGGAGTAAGACAAAGAGAAGAGGTTGTGTTGATTCTTTCATATTCTGATCCATAAGCACTCTTATCACGTATAAAGTAGCCAAAGATACTTGAAATCTCTCTCAAGTCCACTCATAAAGACATTTCTATTTGTGAAAAGAGCTCAGAAGAGAAAGTAATCAAGATGAAGACACTCTAGGAAGACAAGAGCAATTTATTTTTTCTCTTGAAGAGCTTGATTTCGGATTTTTGCTGAAGGAAATTCTAGAACTTAATTTGTTTTGTTAGGATGTGATCCTTCTTAAGAAAGGTTGATAGGGTTTTGTCAACTAAGTCAACAAGAGAAAGCCATAACAGTTTCTAGCAAGTTGAGTCAAGAATGTCAGACTCGATGTCTCAACACTGTCCTTGACATGGGAAAATACATGATTTTTGTTCCTTTAGTATTGTGATTCTCTAGATTGTGTGCATGGCCATTTGAACAAGGATTTAAAATCAATTGTTATTGTGTGACATCCACAAGTATTTAGTTGCTTATCCTTTATTTGGAATTCAATAGATATGAAGTCTAGATGTTACACCAGGGAGAAACATCATTAGTTGAGAATCTCAAGAATCTATTTAATGTCTGTCAAGTAAGAGTTCTAGAAGACAGATACAAGTGTATGCTCTTATTTTCATAAATATTATTTGTCTAGTCCTTAAAAGATCATGAATTTGTCTTGAATAAAGAAGCTGAGGTAGGAGTAGACATCATCAGTCTGGTAAAAGTCTTTGGGTCAATTTATTTTTTATCTAATTTACAGGAGCATAAGATCTTAGCCTCTACCTGTGAAAGAGTTTTTGGTATTCAGCTGATGAAGTGTTGAAGTTTTCTCTGACACTTGGAAGATTCTTTTGTTCAAAGAAGCCAAAAATGTGTGTTCTTACTCTAATGTAACAGGAGTTGGAAGGCCATAAAGAAATGTTAGATAAATGTCTTGACATCATGAATTGAGAATTTATTTTTCTCAATATATCTGGTTGTGTTGAGTAGACTGATTACTAACTGGTCCTCTTAAACAGGATGAAGGCTGTTTACTCAAACTTGATTGTATTATCAAGTCTATGAGGACATGGAACTCTTGTTATGTTGAAAAATACATCCAAGGTAGGATGATTTGTGGAAGTTTAAGGGACAGATCTCCAAGATTGTATCAGGCAGTGTTGATGACTTGTGGAATGATGCATATATCTATGATATGGAAGGTGATTTGCTATTGATGTATGGTTCTCATATGTTCCATGCAAAGATAGGTGTGTGGATTACTATGGATGTTGTCTCCATAACTATAGCAAATGATAAAATCCTGAGGATTGTTGATTATCATTGGGATGTCTGATCATGATAAAGTGTTAAGTCAATTCATGGGACAAATCTAACTTGTTTTGTGGAGTGAATACCAATCATTACTGTTTGAATCCATGTGTGCTAGTCTTATCAGCTGATTGTTCCTCTAAGAGAAATTGTGATGGAAAGAGAGTGAGGAAATGTTCTTCTAGTGTAGGTGTGCATGTGACTGATGGTAAATACATTGATGGGAGCGGTGTACTTGTCTAATGTGTTGATGCAAATCTGCAATCTGAACACTATGTTTCAGAAAGTATATGAGAGTTTATTTCTCTCCATGGTACTCTGGTGTGTGCTAGTTGTTGAAGTTGTGTGTCTTATTGAGAGCTTCTTGTATATCTTGAAAGAAGGACATCCAAGCATGATGAGTCTTTTGGATGGTGAATCAAGAACCAGAGTGATTAAGTTATGTGATGTGAAGTTGATGTCCTAAATGATGTTGTAACATCATGTTTGTTAGTTGTTTTTTTTGTTGAAGTTGTCTGGAATTATGGATGTGGAGATTGTTGCTCAACATTATTATCATAAGAGGAATTTATGACTATGTGGATTAGAATGAGAAGATTATAATCTTGACTACAATAGTATATTTGATGAATGCATGACTACTATCCAACAATTGCAAGTAAGGGCGGAGGAATGGTATCAAATAGTGTGATTTGATCATAAAGCTTATGATGAAGTGGATTTCTTCTGATGCAAATTACTCTAGAAAGAGTGTGTCAGTCTGGAGCGTGTGAAGCAAGCAAACTGATTATTTTTGTATGTCCCTGTCAAAGTGAAGAAGTCAGAGGGCTTGGATGTGCCCTCAAGGAGCTAGAGTATCTACTTCAGGTTTATTTTCACGAGGGTGTGAACGTGTTCAATAGGTGTGTGAAGTTATAGTCCTTCACTTTGAGAGTGTGAAGAATTTCATGTGCTTAAATGTTCATCTTCAGAAGGAGCATTGTTTGTCCATTATAGGGGGAGTTAAGTAATGGTTTATGGTTTGTTGCTTCAATGGTGCATGCCTTATAAAGCTTGGGTGTTGTTCAAGCTTGTGGAGATTATTTACCTTTGGTGAGGTCGTGATGTCATACAAAATGTCATGACATTTAGCTACTAAGTGTAGTTGATTTTCTTCTGACATGGCATGTTTGGTTCTAGCCATGTGAAGTTGGGTGATTGTTTAAAGAGTACACATGTCTCTACGAAAGACATTGTTTGTGTCTGGGAGAATTTATTTTTCTCTGTAGAATTTGGAAGGACTCTATGAAGTTCTTTTTTGGTTTATGGGAGATGTCACACACGTAAAGTTTTGATGTCTTGATATTTTGATTTGTGTTGGCCAAAAAGAGGTATACTTAGAGTCCATTAAAAGGAATTGTGTTTATGCTTCAGAATATTGAATATTTATGTGAAGCATCTTGGTTTGATAGTTGAAGAAGTTTTGATCTAGTTTGAGAATACTAGAGAAAGTAGACAATTTCTAACTGGAAGTCAGAACTTTGTTCAGGACAAGTTTTTTTGGATCCAAACAAGGACGTATTATGGACAGTGGTGTTAGGAGGGAGTGTAAAACGCGCATTTGATAGTGCATGCATGTTGTTGTACCCCAAAATTTTCCCTCTCATGTTTCCCAAGGTTTTTTCTCTTATATGGATGGTTACAAACAGTTGCCTAAAGAAAATAAAACTTTTGAATGTTAGCAAAGTGCCTTTCATTTGGAAGTTCAACAATGTCCTTCGATTGGCAGTTAAATAGTACCCTTTGATTGGCATAACTAAAAGCTCCGACTGGGCCCCTAAAACCCTTCGACCAAGCATTGGCCCACAAGCTTCGATTGGGTGCTGAATCTCCTTCGATCAAGCTTAGTTAACAAAGCTTCCACTGGGAAAAAGGCCCCTTCAGCTTGTCATCAGCACACATATGCCTCTTCATGCTTGTCTTTGGTCTACTAGGAAAATCCCTCTTCCATGCTTGATTCGATTCACAAGGCAAAGGATCCTTTTCAGCTTGCCTTCAGCATACAAGGCCAAGGCTCCTTCAGATTTTCCTTCAATCCACCAGTCAAAAAGCTTCCTTCGACACACAAGGCATTGGCTACCTTTGTGCCAGCTTTGACTGGGCAATGGTCCCCTTTTAAACAGTTTTTCACACTTCCACACGCATGATAGTCCCTTCGAAGGCGCATTCATGTGGTCCCTTCGAAGAAGCATTCATTGGTCCATTCGAAGGACACATGACTATTGAAAACAAGTTTGCTTTGTAATGAGTCTTGGTCTAAGATGCTTGATGGCTAAAATCTTGTACGCTGCCAAGCCCAAACCCCCTGCACAAGCACATTCCTGCCAAAGGAAGTTTCGACTGACCAGAATAAAGTATTTAGATTGGGCTAATTAAGTAGTGTTAGAGAAATCAAAGAGAGCGGACTTAGGGGTTGATCGAAGAAGCTAGAATGTTGATACTTTGCACAAATCGAATCAAGATCCAGAGTAAATCGAAAAGCAAATATCTGAGGGGCTTTCGAAGAAGCCTTGATGAAGGAAACTCTGAACAGATTCGAATCCAGAGTCATCAAGAAGGACAAATGTTCTGATGAAGAGAATTCTGGGCAATTCAAATCATTGCAAAAGTTGACTTAATCTAAGAAACTCTGATAAGGGAAAACTCTGAAGTCAGAGTCATCAAAAATCTGAGCAATTCGAATTGATTTGGATGGACTCCATCGAAGGAGGAAATCAGAGCCATTCAAAGGAGGCAATCAGATCCATTCAAAGGAGGAAATCAGAGCCATTCGAAGGAGGAAATCAGAGCCATTCGAAGGAGGCAATCAGAGCCATTTGAAGGAGGCAATCAGAGCCATTTGAAGGAGGCAATCAGAGCCATTAAAAGGAGGCAATCAGAGCCATTTGAAGGAGGAAATCAGAGTCATTCAAAGGAGAGAATTCGAAAGTCAAATGTGTCCAGGTTCATAGTAAATTCAAAAAGGGACAACAAACCATGTCTTTGGAAAAGTTTCAAAATGATATTCATGGTCTTTAAAATACCAACTTAATGGTTGTATATTCCTTTGTCCTCTTGTCCCCTCCATCCCCTCTATATAAGGAGCACACTAGCAAGCTTAAAAGAGGAGGGAGAAAAAGAGATGAGACCACATACGCAGACGCTGCCTCACAAGATCATACCAAACTTGTCGCTTTCCTTTCGAATCCAAGAGCATCCAGCAACTCTAGTCCACACACAAGTTCCAGTTCCAGGCAAGGTAAGTCCTCATGACCTAGCCTCTTTTCGTTTTAGCATAACATGTAAATAGCCTATTACTTTCTTTTCGTTTCAGCATAATATGTAGATAGCCTCTTAGTTATGTTCTTCGTTTCTTCCCTCTTGGTTTATTTGCTTTTCTTGTTGGAACTAACCTGTACAGATTCAAACAAAAGACAAAAAGAGTGTGAATGAAGGATATGCACTCAGGCTGTTCCGCATGTGCATGTTACTTCATATTCTAAATCGAAAGAAGCAGAGGAGTTTGCAGTCGAAGGTTGCTCATGCCCACTCCTTGGCTCAATCAAAATAATTAGAGAAGGCTGCAATAGAAGGTTTCCCATACCATTCCCAAACTCATTCGAAGAAGGCAGGAAAAGGTGCAAATCGAAGCTTGCTCACGTCAATTCTCAAGCCCAATCAAAAAAAGGCAAAAGAAGGGTGAATTGAAGAAGTCCATGGCCTGGATCGAAGAATTCATTTCTCTTCTTTATTTTATTCTTTGTTTTTTTACATTTTTCTTGTCTTTCGATTTGGTTGTAATAGCGTAGGACCCTTACTTTCTGCATTTTTACTGCTTTTTCATATTAACTGCTAGATGTATGACTAATAGGATTGTATGGAAAAGACTAAAATCAAACACTAGAAAATCTAACAAAAAATATAAAAAATAATTGAAACATAATACACATGTACATATACACCTCTAGAGTATCCCACTTCAGTTGCCTTCAGAAAACGGTCACAATTCTCGAAATGTGAGAAGTTTTAGTGATTGTCCTCTAGTTTGAAAGATCACAAGTCCCTCGATGACCCTCTCGACATTTCCTCGATAAAAGGTGATCTTATAACTTTAGGACAACTACTAAAATTCCTCGCCAAGTTGCCTTCGTGACCGCAATGTCCCTTCGAATGTCCCTCAAACATCTGACGACTAGGGCTACCTACTCACTAATAGTAGGACAACATTGTCTAAAGGATAGGAGGAAAAGAACAACTTTTTCGAGTACGAGTAGATAGCTGTAAGATGCTTTCTCAAATAAAACAAACTTTTTACACTTACACAATTTCAAAAACAACTTTCAGAAACATTTGCTTTATCAACACTCTTGAGGACTGGTACAAGAGTTATCATAAATCGAATCGCCATACTAAGGAATTTTCAAATACTTTTCAAAAAAACACAAAGCACAAGTGTTGTACCCCAAAATTTTCCCTCTCATGTTTCCCAAGGTTTTTCTCTTATATGGGTGGTTACAAACACTTGCCTAAAGAAAATGAAGTTTTTTTTTAATGTTAGCAAAGTTTCTTCCGATTGGCAATTCAACAATGTCCTTCAATTGACAACTGAACAGGGTACTTTGATAGGAATTTGAGCAAGCTTCGATTGGGCATTGAACTTCCTTTGATGCAAGCCTGATTCACAAGCTTCGATTGGATGTTGGGCCCCCTTCGATCAAGTCCAAATCACAAGGCTTCGACTGTGCATTGGTTGCTTCAGACTTGCCTTTGATTCACAAGGCAAGAACTTCCTCCATGCCTACTTCGATTCATACAATAGTAGTCCCATGCAGACGAGCTTCAATTGGACATCTAAGAACCCATTTGGGAAAGCTTTGGTCCAGAAGTATCATTCTAGCAGGGCCTTCTCTATGTGTGTGCCTTCAGCGTACAAAGCAAAATTCCCCTACAAGCTTGTTTCGATTCACCAGTAGTGAACTCCTGCATACCAGCTTTGATTAGGCGCTGAGTATCCCTCGATCAAGCCTAGTTCACAAAGCTCCCACTAGGAAAAGGGCCCTTCAGCTTGTCATCAGCACATGTATGCCTCTTCATGCTTGTCTTTAGTCTACTAGGAAAAAACTTCCTCATGCTTGCCTTGGTGTCATAAGGCAAAGACCCATCAGCTTGCTTTTGATCTACAAGTCAAAAGCTTCCCCCAACTGGCCTTTGATCCACAAGGAAGAAGCTTCCCCTATGCTTGCCTTTGATGCACAAGGAAAGGACTTCCTCTGTGCTTGCTTACAATGCATAGGGCCAAGACCCCTCAACACAGTTTTTGCACTATGACGCACAATATGACCCCTTCGAAAAAGCACTCCAAAGGTCCATTCGAAGGACACACATTGAGCCATTTGAAGGAGACATATAATTACTAAATACAAGATTGTATTATGATGGGTCTTGGTCCTACATGTGGCCAGGCCCATGCCTTTTATGCATTAGCATTCGAAGGTGGTGACAAAAGAGGTTTTTGATTGGCCAGATTGAAGTTTTTGTTTGAGTTGTTTGAATCAAGAAGCTAGGGCAAGTAGACTAAATCAAAGAAGCTTTGATGAAGGAAACTCTGAATAGATTCGAATCCAGAGTCAACAAAAAGGACAAATGTTCTGACGAAGAGAAATCTAAGCAATTCAAATCAATGTAGAAGTTGACTTAATCTAGGAAACTCTGATAAGGGAAAACTCTAAATTCAGAGTCATCTGAGCAATTCGAATTGACGTGGATGGACTCCATCGAAGGAGTTGAATCAGAGCCATTCGAAGGAGGAAATCAGAGCCATTCTAAGGAGGCAATCAGAGCCATTCGAAGGAGGCAATCAAAGTCAATCAAACGAGAGCATTCGAAAGTCATTTGTGTCCACATTCATTCAAGTTCAAAAGGAGACAAGAATTCCACATCTTTGGCAAAGTTTCAAAATGATATTCATGGCCTTTAAAACACCAACTTAATGGTTGTTTGTTCCTTTGTACTCTTGTCCCTTCCATCCCCTCTATATAAGAAGCACACTAGCAAGCTCCAAGGGAGGACGAAAAAAAGAGGAGAGACCCACAAGAAAGAAAGACACTCACACGCTGCCTCATAAGCAAACTAAAACTATCAAAGTCCTTACAAATATTCCTAATCGAAGAAGTCTTCAGCAACACCCTATTCACTCCCTAAAGTCTGCAGGAAGTGTTCCCAATCACCAACCCCTAAGCAAGCAAGCATCTCCACGCCCAGAAGTTCCAAATCGAAGCTTCCAACTGTTGGTAAGATTGGTAAAGAGATCAAACTTTGCATGTGTGTAATATATTAAGGACTCGAGTTTGACACCCAGGTCTACATTTATTTTGTTTCTAACATTTGTTGCAGATCCATCCTGAATAGGTCAAAGCGCGCAGGATCGAAGGACTTGGGTTTGATACCCAGGTCCTACATCCTTATTTGGTTAATATTTGTCTTGCAGTTTCAATAGAAAGAGGTCGGAAAAGGTGCAAATCGAAGCTTGCTCACGTCAACTCTTAAGCCCAATCGAAAGTAGGCCAAAGGAGGGTGAATCGAAGGAGTCCTTCCTCTGGATCGAAAAAAAGGCCTCTATATCATTTTCTTTATTTTTTTTTGTTTTTACTTATATATTTTATTTTCTTGCCTCTTGTTTTATTAACATTAAAACCAAAATCACAAAAAAAATATTAAGTTAATATATTTTAATTAAACTAATTTTGTAAAAAAAATTAATTATTTTAACCTTTTCTTGAAATTAAAATTAAATAGACTTAAGTTTTATTTTCTTTTATAAATGAAAACAAAACAAAAAGATTTCCTCTTACCATAGGATTTTTAGACGTTATTCTCAATTTGCACGCATATATTTACTTTCGCATTTTTTATCTTATTGTAACTGCTTCCCAGTTTGTAATAGTAACTAGAACTTTACTTTTCGCATTTCTATAATGTACCTCTCACAAAATCATGTAATAGCGTAGGATTTACATTCCCGCAGTTTACATTTCTGCACTTTAAATTCATATATATATATATATATATATATATATATATATATATATATATATATATATATATATATATATATATATATATATATATATATATATATATATATATATATATATATATATATATATATATATATATATATATATATATATATATATATATATATTAACTGCTAGTAACTAGGATTGCATGACAAGACTAATAATAAAATATTTGCAAACCTAACACAAAATATTAAAAAAAACTGAACATAACACACCATGCACATATACACCTTTAGGGTACCCCACTTTGGTTTTCTTTGGAAAACGGTCACAATTCTTGAAACGTGAGAAGTTTTAATGGTTGTCCTCTAGTTTGAAAGATCACAAGTCCCTCGATGACCCTCTCGATGTTTCCTCGGTTAAAAGTGATCTTAGAACTTTAGGACAGTTACTAAAATTCCTTGCCAAGTTGCCTTCGTGACTGTATCGTCCCTTCGATGTCCCTCATACATCCGACGATAGAGCTACCTACTCACTAATAGTAGGATAACACTGTATAAAGGATAAGAGGAAAAGAACGACCTTTTCGAGTGCAAGTAGATATCTATTAGATGCTTGCTCAAAATAAAGCAAACTTTTTACACTTACACATTTCAAAAACAACTTTCAAAAACATTTGCTTTGTCAAAACATAAGCAATTTTCAAATACTTTTCAAAAGCATAAGAAATTTTCAAAACATGAGCTATCATCTAAGAGCCCGTAGATAACTACAGATGGAAAGGGTGCTAACACCTTCCCTTTCCATAATCTACCCCCTTACTCAGAAAATTCTCGAAAAGGTCTTTTTTTGTTCTTTTCACCCTTTCCTTAATTTGGATAAAAGAAAAGTCGGTGGCGACTCTTGCTTACCGCAACATTTGCGAACACGAACACAAAACCAATATTAACAGCTGGTTTTGCCACCGTATCACAGAACTGGCGACTCTGTTGGGGAACAATTAAAAAGTGGGGTTACCTTTGAGTTTAGTTCATTCTTTATTGCTTTATATTATGTGTTTTGTATGCTTTACCTTTGAGGGTTTGTTGGGGTATTCTTGTAAAGATCCTACACCTGAATCTGGGGCACTTTATTAGGTAAGTAGCAATAAATCATGGAAGTTGTGCGGCGTAGACCGATATGTACGAAGTGATAGCTACGTTAGCGTGATACTTTGGTTTGTACTAATATTCCTTGAGTCAGTCAGGGATAACATTAGGCTTTCTTAGTGTCATTAAGCGCTAACTGACCTTTAGAACCTTTATTTAACTCATCCTAAGCCATTAGAAAGTAGTGAGATGGACGGCTTTGGTTCCGACCAAATATTGGTTGATACTCAATACTACACTCATTGAGACTAGACTTTTGGATTATTCTGGCCGCAATACTTTGATGCTTGAGCTAGAATAATTCCTAAAAGAAATGTCAGTGATATGAGACTCCTTAGAACCCGGTTACTTTTCTAATACAGGTTGAGCCAACTAAACTTCAAGAGGGTACTTACCAACAAATCCCATGCAAGCCTAAACCTAAGGCTGCTTGTGTGACTTGTTTGCTTTCAACTTGAACTACTTGCATGGTTTTTATTATCTAACAACATGATTTCCTTGCAGCATTTGTTTATAGTCATTATCCAATAACCTGGATTTCTTGCAGGGTTTACTTGCTTACACCACCTTACACTTTTGCTTAATGTATAGCATACACATCATAACATCATCCCATATCATCTCCTTAACCATTTCAAGGATCTCAAGGGTCTGCAATGCAGGTTATGATGAACCAGACGTCTAACAAGGGGCAAAGGGATTTATTTTCCTCTAGCCAATGTCGTCAAAAGGACCATAACCCAATAACTTGAGTCAGGGGAGATGACCCACTCGACATGGTGAGCTTGACTCTTGTAGAAGGACCTTCAACAAAACAAAGTTCCTCCATCAGAGCTGCAATAAAAATTCAACTTCTAACATTTTCTTGTTTAACCTGCGAGATCCTTGAAAACATTTACATATCATACATGTCATTGCATAACAGGTATTCTCTAGACAAGCTTATTATCTTCTTCGCTGTTTATTTCAGCAATGGCTCTCGAACAAACAGTTAAGGAGCTTCAGGCACATAATGCTCAATTCCAAGAAATGTTCCTGAATCCTGCTAAGGGACAAGAAGATTTGAAAGCTCTGATTCTCAAGGACAAGAAGAAGAAAAAGAGGCCAGTGAGTGTTCTGAATATGGGAAGAGACTTAGAGGACCAGTCAAGCGAGCTCTGGATCTCACAACTCCATCAAATGAGGGGGATAATCATGAATATGATAACAACCGAGGGACAAATGAAGATGAAGCTGATTATGCTGAGGAGCAATATCCTCTCGCTGATGATAAATACAAACAACTGGAGGATCGTCTAAATGCTATGGAGATTCAGCAGATATCTGGCTTGGACTTTGAAGAATTAGGGCTAGTTTCTAGTATGATCATCCCACCAAAATTCAAGGTTCCCACATTTGCCAAATATGACGGGATTTCTTGTCCTAAACTTCACTTGAGATCATATGTCAGGAAGATCCAGCCTCATACTTCTGACCGGAAGTTATGGGTCCATTTCTTCCAAGAAAGTTTAGTTGACACTCAACTGGAGTGGTTCTATCAGTTGGAAGGAACCGACATTCATATCTGGGAAGACTTGGCTGCTGATTTCTATAGGCAGTACCAATACAATGCTGACCTCGCACCAACCCGTACTCAACTTCAAAGCATGTATATGGGTTCTAGCGAGGGCTTCAAGGATTACGCCCAGAAATGGAGTGATCTTGCAGGGAGAGTCCAACCTCCTATGTTTGATAGAGAGCCGGTATACATGTTCTTGGGCACTTTGTATGGTCCATTCTTCAACCACTTGATTGGAAGTTCTCCGGCTGGGTTCACAGAGCTAATATTGACAGGTGAAAGAGTAGAAGTTGGTATCAAGAGTGGGAAGATTCTGATGGCTGCATCTTCTAATGCTGAGAAGAAACCATTCGGTGACAACAAGGAAGCTAATGATGAATATGTCCAGGAGGGATGTGCTAGAGGTAACCACAACCCATCTGTGGGGGCAGTACTGGTCTCTAATCTTACGCCTATGCAATGACATCAACAAGGGAATCATCATAAGGAGGTCACGCCTAAGAGAGAATTCACCAAAATCAACATGTCACTAGCTCAAGCGTTACAACACATGTTATAGGAAGAATTGATTACGTTAAAGGCTCCTCTACGGAACCCTAACACCTCTGCTCCTAGCTATTATCCCAATGAAAGGTGTGCATTTCACTCTAATAGCCCTATACATGATATGAATGGTTGTTGGGCTCTGAAGAACAAAATTCAAGATATGATTGACGCCAAGGAGATTGAATTCGACCCTCCAGAGACTCACCATGTGATCACTTCTCATAGGCCAAATCATTGAGAGAATATATTTCATTTGGGATTTTTCAATTGTAATTTCCTTTGCTTGCTCAAACAATTATTGTTATGTCAAACTTTGGTTTTCCCATTAGTGCATCGCATATGTTCTGTCTTGAATTATTTCATCCGTATTCATTATATTCAAACTGTGTTTTTACTTCCTTTTTGTGATATTCAACTCTCGATCAAAAAACTCTAAGCCTTTAGAGGGAGGATGACGAAAACGATACCACAATCTCTACCGTATGCTTTTGAACAGACCCTACTGACGATGTGCATGCGTTATTTCAAATCCTAAACAATGGAGTTATAAGGAAGATAATCCCTAGTCAACCTCTTTGAGCCTAAGAAGTAGGAGTTTTCTTTTCACACAAATTAAAACCCTTAATCATAACCTGGGGTAGGTTAGTTTTCTCAGTTAATTCAGAGGTGCATCCAGTCACAAGGTCATCCTTCATACACGACAAATAGTGTTGAAGATGCACTCCAAAAAATGGTGATGGTTCCATATAATCGTCAATACAGGAAGTCATTATCTCTCAAAATAAAGGTCCGTTAAGTCAAAAATCTATGAAGGAGACTTAACAAAAACTGGGGCATCCCGCTGACTGAAAATCACAAAAGAACCAGTGCAGGCAAAAGTAGGGATAACAAAATCAAAAAAAGAGGTCATACGAATCCTCAACAAAAAAAAAGAAAAGGTTACCAAAATGATCGCCTTCTCAAACAAACGTTCAATTTCTGAACCATCACCAAGTATCTGAGCAAAGATTTCAGACTCAATTGGGATCTAAACACACAATTGGATTGAAGAACATCACGAAGAACGGGTTAGATACAAATAAAATTTGAGCCTTTATCCTTTTGTTTCTTAAACTGTGAACCAGGCCACGTTATAACCCTTAAAAGTCCTAGCTGAAGCATGGGTTAGTTCGAAAGCATATTGTTACAAAAGGTATCCTGAATCCTGTAGGGTTCACTATAAATCCTGAGCTGGTATCACACTCCTACAAAATTTGTTTGTTTTACTAAAAATGAATTTTCAAACTTCAAGACAGGCATAAGCTTTGCATTTAAAAAAAAACGATTGATTGCATATGACTATTTGTTCAAACAACAGAGAAATTCATGACAGATATTCGATTACAGAAATCCTCTCAGTGGACAGTATCACCTCATATGGAAAGACATCCCAGTGATAGGCCTGTCATAATCAAGGGGCATAGCATGGTGTCCAGCTGATCTAGGGCAGTCAAGTCAAGGTTCAAGGAATCTCTCAAAAATTCCAAATAGCCAGAGGCAGATCTCCATCTGAATCACTTGGGGAATTGGACATGAATTCCAGCAACGAATCTTGTACGATGAAACAAACATCTTCTGGCAGTTTGACAACACTTACTACTATGGACAACAACAATTCTCTGTACCCGGTGAACATGGACATAGTTGGAAAATACTACGCATGAACAAAGACCTGCTAGGTTGACTGGACTAGGTAAAAATAAGGGCATCCCGGCAAATCAAAAGAGTTCGGGAAAAAATTAGGGATATATACAAAAATTGTACACCCGGCAAGTCAAAAACCTGAAAAGGTGACTTGGGAAAAAAAGGGTATCCCGGTGGACTGAAAATCTAAAAGGACAGTCCAGGCAAAAGTTAAGGATTAAAGTGTACGACTATGTCCCGACATCTCGTCACTTGTCTGTCAATAGAAGGTTTATCACCCTGATCTACGTTCACCGAGGACTCCAAGAGTTGGGATAACAGTCAAACCATCTGCAAAATCCCCGACAGATATTTTCTCCAACAGGTACCGAGACAGGGGCATTCTACTACAAGGCCACTGCCATATTCTTAGTGTGTGGCCTAATGATGTCAGGTGTTCTCATACTCTCGGAAGAGCAAAAATCTCCAATTACTTCTCCAACATCTAAGAATTCCCCAGTGAAGTCTCCAGGCTTCTCAGGATTCCCCAACGAATTTCTTCTCAAAACAACAAAACAGGAATCCTCAACGGAAACATTATGAATACTCCATATTCTCATCTAGAAACGATGCAGGTAGGATCCAAAGACGGATGTCATCCGGACACTTACTCCAGATTCTCATCTAGAAAAGGTGCAGGTACGATCCAAATATGAATGTCATCCTGACACTTACTCCAGATTCTCTCCTAAAAATAGTGCAAATACGATCTAGAGACGAATGTCATTCTGACACTTATTCTAGATTATCATCTAGAAACGGTTCAGGTATGATCCAAATACGGATGTCATCCTAACAATTACTCCAAATTCTCATATAGAAATGGTTCAGGTACGATCCAGAGATGGATGTCATCCTGATGCTTATTCCAGACTATCTTCTAGAAACAGTTCAGGTTCGATCCAAAGATGGATGTCATCCTGATACTTATTCAGGTCATCTTTTAGAAACAGTTCAGGTACGATCCAGAGACGGATGTCATCCTAAAATTTACTCCAGATTCTATCCTAGAAACAGTGAAGATATGATCTAGAGACGAATGTAATTCGGAAACTTATTCCATATCATCATCTAGAAACGGTTCAAGTACGATCCAAATACAGATGTCATCCTAACACTTACTACATATTCTCATCTAGAAATGGTTCAGGTACGATCCAGATATGGATGTCATCCCGATAATTATTCCAGACTATCTTCCAGCAACATTTCAGGTGTGATCCAGAGATGGATGTCATCCTGATACTTATTCATGTCATCTTCTAGAAACGGTTCAGGTACGATCTAGAGATGGATGTCATCCTGACACTTACTCCAGATTCTATCCTAGAAACAATGCAGATACGATCCAAAGGCGGATGTCATTCTGACACTTATTCCATATTATCATCTAGAAATGGTTCAGGTACGATCCAAATATGGATGTCATCCTGACACTTATTTCAGACTATCATCTAGAAACGGTTCAGGTACGATCCATAGACGGATGTCATCCTGATACTTATTCCAGACTATCTTCTAGCAACAGTTCAAGTACGATCCAGAGATGGATGTCATCCTGATACTTATTCAGATCATCTTCTAGAAACGGTTTAGGTACGATCCAGAGACGGATGTCATTCTGACACTTATTCCATATTCTCTTCTAGAAACAGTGCAGATACGATCCAAAGACAGATATCATTCTGAAACTCATTCCATATTATCATCTAGAAACGGTTCAGGTACGATCCAAATACGAATGTCATCCTGACACTTATTCCATACTATCATCTAGAAACGGTTTAGGTACGATCCAGAGACAGATGTCATCCTGATACTTATTCAACACATCTCCAGATACAATCATGACATAGATTCACTATGGAAATCCTTAAACAGTCCACAGAGTTTACCTTCCCCAACAGAGTTTATTTCTCTAACAACGAAAGTCCGTCTCCCAGCATTTCAACTTCAACAAATTTGAAGACCTGGTTCAAACAACACTGCAGCAGAACGACTGATACGTTCATACATTGCATTCATACATCATTTTACAAACATCATAGCATATGCACAGATGCATATATCATAATCTCATTTATTTTGAGAGCATCATGCAATTCATACATCATGACATTGCATGAAACTGATTTTACCTTTTCAGGTTAAATTGGCAAATAGACAGACACCATCAGCATATACGGCATGTCAATGATTAATTCCTGAAACCAGACGGGGAAACTATCTCAACGACCAACAAAAACAAGTTCCAGATTAATACCTATAACAAGCCAGGACAACTATCTCAATGACCAACAATTTTCATGTTCCAGATTAATACCTGTAACAAGCTAAGAAAACTATTTGTGGACGACCGACTGTAGGTTAATACCTGTAACAAGCCAGGAAACCTATCTACATGAGGGGATTGAAGAATTAATACCTATAACAATCCAGGAAAATTATCTTTTTTTCTCAGGTTGGAGATTAATACCTGTAATAAGCCAAGACAACTATCTTAATAACCGACAACTTTCAAGTTCCAGATTAATACCTGAAACCAGACAGGACAACTATCTGCGAATAGTTGATTGTAGATCAACACCTGAAACCAGACAGAAAAACTATCTACATGACCAGACAAAGCAATTTTACACATGCTCCTTCTCATATATCTCCGGATGCAGGCTAACACAGACTCATCCTGGAACAGCCCTACACAGGCTCTTTCTAATACATTCTCGGATAACGGTTAATTCCACTATCCCCAACAAGTTACTGTGAATCCTGGATTTTAACCAGAAAACAACAAACTTTCATCTCTTCAGTAGAGCCTTGGACAACTGAAGTTCCTAGACTCTATTCCCCAAAGTTTTCCTCAAGCAGGAGAACATAAACCCACATTCCCCAGCAAACTCCTCCTCATACAGCAGGAAAAGGAACCCCCAAAGGGACCATGTGTGAAATCAGCATCTATTTTGGATGGCATCTTTAAGCCCATCTCCGAAGACTCTCTTCCATCTTCTCTAAATGGCGTCTGTAAGCCCATTTCGTTCATCATCAACTAATAGTGTTACTTCACGCAAGTACAAATTTATGGGCACTCTAGTGTTTAATCATCTTCCACCTTCACATCACGAAAGGCAAACAAGCCAATCTAAATCCTCAGGTTTAAGAAGATTGAACAGGGGCAGCTGTTGTACCCCAAAATTTTCCCTCTCATGTTTCCCAAGGTTTTTCTCTTATATGGGTGGTTACAAACACTTGCCTAAAGAAAATGAAGTTTTTTTTAATGTTCGCAAAGTGTCTTTTGATTGGCAATTCAAAAATGTCCTTCGATTGGCATCTGAATAGGGTACTTCAATTGGCATCTGAGCAAGCTTTGATTGGGCGTTGAACTTCCTTTGATGCAAGCCTGATTCACAAGCTTCAATTGGGTTCTGGGCCCCATTCGATCAAGTTCAAATCACAAGGCTTCGACTGCACATTAGTTTCTTTAGGCTTGCCTTTAATTCACAAGGCAAGAACTTCCTCTATGCCTGCTTCGATTCACACAATAGTAGTAGTCCCATGCAGACGAGCTTCGATTGGACATCTAAGGACCCATTTGAGCAAGCTTTGGTCCACAAGTATCATTCCAGCAGGGCCTTCTCTGTCCTTTCCTTCAACGCATAAGGCACATACCCCCTCTTCAACTTTCCTTAAGCGCACTAGGCAAATACTCCCTTTGTGTGTGCCTTTGGCGCACAAAGCAAGATTCCCCTACAAGCTTGTTTCGTTTCACCAGCAATGAACTCTTGCATACCAGCTTCGATTAGGCGCTTAGTATCCTTCGATCAAGCCTAGTTCACAAAGCTCCCACTGGGCAAAGGGCCCTTTAGCTTGTCATCAGCACATGTATGCCTCTTCATGGTTGTCTTTGGTCTACTAGGCAAAAACTTCCTCATGCTTGCCTTGGTGTCATGAGGCAAAGAACCATCAGATTGCCTTTGATCTACAAGTTAAAAGCTTCCCCCAACTGGACTTTGATCCACAAGGCAGAGGCTTCCCCTGTGCTAGCCTTCAATGCATAAGGCAAGGACTTCCTCTGTGCTTGCTTTTAATGCATAGGGCCAAGACCCCTTAACACAGTTTCTGCACTATGACACATAATATGACCCCTTCGAAAAAGCATTCCAAATGTCCATTCGAAGGACACACATTGAGCCATTCGAAGGAGATATATAGTTACTAAATACAAGCTTTTCTTATGATGGGTCTTGGTCCTACATGTGGCCAGGCCTTTTGTGCATTAGCATTCAAAGGTGGTGACAAAAGAGGTTTTCGATTAGCCAGATTGAAGTTTTTGTTTGAGTTGTTTGAATCAAGCAGCTAGGGCAAGTAGACTCAATCAAAGAAGCTTTGATGAAGGAAACTCTGAACAGATTCAAATCCATAGTCATTTAAAAGGAAAAATGTTCTGACGAAGAGAAATCTGAGCAATTCAAATCAATGCCGAAGTTGACTTAATCTAGGAAACTCTGATAAGGGAAAACTCTAAATTCAAAGTCATCAGAGCAATTTGAATTGACGTGGATGGACTCCATCGAAGGAGCTGAATCAGAGCCATTCGAAGGAGGCAATCAGAGCCATTCGAAGGAGGCAATCAGAGCCATTCGAAGGAGGTAATCAAAGTAATTCGAAGGAGAGCATTCGAATGTCATTTGTGTCCATATTCATTCAAATTCAGAAGGAGACAAGAATTACACATCTTTGGCAAAGTTTCAAAATGATATTCATGGCCTTTAAAACACCAACTTAATGGCTATTTATTCCTTTGTCCTCTTGTCCCCTCCATCCCCTCTATATAAGAAGCACACTAGCAAGCTCCAAGGGGGGATGAAAAAAAGAGGAGAGACCCACAAGAAAGAAAGACACTCACACAAGGCCTCATAAGCATACTGAAACTATCAAAGTCCTTAAAAATAGTCCCAATCAAATGAGTCTTCAGCAACACCCTATTCACTCCCTAAATTCTGCAGGAAGTGATCCCAATCACAAGCCCCTAAGCAAGAAAGCATCTCCACGCCCAGAAGTTCCAAATCGAAGCTTCCAACTGTTGGTAAGATTGGTAAAGAGATCAAACTTTGTATGTGCATGATATATTAAGGACCTGGGTTCGACACCTAGTTCTTCATTTGTTTTGTTTCTAACATTTGTTACAGATCCAGCCTGAATAGGTCAAAGCGCGAAGGTCGAAGGACCTGGGTTTGATACTCAGGTCATGCATCCTTATTTGGTTAATATTTGTCTTGTAGTTTCAATCGAAAGAGGCCGAAAAAGATACAAATTAAAGCTTGCTCACGTCAACTCTTAAGCCCAATCGAAAGAAGGCCAAAGGAGGGTGAATCGAAGGAGTCCTTCCTTTGGATAGAAAAAAGGCCTCTACATCATTTTTTTTTTTTACTTATTTATATTATTTTCTTTCCTCATGTTTTATTAAAATTAAAACCAAAATCACAAAAAATATTAAGTTAATATTTTTTTTAATTAAACTAATTTTGTAAACAAATTAATTAACTATTTTAACCTTTTCTTGAAAACTAAATTAAATAGACTTAAGTTTTATGTTCTTTTATAAATAAAAACAAAACAAAAAGATTTCCTCTTACCTTAGGATTTTTAGACGTTATTCTCAATTTGCGCGCATTTATTTACTTTCGCATTTTTCATCTTATTGTAACTGCTTCCCAGTTTGTAAAAATAACTAGGACTTTACTTTTCGCATTTCTATAATGTACCTCTCACAAAGCCATGTAATAGTGTAGGATTTACATTACCGCACTTTACATTTCTGCATTTTAAGTTCTTGTATATATATTAACTGCTAGTAACTAGGATTGCATGACAAGACTAATAACAAAACATTAGCAAACCTAACACAAAAGATACAAAAATAACTGAACATAACACACCATGTACATATACACCTTTAGGGTACCCCACTTTGATTGCCTTTGGAAAACGGTCACAATTATTGAAACGTGAGAAGTTTTAGTGGTTGTCCTCTAGTTTGAAAGATCACAAGTCCCTCGATGACCCTCTCGATGTTGCCTCGGTTAAAAGTGATCTTAAAACTTTAGGACATTTACTAAAATTCCTTGCCAAGTTGCCTTCGTGACTGTATCGTCCCTTCGATGTCCCTCATACATCTAACGATAGAGATACCTACTCACTAATAGTAGGATAGCACTGTCTAAAGGATAGGAGGAAAAGAACGACCTTTTCAAGTGCAAGTAGATAACTATTAGATGCTTGCTCAAAATAAAACAAACTTTTTACACTTACACATTTCAAAAACAACTTTCAAAAAATTTTCTTTGTCAACACTCTTGAGGATTGATACAAGAGTTAACGAAAATCGAATCGCTGCACTAAGGCATTTTCAAATACTTTTCAAAAGCACAAAGCACAAGCTATTTTCAAAACATGAGCTAGGATCCAAGAGCCCGTAGATAACTACAGATGGAAAGGGTGCTAACACATTCCCTTTCCATAATCTACCCCCCTTACTCAGGAAAATTCTCGAAAAAGTCTTTTTCTGTTCTTTTTACCCTTTCCTTAATTTGGATAAAAGAAAAGTCGGTGGTGACTCTTGCTTATCGCAACATTTGCAAACACAAACACAAAACCAGTATTAACATTCGGTTCTGCCACCGTATCACAACAAGCAATTTTCGAAAAATGAGCTAGCATCTAAGAGCCCATAGAAAACTATATATGGAAAGGGTGCTAACACCTTCCCTTTCCATAATCTAACCCCTTACTCAGAAAATTCTCAAAAAGGTCTTTTTCTGTTCTTTTCACCCTTTCCTTAATTTAGATAAAAGAAAAGTCGGTGGCGACTCTTGCTTACCGCAACATTTGTGAACACAAACGTAAAACCAGTATTAACAGTCGGTTCTGCCACTGTATCAAAAAATTGGCGACTCTGATGGGGATAAATAAAAAGTGGGGTTACCTTAAAGTTAGTTTATTTTAAAACTATTTTAATTGCTTGCTTTGTATGCTTTACCCTTGGAGGCTTTGTTTGGGTTGTTACAATAGATCTTACACCCAGATCTAGGGTACCTTTTAGGTAAGTAGCAATAGATCGTGGGGACTGTACGGGGTATACCGACACGGTTGAAGCGATAGCTACGTTGGTGTGAAACTATGGTTGGTATCGGTAGCCCTTGAGTAGTCAAGGAGAATACGGGGCCGTTGCGTGGTGTCATGAAGCATCAACTGACCTTATAACCTTTAATTGAACAACTTGGCCATTAGGAAGTAGTGAGATAGCCGTCTTCGGTGTAGTCCTAAGTAGGTTGATAGTCGATACTACACTCATTGAGATTTGACTCCCGAGTTTTGTTTGGTGGCAAGTCATTTGTCGATCAGAATGAAACTTGTGGGAAAAATCAGTGATATTGAGATCCCTTAGAAACTGGTTACTATTACTAGGACAGGTTGAGCCCACTAAACTTCAAGAGGGTACTTACCTACAAACCCCATTCAAGCCTAAACCTAAGGCTGCTTGTGTGACTTGTTTGCTTTCAACTTGAACTACTTGCAAGGTTTTTATTATCTAACAACATGATTTCCTTGCAGGATTTGTTTACAGTCATTATCCAATAACCTGGATTTATTTCAGGGGTTAGTTGCTTATGCCACCTAATACTTTTGCTTAATGCATAACATACACATCATAATATCATCCCATAGCATCTCCTTAACCATTTCAAGGATCTCAAGGGTCTGTGATGCAGGTTATGATGAACCAGGCGTCTAACAAGGGGAAAGGGGATTTATTTTCCTCTAGCCAATGCTGTCAAAAGATCAAAACACGACAACTTGAGTCAGGGGCTATGACCCACTTGATATGATGAGCTCGTTTCTCAAGGAAGGACATTCAACAATACGAAGTTCTTCCGCCAAAGCTGCAGTCAAAATTCAACTTCTGACATTTTCTTGTGTTTACCCCGCGAGATCCTTGAAAACATTTACATATCATACATGTCATTTCATAACAGGTACTCTCTGGACAAGATTTTTATCCCTTCGCTGTTTATTTCAGCAAAAGGAAAATGGCTCTCAAACAGAATGACTGAGATCTTCAAACTCAAGATGCCCATTTCAAGGAAATGTTCCTAAACTTATCCAAGGGGCAAGAAGAGTTGAAAGCACTCTTCAACGGGAATCTGACCAAGAAATATCCTGACAGCAACAAGGATGATCAGTTGGAACAACTGCAAGCTGAAATGGAAGGGATGAGAATCCAGATGATCATTCAAATGGCTCTTATCCAAAACTTAGCTTGGGGACAAGAAGACCTGAGAGCCCTAGTCAGCAAGTTTCATCAAGAGGGATGCAATCATATGGAGAAAACAACGAGAATTTAGGATCGAGTCTTTAATCAGCCTCAGTTGAAACATGAGGATTTGGTTGAAAAAACACCTTTCAAAACGACTGTTATGCCAAGGGTACAACAACGACCTTGCCAACCACAATGGGATAATCAGCAAAGGCAAGGCAAGCCCAAGAGGCATTTTTACCAAAATTAACATACCATTGTCTCAGGCATTGCAACACATGTTGAGGATGAATTTGGTTACGTTGATAAGACCTCATCCAAACCCCAAAACTTCTTACCCTAACTACAATCCTGATGCAATATGTGCCTACCATTCCAATAGTCTTGGACATGATACGAATGATTGTTGGGCATTGAGAAATAAGATTCAGGACTTAATCAAAGAAGGAGCGTCGGAGTTCACGCAGGATGGCCAGACAGAATTCTTCAGACATCCCTCAAAGGCACATCATCTGAAGTGACAAGTTCAGACAAAGAGGCTTTTTGTTCATCTATAATTTTCAATTTGTAATTTCTTTTTATTGTTCGAATATTTGTTTCATGCCAAACTTTGTTATTTTATCTTATGCATTGCATATGTATGTTTTGAATCAATTCATTTGTATTCACTATATTCAAACTTCATTTTACTTCCTTTTTGTGATATTTAACTCTCGATTAAAAGCTTTAAGCCTTTAGAGGGAGGATGACGAAAATGATACTACAGTCTCTACAGTATGCTTTTGAACAGACCCCACTGATGATGTACAAGCGTTGTTTCAAATCCTAAACAGTGGAGTTATAAGGAAGATAATACCTAGTCAACCCATTTGAGCCTAAGAAGTAGGAATTTTATTTTCACACAAATTAAAACCCTTAATCATAACCTGGGACAGGGTGGCTTTCTCAGTTAATTCAGAGGTGCATTCAGTCGCAAGCTCATCCTTCATACACGAAAAATAGTGTAGAAGATGCTTTCTAAAAGATGGTGATGGTTCCGCATAATCGTCAAGACAAAAGTCATTATCTCTCAAAATAAAAGCCCGTTAAGTCAAAAACCTATGAAGGATACTTAAGAAAAGCTGGGGCATCCCGCTGACTATAAACACAAAAGAAACAATTCAGGCAAAAGTAGGGATAACAAAAAAAAGAGGTCCTACAAATCCTCAACAAAAGAAAAGGTTAAATAAATGACTTCCTTCTCAAACAAACGTTCAATTTCTGAACCATCACCAAATATCAGAACAAAGATTCTAGACTCAATTGGGATCTAAACGCATAATTAGCTGAGCATAGGATTGAAGAACATCACGAAGAACGGGTTGGATACAAATAAAATTTGAGCCTTTATCTTTTTGTTTCTTAAACTGTGAACCAGGCCACGTTATAACCCATAAAAGTCCTAGCTGAAGCATGGGTTAGTTCGAAAGCATAATGTTACAAAAGATATCCTGACTCCTGTAGGGTTCACTATAAATCCTGAGCTGATATCACACTTTTACAAAATTTGTTTGTTTTACTAAAAAAATGATTTTTCAAACTTCAAGACAGACATAAGCTTTGCATTTTTAAAATACCATTGTTTGCATATGACTATTTGTTCAACAACAGAGAAATTCGCATGACGGATATTCGATGAACATAAATCCTCTCAATGGACAGAATCACCCTAGATGGAAAGACATTCCAGTGATAGGCCTTTCATAATCAGGGGGCATAGCATGGTGTCCAGTTGATCTGGGGCAGTCAAGTCAAGGTTCAAGGAATCTCTCAAAAATGCCAAATAGCCAGGGGCAGATCTCCATCTGAATCACTTGGGACATTGGACATGAATTCCAGCAGTGAATCATATGCGATCAAACAAACACCTTCTGGAAGTGTGACAACACCTACTACTATGGACAGTGACAATTCTCTGTACCCAGTGAACATGGACATAGTCGGAAAATACTACGCATGAACAAAGACCCACTAGGTCGACTGGCCTAGGCAAAAATAAGGGCATCCCAGCAAACCAAAAGGGTTCAGGAAAAAATTAGGGATATACATATGAAAAAATCCGTACACCCGGCAAGTCGAAAATCTGAAAAGGCGGCTTGGGCAAAGAGGGATTTTGTAATGGACTGAAAACCTGAAAGGGCAGTCCAGGAAAAATTTAGGGATTAAAGCGTGCGATTATATCCCGTCATCTTGTCATTTGTCTATCAATAGAATACTCACTGATTAACATCTACTCAAAACCCCAGGAGTTGGGATGACACTTAAACCATCCACAAAATCTCGGCAGATATTTTCTCCAGCAGGTACAGAGGCAGGGGAATCCTACTACAAGGTCACCGCCATATTCTCAGCATGCATCCTAATGGTGTCAGATGTTCTCATATCCCCAGTGGAGCAAGAATCTCAAAACCACTACTCCAACATCTAAAAATTTCTTAGTGAAGTCACCAAGCTTCTCAGGATTCCCCAACCGGATCTCACAAAATCCCCAAGAAAATTACGGAGTTTCCCTTCCCCAACGGATTTCTTCTCAAAACAACAAAACAGGAATCCCCAGCGGAAACATTCTAAATAAAGCGGACTCTCCTCTAGAAACGGTTCAGGTACGATCCAGAGACGGATGTCATCTTGATACTTATTCAGATCATCTTCTAGAAACGGTTCAGGTACGATCCAAAGATGGATGTCATCCTGGTACTTATTCCAGACTATCTTCTAGCAACATTTTAGGTATGATCCAGAGACGGATGTCATCCTGATACTTATTCCAGACTATCTTCTAGCAATAATTTAGTTCACGGACTTTACCTTCTCCAACATAGTTTATTTCTCTAACAACGGAAGTTCATCTCCCAGCGTCTCAACTTCAACAAAATTTTAAGACCTACATTTCTTCATCCCCAATAGCAATTAGGGATTTATCTTCCCTAGTTCAACAATACCGAAACAGAACGACTGACACGTTCATACATTGCATTCATACATTATTTTACAAACATCATAGCATATGCAGTACGAATGCATATATCACAATCTCATTTTTTAGATCATTTGCACTTCATGCATCATGACATTTCATGCAGCTAAACCTTTATCTTTTCAGGTAAAGTCTACACACAGACAAATTTTCATATGACCAGACGAATTTCTGGTATTCTGTTGAGGTGGAAATCGTCAAAGATTCCTTTATTGTCTGTTGAGGTAACGGTTAATTCCATTATCCCCGGCAAGCTACTATGAAGCCTGGATTTCAACCAAAAAACAACAAACTTTCCTAGACTTTATTCCCCAGAGTTTTCCTCGAGCAGGAGAACAACAGAAACCCATATTCCCCAGTGGACTCCTCCTCGGACAGCAGGAACCCCCAAAGGGACCATGTGTGAAATCAGCATCTACTTTGGATGGCATCTTTAAGCCCATATCCAACGACTCTCTGTCATCTTATCTAAATGGAATCTGTAAGCCCATTCCCAACATCATCAACCAACAATATTACTTCATGTGAGTGAAAATTTCTGGGAACTCTAGTGTTCAATCATCTTCCACCTTCAGATCACGAAAGGCAGATAAGCCAATCTAAATCCTCAGGTTTAAGAAGATTGAACAGGGGCCGCTGTTGTACCCCAACATTTTCCCTCTCATGTTTCCCAAGGTTTTTTATCTTATATGGGTGGTTACAAACACTTTCCTAAAGAAAATAAAACTTTTGAATGTTAGCAAAGTTCCTTTCGATTGGCAGTTCAACAATGTCCTTTGATTGACAGTTAAAGAGTACCCTTCGATTGGCATAACAACAAGCTTCGACTGGGCCCCTAAAACCCTTCAACCAATCATTGGCCCACAAGTTTCGATTGGGCGCTGAATCTCCTCCAATCAAGCTTAGTTCACAAAGCTTCCACTGGGCAAAAGGCTCCTACAACTTGTCATCAGCACACGTATGCCTCTTCATGCTTGTATTTGGTCTACTAGGCAAATACCTCTTCCATGCTTGATTTGATTCACAAGGCAAAGGCTCCTTTTCAGCTTGCCTTCAGCACAGAAGGCCAAGGCTCCTTCAAATTTGCCTTTAATCCACCAGGCAAAAAGCTTCCTTTGACCCACAAGGCATTGGCTTCCTTTGTGCCAGCTTCGACTGGGCAATGGTCCCCTTTGAAACAGTTTTTGACACTTCCACACGCATGATAGTTCCTTTAAATGCGCATTTATATGGTCTCTTCGAAGAAGCATTCATTGGTCCATTCGAAGGACACATGACTATTAAAAATAAGTTTTCTTTGTGATGATTCTTGGTCCAAGATGCTTGCTGGATAAAATCATGTACGTTGCCAAGCCCAAACCCCTTGCACAAGCACATTCCTGCCAAAGGAAGTTCGACTAACCAGAATAAAGTCTTTCAATTGGGCTAATTGAGTAGTGTTAGAGCAATCAAAGAGAGCAAACTTAGGGGCTGATCGTAGAAGCCATAATGTTGAGACTTTGTACAAATTGAATCAAGATCTAGAGTCAATCGAAAAGCAAATATCTGAGCGGCTTTTGAAGAAGCCCTGATGAAGGAAACTCTGAACAGATTCAAATCCAGAGTCATCAAGAAGGACAAATGTTCTGACGAAGAGAATTCTGGGCAATTTGAATCAATGCAGAAGTTGATTTAATCTAAGAAACTCTAATAAGGGAAAACTCTAAAGTCGGAGTCATCAAAAATCTGAGCAATTCGAATTGATGTGGATGGACTCCATTGAAGGAGGAAATCAGAGCCATTCGAAGGAGGAAATCAGAGCCATTCGAAGGAAGCAATCAGAGCCATTCGAAGGAGGAAATCAGAGCCATTCGAAGGAGGAACTCAGAGCCATTCGAAGGAGAAAATCAGAGCCATTCGAAGGAGGCAATCAGAGCCATTCGAAGGAGGAAATCAGAGTCATTCAAAGGACGCAATCAAATCCATTCAAAGGAGGCAATCAGAGCCATTTGAAGGAGGCAATCAAAGTCATTCAAAGGAGAGCATTCGAAAGTCAAATGTGTCCAGGTTCATAGCAAATTCAAAAAGGGAAAAGAAACCATGTCATTGGCAAAGTTTCAGAATGATATTCATGCCCTTTAGAACACCAACTTAATGGCTATTTATTCCTTTGTCCTCTTTTCCCCTCCATCCCCTCTATATAAGGAACACACTAGAAAGCTTAGAAAAGGAGGACGAAAAAGAGAGAAGACCACAAACGCATGGGCTGCCTCACAAGATCATACCAAACTTTCCTCTTTCCTTTCGAATCAAAGAGCATCCAACAACTTCAGTCTACACACAAGTTCCAGTTCCAGGCAAGGTAAGTCCTCCTGACCTAGCCTCTTTTCGTTTCAGCATTACATGTAAATATCTTGTTACTTACTTTTCATTTCAGCATAATATGTAGATAGCCTCTTAGTTATGTTCTTCGTTTCTGCCCTCTTGGTTTGTTTGCTTTTCTTGTTGGAACTAACCTGTACAAATTCAAATGAAAGACAAAAAGAATGTGAACAAAGGATATGCACTCAGGCTGCTCCGCAGGTCCATGTTACTTCATATTCTAAATTGAAAGAAGCAGAGGAGTTTGCAGTTGGAGGTTGTTCATGCCCACTCCCTGGCTCAATCAAAAGAAGTAGACAAGGCTGCAATCGAAGGTTGCCCATACCGTTCCCAAACTCAATCGAAGGAGGCCAGAAAAGGTGCTAATCGAAGCTTGCTCACATCAATTCTCAAGCCCAATCTAAAAAAGGCAAAAGAAGGGTGAATCGAAGGAGTCCACGGACTGGATCGAAGAATTCATTTCTCTTCTTTATTTTGTTCTTTGTTTTTTTATATTTTTATTGTCTTTTGATTTGGTTGTAATAGTGTAGGACCCCTACTTTCTACACTTTTACTATTTTTCATATTAACTGTTAGATGTATGACTAATAGGATTGTATGTCAAAGACTAAAATCAAACGCTAGCTAATCTAACAAAAAGATAAAAAATAACTGAAACATAATACACATGCACATATACACCTCTAGGGTATCCCACTTTGGTTGCCTTCGGAGAATGGTCATAATTCTCGAAATGTGAGAAGTTTTAGTGTTTGTCCTCTAGTTTGAAAGATCACAAGTCCCTCGGTGACCCTCTCGATGTTTCCTCGGTAAAAAGTGATCTTATAACTTTAGGACATCTACTAAAATTCCTTCCCAAGTTACCTTCGTGACTGTAATGTCCCTTCGAATGTCCCTCAAACATCCAATAACCAGGGCTACCTACTCACTAATAGTAGGATAACACTGTCTAAAGGATAGGAGGAAAATAACAACTTTTTCGAGTACAGGTAGATAGTTGTTAGATGCTTGCTCAAATAAAACAAACTTTTTACACTTACAAATTTCAAAAACAACTTTCAGAAACATTTGCTTTATCAACACTCTTGAGGACTGATACAAGAGTTATCATAAAGCGAATCGCCGCACTAAGGCATTTTCAAGTACTTTTCAAAAAAACACAAAGCACGAGCAATTTTTAAAACATGAGCTAGCATCTAAGAGCCCGTAGAAAACTATGGATGGAAAGGGTGCTAACACCTTCCCTTTCCATAATCTACCCCCCTTACTCAAAAAATTCTCGAAAAGGTCTTTTTCTGTTCTTTTCACTCTTTCCTTAATTTGAATAAAAGAAAAGTCGGTGGCGACTCTTGCTTACGGCAACATTTGCAAACATAAATGCAAAACCAGTATTAAAAGTCGGTTTTGCCATCATAGCACACATGCTTATTAGCATATTTTATTTTGGGGAGAATAACTCTAGAGACAATGAAGGCACTTAAAACAGTTTTGGATGGTGTACATTGATTTTTATGGAGTTATCTTCCTTATATAACGCTCTCATTGACCAAGACTAGTGTTACATTCTAGGATCGTTAATTCCTAAGTAACTGATTGGCTATTTAAAGAGCTCATTCATTCCCTTCTTTTAACCCATGGTTGGTTGTGTTTCAAACTAGTCCTTATGGCTTTTGTTCGGGTGTGAGTGAGCACCTTATAGGTCTAGTTATGAAAGGGATTTCTTTGTAAATTTTTGGCTAAAGAGGTGGAGAGAGGTTTTGCTCAATTGTTGAGTCTGAAGTTGGTTTTTGAACTTGGTTTAAAGAGATGTCGGATAGAATGTTCTATTCTAACTCTGTTGTTTTTGGTTGTTGTGACCCGTGTTATGAGTTACCTGGGATGGTGGTTGGTCACCTTTTATGGGTTCTCTTATACCCCCTATGATAAAGGTTTCTGAATTGAAGGGGGGTATGGTTTCTGGATTGAGGGGGAGTATCAACTATATGACTTCAGGATTGTAATGGATTAGTTCGGGCAGCTGCGAAAAAGACGTCGAACAAGATGTACTGACATCAATCAAATTGGCGATGTGTTATTATGCTAAAGTACCTTCTATAGACTAAGACTAACTTTGAGTTTTGTAATTTTTTTATTGTTGTAATTTGGGTTGTATTTTGTTAATTTTTTAGCCAAAATTTGCCAAAGGGGGGGAGATTGTTAGTTCTCTGTGTGTATGATTGACATTAATTTTAGTAAAACAAATATGACACTAATATATGATGTATTAACTTGCTGAGAAAAATATCTTGAACAAGAAGTCCTTTTTTTATTGAAGAAACATGTTGAGTTGAGATGTTTCATCAACTGAAGCAACATGTCGAACAAAGATGTCCTATGCAGAGTCATTCAACATCGTGATTAGGCTGGGCTGAGCTGTTGGATCGGTTTTAGATTTAACAGATGCAAAATATTCTGGGAATATTATGTTATTCTATGTGGTGCTGGTTTTAAGGTCTGGAAGATTCAAGATAGAATCAAGAAGAATATCGACTTTCTAATTATGGAGATAAATTAGGAAGGTTATGATTGAAGACCTGTTTTTATGCAGAAGTTTCTGCAGATTTGTAACAGCTAATATGCTGCGGTTTGAAGCCTAAATCCAGTTTTGAAAATGGTTATAAATAGAAGGTTATTAACCTAAAGAAAACAAAGAGTCCAAGATGTAGAAGCATTAGGGATTTGTCTGTGTGCCACTCTAGGAGAGTCGATCTGTGTTATTTGTGAACCACTCTTGTATTGGTTGTTACTTGAGTTAGATTGTTAGCTGAGTTGTAATTGTGAATCACTCATAAGCTTTTAAGCATAGAGTTGGTTATTGTTCTTGGAGGAAGCTTGTGAGCAACTCCAAGTATTGTTCTTAGTCAAGAGTCTTGTCTAAGTATTATCTTTGAAGTGTCTACTTCTTAGTTGTCAATCACTCTTAAGCTTGTAAGTATATAGTGATTGTATGGTTGTGAAGTTTGTTTTCTAATTCATGTGAATTGTGGGTTTGTCACTGGTTTGACGGTCAGGGAAGTGAGAGGTGTCTCATACCTAGGTGAGTCTTAGATAGAAGTATAGCACGAGTAGTGATTAAGTGAGAAGTTGTAAACTGAGATTGTTTAGGCTTTGAATTGATACTATTTAGTGGATTTACTTCCTGGCTTGGTAGCCCCCAGAGTAGGCGTTGTGGTACACCAAACTCGGTTAACAATTTTGCGTGTTGTTTACTTACTACACTAATAATTGTGTTCATTATGTTAAAGTCAGATTACAATGTCTCGACATGTTTTAAGATATTTGTGATTTGTATACCAGAATTTCATCTATAGGAAGAATTTTGGCATTAGATTAACCGTTGCTTCTCCATCAACCATAGTTTTATTAGTTACCACATTCTCCACCTTACCCCTGATTAATAAGGGCTTTAAATGGTTCTTCATACCTGCATCCGGATGCTCGAAGAATGCTTTTTGTTCCTCTACTACTCCATTGTTCATTACATAGTGACACACTAGCCTATGTCTGACCATTTCGACTTCGTCAACCGTTTCATCTTTGGCCTCATTCACTTGATTATATTCATGTGGCATAACAGATACCACATTGTAGTTCAGACCCAAAGATAGTTCATCTTCTGAGTTGAAGTTGTCTGTTAGCATTTCTTCGTCCTCTATGGACTTTTCTTGTCTTTTATCACTTATTTACTCCTTCTTTGGGGAAAATAATTTTCTCCCCACCGGTTGTCTCTCTTCTGCTTTGTTTGGATGAGGGAGTTGATTTGTGCTTGATTCGCCCATATCTTTCTCCGCCATCTCTCTTTGTGCCTTCTTAAGCCTTTGATGTCTCCTCCATTGAGACCTAGACATTGGGTCTTTCACTTGTAGTTATCAGATTTGTAGGCTTGTTGCTGACACTTGGAATCCTTTCTTATAGGCAACAAATGAACATCTTCCAAACTCGAAACTCTTCCATTTTCCTTGGCCTTGTCCTTGTTTTCTGTTGGTTTCACCCACTTGTCAATTGAGACGTTTGCAGTTGGTTTAAGAGTCACCATTCGATTTACCTTGGGATAAGGGTGGGTTGCCTAGACTTCTGGGAACTTCTAGGTTTAACAGTACCATGTTTGTTGGTTCAGTTATGTGCAGAAAAAATCAATTGAAAAAGAAAAAAACACATGTTGATAATGTACAGGAAATTTGAAATTTCTGGATTTTTTGGTGAATACCGAAAATTTCGAATTTTTGGTAGATATCAAAAAATTTACGGAAAAATTGTGTGGTTTTAACCTAATTTCTGGTAAAAGTGTTCAAATTTCTGATATTTGTTAAAAAAAATTATGTTTTTCGAAAATTTTGAAGGTAAAAACGTAAAATGCTAAAAATAGGGGGTGTCATGTATAACACTAGAAGTAACATGTTAAATACTCTAACTATAAATAATATTAAAACAATTTTTTTCCAACGTCACGCCCTAGGTTCGTTAGAACCGACCCTTTTAGCGTAAAATAATTTGTTTTGTTGTATACAAAATACGCTTTAACGATTTTTTATTGAATCATTTTTTTAAAATTAAAATTTGAAAAAAACTATATTATAATTATTTCTATTTGAAATATTAAAATATAATAATAATAATAATAATAATAATAATAATAATAATAATAATAATAATAATAATAATAATAATAATAATATTGAATTGGGTTACTGTAACACGGTGGGAGAACTGACTTATTTTGCATTTTATCGCAAATGTTGCGAATAGCAAGAGCCGCCACCGACTTTTCTTTTATCCAATAAAGAAAGAATGAAAAGAACAGAAAATACCTTGATAGATTTTGAGTTCGGGGGGTAGATTATATAAAGGGAAGGTGTTAGCACCCTTTTCATCCGTAGTTATCTACGGGCTCTTAATTGCTTAGCTCACTTTTAAGTTTTGCTTTTTGTGCGTGTGTTTTGAAAATATTTTGAAAGTTGCCAATGTAAGGCTAACTTTGTAATAACTCTTGTATCGATCCTCAAGAATGTATACAAAGTGTTTGTTTGAAAATATTTTAAAAAGTGTGAGAAGTGTTTTGTTTTTGAAAAGTTTGTGAGCAAGCGCTTAACTGTTTTTTTACCCACTCAAGGTCGTTCTTGCACTTTTTCTTCTCCTTTAGATAGTGTTATTCGTTCCATTAGTTAGTAGGAAGCCATATCCGTTGGATGTGAAGGGACAGGCGAAGGATCATCGTACAGTCATCGAAGGAAACTGGTAAGAAAGCTTTAGGAATTTCGTAAGGGACTAGATCATTTTTCGAAAGGCAACGTCGAAGGGTCATCGAGGGACTATGATCTTTTATTCGAGGTTCTTTGCTAAAGCATCCCCACTTTCGAGGGACATGACCATTTATTTTGAAGGCAACGAAGAGAGGCTATCCTGGAGGTGCAAGTGTGCATATGTGTTCAATTCACTTATTTATCTTGGGATTAGGGTTTTCTATCGTTTGTTTTTATCTTTCCATATAATCCTAATTACTAACAGTTGTATAAACAATATAGTCACAGAAGATAAAGGCAGAAATGTAAACCTAGGCTATTACAAAGCTTTGGGGAAGTTACAGAGGTGCGGAAAAGAAAAATCCTAAAACGATTACATACTAGGAGCAAATACATAATAATAAAAATGTGAAAAATAAGATCTAGGCTATTACATTTGCGAAACTTATACAGTTGATCTAAGAATAAGAAAAGGAAAATAAAAATAACAAAAAGAATATGGAAAATATTTTTTATGAAGAAAATAGTTTTGATGATAATTAATTAAATAAAACCTAAAGATCTAATTAATTTTAAAATTAAATAGAAAAAATGTTAATTAATTAAATTAGTCAAAAGTTTAATAAAAAAAACCTAAACCTAATTGTTTTTAGGGTTTGCAAAAAAAGGTTTATTTTTAGGTTTGTTAAAAAATAATTAAGGTTAAAAAGGAATTAAGTTTGCCAAAAAATAAAATAGGTGAAGAGAAATCAATGGAAAAGATGTTAGAAACAAAAAAAATGAAAATGCCAGGGGTGGGTGTTGAACCCACGCCCTTTTCCCTTTCCACTGCATAGCTTGTCACTCTTTCAGGCGTGCGCTGGTATTAGGAGGATGGAAGCAACACCATGTGTGTTAAACCTGCAAAAACATTTGGAATTTATGAAAAAATTCAAAGGGAAGGCATCAAACCCACGCCCTCCAATACCAATGCCTTATCAAGTGCGTGCTTGCCACTTGGGTGGCTTTTTCATCTGGTATATCCATGAAAACAATTAAATATATAATCAACTTAATTACTAGGCCGGAGAAGCGTCGGAGCCCTAGCTCCGGTCATCTTCTCTAGCGACTGTGTTTCTTGTACCTACAAAAAAAATAAATGTTAGTGGTTTGCCATTGGTTTTGGCTGATTCTCCTTGTACAAGGAGATACGAAACAAATAGCCTAAAGCAGCTCAAGAATGGCAATCACGATTCAGTCATTATGGAGGCCATGCGATGGGTCTGTCCTGCACATTTACATCTCAAACATATTAGTAAGGTTAGTATGCATCAAAATGTAATAAAAATGACAATATGAATTTCATGCAAAACAAAAACCATTGAGGCATGTATACTTGTTTTGTGCTCTTTGGATCATCACAGTCAATCCAATATTACCCTATAATGCTTTTGGAATTGAATGGGATGGTTGACTTGCTTTGAAAGAGGTTGTAACTAGGGTTTGAAGTTTTCCCTAGTTTTGAATAATTTTGGAAGTTATTTCGAATATGATCTCTTACAAGGTTTTTCGTCCTCTTGTCTTGTTTGAATAATGAGAATATATAGAGAGGGGAAAATTAGGTCAAACAAGTGCGCTTGGACCTTTGTATGAAAGTCTTTTTTTTATTTAATTTATTTTGAATTTAAATAAATAAAATAAAAAATAAATGGAATAAAAATCAAAGGAGCGTATGAATGGGTTCAGAGGTTCACTATAAGGTCTAATACACGTTTGGACCTTGAAACATAAGCCCATTAGCCCAAAAATTCAAGTTTGATCAATTTGGGTTTCATGCATTTTCTCAAAACTTCCCAACTTGCACCAATCATAACTCTCTCAATTTTCATCATATGAAGGTGATCAAGGACTTTTTGAAAAGCTCAATATGTCCTCTACAATCTCTATGTTTATCATTTTTTCATTTGAAGACTTCATCTTGTTGTAAATTGCCTTGACAAAAAGTGTCTTTTTGGTGACTTTTGAAATGACCTATAATGTTTTGGCCCATATCTCTCAAATGAAGCATCTTTTGGTTTTCAGCTTAGAGAGAAAAGTTGTAGAGAACTTAATTTTCTTCAATATGAGCTTTGGTTGAGAAAAATCTGATGAAGCATGTGAAAGTTGTGCTTGGTCAAAGTTCAGTTGACTTCTCCTTAAGAAAACCCTAATTTAGTAACTTTTGACTTTTGATGAATCTTGATTTTTCTTGATGAATCATGATCAACATGGATCAAATGATGAATGTAATCTCAAAATGTTTATGTTGACCAAAAATATTGAATTTTGACTGTATGTTGATCATAGTTGACTTTTTATCTAATACAATTGACTTTCAATCATCTGAGCAATTGACTGAGCAAACTTGTGATTCAATGCTTGAAATTTGGCATGAGCATTCTTAGAGGCATATGAGAAACCATGAAATCCCCTTGAGGCATTATAAGCTCAATTTTCCTTGAGAAAAGCAAAACCCTAGTTATAGGTCAACTGCTTAGGAGGAGAGTTATCTGGTCCAACCTTTGAGTAGTTTTGAGCAATTGAAAATCCTAGGAGCACGAGGAGATATCTTGAATAAGAATGGGAGGGAAATTTTTGGGTACAACAGCTTCCCCTGTTCAATCTTCTTAAACCTGAAGAGTTAGATTGACATATCCTTCATTCGTAATCTAAAGGTGGAAGAGAATTGAACACTTAAGTGCCTAGAAATTTGCACTTGCACGTGCATGAAGTAACACTGTTGGTTGATAATATTGCTTGATGGGCTTAAAGAAGCCATTCGGAAAGATGACGGAGTGTCATCGGAGATGGGATTATAGATGCCATCTAAAGTAACTGTTGATAGGAATATCATAATGAGTCTTTGTTTGGCTGTATCTGGGAAGTATACTAGAATGAATTTGTGTCTAGCTGTATCTAGTAGATGTGCTATAGAGTTTCAGAATGAATCTTATGTCGCGATTTCATCTGAATGATGTTCTAGAATGAGTCTATGTCTTGACCGTATTTATAAGAGGATCAGAATGAGTCTTCGCCCGACTGTATCTGAGGTTAGTATTAGAATGAGCCTACGCCTGGTTGTATCAATGAGAAGATCATAATGAGTCTTCACCTGACTGTATCTGAGGTCCGTGTTGGAATGAGTCTACACCTGACTCCATCTAAAGGATATACCATAATGGATCTATGTTTTGATCGTATATGAACGGTATCTAGAATAAACATCAGAATGGATCTATGTTTTAATTGTATCTGGAGTATATCTGGGATGAGTATCAAAATGGATCCATGTCTTGATTGTATCTGAACTATATCTAGAGTATGCATCGGAATGAGTCTACACCTGATTGTATCCAGAAGATCATCAGAATGAATCGTCGATTAATTGTATCTGAAGGATGACAAATTGTTGACAATATTTATTTGTTTTGCGAAATAACCTGAAAGAAAATAAAGTTAGTTTTATGCAATATCATGATGTATTTAATGCATTGCATAATGATGTTCTCAAAATAAATGATAATGCTATATGTGTTTTGTATGCATATGCTTTGATATTTTGTAAATAGTGTATGGATGTAATATGTCACTAGAATGTGTCGGCAACTTTGTATAACATCCTTGGGTTAGGGAAAATAAATCCATGATGTTTTCTGAGGATGAAGTATATGAATCTTCAATCCTGATTAGAATATCTACGTTGGGGATCCCTGCTTTCTGTTTGAGGATACTCCACTGGGGATGGTCGACTTCTACTTGGGGATAGAAGAATTCCAGGAGAATTGGTCATTCACCGTTATTTTGAAGGACTTAATTCTTATATACCCTGACTGGGAATACAAGAGATGGATAATCCTTTGACGTATTATTTGACCAAGTTTTAGATGTGGATGTCAACTCTTCTGGGGAGGCCAAGGTTGAATACCCTTTGGTCGGGAAATAGAATCCTGTCGGGGAACTGTGATAATCAGAAAAATAAACTCTGCTGGAGAAATAAACCCTGATGGAGAAGAGAATTTTACTGGGGATTATATGGTGTTTGAGAAATGAACTCCGTTGTAGAATTAAATCCATGTAAACTGTATTGAAGACATAATCTCTTATGGGGATCAAGATTTCATAGGTCGCGCCGAGGAAGTTTCCATCGTATGCTGGTGAAATGATCAAACTTTCTCATCTGCTAGGGGACCTATTGGGGAGGATGATCATGTCAAGCTACTCATCAGGGATATGGCGGTGAACTACTGGAAGATACACCAATTTCTATTTGAGGGTATATTAGACTTGCTGGGGAATATATCTCTATTGGGGATGAGATTATGAAGATGAGTCTGTGGGGATTGCTCTTCGTAGATGACTTGAACATTATCCCAACTCCTAAGGTCTTTAGTAAATGCTTATTCCTGTTTGTATGCACATATTTGTTAACATTAATCATATTTAAATGCATATGTTCATTCAATTTAGTCATTGGACGTTTTTGCAAACAAAATAGAGAAAGTAAAACAAGTTTGAATTTTGAATTATATTTGTATTGAAAGTTTTCCTATAAACAAACAGTTTTGTACAAGGAGACAGAGATCCTAGTAAGAGGAAATCATCGTAAAAATGAAGAAAGGTACAAAGAAAAACAAAGAAAACATCTATGTGGAAACAATCCCATCGAGTTTCAACTCTGCTATTGCCTATATGTCTTCAAGCATCTCATCCCTCGTTGTCAGAAGAAGTTGACTTAATTGATCTATACCATTTGAACTTGAGGTTGATAATAAAGCTTGATGTAAGTAGATGATCCAACGGGACATAGTCGTACCCTTTAATCCCTAACTTTTTCCTGGACCTCCCTTTCGGGTTTTCAGTCCACCGGGATACCCTTTTTTGTCCAATCTGCCTTTTCAGGTTTTTGACTTGTTGGGTGTATATATATATATATATATATATATATATATATATATATATATATATATATTCCTAATTTTTGCCCGAACCTTTTCGGTTCGCTGGGATGCCCTTATTTTTGCCTAGGCCAGTCAACCTAGCGGGTCTCTTTCACGCGTAATATTTTTTGACTATGTCCACATTCACAGTGTGCGGAAAATCTTCACCGTCCATGGTGGTAAGTATCATAGCACCGCCAGAAAATATATTCTTGATCACAAATGGTCCTTCGTATGTGGGAGCCCATTTTCCCCTTGGATCACTTTGCGGTAGGATGATGCGCTTTATTACCAAATCACCAAATATACTCAATGTTTGACTTTCTTGTTAATGGCCTTGATCATGCGCTTCTGGTACATTTGACCATGACAAACTGCTGCAAGCCTTTTCTCGTCGATCAAGTTTATCTGGTCCAGCCTAGTATGTATCCATTCATCTTCGTCTAAACATGTGTCTTTCATAATCCTTAGGGAAAGAATTTGGACTTCGACAGGTAAGACAACTTACATATCGTAGACTAGACAAAATGGGGTTTCCTCAGTTGGTACCATTTTTGTGATGATCCTTTTTGGGATTCCATATGGACAAATAAGGTTATATTTAATGAATCGGGCAACAACATTCTTGGTAACGGAGGCAAACAAGGCTTCTTCAACCGACTCGTGAAATAATCAATAATGACTAGGATTAAGTGATGCCCATTGGAAGCGGTAGGCTTGATCTCTTAAATCACATCAATGCTCTACATTGCAAATGGCCAGGAGCATTCAAGACAATCAAGGGAACCGAAGGCACATGTACTTTGTCAGCATAAATATGGCACTTGTAGCAAGTTCTGGAATGACAATGGCAATCAGTTTCCATGGTCGACCAATAATAACCTGCTCTCAAAATTTTCTTGGCCCTCGTATGCCCACTGGAGTGGGTACCAAAGATTCCTTCATACATATCTTCCATAATCTTCTCAGCTTCCTTCTTGTCTACACAACAAAAAAAATTCGGATCATGGTTGTTGTTGTACCCCCAAAATTTGCCCTCCCATTTCTTAAGGGATTCATTCTGGACTCTCAGTTTTGCCTCTATCAAGTTCCAAGTCTTGGATCGTCATTTTTCAAGGAAATCATCCATAAGGGCAAAATGGTCAAAAGTATACTGAAAAAGTCAAACTTTGACTTTTAAATCAAAATCAAGTTCAAAAAATCACATTTTATTAAGGCATAAAATGGGTTCATCAAAAATCAGAAGTCAGAAGTTACTTTGAAAAATCAAATTTTCTAAACATTTAGAAAAAATTTCTAAGTTTCTAGAGAATGTGATATTTCAGAACTTCTGAGCCAACCTCTATGCAAGTGCCGTCAGAAGTTGAAAACATTGTCAGAACATAACGCTTCAATCAGAACATGCAGAAGCATTGCTCTTTGGTCAGAACATAACGCTTCAATCAGAACATGCAGAAGCATTGCTCTTTGGTCAGAACATAACACTTCAATCAGAACGTGCAGAAGCATTGCTCTTTGGTCAAAACATAATGCTTCGGTCAGAACATGATTCTTCAGCATATAGAGGCTATGTTCAACGCTCTAGTCAGAAGATGCCCCTTCAGCGTTTGGAGGTTACGTTTCTGGTCTTCTTCAATCAGAACATCACCAAATCCCAAACCTCGTTCAAGTAAACTACTGCCCTGCTATGGCACAGTCCTGCAACCAGCTGCCACAACACTCCAAGGTGCTGCTGATCCAGTCCACGCCTGCGTTTTTCTTGCACCAAATTAGCCTACGAAAATTATGATATAAAAAACAAAGGGACAGTAAGCCAAAAATGTTTAAAAACTCATTTGTTTTTCCCCCCAAAACCACAACAAATCCATCTATAAATAGTTTGTTCCGTCACACGTTCACCAGGTTGGTTTTTGGAGAGAGAGAATCACCAAAAGAAAGAAAAAGGCCTTGAATCTTTGCAAAATTCCAAGAATCCAAAAAGCTGTAAACACCAAAATACCAAAACCTTAGCATTCGATTCTAGCATCAAAACTCCATTGTTCCTTGACTAAAACCATCCCCACGGTTGTTGATTCATGTACTAGAAGCTATTTCAACTTCTGTATTCATATTTCCATACACTCTCCATTCACCTCCACCTCAAAGAAGTCAGAGTATCACCCCTTGGCTGTTCCAGAAGTTGAAAACCTCCATCATGTTGAGCACGTGAAGAAGTTGCTCAGAACATCACCAGAGTCCAAGACCAACCTCCAGTTTACAGACTCTTTTCCAGCTGCAAGGTAAGCTTCTGCTGACTCTTGTCACGTTGCTTAATCATTATCAGATTTGCATGTTCAAAAAATACAATGTAGATATCATGTTTCTGACGTTATACATATTCTGAGGCTTCACGTATTTGCTTGCCTAAGTATGGAATAAATCAGTTTCAGAACTTCTGAAAGAAATTTGGACTCAGAATTAGGATTAACAGATTCACACTTGCCTCTAATTTATGGTTCTGATATTTCTTGTTTCTGAAATGCTATTGAAACCTGCCATAACTGTCATATGCATATCTTCTGTTTTGTGGAGAAATGACCCAAATGCAGATGTTCTGACTAGCATGGAAAGAGAGACCAAGTTCTGCCAGTGGTATCAGAACTTCTGAAATCCACTTTGTTGCTGGTGGTATCAGAACTTCTGAAACCTCCTATGTTGCCGGTGGTATCAGAACTTCTGAAGGCTGATGTGCTCCCAGTAGACTCAGAACTTCTGAATCTGTTTTTTTTTTTTAATTTTTTTTTACTAACAGGAATTTTGTTTTGCAGTGTGCCAGAGTCAGAACTTCTGACCTCCCTTAATCAGCAACACACTAATTCCTTTTTTACCTTTTCTCACTATCTTTGCTATCACTCTCTATTTCATTAATCAACACCACCAAAAACTTTTTTTTCATGCTTCGCTTTATTTCTTAAAACAAAAGGCCAAAAAATATTTTCTTAAGCAAACTTATTCTTTTCTTAAATAAATAAGTAATTTCGTTTCTTGCACATTCTGATCTATTCAATATGGTTGTAATAATAACATAGGATTTAACCTTACTTGCAACCCACATTCATAAATATGTACTCCCATCCCCCTAAAGCAATGTAATAGCTTAGATTTTACTTCTTTTCGCATTTTATTCATATATTGCTAGTAAATAGGATGTATGGCAAGACATGAAAACAACAAAATAGACGACCCTAATTAAGGTTAAAATGCATGCAATCAAACACACTATTCACACATGCACCCTTAGGGTAATCCCATTTTGTTGCCTATCGAAAAATAGTCATGTCCCTCGAACATGGGCGTTTTAGCAAATACCCTCGATAAAAGATTGTAGTCCCTCGATGTTGCCTTCGGTAAACGATCTAGTCCCTAAAACAATATTGCTAAAACGTTCCATGAGTTGCCTTCTATGACTATACAAACATCCCTATACCCGTCCCTTCACATCCAATGATGGGGCTTCTTACCAAATCAATGGTAGGATAGCAACATCGAAAGGAGGAGGAAAAGTACATCTAAGACCTTTCGAGTAGGTAGGTTCACTCTCAGTTACTCGCTTGCTCACAACAAAACATTTTACACTTACACTTTCATCTTTGAACTATTTTTCAAACAAACACTTTGTATGCGTTCTTATAGAGACGAGAACCGTTACAAAGACGTTTTCAAAATACTTTCAAAAACCACAAGCACATTCAAACAAAAGCAAGTGATCTAGCAAGCAACTAAGAGCCCATGGAAAACCATGGATGAAAAGGGTGTTAACACCTTCCCTTTTCATAATCTACCCCACGAACTCAAGAAAACATCTATAAAGGTCTTTCCTGTGCTTTTTCACCTTTCCTTTTGGATAAAAGAAAAGTAGGTGGCGACTCTTGCTAAACCGCAACATTTGCAAACACAAAATGCAAAACCTCAAATCAGTTCTCCCACCGTATCACAGAACTGGCGACTCTGCTGGGGAGTCTTATCTTAAAAGTGGGGTTACCTTAGGGTTAGATCACATTTACTTGCTTTCATTGTTTGATTTGCTTGATTTACATTTTGTTCTCTGTTTGGGCTTTCTTTAATCCTCCACCCGGATCTAGGACACCTTTTTAGGTAAATAGCAATAGATTGTGGAAACTGTACGGCGTAGACCGATATGGTTGAAACAATGGTTATGTTAGTGTGACGCATTTGTGGGTCCCGGTATCCCTTGTGGTGAATCGAGGAGAATACGGGGCCGCTGAGTGGCGTCATGAAGCACTAACGGACTTTAGAACCCTAATTGAACAAACTTGGCCATTAGGACATAGTGAGATAGTCGGTTTCGGTGTAGAGCTGAAAATTGGTTGATACTCGATACTACACTCATTGAGGCTGGACTTTTGGGATATATCGGTCGTAAGAAAAGATTGATTGTACTGAGATAACGCCCAAGAGAAAGGTCGGTGATATTGAGATCCTTTAGAACCCGATCACTATTACTAGGACAGGTTTGAGCCAACTAAACTTCAAGAGGGTACTTACCTATAAAGCCTCATGCAAGCCTAAAACATAGGGATTTTTCTGCTTTGTGTGTATATACTTGTACATAACATCATAAACATCATAAGCATCATGAGCATGCCCACTAACCATTTCAAGGATTTAGAAGTTTATCTTTGTTTTTGTTTTGTAGGTTATGAGTTCTGTCCGAAGAAACACCATCCGAATCAGCTTCGTAAAAACACACCCTCAACTTCAAGAGTTAGCCTCAAGAGTTCCCGGGGATTCTCCTTTCACCAAGAAATACGGTCAACTCCTCAGTTTGGCTACGTCCAGTTTCCAAGAAGAGATGATGTGTGTACTGTTCCAATTCTTTGATCCCGTGCATCATTGTTTCACTTTCCTGGAATATCAGTTGGTACCTACACTGGAAGAGTTCTCTCTACTCTTAGGGGTGCCCGTGCTTGATCAGATACCATTCACCGGCCTAGAAGAGATTACAGAACCTGAGGTCATTGCTGAAGCTTTGCATCTAAAGAGAGCTGACGTCATAGCCAATTGAGAGACAAGAAGCGGGGTCAAAGTTTTCCTAGCCAAGTTTCTATTAGAGAAGGCTCGTTCATTCTGGGACGACATGGATTTCCAAGATTTTGAAGACATCTTGGCTCTTCTCATTTATGGTCTAGTTCTGTTCCCTAATTCAGACCAATTCATAGACTTTAATGCCATTAAAGTCTTTCTCTCTTGCAATCCCATACCTTCCTTACTGGGAGACCTCTTGCATTGCCTTCACACCCGCACCATGAAGAAAAGAGGTACTCTTTTGTGTTGTATCCCCCTACTCGCTAAATGGTTCACTTCACACCCGCGTCAATCAGCCTTAAAGAATGAGCAAAGACTAACATGGTCTCAAAGGATGATGTACCTCACCCATTCTGACATCCGTTGGTGTTCGAGATCCTTGGAAGATGTCTCTATTATTGACTGATGTGGGGAATTCCCTAACGTACCTCTACTTGGTATTAGGGGAGGTATCACCTACAATCCCTGTTTAGCTCTTCGACAGTTTGGGTATGCCCGAAGAGACGGTCCCCACGAGACACTCATTCAAGGTCTGGTGTTCGATTATGACAAAGAAGACCGAGGTTACCACCAGAGATTTACACGAGCTTGGAGAATGGTGAACAAGGTGGATAGTAGAACTTTGGGACACAAAAACTCTATCCCTCTCGAGCCTTACCTTAGGTGGGTGCGAGCTCGTGCTCAGAGTTTCGTGATGCCTTACCCTTCCATCCTTCTTGTCCTCATAGAGCCTGTTGTTGAAGGAGACGTCTCGTACGCTGTCCTTCATCCTGACATTCCTACCTCTCTCGAGGAATTGTAGAAAGCTTGGGTTTAGTTGAAGGAAGAGTGAGACACCTTTGAAGCCTAGTTTTACGCCAGTGAGAAGAAGGTTCTGGAGCTTACCAAACTGCTTCATGAAGAGAAAAGCCTGAATGCCTACATTGCTCCAAAGAGGATGCGGTCAACCTTCTTGTCTTAGGAGTTCTTTTTGTTCTATTGTAAGCCCAAAGAGGCATGTTGTATTCAAACTTGAATTTAATATAATGTGTGTTCTTTTTGGTTTGAACGAATTTAAATCTCTAAATTTCCTTGAAATCATTTGCATATTGCATCTTCATCCATCATAACATCATACAGGTTTCTCATAACATATCTCCTTATCCTTCTACTGTTTATTTTAGTAAGATGGATGTTGAACAGACTGTGAAAGATCTTCAGGCGCAGAACGCCCATTTTCAATAAATTCTCTTGGCTCTGACAAAAGGACAAGAGGAGTTGAAGACTCTACTGGCCAAAGAGAAGAAGAAGAAGAAAGAGAAGAAGTCAACCGGTATTGTGATCATGGGGAGAAGGTTCAAAGGTCAAACCAGACGGACTTTGGACTTTGCAACATCATCGGGTGAAGGAGATAATCAAGGAGATGGGACCCAGGAAGTGAACAATGATCCAGCATCCGAGGAAGAGGAAGAGCCTGATTACTCTGAGGAACAATATCCTCCTTCTGATGATAAATACAAACATCTAGAGGATCGTTTGAATGCTATGGAGATTCAGAGAGCACCCGGTTTGGATTTCGAAGAATTAGGACTAATCTCAGGGGTTGTCATCCCGCAGAAATTCAAGGTCCCCACTTTCGCCAAATATGACGGTGTTTCTTGCCCAAAGCTTCATCTAAGGTCATACGTCAGAAAGATTCAACCCCATACGGTTGATAAAAATCTATGGGTGTATTTCTTCCAAGAGAGCTTGTTGGGGAGACAATTGGATTGGTTTTATCAATTGGAAGGGACAAATGTTCGCAATTGGGAAGATTTGGCTGCCACCTTCTACAAACAATATCAGTACAATGCTGATTTGGCTCCGACACGAACGCAATTGCAAGGCATGTCTATGGGAACAGGTGAAGGTTTCAAAACCTATGCTCATAAATGGAGGGATCTCGTAGGAAGAGTCCACCCCCCTCTATCAAACAGAGAACTAGTGGATATGTTCCTAGGCACCTTATCAGGTCCATTCTTCAACCACCTGATATGAAGTTCCTCGGCTGGATTTACTGAACTAATCATGACTGGCGAGCGGGTCGAAGCCGGTATAAAAAGTGGCAAAATTAAAAAAGATACATCTTCGAGCACAACAAAGAAGCCTTTCACTGGTAAGAAGGAGGCCAGTGCCATCTATGACCCGAGAAACCGGAGTAGAGAAGGATATCGTCCAACGTTAAGTGCTGTAATAATACCTAGGCCTGCGGTTGCCCCACAATGCAACAATCAGCAAAGGGTAGAAAGACCACAAAGGAAGTTCACTCGGATCAATATGACATTGGAAGAGGTTCTACCCCATCTGTTGAGATCTAACTTGGCAACTTTAAAGGAGGCTCCCAAGAATCCTAACACCTCTTATCCTCATTACAATCCGAACGCTAGGTGCGCCTATCGTTCTGGGTGTCCTGGTCACGACACTAATGATTGTTGAACTCTAAGAAATAAGGTACAAGACCTGATTGAAGCTAAAGATATTGAGTTTGACGCTCCGGAAAAGCCCAATGTCATAACTTCTCCCATTCCTAAGCACAACCATGGAGTTAACACCATTGATACTAATCCATTTGTAACCTCGGTGGATGAAGTTTCCACTCCTCTTTTGACTATTAAGAAAATTTTGTTGTCGGCCGGTTTATTTCCGGGTTGTGGTGAAGGTTGCCACATATGTTCATTCCTACCTTCCGGTTGCCATTTGCTGAGATCAGGTGTTCAACGCCCGATGGCTAGTAAAGAAATTTTGTTTGAGAAAACTCTGGTTCCTGCTATTCCATCTGAAGACATTGCTATTATAACCATTTCCACCAGTCCTTCCAAGGCCTCCTCGAGAAGACCTGTTAGGATTACACCCGCTACTAGATTTTCTCTACTAATAATCACATGTCCTGGTCCTATCCTGTACGTCTCGGACAAAGCCGTTCCTTGGCATTATTGCGCCGATATTTACTATCATGGCATTAAACAAGACTTAAAGGCCGAAGAAGTTAATCCTGATATCGATAAAATTGTCGGGACCAGCAAGATTACTAGAAGTGGAAGGGTTTTCTCTCCTTAGATTTCCCCTAAGACTGTCAACAAGCCTATTATCATTCCATCTGGCATATCAACTACTATTCTTGTTCTCACTCCAGCTGTCGCCCCTGCCAATAAGTCATCTGGGACTCGCGGCAAAGAAGTTATAGGTGAGCCTGCCCGGACGGAGGCACCTAGAAAGATTGTTGTGGAAGCCTCTAAGCAAGAGATAGAGGAAATTTTGAAAATAATCAAAAAGCGTGACTACAATATGGTCGAACAGTTGGGGCAGACCCCCTCAAAGATATCCATGTTATCCCTGTTGTTGTGCTCCGAGGCCCATGCAAAGGATTTGATTGAATTCCTCAAAATTGCACATATGCCGTAAGAGACTTCAGCTGATCAGTTCAAGGATTACGTGGCTAGCCTAACTGCCGACAATGGGTTGGGTTTCTCAGATGCCGACTTAACACCGAAGGGAAGAAAGCATAATGATGCTCTGCATGTCTCGATTGAATGCAGAGGCCCCAATATGGCTCATGTGTTGGTAGACACCGGGTCTTTGCTGAATGTCCTACCTAAGAAGGCTCTCGACCGACTAGATTATGAGGGATTGACTCTAAAGCCTAGTAACATTGTGGAAAGGGCTTTTGACGGGTTGAAAAGAATGGTGCATGGGGAAGTGAACATCCCTGTCAAAATAGGCTCTCAAACTTTTGAGTCCACCTTCTACATGATGGATATCAGACCGTCATAATCCTGTTTGTTGGGTCGTCCTTGGATCCACGAAGTTGGGGCTGTTACTTCCACACTTCACCAGATGCTGAAGTATCCGGTGAAAGGAAAGATTGTCACAGTACGGGGTGAGGAAGAATACATGGTGAGCCACCTCAATTCCTTCCGCTACATGGAGATGGACGGAAAATTTATAGAGACTCCTTGTCAAAACTTTGAAGAGGTCCCCCAGATTTTGGCGTCAACCGAGACCACTACCAGTACCATATCTCCTTGGAAGATGGCTTCTCTCAGGGATGCAAGAGCAATAGTTGAAGAAGGCGGGAATACCAATTGGGGACAGCTTCCTGAGTTTATTCACAAGACTGATAAGTTTGGTTTGGTCTTTACTTCAGAAGCTCAGAGAGTTGTTCGACGCGCTCGAGTTGGAGGACCTCCCCTACGCATCAGCAATCGAGAGGTCAATGTTATTGAAGACAATGAAGAAGACTCTGATTTCGACAACTGGATTTACCCGACTACCAACGGTGGACCGAGTAACTGGACGACCAGATATTTCATACCAGTTTCTTTTGTTCCACAGTAATTTGTCTTATTTGTTTTTTAAATTTGTAATGAACAATTTAAACTTTATAGCCTTGTGTCTTACCTGAGGCACGATGGCTCTATCTGTAAGGGTTATTATGTGTCATCTCATATATCATCAATGAAGCATTGGACTTTCTTTGCATACAAATTTTGCACTCTGTGTTTTTATTTGTGTATTTGCTTTATCAATATAGCTATGCTCTTACACACACTCACATATCAAACTGCAGATCCATATCCACTTTGGATCCCATTGACAACAGTCCTGCTATTTCCAGTTATGACTTCGAAAATCCGATCAACCAAGCCGAGGACGAAGATGAGGACGATTATGAGGTACCTGGAGAGCTTGCTAGACTGCTATATCAGGAAGAGAGGGCCATACAGCCTCATGAAGAGCCAGTTGAGACAATAAACTTGGGTACAGAGATAGACAGAAAAGAGGTCAAAATAGGTGCAAATCTGGAGCTTAGCATCAAACAGAGGTTGATACAAATGTTGCATGACTACATTGAGATATTTGTCTGGTCCTATGAAGACATGCCTGGTTTGGACACTGATATTGTGGTACATCGCCTGCCGACTAAGGAAAACTTCCCGCCAGTCAAACAGAAGGTCCGCCGTATGCGCCCTGAAATGTCAGAGAAAATTAAGGCAGAGGTCATGAAGCAGTTCGACCCGGGATTCTTAGCTGTCACTTCTTATCTGCAGTGGGTTGCTAACATCATTCAGGTGCCTAAGAAGGACGGTAAGGTATGGATGTGTGTGGATTATAGAGATCTGAATAGGGCAAGCCCCAAGGATGACTTCCCACTTCCTCATATTGACGTTCTGGTCGACAACACCGCGCATCACAAAATCTTTTCCTTCATGGATGGTTTCTCTGGCTACAACCAGATCAAGATGGCTCCCGAAGACATGGAAAAGACAACTTTTGTTACACAGTGGGGCACTTTCTGCTACAAGGTGGTGTCTTTTGGGTTGAAGAATGTCGAGGCCACTTATCAGCGTGCCATGGTCGCTTTGTTTCACAACATGATTCACCATGAGATTGAATTTTATGTCGACGACATGATAGCCAGGTCTCAGACCGAGGAAGAGCACCTTGATCATCTTCAAAAGTTGTTTGATAGGTTGAAGATATACAAGTTGAGGTTGAATCCGAACAAGTGCATTTTCGGGGTAAGGTCCGGTAAGCTTCTAGGTTTCATCGTCAGCGACAAAGGTATTCAAGTAGATCCTGCAAAGGTAAAAGCTATACAAGAAATGCCAGCTCCCCGTACAGAGAAGGAAGTTAGAGGTTTCTTGGGACGCCTGAATTATATCGCCAGGTTCATTTCGCATCTGACTGCTACTTGTGAGCCAATCTTCAAACTTCTGAAGAAAGATCAAGTAGTAGAGTGGAACGATGAATGCCAGACCGCTTTCAAAAGAATCAAGGAATACCTACAAGAACCACCAATTCTGATGCCTCCAGTTGAAGGGAGACCTTTGATATTGTACCTGACAGTATTGGACAATTCAATGGGGTGTGTGCTGGGGCAGCATGACGAGTCCGGTCGAAAAGATTACGCAATATACTACCTTACCAAAAAGTTAACCGACTGTGAGACATGGTACTCACTGCTCGAGAAAACTTGCTGCGTTTTGGCATGGGCTGCTCGCCGACTGAGACAGTATATGCTGACTCATACTACCCTATTGATATCTAAGATGGATACGATCAAGTACATTTTCGAGAAGCCTGCTCTTTCCGGAAGAATAGCAAGGTGGAAAATGATCTTAACTGAATACGACATATAATATACAACCCAAAGAGAAATAAAGGGGAGTGTATTGGCTGATCATTTGGCTCATCAAGCCATGGATGACTACCAGTCCATGAATTTTGAGTTCCCAGATGAGAATATCATGTTAGTAACCGACTATGAAGAACCTAGATCGGATGAAGGACCGGAGGAAGGATCCCAATGGTCTATGTACTTTGACGAAGCCTCAAACGCATTGGGCAATGGCATCAGCGCTGTCATCATATCTCCCTAGGGCTGTCATACTCCGTTCACTTCCCGGTTATGTTTCAACTACACCAACAATATGGTGGAGTATGAAGCCTTCATCATGGGTCTTCTGGGATTTCACTTTGGTGATAAGTCAGATCAAAGGTGAGTGGGATACAAAACATCTGAATTTTATCCCGTGCAAAGAGCTTGTACTGACGTTGCTCCCACACTTCTAGGAGGTGACCTTTGAACATTTCCCACGAGAGGAGAATCAGTTGGCGGACTATGTCTTCCATGTTCAAAGTCAAGTGGGACAACGAAGCTCCCTGAATCACCATTGAAAGGTTAGATGAAACAACACACTACTGTGAAATCGATACCGAAGAAGTAACAGACAAACCCTGGTTTCACGAATTCAAAAGGTATCTCGAGGCTCAAGAGTATCCCGAAGGGCCATCTGTCAATGATAAGAAGTTTCTGAGAAGGTTCGCTGCAAAGTTCTTCCTCAGTAATGGAATCCTCTATAAAAGCAGCCATAACTCTATCTTACTACGGTGTGTAGACAAGAGCGAAGCAGAAAGGATTATGACAGATCTACATGAAGGTACCTTCGGAACCCATTCTAGTGGACACACCATGGCTAAGAAGATCCTACGGGCAGGATACTACTGGTCCACCATGGAAGCCGATTGTTATCAGCACTCTCGAACTTGTCATAAATGCCAAATCTACGCTGATAAGGTGCATGTGCCTCCGGTCCTTTTGAACGTCTTGACAGCTCCGTGGCCCTTTGCAATGTGGGGTATCGATATGATTGGAGAAATTAGGCCCAAAGCCTCTAATGGGCATCGCTTCATCCTAGTAGCCATTGATTATTTCACGAAATGGGTGGAGACAGCCTCTTTTGCCACAATAACTAAGAATGTGGTGGCGCGGTTTATCCGACATAATCTGATATGTCGATATGGTGTGCCAGAGAGGATCATTACTGACAATGGTACAAATCTCAACAATACAATGATCACCAAACTCTGTAAACAATTCAAGATACAGCATCACAACTCTTCTCCCTACCGGCCGAAGATGAATGGCCCTGTCGAAGCAGCTAACAAAAACATCAAAAAGATTGCACAGAAGATGACGGTGACATATAAAGACTGGCATGAGATGCTACCTTTCGCTCTTCATGGGTACCGTACCTCAACAAGGACATTGACAGGGGAAACACCCTACTTTCTGGTATATGGCATGGAGGCAGTCCTACCAATTGAGGTTCGAATTCCCTCCCTAAGGATTATGAGAGATGCAGGCCTAAACAAAGACGACTAGATCCAAACCCGACTTGATCAGTTAAACTTAATCGATGAAATAAGACTTACTGCTATTTGCCATGGTCAAACGTATCAAAAGCGGATGATCAAGGCTTTTAACAAGAAAGTCAGGCGTCAAGAATATCGAGTCGGAGATCTAGTGATCAAACACATCATACTACCGCAAAGTGATCCCAAGGGAAAATGGACCCCCACATACAAAGGGCCATTTGTGGTTAAAAACATTCTCTCAGGTGGAGCCATGATTCTGACCACCATGGACGATGACGACCTTCCTCATCCTATCAATGCAGACATAGTGAAAAGATACTACGCATAATCAAAGACCCGCTAGGTTGACTGGCCTAGGCAAAAATAAGGGCTTCTCGACAAACCAAAAGGGTCCGGGCAAAATAAGGGATGAAAATGAAAAAAAACTGTACACCCGGCAAGTCGAAAACCTGAAAAGGAGACTTGGGCAAAAAAGGGTATCTCGGTGGGCCGAAAACCCGAAAGGGCGGTCCAGACAAAAGTTAGGGATAAAAAGTGTAGCACTATGTCCCATTGGATCACCTTGCAATCTGACCTCGGTATCAACTGTCAAGCTCAAATGGCATCCCTCAATCTAATCAACTTTATACAAGCAGCAAAGTGAGAAGATGCTCGAAGACATAGTGGCAATATCGGATTTGAAACCCAATGGGATTATCGCACATAGCTGTTTTCTTTCTGTTGTACACAAAATTGTATACCCTTCATTTTTATGGCGACACTCTCTTACTAGAGCGTCAGCTTCCTTGTACAAAAGCGCTTGTTGTGGGCCAACTTCAAAATTAATACAAGTCATTTTTACAAAACTATTTGTTTTCCTTTTTCTATTTTATTTTTGCAAGAACGTCCAATGATTTATTCTTGACATATGCATTTGAATATGATTGTTGTCACAAATATTTGCATAAAGAAACCAAAGACAATTGCTCATAATTTAAGAAACAGGAACAAAAGATCAGAAATATCAAAATCGACAGTTACCATGTCCAGCAGGTACCAGGGCAGAGACAGTTTTGGAGCACAATCATCAAAACATGTGACCTTGTAACATCTATACTCCCCACAGGGTAGAAGTAATCAAAGAATCAATAACAGTCCTCTCAAAAAAGGAAGTAATCTCCCTATCCGGGGGTAATCCAGAAACCTGACACCTATGTTCCCCAGTCGGATTTCATAATCACGAATGGATCATCACAAATTTTTGATTCCCCAAAAGCAGAGTTTATTTCTCTGGATACAGAAGCTTAACTCCCGCCAGATCCCATTACTTCAGCTATCAAAAATTCACCTTTCAAGTGGTTCCCCGTAGAGTTATTCTCAAGCAGAGTCTCTCCCTGGCAGAACATCTGTAAATAAGGAGCAAACCCCCAGCACAATCACTTCCATTCATCATCCGCAGCGGAAATACAAGAGCCACGGTTCTCTACAACAGTCAGGAATTCTATTTCTCTCCAGCAGCAGTCAGGGATTTATTTTCCTAGACTCGGATATGTCACAACTACCATGCTCATACCTCATGACATGTGCATACATATCAGACACGGCATAATCTCGCTTATTTTGAGAACATCATCTCACAATGCATTTCATGCATCGCATATAACTAACCCTGTTATATTTTCAGGAAAGACAATTATCACCAACAATACTAGCAGTTATACATGTCATATCTACAGGCAGCCAAGGAAAAACCAGTTCCCAAAACCAAACGGGCCAACTAATCTACATGATCAAACGAAGTAACCCTACTATCCAGGTTCCTTCTCATAGCCCTACTACCCAGGCTTTCAAACGAAGTAACCCTACTATCCAGGTTCCTTCTCACAGCCCTACTACCCAGGCTTTCATTTTGATGTAACCCTACTATCCAGGTTCCTTCTCACAACCCTACTACTCAGGCTTTCATTTCGAAGTAACCCTACTATCCAGGTTCCTTCTCACAGCCCTACTACCCAGGCTTTCAAACGAAGTAACCCTACTATTTAGGTTCCTTCTCATAACCCTACTACCCAGGCTTTCATTTCGAAGTAACCCTACTATCCAGGTTCCTTCTCACAACCCTACTACCCAGGCTTTCATTTTGAAGTAACCCTACTATCCAGGTTCCTTCTCATAGCCCTACTACCCAGGCTTTCATTTCGAAGTAACCCTACTGTGATCTGTGGTAACGAGAACTGACTGTTTTTGGAATGCTGGTTCGCGTTTACGTTTGTTTTCGCAAAGTGTCGCGGTAAGCAAGAGTCGCCACCGTCTTTTATTTTATCCAACAAGGAAAGGACAAAAGCACAGAAAAATTCCTTTTCGAGATTGTTTCTCGGGTTCGGGGGTAGATTATAGAAACGGAAGGTGTTAGCACCCTTTCTATATGTGGTTATCCACGGTCTCTTAGGTACTTGCTCATTATGTTTTCAAAAGTTTGCTTTTCTTTGTGATTGTGGGTTTTGAAAAAAACACTTTGTTGTTTTGAAGAAAGTGTAAGTGCGAAAAGTTTGTTTTGTTTTTAAAAGGAGCAAGTACTTAAGAACCTCTACCTACTCAAAAAAGGAATTTTAATTGTGCAAATGTCCTTTAGACAATGCTATCCCACTATTGAGGAGTAGGTAGCACCGTCGTTGGAGTTTTTTTGGGTCAATTCGATTTTAGGGACGTGTGGTCACTAAAGTAACGTTAGGACGCTTTAGTGGTAATCCTAATGTCTTAGATCATTTTTTATCGAGGCAACCATTTCGAGGCAACTTATGATCTTGGGACGAAAGGACGATCTCTAAAACATCCTATACTTAATGACCAAGCTCGAGGCAACCAAGTGAGGTGTACCCTAGGAGTGGCATGTGCAAGTGTGTCAATTTTCAGTTGTATTATCTTTACATGTCATGGTGAGCTACGGTTGATTTTAATTTAAGAGTTAATCTTGTCATGCAATCCTAGTTAGCATACATCTAAATAGTATATGTACGGGAATTTAAAGTGCGGGAATTGTAAATCCTACGCTATTACAAAGCTTCGGGGAGGGGGATTATTTACATGTCCAAAAATTGGGGGAATAAAAGCAGTAAAGAAAAAGGTCTTAGTTTAAGCTATTAGATCCCAGTAAGCAGTTACAATAAAATAATCGCGCGTGAATCTAAAACAAATCCTAAGAATACGAACTTTTGTTGTTTTATTTTATTTTTTGGGAAAATGCTAAATGTTCAATTAAGTCAAATTCAATTAATTAAAAAAACTGATTAAAATTAATTCTAAAACATTCCTAATATTTTTTGCATTTTTTGTTTATGAAAAGGATTGAATTCAAATAAATCCTAAGTCTACTGATTTTAAAATTGAAGAAAAAGTTAAAAATAATTAACTAAATTAAATCCTAATTCTAAGTTATTTATTTTTATGATTTTTATGTTGATGATTAAAAAAAACTAAAAGAAATAAACAAAAACAAAATAAACAAAGTACAAATGGGCCAGGCAGCAAAACAAGAAAAAATATAATTCTGGAGGCCTGGGTCGAAAGAGGTGCAGGCTGTCTTTCGACCCAGTGAAGAGGCTGGATCGAAGGTGCATGAGGGGCTGCACTCTGAGAGTGTTCGATATGGATATGTCATCCTTCGATCTGGAAGTCCTGGGTCCAGTTAGAAGCTAAGCTGCTGATCTTTGAAACTCTGAACAGGATTCTGAGAATATAGTTCCTGCAAAACGAAACAGAGATTAAAGGTCCAGGGGGGGACTTTACCCCCTGATTCGAATCTCCCCCTTATTCGCACCAGCTGAATCTGGGTCTGGGTTTGTTTTATCCTAGGATTCGAAGGAGAAACTCAGATTGTGCCCAAGCAATGGCACAATCTCATCTTTGCGCTGTAGCTTATATGTATCACATTAAATCATTCACAAACAATAGCAATAACATGGATATGCAATCAAAATGAATTTAAAAATGAGTTTGAGATTAGATTTTTCTTTTACCAAACAGAGGTGTTGGGATCTGTGGTTCTGAGTGTGGAATGGCTGGTGCAGGGATTGGGTATGGCTTCCTGGAAATGCTGATGATTTTGGCAGCGTATCTCTAAGTTCTCCTTGTTTCTTTTCTCTATTTTTTCTGTATTTTTTCATGTGTTCTGTTTTCTTGCAGAGTTTTTTGTGTTGGACATGTATGCTGGCCTCTGTATTTATAGGGGTGTGAGGGTGCAGTAATGGCAAGAGACAGCCATTAAACAGGCCATTAAAGCCATGAGACAAGAATCAGACACATTAAATAATTTCCTTTTTTTGAAATGTTTGTGTCCCTTGAATGAACCTGGACGCTTTTAGGTTTCGAATGCCTTCATGCCTTGCTTTTCGATTGGCCTTGAGTTGCTTCCTTCGAATGGACTTCCCATGTATCTTTCGAATGGGCCTTTTGAATGCTTCTTCGAATGGCCTTTAACTCAGGAATTAAATCCCCAAACAACATTTAATTATTTCCATATTTGCAAGGGAAGCATGCCATTTTCTCATGTTCAGTGTACCTGGACATGTTTTCTGAGTGCCCTTTGATGGACTCTTCCAAATGGCCTGGGAGGTGTTCTTCGAATGGCCCTTGTCCAAATATCAATCGAAGGATCCCAATCGAAAGGCTTTGTTAACAGGCCAATCGAAATGTGTTGTTCATACTAATCGAAGGACATAGTTCACATGCCTGTCGAAGCTATCTGGACGCAATGTTGGATCGAAGGTTACCTTGGCATGCCAATCGAAGTGCTCGTCCAGGGTGCCAATCGAAAGGCTCATTCAGAATCCCAATCGAAGGGTCTTTCAGAATGCCAATCGAAGGCCTTGACATAATGCCAATCGAAGTGCTTGTCCAAATGCCAATCGAAAGGCTCATCCATAATGCCAATCGAAAGGTTTTTCAGCATGCAAATCAAAGTGCTTGTCCATAATGCCAATCGAAGAGCTTGACAGAATTCCAATCGAAAGGCTCCTTCAGAACACCAATCGAAGGGTCTTTCAGAATGCCAATCGAAATGTACTTAAAGCAACACTCAAAAAATTTCCTTTTCCTTAGGCAAGGGTTTGTGATCAACCATGCAGGGGGAAGACTTTGGGAAACATGAGAGGGCAAATTTTGGGGTACAACACCCACTATCCAGGTTCCTTCTCACATCCCTACTACCCAGGCTTTCATTTTGAAGTAACCCTACTATCCAGGTTCCTTCTCACAGCCCTACTACCCAGGCTTTCATTTCTAAGTAATCCTACTATTCAGGTTCCTTCTCACAACCCTACTACCCAGGCTTTCATTTCGAAGTAACCCTACTATCCAGGTTCCTTCTCACAGCCCTACTACCCAGGATTTCATTTCGAAGTAACCCTACTATCCAGGTTCCTTCTCACAGCCCTACTACCCTGGCTTTTATTTCGAAGTAACCCTACTATCCAGGTTCCTTCTCCCTTATCTCCAGACAACAGGTTACAACATTGTGAAGCCTGGACCCGATCAAATACAGTTGTTGTACAGCCTGGACCTTGACCAGATATACAGTCTACTTTCACCTCTTCAAATCAAGAGTTAATTCCCCAGTAGAGTAATGGACAACCAAAATCTCCTAGGCTTTACTTCCCAATGCATAAATCAACATCCCTCGGTAAAAGGTACAGGAATTTCCACCCAGGAATCTCCTATGCAACCAATCTTTTCTGGATGGCATCTTTAAAGCCCATCTCCTATGGTTTCTTGTCACCTCCAAAATGGAATCTGTAAGCCCATTCCTGACATTACCAATCAGTATTACTTCATGCGAGTGCAAATTTCTGGGCACTCTAGTGTTCAATCATCTTCCGCCTTCAAATCACGAAAGGCATCTCAGCCAATCTACACCCTCGGGCTTAAGAAGATTGAACAGGGGCAACTGTTGTACCCCAAAATTTGCCCTCCCATTTCTCAAGGGATTCATTCTGGACTCTTAGTTTTGCCTCTATCAAGTTCCAAGTCTTGGATCGTCATTTTTCAAGGAAATCATCCATAAGGGCAAAATGGTCAAAAGTATACTGAAAAAGTCAAACTTTGACTTTTAAATCAAAATCAAGTTCAAAAAATCAGATTTCATTAAGGCATAAAATGGGTTCACCAAAAATCAGAAGTCAAAAGTTACTTTGAAAAATCAAATTTTCTAAACATTTAAAAAAAAATTCTAAGTGTCTAGAGAATGTGATATTTCAGACCTTCTGAGCCAGCCTCTATGCAAGTGCCGTCAGAAGTTGCAAACACGGTCAGAACATAATGCTTCAATCAGAACATGCAGAAGCATTGCTCTTTGGTCAGAACATAACGCTTTAATCAGAATATGCAGAAGCATTGCTCTTTGGTCAGAATATAACGCTTCAATCAGAACATGCAGAAGCATTGATATTTGGTCAGAACATAATGCTTCGGTCAGAACATGATTCTTCAGCATATAGAGGCTATGTTCAACGCTCTGGTCAGAAGATGCCCCTTTAGCATTTGGAGGTTACGTTTCTGGTCTTCTTCAATCAGAACATCACCAAATCTCAAACCTCGTTCAAGTAACCTGCTGCCCTGCTATGGCACAGTCCTGCAACCAGCTGCCACAACACTCCAAGGTGCTGCTGATCCAGTCCACACCTGCGTTTTTCTTGCACCAAATTAGCCTACGAAAACTGTGATCTAAAAAACAAAGGGACAATATGCCAAAAATGTTTAAAAACTCATTTGTTTTTCCCCCCAAAACCACAGCAAATCCATCTATAAATAGTTTGTTCCATCACACGTTCACCAGGTTGGTTTTTGGAGAGAGAGAGAGAGAGAGAGAGAGAGAGAGAGAGAGAGAGAGAGAGAGAGAGAGAGAGAGAGAGAGAGAGAGAGAGAGAGAGAGAATCACCAAAAGAAAGAAAAAGGCCTTGAATCTTTGCAAAATTCCAAGAATCCAAAAAGCTATAAACACCAAAATACCAAAACCTTAGCATTAGATTCTAGCATCAAAACTCCATTGTTCCTTGACTAAAACCATCCCCACGGTTGTTGATTAATATACTAAAAGTTATTTCAACTTCTGTATTCATATTGCCATACACTCTCCATTCACATCCACCTCAAAGAAATCAGAGTATCACCCCTTGGTTGTTCCAGAAGTTGAAAACCTCCATCCTGTTGAGCACGTGAAGAAGTTGCTCAGAACATCACCAGAGTTCAAGACCAACCTCCAGTTTACAGACTCTTTTCCAACTGCAAGGTAAGCTTCTGCTGACTCTTGTCACGTTGCTTAATCATTATCAGATTTGCATGTTCAAAAAATACAATGTAGATATCATGTTTCTGACGTTATACATATTCTGAGGCTTCACGTATTTGCTTGCCTAAGTATGAAATAAATCAGTTTCAGAACTTCTGAAAGAAATTAGGACTCAGAATTAGGATTAGCAGATTCACACTTGCCTCTGATTTATGGTTCTAATATTTCTTGTCTCTGAAATGCTATTGAAACCTGCCATAACTGTCATATGCACATCTTTTGTTTTGTGGAGAAATGACCCAAATGCAGATGTTCTGACTAGCAGGGAAAGAGAGACCAAGTTCTTCCAGTGGTATCAGAACTTATGAAATCCAGTTTGTTATTGGTGGTATCATAACTTATGAAACCTCCTCTATTGTCGGTGGTATCAGAACTTATGAACGCTAATGTGCTCCCAGTAGACTCAGAACTTCTGACTTTGTTTATTTTTTATTTTTTTACTAAGAGAAATTCTGTTTAGTAGTGTGCCAGAGTCAAAACTTCTGACCTTCCTTAATCAGCAACACGTTGATTCCTTTTTTACCTTTTCTCACTATCTTTGCTATCACTCTCTATTTCATTAATCAACACCACCAAAAACTTTTTTTTCATGCTTCGCTTTATTTCTTAAAACAAAAGGCCAAAAAATATTTTCTTAAGCAAACTTATTTCTTTTCTTAAATAAATAACTAATTTCTTTTCTTGCACATTCTGATCTATTCGATATGGTTGTAATAATAACTTAGGATTTAATCTTACTTGCAACCCCCATTCATAAATATGTACCCCCATCCCCCTAAAGCGATGTAATAGCTTAGATTTTACTTCTTTTCTCATTTTATTCATATATTGCTAGTAAATAGGATGTATGGCAAGACATGAAAACAACAAAATAGACAACCCTAATTGAGGTTAAAATGCATGCAATCAAACACACTATTCACACATGCACCCTTAGGGTAATCCCATTTTGTTGCCTGTCGAAAAATAGCCATGTCCCTCGAACATGGGCGTTTTAGCAAAGACCCTCGATAAAAGATCGTAGTCCCTCGATGTTGCCTTCGGTAAATGATCTAGTCTCTAAAACGACATTGCTAAAACGTTCCATGAGTTGCCTTCTATGACTATACAAACAACCCTATACCCGTCCCTTCACATCCAATGATGGGGCTTCTTACCAAATCAATGGTAGGATAGCAACATCTAAAGGAGGAGGAAAAGTACATCTAAGACCTTTCGAGTAGGTAGGTTCACTCTCAGTTACTCGCTTGCTCACAACAAAACATTTTACACTTACACTTTCATCTTTGAATTATTTTTCAAAAAAACACTTTGTACGCGTTCTTATAGAGACGAGAACCGTTACAAATACGTTTTCAAAATACTTTCAAAAACCACAAGCACATTCAAACAAAAGCAAGTGATCTATCAAGCAACTAAGAGCCCATGGAAAACCATGGATGAAAAGGGTTCTAACACCTTCCCTTTTCATAATCTATCCCCCGAACTCAAGAAAACATCTCTAAAGGTCTTTCCTATGCTTTTTCACCTTTCCTTTTGGATAAAAGAAAAGTCGGTGGTGACTCTTGCTAAACCGCAACATAGGCAAACATAAAACGCAAAACCTCAAGTTAGTTCTCCTATTGTATCACAGTTGTGCTTGTACAAAATTTTGTTACTAAAAAATAACTTGACAGAGAACCTCTGTAGAAGTTTCTTGTCATTAATAGATGCCCCCTCGGGATACTCTTGAGCTTCGAGGTATCTTTTCACTTCGTGGTACCAAGATTTTTCCTCTACTCCCTCAGTGTCAACTTCATAGCAATGTGCTAGTTCGTCTAGTCTCTCAATAATAATTCGAGGAGCTTCATTGTCCCATATGACCTTGTACATAGATGACATTGTAGATAATGCATCTGCCAATTGATTCTCTTCTTGTGGGATGTGTTCAAAAGTGATTTCCTCGAAGTACGGAATTAGTGTCAATACATGCTCTCGATAAGGAATGAGATTTGGATGCTTTGTACCCCACTCTCCTTTTAATATGACTGATCACTAGGGATGAGTCCCCGTATACATTCAAGAACTTGATTCTTATATCAATAGAAGCTTTGATACCCATGATGCACGCTTCATATTCGACCATGTTGTTGGTACAATCAAAGCAAAGTCTAACGGTAAACGGCATATGGCAACCTTTGGGAGAGACAAATACAACACCAATTCCATTACCAAGCATGTTGGAAGTTCAATCAAAAACCATAGTCCATCCGGATCCTAGCTCAGGTCCTTCATATGGCCCGGGTTCTTCATAACCTGTAACTAGCATGATATTCTCATCTGGGAACTCGAAATTCATAGACTGGTAGTTGTTAACATCTTGGTGAGCCAAATGATCTGCCAGTACACTACCTTTGATTGCCTTTTGAGTAGTGTACTGAATGTCGTATTTTGTCAAGACCATTTGCCATCTGTCCATTCTTCCGGAGAGAGCGGGTTTCTCGAATATGTATTTTATTGGATTCATATTATAGATCAACAAAGTAGTATGAGTTAACATATACTGTCTTAGTCAGTGAGCAGCCCATGCCAAAGCGCAACAAGTTTTCTCGAGCAGTGAGTATCTTGTTTCACAGTCGGTAAACTTTTTGCTAAGGTAGTATATTGCATGCTCTTTTCGACCAGACTCGTTATGCTGCCCCAATACACACCCCATTGAGTTCTCTAACACTATTAGGTACATGATCAGAGGTTTTCCTTCAACTGGAGACATCAAAATTGGAGGTTCTTGGAGGTACTCCTTGATTTTGTCGAAGGCTATCTGACAATCGTCGTTCCACTTTACCACTTGATATTTCTTCAACAACTTGAAGATCGGCTCACAAGTAGCGGTCAAATGAGAAATAAATATGGAAATATAGTTCAAACGTCCTAGGAAACCTTTGACTTCCTTCTCAGTACGGGGAACTGGCATTTCCTGAATCTCTTTAACCTTGGTAGGATCCACTTTGATACCTTTACTACTAACGACGAAGCCTAGGAGTTTGTCGGATCTTACCCCAAAGGTGCACTTGTTTGGATTCAATCTCAACTTGTACTTCTTCAACCTCTTAAACAGCTTGTGCAGGTGGTTGAGATGTTCTTCTTCAATCTGAGACCCGGTTATTATGTCATCAACATAAACCTCAATCTCGTGATGGATCATGTTATGGAACAAAGCTACCATAGCACGCTGATATGTTGCACCAACATTCTTCAAACCAAAAGGCATAACCTTGTAACAGAAAGTACCCCACCGTGTAACAAAATTAGTCTTCTCCATGTCTTCAGGTGCCATCTTGATTTGGTTATAACCATAGAAATCATCCATGAAGAAAAATACTTTGTGTTAAGCGATATTGTTAACCAAAACATCAATACGCGAAAGCGGAATGTCATCTTTGGGGCTTTCCCTATTCAGATCCCTGTAGTCTACACACATACACACTTTGCCATCCTTTTTAGGTACTGACACCACATTTGTAAACCACTAAGGATAGGATGTGATAGCTAAGAAACCCGTGTTGAATTGCTTCATAACCTCAGCTTTAATCTTTCCAGATATCTCTGGACGCATACAATGAACCTTCTGCATTATTGGAGAACAACCCTCTTTCATCGGTAAACGGTGAACCACAATATCAGTATCAAGCCCTAGCATATCTTCGTATGACCAAGCTAAGATCTCAACATAGTCATGTAACATCTGGATTAATCTGTTTTTGACAATGTCTTCTAGGTTGGCACATATCTTGACTTCTTTCTTGTCCTCTTCAGTACCTAAGTTCGCAACCTCGATTGGGCCTTCATATGGTTGTATGGCTCTTTCTTCTTGCATTACCATCCTAGCAAGTTCTCCAGGTACTTCCCAATCTTCCTAACCTTCGTTGTAACACCCCAATTCTACCCAACAATATATATGAAATCAGAGTTATAACTTCCACAACTAAATCAGGATGCTACAAATTCAACTTAAAATAATGGCATTCATTACATATACATAACACATTAAACTTGGATGAACCAACAACAACATAAATTAATCTTTTAAAACCAGCAACTTTCATAACCACGCAGCGGAATCAAATATTTAACTTAAAGAATATAACATCTTTATCCAACTAAAACAACTTCAAATAATAGTTATTTAACGAACAATAGCTTAAAGTGTAACAGCTAATAATAACAACAATAAAATAGAAAGCGTTCATCCCCCTGAGTGTTACGTATCAGAGCAATGACACCGACTTGAACTACTGAAGATAAACCGCCTTCACTCTGGGTTACCTGCATGTTACCAACATATGGGTAACATTCAAACAGAAGGGGTGAGATATAAGACATTATAATAGAATGTATGATAAATAAAACATTAGGATCATTTCATACATGTTCACCACTTCTCATATTTTTAACAACATCAGCATAATCAGATAAACCACACAGCGACTCAGAATGCAACACATAATGCAACTTGTATTTACGTAAATGTATATGGTACCAATGGAGCAGAACTCCCAACTTAAAAATATGCCAATAAATAGAGGCATCAATAAGGCATAAGCCTTCAACTTAATATCTTGCCAATCCAGGCCAACTTAACGAGCATTAGCTCCAACTTGATATGCGATATATGCGACACAACATGAATGTAGCAACAACAACAACAAACAAACAACTTAGCATAAATTAACGTTGGCCATAAGCCTACAACATCAAAAACAATTCAACATCAACATAATTCAACTTTGGCCATAAGCCTACAACATAATATCTTCCAACATTAGGGGCATCTCAACATAATTCATTAACCTGCAAAATTTTCAAGTCAGAACAACTTATACAACATTGGTATCGACCAAACCAACATGTACAGGAAAAAAGGGATAGGAAGAACTATGCCCCTCGACATGCACGGAAACAAGACAAAATAACAACTAACTCAATACTCCTCGACACGTACAAAAACAAAGAAGAATAACAAGTAACTTATGTTCCTCGACACAACCTGTAGATTCGTTCCGCTTGACAACAGTACAGAACAACACGATGTCATATTGACCACGTCAATACAATTCATAACTTTTGACCAACTGCTCGCAATACTATAGTAACGGGCAACTATATTTCCTATCAACAAATTTGTTCATTGTATAAGACAGTCACACAGAAACCTTCCTAACACGGCCATAACAACAATTCCTAATTTCTTGCCAACCGCTCAGGATATCACAAAGTCCTAACGACCATATCAATAGGTAAAATCTACACTAACATAATCATCAATTATACTGGGCAATTATACAGACCACTCAAAATGCCCACAACATAACAATCGGGCAACTTCCTATAACAGGTTCATTAAATAGTCATACGGTAACTCCCTAAACGACCACGACATGAGGAAACGAGCAACTTCAATAACAGAATCAGAAACATCAATGCATAACAGTCATGCAAACGACCAAATCCCACATAATACACATCATTAATCCCATTATACAGTCAGAACCCCACCCTTACCTAGATTGAAGGTCGCTCCACCAAACTTCCCGCTGACAGTTTTGCTTTGTCCTGCTCGACATCGAGCAGTTTGCTCCTCTCTTCGTGCAGCTTCACACGGTCAGCACACAGAACTTCTTAATCACCAACTAAATCAAATCCTTGGGTCATCTTAACCTTATATCATCAATTCTATTGGACCTAACTTACACACCCCCACTTTACTACTTCCAACCAATAACATAAGTCAAACACAATTATTCTATTAATTCCAACATTATAATAATAATTATTAATAAACTAATTAATTAATAATAATCTAACAACTTATACCAATAATTCTCAACATATCACAACTTCAACAAATAATCCAAAAATAATTTAATTAAATAATTAATTAAATTAACGGGCGTTACAACTCTCCCCCACTTAGAATATTTTCGTCCTCGAAAATTTACCTTATTCAAACAACTCAGGATATAAGTTCTGTATATTTCTTTCCAACTCCCATGCCATGCTTTCTTTGGTTGCTCCTAGCCAGACTACTTTCACCAAAGCAATATCTTTTCCTCTTAGAGTCTTTACCTCACGATCTGCGATTCGCACATGCATCGTCTCCATAATAAGATTATCTCGTACTTGCACATCATCCATATGAATCACATGAGATGGATCTGAAATATACTTCCGGAGTTGTGACACATGAAATACATCATGAAAATTCGAGAGATTATGCGGTAAAGCCACTCTTTAAGCAACATTTCCAACTCTATCCAAAATCTGATATGGGCCAATAAAATAAGGAGTGGGCTTCTTAGACTTCAATGCTCGCCCAACACCCGTCACAGGTGTAACTCTCAGAAATACATGGTCATCTACTTGAAATTCTAAATCTTTCCTTCGCTTGTCATGATAACTCTTCTGTCTACTTTGGGAAGCTTTCATATTTTCTCGAATCAACTTCACCTTCTCAATAGTCTCTCAAACAATTTCAGGTCCAAACACTACACTTTCTCCAGACTCATGCCAACATAAAGGAGTTCTACATCTCCGACCATACAATTCTTTAAAAGGTGTCATTCCAATACTAGAATGGTAACTGTTATTATAAGTTAACTCTATTAACGAAAGATAAGTATCCCACAAACCTCCATGTTCAAGAACACATGCTCTCAATAAATCTTTTAACGACTGAATAGTCCGCTCAGTCTGACCATCCATCTGAGGGTGATACGCTGAACTCAACCTCAACTTAGAACCCAACTCCTCTTGCAAACTCTTCCAAAAATCTAAAGTAAACCTCAGATCTCTATCTGACACAATACACAAAGGAACACCATGCAACTTTACAATTACACTAGTATAAACCTCTGCCAACTTTGATACTGGAAAACTGATTGTTGTACCCCAAAATTTGCCCTCTCATTTTACTCAATACATGCCCATTGAGGTCCTCAACTTTCTCAAGGATGCCCAAGAGTTAACCAAACAAACTCTCTCCTAAGACAATGTACCTCAAACTAGGGTTTCCATTTTTATTAAGATGTGTGAACTCCAAAGGTCCCAAATGCCTTCCATGGTCCCAATATGTTCTTAAGATCATCCATGTCAAGTTTCATGCCTTTCATAAGAAGTTTTCTCAGTCAATTGCTCAGATGCTTGAGAATCAACTATATTAGGTCAAAAGTCAACTGAGGCCCACATACAGTCAAACTTCAAGATTTTTGGCCAACATCAACATTTTGAAGTGATATTCATCATTTGATCAAGGGTTGATCATGATTCCTCAAGTAATGCTCCTAATTCATCAAAACTCAAAAGTTGCTAAATTAGGGTATCTCAAGAAAAGTCAACCAAATTTTGACCAGGCATAACTTTCTCATACTTTATCATAAATTTCACATCCAAGGTTCATTTTGAAGAGAATCAAATTCCCTACAACTCATATTCATCCCTCAAGTTCAAAAAATGTACTCATGAAAAGATATAAATTCAGACATTATAGGTCCTTTTGAAAAGTCAACAAAAACACCTTTTGGGTCAAAGCTTCTTAGATGAACACAGAAGACCCAATTGAGATAAGACTAAAAGGGTTGTTTAGGGGACATCCTAAGCATTCTAAAAAGTCCAACAACATCTCTTTAGGGCCAAAATTGGAAGAGTTATGCATTGTTAAAGTTGACCATTTTTGGAAAATTGCCAAAAGTCAAATGTGCTCACAAATGCATTTTTTGCCAAATGGGCCTAACTTTTTAAGCTTGCATTATGCTTACAACATGATCCAAGACCCAAACACTCTACCATGTATTATTGACTTTATCTATTTAATTTATTTTGATTTTTTATCATTTAAAAGCCAAATTAAATCAAATAAATGATATAAAATATGGAAGATTTGTTTTTGATCTGATTTTGAATGGAATCATAATGCAAATATGATGTCAAACCAAATCAAATCGTTCCAAGGATGATTGGGATGAAAATGGTATGATTTGGCTTGATATAGAAACATATCATACAAGATAAAAACCAAAAAAATCTCCATGAATGAAAAAGATACCAACTGTTTTTGTTGACCTAATTCATTCTATTACATATATAGAACACCACCAGTGCACAAGGAATGGATTGGAGGTCAAAAAAGCTGCAAACAAAAACTGAAAAATTGTCAAAAAAGTGGTAGATTGATTTCCAGTTTAGAGGTCGATTCAAAGACTTTCAAAGCTGCCCATCGTTTCCTGGACCTTCCCAGAAGCTAACACGATCGTTTGCACGCCTCAAAGCTCCAGGAATCATCACATAATCCTCACGGTTTGCACCCTCTGAACTCAAATTTGTTTTCAGGGTTCTACGTACTTTTAATCCAATTTGTTTGCATAAATGTATTCATAATCATGCTTGTGATCTTTTGGATAGCCTGGATTTGATTCCTAGTGCAGGAATAAGCTTACGCCATTATTAGGGTTTGGAAGCGTCAAATTAGGGTTTCTCTGTAGAGGCCAAATTAGGGATGATTAATGATACCAATGGAATCAGGTCAAGATTCTTAGTGGGTCTATGTCCTTAGTTCTAATTAATATTGCTTGTTGTGCATTTTGAGATTTTGCAAGTTTGTAGCTACAGACCAATATTGTCGCTATAGCATACAGCGACGCATTTGACCGTAGGTAAAGGGTTGTTGTAAAAAATGACAGTCCTATGGAAAGATAACAATGTGGGTGACCACCATTGGGCAATTTAAATATTCACGCGTTTTCTGAAGCTTGTGATTAATTTGCATTATGTTGTTTTCATTTCCATATTATAACAAACAAGAATAGGTGGCCCAGTGGTGAAGCGTGTGTTTGGAAAGGTAGAGGACCTCGGTTCGATCCCAGGTCCCATCATTTTCTTATTTTCTAACTTTATAACTGCAGATCCTATGCATATGCGTACCAGGAGCATACCATGCGCTTTCATCATCTAGCCAATGGATTCCTTATCAATCCAATCCAACGCCCATGCAAGAGAGGACCACGGTGCACCAACTGGAGGAGGCGACATGGAATCCAATGTGTTGACTGGGCTTAGCCACTAATGGGCCCAAAAGTTCAGATCTACACCCCCTTTTCATCTTCACAAACATGCCCATTCTTTCTTATCTTTTTTAAATTTTCTTATTTTATTATTGCATTAATAATTTTATTTTTTTACCAAATAACATAAATCATTTTATTTTATTAAGTCAAAAATCACAAAAAACCAAAAAAAAATCTTTTTCATAAAAAATCTTTTGTTTCTTTAATTAATTAATTAGTTTAATTGTTTAGGGCAATTTAATTGTTTTTACATAATTCAAATTAATTAGAAATTAGGGTTTTTAACTTGTGCATAACTTAATTAATTTTCTTAAAAAATAATAATAATAACCTAATTATTTTTTCAATTAGATTGTTAGGGTCCTTTAATTCTCGCATTTAAATTTGCCGCGCGCATTTTATTTCCTTTTATTATTATTGTAACTGTTTCGAGGTTGTAATAGTAATTAGGGTTTATATTCCGCATTTTTATTTTCAGTCCAAAATAATCATGTATTTGAAAAAGCCATGTAATAGCGTAGGACCTTTACCTTCTCGCTTGTATATTCTGCATGCTTGTCTATAATTGTTAGCAACGTAGGCGTGTATGACTAATGAATCAATCCTAGATCACTAAATTACAAGATAAATAACTGAAATCAAACATTGTTGCACACTTGCACTCCTAGGGTTTACCTCACTTGGTTGCCTCGGAAATAATGGTCGTGTCGTAGAGGTACCTTAGCAATGATCCGCGATTCAAAGTCGTCATAAAGATCACAGTCCCTAATGTCCCTCGAGTTGCCTACGAGAAAAGATCTTGTCCCTCGATATTTCCTATATGATGACAGTCCCTTCGAATGCTAAGATATCTTTACTTGTTGCCTTCAGTGACCATTTCATCCCTTTGAACGTCTCTTTAAAACTCCAACGATGATGCTACCTATTTCTCAATAATAGGATAGCATTGTCTAAAAGGAAAACGAACAGACCTTTTTTGAGTAGGTAGATTAGTTCCTAGGTACTTGCTCAAACAAACAAAAAAATCTTTTTCACACAAACACTTTTTAAAACAAAGTTTCCAAAAACAACTTCGTAACACTCTTGAGGATAAAAACAAGGGTTATCACGAAGTTAAACAAAAAAAATTCAAAACACACACAAGCAATTTCAAAATGAGCAAGTACCTAAGAGCCCATGGAAAACCACAGATAGAAAGGGTGCTAACACCTTCCCTTTCTATAATCTACCTCCCATACTCAGAAACTTCTCGAAAAAGGTTTTTTCTGTTCTTTTTCGTTTTCCTTTGTTGGATGAAATAAAAGTCAGTGGCATTTATAAAGTTGGGTTTACCTTAGGATCTAGGTCATTTTAAAATTGCTTTCTTGTTTGTTTGCTTTATTCTTAAAGGGTTTTGCTTGGGTTACTTAGATCCTACACTCGGATCTGGGGGCACTCTTTAGGTAAACAGTAATAGATCATGGAAACTGTATGGCGTAGACCGATATGGTTTAAGCGATGGCTGTGTTGGTGTGGCACTTTGGTTAGTACCAGTATCCTTCGTGGGGAAACAAGGAGAATACGGGGCCACCGTGTGGTGTCGTGAAGCACTAACGGACCTTAGAACCTTAGTTGAACAAACTTGGCCATTAGAGAGTAGTGAGATAGCCGGCCTCGGTATAGAGCTGAGGATTGGTTGATACTCGATGCTACACTCATTGAGATCATACTTTCGAGATATTTCGGCCGTAAGAAAAGATTGCTTGAGCTGAAACAATGCCGATAAAGGATGATCAGTGATATTGAGAATCTTTAGAACCTGGTTACTCTTCTAAGACAGGTTGAAACCAACTAAACTTCAAGAGGGTACTTACCTTTAACCTCATGCAAGCCTTTAATCCTAGGGACTTGGTGTGATTTGTCTGTGTTTGCTATACCTGTGGTTTATCATGACATCATGCATCATAACATAGAATCCATTCTTATTGCACTAACCATTTCAAGGACCAAGGGAATTTATATTTGTTTTGTTTTGCAGATCATGGATTCCGCCCGTAGAAATACTATCTGAATCAGCTTTGTGAAAGTACCTTCCCAACTCAAGGAGCTAGTATCAAAGGTTTCTGAAACTTATACGTACACTAAGAGACATGGTCGACTTCTCAACATGGTTACTTCAAACTTTGATGAAAATATGATGAGTGTACTCTTTCAGTTCTTTGATTCCAAGCACCATTGCTTCACCTTTCCAGATTATCAGTTGGTGCCTACCATGGAAGAATTCTCCCAGTTGTTGGATATACCCATTCTTGAACAGTTGCCTTTCACAGGTCTGGAAGAAGTTCCTAAGCCATAAGCCATTGCCTCAGCATTGCATCTGAAACAGGTTGACGTGATATCCAATTGGGAAACGAGAAGTGGAGTCAAGGGTTTTCTGGCCAAGTTCCTGATAGACAAGGCCCAGCTGTTTTGGGATGATATGGATTTTCAGGCTTTTGAGGAGGTCTTGGCCCTTCTAATCTATTGTTTAGTACTATTCCCTAATCCAGACTCATTCATAGATGTGAATGCTATCAAGATCTTCCTCTCTCGCAACCCCGTGCCTACCTTGCTCGGAGACATTTTGCACGCTCTCCATACTCGTACCATGAAGAGAAGAGGGGTTCTTATGTGTTGCATACCATTGCTGTCGAGGTGGTTTATTTCTCACCTCCCTAAGTCTATACTAAAGAATGAAGAAGGTGTGGGTTAGTCACAAAGGATAATGTCACTCGCTCACATGGATATTCTCTGGTGTTCCCGAGCTATGAAAAACACTACTATTATTGACCGCTGCGGGGAGTACCCTAATGTCCTGTTACTTGGCATCAGAGGGGGTATAACCTACAATCTTTGTTTAGCTCTGTGATAATTTGGTTACGCTCGAAGGGATGGTCCCCATGAGTTACTTATCTAAGGCATTGTATTCAACTATGAGGATGATGTTCAAGAGTATCGCCGGAGGTTCAAACGAGCTTCGGGCATGGTAAACAGATCTGGAGCCAAGACTTTGGGGCCAAAGGCTTCCATTCCTATGGAACCCTATCTCCAATGGGTACGAGCTCGCGCCCAGAAACTTATAATGGCCGTTCTACCAGTGATTATGGAACCCACTACTGAAGGGGGTATTCCTTACAAGATTCTCTATCCTGATATGCCCACTGATCTTGGAGAACTACAGAGGTCTTGGATTCAGTTGAAGAAAGAGCGGGATACCTACAGGGATCAGTTCTATGCCCAGGAGAGGAAGGTTTTAGAGCTCACAAAGCAGCTCCATGAGGAAAGAGGACTCAATGTATATCTCGGCACGAAGAGGAAGCATCCATGGGAATTTTGATTTTTTCTAGTTTTAGATTTGTTTTTAATTGTAACGCCTAAAGGAATTTGAACTTTGAATTCAACTAATAGAATCTTTGTTTCATTTTGGTTCGCAAATTTAAATTTCCCCAAAGTCTTTGAAATCATTGCATACGCATCCCATTCATAGCATTGCATGTACATGTACCATTACAGGTTTCTCATCTTCTTCGCTGTTTATTTAAGAAGAAATGTCTTCCGAACAAAGCATTAAGGATCTTCAAGCACAAAACGCCTAGTTCCAGCAAATGTTCATAAATCTGGCAAAAGGGCAGGAGGATCTGAAAGCCCTCATCCTGAAAGAGAAAAAGAAAAAGAAGAAGGTTGCCGGTATTCTGAATATGGGCAGAAGGTTTAGAGGGCCATTGAAGCAACAACTCGATCTGACCTCTTCATCCAAGGAAGGGGAGAATCAAGAAGAAGAGACAAGGGAGAAGGATCCCACTCCTGAAGTTTCTAACAATGATACCGACTACAATGATGAGCAGTATCCTCCCACTGAGGATAGATACAAGCAGTTGGAAGATCGCTTGAGTGCTATGGAAGTCCAGAGGATACCTGAGATAGATTTCGAAGAATTGGGATTGGTGTCGGGAGTGGTCATCCCACAAAAGTTCAAAGCTCCAATTTTTGCAAAGTATGATGGGGTGTCCTGCCCAAAACTCCATCTCCACTCTTATGTCAGAAAGATCCAGCCCCACGCCACTGATAGAAATTTGTGGGTTCATTTCTTTCAAGATAGTCTGTCAGGGAGCCAATGTCCGAAATTGGGAAGATCTGGCTGCTGCTTTCTATAAGCAGTACCAATACAACGCCGACCTTACTCCTACTCGTACTCAACTCCAGAGTATGTCCATGGGGGCGAGTGAAGGCTTTAAGGACTATGCACAGAAGTGGAGAGACTTAGCTGGAAGAGTCCAACCCCCGTTGTCTGATAGGGAGTTGGTTGATATCTTTCTGGGGACGCTATCTGGTCCATTCTTTAATCATTTGATCGACAGCTCGTCAGCTGGTTTCACCGAGCCGATTCTGACTGGAGAGAGAGTAGAAGTTGGGAGTCGGAGCAAAAAGATATAGAAGGATGCCTCTTCGAGTTCGGTAAAGAAGCATTTTGCTGGTAAGAAAGAATCCAGTGTCATCTACAGCCTGAGGTGCCAAAGTAGAGCTGAACATCGCCAGACAGTAAGTGTCGTAATGATACCTAGGCCTACGCGCACTCCACAATGCAATAATCAACCAAGGGTGGAAAGGCCACAACGACAGTTTACCCAAATCAATATGAAGTTGGATGAAGTTCTACCCCATCTGCTAAGATCCAACTTGGCGACCTTAAAATGGGCTCCCAAGAATCTGAATACCACATCTCCCCGATTTAATCCAAATGCTCGGTGTGCCTATCATTCTGAGAGTCCTGGCCACGATACCAATGACTGATGGGCTATAAGAAATAAGGTACAAGATCTGATCGAAGCCAAGGAAATTGAGTTCGATGCTCCGGAAAAGCCCAATGTCATAACTGCTCCCATGCCTAAGCACGGTCGTGGAGTTAATGATGTTGATACTGACTTGTTTGTGACCTTGGTGGATGAAGTTTCTACTCCTCTCATGACTGTGAAGAAGAATTTACGGTTGGTCGGTTTATTTCTGGGGTGTGGTGAAGGTTGCCACATGTGTTCATTTCTGCCTTCTGGTTTCCATTTGCTGAAGTTAGGTGTTCAACGCCTGATGGACAGCAAAGAAATTTTGTTCGAGAAAACTTTGGTTCCTGATGTTCCATCTAAAGACATTGCCATTATAACCATTTCTGCCAATCCTTCCAAGGTATCCTCGAGAAGACCTGTTAGGATTACATTTTCTCCAAGAATCGCTCCGCTAATAATCATTGTTCCTGGTCCTATCCCGTATGTCTCGGACAAAGCTGTCCCCTGGAATTATGGTGCCGATGTGTACTATCATGGCATCAAACAAGATCTGAAAAATGAAGAGGATGATCCTGATATTGGTAACATTTTCGGGACCAGCAAGGTTACCCGAAGTGGAAGGGTCTTCTCTCCCGAGATTTCCCCTAAGACTGTCAACAGGCCTATTGTCATTCTGTCTGTTGTTCCTGCTGGTACATTAACTACGGCCCTTGTTCTTACTCCAATTATTACCCCTGCTGGTGAATCGTCTGGTACCCACGGCAAAGAAGTTATAATTGAGCCCGCCCGGACAGAGGCACCTAGAAAAATTGTCGTGGAAGCCTCTAAGCAAGAGATAGAGGAAATACTAAAAATAATCAAAAAGAGCGACTACAACATGGTCGAGCAGCTGGGGCAGACCCCCTCAAAGATATCCATGTTGTCTCTATTGTTATATTATGAAGCCCATACGAAGGATTTGATTGCATTCCTCAAGACTGTGCATGTGCCGTAGGAGACCTCAGCTGATCAATTCAAAGATTGTGTGGCTAGCCTGTCTACTGACAATGGGCTGGGTTTTTCAGATGCAGACCTGACACCGAAAGGGAGGAAGCATAATGATGCTCTGCATGTCTCGATTGAGTGCATGGGCACCACTATGGCTCATGTGTTGGTAGATACTAGGTCTTCGCTGAATGTCTTTCCTAAGAAGGCGTTGGATCGGTTATACTGTGAGGGCTTGACCTTAAAGCCTAGTAACATCATGGTAAGGGCTTTTGATGGGCCGAAGGGAATAGTGCATGGGGAGGTGGACATCCCTGTCAAAGTAGGCTCTCAAACCTTTGAGTCCACCTTCTATGTAATGGACATTCGGCCGTCATATTCTTGTTTGTTGGGTCGTCCTTGGATCCATGAATCTGGGGCAGTCACTTCTACACTACACCAGATGCTAAAATATCCAGTAAGAGGAAAGATTGTCATTGTGTGAGGTGAGGAGGAGTATATGGTGAGCCACCTAAATTCCTTCAAGTACGTAGAGATGGATGGGGAATTCATAGAGACTCCTTGCCATAATTTTGAAGAGGTTCCCCAGATCTTGGCATCGGCTGAAGCTACTACCAGCAACAAACCTCCTTTGAAGATGGCTTCTCTCAAAGACGTGAGAGCTGTGATTGAAGAAGGTGGGTATACCAATTGGGGACAACTCCCTGATTTTACTCACAAAACTGATAAGTTTGGTTTGGGCTTTACTTCAGGAGCTCAAAAGGTTGTTCGACGCGCTCGGGCTGGAGGACCTCTCCTACGCATCAGCAATCGGGACATTAATGCCATTGAATACGGCGAGGAAGACTCAGACATTGACAGCTGGATCTACCCGACTACCAATGGTGGACCGAGTAACTGGACGGCTAGGAACTTTATACCAGTTTCTTTTATTCTGCAGTAATTGTCTTACTTGTTTTTAAGTTTTATAATAAAAAATTTAAAACTCTACGGCCTTGTGCCTTGCCCGAGGCACGTTGGCTTTGCTTGTGAGGGATATTATTTGTCATTTCATATATCATTAATAAAGCATTGGACGTTTCTTGCATACAAATTTTATGCTCTCTATTTTTCCTTTCTGTTTTCACTTTATCAAAACAACTATTCTCTTACACACACTCACGTATCATACTGCAGATCCATATCCACTTTGGATCCCATTGATAACAGCTCTGCTATTGCCAGTTATGACTTCGAAAATCTGATCGACCAAGCCAAAGATGAAAGTGAGGATAATTTTGAGGTACCTGGAGAGCTTGCTAGACTATTACAACATGATGAAAGGGATATACAGCCTCATGAAGATCCGGTTGAGACAATAAACCTGGGCACAGAGATAGACAGAAAAGAGGTCAAGATTGGTGCAAATTTGGAAGTTAAGGTCAAATAGCGGTTGATACAAATGTTGCACGACTACGTTGAGATCTTTTCCTGGTCATATGAAGACATGCCCGGTTTAGACACTAATATTGTGGTTCATCGTCTTCCGACCAAAGAATATTGTCCTCCGGTTAAACAGAAGGTTCGTCGTATGCGCCCTGAATTGTCAGAGAAGATCAAGGTAGAGGTCATGAAGCAGTTCAACGCAGGATTCTTAGCTGTCACTTCTTATCCACAGTGGGTTGCTAACGTTGTTCCGATACCTAAGAAGGACAGTAAGGTGCGGATGTGTGTAGATTATAGAGATCTGAACAGGGCAAGCCCCAAGGATGACTTCCCTCTTCCTCACGTTGATGTTATGGTTGACAACACCGTGCAACATAAAATCTTCTCCTTCATGAATGGCTTCTCTGGCTACAACCAGATCAAGATGGCTCCTGAAGACATGGAGAATACAACCTTCGTCATGCAGTGGGGCACCTTCTGGTACAAGGTGATGCCTTTTAGGTTGAAGAATGATGGGGCAACTTATCAGCGCGCCATGGTCGCTTTGTTCCATGATATGATTCACCATGAGATAGAAGTTTATGTTGATGACATGATATCCAAGTCTCAAACTGAGGAGGAGCACCTTGATCATCTACAAAATTTGTTCGATAGGTTGAAGGTATACAAACTGAGGTTGAATCCGAACAAGTGCACCTTCGGGGTAAGATCCGGTAAACTTTTGGGTTTCATCATTAGCGACAAAGGCATCCAAGTAGATCCTACAAAGGTAAGGGCTATACAAGAAATGCCAGCTCCCCATACAGAGAAGGAAGTTAGAGGTTTCTTGGGACGCTTGAATTATATCGCCAGGTTCATTTCGCATCTGACTGCTACTTGTGAGCCAATCTTCAAGCTTCTGAAGAAAGATTAGGTGGTAAAGTGGAATGATGAATGCCAGACTGCTTTCGAAAGAATCAAAGAATACCGTTAAGAACCACCAATTTTGATGCCTCCGATTGAAGGAAGACCTTTGATATTGTACTTGGCAGTGCTAGACAATCCAATGGGTTGTGTGCTGGGGCAGCATGACGAGTCTGGTCAAAAAGAGCACGCAATATACTACCTTAGCAAAACTTTTACCGACTGTGAGTCACGATACTCACTGCTCGAGAAAACTTGCTGAACTTTGGCATGGGCTGCTTGCTGACTAAGACAGTACATGCTGACTCAAACTACTTTGTTGATATCTAAGATGGATCCGATCAAATACATCTTCGAGAAACCCGCCCTTTCCAGAAGAATAGCAAGATGGAAAATGATCTTAACTGAGTACAACATACAATATACAACCCAAAAAGCAATCAAGGGGAGTGTTTTGGCTGATCACTTAGCTCATCAGGCTATGGATGACTACCAGTCCATGAATTTTGAGTTCCTGGATGAGAATATTATGCTGGTGACTGACTATGAAGAACCTAGACCAGATGAAGGACCCGAGGAGGGATCCCGATGGACTATGTTTTTTGACGGAGCTTCGAACGCACTGGGTAATGGCATCGGCGCTGTAATCATATCTCCTGAGGGCTGTCATACTCCTTTCACCGCCCGACTATGCTTCAACTGCACTAACAACATGGCGGAGTATGAAGCTTGTATCATGGGACTCAAGGCCGCTATTGACCTCGAGATCAAGTTCTTGGACGTTTTCAAGGATTCAGCCTTGGTAATAAGCCAGATCAAAGGTGAATGGGATACGAAGCATCTGAATCTCATCCCATACAAAGTGTATGTGTTGACATTTCTCTCACACTTCGAGGAGGTAACTTTTGAACATTTCCCACGAGAGGAGAACCAGTTAGCGGACGCGTTAGCTACCATGTATTTTATGTTTAAAGTTAGGTGGGACAATGAAGCTCCCCAAATCACCATTAAGAGGTTGGATGAACCAGCACACTGTTGTGAAATCGATACCGAAGAAGTGGCAGACAAACCCTAGTTTCACGAAGTCAAAAGGTATCTCGAGGCTCAAGAGTATCCCGAAGGGGCATCTGTCAATGATAAGAAGTTTATGAGAAGGTTCGCTGCAAAGTTTTTCCTCAGTAATGGAATTCTCTATAAACGCAACCATGACTCCACACTACTATGGTGTATAGACAAGAGCGAAGCAGAGAGGATCATGACAGATCTACATGAAGGCACCTTCGGGACCCATTCTAGTGGAAATACCATGGCTTAGAAGATCCTACAGGCAGGATACTACTGGTCCACTATGGAAGCCGATTTTCATAAGTTCCAAATCTATGTTGATAAGGTGCATGTGCCTCCGGTCCCCTTAAACGTCTTGACAGCTCCGTGGCCCTTTACAATGTGGGGCATCGATATGATCGAAGAAATCAGGCCCACCGCTTCTAATGGGCATCGCTTCATCCTAGTAGCCATTGATTACTTCACGAAGTGGGTTAAGGCAGCCTCTTTTGCCACAGTAACCAAGAACGTCGTGGCGCGGTTCATCCGACATAATCTGATCTGTCAATATGGTGTGCCAGAGAGAATTATTACTGACAATGGTACGAATCTCAATAACATAATGATCACCGAGCTCTGTAAACAGTTCAAGATACAGCATCATAATTCTTCTCCCTACCAACCAAAGATGAATGGCGCTGTTGAAGCAGCTAACAAGAACATCAAGAAGATTGTGCAGAAGATGACGATGACATACAAAGACTGGCATGAGATGTTACCATTTTCTCTTCATGGGTACTGTACCTCAGCACGGACGTCGACAGGGGCAACACCCTACTCTCTGGTATATGGCATGGAGGCATCCCTACCCATTAAAGTTCAGATACCTTCTCTCAGGATTATGAAGGATGTGGGTTTGAACAAAGGCGACTGGATTCAAACCCGATTTGATTAGTTAAATCTAATCGATGAAAAGAGACTTACTGATATCTGCCATGGTCAGACGTATCAAAAGCGAATGATCAAGGCTTTTAACAAGAAAGTCAGGCGTCAAGAATATCAAGTCAGGGATCTAGTGATCAAGCGAATCATACTGCCGCAAGGTGGACACAGGGACCAATGGACCCCCACGTACGAAGGGTCATTTGTGGTTAAGAACATTTTTTAGGGTGGATCTATGATTCTAACCACCATGGACGGTGACGACCTTCCTCACCCTGTCAATGCAGACATAGTGAAAAGATACTACGCCTAATCAAAAGACCCTCTAGGTTGACTGGCCTAGGAAAAAATAAGGGCTTCCCGATAAACCAAAAGGGTTCGGGCAAAAGTAAGGGATGAAAAGAAAAAATATGTACACCCGGAAAGTCAAAAACCTGAAAGGGCGACTTGGGCAAAAAAGGGTATCCCGGTGGACTGAAAACCTGAAAGGGCAGTCCAGGCAAAAGTTAGGGATATAAAGTGCATCAATATGTCTCGTTGGATCATCTTGCGACCAGATTTATGTATCGACTATCAAGCTCAGATGGTACTAATCAATTTGATCAACTTTCGGCCAAGTAGCAAAGTGATGAGATGCTTGAGGATATAAGGGCAATAGCAGAGTTGGAACCCAATGGGGTTGTTTCATATAGCTCCTTTTTTCTTTTACACAAATTGTATAGTTTCTATTTTTCAGCGGCACTCTCTTACTAGAGCGTCAGCCTCCTTGTACAAAAATGCCTATTACAGGCTAACTTCATAAGTCAATGCAAAATTCTTTTCACAAGAAACTTCGAGTTTGTTTTTCTTTTTCTATTTTGTTTTGCAAAAACGTCCAATGATTTATTTTTTATATATGCATTTGAAAATGATTGCTTCTCATAAATATTTACATAAGAAACAAAAGACAATTACTCGTAATTCCAGAAACAGGGGCAAAAACAAGAAGTGCCAAACCCGATAGTTACTCTGCCCAGCAGGTGTCAGGATAGAGCCAGCTTTGGAACGCAATCATCAGTATATACACTCCCCACAGAGTAAAAGTATTCAAAGGCATTGATGTCGTCTTTTCTGAAACAGGACATGACCTCCCCAGCCAGGGTCATTCAGAAACCTGACAGCTATATCCCCCAGTCGAATTTCATAATCACGGGCGAGTCAGTAAATTTCATCCCCCAGGCAGAGTTTATTTCTCTGGATGTAGAGGCTCAATCCCCGACAGAGCTCATTACTTCAGCTATAAAGATTCACTTTCTAAGCTTGTTCCCCGCAGAGTTTATTCTCAAGCAGAATCTCTTCCTGACAGAATATTCATAAATCTCCAGCAGTAGTCAGGGATTTATTTTCCCAAACCCGGACATACTCCGATAGCATTACATGCACATACATCATGACAAGCGCATACATATCATATGCGGAATCATCTCATTTATTTTGAGAACATCATCTCACCATGCATTTCATGCATAACACTGTTATCTTTTCAGGAAAGACGACCAGCTTCAACAAATCCAGCGGTTATACATGTCACGTTTGTAGACGACTAATGGAAACTCAGTTCCCGAAACCAAACGGGTCAACTAATCTACATTATCACTTTGAAGTAACCCTACGACCCAGGTTCCTTCTCACAAACCTACTATCCAGGATCTCATTTCGAAGTAACCCTACGACCCAGGTTCCTTCTCACAGTCCTACTATCCAGGCTCTCATCCCGAAGTAACCCTACTATCCAGGTTCCTTCTCACAGCCCTACTATCCAGGCTCTCATCCCGAAGTAACCCTACTATCCAGGTTCCTTCTCACAGCCCTACCATCCAGGCGTTCATCTCGAAGTAACCCTACTATCCAGGTTTCTTCTCACAGCCCTACTATGCAGGCTCTCATCCCGAAGTAACCCTATTATCCAGGTTCCTTCTCATAGCCCTACTATCCAGGCTCTCATCCCGAAGTAACCCTACTATCCAGGTTCCTTCTCACAGCCCTATTATCCAGGCTTTCATTTCGAAGTAACCCTACGACCCAGGTTCCTCCATATAGCCCTACTATCCAGGCTTTCATTTCGAAGTAACCTTACTACCCAGGTTCTTTCTCGCAACCCTACTATCTAGGCTCTCATCCCGAAGTAACCCTACTATCCAAGTTCCTTCTCACAACCCTACTATCCCGGCTTTCATTCTGAAGTAACCCTACTATCCAGGTTCCTTCTCTTTCATCCCTAGTTTCAGTCGATTTCACCTTTCCCCAGTAAGTCGCTATGCATCTTGGACCCTAACCAGATATGCAGTTCACTTCTACTTCCTCAAGTAGGAGTTAATTCCCCAGTAGAGTAATGGACAACCGTAGCTCCTAGCCTTTATTTTCCATGACGGGAATCAACATCCTCCAGCAAAGTCCTCCTCAATAGTAGGTACAGGAATTCTCACAAAGGAATCTTTCAGGCAACTGGTATATTTCCTGGATGGCATTGCTAAGCCCATCTCTGACGATTCTCTAGAAACTTCCAAATGGCATATGTAAGCCCATTCCAGATATCACTAAATCAAGTATCACTTCATGCGAGTGCAAATTCCTGGGCACTCTAGTGTTCAATCATCTTCCACCTTCAGATTATGAAAGGCAGACAGCCAATCTACATCCTCAGGTTTAAGAAGATTGAATAGGGGAAATTGTTGTACCCCAAAATTTGCCCTCTCATTTTACTCAATACATGCCCATTGAGGTCCTCAACTTGCTCAAGGATGCCCAAGAGTTGACCAGACAAACTCTTTCCTAAGACAATGTACCTCAAACTAGGGTTTCCATTTTTATCAATATGTGTGAACTCCAAAGGTCCCAAATTCCTTCCATGGTCCCAATATGTTCTCAAGATCATCCATGTCAAGTTTCATGCCTTGCATAAGAAGTTTGCTCAGTCAATTGTTCAGATGCTTGAGAATCGACTATATTAGGTAAAAAGTCAACTGAGGCCCACATACAGTCCAACTTAAATATTTTTGGTCAACATCAACATTTTAAAGTGATATTCATCATTTTATCAAGGGTTGATCATGATTCCTCAAGGAATGCTCCTAATTCATCAAAACTCAAAAGTTGCTAAATTAGGGTTTCTCGGGAAAAGTCAACCAAACTTTGACAAGGCATAAATTTCTCATACTTTATTAGAAATTTCTCATCCAAGTCTCATTTTGAATAGAATCCAATTCCTTATAACTCATCTTCATCCCTCAAGTTCAAGAAATGCACTCATGAAAAGATATAAATTCAGACATTATAGGTCCTTTTGAAAAGTCAACAAAACACCTTTTGGGTCAAAGCTCCTTACATTAACATGGAAGACCCAATTGAGATGAGACCAAAAGGGTTGTTTAGGGGACATCCTAAGCTTTCTAAAAAGTCCAAGAACATCTCTTTAGGGCCAAAATTGAAAGAGTTATGCATTGTCAAAGTTGACCTTTTTTTGGAAAATTGCCAAAAGTCAAATGTGCTCACAAATGCATTTTTTTGCCAAATGGGCCTAACTTTTTAAGCTTGCAATATGCTTCCAACATGATCCATGACCCAAACACTCTACCATGTATTATTGACTTTATTTATTTAATTTATTTTGATTTTTTATCATTTAAAAGCTAAATTAAATCAAATAAATGATATAAAATATGGAAGATTTGTTTTTGATCTGATTTTGAATGGAATCATAATGCAAATATGTTGTCAAACCAAATCAAATCTTTCCAAGGATGATTGGGATAAAAATGGTATGATTTGGCTTCATATAGAAACATATCATACAAGATAAAAACCAAATCAAATCTCCATGAATGAAAAAGATACCAACTATTTTTGTTGACCTGATTCATTCTATTAAATATATAGAACACAACCCGTGCACAAGGAATGGATTGGAGGTCGGAAAAGATGCAAACAAAAACTGAAAAATTGTCAAAAAAGTGGTAGATTGATTTCCAGTTTAGAGGCCGATTCAAATACTTTCAAAGCTACTCATCATTTCTTGGACCTTCCCAGAAGCTAACACGATCGTTTGCACGCCTCAAAGCTCCAGGAATCATCACATAATCCTCACGGTTTGCACCCTCTGAACTCAAATTCGTTTTCAGGGTTCTACGCACTTTTAATCCAATTTGTTTGCATAAATGTATTCATAATCATGCTTGTGATCTTTTGGATAGCCTGGATTTGATTTCTAGTGCAGGAATAAGCTTACGTCATTATTAGGGTTTGGAAGCTTCAAATTAGGGTTTCTCTGTAGAGGCCAAATTAGGGCTGATTAATGATACCAATGGACTCAGAGCAAGATTATTAGTGGGTCTATATCCTTAGTTCTAATTAATATTTCTTGCTGTGCATTATGAGATTTTGCAAGTTTGTAGCTACAGATCAATATCGTCGCTATAGCATACAGCGACGCATTTGACCGTAGGTAAAGGGTCGTTGTGAAAAACGACAGTCTTGGGGAAAGAGATAACAACGTGGCTGACCACCACCCTAGCAAGTTCTCCAGGTACTTCCCAATCTTCCTAACCTTCATTATAACACCCCAATTCTACCCAACAATATATATGAAATCAGAGTTATAAAACTTCCACAACTAAATCAGGATGCTACAAATCCAACTTAAAACAATGGCATTCATTACAGATACATAACACATTGAACTTGGATGAACCAACAACAACATAAATTAATCTTTTAAAACCAGCAACTTTCATAACCACGCAGCGGAATCAAATATTCAACTTAAAGAATATAACATCTTTATCCAACTAAAACAACTTCAAATAATAGTTATTTAACAAACAACGGCTTAAAGTGCAACAGCTGAATAATAATAACAATAAAATAGCAAGCGTTCATCCCCCTGGGTGTTACGTATCAGAGGAACGACACCGACTTGAACTACTGAAGATAAACCGCCTTCACTCGTGGTTACCTGCACGTTACCAACATATGGGTAACATTCAAACAGGAGGGGTGAGATATCAGACATTATAATAGAACGTATGATAAATAAAACATTAGGATCAGTTCATACATGTTCACCACTTCTCATATTTTTAACAACATAAGCATAATCAGGTCAACCACACAGCGACTTAGAATGCAACACAGAATGCAACTTATATTTATGTAAATGCATATGGTACCAATGGAGCAGAACTCCCAACTTAAAAATACGCCAATAAATAGAGGCATCAACAAGGCATAAGCCTTCGACTTAATATCTTGCCAATCTAGGCCAACTTAACGAGCATCAGCTCCAACTTGATATGCGATATATACGACACATCATGAATGTAGCAACAACAACAACAAACAAACAACTTAGCATAAATCAACGTTGGCCATAAGCCTACAACATCAATAACAATTCAACATCAACATAATTCAACTTTGTCCATAAGCCTACAATATAATATCTTCCAACATTAGGGGCATCTCAACATAATTCATTAACCTACCAATATTTCAACTCAGAACAACTTATACAACATTGGTATCGACAAAACCAACATGTACGGGAAAAAAGGGATAGGAAGAACTATGCCCCTCGACATGCACGGAAACAAGACAAAATAACAACTAACTCAATACTCCTCGACACGCACAGAAACAAAGAAGAATAACAACTAACTTATGTTCCTCGACACAACCTGTAGCTTCGTTCCGCTCGACAACAGCACAGAACAACACGATGTCATAATGACCACGTCAATACAATTCATAACTTCCGACCAAATGCTTGCAATACCACAGTAATGGGCAACTATATTTCCTATCAACAGATTTGTTCATTGTATAAGACAGTCACGCAGAAACCTTCATAACACGACCATAACAACAATTCCTAATTTCCTGCCAACCGCTCGGGATATCACAAAGTCCTAACGACCATATCAATAGGTAAAATCTACACTAACCTAATCATCAATTATATTGGGCAATTATACAGACCACTCAAAATTCCCACAAGATAACAACCGGGCAACTTCCTATAACAGGTTCATTAAACAGTAATACGGTAACTCCCTAAACGACCACAACATGAGGAAACGGGCAACTTCAATAACAGAATCAGAAACATCAATGCATAACAATCATACAAACGACCAAATCCCATATAATACACAACATTAATCCCATTATACAGTCAGAACCCCACCCTTACCTGGATTGAAGGTCGCTCCACCAAACTTCCCGCTGACAACTTTGCTTTGTTCTGCTCGACACCGAGCAGTTTGCTCCTCTCTTCGCGCAACTTCACACGGTCAGCACACAGAACTTCTTAATCACCAACTAAATCAAATCCTTGTGTCATCTTAACCTTATATCATCAATTCTATTGGGCCTAACTTACACACCCCCACTTTACTACTTCCAACCAATAACATAAGTCAAACACAATTATTCTATTAATTCCAACATTATAATAGTAATTATTAATCAACTAATTAATTAATAATAATCTAACAACTTATACCAATAATTCTCAACATCTCACAACTTCAATAAATAATCCAAAAATAATTTAATTAAATAATTAATTAAATTAACGGGCGTTACAACTCTCCCCCACTTAGAATATTTTCGTCCTCGAAAATTTACCTTATTCAAACAACTCAGGATATAAGTTCTGTATATTTCTTTCCAACTCCAACGCCATGCTTTCTTTGGTTGCTCCTAGCCAGACTACTTTCACCAAAGCAATATCTTTGCCTCTTAGAGTCTTTACCTCACGATCTGTGATTCGCACATGCATCGTCTCCACAATAAGATTATCTTGTACTTGCACATCATCTATATGAATCACATGAGATGGATCTGAAATATACTTCCGGAGTTGTGACACATGAAATACATCATGAAAATTTGAGAGATTAGGTGGTAAAGCCACTCTTTAAGCAACATTTCCAACTCTATCCAAAATCTGATATGGGCTAATAAAATAAGGAGTGGGCTTCTTAGACTTCAATGCTCGCCCAACACCAGTCACAGGTGTAACTCTCAGAAATACATGGTCATCTACTTGAAATTCTAAATCTTTCCTTCTCTTGTCATGATAACTCTTCTGTCTACTTTGGGAAGCTTTCATATTTTCTCGAATCAACTTCACCTTCTCAGTAGTCTCTCAAACAATTTCAGGTCCAAACACTACACTTTCTCCAGACTCATGCCAACATAAAGGAGTTCTACATCTCCGACCATACAATTCTTTAAAAGGTGTCATTCCAATACTAGAATGGTAACTGTTATTATAAGTGAACTCTATTAACAAAAGATAAGTATCCCACGAACCTCCATGTTCAAGAACACATGCTCTCAACAAATCTTCTAACGACTGAATAGTCCGTTCAGTCTGACCATCCATATGAGGGTGATACGCCGAACTCAACCTCAACTTAGAACCCAACGCCTCTTGCAAACTCTTCCAAAAATCTAAAGTAAACCTCGGATCTCTATCTGACACAATACACAAAGGAACACCATGCAACTTTACAATTACACTAGTATAAACCTCTACCAACTTTGATACTGGAAAACTGATTGTTGTACCCCAAAATTTTCCCTCTCATTTTACTCAATACATGCCCATTGAGGTCCTCAACTTGCTCAAGGATGCCCAAGAGTTGACCAGACAAACTCTCTCCTAAGACAATGTACCTCAAACTAGGGTTTCCATTTTTATCAAGATGTGTGAACTCCAAAGGTCCTAAATGCCTTCCATGGTCCCAATATGTTCAAGATCATCCATGTCAAGTTTCATGCCTTGCACAAGAAGATTGCTCAGTCAATTGCTCAGATGCTTGAGAATCGACTGTATTAGGTCAAAAGTCAACTGAGGCCCACATACAGTCCAACATAAAGAATTTTGGTCAACATCAACATTTTTAAGTGATATTCGTCATTTTATCAAGGGTTGATCATGATTCCTCAAGGAATGCTCCTAATTCATCAAAACTTAAAAGTTGCTAAATTAGGGTTTCTTAGGAAAAGTCAATCAAACTTTGACAAGTCATAAATTTCTCATACTTTATTAGAAATTTCTCATCCAAGTCTCATTTTGAAGAGAATCCAATTCCTTATAACTCATCTTCATCTCTCAAGTTCAAGAAATGCACTCATGAAAAGATATAAATTCAGACATTATAGGTCCTTTTGAAAAGTCAACAAAAACACCTTTTGGGTCAAAGCCTCTTAAATGAACATGGAAGACCCAATTGAGATGAGACCAAAAGGATTGTTTAGGGGACATCTTAAGCTTTCTAAAAAGTCCAACAACATCTCTTTAGGGCCAAAATTGGAAGAGTTATGCATTGTCAACGTTGACCTTTTTTTGGAAAATTGCCAAAAGTCAAATGTGCTCACAAATGCATTTTTTGCCAAATGGGCCTAACTTTTTAAGCTTGCATTATGCTTCCAACATGATCCATGACCCAAACACTCTTCCATGTATTATTGACTTTATTTATTTAATTTATTTTGATTTTTTATCATTTAAAAGCCAAATTAAATCAAATAAATGATATAAAATATGGAAGATTTGTTTTTGATCTGATTTTGAATGGAATCATAATGCAAATATGTTGTCAAACCAAATCAAATCATTCCAAGGATGATTGGGATGAAAATGGTATGATTTGGCTTGATATAGAAACATATCATACAAGATAAAAACCAAATCAAATCTCCATGAATGAAAAAGATACCAATTGTTTTTGTTGACCTAATTCGTTCTATTACATATATAGAACACAACCAGTGTACAAGGAATGGATTGGAGGTCGAAAAAGCTACAAACAAAAACCAAAAAAATTTCAAAAAAGTGGTAGATAGATTTCCAATTTAGAGGTCGATTCAAAGACTTTAAAAGCTACTCATCATTTCCTGGACCTTCTCAGAAGCTAACATGATTGTTTGCACGCCTCAAATCTCCAGGAATCATCACATAATCCTCACGGTTTGCACCCTCTGAACTCAAATTCTTTTTCAGGGTTCTACGTACTTTTAATCCAATTTTTTTGCATAAATGTATTCATAATCATGCTTGTGATCTTTTGGATAACCTGGATTTGATTTCTAGTGTAGGAATAAGCTTACGCCATTATTAGGGTTTGGAAGCTTCAAATTAAGGTTTCTCTGTAAAGGCCAAATTAGGGCTGATTAATGATACCAATGGACTCAGGGCAAGATTCTTAGTGGGTCTATGTCCTTAGTTCTAATTAATATTGCTTGCTGTGCATTTTGATATTTTGCAAGTTTGTAGCTACAGACCAATATCGTCACTATAGTATACAGCGACGCATTTGACCGTAGGTAAAGGGTTGTTGTCAAAAACGACAATCCTAGGGAAAGAGATAACAATGTGGCTGACCACCATTGGGAAATTTAAATATTCGCGCGTTTTCTGAAGCTTGTGATTAATTTGCATTATGTTGTTTTCGTTTCCATATTATAACAAACAAGAATAGGTGGCCCAGTGGTGAAGCGTGTGTTTGGAAAGGTAGAGGACCTCGGTTCGATCCCAGGTCCCATCATTTTCTTATTTTCTAACTTTATAAATGCAGATCCTATGTATACGCGTACCAGGAGCATACCATGCGCTTTCATCATCTAGCCAATGGATTCCTTATCAATCCAATCCAACGCCCATGCAAGAGAGGACCACGGTGCACCAACTGGAGGAGGCGACATGGAATCCAATGCGTTGATTGGGCTTAGCCACTAATGGGCCCAAAAGTTCAGATCTACACCCCCTTTTCAGCTTCACAAACATGCCCATTCTTTCTTTTCTATTTTAAATTTTCTTATTTTATTATTTCATTAATAATTTTATTTTTTTACAAAATAACAAAAATCATTTTATTTTATTAAATCAAAAATCACAAAAAACCAAAAAAAAACTTTTTCATAAAAAATCTTTTGTTTCTTTAATTAATTAATTAGTTTAATTGTTTAGGGCAATTTAATTGTTTTTACATAATTCAAATTAATTAGAAATTAGGGTTTTTAATTTGTGCATAACTTAATTTATTTTCTTAAAAAATAATAATAATAACATAATTATTTTTTCAATTAGATTGTTAGGGTCCTTTAATTCTCGCATTTAAATTTTCCGCGCGCATTTTATTTCCTTTTATTATTATTGTAATTGTTTCGAGGTTGTAATAGTAATTAGGGTTTATATTCCGCATTTTTATTTTCAGTCCAAAATAATCATGTATTTGAAAAAGCCTTGTAATAGCGTAGGACCTTTACCTTCTCGCTTTTATATTCTGCATGCTTGTATATAATTGTTAGCAACTTATGTGTGTATGACTAATGAATCAATCCTAGATCACTAAATTACAAGATAAATAACTGAAATCAAACACTGTTGCACACTTGCACTCCTAGGGTTTGCCTCACTTGGTTGCCTTGGAAATAATGGTCGTGTCCCTCGAACGTAGAGGTACCTTAGCAATGACCCGCGATTTAAAGTTATCATAAAGATCACAGTCCCTAACGTCCCTCGAGTTGCCTACGAGAAAAGATTTTGTCCCTCGATGTTGCCTATATGATGACAGTCCCTTCGAATGCTAAGATATCTTTACTTGTTGCCTTCAGTGACCATTTCGTCCCTTCGAACGTCCCTTTAAAACTCCAACGAAGATATTACCTATTTCTCAATAATGGGATAGCATTTTCTAAAAGGTAAATGAACAAACCTTTTTCGAGTAGGTAGATTAGTTCCTAGGTACTTGCCCAAACAAACAAACAAATCTTTTTCACACAAACACTTTTTAAAACAAAGTTACCAAAAACAACTTCGTAACACTCTTGAGGACAGAAACAAGGGTTATCATGAAGTTAAACAAAAAAATTTCAAAACACACACAAGCAATTTCAAAATGAGCAAGTACCTAAGAGCCCGTGGAAAACCACGGATAGAAAGGGTGCTAACACCTTCCCTTTCTATAATCTACCCCCCGTACTCAGAAACTTCTCGAAAAAGGTTTTTTCTGTTCTTTTTCCTTTTCCTTTCTTGGATGAAATAAAAGTTGGTGGCGACTCTTGCTTACCGCGACATTTTGCGAACAAAAAACGCAAAACACAAACCAGTATTAACAATCGGTTCTGCCACCGTATCACACTGATGTTAATAGGAATAAAATGAGCCGACTTCGTAAGCCTATCAATAATCACCCAAATCGAATCATGTACCCTTGGAGTACTAGGTAATCCATTCACAAAGTCCATCTAAATGATATCCCATTTCCATTCTGAAACTTCTAACGGTTGCATCAACCCTGCGGGCTTCTGATGTTCAACTTTTGACTTCTGACAAATTAAACACGCATACATAAACCGGGCCACATCACTCTTCATTTCAGGCCACCAAAACAAATTCTTCAAATCTTGATACATTTTGTAGCTCCCGGATGAATGCTCAACTTGCTTCTATGATTTTCCTCGAGAATCACTTTCTACATCTCTGCATCATCAGGAATACAAATTCGATTACGGAATCTCAACACACCTTACGCATCTAACTTAAAATCACTATTCTCATACTGATCGATCCCAACCATCGAGTCTACCAATTTCACGTCCAACTTGTGAGCTTCTCTGATACTATCTAGAAAATAATTATTAATCTTCAACATCCCCAACATAACACTCTGCGGTGTCACCTCACAAACTAAGCTCATATCTCTGAATTGTTTAATTAATTCTAACTCTTTAACCAACATTGCTGACATATGTAAAGTCTTTCGGCTTAACGCATCAGCTACCATATTTTCTTTTCCTGGATGATAATTCAAACCAAAATTATAATCTTTTAAGAACTCCAACCACCTTCATTGTCTCATATTCAATTCCTTCTTATCAAATAGATATTTTAAACTCTTATGGTCACTAAATACTTCAAATCTAGAACCATAGATATAATTCCTCCAAATCTTCAACACAAAAACAACTGCAGCAAGCTCTAAATCATGTGTAGGATAGTTCTTTTCATGAGTCCTCAACTGCCTTGATGCATAAGCAACTACTTTATTATTCTGCATAAGCACACCTCCTAAACCCATCTTAGAAGAATCACAATATACCATAAAAGGTTCTCCTGGATTAGGTAATGTCAAAATCGGAGTCGGTGCCAATATCTTCTTTAATTTCGTAAAACTTTCTTCACATTGAACGTCCCATACAAAAGCTCTACCTTTACAAGTCAACTTAGTCAACGGAAGTGCCAACTTAGAAAAATCTTCGAAAAACCTTCTATAATAACCAGATAATACCAAAAAGCTTCTAATCTCGGTAGCCGACTTTGGAGTTTCCCATTGCAACACAACATCTACTTTAGATGGATCTACAACAATGCCACTACCTGAGATAACATGACCAAGAAAACTAATCTACTTTAACCAAAATTCACACTTAGACAGCTTCGCATACAACTTCTTCTCTTTCAATACTTACAATACTATTCATAAGTGTTTTGCACGCTCTTCTTCCGGTTTAGAGCAAATCAAAATGTCATCAATGAACGCTATTGTACCCCAAAATTTTCCCTCTCATGTTCCCCGAGGTTTTCTCTTACATGGGTGGTTACAAACACTTGCCTAAAGAAAATGAAATTTTTTGAATGATTTTTAAGTGCCTTTTGATTGGCTTGTTGACAGTTTCCTTCGATTGGCATCTGAACGGTGTCCTTCAATTGGAATTTCAACAATATCCTTCGATTGGCAGGTGAACAAAAGGGTCTTCGATTGGAATCTGGACAAGGAACTTCAACTGGGCTTTTAAAACCCTTCGAGCGATATTTGTCTCACAAGATTTGATTAGGCATCTAAAACCCTTCGAACAAGCATTGGCCCATCAACTTTGATTGGGCATCTAAAACCCTTCGAGCAAGCCTTGGTTCAAGTTTCACAAGTCCAACAGCCTCTACAAGTTCCCTTCGATTCACTAGGACAAAGGCCTCTTCATGCAACATTCGACTCACTAGGCCAAAATCCCCTTAATGCTTGCCTTGGATTCACTAAGTCAAAGGCTCCTTTCAACTTGCCTTCAATGCATAAGGCAAAGACTTCCTATGTACTTGCTTGCAATGCACAAGGCCAAGACCCCTCAACACAGTTTCTGCACTATGACACACAATATGACCCCTTCGAAAGAACACTCCAAAGGTCCATTCAAAGGACACATATTGGTGGCCATTAGAAGTAGACACATAATTACTGAATGCAAGTTTGTCTTATGATGAGTCTTGGTCCTACATGTTTCCAATCCCAAGCCTCATGCGCAATGGCATTCATAAAAGAGGCTTCAATTGGCCAGAAAGAGGTTCTCATTTAGGCTATTTGAATCAAGCAGCTAAGGCAAATAGATGGGTCCAATCGAAGGAGCCATTCGAAGGACATGAAAATGATCCATTCGAAGAAGAATTCAAAGGCCCATTTGAAGGACACATAGTGTTGTCTAAGAAAAGGGTTTGGTCAAATATGGGATCTAGTTGGCCAAAACGAAAGAGAAATATGCAAATATGCTTGCTGGCCCAAAATCCCACATATTGCCATACTCAAGCTTCCTGCACAAGCACATTCATGCCAAAGGAAGCTTCAATTGGCCAGAAAAGATCCTTCGTTTGGGCTAGCTGAGTAGGGGCTCAATCGAAGAGGCCCTAATGATGAGAACTTGAGCCATTCGAAGGAAGTAACTTAAGGCCAATCGAAGAGTAAGATTATGAGATATTCAAAGGAAGTAGCTCAGAGTAAATCGAAGGGCAAGACTTGAGGGCATATGAAGGTGAAATATGTTCAGGTTCATTCAACATTTCAAAATGGCATGGATAATCCAAAAAAGGTAATCCTTTAAGTTGTCTGATTTTTCCTTCAAAGCTTATTTAATGGTTGTCCCTTTCCATTTCCACTCCCCTCAAACTCCTATAAGTACAGGCCTAAGGCACATTGCAAAGGGCGAAAGAAAAAAGAACCATACAAAGATTAAAAACCCTCTTGCCACACTCACACCACTACACCATACACCCAGAGACTGCAATACATACGCACAAGAGAAGACTATATGCATAGGATGACTCACAAGCCACACCAACGTTATCAAAAGTCTCCTGAGTAATCCAAATCTAAAGAATCTTCAACAACACTCCATTCACTCCCTGAAGTTAGCAGAGAGCATGCCCAAGCGCTAGGCATCTCCAACACCATAAATTCATACACCACGGTTGGTAAAGAAAATGTAAGGAATTAATTTCTATATTTTCTTTGCACGTCATAGTCATTAGATTTTCATCCATGATCGAAGGACCTGGGTATGATACCCAGGTCCTTATTTGTTTCTTTTGTCTCTAACCCTTATGTTGCAAATCCAGCCTAAATAAGGCCAACGCGCATAGAATCGAAGGACCTGGGTTTTGCACCCGGGTCATGATTTTATTTTGGCTAACATATCTTTGTAGATTTAGTACCCTCACAGGTGACCCATCAGGCATTTTCAACAATGCCCTCTGGATAGAAAGCTACATCCTTCACTGGATCGAAAGGGTAACACTCTTCACTGGATCGAAGGATAGCTTCCTTCATTGGATCAAAGGATAGCCACCCTCCTCTGAATCAAAAGCTCCTTACCCCCCTTGGATCGAAGGGACATTTTCTTCCATTGGATCGAAGGGCAATCTCCTTCTCTGGGTCGAAGGACTCTTCTTTTGTATTTTCGCTTTTTTTGTTTTGTTTACTTTCCCTTAATGGTTTTCCTCTTTAAATTAACAATCAAATAAAATCACAAAAAAAACATTAAGTTAGTTTTTTATTTATTAATTTAATTAAATTAATTAATTAATTAATTTAACCTTTTCTTTAAATTAAAATCAAATAGACTTAGACTTTGCTTTCTTTTATAAATAAAAACAAACAAAAAGATTTTTATTTCTTAGGATTCTTAGACATTATTTTCAATTGCGCGCGTTGTTTATTTTTGCATTTTTATATTATTGTACCTGCTCATGGGATGTAATAGAATTTAATTAGGACTATTTACCACTTTTATTTATTTTTTTCCAAGTTTTGGACATGTAATTAATCCCCAAAGCCATGTAATAGTTAGATGCATGTAATTATATTTCTGCACTTTTAATTATTGCAAACTATTAACTGTTTAGATGCATGACTAATAGGATTGTATGGTAAAAAATAACAAACAAAACGCTAGTAAACCTAATGCAAAGACAAAATTAACTGAATACAAACACAATTGCACATGAACACCTTTAGGGTACCCCACTTCGGTTGCCTTCGAAAAATAGTCACAACTCTCGAAACGTGAGAAGTTTTAGTGGCTACCCTCTGGTTCAAAAAGATCATAAGTCCCTCGATGACCCTCTCGATGTTGCCTCGGTAAAAATATGATCTTAGAACCCTAGGGTAGTTGCCAAAGCTTCTTACCAAGTTGCCTTTGTGACTATAAAAACGTCTCTTCGAATGTCTCTCATACATCCAATGATAGGGCTACCTACTCACTAATAGTAGGATAGCATTGTCTAAAGGATATGAGGAAATGAACTAACCTTTTCGAGTATAAGTAGATAGTTTTGAAGTGGTGAAAAACACAAGAAGGGGGGGTTGAATTGTAAAACTGAAATCTAAAGCAATTGACAAGATATTTTTATCCTGGTTCGTTTGATCTCAAACTACTCCAGTCCACCCGTCAAGGTGATTTCGCCTCTCTCCAACGAGGTCTTAATCCACTATATTCAACTGAATATTACAGACTGCTTTAACAACTGCTAAAGCCTTCTTGATTCAAACCACAACCCGGTTTGTCAAGGCAACACTTTCTTACAAAGAGATAAAACTATGTGTGTGGATGTTTTCTACAAAACTTTATCACAACTGTGATGTATACACAAATTGAAGCTTAGAAACTAGATTGCTAAACAGTAATGGAATATCAGAGTGTGTGGTTTAGCAAAACTGGTAGAACGAAGATTATGGTTCAGCTTTTGTGCGTGTAGAGATTTGGAGAGCATTAGCCATTATAATCTTAAAAGCCTTGTTTATATAGCACTTGAGATGATGAACGTTGAATGCAATATTCTTGATTCAATGCTAATAACAAGCTTTCCTTATTGAGCAGATCTTGTCTGGAATGAAGCCGTTGGAATTAATTTGCTTTCAATGCACAGTACCGTTGCTTACTTAATGCAAGTTCTGGCTTGGCTCATTCTGATTCTGCTTCGCTGCTGATGAACTATTGTGTTTCTGTATCAGAGTATTGAGTGCAGTTCTGTTCATCAAGCTTCAGCATGTACGTGAGTTGATCATCTGATTTTGACGTTCTGATGTAGCAACTTCTGATGCTGGTGTCTGAATTCAAGTTCTGATGCTGAATAGACGTGATCTTGCTTATATCAATCAGAGTATCTGCAAGTCAGAACATAATAATTTTAGGCAGCAGATAGTTCAAATATGAAACTTATAAATACTATATCTTTTCACTTTGTTATCATCAAAACTTAAATATAGGGTAGAGATTCAAACATTGTTCTAACAATCTCCCCCTTTTTGATGATAACAAAAACTAGATATTTTAAATGAAAATAACGTGAAAAGGTATCTGGGAAATGTATCAGAGTAAGAAGTACGGAGAAGTCAGAGTTAAGAGATACTCCCCCTGAGTTGATTACTTCCCTTTGATTATACGTGTTCTTCAGGATCAGATCTTTTTCTTTCTTTGAACATCAGATTATCAGAGTCTTTGACTTATCAGAAGCTTTATGTCAGAGCAGAGCTTCAGAGCTTTTCTTGTCAGAGCTTTGCTTTGGATCAGAACTTCATATTGATCAGAGCAACTTCATATTGATCAGAGCTTCTAGTCTTCAGAGTGTCCAGGAGCTTCCTTGTGCCTGTAGACTTTAAACAAAACAGAAAAACATTTCAAGTAATAGAGTTAGAATGTTTGAGAATTTCTGTCTAGTTAGCCGTTATTGATTTAAATATCATTCTTGTTCTCCCCCTTTTTGTCAGCAATCAAAAAGTGTTGGTGATGTGCTAAAACAATTAAGATCAGAAAAAAACTAATTATATTAAGATAGTTCAGAGTCAGAGCAAGAAAATATTACAAAACATAATCAAAACAGTACATCAGAAAATCAAGAAAACATGAAAAAGGTCATGCATGAAAAAGATTTAAGGTTGAGGAGGCAAGCGTGTGAACAGGCTCTCCAGCATTGCTTGAATCTTTTCAGAAGTTTCATTTTGCTTATGCACCATGCTGACAACAGTGTCAATCTTGCTGTCCTGCACATCCATTCTTGCTTTCATCTTCTGATCGTTTTCATCCATCCGCTGCTGTAGACACATGTCATTCAGCCTTAGTTCTTCCAGAGTCTGCCTGTCCAAGGCAGCTTGAGAAGCATCAGAAGGAGGAGGCTTCTCAGAACTTTCAGCAACATCCGCTGCTTGACTTTCATCCTGAATGGTCTTGTCTTCTTCTGATGGTTGCACCTTTGCAGCTTGCTGTTTCTCAGACCAAGGTTCACTGTCCAGAGGGAGCACGTCCTCTTTCAGAAGCATACTTCTAGCTTCATTCAGAAGTTTGCTGAAATTGTGTTGTGCCTGCTCATAGTTGATATCCTGCAACTTGAGGGCTTCAGCACTAACCCAAAGTCTGAACTGTGACCAGAGCTGATCAGAAGCAGCTGGGTCAATCATCCCAGGACAGACTTGCTTCAAAGAAGCAATCCATTGCAGCACACCTGTTTCAAAATTCAAAATACCAGAGCCAACATCTGGTTGCTTTGGTTTTGGGATGGCAATTTTGTGTTTTAGATCAGCAAGACGGTCAAGACTGGTTAAGTCAATGAAAGTCCTGCTGGGGTTTTCAAAGGTTTTCTGAGCAGCTGTTTGTTTTGGAGGAGGGGTATCAGAGTCAGATATTTCGATTGGAGTGGGTGGTGTTTTGGGAGTCTTTGGTGGTGTTAATTCTGATGAGGATGGTAACTGGGGCATGATAACAGTGGTTCCACATGGCAACTGAATTGCTAGCGGTGATGGTTGAGGTGAGTGAGGGTCAGATTGAATTGGTGAAGGTGGATTAATTTCTGGTTGGGGAGAGGGAGGTGGAATCTCTGATTGCTCAGGGATCAGAGGTTCTTCTGAGAGTGGTTGTTGTTGTTGTTCTGGTTCTGGTTGTTGTTGTTGTTCTGGTTGTGGAGGAGGAACATTTTGTGGGTCAGAGTTTGGTTGAGCATAGGCATGTTGACGCTCAATATCAGCCAGCACTTGGCCAAGTGCTGTTGTTGTTGAAATTGTTGGTTGTTTGGGTTGTTTGGTTCTAGGTCTTCTGAGTTTTAATGCCTCAGAAGGGTCTTCTTCTTGTATGGTTTCATCAATGGTAGGGATGGGAATTGATATTCTATGAGAGGTTTGAGGAGGGATAGATGCTGGAATAGTAAAAGATTTTGAAATAGGGGCAGCAGATGAAATACCTCTTTTCTTTGGAGTCTGCTGAGATGATCCTTCTGATGGCGCTTTCCTCTTCTTTGTCTTCTTCAAAGTCACTTCTGGTTGGGGTTGATGCAGATCTCTGATATTCAGCTTTGGATCTGTATCATCTGCCTTGTACGCATCTGGGTACCTGAGAAACATCTCTGGTTTGGATTCCATTTCAGAAAATACCGGAAAATCACTCAGAGGCACTCTTCTGCTGGAGATATCAGCAGTGGAAGTAGCTCTGGGTTCCTTCTGAATATTCTCTATCAGCTTCATCTTTTTCAGATTCTTTGCGTTCAGAGGTTTCCCAATTGTTGGTTCAATAGTGCTCAGCTCCTGAGCTTCTATCAGATGTTCAATCAGCCTATTCTCTGTCATAATATCTGATATTAGCCTTCCAAAAGGTATCCAGTCCCTCTTGGTTCTTTCTTCTTCCCTTGTTTCTTTCACACTGGTTTTGAGATGGTTGAACAAGAAGTGAGCCAGATTGATCTTTATCTTCTGATCAATAAAGTAGATCAGAAACTGCTGATCCACATTTATATAATCAGGAGAACTTGTTGGTTTCCTGTGGTTGAAGCACCCCAGAATAATCTTAGCCCATACTCTGCAATGATCCTTCAGATCCTTAATCTTGCTGCTGGGCATCCCAAGAGTGAAAATCCTGTTAGCTACCACACCTATATCAGCACATCTTTCAGCCATGTCCATACAACGGACGCCACCACCACTTTGACCGATTAGCCTTGCAATGAGATCTTCAGAAATCACAATCTTCTTCCCCATGACAGAGGAGATGACTAGATGTTTTGAAACCTTGGCATGAATCCAAAATTCCTTGACCAGCGCTGGGAATGTTGGTCCAACCAACCTATCGAAATACCTTTCCCACTTTTGAGCCCTAACTTCTTCAGTTAGGTCAAAACCATTTTCCTTCAAGCTTTCAAAATCGATGATTAACTCAGAGAGCACTTCAAGGTTCTTCACCGGAGTGAGGAGAGTTCTGAGTGGCACTTGATATTGCTCAGAAGTTGCTTTCTTCTGATTACCTGCAGAAACGCTGCTGGAGGATGCCATTGTTCACACTAAAAAGGGTTTTGAGAATGAATTGAAGAAAAAGGTTTGCAAGAGATGAACTCAGAAATATGCAGAAAAAGCTTGAGTGTTAGTGAGAAAGCGTAAAGAATAAGAATGAGAGATTAATGTGCTTAAATAGAGTTTTCAAAACTATTTTGAAAAGATAAACGTTTTTAAGAGAGAGAAAAATCATGATTGCCATTTAAAAGCATGATTACTTTTCATTAAATGCTTGCTGATTTTGGGGGATTTGAGAAAGATACTTAAAAACGGTTACCAGACATGTGTCTCAATGCACCCAATCAGCGTTTTGCCTTCTCAGAAGCGTGCACGCGTTCTGCTTCAGAGATATGCTGATGATTGGATGACACTTGTTTGATGTAGTGATCAGCACGTCTGTCTTTTGAGCTTAGACTCTCAGATCTTTAGACTTGCATCTGATACAATCTGCATGTTCTATCTTTCTGAAAGGAGATTGATCAGAAGTTCACAGTAAAATAATTACATTCTGAAAGTAAATATATGGAATTAAAACATTATCACTCTGGGCTCACTTTCATGCTGAGATGTTTCAGAATGAAATTAAACCTATCTTCTGAAAGGGGTTTAGTAAAGATATCAGCCCATTGATGGTCTGTATCTATAAATTTTAAGTTCAAAATACCTTTCTGAATATAGTCCCTAATGAAGTGATGTTTTATTTCTATATGCTTAGCTCTAGAATGTAAAATAGGATTCTTACTTAAGCAAATAGCAGAAGTATTATCACAAAGTATAGGAATGTTACTCTCAAAAATCTGGAAGTCTTCAAGCTGACTTTTCATCCAGAGCATTTGTGTGCTACATCCTGCTGCTGCTATGTACTCAGCTTCTGCTGTTGACAGAGCAATTGTTGATTGCCTTTTGCTGGACCAAGAGATCAGATTTTCTCCCAGAAACTGGCAGCTTCCAGAAGTACTTTTACGTTCAACTCTGTCTCCAGCAAAATCAGCATCACAGTAGCCTACTAAGCTATAATCACTAGATTTTCTATAAAACAAACCCAGATTAGTAGTACCTTTCAGATACTTGAAAATTCGCTTAACAGCTGTTAAGTGAGATTCTCTAGGATCTGATTGGAATCTAGCACAAATACAAACACTGAATAATATGTCAGGTCTTGAAGCAGTCAGATAGAGGAGAGAACCAATCATACCTCTGTAGACTTTCTGTTCTACACTTTTGCTTACCTCTTCTCTTTCTAGAATGCACGTGGGATGCATTGGAATCTTTGATGGCTTACATTCTGAGAGGTCAAATTTCTTCAGAAGATCTCTGATGTATTTGCTCTGATGAATGTAAGTTCCTTCTGGAGTTTGATTGATCTGAATTCCTAGAAAGAATTTCAGTTCCCCCATGAGGCTCATCTCAAATTCTGCCTGCATACACTTAGCAAATTTTCTTCCAAGAGAAGGATTAGTAGAACCAAAAATGATATCATCAACATAAATTTGACAGACTAAGATGTCACTCTTAACTGTTTTACAGAATAGAGTAGTGTCCACTTTCCCTCTGGTGAATTCATTTTCAAGCAGAAAGTTACTTAGCCTTTCATACCAAGCTCTGGGAGCTTGTTTCAGACCATACAGTGACTTCTTTAGTTTGAAAACATGTTCTGGATGTTTTGTATTTTCAAAACCTGGGGGTTGGTGAACATAAACTTCTTCTTCTATATAACCATTTAAGAATGCACTTTTGACATCCATCTGATACAGAGTGATGCCTCTATTAACAGCAAATGAAATTAAAAGTCTGATAGATTCTAACCTGGCGACTGGGGCAAAGGTTTCTGTATAGTCTATCCCCTCTTGCTGACTATAACCTTGTGCAACCAGTCGTGCCTTGTTTCTGATGACTTCACCTTGTTCATTTAGCTTGTTTCTGAACACCCATCTTGTTCCAATGACGTTGAATCCTTTTGGTCTGGGAACGAGATCCCATACGTCGTTTCTGGTGAATTGATTCAGCTCTTCTTGCATTGCCAGAATCCAGTCATTATCTAGAAGTGCTTCATCAATAGAAGAAGGTTCAACCAGAGACACCAGTCCCATAAGAGTTTATTCAGAGTTTCTGAAGCTTGCTCTTGTTCTGATTGGATCTTCCTTTCTTCCTAGGATAGTCTCTTCTGGGTGATCCAAGCTGCTTCTGGGCAATCTCTTCTGAGGTTGATCAGCAGCTGTTGTAGGATTTCTAGCAGTGCTCCTTTCAGACGTTGAAGGAATGTCTGTGTTGAGAGCTTCTGATGACTTGTCTTCAGAACCTGCAAATTCAATTTCTATACCTGCAAAAATTTCATTCTGCTTTGACTTTTCAGAGTCAAGCTTATCATCAAAATGAACACTGATTGATTCTTCCACAATCTGTGTTTCTGTATTGTATACTCTGTACCCTCTTGAGCGTTCAGAGTATCCTAACATAATACACTTCTGTGCCTTAGAGTCAAACTTGTTCAAATAATTCTTTGTATTTAATATAAAGCAAGTACATCCAAATGGATGAAAATATGAAATGTTGGGCTTTCTGTTCTTCCACAATTCATATGGAGTCTTTTCCAGAATAGGTCTTATTGAGATTCTATTCTGAATGTAGCACGCTGTGTTTATTGCCTCTGCCCAGAAAGTCTTAGCAACGTTTGTCTCATTGATCATGGTTCTGGCCATTTCTTGCAATGTTCTGTTCTTTCGTTCTACAACTCCATTTTGTTGGGGAGTTCTAGGACAAGAGAAATCATGCAGAATGCCTCTGTCATTAAAGAATGACTCAAAATCTTTATTTTCAAATTCTCCACCATGATCACTTCTGACTTTAACGATTCTAAGATCTTTTTCATTCTGAACTTGGTTACAGAAGGTAACAAACACAGAATGTGACTCGTCCTTGTGTCTTAAGAACTTTACCCATGTCCATCTGCTATAGTCATCTACGATTACTAACCCATACTTCTTACCACTGACTGAAGCAGTTTTAACTGGTCCAAATAAGTCAATGTGCAGAAGTTCTAATGGCTTAGAGGTAGAAACAACATTTTTGGATTTAAAAGAAGGTTTTGCAAATTTGCCTTTCTGACATGCTTCACACAGAGCATCTGAATTGAACTTCAGATTAGGAAGTCCTCTGACCAGATTGAGTTTGTTAATCTGAGATATTCTTCTCATACTAACATGCCCCAATCTTCTGTGCCAGATCCACTGCTCGTTGTTAACAGACAGAAGACATTTTACATTCTGACTCTTTAGTTCAGAAAGTTTGATTTTGTAAATGTTGTTTTTCCTCTTACCATTAAACAGGATAGTCCCATCTTTCTGACTAACAGCTTTACATGATTTTTGATTAAAGATTATATCATAACCGTTATCACTTAATTGACTTATGGATAACAGATTATGCATCAATCCATCTACTAGCAGAACATTATTAATAGAGGGAAGATTTCCATTACCTACAGTTCCAGAGCCAATTATCTTTCCCCTCTGATTGCCTCCAAAGCCAACGTGGCCTCCAGGCTTAAGTTCCAGGCTTTGGAACATATGCCTTCTTCCCGTCATGTGTCGTGAGCAGCCAGAGTCCAGGTACCATGACTGGTGTTTCTGACTTGCTGCTAAAGATATCTGCAACATGTATTATTTTATCCTTAGGTACCCAGATTTTCTTGGGTCCTGACTTGTTAGTTTTACCAAAACTCTGGTTGAATTTTGGTTTCACAGAGTGCTTACTGCTAGTATATTTGATATCATGTGTGTGACCATACACAAAGTGTGAATTTAGAGGAGTGTGTTTAATGGTTAAGTCCATGACATTCTTTGGTGTAGGAACCTTACCTTGGTATCCTATTCCTTTCCTGCCGTTTCTGCTAACTCCATAGATCATTGAAGCCATTCTGCTTCTATCTATGCTTTTAGCTAGGAACTTCTGGAAACTGTGATCATACTCCTTGATGATCTCATCAGCGTTGCTGGGAGTTTCAGAAATTGGTTCCTTCTGAGAGTTTTGTAAAGTGTTTTCTAATTTTGAAATCTTATCTCTCAGCTCAGAATTTTCCAATTTGAGACTCTCAGACTTATTAGAGTCAGATTCAAGATTCCTTTTCAGGTCTCTGAATTTAGCTCTAATCTGCTGATAACGTTCCAGAATCTCATTAAGGCTTTCAGCAAGTTCAGCCTTTGTAAAGTTAACAGCGAAGTTAGGAAATACCTCTTCTGTGTCTGATTCTGAGTCTGATTCAGAAGCTTCACTATCTTCTGAAATGTTTGCCATGAGAGCTATGTTTGCCCTTTCATCATCTGATTCTGAGTCAGCTTCAGACGAGTCAGAGTCATCCCATGTAGCCATGAGACTTTTCTTCTTCTCTCTTCCAAACTTCTTTTTAGGCTTTTCCCTCTGAAGCTTTGGGCAGTCACTCTTGTAGTGTCCTTGCTCATTGCACTCATAGCAGATGATGTCTTTGGTGTTTGGCTTCTTGCTACTGGAGGAGCCTTCAGATCTTCTGTATCCAGAGGAAGAATCTGTCCTTCTGTATCTGGAAGAAGACTCGTTCTGATCAGATCTTCTGGGATTCCTGAACTTCCTTTGTCTTTGCTTCCATAGTTGATTTACTCTTCTGGAGAGAAGGGAAAGTTCGTCTTCTTCTGATGAGGATCCATCAGATGTTTCTTCAACTGCCTGCAAAACTTTAGACTCAAATTTTCTGTTAGATTTTAATGCTAAAGGCTTACCTTGCTTCTGAGGCTCATCAGCTTCTAGCTCTATCTCATGACTTCTGAGGGAGCTTATAAGTTCCTCCAGAGTGATTTTGTTGAGATCTTTAGCTAGCTTCAGAGCAGTAACCATAGGCCTCCACTGCTTGGGTAAACTTCTGACGATTTTCTTTACATGGTCAGCAGTAGAGTATCCTTTGTCCAGAACTTTGAGACCAGCTACCAGAATCTGGAATCTAGAGAACATAGTTTCAATGGATTCAGATTCTTCCATTTTGAACGCCTCATACTTCTGAATGAGCGCCAGAGCTTTTGTTTCTTTGACCTGAATGTTGCCCTCATGCGTCATTCTGAGAGAATCAAAGATATTCTTTGCTGTGTCTCTGTTGGAGATCTTTTCATACTCAGTATAGGAGATGGCACTGAGGAGGATGGTTCTGGCCTTATGGTGATTCTTGAAGTCACGCTTTTGTTGATCAGACATTGATTTTCTATCAATCTTCTGACTACTTGCATTCACAGGGTGCGTGTATCCATCTGTCACCATATCCCACAGATCAGCATCATGTGCTAGAAAGAAGCTTTCAATTCTGTCTTTCCAGTAATCAAAGTTTTCTCCATCAAAGACTGGAGGTTTGCCACTAAATCTGTCTCTGTCCTCATTGTTGTCATTGCTGATGTGAGAATTGTTTCCTGCCATTGTGTTTTTCTGACGCTGGATCTTGTACTGACACGGTTAAGTGTTTTAACTCAGAACCAGGCGCTCTGATGCCAATTGAAGTGGTGAAAAACACAAGAAGGGGGGGTTGAATTGTAAAACTGAAATCTAAAGCAATTGACAAGATATTTTTATCCTGGTTCATTTGATCTCAAACTACTCCAGTCCACCCGTCAAGGTGATTTCGCCTCTCTCCAACGAGGTCTTAATCCACTATATTCAACTGAATATTACAGACTGCTTTAACAACTGCTAAAGCCTTCTTGATTCAAACCACAACCCGGTTTGTCAAGGCAACACTTTCTTACAAATAGATAAAACTATGTGTGTGGATGTTTTCTACAAAACTTTATCACAACTGTGATGTATACACAAATTGAAGCTTAGAAACTAGATTGCTAAACAGTAATGGAATATCAGAGTGTGTGGTTTAGCAAAACTGGTAGAACGAAGATTATGGTTCAGCTTTTGTGCGTGTAGAGATTTGGAGAGCATTAGCCATTATAATCTTCAAAGCCTTGTTTATATAGCACTTGAGATGATGAACGTTGAATGCAATATTCTTGATTCAATGCTAATAACAAGCTTTCCTTATTGAGCAGATCTTGTCTGGAATGAAGCCGTTGGAATTAATTTGCTTTCAATGCACAGTACCGTTGCTTACTTAATGCAAGTTATGGCTTGGCTCATTCTGATTCTGCTTTGCTGCTGATGAACTATTGTGTTTCTGTATCAGAGTATTGAGCGCAGTTCTGTTCATCAAGCTTCAGCATGTACGTGAGTTGATCATCTGATTTTTACATTCTGATGTAGCAACTTCTGATGCTGGTGTCTGAATTCAAGTTCTGATGCTGAATAGACGTGATCTTGCTTATATCAATCAGATTATCTGCAAGTCAGAACATAATAATTTTAGGCAGCAGATAGTTCAAATATGAAACTTATAAATACTATATCTTTTCACTTTGTTATCATCAAAACTTAAATATAGGGTAGTAGATTCAAACATTGTTCTAACAAGTTTTTAGATGTTGTGCTCAAAACAAACTTTTTTACACTTACACAAAAACCTTTCAAAATAACTTTCAAAGACATTTGCTTTATCAACACTCTTGAGGACTGATACAAGAGTTATCATGAAGCGAATCGCCAAACTAAGGCTTTCAAAAAAAATTTTCAAAGCACAAAGCACAAGTTATTTTTCAAATGAGCTAGCATCTAAAAGCCCGTAGATAACTACGGATGGAAAGGGTGTTAACACCTTCCCTTTCCATAATCTACCCCCCTTACTCAGAAAATTCTCGAAAAGGTCTTTTTCTGTTATTTTCACCCTTTCCTTAATTTGGAAAAAAGAAAAGTCGATGGAGACTCTTTCTTACCGCAAAATTTGCAAACACAAACGCAAAACCAGTATAATAGTCGGTTCTGCCACCGTATCACAAAACTGGCGACTCTGCTGGGGATTTAAAAAAGTGGGGTTACCTTAGAGTTTAGTTCATCATTTTGAATTGATTTCCTTGTATGCTTTGCTTGCTTTATCTTTGAGGGTTTTGCTTGGGTTTACTTGTAAAGATCCTACACCCGGATCTGGGGCACCTTTTAGGTAAGTAGCAATAGATTGTGGGGGCTGTGTGGGGTATACCGACACAGTTGAAATGATAGCTATGTTGATGTGACACATTTGTTGGTACCGGTAGCCCTTGAGTAGTCAAGGAGAATATGGGGCCGTTGTGTGGTTTCATGAAGCATCAACTGACCTTAGAACCTTTAATTGAACCAACTTGGCCATTAGGAAGTAGTGAGATAGCCGGCTTTGGTGCAGTCCAAAGTTGGTTGATACTCAATACTACACTCATTGAGATCTGACTTCCGGGATATTTCGGTCGCCAATAAAGAGGCTTGCGCTGAAATAATGTCCGATGAAGAAAGATCGGTGATATTGAGATTCCCTAGAACCCGGTTACTTTTCTAAGACAGGTTGAGCCAACTAAACTTCAAGAGGGTACTTACCTACAAATCCCATGCAAGCTTGAACCTAAGGCTGCTTGTGTGATTTGTTTGCTTTCATTAACTAACAACTTTCATTCCTTGCAGGGTTTTGTTTATTATCTGATGCTATGAGTCATTGTCCAATATAATACTGACCTCGCTCCAACGTGTACACAATTGCAAAGTATGTCTATGGGTTCCAGCGAGGGTTTCAAAGATTACGTCCAGAAGTGGAGGGATCTTGCAGGGAGAGTCCAGCCTCCTCTATCTGATAGGGAGCTGGTAGACATGTTCTTGAGCACTTTGTCTGGTCCATTATTCAACCACTTGATTAGAAGTTCTTCGGCTGGGTTCACCGAGTTGATACTAACAGGTGAAAGAGTCGAAAACGGTATTAAGAATGGGAAGATTCCAATGGCTGCACCTTCTAATGTTGAGAAGAAGTCATTTGGTGGCAAGAAGGAAGATAATGTTGTATATGGCCAGGAGGGACATGCTAGAGGTAACCACAACCCACCTGTGGGGGTAGTACTGGTCTCTAATCCTATGCCTGCACAACAACATCAACAAGGGAATCAACGTAAGGAGGTTGCACCTAAGAGACAATTCACAAAAATCAACATGTCACTAGCTCAAGCGTTACAACAGATGTTGAAAGTAGGATTGATTACGTTAAAGTCTCCTCTACGGAATCCTAATACCTCTGCTCCTAGCTACCACCCCGACAAAAAATATGCATACCATTCTGATAGTCCTGGACATAATATGAATTGTTGCTGGGCTCTGAAGAGCAAAATTCAGGATATGATTGACGCTGAGGAGATTGAATTCGACCCTACAGAGACTCACCACGTGATCACTGCTCCTAGGCCAAATCATTGAGAGCGTCTAGTTAATTTGTGATTTTCCAATTGTAATTTCCTTTGCTTGTTCAAACCATTATTGTCATGTCAAACTTTGGTTTTCCTATTAATGCATTACATATGTTTGTCTTGAATTATGTCATTTTAATTATATTTAAACCGCTTTCTTACTTCCTTTTTGTGATGTTCAACTCTCGATTAGAAGCTGTAAGCCTTTAGAGGGAGGATGACGAAAATAATACCATGATCTCTATAGTATGATTTTGAACAGACCCCACTGACGATGTACAGGCGTTGTTTCAAATCCTAAACAATGGAGTTATAAGGAAGATAATCCCTAGTCAACCCCTTTGAGCCTAAGAAGTAGGAGTTTTTATTTTCACACAAATTAAAAACCTTAATCATAACCTGGGGCAGGGTAGTTTTCTCAGTTAATTCAGATGTGCATTCAGTCACAATCTTCCACTTCATACATAATGAATGGAATCAAAGACATCCTTCCAAATCAGAAGATGATGATGGTTTCATATAATCATTAAAGCCGACAGTCATTATCTCTCAAAATAAAAGCCCACTAAGTCGAAACCTATGAAGGAGACTTAAGAAAAAAAACGAGAGCATCCCGCTGACTATAATCACAAAAGAACCAGTTCAGGTAAAAGTAGGGATAACAAAAACAAAAAAAAGGAGGTTACTACAAATCCTCGACAAAAAGAAGATTAAAAAAATGACAGCCTTTTCGAAATAAACTTTCAGTATCCGAACCATAACCGGAACATCAAGGATAAGATGCCAGACTCAATCGGGATTTAAATGAACAATTAACTGAGCATAGGACTGAAGAACATCACGAAGAGCGGGTTGGGTACAAATAAAACTTGAGCCTTTATCCTTTGTTTCTTAAAACCGTGAACCAGGCCACGCTACAACCCTTAAAAGCCTTAACTGAAGCATGGGTTAGTTCGGAAGCCTATTGTTATAAAAGGTATCCTGGCTCCTGTAAGGTTTACTATTAAATCCTGAGTTGATATCACACTCCTACAAATTTGTTTGTTTTACTAAAAAATGAATTTTAAAACTTCAAGACAGACATAAGCTTTGCATTTTTAAAACACCTTTGCTTGCATATGACTATTTGTTCAACAATAGAAAAATTCGCAGACGAATATTCAATCCTCTCGATGAACAGAATCACCTCAGATGGAAAAAAAACATTTCCAGTAATAGGCCTTCCATAATCAGGGGCATGACATGGCGCCTAACACATCTGGGGCCGTCAAGTCAAAATTACAAGAAAATCTCTTAAAGTCCTGAATAGTTAGAGCAGGTCTTCATCACTTGGGGCATCAAATGTGATTCCCATCAAAAGAGCATGTACAATCAAGCAAAATCAATGTTCCCCAATGAATTTCTTCTCAAAATAATAAAACAGGAATTCCCAGTGGAAACATTCTAAATAAAGAAGACTTTCCTCTAGAAACGGTTCAGGTACAATCTAGAGATGGATGTCACCCTGATACTTATTCTAGATTCTCCTCTAGAAAGGGTGCAGGCACGATCCAGAGATGGATGTCATCCTGATACTTATTCCAGATTCTCCTCTAGAAACGGTGCAGATACGATCAAGAGACGGATGTCATTCTGACACTTATTCCATATTTTCTTCTAGAATTGGTGCAGATACGATCCAGAGACGGATGTTATTCTGACACTTATTCTAGATTTTCTTCTAGAAACGGTTCAGGCACGATCCAGAGACGAATGTCATCCTGATACTTATTCTAGATTCTCCTCTAGAAGTGGTGCAGATACGATCCAGAGACGGATGTCATTCTGACATTTATTCTAGATTTTCTTGTAGAAACGGTTCAGGCACGATCCAGAGACGGATGTCATCCTGATACTTATTCCAGATTCTCCTTTAGAAACGGTGTAGATACGATCCAGAGACGGATGTCATTCTGACACTTATTCTAGATTTTCTTCTAGAAATGGTTCAGGCACGATCCTGAGATGGATGTTATCCTGATACTTATTCCAGATTCTCCTCTAGAAACGGTGCAGATAAGATCCAGAGACGGATATCATTCTGACACTTATTCCAGATTTTCTTCTAGAAACGGTTCAGACATGATCCAGAGACAGATGTCATCCTGATACTTATTCTATATTTTCCTCTATAAACATTTCAAATACGATCCAGAGACAGATGTCATTCTGACACTTATTTCAACATATCTTTAAATACAATCACGACATAGATTCATCCATAAAATCCCCGCAGATATTTCCTCCAGCATGTACAGAGGCAGGGGCATCCTGCTACAAGGTTACCTCCATATTCTCAGCATGCAGCCTAATAGTGTCAGGTGTTCTCATATCCCTAGTGGAGCAAGAATCTCCAAATTATTGCTCCAACATCTAAAAAATTTCCTAGTGAAGTCACCGAGCTTCTCAGGATTTCCCAGCAGGATTTCAAAGAATCCCCAAGCAGTTCATGGAGCTTTCATTCCCCAATAAAGTTTATTTCTCTAACAACGGAAGATCATCTCCCAACATGGCAACTTCAAACAAAATCCTAAGACCTACATTCTTCACCCCCAGTAACAATCAGGGATTTATTTTCCCTAGTTCAACAACACCGCAATAGAACAGCTAATATGTCCATACATTGCATTCATACATCATTCTACAAACATCATAGCATATGCATCACAAATACGTATATCACGATCTCATTTATTTTGAGAGCATCATGCAATTCATACATCAGGACATCGCATGAAATTGACTTTACCTTTCCAGGTTGAGTTTGCAGAAAGACAAACAATGTCAACCTATACAACAGGTCAAAGATTAATGCCTGAAACCAGATGGGGAAACTATCTACATGACCAAGTGGTAAGAACTCCCAGAATAAGACGGTTTTACCAACAAATACAGCAGGCCACAGATTAATGCCTGAAGCTAGCCAGGACAACTATCTCAATGACCGACAATTTTCAAGTTCCAGATTAATACCTGTAATAAGCCAGGAGAACTATCTACATGAGGAGATTGAAGATTAATACCTGTAACAAGCCAGGAAAACTATCTCTCTTTCTCAGGTCAGAGATTAATACATGTAACAAGCCAGGATAACTATCTCAGCGACCGATAATTTTCAAGTTCCAGATTAATACCTGAAACCAGACAGGACAACTATCTCCGAACATCTGGTTTGTAGATTAACACCTGAAACCAGATAGGAAAACTATCTACACGACCAGACGAAGAAATCTTACACGGGTTTCTTCTCATCATCCAAATGCAGTTTGAAACAGACTCATCCCGAAGCAATCTTACATGGGTTACTTCTCATCATGCAGATGCAGTCTAACACAGACTCATCCTGAAATAGCCCCACGCAGGCTCCTTCTCATATATCTACAGATGCAGACTAACACGGACTCATCCTGGAAAAGCCCTACACAGTCTCTTTCTAATACATTTTCGGATAACGGTTAACTCCATTATCCCCAGCAAGTTACTGTGAAGCCTGGATTTCAACCAGAAAATAACAAACTTTCATCTCTCCATAGATAACTCTACAGCAGAGCCTTGGACAACTGAAGTTCCTAGACTATATTCCCTACAAAATTTTCCTCAAGCAGGAGAACAACATAAACCCATATTCCTTAGTAGAGTCCTCCTCAGACAGGAGGAACAAGAATTCCCCACAAAGAGACATCTTAGGAAGTCAGCATCTACTTCGGATGGCATCTTTAAGCCCATCTCTGATAACTCTCAGTCATTTTTTCCAAATGGCATCTATAAGCCCATTCTCGCCTTCATCAACCATCATTGTTACTTCATGCGAGTGCAAATTTCTGGGCACTCTAGTGTTCAATCCTCTTCCACCTTCAGATCATAAAAGGCAGATAGGTAAATCTAAATCCTCAGGTTTAAGAAGATTGAACAGGGGAAGTTGTTGTACCCCAAAATTTGCCCTCTCATGTTCCCTAAGGTTTTATCTTACATGGGTGGTTACAAACACTTGCCTAAAGAAAATGAAATTTTTTTAATGATTTTTAAGTGCCTTTCGATTGGCGTGTCGACAGTGTCCTTCGATTGGCATCTGAACGGTGTCCCTAAATTGGAATGTCAACAATATCCTTCGATTAGCAGGTGAACAAAAGGTTCTTTGATTGGATCTGGAAAAGGAGCTTCGACTGGGCTTTTAAAACCCTTCGAGCGATATTTGTCTCACAAGCTTCGATTGGGCATCTAAAACCCTTCGACCAAGCATTGGCCCATCAGCTTCGATTGGGCATCTAAAACCCTTTGAGCAAGCCTTGGTCCAAGTTTCACAAGGCCAACGGCCTCTACAAGTTCCCTTAGATTCACTAGGCCAGAGGCCTCTTCATGCAACCTTCGACTCACTAGGCCAAAAGCCCCTCCATGCTTGCCTTGGATTCACTAAGTCAAAGGCTACTTTCAACTTGCCTTCAATGCATAAGGCAAATAATTCCTCTGTGCTTGCTTGCAATGCACAAGGCCAAGACCCCTCAACATATTTTCTGCATTATGAAACACAATATGACCCCTTCGAAAGAGCACTCCAAAGGTTCATTTGAAGGACACATATTGGTGGCCATTTGAAGGAGACACATAATTACTGAATGCAAGTTTGTCTTATGATGAGTCTTGGTCCTACATGTTTCCAAGACCAAGCCTCATGCGCAATGGCATTCACAAAAGAGGCTTTGATTAGCCAAAATGAGGTTCTCATTTGGGCTATTTGAATCAAGCAGCTAAGGAAAATAGATGGGTCTAATCAAAGGAGCCATTCGAAGGACATGTAAATGATCCATTCGAAGAAGCATTCAGAGGCCCATTTGAAGGACACATAGTGTTGTCTGAAAAAAGGGTTTGGTCAAAGATTGGATCTAGTTGGTCAAAACGAAAGAGAAATATGCAAAGATTCTTGCTGGCCCAAAATCCCACATATTTACATACTCAAGCTTCATGCACAAGCACATTCATGCCAAAGGAAGCTTCGATTGGCCAGAAAAGAGCCTTCATTTAGGCTAGTTGAGTAGGGGCTCAATCAAAGAGGCCCCAATGATGAGAACTTGAGCCATTCAAAGGAAGTAACTTAAGGCCAATTGAAGAGCAAGGTTAGGAGCTATTCGAAGGAAGTAGCTCAGAGTCAACCGAAGGGCAAGACTTAAAGGCATTTGAAAGTGAAATATGTCCAGGTTCGTTCAACATTACAAAATGGCATGGATAATCCAAAAAAGGTAATCCTTTAAGTTGTCTGATTTTGCCTTTAAAGCCCGGTTAATGGTTGTCCCTTGCCATTTCCACTCCCCTCAAACTCCTATAAGTAAAGGCCTAAGGCACATTGAAAAGGGAGAACGAAAAAAGAACCATACAAAGGTCAAAAACCCTCTTGCCACACTCACACCACTACACCATACGCCCAGAGACTGCAATACATACGCACAAGAAAAGACTATAAACATACGCTGCCTCACAATCCACACCAATGTTATCAAAAATCTCCTGAGTAATCCAAATCGAAATAATCTTGAATAACACTCAATTCACTCCCTGAAGTTAGCAGAGAGCGTGCCCAAGCGCTAGGCATCTCCAACACCACAAATTCATACACCACGGTTGGTAAAGAAAATGTAAGGAATTAAGTTATATATTTTCTTTACACGTCACAATCATTCGATTTTCATCCATGATCAAAGGACATGAGTATGATACCCAGGTCCTTATTTGTTTCTTTTGTCTCTAACGTTTATGTTGTAGATCCAGCCTAAATAAGGCCAACGTGCATAGAATTGAAGGACCTAGGTTTTTCACCCAGGTCATGCTTTTAATTTGGCTAACATATCTTTGCAGATTCACTACCCTCACAGGTGACCCATCAGGCATTTTCAACAATGCCCTCTGGATAGAAAGCTACATCCTTCACTGGATCGAAGGGTAACACTCTCCACTGGATCGAAGGATAACTTCCTTCATTGGATCGAAGGATATCCACCCTCCTCTGAATCGAAAGCTCCTCGCCCCCCTAGATCGAAGGGACATTTCCTTCCATTGGATCAAAGGGAAATCCCCTTCTCTGGGTCGAAGGACTCTTCTTTTGTATTTTCATTTATTTGTTTTGTTTGTTTTCCCTTAATGGTTTTCCTCTTTAAATTAGCAATAAAATAAAATCACAAAAAAACATCAGGTTAGGTTTTTTATTAATTTAATTAAATGAATTAATTAATTAATTAATTAAACCTTTTCTTTAAATTAAAATTAAATAGACTTAGACTTTGCTTTCTTTTATAAATAAAAACAAACAAAAAGATTTTTATTTCTTAGTATTCTTAGACATTATTTTCAATTTGCGCGCGTTGTTTATTTTCGCATTTTTATATTATTGTACCTGCTCATGGGATATAATAGGACTTAATTAGGACTATTTACCGCTTTTCTTTATTTTTTCCAAGTTTTGGACATGTAATTAATCCCCAAAGCCATGTAATATTTAGATTTATATTTCCTAACTTTTAATTACTGCAAACTGTTAACTGTTTAGATGCATGACTAATAGGATTGTATGGCAAGAATAACAAACAAAACGCTAGCAAACTGTAGCGGTAGAAATGTTTAAGACTAAGCCATTAGATTGACTAGACTTATACAGATCAAAATAAAAATTGCCATCGCGCTTTATTGTTTCCAAAGGAATCGGAAAATAGCAAATAACCCAAAAGAGGGGGGAAGATTATAGGTAAGGGGGTTGGTTATGCAAAGGGAAGGTATTAGCACCCTAAACATCTACGGTACTCCGCATGAACCTCTTTGTAAATCTGTATATTTTGGCTATAAAATATGTTGTATAGAAATAGATGGTGGAGGTGAGAAGAGAAGTATTTTTTATGATTTTTTGCACCCTCTGCAGTTGCGAACCTTTAGTGCCTACTTACCACCTTTCATGCAATAGGGGATCAGGGTACACGTATTTCACCTTTAAAAATTTTAAAACACAAGTGTGTTGGTTAATTTTATGAGATAAGACATCATCGTCATTGTCCGTGTGGAAAACATACTTACTACCCATAATCATGAGAAAGGAGAATTTACATCATCTCAAAGTGGAGGATATGGCTTGGATTTTAAAATCAACAATATCTCACTCAACACCCAAGTGGAAGATATATCTCTTCACTACATATTGTATAAGTATAGTTGTTTGCATCACTACAAGGATTGACGAGAGCCTAATCTTCTGAGAAAGGTTTAAAAATAAAAAGCCAAAGTGGCAAAATGGTTTAAAATGAGATTGATGGAATTTTAGTCTTCTCACAAAAAATGTCAAGGTATTATTAAGTTGATTGAATTTTATTTATGAAAAGGTTTTGAAAATGCATGGACCTAGGTCCAAGTTTATTATGAAAGTAGTTCAAGTTTAAAAAACAAGAAGAGTTTTCAAAAGGAGGGAGAAGATTTTTGAAATTAAAGAAGATGGGAGGAGAAGAAGAGACTATCCTAAGGCATGAGGTAAAAGCTAGGGAGAAGAACCATCTAACCAACAAAAAGCCAATACTTGAAATTATGGGTCAAGATAGAATTCCCATTATTTGGATTGAAACCAGGCAATCAAAGATACTAGACCTCTTGAGAGAACCAAACTTCAAGTGTATTAAGTCTTCATAAAAATTGGGCAGAGTAATGGCTGTATACGGGTGAATTCCATATTACAAACAAAGTATATAATCACAATAACCTGCATACAAAACAAACAAACAACCCAATGTCTTGAGGTAAACCTCAAGAACTCCAGACAAAATATCAGTTAAGGTCACAAGGTCTCCAACAGAGGCCAAGGTTTCTATTCCTAAGTCCAAGAAGTCCAATACTCCATAATGCCAAGGATAGTAACCAAATAGTCCAAGTATCATTAAAGTTTTTTATGGTTTATGTTGATTATTAAGTATCTTCAAAAATAAAATAAAATCTCAAGTGAGCAAAGATGAAAATAGCATGAAATGTAAATGCTAAAGTAAATAGGACATAAAGTAAAAGCATAAAAATAAAAGCATAAAGTAAAGTCAATTGTTAATAATTAGTGTTTAGTTGGATGACCATCTTGAAACTTGAATTTGGAACTCATTAGAGGATTGGTAGAACCAAAGCCTCTCAACAACAAGTTGCATTTGCTTTTTGTCAAGTATATCATCCATTTAAGTATTCTCAAGGCAACATTTAATGATCAACGATGTTTAAGTGATCCGTGTTGACCAAAATTTATGAAGATCCATTAGAGGATTGGTAGAACCAAAGCCTTCACACAATGAATATCAAGGTTATTGGATCAAATGGATCAAATTAACATACTTGGGCTTGCAAACATAAGTTTGGGCCACGAATGATCATTTATTCGAATCGGGACAAAATTTAGCGCTTGTTAAGCAATCGTAAGTGGACTTATGTAGAAGTCGCACCTATTTTAAGTCTGGTCAATAGCAATATATGTAATTCATGTTTGGATAAATGATATAGATATCATTATCCCATAAAATGTAATACAATAAGAAAGGGGAATAAGATGAAGAGGGAAGGGATTAGAGTTTCAAATATCATCAACATCATTCGTCTATTTTAATGGATTTAGTTTATCAACCTATCAACACCCAAGACCCAATTATGTTGAATAATTTGTCTCAAGATATGCTCCAAGTCAGTACCACATTCTATTTCAAGAATCAAACAAGAATCATGTACAAAAGTTTGAATTACAAGCTTTGATCAAAGGTAAAACCCAAAATGCAATCTTAAGTCAAAAATAGTTTTAAAATATGAAAATGACTTGAAAAATTATGAAATTAAAACCCTAACTTCCTAAAGTCCTATAATAGTCAGAAATAAAATTTGGTGTCCCTGGATTGAGGTGGAAATTTTCTTTAGAAATGCAAACTTGGAAACTAGCAAGTATAAACCTCAAACTAGATGGTTTTGGAAAATAATTTGTGAAAAATATGAGATCACATTGTAAAATTCCATAAAAATAATTTGTATGGCCTCAACATGTTAAATCACTCCAAAAAATTTAATCTCTGATTTTATAGGTATAGAAAGTTAGAAATTTAAATCCATTAATGTGCATGATCAAGCAAAACCCTAAAAAGGAAAATAAATTCAAAAATTAATCAAATAGATCCAAAGGTCAAATAAATTTGATTTAAAATAACCTAAATATCAAGAAAATTAAAAGGATCAGAAAGCATATTTTTCTTGAATTTTATCTCACAAAGAAAAAAGAAATAGAAATTATTTAAACAATTCATTAAAAAAACAAGGAAAAGATGAATATGTCCAATTAAATGATTTAATTTGTAATCCAAAAATTTTATAAAATAGGAAAAAAGATATTTTCATGCAATGAACTCATAGAGAAGTCCAAAAATATTTTTTTATGGATTTTTAGATTTAATAAAAATAGGAAAATAAAATTCTAGATGTAAAAGAAATATTAAAACCCTAATTATTTACATGATTTTATTTAATCAAGAAAAATGAAAAAAAAAACTAAAATAAAAGTCAAAATATGAAAATATACTGAAAAATGAGTTTAAAATATTTTTTTGATAATTTTTGAAATGAAGAAAATATTAAAATTAAATTTAAGAAAACAAAAGAAAAATTAATATATGAAGCCTTTTACACCTTTTTTTGCCAAAATGCGCTATAAAAGATAAATGCATCCATATTCAATCAGGCAGGGACACGTCATCGTCCCTACCAACATGCCGAAACCGAAAACGCGCACAAGAATCAGTTCAGCAAGGCAACTTCCAGGTTCAATTTCTCTCTTATTTCTCAACCATTTTGCAAGATTCAAAAAGCAAACATGATCAACAAACATCCAAGAACATCACAAAACTTTTGGATTCCAAAAACAAGGCAAGATCAAAGATGTTTTTAAGCTCAAAGTCACTGAAAACGAGAATTGAGTAGAATTTGCAGAAAGTTCAAAACACCATTAAAGCTTGAATCGAGCCAAATGTATACATCAGACCTATTGTCTGGCCAGCTAACAACATGTATGCAATATCTCAAGCATTTAATTAAGCTAGCAATCGAGAAATCCAAATCTGAATTTTACCTTTCAAGTGAAAAATAAATCCACTATGCCTCTGAATCCAGTGATGAGAAACCCAGAGAAACTTGTTTCTTAAACTCCAAATATGAAGAAATGAGAGAAAAATGAAGGCTGGAGCAAGAGTGAGAGTTGATTTGAAGAAGAGAAATTTTGAGAATTTTGAAGAGAGATAAAACATGCTTTTGTGAGAATGAGGATGTGCACCACTAAATGAAGGCAAAGGCTTATTTATGTAGAGTGAGAAAATAAGGGTAGTGAGGTCATTAGATCAAACAAATCCATGGGGGGGGGGGGACCTTTTGGACAAAATTGGAATGTTTGGAAATTTTAAAAGGTGACATGCGTTTGGTGTTGTTTGATGAGCAACTTAAGGTCGTTTTGAGCAACAAATGAATAGTGGAATTGAGTAAGGAAGGCATGAGGGGTGAGCTGGTAGGATGGAGCTTTGGTTTGGCACAAAAATTCCATGCATTTCCATGCAGGCTTTGCTATTTCATGATCGTGCCTTTACCTCCTTATATCTTCCTCTATGGTGCATGAAATGTCACAAAGTTTGAATAAAAATGGAGAGGACATTTCATACTCCAACTTTGATGTTCAAATTTTTTCAAAATGAAGCTTAAATCAATGAGATAATTGGCTATGAACATATGCTCACAAACTTCTTGATGAAATTCCATGCCTGTTTAGGCATCCTGCGCGCACGTGAGGCCTTGTGCTTGGCAAAAATTCAGCATGCATGATGCCTTCTTCTTTCAATTATATCTCAAAATTTAGGGAGAATTTGGAGAAACTTTCTGAAGTAAAGTTGTTCCTCGCATTTAGGGCTTGAACTTTGATGTTGCATATTTTTCAAAATAATGAATATTTCACATAGACAAGTGATGATGAATGCGCGCCCACAACATGTTTGATGAAATGACTACCTAGCGCGCGTGACTTGCCTTGTGCTGGGCAAAAATTCAGTTTTCAACTCAAAATCCTAATCATCATATATTTCTCTACACTTAAACATTTGAGATGATTCTTGAATGAAAAATGAATAGAAAACTTCAATATACAACTTTCATGTTTCCAACTTTTTGATTTGAGTCCAAATGGTCATTCAAAAATGGACATGAAGAAGTCAAATTTTTGCATTTTTAACCAAAATTTCACTAAGTGTCAAAATCTTCCAAGCTTCAAAACTTTTTTCCTTTCATTTTTTGGACTTGTGGCCACTCCTACAAAGTTGGAGAATTTTTCATCCTCTTTCTAGGCATATAAAGTTTTCACATTTTCAATAAAAATTGAGAAAGCTATAGCCAGTCAAAATTCAGCATATGGATACTTAGAAAATTTTCAAAACTTCAAATAACTTCCTTGACAAGTTTTATCCAATTCACACTTCCTCTTGATATTTTTGCACTATTGACCACGAAATATGAGAATAGGGATATTGAATTGATGGTTGACCAAAAGTCCACTTGGTCAACAACTGATTTTGACTGTCTTCTAACAAAATGACCATTTTACCCCTTTTTCATCAATTGAACCCTTTCAAGCCAAAGTTGATGATCAAACTTCCAATGATAGATGCTCATGACTATGTAGAGAAGTATGGGATCAAGAATTGCCGAAAAATCTAGAGTTCTCCTGATTAAACTCTAAACCCTAGTTTTGATCATGTGTGATAGGAGATGGTGAGATGATTGCAATTGTGCCATGACCTACAATATAACATTCCAAAGGACAAAATGCCAACATTTTGAGGTTAGTTAGAAGCATACAAGTACAAGATATACAAATAAAAGTGCTTCAAGGTGCTTGGTGATTCCATAGGCAAACCTTAAGACAGGATGCAGTAGAAGATAAACCTCAAACCCTAATTTGTGATCTGATTGCATTGTGATGGTATTAGATGATAGAGGAATCTTAGGGGGGGAAATTAGGGTACAACACAAATCTAATGCAAAGACAAAAATAACTAAATATAAACACAATTACACATGCACTCCTTTAGGGTACCCCACTTCGATTTCCTTCAAAAAATAGTCATAACTCTCAAAACGTGAGAAGTTTTAGTGGCTACCCTCTGGTTCAAAAAGATCATAAGTCCCTCGATGACCCTATCGATGTTGCCTCGGTAAAAATATGATCTTAGAACCCTAGGGTAGTTACTAAAGCTTCTTGCCAAGTTGCCTTTGTGACTACAAAAACGTCCCTTCGAATGTCCCTCATACATCCAACGATAGGGCTACCTACTCACTAATAGTAGGATAGCGCTATCTAAAGGATAGGAGGAAAAGAACAGACCTTTTCGAGTATAAGTAGATAGTTTTTATATGTTGTGCTCAAAACAAACTTTTTTACACTTACACAAAAACCTTTCAAAACAACTTTCAAAGACATTTGATTTATCAACACTCTTGAGGACTGATACAAGAGTTGTCATGAAGTGAATCGCCGCACTAAGGCTTTCAAAAATGTTTTTCAAAGCACAAAGCACAAGTTATTTTTCAAATGAGCTAGCATCTAAGAGCCCGTAGATAACTACTGATGGAAAGGGTGCTAACACCTTCCTTTTCCATAATCTACCCCCCTTACTCAGAAAATTCTCGAAAAGGTCTTTTTCTGTTCTTTTCACCCTTTCCTTAATTTGGATAAAAGAAAAGTCGATGGCGACTCTTGCTTACTGCAACATTTGCAAACACAAACACAAAACCGGTATAACAGTTGGTTCTGCCACTATATCACAAACACCACTACAAACCGATCCAAATAAGTATGAAAGATAAGATCCATGTATTCCATAAATATGTTCGGCGCATTAGTAACACCGAAAGGCATCATCGAATACTCATAATGTCCATAACGCATTCTAGAAGTCGTCTTTTGGATATCTTCATCCTTCACTTTAATCTGATGATAACCCGACCTCAAATCAATCTTACTAAACACTCGAGCACCCACCAATTGATCCATCAAGTTATCTATTCTTGGAAGTGGATACTTGTTCTTAATCGTCACTTTATTTAATTGCCTATAATCAACACAAAGCCTCATACTTCTATCTTTCTTCTTTACTAGCAACAATGGGGCTCCCTACGGTGATACAGTTGGTCTTATAAACTTCTTTTCAAGTAACTCTTCCAACTGCTTCTTTAGTTCTGACAATTCAGATGCAGACATCCTGTATGGTGCCATAGAAACAAGTGTGGTACCAGGTACAAGATCAATAGCAAATTCAACTCCCCTCTCCGCCGGTACATCAGGAATTTCCTCAGGGAAAACTTCAAGAAATTCATGCACCACTCGCATTTACTCAATTACAACTTGATTCTCAACAAATAGCAACGCTATCAACGAGAACATCTGAGCCCCTTCTTGCATCAATTGCCGCAACTGTCTAGTAGAAAACAGACCAACTTCCTCTTCTTCAGGTGTAGAAAACCTCACCGACTTGCTATTACAGTTAATATGAACATAGTTATGCTCTAACCAATTCATACCTAGGATCACATCCAACCCACTTAAAGAAAAATAAACCAAATCAACAGCAAAGTCTCTATCAAAGATTGACAAAGGACACTTTAAAAACACAAGAGAAGTAGTCACTGATCCCTTGGATGGAGTATCGACGACCATCTCTTCATTCATAGAAGACAACACAAGACCTAATCTTTCAACACAATCAGCAGCAATAAAGCAATGAGTAGCACCGGTATCAATAATAGTAATTAAAGGAGTACTATTAATGAAACATGTACCTCTAATGAGTTAATCCTCATTAGCCGTATGATTCTCAACCAAAGCGAACACTTTACCACTAGTTTGCGCCTTCTTCGGCTTCTGACGCTGACTACCAATGTGTCCTTCTTCACCATAATTGAAGAAAATCATCTCTTTATGCTTGCACTCAGATACAACATGTCCAGTCTTACCACAACGGAAACACATCTTCACCTCAGTAGTACACACATTGCTCTTATGACTAGGTTTTCCACATTTGAAACAAACCACACCAACAGGAGCATCTCCCCCCACTAGTCCTCTGACCCTGAGAAACTTTTTGTTTACCTTTACCAACTGGGGCGTCATAAGGCTTACCACGATTTTGTTGGTGCTTACCCCTCTTCTCACTGATAATCTTATAATGAGCATTATTATCCTCTTCATAAATCCTACAACTATCAATCAAATCAGCAAAGACACAAATCTTCTGGTATCCAACTGCGTTCTTGATCTCTGGGCGCAACCTACTCTCAAACTTGATGCACTTCGAAAACTCAGCATTTGCCTCACTATAGTGCAGATAAAACATAGCCAATTCCGCAAACTTTACAGCATACTCAACAACCAACATACTCCCTTTCTTCAGCTCAAGAAACTCAATTTCCTTCTTACCACAAACATCTTCAGGGAAATACTTCCTTAGAAATTCCCTACAGAACACAACCCTAGTGATATTTTCACCTGCAGCTTCCAACTTCTGACACGTCTCTAGCCACCAGTCATCAGCTTCGACTGCTAGCATATGAGTTCCAGATCGAACCTTCTGCACTGAAGTAAAGTCCATCACATGGAAGATCCTCTCAATCTCTTTCAACCAATCCAACGCTCCATCAGGATTATACTTACCCTTGAAGGTAGGCGGATTCTCCCTCTAGAAGGTCGCCAAGCTACGAGATCCAGCATTCTCGTCAGAATTTGGCTGATTCTCCATAGCATGCGACATTGCTTCTAAAGCAGCAGCAAGTGCAACATCATTCCTTCCAGCCATCTCAACTTATCACTACAACATAAACGACAGTTAGAACTCAAGTTAACAATATTCGATTGTTAGACAAAACTACGGCTCGACAACTTGGTCGAACGGACCAACTTGCTCTGATACCAACTTTGTAACACCCCAATTCTACCCAACAATATATATGAAATCAGAGTTATAAAACTTCCACAACTAAATCAGGATGCTACAAATTCAACTTAAAACAATGATATTCATTACAGATACATAACACATTAAACTTGGATGAACCAACAACAACATAAATTAATCTTTTAAAACCAACAACTTTCATAACCACGCAGTGAAATCAAATATTCAACCCAAAGAATATAACATCTTTATCCAACTAAAACAACTTAAAATAATAGTTACTTAATGAACAACAACTTAAAGTGCAACAACTAAATAATAATAACAATAAAATAGCAAGTGTTCATCCCCCCGGGTGTTACGTATCATAGCAATGACACCGAATTGAACTACTGAAGGTAAACCGCCTTCACTCTAAATTACATGCACGTTACCCACATATGGGTAACATTCAAATAGAAGGGGGGAGATATCGGACATTATAATAGAACATATGATAAATAAAACATTAGGATCAGTTCATACATGTTCACCACTTCTCAGATTTTTAACAACATAAGGATAATCAGATCAACCAAACAACGACTCAAAATGTAACACATAATGCAACTTGTATTTATGCAAATGCATGTGGTACCAATTGAGCAGAACTCCCAACTTAAAAATCTACCAAAAAATAGAGGCATCAACAAGGCATAAGCCTTCAACATAATATTTTGCCAATCTAGACCAACTTAACGAGCATCAGCTCCAACTTTATATGCGATGTATGCGACACAACATGAATGTAGCAACAACAACAAACAACAACTTAACATAAATCAATGTTAGCCATAAGCCTACAACATCAACAACAATTCAACATCAATATAATTCAACTTTGGCCATAAGCCTACAACATAATATCTTCCAACATTAGGCACATCTAAATATAATTCATCAACCTGCAAATTTCTCAACTCATAACAACTTATACAGCACTGGTATTGACCAAACCAACATGTACGGGAAAAGGGGATAGGAAGAACTACTCCCCTCGACATGCACAACAACAAGACAGAATAACAACTAACTCAATACTCCTCGATAAGCACAGAAACAAAGAATAATAACAACTAACTTATGTTCCTTGATACAACTTGTAACTTCGTTTCGCTCGACAATAGTACATAACAACACACGTCATAACGACCACATCAATACAATTCATAACTTCCGACCAACTGCTTGGAAAACCACAGTAATGGGCAACTATATTTCCTATCAACAGATTTGTTCATTGTATAAGACAGTCACACAGAAACCTTCCTAACACAACCATAACAACAATTCCTAATTTCCTGCCAACCACTTGGAATATCACAAAGTCCTAACGACCATATCAACAGGTAAAATCTACATTAACCTAATAATCAATTATACCTGGCAATTATACAGACAACTCAAAACTCCCATAACATAAAAACCGGGCAACTTCCTATAACAGGTTCATTAAACAATCGTACGGTAACTCCCTAAACGACCACATCATGAGGAAACTGGCAACTTCAATAACAGAATCAAAAACATCAATGCACAATAGTCATACAAATTACCAAATCCCATATAATACACATCATCAATCCCATTATACAGTCAGAACCCCACCCTTACCTGGATTGAAGGTCGCTCCACCAAACTTCCCGCCGACAACTTTGCTTTGTTGTGCTCATCACCGGGCAGTTTTCTCCTCTCTTCGTGCGGCTTCACATGGTTAACACATAGAACTTCTTAATCACCAACTAAATCAAATACTTGTGTAAGCTTAACCTTATATCATCAATTTTATTGGTCCTAACTTATACACCCCCAATTTACTACTTCCAACCAATAACATAAGTCCAACACAATTATTCTATTAATTCCAACATTATAATTATTATTAATCAACTAATTAATTAATTAATAATAATCTAACAACTTATACCAACAATTCTCAATATCTCGCAACTTCAACAAATAATCCAAAAATAATTTAATTAAATTAACGAGCGTTACATTCGTCTTCGGCTTGGTAGATCGGATTTTCAAAGTCATGATTGGCAAAGCAAAATTATTATCAATGGGATCCATGGTGGGTATGGATCTGCAATTTGTTGTGTAGGTGTGTATAAGAACACATAGCTATTTTTGAAAGTAATAAAGTAAAAGAAAGACAAAGAGCACAAAATTTGAATGCAAACGTCTAATGATTTAATGAATAAAAATATGTGAATGAAATATGACAACCCTAACAAATGGACCGTTATGCCTCGGATAAGGAACAAGGCTTAAAGTTATTATTTTAAAATTACATAACCAACTTGAAAGCAAGAAAATAGAAAATAGCATTTACTCCCTACTAAAGGAGATTGGTATAACGTCTTCAGTCTTCCAATTGTTGAGCTTGTTGCCAGTGGTGGGAAAAATCCAACTGTCTAGGTCATAGTCATTATCTGCATCTTCTACCGCGTTGACTCCATTGTTGTTGATGCGGAATGGTGCTCTTCTAGCACGAGCGTGATGAACAACCCTCTAAGCCTCTGTAGTATAACCCAAACCAAATTTGTCAGACTTGTGAGGAATGTCGGGAAGCTGACCCCAAGTAGTGCAACCACTTTCTTCTACCACAACTCTAGCGTCTTTCAAAGAAGCCATTATGGGCGGAACCCTGGTAACTTTAGGAATAACAGAAACTTCTTCAGTAATGATAGTTATCCGAGGAATAACTTCAAAAGTTTGGCAGGGAGTTTTGATGAATTTGCCATCCATCTCAACATACTTGAATAAGTTCAAGTAACTCACCATGTACTCTTCTTTACCATAAATTGTAACAACCTTTCCCATGAATCCAAGGGCGTCCAAGTAAACAGGAATAGGCCGGACGAATGTCCATCACATAGAAGGTAGAGTTGAATATCTGTGAACCTACTTTTATCGGAAGATCCACCTCTCCGTGTACCATCCTCTTTGAACCATCAAAGGCTCTGACCATAATGTCACTGGGTTTCAGCACAACCCTTTCATAGTCAAGCCTATCTAAAGCACCCTTCGATAGAATATTTAATGAGGAACCCGTATCAACTAACACATGAGCTAAGGTAGTGCCCCTGCATTCAATAGAGACATACAAGGCCTTGTTATGGTTCCTTCCTTTGGAAGTCAAGTCAGCATCAGAAAATCCTAGCCCATTATGATTGGTCAGGCTGGCAACATAATTTTCAAATTGATCAGCAGAGATTTCTAGCGGTACATGCACCAACTTCAAGAACTTCACCAAAGCCTGAGCATGGGATTCAGAGAAAAACAAAGGGATAACATGGAGATCTTGGAGGGAGTCTATCCCAACTGTTCAACAATCTTGTAGTCACTCTTCCGGATGATCTTTAGTACTTCCTCCATCTCTTACTTGGAGGAATCTTCAGCGGTAACTTCTTTAGGTTCCCTAGTCTGGGCGGGCTCTATGATCTGTTCTTTGCACCGAGTCTCAGTAGTTAACTCGGCAGCAGTAACACAAACTGGTGTAGTAACAGTCTTCGGAGAGATTTTTGGAGAGAAAACCCTTCCACTTCTAGTAACTTTACTGGTCCCAACAATATTGTCCATGTTGGAATTAGTAACTTCAGTACCTTCACTTTCAATAGTCAATGGTCTTGCTTGACACCATGGTAGTAGACGTCGACCCCATAATTCCAAGGGATAGCCTTGTCAGAAGAATATGGGATTGGTCCGGGTGCAGTGAGTATCAGAGGAGCAACTCTAGGTCCAGGCGTAAACTTTACAGGGCCTTTGGCAGTGATTCTTATTGGAGTACCAGAAATTACAGATACCTCTCCCAGCTCCAAATCTTGAAACAAATTCTCCATATAGGGTATCTTTTCAACTAGTATTATATGGTTATCCATCAAACGCTGAATTCCTTCTCATAGCAGTTTGTAGCCATTGGGTTGGGTTGCACAGTAGTAGCATCTTTCAATGCAACCCAGAAATAAATCGATTTGCAACAAATTCTTCTTAATAATCAGGAGGGAGTAGTCAATTCACTTACATTATAAACATACTAAACATCATCAATAGCACTAATGTCTTTGTCGTACTTAGGCATAGGTGCAGTAATCACATTGGGGGTCTCGGGAGGATCAAATTCAATCTCTTTGGAGTCAATCATATCCTGAATTTTATTTTTCAAAGCCCAGCAGCTATTTATGTCATGTCAGGGACTTTTGGAATGATAAGCACACATGTTGTACCCCAAAATTTTCCCTTCCATTTTCTTCAAAAAAACATTCTTCTAAGGCTCTCAAGTACTCAAGGCTACTCAAGGGTTGACCAGTCAATTCTCCTTCTAAGAAAGGGGTCCACAACTAGGGTATTGTGTTTTTCAAGGAAGTTTGGTTTGCAAAGGTCTCAAGTGGTTTCCATGATTCTCCATAGGTTTTCAACAATGTTCATGTCAAAGTTTCAAGTCTTGCATCACAAGTTTGCTCAGTCAATGGCTAGATGATTGAAAATCAACTGTATTGGGTAAAAAGTCAACTATGGTCAACATACAGCCAAACTTCAAGATTTTTGGTCAACATCAACATTTTTAAGTGATATTCATCATTTGATCAATATTTGATCATGATTCCTCAAGGAAAGTCCTTAAATCATCAAAAGTCAAAAGTTGCCAAATTAGGGTTTCCTTAGGAGAAGTCAACTGAACTTTGACTAAGCATAACTTTCACATTCTTTTTCAACTTTTCCATAACCAAATCCCATTTTGAAGGGAATTAAATTCTCTACAACTTTGTATATGTATGCTCAAATCCAAAAAGTGCTTTATTTGAGAGATATGAGCCCATACATTACAAGTCATTTCAAAAGTCAACAAAAAGACACTTTTTATCCAGGCAACTTACATCAAGATAAAGTCTCCAAATTAAAAAATGATCAAAAGAGAAATTGAATAAGACATATTGAGCTTTTCAAAAAGTCTAAGATCATTTTAAAAAAATGAAAATTGAGAGAGTTATAACTATTGCAAATTGGGAAATTTTGGTAAAATGCATGAAATGCAAAGTGAGCAAACTTGAAATTCTAGACTAATGGGCCTAACTTTTGATGTTAAAACATATTCACAATGTGTTAGAAGACCTCTAAATTTATTCATATATTTTTTATGATTTTTATTTCTTTTATTTGAATTTTTATTCATTTAAATGCAAGTAAATTAAATAAAATATAAAATCATTGGGCCAAGGCGCATGGGCATTTGATTTCAATCACATGGAGGCCCAAGAACACATGAAAAACATGCCAAAACCGTGAAAACATGTTAGGAACAAGAATCTTCAAGTTTGAAATGTTTTTTTTAACAATTTTGGAAAGATTTCAATGTGTTTTTTTGCAATGAATTGCAACATGATGGCACAAGATTCTTGTATTGTTCTTGTTCCAATTTATTCCTCTATAAATACATGCCATACTCAAGTGCAAAGGACACAAAATCTACTCTAAAAAAATACTCCAAAATTTCAAAAATTCTCAAAACTAGGGCAAGTTGTAAACTTTAGTTGCAGCCACGATCAAAACAAACCAGCCTTTCCATTCACTTCCAGGAGCATTATAGGGTAAGTTTGGATCATTTGTATTGATTCAAAGAGCATGAAATAAGCATACATGCTACGCCGTTTTTCTTAATTTCTTGCAAATTTATTTTTCTGTTTTCATTTTGTTTTATTGCATACTACCACCACTAATGATCTTATAAGGTACAACAATGCAGGATATATTTTTGCTATTATTTCCCAATATTTGCAGGTTTATCATATAATGATAAAATCCCATTTTTCAAATGACAGCGCGCATGGTTCAGATGGAAAATGATGGAGACTGTAAATAAAAAGGTGTGGGTTCAAACCCTAGCGCCTGCACCTTTCTTTTCTTCTTTTCAATACTTTTTAACCCTTTTCTATTTTTCTTTTTCATTTTGTCTAATTAATTTAATTTTTCTTTTTAATCATTTTCTTTAACCAATAAAATCACAAAAAATATAATAAAATCAAAACTAGACTTTTAATAGGTTAATTTAATTTCTAGACAATATTTTTCTTAATTGGTTAATTAGACATAGGTTTCTTTTATAATTAATTAAATCTTTAATTTAGGTTTAAAGTCTATTTATTTTATAACTCAAATCAAACCAAAAATGCACAAAAAATTTAATTTCTAATCTTTTAGATGTTAAGATTTTTAAAAATAATTTTGCAAATATTTTGTATTTACTTTTGCTATTTATTTTATTAGAAACAAATGTATAGGTCGCATATGTTTTCTTGTAATCGTTTAGCGTTTAAATTCCCGCAAAGTTGTAAATATTGTAAATCCCCCAAAGCCATGTAATAGTTGTAGGTCTTTACTTTCCCATATTTTATTTTCTTGCGCCTATATTTTGTATGCTTTGTATGTATATATAACTGTTAGCTAAATAAGATTGTATGGAAAGATAATAATCAAATGCTAGAAAACCTAATCAAGACAAATTAACTGGAAAAAAATCACTTTTCACACACGCACCTCTAGGGTGACTCCACTTGTTGCCTTCAGAAAACAGTCATGTCCCTCAAACGTAGGGATACCGTTAACAAAGACTCTCGATTAAAAATCATCATAAAGATCATAGTCCCTCGATGACCCTTCGATGCTGCCTTCGGTAAATGATCTTTCCCCTCGATGTTTCCTACGAATACATGATGATAGTCCCTTAGAATTGCTAAAAGTATCCATATATGTTGCCTTTATGACTGTACGATGACCCGCGTTTGTCCCTCAAAATATCCAACGATAGGGCTTCCAACTAACCAATGTTAGGATAGCATTATCTAAAGGAGGGGGAAAAGAGCAAAAGACTTTTGAGTAGGTAGATAGTTCTTAATCGCTTGCTCGCGAACATTTCAAAACATTTTTCACACAATACACTTCTCTTCTAAAATATTTTCAAAACAAACATTTTGTATGCATTCTCAACTGATACGGGAATCATTACAAAATTGTCGAACTTAGGCATTTTCAAAATATTTTCAAACTTACACATTCGCTAAGCATTTTCAAAAGTGAGCTGGAGATTAAAAGCCTGTAGATAACTACAGATGAAAAGGGTTCTAATACCTTCCCTTTTCATAACCTACCCCCCTTACTCATAAAAATTCTCATAGGTCTTTCCTGTTCTTTTCACCCTTTCCTTTATTAGATAAAAGAAAAGTCGGTGGAGACTCTTGCTATCTGCGACATGTGCAATAAAATACAAAATCAAAAGTCAATTCTCCCACTATATTACAACACCTTACATTAGGATTGTACCGAGGAGAGGAGGTGTTAGGATTCTGTAGAGGATCTCTTAATGTTATCAGCTCTGCTTTCAATAAGTGTTGTAATGCCTGAGACAATGGCATATTGATCTTGGTAAATTGTCTCCTGGGTGCATCTGACCTATGCCGATTGCCTCATTGATGTGTTGCACTGGTGCGTGATTAGAGATTAGCACAACTCCTACAGATTGGTTGCAGTCACTTCTAGCACGACCATTCTGGCCATACACAACATTAGATTCCTTCTTACCGCTGAATGAATTCTTTACAGTACTCGAAGACGCGACCACCTGAATTTTTCTACTTTTGATTCCGCCCTCAACATGTTCCCATGTTAATATCAACTCAGTGAACCCGACTAAAGTGCTTCCGATCAGATGATTGAAGAAAGGACCTGTCAAATTTCCCATAAACATGTCAACCAGCTCCTTATTAGACATAGGAGGTTGGACTCTTCCAGCTAAAGCTCTCCATTTCTAGGCATACTCTTTAAAGCCTTTATTAGAGCCCATAGTCATACTTTGTAGTTACACACGGGTTAGTGCAAGATCAGAATTGTATTGGTATTGTTTGTGGAAAGCAGTTGCCAAGTCTTCCCAAGTACAAATGTTAGTCCCTTCAAGTTGATAGAACGATTCCAACTGTGCTCCTGACAAGCTTTCTTGAAAGAAGTGCACCCATAACTTCCTGTCAGTAGTGTGAGTTTGGATCTTCCGGACATAAGACCTCAGATGAAGCTTAGGACATGAAACAATGTCATACTTTGCAAAAGTAGTTACCTTGAATTTGCAAGGAATAACAACTCCTGAAACTAGACCCAAATCTTCAAAATACAACCCAAGCACTCTCTAGATCTCCATAACATTGAGATGATCTTCCAATTGTTTGTACTTTTCATCAGCAGGAGGATATTAATCATCTAAATAGTCTTCTTCATCAAAATACTGGCCAAAACCAAGGTTGCTTCCTTTCTCATCCTTCACACTCTTATCCTCTTCGCCCTAATTGTCAACTTCATTTGATGGGATATCATAACCTTGAGCTTGCTTGGGATGACTTCTAATGCTTCTTCCCATGTTAAGGATGCCAACTGGTTTTCTGGTCTTTTTCTTCCTCTCTTTGGTGATGAGGGTCTTCAGCTCTTCCTGTCCCTTGGCTAAGTTCAGAAATATTTGTTGGAATTAAGCATTCTGGGCCTGAAGATCTTTGACGGTTTGTTCGAGAGCCATCTTTTATTGAAATAAACAGCAAGAATATGAGAAAACTTGTCTTGGGAAAACCTGTTATGTAATGATATGTATGTCATGTAGATGCGTATGCAATGTTTTCAAGGATCTTGCAGGATAAACAAAAATGAAATGTTAGAAATTGAGTTTGGCTGCAGCTTTATCTAAAGAACTTCGCATCTTTTTCTTTGAATGTCCTTCTATAAGAATCAAGCTCACTGTGTCAAGTGGGTCCTAACCTCTGAATCAAGGAAATGTAATTTGATCTTTGACGGAATCTGGTAAGAGGAAAATAAATCCTCTTAGAAGTCTGGTTCATGATAAACCTGCACCAAAGGTCTCTAAGATCCTTGAAATGGTTAGTGTAAAATGATATGATATGATGTTATGATGTTGTCATGTTATGTTTAAACAAATAGAAAACACAAACAAATCACACAAGAGCCTTAGGTTTAAAGGCTTGTATGAGGTTCATAGGTAAGTACCCTTTTCTATTGAAGTTAAGTTAGCTTAACATGTCCTAAAATAGTAACCGAGTTCTAGGAGTCTCATATCACCGATCTTTCTCGCAGGTTTTATTTTAGCACGGCAACTGACTTGCCACCAAAATATCCCGAAAGTCGAATCTCAACGAGTGTAGTATCGAGTATCAACCAACCTTGGGTTACACCAAAGTCGGTTATCTCACTACCTTCTAATGGCCAAAATGGGTCAATTAAGGTTCTAAAGGCCAGTTAATGCTTATGACACCACGCGGAGGCTGTAATACGATGGGAGAATTGACTTGGTGTTTTGCATTTGATTGCAAGTATTACTGATAGCAAGAGTCTCCACCGACTTTTCTTTTATCCAATAAAGGAAAGGGTGAAAAGAACAGGAAAGACCTTTTGAGAATTTTCTTGAGTTCGGGGGGTAGGTTATGAAAAGGGAAGGTTTTAATACCATTTTCACCTATAGTTATCTATGGGCTCTTAATTGCTAGCTCACTTTGAAAATGCTTTGTGTTTGTGTATGTTTGCAAATATTTTGAAAATGCCTAAGTGCGGCAATTTTGAAATGATTCTCGTATCGTTGAGAATGTATACAAAATTTTCATTTTGAAAATATTTGGAGTGTTTGGAAATATGTTTGAAAATGCTAATGTAAATCAATTTTGCAATGATTCTCATATCGTTGAGAATGTATACAAAGTGTTTGTTTTTGAAAAGTGTTTTGAAAATAGTTGTTTTGAAAGTGTGAGATGTAAAGATTGTTTTAGTTTGTAAGCAAGCAATTACGATAAATCTACCTACTCAAAAAGTCTATGTTCTTTTCCCCCTCCTTTAGATAGTGCTATTTTACCATTGGTTGGTGTTGTACCCCAAAATTTGCTCTCTTATGTTTTCCAAGGTTCTCTCTTACATGGGTGGCCACAAACACTTGATCAAAGAAAAAATAAAAATATTTGAAGATAAACAAGGTCTTTGATTGGCATGTCAAAGGGTCTTTCGATTGGCATTTTGACAGGCTTAGATTGAGTTCATAACCTCCTCCAAGCTTTCCTCAAATTTCCAAGCTTCGATTGAAGCCTTAGCCTTTTGCTTGTTTGCGGTATACAAGCTTCGATTGGCCATGTGTTTCCTTTGAAACAGCCTCCTTCTATCCAAAAGGGAAAGGCCTCTTGTTAGTGCTCCTTAGATTGTACCATTGGCTTTACATGTTGGCTTGATTCACAATGCAATGGCTACCTGCATTCAAGCTTAATTCCTGCTTTGATTGGGCATTTGATTTCTTTAGAGCAAGGTTAATTCCTGCTTTGACTAGGAAAATTCTCCCTTTGTGTGTGCCTTCAGCGTACAAAGCAAGAATCCCATACAAATGCCCTTCGATCCACAAATAGTGGCCTCCTGCATGTATATTCTGAGTCACTATGCAATGGCTTCTTTTACGCTTGCTTTAACCTGCCTCATGCTAGCGCCCACAAGGCATTGGATGCCTTTGTGCCAGCTTCGACTGGACAAGGGTCCCCTTCGAAACAATTGTACACACTTCAACACGCATGATAGCCCATTCGAAGGATATACCTTAATGGGTCATTCGAAGAGGGCACAAATCATACATATGAAAGACACTCAAAAAGTCCCTTCGAAGGAGGCAACCAAAGGCCCATTCGAAGGGTACATAAAAGGTCTATTTAAAAGACCCAGTCGAAGGAGGCAACTTGAGGCCAATCGAAAGGCAGGGACTTAAGGCATTCGAAGGAGCCAAATGTGTCCAGGTTCATCCAAATTCAAAAAGGGACAAGTTCCCATGACTTTGGCAAAGTTAAAAAACATCATTCATGGCCTTAAAACACCAACTTAATGGTTGTTTACTCTTTTGCCTTCGTGTCCCCTCCACCCCCTCTATATAAGGAGACACAAGCCCAGGGGAACCATACACACTATATGCACACGCTTCCTCATAAGCCACAAAAATTGTCAAAAATCTCTTGAGTAATCCAAATCGAAGGAATCTTCAACAACACTCCACTCACTCCTTGAAGTTTGCAGAGAACGTGCCCAAGCACTAGGCATCTCCAACACCACAAATCCATACACCACTGTTGGTAAGGAAAAAGTAAGGAATCAAATTCCATTTTTCTTTGCATGTCATATTCATTCGATTTTCATTCATGATCGAAGGGTCTGGGTGTGGTACCCAGGCCTGTATTTGTTTCCTTTTGTTTCTAACACTTGTTGTAGATCCAGCATAAATAAGGCCAGTGCGCATAGAACCGAAGGACCTAGGCTTGGCACCCAGGTCATGCTTTTCATTTTGCTACCATATCTTTGTAGATGCAGCGCCCTCACAGGTGATCCATCAGGCCCTTCCAGCAACGCCCTCTGGATCGAAAGCCACACCCTTTCACTGGATCGAAGGGTAACACCCGTCACAGAATTAAAAGGTAACATCCCTCCTGAGTCCAAAATTCCATTTATCCCTGGATCAAAAGGCTGCTTCCCCTCTGAATCGAAAATCCCTTTTTCTCTCTGGATCGAAGGATGCCTTCTTTGTATTTTTTTTTCATTATTTCTCTTGTTAAACTAACCATTAAATCAAAATCACAAAAAATAAACATTAGCATAGTGTTTTATTAATCAAATTAAATTCTGTTAATTAACTAATTAATTATTTTAACCTTTTCCTTAATTTAAAATTAAATAGACTTAAGTTTTATTTTCTTTTATAAATAAAAAACAAACAAAAATATTTTTATTTCTTAGGATGTTTTTAGATATTATTTTCAATTTCACGCGCGTTTATTTAATTTCGCATTTTTATTATTAATGTACTTGCTCATGGTCTGTAATAGTAACTAGGACTTTACTTTCCACATTTCTCTAATGTACCTCTCACAAAGCCATGTAATAGCGTAAATTTAATTTCCGCATTTAAATTCCTATATATATATATATATATATATATATATATATATATATATATATATATATATATATATATATATATATATATATTAACTGCTAGTAATTAGGATTGTATGACACGACTAATAACAAAATGTTAGTAAACCTAACAAAAAGACAAAAAAATAACTGAAACATAACACACATGCACATATGCACCTCTAAGGTACGCCCAATTTGATTGCCTTCGGAAATAAAACAGTCCTGTCCCTCGAGAAAGGGACGCTTTAGCAAAGACCCATAAATCAAAAAATCATAGTCCCTCGATGATCCTAAAGTTGCCTTTCGGTAAATGATCTAGTCCCTAAACAGAAATTGCTAAAGCGTCTCTACATTGTTTCCTTTATGACTGTATGTCCCTTAGAATGTCCCTCATACATCCAACGATGGGGTTTCTTATCAATCAATGGTAAGTTAGCAACATCTAAAGGAGGAGGAAAATAATATTATACCTTTTTGAGTAGGTAGGATGCTCATAGTTACTCGCTTGCTCACAATAAAAAAATCATTTTCACACATACATTTTCAATTGAAACATTTTCAAAAGTCAAAAGCCCTTTGTACACATTCTTATAGAGATGAGAATTACTACAAAGGCACTTTTCAAAATCACTTTCAAAAACACATTCAACAAACACCTTTTTGAACTATTTTCAAAAACTAACAATTTTTACGCGTTCTTATAGAGACGAGAACCATTACAAAAATGTTTTTTCTAAATATTTTCAAACCCACACCACAAAGCACATTTTCAAACAAAAGCAAAGTGAACTAGTAAGCAACTAAGAGCCCGTAGATAACTACGGATAGAAAGGATGCTAACACCTTCCCTTACCATAATCTACCCCCCTTACTCAGAAAATCTCGAAAAGGACTTTTTTTGTTCTTTTCTCTATTTCCTTAATTTGGATAAAAGAAAGTCGGTGGTGACTCTTGCTTACCGCAACATTTGCAAACACAAACATAAAACCAGTATATAACAGTAGGTTCTGCCACCGTATCACAGAATTGGCGACTCTGCTGGGGATAAATAAAAAGTGTGGTTTACCTTAGAGTTAGTTCATTATTAAACTGCTTTTTTGTGATTTGTATGCTTTATCCTTGGAGGGTTTTTTGGGTTGTTACTATAGATCCTACACCCGAATCTGGGGGCATCTTTTTAGGTAAACAGAAATAGATCGTGGAGACTGTATGACATAGACCGATATGGTTGAAGCCGATAGCTATGTTGGTGTAACACTTTGGTTGGTACCAGTATCCCTTGTGTTGAATTGAGGAGAATACGGGGACGCCGCATGGTGTCGTGAAGCACTAATGGACCTTAGAACCTTAGTTTAACAAACTTGGCCATTATAAAGTAGTGAGATAGCTGGCCTCGGTGTAAAGCTGGGGATTGGTTGATACTCGATGCTACACTCATTGAGATCGGACTTTTGAGATATTTCGGTCGTAAGAAAAGATTGCTAAGCTGAAATAACGCTCGATAAAGAAAGATCAGTGATATTGAGACTCCTTAGAACCCGGTTACTTTTCTAAGACAAGTTGAACCAACTAAACTTCAAGAGGGTACTTACCTACAGACCCCATGCAAGCCTGAACCTAAGACTGCTTGTGTGACTTGTTTGCCTTCATTATCTAACAAATTGAACTCATTGCAGGGCTTTTTGCAGGACCCTGTTTGTATACATTATCCAATAAACTGGTTTTCCTGCAAGATATACTTGTCTTCATCACCCTAAATTTCGCTTGATGCATAGCATACACATCATAACATCATACCATAGCATTTCCTCAACCATTTCAAGGATCTCAAGGGCCTGTGGTGCAGGTTATGATGAACCATACATCTAACAAGGGGCAAGGGGATTTATTTTCCTCTATCCAATGTCGTCAAAAGACCAAAACAAGACAGCTTGAGTCAGAGGCTATGACCCACTCTACATGGTGAGCTTGATTTTCTTAGAAGGACCTTCAATGATATGAAGTTCTTCAATCAAAGTTGCAGTTAGATTCAGTTGTTAACATCTTCTTGTGTTTACCCCGTGAGATCCTGGAAAACATTGCATACGCATATTATACATGTCATTGCATAACAGGTATTCTCCAAACAGGTTTCTTATCTTTTCTCTGTTTACTTCAGCAAAAAGAAATGGCTCTTGAACAAACAGTTAAGGAACTTCAGGCACAGAATGCTCAATTCCAAGAAATGTTCCTGAATCTGGCTAAGGGACAAGAAGATCTGAAGGCTCTTATTCTTAAAGACCAGAAGAAAAAGGCAAAAAACCAGTTTGTGTTTTGAGTGTGGGAAGAAGAAGACCAGCTAACCGAGCTCTAGATTTCGCAACCCCATCAAAGGAGGGGGATATTCAAGAAGAGGGTGACGAGAAATCCGAGGAAGGAGCACCTTGAAGGTGACCAAGTTGAGTAGACGACCATGCCTCTCGGTGAATGGAGAGTTCTCAGGGATCCTTGAAGCCAGCTCCTTAAGTTGTGGAGGAATTCTTATAAGGTTGACTTGGATAGTTTTCTTGCGAAGTGAATCCATATCCTACAAAACAAGAACAAAGATGAATCTCCAAAATCCTTGAAATGGTTAGTGAATGCATATGATGTTCATGATGTCCATGATGTTATGTATAAGTATTCATATACAAGAAAAACAAATAAGTTCTTAGTTTAGGCTGACATGGGGTTTTATAGGTAAGTACCCTCTTGAATTTTAGTTGTCTTAAACCTATCCTAGTAGTAGTAACCTGGTTCTAAGGAACTCAATATCACCGGATTGTTTCCTTGGTCATTGTTTCAGCTCAAGCCTCTTTGATGGTGACAGAAATATCCCAAGAAACCAACCCTCAATGAGTGTAGTATCGAGTATTTCCCAACTTCGGACTGCACCAAAGTCGGTCATCTCACTACATCCTAAAGGCCAAGTTGGTCAAGTAAAGGGTTCTAGAAGTTCATTAGTGCTTCATGACATCACTCAGCGGCCCCGTATTCTCTTTGATTGACTCAAAGGCTACCGGTACCCACAAATATGTCACACTAACATAGCTATTGCTTAGACCATGTCAGTATACCCCGCACAGTTTCCACAATGCATTGCTATTTACCTATAATGTTTCCCCAAATCCGGGTGGAGGATTCAAACCCAAACAAAGAACCATAATTTAAAGCAAACAAGTCAAACAATGTAAGCAAATAAATTTGATTTAGCCCTAAGGAACCCCACTTTTATAATTTTCCCCAGCAGAGTCGCCAGTTCTGTGATACAGTGGAAGAACTGACTTGAGGGTTTTGTGTTTTATTGCAAATGTTGCGGTTAGCAAGAGTCGCCACCGACTTTTCTTTTATCCAAAAGGAAAGGTGAAAAAGCACAGGAAAGACCTTTGAGATGTTTTCTTGAGTTCGGGGGGTAGATTATGAAAAGAGAAGGTTTTATCACCCTTTTCATCCATGGTTTTCCATGGGCTCTTAGTTACTTTCTAGATCACTTGCTTTTGTTGTTTGAAAATGTGTTTGGTGTGGTTTTGAAAGTATTTTGTAAAAGAGGCCATTGTTTAGGCAATCTTTGTAATGATTCTCGTTAGTAAGAATATATATAAAGATGTTTGTCCTTTTGAAAATGTTTTCAATGTTTGTAAAATGTTTGGAAATATGTGTGTTTGTTTTTGAAAATATCAAGGGTAGTTATTTGGAAATAGAGCAAGTAACTAGAAGTAATCTACCTACTCAAATGTCTTTCTTATGCATTTTCTATTCCTTTGACATTGTTGTCTTACCATTGATTTGGTAAGCAACCCTATCTTTGGATGTAAACGGGACGGGCGTGGGTCATCGTATAACCATGATTAGAAATATTGCAAAGTATCTTAGCATTTTGAGGGACCAAGATCATTTTGTAAGGTAACTTAGAATAGCGTCAGTGAGGGACTATGATCTTATATTTGTTTGTTTTGCCAAGATACTTCGCATGCGTAATATGGCCATTTTTGTATAACGCAACCAAGTGGAGAAACCCTAAGGATGCTTGTGTGCAAGTGTGTTATTTTCATGCTTTGATTTTGTCTTGGATTTAGGGTTTTCTATTTGATTTGTTTTTATCTTGCCATACAAACCCTAATTACTAACATGGCATGTAAAGCGGTAAATTGCGTAATGTAAAGGTTACTAAGCTATTACAACAATTTATGGGAGGGGGAATACAAATTTGAATGGGGATTTGCAAGAATGTAAATCTAAATAAGTTATTACAACCAAATCGAATTTGTACGAATATTGGAATAAACAAATACAATATTTAAATATGCAATATTATGTATATGCAAAAAAAGATTTTGTTTTATTTTTTATGTGAAAAGGAATTTTAACCTAATCCTAAATATATAAGGAAAAGAAATTAATTCTTGAAAAGAAAAAAACAAAGTTAACCCTAATTTCTAGTTTAAAAGAAAATAAAGTTCTTATGTATTATTTTTTGTGTATTTACTGTATTAAAAATAATAAATAATATTGTATGAAAATATTTAGTTTTTATATGTTAAAATAAATATTTACAAATATATATAAAAATATCAAAGAAAAGATAAGAATATATCTAAATTTATTTTTACAAATTTATTTAAGAAAGATAGTTAGTATATATTAAAGATAAAATATATTTTTTATGTGAAAAATAAAAATAAAATAAAATAAAAATGCAATATTATCATATTTATATTCTTCATGATTTTTATGTATTAAAGAAAATATTTAATAAACAAAAATGAAAACAAAAACAAATAAATAAAATTTATGAAAATAGTTGGGCCAGGGGGTATCCTGAGCAATCAAGTGGTGAATGTTAGAAAAAAACATAAGGCCCAGCATGGAGGCCCAAACCTACAAAACAGCAAAAACTGAAAATGGAAAAATGTGAAAAAAAAACAAAAGGTAGCGCCAAGGTTCGAACCCAGGACCTGGGCCTAACCAGCGCGCTACCTTGCCACTGGGGTGGCTATACATCTATTGATTTATGTGAAACAAAAACAACATAACACAAACAAAGCCCTTGCCCTGTACTTCATCTTCTTCCTCAAGCTGGCCAGAAGCTTTGTAACTTTCTCATCTCTCAATAAAAATGGAAACTGATAACATGAATGTTGTAGCATTTTGCCTCATGATTCTAACCATGTAAATCATATAAGCTAACAATCAAAGATCAAAACGAATTTTAAAAGCCCTAAATTTAAACCTAATTTTTACAGGAATTTGAACTTCAAAATTCTCCCAACTCAGGCCAAATAAATGTAAGATATATATATATATATATATATATATATATATATATATATATATATATATATATATATATATATATATATATATATATATATATATATATATGTACAGCTTCGTAGCAATGAGGTCTACATTGTTTATTCTCAAATCGTGGCCAATGGATGCTTGTATGAAGAGATAGAAGTTGAGAATTTTATCTCTTTCAGTTGAAATCGTGAATGGAGTTTGAGTGAGTTTTATGAAGGCCTGATGATTGCTTGAGCTTGCTTGAACCTCCCTGAGTGTGTTCCAATCCTTGCCTTGCTTTGGAAGTGCTCAGAACTCTCTATCCAAGTCAACCTGCAAGATTTGAAAACAAAAATGGCAGATGATGAAGAAGGAGTTACAGTGCAAGGATAATGGTCTGGATCACTTAGATATCAAGTAGTTAAAGTGTTTTGATGGTTAAAACTTGAAACGCATGAGCCAGATGATGGATTGCTATGCTTATGCAAAAACTGCAAGTTTTGATAGTTTTCTGGTGAGAGGGAGTGTTTTAGTGTTTCAGGCCCTTAGCAATCAAGTTTCTAGTTGTAATGTGTTTGTATATTTGTATAGAAAAGATTTTAAGTCAGCTCCTCAACAGATTTGTGAGCCCTAGCCTTTTTGCACACTTTCTTGCTTTTGAAGCAAAGTGAATAGACAAGTCTTCTCATTCTTGTACTGGCTTGCTTACGGTTGGTATAAGCTTTGTACAATTTTCCTTAGATTTGTAGTACTTGTGTGTGCAGAGAAGACAGGTCCAATTCTCAAGATTTGTAAAGTTGCAAAAGTGAAGCTTTTTCAAAATGGCAATGGCCACTTTATGCCATTTAAGGAATTACAACTTGGACAAAGGCTCTTGAGCTTGAATTAAAGCTTTTTTAACTTATTAAGAATTAAATTATGAAGTGAGAAACAAGTTTTGGACCTGTAAAGCATGGATTGGGCAACATAGGTACTGATTTGAAATTTGTTCTTCATGAAATGGCTTGAATTCAAAGTGAGAAATTGCCAACTTCCTTTCTTTGATTCTCTCTACTCAAAAATGATCTTAAGGATTTCTTGTACATTTTGGAAATCTTGCAATGTTCTATATAACTCATATTTGAAATGTATTTAAAGACTCCTCTTGGAACTAGGTGAAAAATTGCCATGAATTTGGGTCCAAAACCTGCCTAAATTAGGGCAAAATTTCACTAAGTTATCTAGTTCATGAATATGTATTCATAAAATTATATCTTGAGATCCAAGCATCTTTATGGAAAAGTGTGTGATGCAAAGTTGTATATTTCATGGAGGACTACAACTTTCATGTTGGGAAATTTCCTTGAATCATCTTGTATCATGGTGAAAAATGGCTTAAAGTTGAGAAAAAATAATAAATTTTCTATACTTAGAAAAATTTCTAAGTTAAGAAAATTTCCAATTTTAAAACCTAATCTTCAATCCTTGATTTCTTGATGAACAAGTTTCACATTTTGACATGTTTTGATGAATTGTGACCCTTGGCACTTGACTTTGACCAAAAAGTCAAAGTTTGACTTTTCAGTATTCAGTTGACTTTTGATTAGTTTACTGCAAATTTCATCTGTCTATCCAATTGATTTGCAATGTTTTGAACCATATAATTAGGTCAAGATGATGCAATTGAATCCTTGGAATCATGCTTTAACTCAATTGGTCATTTTCTAGGTCAAAAATCAGAAATTGCCCTTTCTCAGTCAAAACCCTAATTTTGACCATTTTGCCCTTTTGATGATTTGATCAAATTTCTTGAGGAATTCTGATCCAAATTTAATCAAATGATACATATGAGTCTAGAATGTTTATGTGGATCAAAAATTATGAAGTTTGACTTTAAATTGGCCATGGTTGACTTTTTCCCTAATACAGTTGATTTTTAGGTCAACTGTCCAATTGACTGATCAAAAATGTGATTCAAGGTTTGAAATTTGTCATGAGTAATCTTAGGGGTTCATAATGATGTTTTAAAGTCATATGAAGCAATGATAGTCCAAGAATCCTTGTGCAAACTCAAACCCTAATTTTGGGTCAACAGTGTAAGATGAGATGTCTTGAGCTGACCAAACCCTAATCTAGTCTTGAGTCAAAGAGATCTTGTGAGAAAAGCCTTGATAAATAAGAGGGAAAATTTTGGGGTACAACAGTTGCCCCTGTTCAATCTTCTTAAGCCTGAAGAGTTAGATTGGCGAGTTTTACCATTCGTGACTCGAAGGTGAAAGATGATTGGACACTAGAGTGCCCAGAAATTTGCACTCGACGACGTGTAGTTAAGGGAATGGGCTTAAAGATGCCATTTGGAGAAGTGATAGAATCTTGTTGGAGATGGTCTTTTTAGATGCCATTCAAGAATATTTGTTGAATTGTAAGTTGTAAGCTGAAAAAATGAGTATCAGAATGGCGTCTGACTAGAGCGTATCTGAACTGTATTTAGATTTGAACTTTGAATGAGTATCTGAATGGCATCCGTGTTTGGAGCGTATCTGAACTGTATCTGAAAGTTGAGTCTGAATGAGTATCAGAATGGAATCCGTGTCTGGAGCGTATCTAAACTGTATTTGAACTTGAAATCTGAATGAGTATCAGAATGGTATCCGTGTCTGGAGCGTATTCGTACTTTATCTGAAGTCTGAAACTGAATGAGCATCAGAATGGCACCCGTGTCTGGAGCGTATCCGAACTGTATCTGAACTTAAAATCTGAATGAGTATCAGAATGGCATCCGTGTCTGGAGCGTATTTGCATTGTATTCTAATTGCATATTGTTAATGGTAGTTGTTTAATCTTATCCTGAAAAGGGTAAAATGTTAGCTGAAACACAAAGTTATGTTGCATGAAATGTATGATGCAATGCATTTGCTTTATCAATGTTTATGATATATGGATGCAATGTATGCGCATGTAAGCTGATTTGTTGTTATTGTTGTTTGATTGAGGAAAATAAATCCTTGAATGCTTATGAGGATAAGTTGAATTTTCATGTCTTGAAGTTGAAGTACTGACGAACTCTTGTTGAGGGAAGTCAATTCCATTGTCAGGGCAATGCCATTTACTGCTTGTAAGATCTGTCTGGGGAATCTTGAGAATTTTGACAATTCTTACTGGGAATTAATAATTTGAAACTTTGTTCCGCTGGGGATTTAAATGACGTATTGTGGGGATTACTTATGGAATAGCCTAGAGACGTTTTCCTGTCCTTTCAACTTATCAGTAATTTATCTTTCTCATTTTGTTTATTTGTAAGCAGTAATTATGTTCAAATGCATATGTTCATCAATGAATCATTGGACGTTTTTGCAAACAAAACACAAGTGTAAAGAAAAAGACAAATAGCTTTTGCACTTTCAAAGGGATATATTTGTATTGACTTTGAGTAAGTATTTTGTACAAAGGAGGCAATCATTCTAGTAAGAGAATGGTGCCATAAAAACAAGAAAAATTTATACAAAGAAAGATAGCTATGTGTAACAATCCCATGGGGTTCCCATTCTGCTATAGCCTTCGTATCTCTGAGCATCTTGTCTATTTGTTGCTTCGTCCAAAGATGATTGAATTGATCAGAAACTCCTGAGTTTGTCAGTGGAAGTCAAAGGTTGTCTGTGAAGTGATCCGACGGGACATAGTCATACGCTTTAATTCCCTAACTTTTTCCTGGACCTCCCTTCCGGGTTTTCAGTCCACCGGGAAACCCCTTTTTGCCCAAGTCGCCCTTTTGGGTTTTCAACTTGCCGGGTGTACAGATTTTTTTATTTTATCCCTAATTTTTTCCCAAACCTTTTTGGTTCGCCGGGATTCCCTTGTTTTTCCTAGGTGTGTCAACCTAGCGAGTCTCTTATGCGTAGTATCTTTTGACTATGTCCGCGTTCTCAAGGTGTGGCAGATCGTCGTTGTCCATGGTGGTCAAGATCATTGCCCCACCAGAGAATATGTTATTGATTACAAACGGTCCTTCATAGGTAGGAGTCCATTTGCCCCTGGGATCACTTTGTGGCAAGATGATAAGTTTGATCACCAGATCCCCAACTTGATATACTTGGTGTCTGACTTTCTTGTTGAAAGCCTTGATCATCCGTTTTTGATACATTTGACCATGGTAAACAGCAGTAAGTCTCTTTTCATCAATTAAGTTCAGTTGATCAAGTCGAGTTTGGATCCAATCGTCTTCATTCAAACCTGCATCCTTCATAATCCTAAGAGAGGGGATTTGGACCTCAATTGGCAAAACAGCCTCCATGCCATATACCAAAGAATATGGTGTTGCCTGAGTTGATGTGCGAGCCGTGGTACGATACCCGTGGAGAACGAATGGTAGAATCTCATGCCAGTCTTTATATGTGATTGTCATCTTTTGTATGATCTTTTTAATGTTTTTATTTGTATCTTTGACAGTACCATTCATATTTGGCCGATAGGGGGAAGAATTGTGATGTTGAATCTTGAATTGCTCGCACAAAGTGGTGATCATAGTGTTGTTAAGATTTGTACCATTGTCAGTGATGATCCTTTTCGGGATACCGTACTGGCAAATGAGGTTTTTCTTGATGAAGCGGGCAACAACATTCTTAGTAACGGAAGCGAAGGAACCTGCTTCGACCCACTTTGTAAAGTAATCAATGGCCACTAGGATGAAACGGTGTCCATTGGAGGCTGTTGGCTTGATCTCCCCAATCATATCAATTCCCCACATAGCAAAGGGCCAAGGAGCCGTCAAGACATTAAGAGGAACTGGAGGTATGTGCACCTTGTCAGCATAAATTTGACACTTATGACAGGTCCGGGAGTGTTGATAGCAATCTTCTTCCATGGTAGACCAATAAAAGTTTGCTCGTGGGATTTTCTTTGCCATCGTATGCCCACTGGAGTGAGTGCCAAAAGTACCTTCATATAATTTAGCCACGATCTTTTCCGCTTCAACCTTATCCACACACTAAAGCAGAATGGAGTCATGATTGCGTTTATACAGGATGCCATTACTAAGGAAGAACTTAGCAGAGAATCTCCTTAAGAACTTTTTATCATCGATTGAAGCTCCTTCAAGATATTCTTGAGCCTCGAGATACCTCTTGACTTCATGAAACCAAGGATGGTCCACTACCTTTTCAGTGTTAATCTCATGACAGTGTGCTGGTTCATCCATTCGTTCGATGGTGATCTGGGGAGCCTCGTTATCCCAATTAAGTTTAAACATAGATGACATTGTGGCTAGAGCATCTGCTAGCTGATTTTCTTCTCGCGAGAAATGCTCGAAGGTAATCTCCTCAAAATGTGGTAGCAATGTCAAAACATGTTATTTGTAAGGGATAAGATTTGGGTGTTTAGTGTCCCATTCCCCTTTGATCTGACTGATGACCAAAGCTGAATCTCCAAACACATCTAAAGATTTGATTCCCAAGTCTATGGCAGTTCTGAGACCAAAGATGCATGCTTCGTACTCCGCCGTGTTATTCGTACAGTTGAAGCAAAGTCTGGCAGTAAAAGGAGTATGACACCCTTCTGGAGATATGAGTACAGTGCCGATGCCATTACCAAGTGCATTGGAGGCCCCATCAAAGAACAGGGTCCATCGGGATCCTTGTTCAGGTCCGTCATATGGTCTAATTTCTTCACATTTGTCTAATGTCATGATGTCTTCATCTGGGAATTCAAACTTCATGGACTGATAATCTTCTACAGCTTGATGGTCAAGATGATCAGCTAGCGCACTGCCCTTTATAGCTTTCTGGGTAGTATATTGTATGTCATATTCTGTTAGGATCATCTTCCATCTAGCTATCCTTCCAGACAGAGCAGGCTTTTCGAAGATGTACTTTATCGGATTCGTCTTAGATATCAACAAAGTAGTATGAGTCAGCATATACTGTCTTAGCCGACGAGCAGCCCATGCCAGAGCGCAAAAAGTTTTCTCGAGCAGTGAATATCTGGTTTCACAATCGGTAAACTTTTTGATCGGGTAGTAAATAGCGTGCTCTTTTCGGCCAGACTCGTCATGCTGCCCCAATACACACCCCATTGAGTTCTCTAAAATGGTCAGATACATGATCAGTGGTCTTCCTTCGAATGGTGGCATCAAAACAGGAGGCACTTGTAAGTACTCTTTGATCTTGTCAAAAGCAACCTAGCATTCAGCGTTCCATCTGACTACTTGATCTTTCTTCAATAGCTTGAAGATTGGCTCACAAGTAGCTGTTATGTGAGAAATGAATCTGGCAATATAGTTCAGGCGCCCCAAGAATCCTCTGACTTCCTTCTCAGTACGAGGAGCAGGCATTTCTTGAATCGCTTTAACCTTGGCATGAAGAACCTCGATGCCTTTGTTACTGACGACAAAACCTAAAAGTTTACCGGACCGTACTCCGAATGTGCACTTGTTTGGGTTCAACCTTAACTTGTTTTCCTTCAATCTCTCAAACAAATTTTGCAAGTGATCAAGGTGTTCTTCTTCTGTTTGTGATCGGGCTATCATATCGTCTACGTAGACCTCTAATTCATGATGTATCATATCATGAAACAAAGCTACCATGGCGCGCTGATAGGTGGCCTCAGCATTCTTCTGTCCGAATGGCATCACTTTGTAGCGGAATATGCCCCGCTGTGTGACAAATGTGGTTTCCCCATATCCTCAGGTGCCATTTTGATTTGATTATAACTTGAGAATCCGTCCATGAAGGAAAACACTTTGTGATGGGTCGTATTGTCAACCAGGATATCTATGCGGGGAAGTGGAAAATCATCTTTAGGGCTGGCCCTATTCAAATCTCTATAGCCCACGCACATTCGTACTTTGCCGTCTTTTTTAGGCACGGGAACAATGTTGGCAACCCATTGGGGATAGGAAGTGACAGCCAAGAATCCAGCATTGAATTGTTTCATGACTTCCGCTTTGATCTTCTCTGACATATCAGGTCTCATGCAGCGGACTTTTTGTTTTATAGGTGGACAGTCTTCTCTTGTTGGCAGACGATGTACCATGATGTCTGCATCAAGTCCTGGCATGTCTTCATATGACCAAGCAAAGATCTCAACATAATCACGCAATAGTTGAATCATACGCTCCTTGACACTGGGCTCTAGATTGGCACCCACCTTGATTTTTCTTCTATCCTCCTTGGTACCCAATTTGATTGTATCCACTGGTTCCTCATGAGGTTGAATAGCTCTTTCCTCTTGTTGTAGTAGTCTAGCCAGTTCCCCTGGTACTTCACAATCTTCCTCACCTTCGTCTTCGGCTTGGTAGATTAGATCCTCAGAGTCACAAAAGGCCATAGCAGTATCGTTACCCATGGGATCCGGAATGGAGGGGTACCTGCATTTGTGAGTGTGGGTGTGTGTAAGGGTATAGCCATCCTTAAAAATAAAATGTAAAAGAAAAACAATGAGCACAAAAAGTTTGTATGTGAAAAACGTCCATGATTCAATAAATGTCATATGAAGATGAAATAAAAAGCCTTACAAATGGACCATTGTGCCTCGGGCAAGACACAAGGTTTAAAATGTGCGAATTATTTGTGAATATTACAAGTCCAACAAAAATGTAAAAGATAAATTACTGAGGGATGAAATTTATTGGGACAAAGTCTCTGGCTTCCCAATTGTGAAGTCCTATGTTGATAGTAGGAAAGATCCAATCCTCCAAGTTGCAATCCTCTTCACCATCTTCCACTGCATTGACCTCTCGGTTGCTAGTCTTCAAGGGTGGCCCTCCCGCACGGGCACGGCGCACAGCCTTCTGAGCACTTGAAGTAAACCCTAAGCCAAACTTGTCAGATTTATACGGAATATCCGGAAGTTTCCCCCAGATGGTGCATCCACCCTCCTCTACTACTGCCTTGGCGTCCTTCAGAGATGACATCCGGAGCGGAGGTCTTGTGATCTTGGGGATCTGGGATACCGCCTTGGTTATTGCTACCTCTTGAGAGACTTCTTCGAAATATTGAAAAGGAGTTTCAATGAACTCGCCGTCCAATTCCATATACCGGAAGGAATTGAGGTGGCTAATCATATATTCTTCTTCTCCGTGGACAGTGATAATCTTTCCCTGGACCGGGTACTTCATCATCTGGTGCAGTGTGGAGGTGTCAGCATCGGCATTATGGATTCATGGTTGTCCTAGCAGATAATAGTAAGAGGGGTGGATGTCCATTACATAGAAGGTTGAGTTGAAATTTTGAGTCCCAACCTTTATGGGGATGTCCACCTCCCCGTGGACCATCCTCTTTGAGCCATCAAATGCCCTTATAACTATGTTACTGGGTTTCAACGTTAATCCTTCGCAATCTAGTCTGTCAAGAGATTTCTTCAGTAAAAAATTCAAAGATGAGCCAGTGTCCACCAAGACGTGGGCCAGAGTTGTTCCTCTACATTCCACAAAGACATGCAATGCTTCGTTGTGCTTTCTTCCCCTTGGTGTCAGATCAGCATCTGAGAAGCCTAGACCGTTATCCACCGTCAAACTGGCCACACAATCTTGAAATTGGTCAGCCGATGTCTCTTGAGGCACATGGGTTGTCTTTAGGAACTTCACCAGGGCTTTCGCATGTGCCTCGGAGCACAGTAACAATGCCAGCATGGAGATTTTGGATGGAGTTTTCCCCAACTGTTCAACTACGTCATAGTCGCTCTTCTTTATTATTCTCAGGATCTCCTCCATTTCCTTCTTGGAGGTTTCGAGGATAGTCAGTGGTTGAGCCTTCATCCTGACAGGCTCTTCTTGAATACTTTTCCCTCGAGTTTCAGCAGTAGGAACGTTGGTAGGGATAACAGCATGGGTTGTGTCGTCTTTGTCAACAGGAGCACTTGCAGATATAATTATTGGTACGGTGGTAACCTTCGAAACAACCACGGGTCTAAAAACTGCCTTTGGAGGGGCAATTTCTGGAGAGAAGATTCTACCGCTATGGGTAATCTTACTGGTTCCGGCAATATAGCTAATGTCAGGGTCTTCTTTTTCGGAGCTCATCTCTTCGGTGGCCAGCCCATCTTGTTTGATATCATGGTAGTAGATGTCTCCACTATAATTCCACGGCACAGTTTTGTCTGATTCATACGGGACCGGCCCGGGCATTGTGATTATAAGAGGAGTAGTTTTTTGGAACCGATGTAATTCTAATAGGTCTTTTGGGGACCTGGGAGAATTGGAGGATATGGTTATGATTGAAACGTCTTCAACAAGAACAGGTGAAACAGGAGCACTTTCAAACAGAATCTCTTGGTTGTCTGTCAAGCGTTGAATGCCTATTTTCAACAAAAGGCAATCAGTTGGTGAGGATAAGCAAAGATGGCAGTCTTCATTACAACCCGGGAATACACCAGCTTTCAACAAGTTTATCTTAATGATTGGGAGTGGAGTCAAGAGTTCATCGATTGTGGTAGTAAACAAATCTTCTTCGATAGCATTAGTGTTGTGACCATGCCTAGGCATAGGAGCAGAAATGACGTTTGGCTTCTCGGCTGCGTCAAACTCAATCTCTTTTGCATCTATAAGGTCTTGAATCTTGTTTTTCAGCACCTAATAGTTGTTAGTGTCATGACCCGGACTTTCGGAATGATATGTGCATCTGGCATTTGGGTGATAATAAGGGGACGATGTGTTGGGGTTTTTTGGAGCTTCTTTTAAAGTTACCAAGTTGGACTTCAGAAGGTGCGGTAAAACCTGGGATAGAGTCATATTGATTCTGGTGAATTTCTGGACTGGCCTTTCCACCCTCAGTTGATTACTTCTTGGTTGATCAAATGTAGGCTTTGGGATCATAACAGCTCCTACCATTGGTCGGCGTTCAGCTCTCCCTTGGTTCCTTTATGGATAAACAGCAGATACCTCCTTCTTCCCAGTGAAATGATTTCTCACAGTTGTAGAGGCAGATGAATCCTTCTGAATCTTTCCACTTTTTATGCCAGCTTCCACCCTCTCTCCAGTTAGTATTAACTCAGTAAATCCTGCAGATGAGCTTCCAATCAGATGGTTGAAGAAAGGGCCTGATAGAGTTCCTAAGAACATGTCCACCAACTCCCTTTCAGACAGAGGGGGTTATACTCTCCCAGCTAGATCCCTCCATTTCTATGCGTAATCTTTGAAACCCTCATTTGAATCCATAGCCATACTCTGAAGTTGAGTACGGGTAGGCGCCAAATCTGCATTATACTGGTATTGCTTATAGAAAGTTGCGGCAAGATCTTCCTAGTTATGGACGTCAGCCCTTTCCAATTGGTAAAACCAATCGAGTTGTGTTCCAGATAGGCTATCTTGGAAAAAATGCACCCACAAGTCTTTTTCGGTGGAGTGCGGCTGGATCTTTCTCACATATGATCGGAGGTGCATCTTAGGACATGACACCCCCATCATATTTTGCAAACAACGACACTTTGAACTTCGGTGGGATCACAATTCCCGACACTAGTCCCAATTCTTCAAAGTCCAGACATGGTACCCTTTATATTTCCATAGAGTTCAAATGCTCTTCAAGATGTCTGTACTTATCATCCGCTGGAGGATATTGTTCCTCGGATTAGTCTTCCTCTTCTTCCTCCTCCTCAGATTCTGACGGAACCGTTGTTTCCTTTCCTTTTCCTTATCCTTCATTAGATGTTGTTGCGAAATTCAAGGTTCTTCTAGTTTTTCCTTGAAACCTTCTCCCCATGATTACAACATCGATCGGTTTCTTCTCTTTCTTCTTCTTCTCTTTGGCCAACAGAGTCTTCAACTCCTCTTGTCCTTTGACCAGGGTTGTGAGTAACTGTTGAAACTGCATGTTTTGAACTTGAATATCTTTGACTGTCTGTTCGAGATCCATCTTACTGAAATAAATAGTAGAGAGATGAGTAAACTCGTTGCAAAGGACATGTTTATGTTATGATGAACGATATACGCATATGTAATGTTTTCAAGGATTTTAAAAGATTCAAGTTCGTTTTAGACAAAAAGAAACACACGTTATATTAATAAGATAAAGTTTGAGTACATCAATGCCCCTTGGGCTAAATAATAAAAAACTCTAAGATAAAAAATTAGTGTGCATCCTCTTTGGTGCAATGTAGGCATTTAGAGTCTGCTCCTCATGAAGTGGCCCAGTGAGTTCCAAAACCTTCTTCTCTCTTGCGTAGAATTGGGCTTCGAAAGTATCTCGCTCTCCTTTGAGTTGTATCCAATCCCTTTGTAGTTCTTCAATAGATGTGGGCATGTCAGGATGTAGGATAGTGTATGGAACTTCTCCTTCCTTAACAGTCTCAATAATCACTGGGAGAATGGAAGGATAAGGCATCATAAGACTTTGAGCGTGGGTTCGTACCCACTTGAGGTAAGGCTCAAGAGGTATGGAATTCTTGTGTCCCAAAGTCTTGCTATCCACCTTGTTTAGCATCCTCCAAGCTCGAATTAATCTCTGGCGAAGACCTTGATTGTCGTTGTCATAGTCGAATACCAAGCCTTGAATCAGCATCTCGTGTGGGCCATCCCTTCGGGCATAACCAAACTGTCTTAGAGATAAACATGGGTTGTAGGTGATGCCCCCCCCCCCCCTAATGCCAAGTAGAGCGACATTAGGGAATTCTCCACAACGGTCAACAATGATAACATTCTCTTTGGATCGGGAGCACTAATGAATATCTGAATGTTTGAGCATCATTAACCTTTGTGACCACCTTAATCCTTGCTCATTCTTTAAGACTGATTGGGGAAGATGAGAAATAAACCATCTTTCCAGGAGAGGAGTGCAACACATAAGGACACCTCTTTTCCTCATTGTACGAGTGTGAAAAGAGTGTAGGATATCTCCAAGCAATGTAGGCACCGGATTGCGTGACATGAAGATTTTGACGGTACTCACATCTATGAGTTGGTCAGGATTGGGGAACAAGACCATCCCATAGATAAGAAGAGCCATAATTTCCTCAAAAGCTTGTAAGTCTAAGGAATTCCAACAGCTTTGGGCTTTCTCAAACAGAAACTTTGCTAAGAAGCCTTTGACACCACTCCTAGTTTCCCAATGAGTTGTGACATCAGATGAGTGCAAGTGCAGAGCTTCAGCAATCTCTTCTGGCTTTGGGTCTCTTTTCGTACCGTTGAAAGGTAGTTGATTGAGAATAGGAATCCTCAAGAGTTGAGATAATTCCTCCAAAGTGGGCACAAGCTGATAGTCGGGAAATGTGAAGCAATAGTGCAAAGGATCAAAGAACTGGAAGAGAACCTTCATCATATCCTTATGTGTGTTAAAGGTGACCAATTTGAGTAGACGTCCATGCCTCTCGGTGAATGGAGAGTTCTCAGGGATCCTTGAAGCCAGCTCCTTAAGTTGTGGAGGAATTCTTGCAAGGTTGACTTGGATAGTTTTCCTGCGAAGTGAATCCATATCCTACAAAACAAGAACAAAGATGAATCTCCAAAATCCTTGAAATGGTTAGTGAATGCATATGATGTTCATGATGTCCATGATGTTATGTATAAGTATGCATATACAAGAAAAACAAACAAGTTCTTAGTTTAGGCTTGCATGGGGTTTTATAGGTAAGTACCCTCTTGAAGTTTAGTTGGCTTAAACCTGTCCTAGTAATAGTAACCGGGTTCTAAGGAACTCAATATCACCGGATTATTTCCTTGGTCATTATTTCAGCTCAAGCCTCTTTGATGGCGACCGAAATATCCCAAGAAACCAACCCTCAATGAGTGTAGTATCGAGTATCTACCAACTTCGAACTGCACCAAAGTCGGTCATCTCACTACATCCTAAAGGCCAAGTTGGTCAAGTAAAGGGTTCTAGAAGTTCATTAGTGCTTCATGACATCACTCAGCGGCCCCGTATTCTCTTTGATTGACTCAAAGGCTACCGGTACAAATATGTCACACTAACATAGCTATTGCTTAGACCATGTCGGTATACCCCGCACAGTTTCCACAATGTATTGCTATTTACCTATAATGCTTCCCCAAATCCGGGTGGAGGATTCAAACCCAAACAAAGAACCATAATGTAAAGCAAACAAGTCAAACAATGTAAGCAAATAAATGTGATATAGCCCTAAGGTAACCCCACTTTTATAATTTTCTCCAGAAGATTCGCCAGTTCTGTGATACGGTGGGAGAACTGACTTGAGGGTTTTGCGTTTTATCGCAAATGTTGCGGTTAGCAAGAGTCGCCACCGACTTTTCTTTTATCCAAAAGGAAAGGTGAAAAAGCACAGGAAAGACCTTTGAGATGTTTTCTTGAGTTCGGGGGGGTAGATTATGAAAAGGGAAGTTATTAGCACCCTTTTCATCCATGGTTTTCCATGGGCTCTTAGTTACTTTCTAGATCACTTGCTTTTGTTGTTTGAAAATGTGTTTGGTATGGTTTTGAAAGTATTTTGTAAAATAGGTCATTGTTTAGGCAATCTTTGTAATGATTCTCGTTCGTAAGAATGTATACAAAGATGTTTTTCCTTTTGAAAATGTTTTCAATGTTTGTAAAATATTTGGAAATGTGTGTGTTTGTTTTTGAAAATAGCAAGGGTGGTTGTTTGGAAATAGAGCAAGTAACTAGAAGCAATCTACTTACTCAAATTCTTTCTTATGCATTTTCTATTCCTTTGACACTGTTGTATTACCATTGATTTGGTAAGCAACCCTATCTTTGGAAGTAAACGGGACGGGCGTGGGTCATCGTATAACCATGATTAGCAATATTGCAAATTATCTTAGCACTTTGAGGGACCAAGATCATTTTGTAAGGCAACTTAGAATAGCGCCATCGAGGGATTATGATCTTATATTTGTTTGTTTTGCCAAGATACTTCGAATGCGTAATATGGCCATTTTTGTATAACGCAACCAAGTGGAGAAACCCTAAGGATGCTTGTGTGTAAGTGTGTTATTTTCATGCTTTGATTTTGTCTTGGATTTAGGGTTTTCTATTTGATTTGTTTTTATCTTGCCACACAAACCTTAATTACTAACATGGCATGTAAAGCGGTAAATTGCGTAATGTAAAGGTTACTAAGCTATTACAACAATTTATGGGAGGGGGAATACAAATTTGAATGGGGATTTGCAAGAATGTAAATCTAAATAAATTATTACAACCAAATCGAATTTGTACGAATATTGAAATAAACAAATACAATATTTAAGTATGCAATATTATGTATATGCAAGAAAAGATTTTGTTTTATTTTTTATGTGAAAAGGAATTTTAACCTAATCCTAAAAGATATAAGGAAAAGAAATTAATTCTTGAATAAAAAAACAAAGTTAACCCTAATTTCTAGTTTAAAAGAAAATAAAGTTCTTATGTATTATTTTTTGTGTATTTTCTGTACTAAAAATAATAAATAATATTGTATGAAAATATTTAGTTTTTATATGTTAAAATAAATATTTACAAATATATATAAAAATATAAAAGAAAAGATAAGAATATATCTAAATTTATTTTTACAAATTTATTTAAGAAAGATAGTTAGTATATAGGGTTAATACCTATTTTCACCCCTGACATATGGGGTGTATTTGAAAAACCCCCCTGCCAAAAAAAAAGTTCCAATTGTTACCTTGACAAATTTTAAAAGTTTCAGTTTTTACCTTGAGGATGCCACATCACCTAAAAGGCTGATGTGGCTTATATTTTTGTTATATTTTTATTATTATTTTAATGACATGGCTTGATTAGTTGTCATTTTTAATTAATTTTTAATTTGTAATTAGATATGGCATTTATATTAATATTTTATTAATTGAGTGTTAATTCAAAGTTAAAAAATTTTTGTCCTTCAACAGGAATCGAACCATGGACATACTGTCTGCAGTGAACGCTTCTTACCACTAGACCAATGCATTTTCTTTGTTACATATATGCATCAATAAATATTCATATCATTAACTACCAATTTCGTCAAATGCATCAACTCAACCAACCCATTACACTTCAATCTCATCATTTCTCATTTTTGTCGTCAAGGTTTCCCCTTTCATGCTCTTGAATCCTTCTCCTTTATGCACACCAATGTTGTTTCCTTAGATACATACGCTTTGTGTACCACTTTGACCGCTTCATCTAAACTCCAACACTTCAATTTTGGAAAACGGATACATGCCCACGTGACCAAATCTGGTTTCTTTTCTAGTGTCTTTGTCGCTTCTGCTCTTATTCATTATTACTCTAAATCCATTAATGTGAAAGATGCAGCTCTCGTGTTTGATGAAATTCCTGACAAGAATACTGTCTGTGCAAATGCACTTTTGTCTGGTTATTCTCAGGCTGGGCTATGGATTAAGGGAGTCCAATTGGTTAGGAAGATGCCTGTGTTGAAATTGAAGTATGATCACTTTACGTGCTTGCACTGGATTATCGTTTGTTGAAATGGGTAGACAGCTGCATAGTCTTTTGCTCCGTACTATGCCTGATATAGAGAGTGATGTGTTTATGCAGAGTGCCTTGGTTCAGATGTATGGAAAATGTGGAATGGTAGAGAAGGCTAGGCTGGTTTTCAAGTTGGATGGAATGGAGATTCAAAATGAAACAACTAGTGACCTTGTGTTATGGACTTCGATGCTTGGTGTGTATGGTAAAAATGGGCGTTATAAGGAAGTGATTGATTTGTATAGGGAAATGTTGCATGAAGGAATCAAACCTGATGGAATCATTTAATATGTTAATGATATCAATATTTATTGATGCATATATGTAACAAAGAAAATGCATTGGTCTAGTGGTAAGAAGTGTTCACTGCAGACAGTATGTCCGTGGTTCGATTCCTGTTGAAGGACAAAAAAAATTTAACTTTGAATTAACACTCAATTAATAAAATATTAATATAAATGCCATATGGAATTACAAATTAAAAATTAATTAAAAATGACAACTAATCAAGCCATGTCATTAAGATAATAATAAAAATATAACAAAAATATAAGCCACATCAGCCTTTTAGGTGATGTGGCATCCTCAAGGTAAAAACTGAAACTTTTAAAATTTGTCAAGGTAACAATTGGAACTTTTTTTTTGGCATGGGGGGGTTTTCAAATACACCCCATATGTCAGGGGTGAAAATAGGTATTAACCCTAGTATATATTGAAGATAAAATATATTTTTTATGTAAAAAATAAAAATAAAATAAAATAAAAATGCAATATTATCATATTTATATTCTTCATGATTTTTATGTATTAAAGAAAATATTTAATAAACAAAAATGAAAACAAAAATAAATAAATAAAATATATGAAAATAGTTAGGCCAGGGGGTATCCTTAGCAATCAAGTGGTGAATGTTAGAAAAAAAACATAAGGCCCAGCGTGGAGGCCCAAACCTGTAAAACACCAAAAGCTGAAAATGGAAAAATGTGGAAAAAAAACAAAAGGTAGCCCCAAGGTTTGAACCCAGGACCTGGGCCTCACCAGCGCGCTACCTTGCCATTGGGGTGGCTATACATCCGTTGATTTATGTGATACAAAAACAACATAACACAAACAAAGCCCTTGCCCTGTACTTCATCTTCATCCTCAAGCTGGCCAGAAGCTCTGTAACTTTCTCATCTCTCAATAAAAATGGAAACTGATAACATGAATGTTGTAGCATTTTGTCTCACGATTCTAACCATGTAAATCATATAAGCTAACAATCAAAGATCAAAAATAATTTTAAAAGCCCTAAATTTAAACCTAATTTTTATAGGAATTTAAACTTCAAAATTCTCCCAACTCAGGCCAAATAAATGCAAGATATATATATGTACAGCTTCATAGCAATGAGGTCTACATTGTTTATTCACAAATCGTGGCCAGTGGATGCCTGTATGAAGAGATAGAAGTTGAGATTTTTACCTCTTTCAGTTGAAATCGTGAATGGAGTTTGAGTGAGTTTTATGAAGGCCTGATGATTTCTTGAGCTTGCTTGAACCATCCTGAGTGTGTTCCAATCCTTGCCTTGCTTTGGAAGTGCCTGAAACTCTCTATCCAAGTCAACCTGCAAGCTTTGAAAACAAAAATGGAAGATGATGGAGAAGGAGTTACAGTTCAAGGATGATGGTATGGATCACTTAGATATCAAGTAGGTAAAGTGTTTTGATGGTTAAAACTTGAAACGCACGAGCCAAATGATGGATTGCTATGCTTATGCAAAAACTTTAAGTTTTGACAGTTTTCTGGTGAAAGGGAGTGTTTTAGTGTTTCAGGCCCTTAGCAGTCGTGTTTCTAGTTGTAATGTGTTTTTATATTAGTATAGAAAAGATTTTAAGTCATCTCCTCAACAGATTTGTGAGCCCTAGCCTTTTTGCACACTTTCTTGCTTTTGAAGCAAAGTGAAGAGACAAGTCTTCACATGCTTGTACTGGCTTACTTAGGGTTGGTATAAGCTTTGTACAATTTTCCTTAGATCTGTAGTACTTGTGTGTGCAGAGAAGACAGGTCCAATGCTCAAGATTTGTAAAGTTGCAAAAGTGAAGCTTTTTCAAAATGGCAATGGCCACTTTATGCCATTTATGGAATTACAACTTAGACAAAGGCTATTGATCTTAAATTAAAGCTTTGTCAACTGATTAAGCATTAAATTATTAAGTGAGAAACAAGTTTGGGACCTGTAAAGCATGGATTAGGCAGCATAGGTACTGATTTGAAATTTGTTCTTCATGAAATGGCTTGAATTCAAAGTGAGAAATTACCAACTTCCTTTCTTCGATTCTCTCTACTCAAAAATTCTCTTAAGGAGTTCTTGGATATTTTGGAAAGTTTGCAATGTGCTCTATAACTCATATTTGAAATTAATTTCAAGAATCCTCTTGTAACTAGGTTAAAAATTGCCATGAAGTTGGGTCCAAAACCTGCCTAAATTAGGGCAAAATTTCACTAAGTTATCTAGTTCATGAGCATGTATTCATAAAATTATATCTTGAGATCCAAGCATCTTTAAGGAAAAGTGTGTGAAGAAAAGTTGTAGATTTAATGGAGGTACACAACTTTCATGTTGGGAACTTTCCTTTATTCATCTTGTATCATGGTGAAAAAATGGCTTAAAGTTGAGAAAAAACTAAGAAATTTTCTATACTTAGAAAATTTTCTAAGTTAAGAAAATTTCCAATTTTAAAACCTAATCTTCAATCCTTGATTTCTTGATGAAAAAGTTTCACATTTTGACATGTTTTGAGGAATTGTGACCCTTGGCACTTGATTTTGACCAAAAAGTCAAAGTTTGACTTTTCAGTATACAGTTGACTTTTGATCAGTTGACTGCAAATTTCATCTGTCTATCCAATTGATTTGCAATGTTTTGAACCATATAATTAGGTCAAGATGATGAAATTGAATCCTTGGAATCATGATTTAACTCAATTGGTCATTTGCTAGGTCAAAAATCAGAAATTGCCCTTTCTCAGTCAAAACCCTAATTTTGACCATTTTGCCCTTTTGATGATTTGATCAAATTTCTTGAGGAATTGTGATCCAAATTTAATCACATGATAAATATGAGTCTAGAATGTTGATGTGGATCAAAATTTATGATGTTTGACTATAAATTGGCCATGGTTGACTTTTTCCCCGATACAGTTGATTTTTAGGTCAACTGTTCAATTGACTGATCAAAAATGTGATTCAAGGTTTGAAACTTGTCATGAGTAATCTTAGGGGTTCATAATGATGTTTGAAAGTAATATGAATCAATGATAGTCCAAGAATCCTTGTGCAAACTCAAACCCTAATTTTGGGTCAACAGTGTAAGATGAGATGTCTTGAGCTGACCAAACCCTAATCTAGTCTTGAGTCAAAGAGATCTTGTGAGAAAAGTCTTGATAAATAAGAGGGAAAATTTTGGGGTACAACAAGTACTAATACAATGCTGACCTGGCACCAACTCGAGTGCAATTGAAGAATATGTCCATGGGCTCAAGAGAAGTGTTCAAGGAATATGCTCAGAAATGGAGGGATCTAGCTGACATAGTACAACCTCCTCTGAATGATCGGGAAATGGTAGACATGTTCATGGGCACTCTGACAGACCCGTTCTTTAATCTTCTGATTGGGAGTTCTTCATCCGGTTTTACAAAGATGTTTCTAACTGGGGAAAGGATCGAAAATAGTATCAAAGGTGGGAAGATTCCAATGGCTGCATCCTCTAATGCTGAAAGGAAGCCATTTGGTGGTAAAAAATAAACTAATGTTGTCTATGGTCAAAGGATCCATAATACAAATAACCATACACATGTTCAATATGTTCAACATCAATGGGGCAATAGGCGTAGGATAAAGTATTAAGAGAGGTAGTACATTGATATTAATATGCCTTTGTCTCAAGCATTACAACAATTGCTAAAAGCGGAGCTGATTACCCCAAAGGATCCTTCTCAAAAACACGATACCTCTTCTCCTAAGTACAATCCTAATGTAAAATGCGCTTACCATTCTGATAGTCCTGGGCACGACACCAACAGCTGTTGGACTTTAAAGAATAAGATTCAGGATTTGATTGACAGCAAGGAGATCGAATTTGACTCTCCTAAGACCCCAGTGTGATCAATGCTCCCATGCCAAATCATGGTCAAAATTGAGAGCGTTTATTTCATTTGAATTATCAGTTGTAATTTCGTTGTTGCTTAAAAACATTTATATTTATGTCAAACTTTGGTTATTCATATTAATGCGTTGCATATGTGTTGTCTTGAATTATTTCATCTGTATTCATTATATTCAAGCTGTGTTTTTTCTTCCTTTTTGTGATATTCAACTCTCGATCAAAAGCTCTAAGCCTTTAGCGGGAGGATGACGAAAATGATACCATAGTCTCTACAGTATGCTTTTGAACAGACCTTGCTGACGATGTACAGGCGTTCTTTCGAATCCTAAACAGTGGATTTATAAGGAAGATAATCCCTAGTCAACCCCTTTGAGCCTAAAAAGTAGGAGTTTTTTCTTTTCACACAAATTAAAACCCTTAATCATAACCTGGAGCAGGGTAGTTTCTCAATTAATTCAGATGTGCATTCAATCGCAAGCTCTACCTTCATACACGACAGATTGTGTAGAAGAGGCTCTCCAAAAGATGGTGATGGTTCCACATAATCAATAAAGCAGGCAGTCATTTTTCAAAAGAAAAGCATGTTAAGTCAAAACCTATGAAGGAGACTTAAGAAAGACTGGGGCATCCCGCTGGCTGTAACCACAAAAGAAATAGCTCGGGAAAAGTCTAGGGATAATTAAATTAAAATAAAATAAAAAGAGATCCCACAAATCCTCAAAAAAAAAGAAAATGTTACAAAAAGGACTGCCTTTTCAAACAAATGTTCAATTCCTGAACCATCACCGGAGTATCAAAGAAAAGACTCAAGAGGGAGTTAAACGCACAATTAACTAAGTATAGGACTAAAGAACATCACGAAGAACGGGTTGGTACAATTAAATTTTAAGCCTTTATCCTTTGTTTCTTAAACCATGAATCAGGCCATGCTACAACCCTTAAAAGTCCTAGCTGAAGCATGGGTTAGTTCGAAAGCATACTATTACAAAAGGTATCCTGGCTCCTATAAGGTTTGCTATAAATCCTGAGTTTATATCACACTCTTACAAAATTTGTTTGTTTTACTAAAAAATGAATTTTCAAACTTCAAGATAGACATAAGCTTTGAATTCTTTAAATGACATTGTTTGCATATGGCTAGTTGTTCAAATAGCAGAGAAATTCACACAACAAATATTCAGTGAACGAAGATCCTCTCAATAGACAGAATCACCTCAGACGGAAAATACATTTCCAATAATAGGCCCTTCATAATCAAGGGGCATGGCACGGTATCTAGCTGATATGGGGCAGTCAAGTCAATATTCGAGGAATCTCTAAAAAATGCCAAATAGCCAGAGGCAGACCTCCGTCTGAATCACTTGGGACATTAGACATGAATTCCAGCAATGAATCATATGCGATCAAGCAAACATCTTCTAGCAGTATGGCAACACTTAATACTATGGACAATGACAATTCTCTACACCCGGTGAACACAGACATAGTCGGAAAATACTACGCATGAACAAAGACCCGCTAGGTTGACTGGCCTAGGAAAAATAAGGGCAAACCAAAAGGGTTCGGGAAAAAATTAGGGATATTCATATGAAAAATTATACACCCGGCAAGTCGAAAACCTAAAAAGGCGGCTTGGGGAAAAAAAGGGTATCCCGATGGACTGAAAATCTGAAAGGACAGTCCAGGAAAAAGTTAGGGATTAAAGAGTATGACTATGTCCCGTCATCTCGTCACTTGTCTATCAGTAGAAGGTTTATTACCCTGATATGCATTCGCCAAGAACTCCAGATTTTGGGATAACAGTCAAACTGTCTATAAAATCCCCGGTAGATACTTTCTCTGGCAGTTACAGAGGCAGGGGAATCCTACTATAAGATCACTACCATGTTCTCTGCATACATCCTAATGAGGTCAGGTGTTCTTATATCCCCGGCAGAGCAAAATCTCCAACTACTGCTCCGACATCTAAGGAAAATTCCTCAGTGAAGTCACCAAGCTTCTCAGGATTCCCAAGTAGGATTTCAACAAAATCCCCAAGCAGTTCATAGAGTTTTCCTTCACCGATAAAGTTTATTTCTCTAACAATGGAAGTTCATCTCCCAGCATTTCAACTTCAACAAAATTTGAAGACATACATTCTTCATCCCCAGCAACAATCAGGGATTCATTTTCCCTAGTTCAACAATACATCAATGGAATGACTGACACGTTCATACATTGCATTCATACATCATTTTACAAATGTCATAGCATATGCATCAGGAATGCATATATCACAATCTCATTTATTTTAAGAACATCATTTTCACTTCATGCATCATGACATTGCATACAGCTAAACCTTTATCTTTTTAGGTAAAGTCTATAAATAGACGAATATCATCAACTATTTACATGACCAGATGAATTTCTGGTACTCTATTAAGGTAGAAATCATCAAAGATTGCTTCATTATCTATTGAGGTAGCAATCGCCAGAGATTCTTTCATTATCTATTGAGGTAGCAATCGTCCAAGATTCCTTTATTATCTGTTGAGGTAGAAATTGTCAAAGATTCCTTCATTATCTGTTGAGGTAGCAATCGTCAAAGATTCCTTCATTATCTGTTGAGGTAGAAATCGTCAAAGATTCCTTCATTATCTGTTGAGGTAGCAATCGTCAAATATTCCTTCATTATCTATCGATGTAGCAATCTTCCAAGATTCCTTCATTATCTATTGAGGTAGAAATCATCAAAGATTCCTTCATTATCTTTTGAGGTAGCAATCATCGAAGATTCCTTCATTACCTTTTGAGGTAGCAATCATCAAAGATTCCTTCATTATCTGTTGAGGTAGCAATCGTCAAAGATTCATTCATTATCTGTCAAGGTAGCAATCGTCCAAGATTCCTTCATTATCTATTGAGGTATCAATCATCAAAGATTCCTTCATTATCTTTTGAGGTAGAAATCGCCAAAGATTCCTTCATTATCTATTGAGGTAGCAATTGTCAAAGATTCCTTCATATAACCTTCCAGAGGCAGTCCAACACGGACTCATCCTGAAATAGCCCTACACGGGTTTTCTTCTGATACATCTCCAGATAGTAGTTAATTTCATTCTCCCTCAGCAGATTACTGTGAAGCCTAGATTTCAATCAGAAAAATAGCAAACTTTCATCTCTCCAATCCATAGATAACTCCACAGTAGAGCCATTGACAACTGAAGTTTCTAGACTCTATTCCCCACAGAGTTTTCCTCAATCAGGAGAACAAGAGAAACCCATATTCCCCAACAGACTCCTCCTCAAACATCAGGAACAAGAACCCCCAAAGCAACCATGTGTGAAATCAGCATCTACTTTGGATGGCATCTTTAAGCCCATCTCCGATGACTCTCTGTCATTTTATCCAAATGGAATTTGTAAGCTAATTCCCGCCATCATCAACAATCAGTGTTACCTCATGCGAGTACAAATTTCTGGGCACTCTAGTGTTCAATCATCTTCCACCTTCAGATCACGAAAGGCAGACAAGCCAATCTACATCTTCAGGTTTAAGAAGATTGAACAGGGGCAGCTGTTGTACCCCAAAATTTGCTCCCTCGTGTTTTCCAAGGTTTTCTCTTACATGGGTGGCCACAAACACTTGATCAAAGAAAAAATAATTTTTTTTAAATATAAACAAGGTCTTTCAATTGGCATTTCAAAGGGTCTTTCGATTGGCATTTTGACAGGCTTCGATTGAGCGTTTAACCTCCTCCAAGCTTGCCTCAAATTTCCAAGCTTTAATTGAAGCCTTGGCCTTTTGCTTATTGGCTGTATACAAGCTTCGACCGGGCATGTGTTACCTTTGAAACAGCCTCCTTCGATCCAAAAGGGAAAGGCCTCCTGTTAGTGCTCCTTCGATTGCACCATTGGCTTTAGATACTGTCTTGATTCACAATGCAATGGCTACCTGCATGCAAGCTTAATTCCTACTTCGATTGGGCATTTGATTTCTTTAGATCAAGCTTGATTCCTGCTTCGACTAGGAAAATTCTCCCTTTGTGCGTGCCTTCAGCGCACAAAGCAAGAATCCTCTACAAATGCCCTTCGATCCACAAATAGTGGCCTCCTGCATGTATATTCGGAGTCACTAGGCAATGGCTTCTTTTACGCTTGCTTTAACCTGTCTCATGCTAGTGCCAACAAGGATTTGGATGCCTTTGTGCCAGCTTCGACTGGACAAGGGTCCTCTTCGAAACAATTGTACACACTTCAACACACATAATAGCCCATTCGAAGGACATACCTTATTGGCCCATTCGAAGAGGACACAAAGCATACATATGAAAGACACTCAAAAATTCCCTTCAAAGGAGGCAACCAAAGGCCCATTCGAAGGGTACACAAAAGATCCATTCAAAATACCCAGTCGAAGGAGGCAATTTGAGGCCAATCAAAGGGCAGGGACTGAAGGCATTCGAAGGAGCCAAATGTGTCCAGGTTCATTCAAATTCAAAAAGGGACAAGTTCCCATTATTTTGGTAAAGTTACAAAACATTATTCATGGCCTTAAAACACCAACTTAATGGTTGTTTACTCTTTTGCCTTCTTGTCCCCTTCATCCCCTCTATATAAGGAGACACAAGCCCAGGGGAACCATACACACTATACGCACACGCTTCCTCTTAAGCCACCAAAATTTTCAAAAATCTCCTGAGTAATCCAAATCGAAGGAATCTTCAACAACACTCCACTCACTCCTTGAAGTTTGCAGAGAACATGCCCAAGCACTAGGCATATCCAACACCACGGATCCATACACCACTGTTGGTAAGGAAAAAGTAAGGAATCAAATTCCATTTTTTATTTGCATGTCATAGTCATTCGATTTTCATTCATGATTGAAGGGCCTGGGTGTGGTACCCAGGCCTGTATTTGTATTCTTTTGTTTTTAACACTTGTTGAAGATCCAGCATAAATAAGGCCAGTACGCACAGAATCGAAGGACCTGGGCTTGGCACCCAGGTCATGCTTTTCGTTTTGATACCATATCTTTGCAGATGCAGAGCACTCACAGGTGATCCATCAGGCCCTTCCAGTAACGCACTTTGGATCAAAATCCATATCCTTTCACTGGATTGAATGGTAACACCCTTCACAGAATCAAAAGGTAACATCCCTCCTGAGTCGAAAATCCCATATATCCCTGGATCGAAAGGTTGCTTCCCCTATGAATCGAAAAGCCCATTTTCTCTATGGATCAAAGGATGCCCTCTTTGTATCTTTATTTTTGTTTTTATTATTTCTCTTGTTAAACTAACCATTAAATCAAAATCACAAAAAAAAACATTAGGATAGTGTTTTATTAATCAAATTAAATTTTGTTAATTAACTAATTAATTATTTTAACATTTTCCTTAATTTAAAATTAAATAGACTTAAGTTTTATTTTCTTTTATAAATTAAAAACAAACAAAAAGATTTTTATTTCTTAGGATGTTTTTAGATGTTATTTTCAATTTCACACGCGTCTATTTAATTTCGCATTTTTATCATTAATGTACTTGCTCATGGTCTGTAATAGTAACTAGGACTTTACTTTCCGCATTTCTCTAATGTACCTCTCACAAAGCCATGTAATAGCGTAGATTTAATTTCCGCATTTAAATTCCTATATATATATATATATATATATATATATATATATATATATATATATATATATATATATATATATATATATATATATATATATATATATATATATATATATATATATATATATATATATATATATATATATATATATATATATATATATATATATATATATATATATATATATATATATATATATATATATATATATATATATATATATATATATATATATATATATTAACTGCTAGTGATTAGGATTGCATGACAAGACTAATAACAAAATGACAAAAAAAAATAACTGAAACATAACACACATGCACATATATACCTCTAAGGTATGCCCACTATGGTTGCCTTTGGAAATAAAGAAGTCATGTCCCTAGAGAAAGGGACGCTTTAGCAAAGACCCATAAATCAAAAGATCATAGTCCCTCGATGACCCTGCAGTTGCCTTTCGGTAAATGATCTAGTCCCTAAACAGAAATTGCTAAAGTGTCTCTACATTATTGCCTTTATGACTGTGTGTCCCTTAGAATGTCCCTCATACATCCAGCGGTGAGGCTTCTTATCAATCAATGGTAAGGTAGCAACATCTAAAGGAGGAGGAAAAGAATATTAGACCTTTTTGAGTAGGTAGGATTCTCATAGTTGCTCGCTTGCTCATAACAAAAAATCATTTTCACACATACATTTTCAAAAGTCAAAAGCCCTTTGTACGCATTCTTATAGAGACGAGTATCATTACAAAGGCACTTTTCAAAATCACTTTTAAAAACACATTCAACAAACACCTTTTTGAACTATTTTCAAAAACCAACACTTTGTACGCGTTCTTACAGAGACGAGAACCATTACAAAGACGTTTTTTCTAAATATTTTCAAACCCACACCATAAAGCACATTTTCAAACAAAAGAAAAGTGAACTAGCAAGCAAATAAGAGCCTGTAGATAACTACTGATGGAAAGGGTGCTAACACCTTCCCTTTCCATAATCTACTCCCCTTACTCAAAATCTCAAAAAGGTCTTTTTTTGTTCTTTTCGCCCTTTCCTTAATTTGGATAAAATAAAAGTCGGGGGTGACTCTTACTTACCGCAACATTTGCAAACACAAACGCAAAACCAGTATATAACAGTTGGTTCTGCCACTGTATCACAGTTGGTAAGGAGCCATATTATTGGATTTGAGGGACATGCATGGGTCATCGTACAGTCATAGAAGGAAACTTATAAGACACTTTAGCAATTTTTTGTAAGGGACTAAGATCCTTTATTGAAGGAAACATTGAAGGGTCATCGAAGGACTACGATATTTTAATCAAGGGTTTTTGCTAAAACATCCCATATTCGAGGGACATGACTATTTTTTATATGAGACAACAAGTGTGTGTTACCCTAGAGGTGCATGTGTGCAAAGTGTTTTTGATTTCATGTACATTGTCTTGGATTAGGTTTGTCTAATGTTTAGTTTTTAATCTTGTCATACAAACCCTAATTATTAACAATAATAAGGAAAGCGATAAATTACGTAATTTAAATGTCTTACGCTATTACAACACTTTGGGAATAGGGGGTACAAGTTCGTGAAATAAGGGGAAGAAAAAAATAAAGCCTAATTATCTATTACAAATCATTGAATATGAATAATAATAAAATGCACAAATGTAAAGATGAAGAATAAAATGAATTTGTTTTTGTGGTTTTTGATGGAAAAAGTTTAAATATTAACCTAATTAAACTAATTAATTTTAATTACAAGTGAAGTTAATTAATTATTGTAATACGGTGGGAGAACTAATTTGGGTGTTTTGCATTTGATCACAATTGTTGCGGATAGCAAGAGTCGCCACCGACTTTTCTTTTATCCAATAAGGAAAGGGTGAAAAGAACAGGAAAGACCTTTGAGATTATTTTTCTTGAGTTCGGGGGGTAGGTTATGAAAAGGAAAGGTATTAGCACCCTTTTCATCCATAGTTATCTACGGGCTCTTAGTTGCTTGCTAGATCACTCATTTTTGTTTGAAAATGTGATTTGTGATGTGGGTTTGAAAATATTTTAAAAACATCTTTGTAATGATTCTCATCTCTATAAGAATGCGTACAAAGTGTTGGTTTTGCAAATTGTTCAAAAGGGTGTTTGTTTAATGTGTTTTTGAAAGTGATTTTGAAAAGTGTCTTTGTAATGATTCTCGTCTCTATAAGAATGCGTACAAAGAGTTTTGTCTTTTGAAAATGTTTCAATCGATAGTGTTGGTGTGGAAAGAATGTTTTTGTTGTGAGAAAGCGAGCAACTATGAGCACCCTACCTACTCAAAAGGTCTAATGTTCTTTTCCTCCTCCTTTAGATGTTACTATCTTACCATTGATTTGGTAAGAAGCCCCGTCGTTGGATGTGAAGGGACGGGTGTGGTTCGTTTGTATAGTCATAGAAGGCAACCTATGAGACGTTTTAGCAATTTCGTATAGGGACTAGATCGTTTACCGAAGGTAACATCGAGGGTCATCGAGGGACTACGATCTTTTATCGAGGGTCTTTGCTAAAATGCCCATATTCGATGGACATGACTATTTTCCGAGGCAACAAATTGGATTACACAAGAGGTGCATGTGTGTGAATAATGTTTTTGATTTGCATGCATTTAGTCTTTGATTAAGGTGGTCTATTTGTTAGTTTTATCTTGCCATACATCCTAATTACTAACATTTGTATAAAACAATGAAAATGCAGAAAATATATATCCTACACTATTACAACCATATTGAATAGCAAGAAAATGTAAAGACAAAACAAAATAAAATAAGTAAAAATAAGCTTTTCAATTCAGGCAGCAACACCCTTCGATTCTGCTCTTTCTGGATTCTTTTGATTTGGCCTAGAAGTCAGCATGTGCAAGCAGCTTTCGATTCATCCTTCTGGTTGCTTCTTTCGATTGGGCCTGGAACCAGCATGAGGCACACTCTACATTTCAAACTCTTTGCTTCCTCATTCGATTGCATGAATGCAAATCTCCCAAGTTGAGATTTGAAAGGCTTCAATGTTTAGCCAATCGAAGGATACAACAAACTTGTCTTAAACTTGAAAATGAAACTAACAAGTGCAACTTTCGAAAGCTACAAGCCAGGGGTTAGCACAAGGTCATTGGGCACCAAAATCCAAAGTCTAACTAGTCGGGGTTGAGGTTTTCATCATACATGCAGTGAGGATCGAAAGTTAAGACATGGCCAACTTCCTAGATGGGATATCTACATTTTACTTTTATTTATTTATGCAAATGACATTTAAATGAACAAGTTCCAAGTTTAGGGGAAAAACTTACCTCCTGAAGTGCCTGATCGAAGCTACAGGTGACTTCCTTGGTGGTGAATGGAACTTCACTGGAATCTTCCTGAAGCTAGTTCGGTTACTGCATTGTTTGGGCAGTCATTGAATCGAAGGAGAGTATATGATGGTGGTGAATGAATCGAAGGTTATTATGTAATAGTCTAGGGAGTGAATCAAAAGACTATTATGTTGTAGTTGGGGATTAGGTCGAAGGTTAGTTATCTGGTATTTGAGGAGTGAATCGAAAGGTTCACTTAGTGTATGAGAGGATCTGAACTTTTTTAGTATTGAAGTGATTTGAAAACATTTGATAGTGTTTGAGGATTTTGAGAGATTGATAACTTTTCTCACCAACAGAGTTTTTTCACTATCAGGGGCCCCTAAGATGTGTGGTAGAGGCTTTTATTTATAGATGATTTTGGTTGATGTTTGGGAGGGAAAACAAAAGAAATTTGAATAAATTGGGTATGTTGTTCTTGTAGTCTTCGAGGTGCAGTCTTGTATGCCATTTTGGTGCAAGAATGGGGGTAGCATTGCAGGACTGCTTTGTAGCAGTTTTAGAACGTTCTGGCTAGTGCAGCAAACTTGTACTTGATACACTAGCATCTGAACTACTTCTCTTTTGCTTTGACCAACTAGCCCTATACTTCGACCAGACTCCTTTTCAGATAACAATGTTTCCTTCAAAGTGTCCTTCGAATGGACCATACGTGTATCTTTTCGAAAGGGGCCCCAAATGGGTGCTCGTCAATTTGAAATATGTATGCATCCTTTTGAAGGGATCACATGCATCACTTGTGTGCATCATTTGTAATCCTTAAGATGGGTCACCAAGGTATAACCTTCGATTGGGACACCCAGATGTGTCATAGTGTAGAGGCTATGTGTGTTGAAGGTTTTCGGGACGGAATCAAAGCTTATATGCAGGGGTCTCTTACTCTGTGAGCACTAGCATGAAGGGAAATTTCTGCCTTGTGGATATGCAAGATGATTGGCTTCTGAGTCAAAGGATAGTTGCATGAGGCTATTTCCTTGTGCCTACTGGCTTGGAGAAGGTCCTTGCCTTGTGAATTGGGGGAAAGCGTAAAGAAGGCACTTGTTTTTTAAATAGAAGGAGGCCAGTAGCAAGCCACCAACTTCTGAATTGAAAAGGCATAAACAGGAGGCTTTCCCCCCTTTGAATCGAATGAGGCTATATGAGGCCTTTTCTACTTCTAATCGAAGGAGGTTACAGGAGGCTTTTTCCATCTACACCAAAGGCCAGCTTGTAAGGAGTCACTAGTGTAATCAAAGCTTTCAGGCAGGAAGTCTCTTCTTGTCCCAATAGGACTTGTATAAAGATAGGTGTTCCCCTTGTGGATCGAAAGCAAGTTGTTTCAAAGGGAGACTTTGCCCAATTAGAGCTAGCATGAAGATAATCAAAGCCATGTGGGTGCCAACATGAATGCACAGGGAAGCCTTTGCTTTGTGTATGCTAGCATGGTGGGAACCCCTGGCTTTGTGGATCGAAGCATGCAAGAAAGAGGCCATTGCTCAATCGAAGGCTGCATGCGGATAACCATTACTTTGTGAATCAAAATAAACATGTCAGGGACCAACGCTCAATAGAAGGATGTACGCAAGGGATTAAATTCCCAAACGAAGCTTGCATGTAGGTAACTATTGCATTTGTGAATCAAGCAAATACGTAAGGCTAAGGGTGAAATCGAAGGATGTATGTAGGGAACCTAAATGCCCAAACGAGGCTTGCATGTAGGAAGTCCCTACTTGGTGAATCCAAGGAACCCTTCAGAAGACCATTGTCTTCTGAATTGAAGGAAGCTTTCAGAAGGCCATTTCCTTCTGAATCGAAAGAAGCTAGTAAAAGATCATTTCCTTCTGAATCGAATGGAACTGTTTCAAGGGGAAACCAAACCCAGTCGAAGCTAACATAGAGGAAAAAGTTCAGTCGAAGCTAAGCATGAATCAAAGCAAGTTTATTTTTCTTCAATTCTGCCAGAAAAGACAAATTTATCTGCTTTGCTCTTTCAATAGTTTTTTCTTTGACCTGATGCTTGGAAATCCAATATGATCTATGGCAACTTGAGTTGATTAAACCTTGTGCAACTTTGGTCCAGTAGAAATCTTGTGAGGAAATTATTGAATATTTGAGAGGGCAAATTTTGGGGTACAACAGTTTCCCCTGTTCAATCTTCTTAAACCTGAAGAGTTAGATTGGCGAGTCCGCCATTTGTGACTTGAAGGTGGAAGATGATTGAACACTAGAGTGCCCATAAATTTGCGCTCGATGATATGGTGGTTGATTGTGTAGGGAATGGGCTTAAAGATGCCATTTGGAGAAACAATGGAGAGTTGTCGGTAGTTGGCTTATAGATGTCATCCAAAGGTGATTGTTGATAGAAATTAGACTAAGTATAAGTTTCACTGTATTTTGAAGATGCTTTTCAGGATTCCGTCTCTTGAAAGGGAAATGCTTTTCAGAACGAAGCGCTGAAGGAGATGTTTTTCAGAATAGAACTTCTGAAGGAAATGCTTTTCAGAATGAAGTCCTGAAGGGGAAATGCATTTCAGAACTCCTCTGAAGGAAATGTTCGTTATGTAGATAGTATCCTCATCTTGCTTCGGGAATTGACCTACAATTAAATGTTCACAGATAGTTGTCCTATCTTGCTTCAGGTATTAATCTGAAATTTGTTTTTGTTGGTTGTAGAGATAGTTGCCCCGTCTTGTTTCAGGAATTAATCTCTGACCTATTTGAGAAAGAAAGATAGTTTCCCCGGCCTGTTTAGGGAGTTAATCTTCACTTAATTCATGTAGATAGTTGTCCTGTTTGGTTTCAGGTGTTAATCTACAGTCAGTCGCTCAGAGATAGTTTTCCTGTCTGGTTTCAGGTATTAATCTGGTACTTTGTTGGTTGTTGAGATAGTTGTCCTGTCTGGTTTCAGGTATTAATCTCTGACCTATTTGAGAAATAAAGATAGTTTCCATGACTTGTTTTGGGAGTTAATCTTCACTCAGTTGATGTAGATAGTTATCCTGTCTGGTTTCAGGTATTAATCTGTAATCAGTCACTCACGGATAGTTTTCCCGTCTGGTTTCAGGTATTAATCTGGAACTTTTTAGAAGTTGTTGTCGACATTCATCTTTTGATCCTTTCCTGAAAATGTAAAGAATTGGCTGAATGCAATATCATGATGCATGAAGTGCAAATGATGCTCTTAAAATAAATGAGATTGTGACATATGCATTCATGCTGCATATGCTATGATACCTATAAAACGGTGTATGAATGCAATGTATGAATGTGTCAGTCGTTCTACTGCAGTGTTGTTGAGTTAGGGAAAATAAATCCCTGATTGTAGCTAGGGGTGAAGGATGCAAGTCTTCAAATTATGTTTGAAGTTGAAATGCTGAAGGACGGATTTCAATTAATTAGAGAAATAAACTCTGTTGGGAAAGGGAAATTATGTGCGTTGTTTGGGGATTTTGTGAAATCTTGCTAGGGAATCTTGAAAAGCTTGGCAACTTCACTGGGGAATTCTTGGTGCAATAATTGGGAATTTTGCTCTGTCGGTAATATGAGAAACATGGCACCATTAGGCTGCATACTAGATATATGGAAGTGGCCTTGTGGTAGGATGTATCTGCCTCTGTTCTTGCTGGAGAAAATATTTGTGGGGATTTGCAGATGGCCTTTAGACATTGTCCTGTTTCTTAAGGCCCGCGGTAATTGTCTTTCTGTTTTTTATGTGCGTATTTGTAAACGGTAATCACATTCAAATGCATATGTTCAAAAATAATTGCTGGATGTTTTTGCAAACAAAGTAGAAAGGTAAAAAAACAAGTAGCTTTGCACTTTCAAAGGAATATCTTTGTATTAACTTGAATAAGCATTTTTTATACAAGGAGATGAACATCCTTTGTAAGAATGAAAATTAATACAAAGAGAGAAACAAAGGCTATGTTAAATAATCCCATTGGGTTCCAATTCTTCTATTGCCTTTATATCTTCGATCGTCTCATCCCTTTGCTGCTTGTCCAAAGCTGATTGGATTGATTAGTATTTTTTGAGTTTGATAGTTGATACTGAAGATTGGCTGTAAGCTAATCCAACGGGACATAGTTATACGCTTTAAATCCCTAAATTTTTCCTGGACCGCCCTTTCGGGTTTTCAGTCCACCGGGATACCCTTTTTTTCCCAAGCCGTCCTTTCAGGTTTTTGACTTGCCGGGTGTACAGATTTTTTCATATGTATATCCCTAATTTTTTTCCCGAACCCTTTTGGTTCGCCGGGATGCTCTAATTTTTGCCTAGGCCAGTCGACCTAACTGGTCTTTGTTCATGCGTAGTATCTTTTAACTATGTACGCGTTTACAGGGTGCGGAAGGTCGTCATTGTCTATAATGGTTAAGATCATGGCTCCACCAGAAAATATGTTTTTGATCACAAATGGTCCTTCATATGTAGAAGTTTATTTTCCCCTGGGATCACCTTGCAGCAGTATGATGCGCTTAATTACTAAGTCACCATCCTTATACACTTGACGTTTGACCTTCTTGTTAAAAGCTTTAATCATACGTTTTTGGTACATCTGACCATGGCAGACAGCCGCGAGCCTCTTCTCATCAACCAGGTTCAATTGGTCAAGTCGAGTTTGAATCCATTCGTCTTCATTCAAACCAGCATCCTTCATGATTCTCAAAGAAGGTATCTGGACTTCAATTGGTAGGACAACTTCCATATTGTATACCAAAGAGAAAGGAGTTGCCCCTGTTGATATGCATATTATGGTGTAGTAACCAGGAAGAGAAAATGGTAACATCTCATGCCAGTCTTTATATGTCACTGTCATCTTTTGTATGATTTTTTTGATGTTTTTATTAGCAGCTTCAATAGCGTCATTCGTCTTCGGCCGATAAGGAGAAGAGTTATGATGCTGGATCTTGAATTGCATGCAGAGTTCAGTGATCATATTATTATTAAGATTGGTACCATTATCTGTAATGATTCTTTCTGGGATACCTTATCGACAGATAAGGTTATGTCAGATGAATCGGGCCACAACGTTCTTGGTAACAGAAGCAAATGAAGCTGCCTTGAACCACTTCATGAAGTAATCAATGGCGACCAGGATGAAGCGGTGCCCATTAGAAGTTGTAGGTATGATCTCCCCAATCATGTTGATGCCCCACATTGTGAATGGCCAGGGAGCAGTTAAGACATTCAGAGGAACTGGCATCACATGTACTTTATCAACATAGATTTGGCATTTGTGACAAGTTCACGAATGTTGATAACAATCTACCTCCATAGTGGACCAATAGTATCATGCCCGTAGGATCTTTTTAGCCATCGTGTGCCCACTAGAATGGGTGCCAAAGGTACCTTCGTATAAATTAGCCATAATCTTTTCTGCCTCACTCTTGTCTATGCACCGAAGCAAAGTAGAGTCGTGGTTACGCTTATAGAGGATTTTGTTAGAGGACGAATTTAGCAGAGAACCTTCTTAGGAACTTCTTATCATTGACTAAAGCTCCCTTAGGATACTCGTGGACTTCGAGGTATCTTTTAACTTCATGGAACCAAGGTTTGTCCATTACTTCTTCAGTATCAATCTCGTGACAGTATGTTGGTTCGTCCATCCTCTCAATAGTGATATGAGGAGCCTCATTATCCCATTTGATTTTGAACATGGATGACATTGTAGCGAGCGTGTCCGCTAGTTGATTTTCCTCTCGTGGAAAATGCTCAAAGGTAATTTCTTCAAAATGTGGGATCAATGTCAGCACATGCTCTTTGTAAGGGATGAGATTAAGATGCTTCATGTCCCATTCTCCTTTGATCTGACAGATTACTAAGGCCGAGTCTCCAAATACACTTAAGGATTTAATCCCCAAGTCTATAGCAACTTTGAGACCCATAATGCACGCTCCATATTCAACCATATTGTTAGTACAACTGAAACACAGCCTGGCAGTGAAAGGAGTATGACAACCTTCGGGAGATATGTTCACAGTGCCGATGCCATTGCCGAGTGCGTTAGAAGCTTCGTTAAAAACCATAGTCCATCGGGATCCTTGTTCAGGTCCGTCATACGGTCTGAGTTCTTTACAATCATTCACCAACATGATGTCCTCGTCTGGGAATTAAAAGTTCATGGATTGATAGTCATCCACAACCTGATGAGCCAAATGATCAGCTAGTACACTTCCTTATATTGCTTTTTGGGTAGTGTACTGAATGTCGTATTCGGTTAGTACCATTTTCCATCTTGCTATTCTTCCAGAGAGGGTGGGCTTCTCAAATATGTATTTCATAGTATCCATCTTAGATATCAATAAAGTGGTGTGAGTCAACATATACTGTCTTAGCCGGCGAGCAGCCCATGCCAGAGTGCGGCAAGTTTTTTTGAGCAGTGAATATTTGGTTTCACAGTCGGTAAACTTTTTGCTCAGGTAGTATATTGCATGCTCTTTTCGGCCAGACTCGTCATGTTGCCCCAGCACACACCCCATTGAATTTTCCAAAACTGTTAGGTACATGATCAAAGGTCTTCCCTCAACTGGCGGCATCAAAATTGGAGGCTCTTGAAGGTACTCCTTGATCCTGTCAAAGGCAGCCTGGCAGTCGTCATTCCACTTCACCACTTGATCCTTCTTCAGTAATTTGAAGATTGGCTCACAAGTAGCGATTAGATGGGAAATGAATCTGGCGATGTAGTTTAGACGTCCTAAGAATCCCCTAACTTCCTTCTCAGTATGAGGAGCGGGCATTTCTTGTATCGCTTTTACCTTTGCAGGTCTACTTCAATACCTTTGACGCTGACAACGAAACCTAAGAGATTATCAGATCTTACTCCAAAGGTGCATTTTTTGGGTTCAACCTCAGTTTGTATTTCTCCAGTCTTTCAAATAGCTTCTGCAGGTGGTCAAGTTGTTCCTCTTTAATTTTAGATATGGCTATCATATCATCAATGTAGACTTCTATCTCGTGATGGATCATATCATGAAACAAAGCTACCAAGGCACGCTGATAGGTTGCCCATGCGTTCTTTAACCCGAATGGCATAACTTTGTAGCAGAAAGTGCCCCACTGTATGACGAAGGTCGTTTTCTTCATATATTCAGGTGCCATTTTGATCTGATTGTACCCGGAGAAACCATCCATGAAGGAGAATACCTTGTGTTGTGCGGTGTTGTCAACCAGAACACCAATATGGGGAAGCGGGAAGTCATCCTTGGGGCTTTCCCTATTTAAGTCTCTGTAATCCATACACATTCGTACCTTACCATCCTTCTTAGGTACCAGAATAACATTAGCAACCCATTGCGAATAAGATATGAAGGCTAAGAAACCGGTATTGAACAGTTTCATGACTTCAGCCTTGATCTTTTCTGACATCTCTGGCCGCATACGATGAACCTTCTGTTTCACAGGAGGGCAGTCTTCTTTTGTCAGCAGACGATGGACCACGATATCAGTGTCGAGTCCTGGCATATCTTCGTATGATCAGGAAAAGATTTTAACATAGTCATGTAGAATCTGAATTAAACGCTCCTTAACACTATGCTCCAAATTAGCACCTATCTTGACCTCCTTCTTGTCTTCTTTAGTACCCAAGTTTACTGTCTCAACTGGATCTTCATGGGGCTGTATTTCCCTTTCTTCCTGTTGTAACAGTCTGGAAAGTTCCCCTGATACCTTACAATCTTCCTCACCTTCGTCATCGGCTTGGTAGATCAGATTTTCAAAGTCATAATTGGCAATAGCAGAACCGTTACCAAGGGGATCCAGAGTGGATGTGGATCTACATTTTGATATGTGAGTGTGTGTAAGAGCATAGATATTTTTGATAAAGTAAAAGGTAGAAAGAGAAAAATAAAGAGCTTAAAATTTGCATGCAAAAACGTCCCATGATTTATTAATGGCATATGAAGATGAAGTAATAACCCTCACAAATAGACCATTGTGCCTCGGGTAAGACACGAGGTTTTAAAGTTTCAATTGTTTAAATATTACAAGTCCAAAAATTAAAATACAATTACTCTTGAATAAAAGTAATAGGAACAAAATCTTTGGCCTCCCAATTGTTGAGTCCATCGCTGATGGTTGGGAAAATCCACTCGTCCATGTCGCAGTCATTATCACTGTCCTCCAACGTATTGAATCCATGATTGGTGATACGTAATAGCGGTCCCCCAGCGCGAGTACGTCGAACAACTCTTTGAGCCTCCGAAGTAAAACCCAAACCAAACTTGTTAGATTTGTAGGAATGTTCAGAAGTTGACCCCAAATGGTACATCCACCTTCCTCAACTACTGCTTTAGCGTCCTTCAGAGAAGCCATTTTTAATGGAGGTCTGGTAATCTTTGGAACCTTAGACGCAACCTTGGTTACAGAAACCTTCTGTGGAACTTCCTCAAAATTCTAACAGGGGGTCTCAATGAACTTGTCGTCCATTTCAACATACCTGAAAGAGTACAGGTGGCTAACCATGTATTCCTCCTCCCCATGAACTGTGATAATCTTTCTCTTGACTGCGTACTTCAACATCTGATGCAAGGTGGAAGTAACAGCACCAGCCCCATGGATCCAGGGTCGCCCCAATAAACAGGAATAAGACGGGCGGATGTCCATCACATAGAGGGTTGAATCAAAAGTCTGAGTACCAACTTTGATAGGGATGTCCAGCTCCCCATGCATTGTTCTTTTAGAACCATCGAATGCCTACACCACAATGTTACTGGGCTTCAATCTGAGTCCTTCGCAGTCTAATCTGTCTAGAGCATTCTTGGGCAAGACATTCAGCGACGAACCTGTATCCACCAGAACATAGGCTAATGTAGTGCCTCTGCACTCAATGGAGACATGCAGGGCATCATTGTGTCTCCTTCCCTTGGGAGTTAAATCAGCATCAGAAAAACCCAGTCCATTATCATCAGTTAGACTGGCCATGTAATTCTCGAATTGATCAATGGAGGTCCCTTGGGGCACGTGGGAAGACTTCGGGAATTTTACTAAAGCCTTAGCATGGGCTTCAGAGCACAAAAGTAAGGCCAACATTGAGATTTTTGAGGGGGTCTGCCCCAACTGCTCTACGATGTTATAATCACTTTTCCTTATTAATTTCAGTATCTATTCCATTTCTTATTTAGAAGCCTCATGAATGACTTCTTTGTGCGCCTTTGTCTGGACAGGCTCAAACAATACCTCTTTGCCCCGAGTCTCGGCCGACTCAGTAGCAAGGATGACACCCGGGACAATAGTGGGAGTAACAATGGGAATACCGACAGGAGTAGCAGCAGGAACAATCACAGGAATAGCAATATTTTTTGGAGAGATCTCGGGAGAGAAAACTCTTCCGCTTCTTGTAATTTTACTGGTTCCGACGATATTGTCAATGTTAGGATTAGTAACTTCAGCAATTTTATCTTTAATATCCAACAGGTCTTGCTTAACGCCATGGTAATAGACGTTAGCCCCATAATTCCAGGGAACAACTTTATCTGAGGAATATGGTATTGGCCCCGGCATGGTGATGATCAAGGGAGAAAACTTGGGAACAGATGTAATCCTGATGGGTCATTTGGTGGAGACCCTTGGAGGATTGTCATAAATGGTGATTATCGAGACATCTTCACAACAATTTCTTGTAATGGGAATTTTTTAGAACATAATTTATTTGTTAACCACCATGTGCTGAACGCCCATTTTTAACAACAAACAGGCATCTGGTAGAGACATACATAAGTGGCAACCTTTACCACAGCCCGAAAACAAACTGGCTCGCAATAGATTCTATTTAACAGTCAAAAGAGGAGTAGTTAATTCATCCACGGAGGAAACAAAAAGGTCATCATCGACAGCATTGACACCTTGGCCATGTTTGGGGATTGGCGCTGTTATTACATTAGGTGTCTCTGGAAGGTCAAACTCAATCTCGTTTTCCTCGATAAGGTCTTACACCTTATTTTTCAAGGCCCAACAATTGTTTGTATCATGCCCCGAGCTCTCGAAATGATAGGCACATTGAGTGTTTGGGTTGTAGCGGGGAGATGTAATATTGGGATTCTTGGGAGCTTCCTTTAGAGTCACCAGATTGGACTCTGTTGTACCCCAAAATTTTCCCTCCCATATTTCTCAAGACATTGCAAGAAGAATCTCCAAGTGGCTCAAGTTTGCTAAAGAGTTGAACAGTCAAATCATCTCCTAAGACAGACAATCTCAAAATTAGGGTTTTGTGTTGCATCAAGGTCCTTACATCAAAATGACCTCAAGTGCTCCACAATGTCCTAATATGTTCTCAAGTTCATCCATGTCAAATTTCAAGCCTTGCAGAGGAAGTTTGGTCAGTCAATTGCTCAAGAGGTCCAAAAATCGATTGTGCTAGGGCAAAAGTCAGTTGTGACCCAAATATAGTCAAACCTCAAGATTTTTTGTCAACATTCTAATTTTTAAGTATAATTCATTATTTGATCAAGGGTTGATCATGATTCATCAAGGATTGCTCAAGATTCATCAAGATTCAAAAGTTGCTAAATTAGGGTTTTGTAGGAAAAGTCAACTCAACTTTGACCAAGCATACCTTTCTCATACTTTATGAGAAATAACCCATCCAAAGCTCATTTTGAATAGAATGCAATTTCCTACAATCAATCTTCACACCCCAAGATCAAGAAATGCACTCACAAAAAGTTGCAAATTTGGACATTATAGGTCATTTTTGAAAGTCAACAAAAACATCTTTTTTTCCAAAGCTTATAACTTGAGCATGGAATATCAAAATGATATGAGACCAAAAGGGTTGCTTAGAGGACATATCGAGGTTTCTAATAAGTCCAATAATACCTCCAAAAGTTCAAAATTGAAGAAGTTATGCATTGTTGAAGGTGGGTATTTTTCCAAAATTGCCAAAAGTCAACTATCCCCAAAACATCAAATTGTGCCAAATGGGCCCACTTTTTTCCACTTTATTTGATCTTGTCACACCACACACGTGTCCTATCTTCAGTCTTGTGTCCATTCATTGATTTTTCTATTTTATTTTATTTTTATTCATTTAATTCATTTTAAATCAATTTAAATCCAAATAAAATCCAAATATTGATGAAATAGGATCTTTTTGATTGATACAGGTTTCAATTATCATCATGGACAAGATCAAACTCGTATCAAGCCATGTTATGAACAAAATATTGGATTTGGGACATTTTTGGAAGCTTTGTAATGGAGGATCATATCATATCTTCAATCATCAATTCACAAAGATTCAATGCCCAAACTTTGACCTAATGCATTGTTGGATACATATACAAACCAAAGGCACACGATTTAGGACCAAGAGGCTGCATAAATCACAAGACAAAAACTTGAAAAAGCTTGAAAAAGCTTGAAACTGAAATCACATCTAGAATCCAGATCAAGGCAAAAACTCAACGTGGTTCTCTTGCTAGACATCCACTGAATCTATTGCAATCAAAAGCCAAGCCATTCGTCACCTGAAACGCACTGTAAGTCTCCCTGAAAACCGACCTGTAAATGAAATCGTATTCTCATATTCTTGCGTTTTTTTTCCAAAATCTTTGCACAATCATGCTAATCGGTCCATTTAGAGACTTTCTGCATTAACCAATTGAGTTTTCATGGCCTGTAATGCCCTACCCGAAACTAGGGTTCGTTCTTCTTGTTTTTAGGCGTTTGAGTTTCAGGCAAAATTGAGGCAAATCATGGACATGGATGAATTCAGGAGGAAGAGACGAAGCGAACCATGGTCTTAGGATCAATTTATATGGCCTATAGTTGATTTTAGGAACAAGCCATGAATTTAGCTGCGGATAAAATCCGCAGGTAAATAACCAGTTTACAACGAAGAAGACGATGATGCGTCATCTTCCTATTGGTTGTTTCAAATTGCGCGCGTTTTTATTTTTTAATTCTGGCAATTTTGTTTGTTTCCCATATAATAATTGTCATCTAATCCACTAACAATTGAAAGGCAGTGGCGTAGTGGTAAGCGCGTTATTCATTGGCTCATAGGACCTGGGTTTGAATCCCAGGTCCCCATATTATTTGTTGCATTTTTCAGCTAAGCAATCCCATGCAGTATCAAAGGCGTAGCATATCTTGGACCCTCCTTCATATGCTTACCAGATGGCACCAGGCCAGATCTGGCAGTTCAAAGATGGTGGGCTATGGTGAGGCCTAGTCAACGTGTCACATAGAATCTGGAAGTCAACCCAGGCTTCCAGCAAATGGGCCAGCAAAATTGCAAATCTCACCCTCCAATTGGGCCTGAAACCCCCTTGAGTATTTCTTTTTATTTTCTTTATTTTGTTTAATTATAATTTTATTGTTTAATTAACCAATTAAGTTTTTCCTCATAAAATCAAAATCACAAAAATATGTTTTATTTTATTAAAATTAATTCATCACTTTATTTTTGTAAATAAATTAATTCAATTAATTTAGTTTAATTAGATTTAACTTTTAATATTTTTTGCAATATTTAAAATTAATGTAGAATATTAGGTCTTACTAACTTTAATCAATTTATTTTTATTTCTTTAAATATCCAAAAATCCAAAAATATCTCTTTTTAATTAATTAATTTAATTGTTAACTTAGATTTAATTTCTTCTAATTCAAAAAAATAGCAAAAAAATGCTTTCTTTCAAAAAGGGTCAAAACCCTAAAAAATGCGCCGCTTTAATTTTCTCGCACGCGGTCCATATTTTCATATTATTGTACTTGCTTCCAGAATGTAATAGCTTTAAATAGGACTTTAATTATTTTATCGCTTTCATATACTTTTCGCACTTTAATTTTAAGGGTTGTTTTTGGCAATGTAAATACCCGACGCCTTGTAATAGTTTAGATTTAATTTCCGCAATTTAAATTTCGCAACTATACACTGTTAGATGTTTGATAATAGGGAATGCATGATAAGATCAAATGTATGAACTTAAAATCAACATAGCTCACCCATGACATGTACAAAGATAATATTAACCAAAATAAACACACTCGCACATGCGCACTCTTAGGGTACACCTCACTTGGTTGCCTTCGAACGTGGTCATTGAGTGTAGGAAGTTTTAGAGGTCGCCCTCTTGTCCAAAGATCATAGTTGCCTCGAAACGGTTTCCTCGGAAAAATGATCTAAGACATTAGGGTTACCGCTAAGGCGTCCTAACATTGCTTTAGTGACCGCACGTCCCTTAATCGAATTGACCCTTAAACTCCAACGACGGTGCTACCTACTCATTCATAGTGGGATAGTATTGTCTAAAGGACATTTGTACAGATTAATTCCTTTTTCGAGTAGGTAGATGGTTCTTAAGTACTTGCTCTCTTCAAAAACTTTTCGCACTTACACCTTTTTCAAACAAAAGCTCTTTCAAACCCACAAACACAAAGAAAAGAAATTTTTGAAAACACTTTGAGCAAGTACCTAAGAGCCCGTGGATAACCACGGATAGAAAGGTTGCTAACACCTTCCCTTTCTGTAATCTACCCCCCGGACCCGAGAAACATCTCGAAAAAGGAATTTTTCTGTGCTTTTTTCCTTTCCTTGTTGGATAAAATAAAAGACGGTGGTGACTCTTGCTCACCGCGACATTTTTTGAAAAAAAACGCAAAACGTGAACCAGCACATTCCAAAACAGTCAGTTATGTCCCACCGTATCACAAAACTGGCGACTCTGCTGGGGATATCTATAAGTGGGGTGTATCTTAGGATTAGATCATTGTGTTTTCAATTGTATGCTTTGTATGATTTACATTTGTGGGCTTGTATCGGAGTTTCTATAGATCCTAACTCAGATCTGAGGGTACCCTTTAGGTAAGTAGCAATACTCTGTGAGGGAACTGTACAGCGTAGACTGATACGGTTGAAGCAGTAGCTACGTTAGTGTGGCACTTTAGTCTGTACCGATATCCCTTGTGTTGGAACAAGGAGAATATGGGTCTTCTAAGGGGTCATTAAGCACCAACTGACCTTAGAACCTTTAAATTGACCAACTTGGCCATAGAACAGTAGCAGTATGCTACACTCATTGAGACTAAACTCTCGCGATGATTCCGGCTGCAAGAAAAGGTTGCTAAACTGGAATTATGACCGATCGAGGGTAGTCAGTGATATTGATATCCTCTAGAACCCGGTTACTATTTTTAGGACAGGTTTAAACCAACTGAACTGAAAGAGGGTAGTACCTAAGCTCCTTGCCAGTCTAAAATCTAAGGGCTCTTTGTGTGACTTGTGTGCCTTTACCATGTTTGCTATTTGTGGATACTTGTGGTGTGCTTTCTATCATGACATCATGACATCATAACATCGCATACATCTTGCATTGGACTAACCTATTTCAAAGACAGGAGGGATTCATCTTTGTTCTGTTTTGTAGGTCATCATGATGCCCGTGCGTAGGAATACCATCCGGATCAACTTTGTCTAGGTTCCCACCTTGCTTAAAGAGTTGGTTGCAAAGATGCCTGATACTACTTCCTTCCTCAGGAGACATGGTTATCTTCTCAGTTTGGTCACCTCCAAATTGGACGAGCAGATGATGAGTGTCCCAGTCCAGTTATATGATCCTTTGTACCATTGATTTACTTTTTAGGACTATCAATTGGTTCCCACCTTAGAAGAATTCTCTGAGCTGCTCGGTATCTCTGTTCTGGAGCAGACCCCATTTACTGGTTGGGAGAAGATTTTTAGGCCCAAAGAGATTGTTACAGCCCTTCATATGACCAAGGAAGAGGTAATGGCTAATTGGGAGACTAGAAGTGGAGCAAAGGGCTTTCTGACTAAGTTTTTGGTTAGTAAGGCTAACTATTTCTGGGATAGTCCGGAATTTTAAGGCGTTCGAGGATATTCTAGCTCTTCTGATATATGGCTTAGTATTGTTTCAGAACTCTGACTCCTTTGTTGATGTGAATGCGATAAAGATCTTTATCTCTCGGAATCCGATACCCACTCTCTTGGGTGACATCCTTCATCAGCTTTATGCCCGTACTGCCCGAAAGCGGGGAACCTTGATATGCTGTGCTCCGTTATTGGCAAGGTGGTTTATTTCGCACCTTCCCAAATCAGTGCTGAAGAACAAAGAAGGCATGGGTTGGGCCTATAGGGTTATGTCTCTCTTGCATAATGACATCATTTGGACTCTTAAGGGTATGGACGAGGTGACTATCATTGATCGATGTGGGGAGTACCCCAATATTCCACTGCTAGGAACCCATGGAGGAATTTCTTACAACCCATGCTTAGCTCTACGTTAGTTCGGGTGTGCCAGAAGAGAAGGACCTCATGAGATGCTAATGCCTAGTATTATCTTTGATTTTCAAGGAGATAGCGACGAGCAACGTCGCAGATTCATAAGGGCCTGGGATAGAGTTCACCAATCTGATCCACATGAGTTAGGTCCAAAGACTTCACTTCCAATGGAGCCATATCTCATATGGGTTCGCATCCGTGCCCAAAAGCTGGGTATGCCGTATGAAGTCGTCCGGCCTGTCACTCTTGAAGTTGCTAATGAAGAAGGAGTTATTCCAACCATCCTCCATCCTTATATGCCCACCGACATTGGGGCACTGAAAAGATATTGGATGCAATTGAGGGAAGAACGGGATTCTTACCGAGAGAGGTTCAACGAGCAAGAGCAGAAGATCCAGAAGCTGACTAGGAAGCTGGAGAACGAGCGGATTCTCAATGACTATGTCCGTACTGATAAGAAGAGACCATGGGAGCGTTGATTGACCTTTGATGATTTCCTTTCCAGTTTTTATTTACTTTTCAGTATTTCCTTTCATGTAACGCCTTAAGGGTGATTTGTTGAACAATTTGAATTACAAAGTTTAATCTAATAAAGTGTGTTTCCTTTCTGGTTTACAAATTTGAATCTCTCGATTGTCTTTGAAATCATGTCATACGCATTTCATCCCATGCACTTCATAAACAGGTACCCATTACAGGTCTCTTATCTTCTTTGCTATTTATTTCAGCACTCATCATGTCCGCTGAACCTTCAACTGAGTAAGCTATCAAGGCCCTCCAGGCCCAGAATGCCCAATTTCAAGAGTTGTTCATGAATCTAGCTAAGGGTCAGCAAGATCTGAAGACCCTGATTCTGAAAGAGAAGAAGAAGAAGAAGAAGAAGAAGAAGAAGAAGAGGACAATCCTGTTTAACACAGGGCACAGGTTTGGAAACAGGCTTCAGAATGAAGTTGATCTGACCACCTCATCTGGAGGGAAAGACAGTCAAGAAGAAAGGAGGGCTCCTAGCCCTGTGGTCTCCGACAACGAGACGGACTTCGACGAAGAACAGTACCCTCCTGTTGAGGATAGATACAAGCAACTGGAAGACCTCTTTAGTGCTATGGAAGTTCAAAAAGTTCCTGGCCTGGACTTTGGTGATCTGGGTCTATCATCTGAGGTGGTGATTCCCCATAAATTCAAGGCACCAGCCTTTGCTAAGTATGACGGAATTTCTTGTCCGAAGCTGCACCTCCGGTCATATGTGAGGAAGATTCAGCCGTACACCGCTGATAAGAACCTATGGATCCACTTCTTTTAAGACAGTCTCTCAGGGACTCAACTTGAGTGGTTTTACCAGTTGGACGGAGCCAGTATCCGCAGTTGGGAAGATTTGGCTACTGCTTTCTACAGACAATATCAATACAACTCCGACCTTGCTCCCACGCGTACCCAACTCCAGGGTATGTCAATGGGAACGGGAAAGGATTCAAAGATTATACTCAGAAGTGGAGGGACCTCGCCGGTAGAGTACAACCACCCTTGGCTTATCGGGAGCTTGTGGACATGCTTCTGGGGACCTTGTCTGGTCCATTTTTTAACCATCTGATTGGAAGCTCTTCATATGGGTTTACAGAGTTAATTTTGACCGGTGAAAGGATTGAGGCTGGTATTAAGGCTGGGAAGATACAGAAGGATGCTTCATCAAGCACCGAGAAGAAGCCATTTAAAAAAGAGTCCAGTGTTGTCTACAGTGCGAGAAGACAGAATAGACCTGAACACTGCCAAGTTGTTAATGCGGTTGTTATTTCAAAACTTGTCGGTGCTCCGCAGCACAACAATCAATAGAAGGACGAGAGACCTCGAAGGCAATTCACCCATCTCAGCATGACTTTGTCTCAGATTCTGCCACAGTTGCTGAAGACCAATCTGGTGATTCTAAAGGAAGCCCCGGAGAATTCGAATACTACATCACCGAGGTATAACCCTAATGCCCGTTGTGCTTATCACTCTGATAGCCCGGGGCATAATACGGATGATTGTTAGACTTTGAAGAATAAGATACAGGACTTAATTGATGCGAAGGAGATTGAGTTCGAGGCGCCCGAAAGGCCTAATGTTGTGACTGCTCCTATGCCCAAGCATGGAGTAAATGCTATAGAAGAAGACTCGTTTGTGGTTTCTGTGGATAATATTGTTACCCCTATGATGACTGTAAAGAAGAACCTTTTACTAGCCGGTTTATTTCTGAGCTGTGATGAAGGTTTTCGTATGTGTTCTGTCCTACCTACCGGTTGTCCGCTTTTGAAATCAGGTGTCCAACGCCTGATGGATAGTAAAGAAATTATGTTTGAGAAGACTGTTGTTCCTGTAGTCCATACTGAAGAAGTTGCCATTATCACCATCTTCGACAATTCTTCCAAGGCTCCCTCGAGGAAGCCTGTTAGAATTACATCTGTTCCGAGAATTGCACCTGTGATCATCACTGTTCCGGGGCCCATTCCCTATACCTCTGATAAAGCTGTCCCTTGGCACTACGAGGCCGATGTTTATTTTTATGGAGTTAAACAAGAGTTGGATGCTGATACTGACGTCAGCAATGTTGTTGGACCTGCTAAAGTCACCCGCAGCGGAAGACTTTTCTCGCCTGATATCTCTCCACCCACTGCCCGAAGACCTGTTGTTATTACTCCTGCCAGTGTACCTGCTACCATTCCTGTTCAAGTTCCTATTCTTACCCCTGTCGCCGAGTCATCTAAAACTCGGGGCAAAGGGATCACCACTGATGTGCCTGCCCAGACAGAAGCACTGAAGACGATTACTATTGAAGCTTCTAAACAAGAGATGGAAGAGATTCTGAAAATCATCAAAAAGAGTGACTACAATGTAGTTGAACAGTTGGGGCAAACCCCGTCCAAGATTTCTATGTTGTCACTGTTGCTGTGCTCAGAGGCCCATGCCAAGGCTCTGATTACGTTTCTGAAGACTGCCCACGTACCATAAGAGACATCAGCTGATCAGTTTACAGATTGCATGGCCAATTTAACTGTTGATAATGGGTTGGGTTTCTCTGATGCCGATTTGACTGCTAAGGGGAAGAACCACAACGATGCCCTGCATGTCTCCATTGAATACAGGGGAACTACTCTTGCACATGTATTGGTGGATACTGGTTCCTCATTGAATGTCTTGCCTAAGAAAGCTCTAGACCGGTTGGACTGTGAAGGGTTGGAATTGAAACCAAGCAACATTGTTGTCAGGGCCTTTGATGGGTCTAAGAGAATGGTGCACGGAGAAGTTGATATTCCGATTAAAGTTGGTTCTCAGGTTTTCAATTCTACATTCTATGTGATGGACATTCGGCCATCTTATTCTTGTTTGTTGGGTCGTCCATGGATCCACAAAGCCGGAGCCGTAACCTCAACGCTCCACCAGAAGCTGAAGTACCCGGTCAAAGGGAAGATTGTGACAGTACAAGGGGAGGAAGAGTACATGGTGAGCCAACTCAACTCTTTCCGATATGTAGAGATGGATGGGGAGTTCATTGAGACCCCGTTTCATAATTTTGAAGAGGTTCCCCAGACACTGGCGTCAGTTGAGACTGTTGTTGAAGATTCTCCTATAAAGATGGCTTCCCTCAAGGATGCTCGGGCTGTTATTGAGAAAGGTGGGTGTGCACAATGGGGCCGACTCCCTGATTTTACACAGAAGACTAACAAGTTTGGTTTGGGTTTCACTGCAGAAGCTCAAAGGGCTGTTAGAAATGCAAGGATCGGAAGACCTCCCGTGTTCATCAGCAACTCGGGAGTGAATGCCATTGAAGACGATGTAGAAGAGTCTGAGTTCGACAGCTGGATCTATTCTATGACCGACGGTGGACCAAGCAACTAGACAGCAAAGGACTTCATCCCTATTACTTTTGTTACCCAGTAATGAAACTTTTTGTTTTGAATTTGTAACAGACAATGTTTTAAACTTTATGGCCCGGCGTCTTACCCGGGGCACCGGGGCTTCATTTGTGAGGGCTTTATGTGTGTCATTTTCATATATCATTAATAAAAGCATTGGACGTTCTTTCATTTCAAATTTTGTGCTCCTTGTTTTTCTTTATTATATATTGCAAAACAACTATTTTACACACACTCACGTATCATGATCTACATCCACTCTGGATCCCACTGATAACGACTCTGCTACTTCCAGTTATGACTTCGAAAGTCCGATCAACTTAGCCAAAGACAAAGGTGAAGATGATTGTGAAGTGCCTGGTGAAATTGCTAGACTGCTACTTCAAGAAGAGAGGGCCATACTACCTCCAAGCTACCAATTCTGATGCCTCCAATTGCAGGAAAACCGTTGATCTCATACTTAAAAGTGCTGGATAGTACAAAGAGGCATGATGGGGAAGCATGATGAGTCTGGCCGAAAAGAGCATGCTATTTATTGCTTTAGCAAAGAGTTTACCGACTGTGAGATTCAATACTCATTGCTCGAGAGAACTTGCTACGCTTTGGCATGGGTTATTCGCCAGCTAAGACCGTATATGCTGGCTCACACTACCCTATGGTTATCAAAAATGTGAACGTCTTGACGGCACGTTGGCCTTTTGCAATGTGGGGCATTGATATGATCGGCGAGATCATACCTACAACATCCAACGGGCATCGCTTCATCCTGGTAGCTATTGATTACTTTATGAAGTGGGTTGAAGCAGCTTCCTTTGCTACTGTAACCAAGAACGTCGTGGCACGGTTTATTCGGCACAATCTGATCTGTCGATACGGTGTACCAGAGAGAATCATTACGGACAATGGTACCAATCTCAACAACAAGATGATCACTGAGCTCTGCGAGCAATTCAAGATACATCATCACAACTCTTCTCCCTACCGGCCGAAGATGAATGGGGCTGTCGAAGCAGCTAATAAGAACATTAAGAAGATTGTGCAGAAGATGACAGTGACATACAAAGATTGGCACGAGATGTTACCATTCGCTCTTCATGGGTACCGTACCTCAGCACGGACGTCAACAGGGGCAACACCCTACTCCTTGGTATATGGCATGGAGGCAGTCTTGCCCATTGAAGTTCAGATACCCTCTCTTAGGATCATGAAGGATGCAGGTTTGAGTGAAGATGACTGGATTCAGACCCGGCTTGATCAACTGAACCTAATTGACAAAAAGAGACTTACTGCTATTTTTCATGGTCAAACGTACCAAAAACGGATGATCAAGGCATTTAACAAGAAAGTTAGACGACAAGAGTATCAAGTTATGGATCTAGTAATCAAGCGCATTATCCTACCTCAAGGTGATCCCAGGGGCAAATGGACCCCTACTTATGAAGGGCCATTTGTGGTTAAGAACATTTTCTCAGGAGGAGCTATGATTCTAACCACCATGGATGGTGACGACCTTCCTCACCCCGTCAATGCAGACATAGTGAAAAGATACTACGCATAATCAAAGACCCGCTAGGTTGACTGGCCTAGGCAAAAATAAGGGCTTCCCGGCGAACCAAAAGGGTTTGGGCAAAAATAAGGGATGAAAATGAAAAAAAATCTGTACACCCGGCAAGTCGAAAACCTGAAAAGGCGCCTTGGGCAAAAAAGGGTATCCCGGTGGACTGAAAACCCGAAAGGGCGGTCCAGGAAAAAGTTAGGGATCGAAGCGTAACACTATGTCTCATTAGATCACCTTGCATCCAGACTTCAGTATCGAATATCAAGCTCGGACGGCACTAATCAATCTGAGCTACCTTCAACCAACAGCAAAGTGATGAGATGCTCGAGGATATAAAGGCAATAGCAGGGTTGGAACCCAGTGGGATTATTCACATAGCTGTTTTGTTTTCTTTTGGCAAATTGTATAAATTCTATTTGTTCGGCGGCGTTCTCATACTAGGACGTCAACCTCTTGTACAAAAATGCCTATTTACAGGCCAAACTTTAAATCAATACAATTCATTTGCAAAGAAATTTCAAACTGTTTTTCTTTTATCTATTTTGTTTTGCAAAGAATGTCCAATGTTCATTTTTGATATATGCATTTGACATTAATTGCTGATCATAAATATTTACATGTGAACAAAAGATGAATTACTGGTAATATCAGAAGCAGGGGCAATAAGAATTGTCCAAGCTGTATAGTTGCTTTGTCCACCAGGTACCAAGGTATATTCAGCTGAAGAATGTGGCTAAGATACTTTCACTCCCCAAAGAGTAAGACAGTAATGGTAGCTCTCCCAGCTGAGACTTACAACCATGAACGAATCAGCAATACTCTCCCCAAGCGGATTTGGTCTACCATCAGCACTAAAAGGGTCTTAATATCCCCCAGCGGAGTATAAGAATATTCCCCAGCAAGTATAAGAGTATCCCCGACAGTCTTAATATTCCTCAACGAAGTATAAGAATGTTCCCAGGCAGCGTACAAGATACCCTCAGTGGAGTCAATATTTTCCCAGCACGGTCCGGAAAAGCTTCCCCAATGGAGTTGAATCATCATCCCCAGTAGACTCTGGAAGTTTACCCCCAGCGGAGTACAAAAATAAATCTCCCCAGCCAAATTCAGAGGGTTATCCCCACAAGAGTCTAACAGGGTTGTCCCCAGCAAGTTGCGACTGAAGATCATCCCCAACGGAGTTCTTTCCTTTCACAAACAGGAATTTAATCCTCAACAGATTCAATATCACCAGCAACGGTAATCCATCCCCAGCGGAGTTTATCATTGAAATCCTCAGCAGAGCTTATCAGCGGAATCCCCAGCGGAGTTTATTATTAAAATCCTCAGCAGAGCATCTCTTCCCCGTAGAGTAATTCCCCTCGGAGTAATCTCCTCATCAGTTTATTCCCCAACGGAGTTGTCCTCTCCTACTGGTTTATCATCTTCGTTCATTATCCCCAGCGGAAACGAAGAATCCAACTTTGCTCTCCAGCAGCTCCGGGATTTATTTTCCCCCAGCTAAAACATCACATTTTCATACATCATGATACATGCATATACGCATTATACCATACAATCTCATTTATGTTGAGAACATCATTGCTTGATCCATATCATGCATTGCATATGACTGACCTTTACCTTTCAGGAAAGATACAGTTAAGGCCAACCCGTCAAAAGAGACAAAATCAGTTAAATCGATTCCTAAAGATTTTTCTAAGACCATTCAGTCAAAGGAGACAAAACCAGTTAAATTGATTCCTAAATATTTTTCTGAGGCCATTCAGTCAAAGGAGACAAAACCAGTTAAATCGATTCCTAAAGATTTTTCTGAGGCCATTCAGTCAAAGGAGACAAAACCAGTTAAATTGATTCCTAAAGATTTTTCTGAGGCCATTCAGTCAAAGGAGACAAAACCAGTTAAATTGATTCCTAAAGATTTTTCTGAGGCCAACGCAGTCAAAGGAGACAAAACCAGTTAAATCGATTCCTAAAGATTTTTCTGATGCGAACACAGTCAAAGGAGACAAACCCAGTTAAATTGATTCCTAAATATTTTTCTGATGCAAACGCAGTCAAAGGAGACAAAACCAGTTAAATCGATTCCTAAAGAATTTCTAATGCGAACGCAGTCAAAGGAGACAAAACCAGTTAAATCGATTCCTAAAGATTTTTTTGATGCGAACGCAGTCAAAGGAGACAAAACCAGTTAAATCGATTCCTAAAGATTTTTCTGATGCGAACGCAGTTAAAGGAGACAAAACCAGTTAAATCGATTCCTAAAGATTTTTCTGACGTAAATCCAGTCAAAAGAGACAAAACCCCTCTGGTCCAGTTAAATCGATTCCTAAAGATTTTTCTGACGCCGATCCGGTCGAAGTTCAGACCACCTATCAACAATCTCCAAATGGCATCTGTAAGCCCATTCTTGACATCACAATGCTGATACCATGTCATGCGAGTGCAAATTTCTGGGCACTCTAGTGTTCAATCATCTTCCACCTTCGGATCACGAAAGGCATGAAAGCCAATCTATATCCTCAGGTTTAAGAAGATTGAACAGGGGCAACTGTTGTACCCCAAAATTTTCCCTCCCATATTCCTCAAGACATTGCAAGAAGAATCTCCAAGTGGCTCAAGTTTGCTCAAGAGTTGAACAGTCAAATCATCTCCTAAGGCAGTCAATCTCAAAATTAGGGTTTTGTGTTGCATCAAGATCCTTACATCCAAATGACATCAAGTTCTCCCCAATGTCCTAATATGTTCTCAAGTTCATCCATGTCAAATTTCAAGCCTTGCAGAGGAAGTTTGGTCAGTCAATTGCTCAAGAGGTCCAAAAATCGACTGTGCAAGGGCAAAAGTCAATTGTGACCCAAATAAAGTCAAACCTCAAGATTTTTTGTCAACATTCTCATTTTTAAGGATAATTCATCATTTGATCAAGGGTTGATCATGATTCATTAAGGATTGCTCAAGATTCATCAAGATTCAAAAGTTGCTAAATTAGGGTTTTGTAGGAAAAGTCAACTCAACTTTGATCAAGCATAACTTTCTCATACTTTATGATAAATGACCCATCCAAATCTCATTTTTAAGAGAATGAAATTTCCTACAATCCATCTTCACACCCCAAGATCAAGAAATGCACTCACAAAAAGTTACAAATTTGGACATTATAGGTTATTTTTGAAAGTCAACAAAAGTATCTTTTTTGCCAAAGCTTATAACTTGAGAATGGAATATCAAAATGAGATGATACCAAAATGGTTGGTTATAGGACATCTCAAGGTTTCTAAAAAGTCATATAACACCTCCAAAAGTTCAAAATTGAAGAAGTTATGCATTGTTGAAGTTGGAAATTTTTCCAAAATTGCCAAAAGTCAACTATCCCCAAAACATCAAATTTTGCCAAATGGGACCACTTTTTTCCACTTGATTTGATCTTGTCACACCACACACGTGTCCTATCTTCAGTATTGTGTCCATTCATTGATTTTTCTATTTTATTTTATTTTTATTCATTTAATTCATTTTAAATCAATTTAAATCCAAATAAAATCCAAATATTGATGAAATAGGATCTTTCTGATTGATACAGGTTTCAATTATCATCATGGACAAGATCAAACTCGTATCAAGCCATGTTATGAACAAAATATTGGATTTGGGACATTTTTGGAAGCTTTGTAATGGAGGATCATATCATATCTTCAATCATCAATTCACAAAGATTCAAAGCCCAAACTTTGACCTAATGCATTGTTGGATACATATACAAACCAAAGGCACACGATTTAGGACCAAGAGGCTGCAGAAATCACAAGACAAAAACTTGAAAAAGCTTGAAAAAGCTTGAAACTGAAATCACATCTAGAGTCCAGAACAAGGCAAAAACTCAACGTGGTTCTCTTGCTAGACATCCACTGAATCTATTGCAATCAAAAGCCAAGCCATTCGTCACCTGAAATGCACTGTAAGTCTCCCTGAAAACCGACATATACATGAAATCGTATTCTCATATTCATGTGTTTTTTTGCCAAAATCTTTGCACAATCATGCTAATCGGTCCATTTAGAGACTTTCTGCATTAACCAATTGAGTTTTCATGGCCTGTAATGCCCTACCCGAAACTAGGGTTCGTGCTTCTTGTTTTTAGGCGTTTGAGTTTCAGGCAAAATTGAGGCAAATCATGGACATGGATGAATTCGGGAGGAAGAGACGAAGCGAACCATGGTCTTAGGATCAATTTATATGGCCTACAGTTGATTTTAGGAACGAGCCATGAATTTAGCTGCGAATAAAATCCGCAGGTAAATAACTAGTTTATAACGAAGAAGGCGATGATGCATCCTCTTCCCATTGGCTGTTTCAAATTGCGCGCGTTTTTATTTTTTAATTCTGGCAATTTTGTTTGTTTCCCATATAATAATTGTCATCTAATCCACTAACAACTGAAAGGCAGTGGCGTAGTGGTAAGCGCGTTATTCATTGGCTCATAGGACATGGGTTCGAATCCCAGGTCTCCATATTATTTGTTGCATTTTTCAGCTAAGCAATCCCATGTAGTGTCAAAGGCGTAGCATATCATGGACCCTCCTTCAGATGCTTACCAAATGGCCCCAGGCCAAATCTGGCAGTTCAAAGATGATGGGCTATGGTGAGGCCTAGTCAACGTGTCACATAGAATCTGAAAGTCAACCCAGGCTTGCAGCAAATGGGCCAGCAGAATTGCAAATCTTGCCCTCCAATTGGGCCTGAAACCCCCTTGAGTATTTCTTTTTATTTTCTTTCTTTATTTTGTTTAATTATTATTTTATTGTTTAATTAACCAATTAAGTTTTTCCTCATAAAATCAAAATCACAAAAATATGTTTTATTTTATTAAAATTAATTCATCACTTTATTTTTGTAAATAAATTAATTCAATTAATTTAGTTTAATTAGATTTAACTTTTAATATTTTTTGCAATATTTAAAATTAATGTAGAATATTAGGTCTTACTAACTTTAATCAATTTATTTTTATTTCTTTAAATATCCAAAAATCCAAAAATATCTCTTTTTAATTAATTAATTTAATTGTTAACTTAGATTTAATTTCTTCTAATTCAAAAAAATAGCAAAAAAATGCTTTCTTTCAAAAAGGGTCAAAACCCTAAAAAATATGCCGTTTTAATTTTCTCGCACGCGATCCATATTTTCATATTATTGTACTTGCTTCCGGAATGTAATAGCTTTAAATGGGACTTTAATTATTTTATCGCTTTCATTTACTTTTCGCACTTTAATTTTAAGGGTTGTTTTTGGCGATGTAAATACCTGACGCCTTGTAATAGTTTAGATTTAATTTCGGCAATTTAAATTTCGCAACTATACATTGTTAGATGTTTGATAATAGGGAATGCATGATAAGATCAAATGTATGAACTTAAAATCAACATAGCTTACCCATGACATGTACAAAGATAATATTAACCGAAATAAACACACTCGCACATGCACACTCTTAGGGTACACCTCACTTGGTTGCCTTCGAACGTGGTCATTGAGTATAGGAAGTTTTAGAGGTCACCCTCTTGTCCAAAGATCATAGTTGCCTCGAAACGGTTGCCTCAGAAAAATGATCTAAGACATTAGGGTTACCGCTAAGGCGTCCTAACATTGCTTTAGTGACCGCACGTCCCTTAATTGAATTGACCCTTAAACTCCAACGACGGTGCTACCTACTCATTCATAGTGGGATAGTATTGTCTAAAGGACATTTGTACAGATTAATTCCTTTTTCGAGTAGGTAGATGGTTCTTAAGTACTTGCTCTCTTCAAAAACTTTTCGCACTTACACCTTTTTCAAACAAAAACTCTTTCAAACCCACAAACACAAAGAAAAGAAATTTTTGAAAACACTTTGAGAAAGTACCTAAGAGCCCGTGGATAACCACGGATAGAAAGGGTGCTAACACCTTCCCTTTCTGTAATCTACCCCCCGGACCCGAGAAACATCTCGAAAAAGGAATTTTTCTATGCTTTTTTCCTTTCCTTGTTGGATAAAATAAAAGACGGTGGCGACTCTTGCTCACCGCGACATTTTGCGGAAAAAAACGCAAAACGCGAACCAGCACATTCCAAAACAGTCAGTTCTGTCCCAACGTATCACAGACTTCAACAGGTGTGGCAATACTTGGGATAAAGTCATGTTGATCCGGGTGAACTGTCTTCTGGGAATATCTGGCTTGCGTTGATTATTTCGTTGTTGATTTGATACATGATTGAAGATCATAACAGCTCTTACCGTTGGACAATGTTCAATTTTGTTTTGATTTCTCTGGCCATAAGCAGCACTGGCCTCCTTCTTTCCAATGAAGGGTTTCTTCATCGTACTTAAGGATGCGTCCCTTCGAATCTTGCCACTCTTAATACCGGCTTCTACCCACTCACCAGTCATTATCAGCTCAGTAAACCTAGCTGAAGAGCTTCCAATCAGATGGTTGAAGAATGGACCAGACAGCATGCCCAAGAACATATCCACCAACTCTCTATCAGATAAAGGGGGTTGGACTCTTCCTGCGAGATCCCTTCATTTTTTGGAATAATTTTTTAAACCCTCACTGGAACCCAAAGACATACCTTGCAGTTGTGTTCGAGTTGGAGCTAGGTCAGCATTATACTGGTATTGCTTGTAAAAAGCAGCAACCAGATCTTCCCAATTGCGAATGTTGGTTCCTTTCAACTGATAGAACTAATCCAACTGCGTCCCTGACAAACTTTCTTGGAAGAAATGTACCCATAGATTCCTATCAGTAGTATGGGGTTGAATCTTCCTGACGTATGACCTTAAATGTAGCTTAGGACAAGAGACACCATCATACTTAGCAAACATGGGGACCTTGAATTTCTCTAGGATGACCACCCCTGAGACCAGTCCTAGCTCCTCAAAATCCAGTCTGGGTACCCTCTGGATCTCCATAGCATTGAGGAGATCCTCCAGTTGTTTGTATTTATCATCAGCAGGAGGATAATGTTCTTCAGATTAGTCGGTTTCATCTTCCTCGGACTATGAGTTGTCATTTCCTTCCTTGTTCTTTCCTTTTTTATTATCTCCTTCACCCGACGAGGTTGCAAAATCTAGAGCTTTCTTGGCCGGTCCTTTGAACCTTCTTCCCAAACTCAAAACACCGACTGTTTTCTTCGCCTTCTTCTTCTTATCTTTGATCATGAGAGCCTTCAGGTCCCATTGTCCTTTAGCCAGAGCCAAGAACATCTGTTGGAATTGAGTGTTATGCGCTTGAAGATCCTTTATTGTCTGTTTAATATCCATCTCATTTAAATAAACAGTAGAAAGATAAGGAAACCTGTTATGAAAAGAAACTTGTTTGTGTTATGATGAATGAAGATGCATATGCGAATGATTTCAAGGAAACTAGGAGATTTAATTTTTCTTAGACAAAAGGAAACACACATTGTATTAATAAATCCAAGTTGATTACATCATGCCTCTTGGGGCTTACAATGGAATAAAAATTAAAAAAATAAAACTCCTAAGACAAAAAGGTCGAACGCATCCTCTTCGGTGCAATATAGGCATTCAAATTTCGCTCTTCATGAAGCTGCTTTGTGAGATCCATAACCTTCTTCTCACTGGCATATAATTGGTTCTCGAAGGTGTCTCATTCTTCCTTGAGCTGGATCCAAGACTTTTGCAAATCTTTGAAGCTTATTGGCATATTAGGATGAAAAATGATGTGAGACTCGTCTTCTTGATCAACAGAATCTGAGATTACTGGCAGGATAGCAGCGTATGGCATCATAAGACTTTGAGCACGAGCTCGCACCCATCTGAGGTAAGGCTCCAAAGGAATGGAGTTTTTGCGTCCCAAGGCGCGTCTATCAGTCTTCTTCACCATGCCCCAAGCGTGAATGAACCTCTGGTGATAACCTTGCAGATCACTTGAATACTCAAACATAATACCCTGGATGAGCATATTATGGGGACCATCCCTCCGGGCGTAACCAATATGACACAGGGCCAAAGAAGGGTTGTAGGTGATGCCTCATCTAATGCCAAGGAGTGGCACATTAGGGAACTCTCCACGGCGATCAATAAAAGAGATATCTTCTTGAGAGCGAGGGCACCAATAGATATCATAGTGAGAAAGGGACATTATCCTTTGATTCCACCTTAAGCCTAAATCATTCTTCATTTCTGACTGAGGGAGGTTCGAAATAAACCACTGATAGAGCAAAGGCGTACAACACATAAGAGTCCCCCGTTTCTTCATGCTACGAGTGTGGAGTGAATGCAACATATCTCCGAGCAATATAGGCACTGGATTATGAGCAAGGAAGATGTTGATGGCACTGACATCTACAAACTGGTCTGAATTGGGGAACAGAAGCAATCCATAGATCAAGAGAGCTAAGACATCTTCAAAGTCATGGTAACTCATAACATTTAAGAATATCTGAGATTTCTTCATTAGAAAATTTGCAAGGAGGCCCTTAACTCCACTTCTTCTTTCCCAATTGGATTCAATGTCAGATGGTTTCAAATGTAGAGCTATGGCAACACTTTCAGCAACTGGATCTTGTTCTAAACTGGTGAAAGGTACTTGCTCCAATATAGGTGAACCAATTATCTTTGATAACTCTTCCAACATGGGCACCAATTGATAATCTGGAAATGTGAAGCAATGGTGTTTAGGGTCAAAGAACTGGAACAACACGCTCATCATACCTTCGCCAAACCAGGTAGTAACCAAACTGAGCAAGTGACCATATCTCTTGTTGAACAGCGAGTTCTCAGGAACTCTCAGGACCAATTCTTTGAGCTTGGAAGGTACCTCTACAAAATTGATTCAGATGGTCTTTCTACGAATTAACTTCATGCCCTACAAAACAAAAGGAAAGATAAATCTCCAGACCCTTGAAATGGTTAGTGTGTATGTCATGATGTTTATGATGTTATGGTTATGCTCTGAGATCACAGATATATCAAGCAAGTCACACAAAGACCCTAGGTTTAACGGCTTGCATGATTTTTTTAAAGGCAAGTACCATATTGAAGTTTAGTCGACTCAACTTGTCCTATTAATGGTAACCGGGTTCTAAGGAGTCTCATATCAATGACCTTTCTTTTAGGCATTGTTCTAGCTCAAGCACCAAAGTATTGCGGCCAGAATATCCCAAAAGTCAAATCTCAATGAGTGTAGCATCGAGTATCAACCAAACTTCAGTCGGAACCAAAGTCGGCCATCTCACTACTTTCTAATGGCTTAAGATGATTCAAGTAAAGGTTATAAAGGTCAGTTAGCGCTTAATGACACTATAAGAAATCCTAATGTTATCCTTGACTGACTCAAGGAACATTAGTACAAGCGAGAGTATCACGCTAACGTAGCTATCACTTTGTCCATATTGGTCTACGTCGTATAGCCTCCATGATTACTTACCTAAAAAAGGTGCCCCAGATCCGGGTATAAGATCTTTAACAAAGCCCAAGCAAAGACCCCGAAATGTAAAGCAAACAAAGAAAACAAGTAAAGGTGATCTAACCCTAAGGTAACCCCACTTTTAAGTAATTCCCCAGCAGAGTCGCCAGTTCTATAATATGGTGGGAGAATTAACTTGGGTGTTTTGCGTTCGATCGCAATTGTTGCAGATAGCAAGAGTCGCCACCGACTTTTCTTTTATCCAATAATGAAAGGGTGAAAAGAACAGGAAAGACCTTTGAGATTATTTTTCTTGAGTTCGGGGGGTAGGTTATGGAAAGGGAAGGTATTATCACCCTTTTCATCCGTAGTTATCTACGAGCTCTTGGTTGCTTGCTAAATCACTTACTTTTGTTTGAAAATGTGCTTTGTGATGTGGGTTTGAAAATATTTTGAAAACGTCTTTGTAATGATTCTCGTCTCTATAATAATGTGTACAAAGTGTTGGTGTTGCAAATTGATCAAAAGGGTGTTTGTGGAATGTGTTTTTGAAAGTGATTTTGAAAAGTGTCTTTGTAATGATTCTCGTCTCTATAAGAATGTGTACAAAGAGTTTTTTCTTTTGAAAATGTTTCAATGGAAAGTGTTGGTGTTGGAAAAATGTTTTTTTTGTGAGCAAGCGAGCAACTATGAGCATCCTACCTACTCAAAAGGTCTACTGTTATTTTCCTCCTCCTTTAGATGTTACTATCTTACCATTGATTTGGTAAGAATCCCCATCGTTGGATTTGAAGGGATGGGTGTGGGTCATTTGTATAGTCATAGAAGGCAACCTATGAGATGTTTTAGAAATTTCATATAGGGACTAGACCGTTTACGAAAGGCAACATCGAGGGTCATCGAGGGACTACGATCTTTTATTGAGGGTCTCTGCTAAAATGCCCATATTCGAGGGAAACGACTATTTTTCGAGGCAACAAATGGGATTACCCTAGAGGTGCATGTGTGTGAATAATGTGTTTGATTTGCATGCATTTAGTCTTTGATTAGGGTGGTCTATTTGTTGGTTTTATCTTGTCATACATCCTAGTTACTAACATTTGTATAAAGCAATAAAAATGCAGAAAATAAATATCCTACACTATTACAACCATATTGAATAGAAACAAAATGTAAAGACAAAACAAAATAAAATAAGTAAAAATAAGCTTTTCGATTCAGGCAGTAAAACCCTTCGATTCTGCTCTTCCTGGCTTCTTTTGATTTGGCCTGGAAGTCAGCATGTGCAGGCAGCTTTCGATTCATCCTTCTGGTTGCTTCTTTCGATAGGGCCTGGAACCAGTATGAGACACACTCTTCATTTCAAACTCTTTGTTGCCTCCTTCGATTGCAGGAATACAAATCTCCCAAGTTGAGATTCGAAAGGCTTCAATGTTTAACCAATCAAAGGATACAACAAACTTGTCTTAAACTGGAAAATGAAACTAACAAGTGCAACTTTCGAAAGCTACAAGCCAGGGGTTAGCACAAGGTCATTAAGCACAAAAATCTAAAGTTTAACTAGTCAGGGTTGAGGTTTTCAACATACATGCAATGAGGATCAAAAGTTAAGACATGCAGTGAATCAAAAGACTATTATGTTGTAGTTGGGGAATGGGTCGAAGGTTAGTTATCTGGTAGTTGAGGAGTGAATCGAAAGGTTCACTTAGTGTATGAGAGGATCTGAAATTTTTAGAATTGAAGTGTTTTGAAAATGTTTGATAGTGTTTAAGGATTTTGAGAAATTGATAAATTTTCTCACCAACAGAGTTTTTTTCACTATCCAGAGGCCCCTAAGATGTGTGGTAGAGGCTCTTATTTATAGATGATTTTGGTTGATGTTTGGGAGGGAAAACAAAATAAATTTGAACAAATCGGGTATGTTGTTCTTGTAGTCTTTGAGGTGTAGTCTTGTATGCCATTTTGGTGCAATAATAGGGGCAGCATTGCAGGACTGCTTTGTAGCAGTTTTGGAACGTTGTGCCCAGTGCAGCAGACTTGTACTTGATACCACTAGCATATGAACTACTTCTCTTTTTCTTTGACCGACTAGCCTTATCCTTCGACCAGACTCCTTTTCAAATAACAACGTTTCCTTCAAAGTGTCCTTCGAATTGACCATACATGTATCTTTTCGAAAGGGACCCCAAATGGGTGCTCTTCGATTTGAAATATGTATGCATCCTTTTGAAGGGACCACATGCATCATTTGTGTGCATCACTTTCAATCCTTGAGACAGGCCACCAAGGTATAACCTTCGACTGGGACACCTAGATGTGTCATAGTGTAGAGGCTATGCGTGTTGAAGGTTTTCAAGAGGGAATCAAAGCTTATATGTAAAGGTCTCTTGCTCTGTGAGCGCTAGCATGAAAGAAAATTTATGCCTTGTAGATATGCAAGACCATTGGCTTATGATTCGAAGGATAGCTACAGGAGGCCATTTCCTTGTGCCTTCTGGCTTGGAGAAGGTCTTTTCCTTGTGAATAGGGGGGCAAGCGTAAAGAAGACACTTGTTTTATAAATTGAAGGAGGCCAGTAGGAAGCTACCAACTTCTGAATCGAAGGGGAATCAACAGGAGGCTTTCCCCCTTTGAATCTGTAACACGGTGGTAGAACCGACTGTTTTAAAATGTTGGTTTTGCGTTTGTGTTCGCAAAATGTCGCGGTAAGCAAGAGTCACCACCGACTTTTATTTTATCCAACTGGAAAGGAAAAAAGTACAGAAAAAAATCCTTTTTCAAGATTTTGGGTACGGGGGGTAGATTATAAAAAGGGAAGGTGTTAGAACCCTTTCTATCCATGGTTTTTCATGGGCTCTTAGGTACTAGCTCATATTTCAAACTGCTTGTGTTTGTGCTTGTTTTTTTTGAAAATGTTTTTACTTCGTGATAATCCGTGTATCAGTCCTCAAGGATGTGACGAAGTTGTTTTGAAAATTTGTTTTGAAAAGGTGTAAGTGTGAAAAGTTTTGATTTGAGCAAGTACCTACTAGTATCTACCTACTCGAAAAAAGATTATTCCTATTCTCGTTTCCTTTAGATGGCGTTATCCTACTATTGATGAGTAGGTAGCACCATCGTTGAAGTTTGTAAGGGTCAATTCGAAAGGGACGTACGATCTCTAAAGTAATAGGTTGGGAATCTTAGTAGTAACCCTAGAGTCTTAAGATCTTTTCCGAGGCAACATTTTCGAGGCAACATTCGAATGGGTCATTTGATCTTTAGACTGGAGGGAAGCCACTAAAATTCCCTATGCTTAATGATCGTTTTACCGAAGGCAACCGAAGTGTGAGTATACCCTAGGAGTGCACATGTGCGAGTGATTTGATTTCAGTTATTATCTTTGCACATTAGGGTTTTCTAGCCATTTTAATCTTTTCATGCATTCTTGTCATACAATCCTATTATCCATACATCTAAGCAGTTAAAGAGTTTCCAGGAATTAAAGTGCGAGGAAATAAACCTAACTATTACATGGCTTTGACAGTTACATAATAATCTTGACGGGAAATAAAAGTGCGGAATTTAAAAACCCTAATTTAACTATTACAACTTGGAAGCAATTACAATAATAATAAAAAGAATATTAAAGTGCGCGTGGTAAAAGTAAATACGAGAAATTAGGGTTTTGACCCTTGACTAAACCTAATTGAGGTTAATTAAAGAAAAAACATTTTTTGTCATTTTTTATTATTTAAGAAAAATAAAGACTAATTAAGTTAAAAAAGAAACTAATTAATAATTAATTTTAATTGCAAAAAATAATTAGATTAATGAAAAAAAACATAATTATCTTATTTTTGTATTTTTATTTTTAGAAAGAAAATAATTAAAACCAAGAATTAAACCTAATCTTGCTAATTAATTTTAATTGTAAAAAAGAGTTAAAATTACCCTAACTTAAGTTAATCTAATTAATTAGTGAAAATTAAATTTAAAAAAAACTAATCCTAATTTTCTGATTTTTTTATTTTATGATTTTATTAAAAAATGATTTTTTTTTAAATAAAATAAATAAATAAACTAAAAAGAAATAAAGAAAATAAAAAAGTGTGAGAATGGGCCTGCTGAAGCAATTAGGGGGGTATCAATCTGAATTTTCCAGCCCATTAAGCTCCAAGCCCAGTCAACCAGGTTGGATCCTGTGCAAGCGTTGACTTGAGGTGTACCAAGGTCCTTCGTTGCTTGAGCGTTGGATCTGACCAGCCATGAATCCAGTGGTAGGATGATGGCAGCGCATGGTAGGTGTGATCGGTGGATCTGGAACTGACTGTTTAACGCTGGTTCGCGAAATGTCGCGGAAGCAAGAGTCGCCATCGTCTTTTATTTTCTCCAATATGGAAAGGACAAAAGCACAGAAAAATTCCTTAAAGAGATTGCTCTCGGTTCGGGAGGTAGATTTATAGAAAGGGAAGGTGTTAGCACCCTTTCTATCCATGGTTATCCATGGGCTCTTAGATACTTGCTCATTGTGTTTTCAAAAATGGTTTGTTTGCTTTTCAACTGTGGGTTTTAAAAAAAGTTTCTTTGAAAATTCCAGTTCGACTCTTGTATCAGTCCTCAAGAGTGTTTGAAACATTGCTTTCGAAAGTTTTTTGAAAAGGTGTCGGTGTGAAAAGTATTTTTGAATTGTTTTGAAATTAGAGCAAGTATCTAGAGTCGTCTACCTACCCTAAGGAATTCTTCTGTGTAGATGTCCTTTAAAGTAGTGCCATCCCACCATTGAGAGGTAGGTAGCACCACCGTTGGAGGTGTTCGGGTCAATTCGAGGTTCGGGACATGGTGATCACCGGAGCAATAGGAAGACACCTTAGAAGCTACCCTCATGCCAGGTTCCCGGATCATGAGGACTTACTAAGACATCCTCTACTCGACGGTCACCTTTCGAGAGGCAAGGCAACAGTGAGGTGTACCCTAGGGGTGGTGTGTGATTTGTGTGTCATGTTCATTTATTTTTGTCTTATTCATGTCATGGGTGATCTACGCGTTATTTTTATTTCAACATTCATTCTTGCATGCAATTATTAACAGTTAAAAAGTTGCGAGAAATATAAAGTTCCTAAACTATTACAAAGGCGCGGGTCCACATCGCCAAATTAAATCCAGGACCCGATTTGACATAAAATAAAGTAAAGTGCGAGAAATATAATGTTTAATTTACACGGCTTTGGGAGAATTACATAAAAATTATAAGAAAGGAAATAAATGCGCGAATTGGAATTGTTAGCGAATGCGAGGGCGTTGGACCCTTTTTAATGAAATTAAGTTATGTTAACAAATTAATTTAAAGTAACAAGAAAAGATTTTTAAGTTTTTGTATTTATGGATTTTTATGAGAATTAAATGGAATTAAAACCTAATTCTAGCTATTTTTTAATTTATTAAGAAAAGCATTAAAATTTAACCTAAAATTAAACCTAATTAATTAATGCAATTTTTATTTGCAAAAATAAACAATTAATTATTAATAAAATGAAAAGAAAAGGATAAAAATTGATTAAAACCCTAATTCTACAATTTATGTTTATTAAGAAAAATGCCCAAATTAATCCTAGAATTGAAAACTAAATTAATTAATGATTTTTATTTACAAAAATATTAAAATAAAATATATTTTTGATTTTTATGACTTTCTGATTTTTATTATTTTTTTGTGTTTTAGGAAAATAAGTTAATTTCAAGAATTTAATTAAAACTAATTAAAACAAATAAAATAGAAAGAAAAATAAAAGAGCAAACCATAGGGGGTTCTGTCCCCAAATTGGAGGTCAAATTGTAGCAATCCTGGCCCAATTGATTTCTGGCCTGGTTGACTTTCATGCTAGCGTGTGGTTTCGTTGACTGATGCCTATGCTACCCTTCAAATCTGGCCCTTTGGATGGGGATCATGGGGCGCGTGGCATGCTGGGACATTGGGCATATGATGAACCTTTGGCTTGAATCTGCACAGGATTATATTGAAACAAAAGATATGAATAAAGCGTGGGGACCTGGGAATCGAACCCAGGTCCCAGAGGTTACCACACTGATGCCTTGCCAACCGCGCTGTTATGCTTCTTTGTATATTATATAACTAATAAATAATATCAATCAAAACGTGAGTTAATGGACAATTTTAGCGCGAAATTCAAATGAGCCAACCATGCTTTGACACCTGATCTTCTTCTTCGTTGCTTGTGTTTTTTCTTGAAACAAAACAAACAAGATTGCGGGGGTTTTAAACCCCCACTACATGGCATATAGAAAAATAGCGATTAGCCCGTCTTTGATCAGAAATTGGGCGCGACCCCATCATTGAGTTCGTCTGAAGGTCCTGATTTTGATGGTCTAAGTCTCACGTCCTAATTTTTCCATAACTGAGAAACCCCAATTCAAGGTCTCTGAAAACCTAGAATGCTTCAATGGTGGATCCTCCAATTTTGCACGAAAACTCAATTAAAGTATACAGTTAGCTTTAGAATCAATCAATTAGTGTAAATCCACAAACAAATTGCAATGAGAATGCTTGAAAACTGAAATACGAATATGCATATAATATGAAAAAGTTTGAGTTCTATATACCAATTCTGGGCGTTAGAGTTGATGATTTTTATTCAAACACGTTCCTTGAAGCCTCAGGAACGCAATAGAATGGTTATTTGCCTTTGAATTGCACTGGAATGTAGTTTTCAGTTTTGGAATTTTTTGGCAAAAACTCAAACTTTGCTCTTGTTTTCTGGCGCAGCTTAGAGGTTCCTTGGACTAGGGTTTGCATGAGTATAAGTATTGGAACGATTAGGGTTGAAAATTGGATCCAAAAAACCTTTGCATTGATTGGATAGATATTTGATTTTCATGCATATATTTTTCAATCTTTTTCATGCATATTTGATTCCAATCATGGCAAATCACATTGATTCTTTCTATATCTGGTCATGCACGAATCTTGAGTGTATTTCATGCATAAAAAGATTTAAAAACTTTGGTTTGGTATTTTTTCATATTTTACTTAATTAAATGAATTATTAGCAATTTAAAAATTCAAATAAATAAATAAAAATGATGAATAACTTCCCTTTGGGACAAATGGTCGTGCACATGCTTTGGATGATGATATTTGGAAGAAAATGTGGCCCATTAGCAATTTTAAGGCATTTGAAGCAAAGTTGACTTTTCAAAATATCCAAAAATTTCCCAACTTCCACAAGGCATATCTTGCTCAATTTTTAAGCTTTGATCACGTTCTTGGACATTTTGGAAAGGTCTTGAAGTCCTCTAACCAATTCCTTTGGTCCCATGTCATTTTGATTTACCAATCTCAAGTTATGGCCTTTGACTTAATGTCCCTTTTTGTTGACTTTTGAAAATGACCTATAATGTTGAAATTGATAACTTTTTGTGAGAGCATTTCTTGGACTTGAAGTGTGAAGAGGAGTTGTAGGAAATGTCTTTCTCTTCAAAATGAGCTTTGGAGGGAATTTTTATGATAATCCATGTGGAAGTTATGCCTTGGTCAAGTTACAGTTGACTTTTTCAACTGTCCAAATATGGAAACTTTTGCATCTTGAGACTTTTTGAGCCAAGCTTTGAGAATCATGATCAAGAATTGATCAAATTATGTTTGTGGCTTCAAAATGAGATGTTGACCAAAAATTTGAACTTTTTACTGTCAAATGACCATTTTGCCCCTGTAGTTGACTGGTGAGCAATTAGGGTTTTTGATTGTGCAATTTTGTGTTGTAAGTCTTGAAACTTGGTATGAGGATGCTTGACCATGTTTATAGGCATGTGGGACTTGATTGGACCCTTGGAAACTTCATTTTCTTTGTCAGAACCAAAACCCTAATATTTGACTGTTAGGAGGCCCTTGAACTGTGCAACCCTTGGGGAATTTTGAAGCATGCTCTCTGCAAATTTTGGAGAATATGGGAGGGAAAATTTTAGGGTACAACAATTGCCCCTGTTCAATCTTCTTAGACCTGAGGATGCAGATTGGCTGACGGGCCTTTCGTAATCCGAAGGTGGAAGATGATTGAACACTAGAGTGCCCAGAAATTTGCGCTCACATAGTAGTGTGATGTAGGGAATGGGCTTACAGATGCCATTTGGAGATTGATGAATAGGATGATGGGCTTATAGATTCCATGCCAAGAGATGATGGAAGGTGGATGGGCTTATAGATGCCATCTAGATGTCGATCGCGTAAGAGATTCCTTAGCGAGAGCTTGCGTACCTGCAAAAGAAAAGGATTACCTGACCTGTTACAGGAGCTGGTCTTCAGATTCTTTGTAGATGTGTCCTGACTGGTTACAGGAGCTGAATCTGGATCTTCAAAAGGTGATGAATGAACCAGGGATGGTTACTACCTCAACAGGAACGCTGAGAGAACCTTGGACGATTACTACCTCAACAGGAACGCTGAGAGAACCTTGGGCGACTTCAACCTCAACAGTAACGCTGAGAGAATCTTGGGAGACTTCAACCTCAACAGTAACGCTGAGAGAATCTTAGGGCGATTACTACCTCCGCAGTAACGGGGAGAGAACCATAGGCGACTACAACCTCAACAGTAACGCTGAGAGAATCTTGGGCGACTTCAACCTCAACAGTAACGCTGAGAGAATCTTGGGCGACTTCAACCTCAACAGTAACGCTGAGAGAATCTTGGGGCGATTATTACCTCCGCAGTAACGGGGAGAGAACCATAGGCGACTACAACCTCAACAGTAACGCTGAGAGAATCTTGGGCGACTTCAACCTCAACAGTAACGCTGAGAGAATCTTGGGGCGATTACTACCTCCACAGTAACGGGGAGAGAACCATAGGCGACTTCAACCTCAACAGTATCATTGAGAGAATCTGGGGACGACTTCAACCTCAACAGTAACGCTGAGAGAATCTTGGGCGACTTCAACCTCAACAATAACGCTGAGAGAATCTTGGGCGACTTCAACCTCAACAGTAATGCTGAGAGAATCTGGGGACAATTACTACCTCCGCAGTAACGGGGAGAGAACCATAGGCGACTTCAACCTCAACAGTATCATTGAGAGAATCTTGGACGACTTCTACCTCAACAGTAACTCTGAGAGAATCTTGGATATCTTCTACTGAGTCTTTATCAGGAAAATCTGTTAGGGGTCGATTTAGCTGGACTAGAGAAGGCCTTTGACTGGATAAGAAACAGAAAAATCTTAGGGTCGATTTAACTGAACCGGTCTAGGTCTTGAAATGTCTTCAATTGGATAAGAAACAGGGAGATCTTAGGGTCGATCTGACTGAACCAGAGAAGGCCTTTGACGGGATAAGAAACAGAAAAATCTTAGGGTCGATTTAACTGAACCGGTCAAGGTCTTAAAATATTCAACTGGATAAGAAACAGGGAGATCTTAGGGTCGATCTGACTGAACCAGAGAAGGCCTTTAAATAGCTGAGAACTTAACTGGATCTTTCCTGAAAGGTAAAGGTCAGTCATATGCAATGCATGATATGGATCAAGCAATGATATTCTCAACATAAATGAGATTTGTAAGATATGATATGTATATGCATGCTATAATGATGTATGTGATGTTTATGTATGTTTTTGTCTTAGGAAAATAAATCCTTGACGGGTGCCGGGAAGTCACTCCTGGGCTGATGTTGAAGAATAGATTTTTGCTTCCGCTGGGGATGATAGTTGCAAGAATACCAGTAGGAGAAGATAACTCCGTTGGGGAATAAACTTGGCGAATGGATTATTCTGCGGGGAGAAAAGTACTCTGACAATCTTGCTGGGAAACAAAACTCTGTGGGGGAGGTACTTTGCTGAAATGTTGATGGTAACTTCGCTGGGGATAAGAGGACTTCGTCGGGGACGATCTTTCCGTGGCTTTTGGTTGAGGATAACCCAGTTATATCCTGGTAGGGAAATAACTTTTTGAATAAAGTCGGGAGACGCGTTCGTGCTCTGCGAGGATAAGCTTCCAGAATCTACTGGGGATAAGCTTACTGCTTGGGGAGATGGATTCCAACTTTCCTGGGGAAACTGGATTGGACTCTCTTGGGGAAGTTTTGAACTGTAATTTTTGTAAGTTGAAAGAGGGAACCTATGTAGGGTTTCCTGATGATGAGCTCGTGTAAAACCACATTTTGGAAAGAAGGACACCTGTGTAGGGTTATTGATGACGAGTTCGTGTAAAACTTCATCTTTGGGAAGAGAGAACCTGTGTAGGGTTACTGATGACGAGTTCGTGTAAAACTTCATCTTTGGGAAGAGAGAACCTGTGTAGGGTTGACTGATGACGAGTCCATGTAAAACTACGTCTGGAGCTTGAGAAGGGAACCTGTGTGGTAAAACTGCATCCTGGAAGAGGTAAAACCTGGGTAGGGTTTCTTCGGGATAAGTTCGTGTAAGACTTCTGGAAGAACCGGGGTGAGGTTACTGCAGGGTAAGTTCGTGTAAAACTTCTTGAGGAACCGGGGTAAGGTTATCTTAGAGGTAAGTTCGTGTAAGACTTCTGGAGGAACCGGGGTAAGGTTACTGCAGGGTAAGTTCGTGTGAAACTTCTTGATGAACCGGGGTAAGGTTATCTTGGAGGTAAGTCCGTGTAAGACTTCTGGAGGAACCGGAGTAAGGTTACTGCAGGGTAAGTTCGTGTGAAACTTCTTGATGAACCGGGGTAAGGTCATTTTGGAGGTAAGTCCGTGTAAGACTTCGTCTGAAAATTGAGAAGGAACCGGTGTAGGGTTACTTTGATGATAAGTCCGTGTAAGACTTTTTCTGAAAGAAAAGGAACCGGTGTAGGGTTGCCTGATGGTGATTAAGTGGATGATTGTCCTGTTTGGTTTCGGATATTGACCCATGATCTGGAATTTGTAAAGGTAGATGGTAATCATCTTTGTATTAACCTTTCCTCGGTACTTTGGTTGATAGAGCAACTGGATCGCCTGGACGACTCATTATTGCCCCTGTTTCTGAGGTGAGGGGAAAAGATACCTTGTGGAGGTAGTTGACAAATCTTCTGGTAGACAGGTGATTTAGATGCCGGGACATAGTCGTACGCTTAAATCCCTAACTTTTGCCTGGACCGTCCTTTCGGGTTTTCAGTCCACCGGGATACCCATTTTTGCCCAAGCCGCCTTTTCAGGTTTTCGACTTGTCGGGTGTACAGATTTTTTTAATTTCATCCCTTATTTTTGCCCGAACCCTTATGGTTCGTCGGGAAGCCCTTATTTTTGCCTAGGTGTGTCAACCTAGCGGGTCTTTGATTTTGTGTAGTATTCTTTCGACTATGTCCATGCTCTCAGAATGTAGGGAGTTGCCCCTGTTAGATATTGCATTGTCGTACCACTAGAAGATGTCTGATCAGGCAAGATTCGTTGTCGGAATGCCCCAAGTGACTCAGGCGGAGATTTGCCCCAGGCTATTTGGCCTTTGAGAGATTCTCCGAATCTTGATTGGACTGCCCCAGATAATGGACCATGATCATGTCGTCCCCCTTGATTGGAAGTGCTTTTATTCACTAGGTATTCATCGTGCGAATTTCCCTGCTGTTCAAACAAGAAGTCATGTGCAAACAAAGTTATGTTAAAAATGCAAAGCTTATGTCTGTTTTGAAGATTTTGAAAATGCATTCTTTTTTCATAAAACAAGTGATTGTTTGTAAAACGTGATGTCAACTCCGTATTTACCGTAGGCCTTAAGGAGTCAGGCTACCTTTCATAACAGTATGCTTTCGAACTAACCCATGCTTCAGCTAGGACTTTTGAGGGTTATAACGTGGCCTGGTTCATGGTTCAATAAACAAAGGATAAAGGCTCAAATTATTTGTACCCACCCACTCTTCGTGATGTTCTTCAATCCTAAACTCAGTTAATCGTGCGTTAGATTTTGTTTGAGTCTTTGCTTTGATATTCCAGTGATGGTTCGGATGTTGACAGTTTATTTTGAATAGGCAGTCATTTTTGTTTTTGTTGAGGGTTTGTATGACCTCTTTCTTTTTGATTTTGTTATCCCTATTTTTTTTGCCTGAACTGTTTCTTTTGTGATTACAATCAGCGGGATGCCCCAGTTTTGTAAGTCTCCCTCATAGGTTTTGACTTAATGGGTTTTTTATTTTGAGAAGTAATGACTGTCTGTCTGTATAATTGTTCGGAACCATCAATGTCTTCCTTTGTTTTGTAAGGACCTCTTTGGTTCCATTCGTTATGCACTCGGATCAACTGAGAGAACTACCCTGCCCCAGGTTATGATTAAGGGTTTTAAATTTCGAAAAGAAAAACTCCTACTTCTTTGGCTCAGAGGGGTTGACGAGGGATTATCTTCCTTATAACTCCAGTGTTTAGGAATTGAAACAATGCTTGTACCTCATCAGCGGGGTCTGTTCAAAAGCATACTGTAGATTGCGGTATCGTTTTCGTCATCCTCCCTCAAGAGGCTTAGAATTGTTAACCGAGCGTTGATCATCGGAAAAAAATGAAAGCAGTTTGAATATAGAGAATGCGAATATATTGATTCAAGACAGACATATGCGATGCATTAATGAAATAACAACGTTTAATATGCGTAAATGTTTGAACAAAAGAAAATTACAACTTGAAAATCCTAATGAACAAAAGTCTTTTCATCTCAGGGTTTGTCACTTCAAATGGTGAGTCCGATAGGGATGGCAGGAGCATTCAGCCTGGCCCATCTGGGTGAAATCCACAGCTCCTTCCTCAATCAGGTCTTGGATCTTATTCTTCAGAGCCCAACAGTCGTCGGTGTCATGGCCTGGACTGCCGGAGTGGTATGCACATCTTTCCTTAGAATTGTATTTTGGGGAGGCTGTGTTGAGATTCTTAGGAGGGTCCCTTAACGTCACCAGATTCAACCTAAACAATTGTTGTAAAGCTTGAGACGGTAACACGTTGAGCTTGGTGACCTGCCTTTTAGGCTTGTCTGGCTTGCTATGGCCAGTCTGTTGTTCTTGGCGAGGTCGTTGTTGGACCTGTGAAGTAGTAGCAGCTTGGAGAGGCCCAAACCTTTGACTTCTTGGAAGTTGATTAATGACCGGATCCCTGACTTGGGCTGGTTGCTTCATGTCTTGATGAAGCTGACTGATCATGGCCCTCAGCTCTCCTTGCTCCTGAGCTAAACTTTGGATGAGAGCCCTTTGCCCCAGCATCTGGGTTTTCAATGTGTCTACCTCAGCTTGTAGACGTTTCAGCCGTTCGTCCTTGTCGTCCTCAGCATTGTTCCTAACCAAAGTCCCCGTGAGGAGTGTTCTCAGCTCTTCTTGCCCCTTGGATAGGCTTAGGAAGATCTCTTTGAACTGAGTCTCTTGAGCATGAGGTCCCTGGTTATCTTGTTGGGAAGTCATTGCTGAAATAAACAGCGAGAAAGGTAAGTGACCTGCAACAAGGATACCTGTTATGATGTGTATGTATGCATGCAGTGCTTTCAGGGATCTCGCGGGGTAAACAAGAAAATTTGTTAGCATCTGGATCCGTTAGCTTGATTGAAAGAACTTCATATTTGTTGAGAGTCTTTCTTCCAAGGGTCAAAGGCTCACCATATCAAGTGGGTCATAGCCTCTGACAACCTTGGCTAGAGGAAAATAAATCCTCTTTGCCTCTTGCTAGATGTTTGATTTATCATGACCTGCATCACAGACCCTTGAGATCCTTGAAATGGGTTAAGATGTATGCAATGGTATGATGTCATGGTATGCATGGGGTAATGTAAGTAACCCTGTTATGAGTCCCAATTAAGGACTGCAAACCAAAACCTGCAAGAAACTTAGTAAACCCTGTTATGAGTCCTAATTAAGGGCTAAAAACAAAACCTGCAAGAAACTCGGTAAACCTTGTTATGAGTCCTAATTAAGGACTACAAACAAAACCTGCAAGAAGCTCAAGTGTCAGACAACAAGCATGCAAATAGTCAAGTACGAAGGCTCACAAGTCACACAAGAGAAGCCCTTAGAGTTTAGGCCAGCATGGGGTCTGGGTATTACCCTCTTTCAGTTTGTTGGTTCATACATGTCCTATCAAAGTAACCGGGTTCTTAGAGGATCCCAATATCATTGACTACCCTCAATCAATCATAACTCCAGCATCGCAACCTTTTCTTGCGGTCAGAACCATCACGAGAGTTTAGCCTCAATGGGCGTAGCATACTGCTATGGTTCTAATGGCCAAGTTGTGTCAATTAAGGTTCTAAGGTTGTTGGTGCTTAATGACTCCTCAGAAGACCCATATTCTCCTCGTTGCAACACAAGGGATATCGGTACAGACCAAGGTGCCACACCAACGTAGCCACTGCTTCACCCGTGTCGGTCTACGCCGGACAGGTCCCTCACAGCTTATGCTACCTAAACAGGGTATCCCCAGATCCGGGTTACGATCTATGAAACTCCGATGCAAAGCCCACAAAGTTTAAAGCATACAAAGCAATACAATTGAAAACATAGTTATGAACTATCCTAAGGTACACCTCACTTTGTAAAGGTTCCCCAGCAGAGTCGCCAGTTCTGTGATCGGTGGATCTGGAACTGACTGTTTAACGCTGGTTCGCGAAATGTCGCGGAAGCAAGAGTCGCCACCGTCTTTTATTTTCTCCAATATGGAAAGGACAAAAGCACAGAAAAATTCCTTAAAGAGATTGCTCTCGGTTCGGGAGGTAGATTTATAGAAAGGGAAGGTGTTAGCACCCTTTCTATCCATGGTTATCCATGGGCTCTTAGATACTTGCTCATTGTGTTTTCAAAAATGGTTTGTTTGCATTTCAACTGTGGGTTTTAAAAAAAGTTTCTTTGAAAATTCCAGTTCGACTCTTGTATCAGTCCTCAAGAGTGTTTGAAACATTGCTTTTGAAAGCTTTTTGAAAAGGTGTCGGTGTGAAAAGTATTTTTGAATTGTTTTGAAATTAGAGCAAGTATCTAGAGTCGTCTACCTACCCTAAGGAATTCTTCTATGTAGATGTCCTTTAAAGTAGTGCCATCCCACCATTGAGAGGTAGGTAGCACCACCGTTGGAGGTGTTCGGGTCAATTCGAGGTTCGGGACATGGTGATCACCGGAGCAATAGGAAGACACCTTAGAAGCTACCCTCATGCCAGGTTCCCGGATCATGAGGACTTACTAAGACATCCTCTACTCGACGATCACCTTTCGAGAGGCAAGGCAACAGTGAGGCGTACCCTAGGGGTGGTGTGTGATTTGTGTGTCATGTTCATTTATTTTTGTCTTATTCATGTCATGGGTGATCTACGCGTTATTTTTATTTCAACATTCATTCTTGCATGCAATTATTAACAGTTAAAAAGTTGCGAGAAATATAAAGTTCCTAAACTATTACAAAGGCGCGGGTCCACATCGCCAAATTAAATCCAAGACCCGATTTGATATAAAATAAAGTAAAGTGCGAGAAATATAATGTTTAATTTACACGGCTTTGGGAGAATTACATAAAAATTATAAGAAAGGAAATAAATACGCGAATTGGAATTGTTAGCGAATGCGAGGGCGTTGGACCCTTTTTAATGAAATTAAGTTATGTTAACAAATTAATTTAAAGTAACAAGAAAAGATTTTTAAGTTTTTGTATTTATGGATTTTTATGAGAATTAAATGGAATTAAAACCTAATTCTAGCTATTTTTTAATTTATTAAGAAAAGCATTAAAATTTAACCTAAAATTAAACCTAATTAATTAATGCAATTTTTATTTGCAAAAATAAACAATTAATTATTAATAAAATGAAAAGAAAAGGATAAAAATTGATTAAAACCCTAATTCTACAAATTTTATGTTTATTAAGAAAAATGCCCAAATTAATCCTAGAATTGAAAACTAAATTAATTAATGATTTTTATTTACAAAAATATTAAAATAAAATATATTTTTGATTTTTATGACTTTCTGATTTTTATTATTTTTTTGTGTTTTAGGAAAATAAGTTAATTTCAAGAATTTAATTAAAACTAATTAAAACAAATAAAATAGAAAGAAAAATAAAAGAGCAAACCATAGGGGGTTCTGTCCCCAAATTGGAGGTCAAATTGTAGCAATCCTGGCCCAATTGATTTCTGGCCTGGTTGACTTTCATGCTAGCGTGTGGTTTCGTTGACTGATGCCTATGCTACCCTTCAAATCTGGCCCTTTGGATGGGGATCATGGGGCGCGTGGCATGCTGGGACATTGGGCATATGATGAACCTTTGGCTTGAATCTGCACAGGATTATATTGAAACAAAAGATATGAATAAAGCGTGGGGACCTGGGAATCGAACCCAGGTCCCAGAGGTTACCACACTGATGCCTTGCCAACCGCGCTGTTATGCTTCTTTGTATATTATATAACTAATAAATAATATCAATCAAAACGTGAGTTAATGGACAATTTTAGCGCGAAATTCAAATGAGCCAACCATGCTTTGACACCTGATCTTCTTCTTCGTTGCTTGTGTTTTTTCTTGAAACAAAACAAACAAGATTGCGGGGGTTTTAAACCCCCACTACATGGCATATAGAAAAATAACGATTAGCCCGTCTTTGATCAGAAATTGGGCGCGACCCCATCATTGAGTTCGTCTGAAGGTCCTGATTTTGATGGTCTAAGTCTCACGTCCTAATTTTTCCATAACTGAGAAACCCCAATTCAAGGTCTCTGAAAACCTAGAATGCTTCAATGGTGGATCCTCCAATTTTGCACGAAAACTCAATTAAAGTATACAGTTAGCTTTAGAATCAATCAATTAGTGTAAATCCACAAACAAATTGCAATGAGAATGCTTGAAAACTGAAATACGAATATGCATATAATATGAAAAAGTTTGAGTTCTATATACCAATTCTGGGCGTTAGAGTTGATGATTTTTATTCAAACACGTTCCTTGAAGCCTCAGGAACGCAATAGAATGGTTATTTGCCTTTGAATCGCACTGGAATGTAGTTTTCAGTTTTGGAATTTTTTGGCAAAAACTCAAACTTTGCTCTTGTTTTCTGGCGCAGCTTAGAGGTTCCTTGGACTAGGGTTTGCATGAGTATAAGTATTGGAACGATTAGGGTTGAAAATTGGATCCAAAAAACCTTTGCATTGATTGGATGGATATTTGATTTTCATGCATATATTTTTCAATATTTTTCATGCATATTTGATTCCAATCATGGCAAATCACATTGATTCTTTCTATATCTGGTCATGCACGAATCTTGAGTGTATTTCAGCATAAAAAGATTTAAAAACTTTGGTTTGGTATTTTTTTCATATTTTACTTAATTAAATGAATTATTAGCAATTTAAAAATTCAAATAAATAAATAAAAATGATGAATAACTTCCCTTTGGGACAAATGGTCGTGCACATGCTTTGGATGATGATTCTTGGAAGAAAATGTGGCCCATTAGCAATTTTAAGGCATTTGAAGCAAAGTTGACTTTTCAAAATATCCAACAATTTCCCAACTTCCACAAGGCATATCTTGCTCAATTTTTAAGCTTTGATCACGTTCTTGGACATTTTGGAAAGGTCTTGAAGTCCTCTAACCAATTCCTTTGGTCCCATGTCATTTTAATTTACCAATCTCAAGTTATGGCCTTTGACTTAAAGTCCCTTTTTGTTGACTTTTGAAAATGACCTATAATGTTGAAATTGATAACTTTTTGTGAGAGCATTTCTTGGACTTGAAGTGTGAAGAGGAGTTGTAGGAAATGTCTTTCTCTTCAAAATGAGCTTTGGAGGGAATTTTTCTGATAATCCATGTGGAAGTTATGCCTTGGTCAAGTTACAGTTGACTTTTTTCAACTGTCCAAATATGGAAACTTTTGCATCTTGAGACTTTTTGAGCCAAGCTTTGAGAATCATGATCAAGAATTTATCAAATGATGTTTGTGGCTTCAAAATGAGATGTTGACCAAAAATTTGAACTTTTGACTGTCAAATGACCATTTTGCCCCTGTAGTTGACTGTTGAGCAATTAGGGTTTTTGACTGTGCAATTTTGTGCTGTAAGTCTTGAAACTTGGTATGAGGATGCTTGACCATGTTTATAGGCATGTGGGACTTGATTGGACCCTTGGAAACTTCATTTTCTTTGTCAGAACCAAAACCCTAATATTTGACTGTTAGGAGGCCCTTGAACTGTGCAACCCTTGGGGAATTTTAAAGCATGCTCTCTGCAAATTTTGGAGAATATGGGAGGGCAAATTTTGGGGTACAACAGTAGGCATTTTGGATGATAATGCACCGGATATGTAGAAATAAAGTGAGAAAATAAAACTTGTTGGGACCTGGGATCGAACCCAAGTCCTCATGTTTACCACTAAAGGCCTTTTCCAGCTGCGCTATGATGATTAGTTGTTAGAGAAACAAAAGTAATATATAATATATAAAAACAATTCCCACGAAACTGAAGCAAAAACGCGTGCATCATATTTAAATGGTCCAATGGTGACTGAACACCTCATCATCTTCTCCAGCGTCCGTCGTCTTAGGTTTTGTGACTTTTACTTACAGACATCAAGCGTATGTATAGCCCCTGTCCATTTCAAAAATCTTGTACGCGCATGATAAATGAAACCTAATGGTACCAATCAACTTGTTTCAATCTCACGAGCATCATAGTACCATTATCAACGCCCAATTTCTCATGTATAAAAAACCCCTAAAAACAACAAACAAACCCTAGCCATGGCATCTGCACATACAGGCGTCAAAAATGCAATTGAATCATGGTGTCACGTTGCAAACATCTCAAAGGTTATAAATATGCCAATCAAATATGCTAAATATGCAAGAATTAGTGTATTCGATTTCAAGAAATCAAGCAAACTGTATGAATGTTGTAGGGTGATTCTGAGTGTCTCAGGCCTTGCAAACGATCTTGTTGGCTTCAGGGATGATCTAAGAATATGAATTGATCTTTTGAAACGCTTGAAACAGCCTGCGGAGCAAGATTTGATCAGCACTTTTCTTTGAAAAATTTGAACTTTTTTATGCCTTTTCACGCCTCCAACCCTTCTGTTTTTGGTCTGCCTTTGTTCACTATCTATAATAGAGTGCATTAGGGTAAAAATTTGCATCAAATCTTTGCCATTTATGAAGATTGACCATTGATTTATTCCTTGCACCAAATCTTTCCAAAATAAGCATTTTCAATCTTTTTTTGTCCATATGAAGCCTTGCACAATTTGATCTTGCCACCAGCTTATAATGACTCTAATCATGCACAAAATCTCAAGGTTTAATTGATTTTTGATATTTTCATTATTTTATATTAATTTTATTTGATTTAAATGAAATAAAATCAAAATAAATAATAAAAATAAAAGAATGACAAGTGGAAGGTCTCATGGGTCGTGGATCACATCACAAGCTCAGTGCAAGCATAAAAAGTTAGGCCCATTTAGCAAAAAATGCAATTTTGGACACATTTGACTTTTGGCAATTTTGCAAAAATGGTCAACTTTGACAAGGCATATCTCTTTCAATTTTGACCCTATGATGGTGCTCTTGGACTTTTTAGAAATATTAGGATGTCCCCTAAGCAACCTTTTTGGTCTTATCTCAATTGAGTCTTCCATACTCATGTTATGAAGCTTTAACCTAAAAGGTGTTTTTGTTGACTTTTCAAAATGACCTATAATGTCAAAATTCATATCTTTTTGTGAGTGCATAATTTGAACTTGAGGTATGAAGATGGATTGTAGAGAATTGCGTCCTATTCACAATGAGCTTTGGATGGGCCATTTTTGTTAAAATATTAGAAAGTTATGCTTGGTCAAAGTTGGGTTGACTTTTCCTAAGAAACCCTAATTTAGCAACTTTTGGGTCTTGATGAATGGTGAGCAATCCTTGAGGAATCATGATTAAACCTTGATCAAATGATGAATATCTCTTCAAAATGAGGATGTTGACCAAAAATTGGAAGTTTGACTGTAAAATGACCATTTTGCCCCTGAGGTTGACTGCTGACCAATTAGGGTTTTTGACTGATCCAATTGGCACTATGAGTCTTGAAACTTGGTATAGAGATGCTTGAGAACATTTGTGAGACCATAGGACTTGCTTGAGCCATTGAAAATTATATTTTCCTTGAGAAAAGCAAAACCCTAATTTGGGTGCCCTTTGCTTAGGAGGTGGTTGACTTGTAGTTTCTTGTAATTTTCTTGAGCCGATTGAGGGATATGAGAGGGAAAATTTTGGGGTACAACAGCTGCCCCTGTTCAATCTTCTTAAACCTGAGGATGTAGATTGGTTGTTCTGCCTTTCGTGATTTGAAGGTGGAAGATGATTGAACAATAGAGTGCCCAGAAATTTGCACTCGAGATACCTGACTTGTAGGCAATACCGGGAATGGGCTTACAGATGCCATTTGGAAGAGATGCCGGAAGATCGTCGGAGATGGGCTTAGAGATGCCATCCAGAATAAGGTTGACTTCCTGAGATAGTCCTTGGTGAGAATTCGTGTTCCTGTTATTATGGAGAACTCTGTTGCGGAATGTTTGTCTCTATTTTGGAAGATAGAGTTTTAGGAGCTTCAGTCGTTCGTTACTCTACTGGGGAGCTGCGAAAACCAATCGAGTTTGATCGGGTCCCGGTCTTACAGTGTTGTGAACTGTCTTCCGGATAGCAGGGTTACCTTGAAATGAAAGCCTGGATGGTAAGGATATGAGAAGGAACCTGTATAAGGTTACTTTATGATGAGTCTGTGCAGGACTTTGGAAGGAAGTGAGAAGGAACTTGTGTAGGGTTGCTTCGGGATAAGTTCGTGTAAAACTTTATCTTGGAAATGGGAAGGAGTCTGTGTAGGGTTGCTTCGGGATAAGTTCGTGTAGAACTTTTAGAATGAGCCTGGGTAGGGCTGCTTCATTTTGTCATGTGGATAGCTTTCTTGTCTGGTTTTAGGTGTCGATCTCTGACTTGAGAAAGAAAGATGGTTTTTCTGGCTTGTTACAGGTGTTGAATCTTCAATCTCCTCATGTAGACAGTTCCCGGCTAGTTATAGGGGTTAATCTACAGTCTGTACTTCTCAGACAGTTCTGGCTAGTTACAGGGGTTGATCTGAAGCTTGAAGGTTGGTCGTTTGAGAGAGTGGCCCTGGCTGGTTTCATGTATTGATCTCTGAACTGAGAAAGAAAGATAGTTTTCCTGGCTAGTTACAGGTGTTGAATCTTCAATCTCCTCATGTAGACAGTTCCTGGCTAGTTACAGGGGTTAATCTACATCATTCGTCCACCGATAGTTCCTGGCTAGTTACAGGGGTTGATCTGGGACTATTGGTTATTGAGATAACCTTCCTGGCTTATTACAGGAGTTGACCTCAACAGATGATGAAGGAATGGGGAACGATTACTACTTCAATTGGATATCTGAGACTTGTCTAGTCATGTGGATAATTGACAATATTTGTTTGTTGTTCTTTTCCTGAAACGGTAAAGTGTTAGTTGTATGCAATGTCATGATGTATGTCATTCATTGTGATGATGTTCTCAAGATAAATGAGATTGTGTTGTATGTAATATGTATGCGCACGTCATGATGTATGAACATGAAATGCTATTGTGACATATTCCAGTCTGGTAAAATAAATCCCGACTGCTACTGGAGAAAACTGGAAGTTGAATTCCTGATTGTGACCCTTCCGCTACAGATGGCAAAGAGAGATGATTAGCCGAGGATTTCCCTTCTCTGCTTGAGAATGTTTTACTGGGGATCTTAGAACTTCTGCTTGATGATGACCCTGTGGGGATGAAGATGGCTTATTGAGGAATGAATTTTGTTGGGGATGAACTCCGCTAGGGAAAAGATACTTTGTTGACAGATCTGTTGATATTGAGAAAAATACTCAGCTAGGGATGAATTTTTGTTGCTGGAGATGATGAGCTTTGCTGGAGATTGAGCTTCCGTTGTGAGAGAAATAAACTCTGCTTGAGGGATGAGATTTTATAACCTGTGACGAGATTACAAAACTCGACTGGGGGGCGTGGATTATTGCTTACAAGACTCGGTTGGGGAGCAAGGACTATTCCTTGTCGGGAGAACCAAATTCCTGCTTGGGGGAGGAAGAAGTCCAACTGTGATGGTTTTAGCTCTGTGGGGAGTGTATGCTCTTAAGCTGGCTCTATCCCGGTACTTGACGGGCAGAGTAACCGTAGGGTTTGACACTTCTTGTTTTTCCCTGTTTCTGGAATTACGGGTAATTGTATTTCGTTTCTTATGCAAATATTTGTGAACATCAGTTATATTCAAATGCATATGTCAAAAATAAATCATTGGACGTTCTTGAAAAACAAAACAGGAAAAAGAAAAGCAGATGGAAATTTCTTGTGAAAAATAATTTGTATTAATTTTCTTGAAGTTGGCCTGTAATAGGCGTTTGTACAAAGAGGTCGACATCCTAGTAAGAGGACGCCGCTGAAAAAATAGAAATTATACAATTTGTGTACAAGAATAAGAAAAAAAAAGCTATGTGAAATGATCCCATTAGATTCCAACTTTGCTATTGTCTTTATATCTTCAAATATCTCATCACTTTTCCACTTGTCTGAAGGTTGATCAGATTGATTGGCGCCATTCGAGTTTGATAGTTGATACCGAAGTCTGATCGCAAGATGATCCAATGAGACATAGTGGTACGCTTAAATCCCTAATTTTTTTCCTGGATTGCCCATTTGGGTTTTCAATCCACCGGGATACCCTTTTTTGCCCAAGCCTCCCTTTTGGGTTTTCGACTTGCCGGGTGTACAATGTTTTCCTTTTCATCCCTTACTTTTGCCCGAACCCTTTTGATCCGTTGGGAAGCCCCTTATTTTTGCCTAGGCCAGTCGACCTAGCGGGTCTTTGATTATGCGTAGTATTTTTTCACTATGTCTGCATTGACGGGGTGAGGAAGGTCGTCACTGTCCATGGTGGTTAGAATCATAGCTCCTCCTGAGAAAATGTTCTTAACCACAAATGGCCCTTCATATGCAGGGGTCCATTTTCCCCTAGGATCACCTTGCGGCAGTATGATGCGTTTGATCACCAGATCCCCGACTTGATATTCTTGACACCTGACTTTCTTGTTAAAATCCTTGATCATTCGCTTTTGATACGCCTGACCATGACAAATAGCAGTGAGTCTCTTTTCATCGATTAGGTTTAGCTGATCAAGTCGTGTTTGGATCCAATCGTCTTCGCTCAAACCTGCATCCTTCCTTATCCTGAGAGAAGGTATCTGGACTTCGATGGGTAGGACTGCCTCCATACCGTATACCAAAGAATAAGGTGTTTTCCATGTTGACGTCCGTGCTGAGCTACGGTACCCATGAAGAGCAAATGGCAGCATCTCATGCCAGTCTTTATATGTCACCGTCATCTTCTGCACAATCTTCTTGATATTTTTATTAGCTGCTTCAACAACGCCATTCATCTTTGGTCGATAGGGAGAAGAATTATGATGTTGTATCTTGAACTGTTTGCAGAGCTCGGTGATCATTGTATTGTTGAGATTCGTGCCATTGTAAGTAATAATCCTTCCTAGCACACCATATCGGTAAATCAGGTTATGTCGGATGAACCGTGCCACGACATTCTTGGTTACTATAGCAAAAGAGGCTACTAAAGTAATCAATAGCTACCAGGATGAAGCGGTGTCCGTTGGACGCAGTAGGTCTGATCTCGCCAATCATATCAATGCCCCACATTGCAAAGGGCCACGGAGCTGTCAATACGTTCAAGGGGACCGGAGGCACATGCACCTTATCAGTGTATATTTGGAACTTATGACAGGTTTGAGAATGCTGATAACAATCGGCTTCCATAGTGGACCAGTAGTATCATGCCCGTAGGATCTTCTTAGCCATGGTATGTCTGCTAGAATGGGTACCGAAGGTGCCCTCATGTAGGTCTGTCATGATACTCTCTACTTCTTTCTTGTCAATACACCGTAATAGTGTGGATTCATGATTGCGTTTATAGAGAATACCATTACTGAGGAAGAACTTTGCAGCAAACCTTCTCAGAAACTTCTTATCATTGACAGATGCCCCTTTGGGATACTCTTGAGCCTCAAGATACCTTTTGACCTCATGAAACCAGGGTTTGTCCGTTGTTTCTTCGGTATCAATTTCGCAACAGTGTGTCGGTTCGTCCAACCTCTCAATAGTGACTTGGGGAGCTTCATTGTCCCATCTAACCTTGAACATAGAAGACATGGTAGCTAGCGTGTCCTCCAACTGATTCCCCTATCATGGGAAATGTTCAAAGGTTATCTCCTCAAAGTGTGGGAGAAATGTCAATACATACTCTTTGTAAGGAATGAGATTCGGGTGCTTCGTATCCCACTCGCCTTTGGTATGACATATCACCAGAGCGGAATCCCTGAATACACTTAAGAACTTAATCCTTAGGTCAATAGCAGCTCGAAGTCCCATGATACATGCCTCATACTCCGCCATATTGTTGGTACAGTTGAAACATAGTCGGGCGGTGAAAGGAGTATGACAGCCCTTTGGAGATATGATTACAGCTCCAATGCTGTTTCCCAGTGTGTTCGAGGCTCTATCAAAGTACATAGACCATCGGGATCCCTCCTCAGGTCCTTCATCCGGTCCAGGTTCTTCGTAGTTAGTCACCAACATGATATTCTCATCCGGGAACTCAAAATTCATAGACTGATAATCATCCACAACCTGATGAGCCAAATGATCAACCAATACACTCCCCTTTATTGCTTTTTGGGTGGTATATTGTATATCGTACTCAGTTAAGATCATTTGCCACCTTGCTATCCTTCCGGAGAGAGCGGGCTTCTAGAAAATATACTTGATCAGATCCATCTTTGATATCAACAAGGTAGTGTGAGTCAGCATATATTGTCTGAGCCGGCGAGCAGCCCATGCCAAAGCGTAACAATTTTCTCAAGCAGTGAGTATCGGGTATCACAGTTGGTAAACTTTTTGCTAAGGTAGTAAATTGCATGCTCTTTTCGACCAGACTCGCCATGTTTCCCCAACACACACCCCATTGAATTGTCCAGTACTGTCAAGTATAGTATCAAAGGTCTTCCTTCAACTGGAGGCATCAGAATTGGTGGTTCTTGAAGGTATTCCTCGATTCTTTCGAAAGCAGTCTGGCATTCATCATTCCACTTTACCACTTGATCTTTCTTCAGAAGCTTGAAGATTGGCTCACAAGTAGCAGTCAGATGTGACATGAATCTGGCGATGTAATTCAAATGTCCCAAGAAGCCTCTAACCTCTTTCTCTATGCCGGGAACCAGTATCTCTTGTATAGCTTTTACCTTCGCGGGATCCACCTGAATACCCTTGTCACTGACAATGAAGCCCAGAAGCTTACCAGACCTTACCCCGAAGGTGCACTTGTTTGGGTTTAACCTCAACTTGTATGTCTTTAACCTGTCAAACAATTTATGGAGATGATCAAGGTGCTCTTCCTCATTCTGATATCTGGCTATCATATCGTCAATGTAGACTTTGATCTCGTGGTGAATCATGTCGTGGAACAAAGCGACCATGGCGCACTTATAAGTTTCCCCAGCATTCTTCAACCCAAATGGCATCACCTTGTAGCAGAAAGTTCCCCACTGTGTGACAAAGGTTGTCTTCTCCATATCTTCAGGAGCCATCTTGATCTGGCTGTAGCCAGAGAACCCATCCATGAAGGAGAAGATTTTGTGTTGTGCGGTGTTATCGACCAGAACGTCAATATGAGGAAGTGGGAAGTCATCCTTGGGGCTTGCCCTGTTCAGATCCCTGTAATCCACGCACATCCGTACCTTACCGTCCTTTTTAGGTACCGGAACAACATTAGCAACCCACTGTGGGTAAGAAGTGACAGCTAAAAACCCTGTGTCGAACTGTTTCATGACCTCTGCCTTGATTTTCTCTGACATTTCAGGGCACATACGAAGGACCTTCTGTTTAACCGGAGGACAATCTTCTTTAGTCGGAAGACGATGTACCACAATATCAGTATCCAGACCGGGCATGTCTTCATAAGGCCAGGAGAAGATCTCAACATAGTCGTGCAACATCTGTATCAGCCTCTGTTTGATGTTAAGCTCCAGATTTTCACCTATTTTAACCTCTTTTTTGTCTTCTTCAGTACCTAAGTTCACAGTCTCAACCGGCTCTTCATGGGGTTGTATGGCCCTTTCCTCCTGCTGAAGAAGTCTATCAAGTTCTCCAGGTACCTCACAATCATCCTCACCTTCGTCTTCGGCTTAGTTGATCGGATTATCTAAGTCATGACTGACAATAGCAGAGCTGTTATCAATGGGATCCAAAATGGATATGGATTTGCATTATGATACCTGAGTATGTGTAAGAGAATAGTTGTTTTAATAAAGTGAAAACAGGAAAGAAAAACATAGAGCGTAAAATTTGTATGCAAGAAACATCCAATGATTTATTAATGATATATGGAAATGACAGATAAAAACCCTCACAAGCAAAGCCAAGGTGCCTTGGGCAGGACACCAGGCTGTAAAGTTTCAAATTGTTTATTACAGATCTTAAAACAAAAGTCAATTACTGCGAAATAAAAGAAACTGGTACGAAGTCCCTAGTCGTCCAGTTGCTCAGTCCACCGTTGGTAGTTGGGTAGATCCAGTTGTCGATGTCTGAATCTTCTTCACTGTCTTCAACGGAATTAACCTCACGATTGCTAATTCGTAAGGGAAGTCCTCCAGCCCGAGCGTGTCTTACAGCCCTTTGAGCCCCTGTAGTAAAGCCCAAACCACATTTATCAATCTTATGAATAAAATTAGGGAGCTGACCCCAGTTGGTACACCTACCTTCTTCAACCAAAACCCTGACGTCTTTGAGAGAAGCCATCTCCGAAGGAGGTTTGTTGGTGGTAACCTCAGTTGATGCCAAGATTTGGGGGACCTCTTCAAAATGCTGACACGGAGTTTCTATGAATTCCCCGTCCATCTCCACGTAGCGGAAGGAATTGAGGTGACTCACCATGTATTCTTCTTCACCCCTCACTGTGACGATCTTTCCCTTTATCGGATATTTTAGAATTTGGTGGAGTGTGGAAGTGACTGCCCCAACTTCGTGGATCCAAGGACGACCCAGCAGACAAGGATAGGATGGCCTGATATCCATCACGTAGAAAGTGGAACCGAACGTCTGAGAACCCACTTTGACAGGGATGTCCACCTCCCCGTGCATCGTTCTTTTTGATCCGTCAAAATCCCTTACCACAATGTTACTAGGCTTCAGAATCAAACCCTCGCAATCCAACCGATCCAATGCCTTCTTAGGCAAGACATTTAGTGAAGACCCAATATCTACCAACACATGAGCCATAGTGGTGCCCTTGCATTCAATCGAGACATGCAGAGCATCATTATGCTTCCTGCCCCTTGGCATCAAGTCTGCATCTGAAAAACCCAGCCTGTTGTCAGCAGTCAGGCTGGCCACACAATCTTTAAACTGGTCAGCTGAAGTCTCTTGCGGCATGTGCGCAGTTTTGAGAAATGCAATCAAAGCCTTCGCATGGGCCTCAGAGCACAACAACAAGGATAACATGGATATCTTCAATGGGGTCTGTCCCACCTACTCGACCACATTGTAGTCGCTCTTCTTGATAATTTTCAAAATTTCCTCTATCTCTTGTTTAGAGGCTTCCACAACAATCTTTTTAGGCGCCTCCGTCTGGGCAGGCTCACCTAGAACTTCTTTGCCGCGGGAATCATACGATTTGTCGACGGGGTAATAACTGGAGTAGACACAAGAATATCATTTGTCATACTAGCAGGAGTAGCAGATGGAACAACCACAGGTCTCTTGACAGTCTTCGGGGAAATCTCAGGGGAGAAAACCCTTCCACTTCGAGTAACCTTGCTGGTCCCAGCAATGTTATTGATATCAGACTCAACCTCTTCATTATTCAAATCTTGTTTGATGCCATGGTAGTACACATCGGCACCATAATTCCATGGGACAGCTTTATCTGAGACATACGGGACAGGACCAGGAACAGTGATTATTAATGGAGCAATTCTTGGAGCAGATGTAATCCTAACAGGTCTTCTCGAGGAAACCTTGGGAGGATTTACATAAATGGTTATGATGGCAATGTCTTCAATAGGAACAACAGGAATCACAGTCTTTTAGAAAAATATCTCTTTACTATCTATCAGGCATTGAATACCTGACTTCAGCAAATGGCAACCAGAGGGCAGAAATGAACACATGTGGCAACCTTCACCACAACCTAGAAATAAACCGGCCAACAGCAAATTCCTCTTGACAGTCATAAGAGGAGTAAAAACTTCATCGACATAGGTCACAAATAGATCAGTATCGACAGCATTGACTCCACGACCGTGCTTGGGCATGGGAGCAGTTATAACATTTGGTTTATCAGGAGCATCAAACTCTATCTCCTTAGCTTCTATCAGGTCTTGTACTTTATTTCTTAGAGCCCAACAGTCATTGGTGTCGTGGCCAGGACTCTCAGAATGGTAAGCACAACGGGCATTTGGGTTGTACCGAGGAGAGGTAGTATTTGGATTCTTATGATCCTCTCTCAAGGTTACCAAATTGGACCTCAGTAGATGGGGTAATACTTCAGCCAATGTCATATTGATTCGGGTAAACTGTCGTTGTGGCTTATCTACCCTTTGTTGATTGTTGCATTGTGGAGCAATTGCAGGCCTAAGTATCATTACAGCATTCACCGTCTGACGGCATTCGGACCTGTTCTGGCTTCTATGACTATAGATAGCATTGGCTTTCATCTTACCAGTAAAAGGTTTCTTCACTGAACTTGAAGAGGCTTCCTTCTGTATTTTACCACTTCGGATTCCAGCTTCCACTCTCTCCAGTCAGAATCAACTCAGTGAAACCAGCTGATGAATTGCCAATCAGATGATTGAAGAAAGTACCAGACAGTGTCCCCGGAAACATATCAACCAATTCTCTATCCGACAATGAAGGTTGGACTCTTCCAGCTAAGTCTCTCCACTTCTGCGCATAATCTTTGAAACCCTCACATGCACCCATGGACATACTCTGGAGTTGAGTACGAGTGGGAGCAAGGTCGGCATTATATTGATACTGTTTATAAAACGCAGTGGCCAGATCTTCCCAATTACGGATGTCACCCCTTTCCAACTGGTAGAGCCACTCCAGCTGAGTTCCAGATAAAGTATCCTGAAAGAAATGGACCCATAAGTCCTTGTCAGCAGTGTGAGGCTGTATCTTCCTCACATAAGAATGGAGATGTATTATGGGACACGAAACCCCATCATACTTTGCAAACATAAGTGTCTTGAACTTCTGAGGGATAACAACCCCCGAAACCAAACCTAGCTCATCAAAATCCAACCCCGGAACTTTCTGAATTTCCATAGTGCTCGGACGCTCTTCAAGTTGTCTATACTTTTCGTCAGTCGAAGGATACTGCTCCTCGTTGTAGTCTGTATCGTTATCAGATTCCTTAGGACTGGGGTCCTCTTCTTGATTTTCATCTTCCTTGGATGAAGATATCAGCTCTGCACCTTGTTTCAGCGGCCCTCTGAACCTCTTGTCCATGTTCAGCAAACCAGTCTTCTTCTTTTTCTTCTTGTCCTTCAATAGGAGAGCCTTAAGCTCTTCCTGCCCCTTAGCTAGGGCCATGATCATCTGCTGGAACTGGGCGTTTTGTGCCTGGAGATCCTTGATGCTTTGTTTGGAAGACATTGTTGAAATAAACAGCAGAGAAGATGAGAAACCTGTCTTGAAACCTGTTTATGCAATGACATGTATGATATGTGTATGCAATGCTTTCAAGGATTTCGAGGAATTTAAATTTGTAAGCCAAAACAAAACCAAAATTTTATTAATATATTTTAGAGTAAAAATTTCCGTTTAGGTGTACAATTGAAAATTCAAAACATTAATAAATCAAGTTTCCCATGGACGCTTCCTCTTCGTGTCGAGATAGACATTAAGACTCCTTTCTTCGTGGATTTGCTTTGTGAGCTCCAAAACTTTCTTCTCTTGGGCATGGGAGTGATCTCTATAAGCATCCCACTCCTCTTTCAATTGAATCCAGGCTTTCTGCAGCTCTTCTAGATCAGTAGGCATGTCAGGGTAGAGAACAGTATAAGGAACGTCCCCTTCAACTATGGGCTCCACAATCACTGGCAAGACGGATGTATATGGCATCACAAGTTTCTGAGCGCGGGATCGTACCCATTGGAGATAAGGTTCCATAGGGATGGAAGTCTTCGGCCCCAAAGTCTTGGTATCAAACTTGTTTACCATGCCCTAAGCTCGTATGAATTTTTGACGGTAACCTTGGACATCATCTTCATAGTTGAATACAATACCCTAGATAAGCATCTCGTGAGGACCATCCCTTCGAGCATAACCGAACAGTCGCAGAGCTAAATCAGGGTTATAAGTTATGCCTCCCCTAATGCCAAGTAGTGGGACATTAGGGAATTCCCCATAACAACTAATAACAGAAATGTCTCCCAATGATCGGGAATACCAGAGAATATTTGAGTGAGAGAGTGACATTATCCTTTGCGACCAACCCAAACCTTCTTCATTCTTCAGCGCGGACTTAGGGAGGTGAGAAATAAACCACCTCGACAGTAATGGCATACAACACATGAGAACCCCTCTTTTCTTCATAGTACGAGTGTGGAGGAGGGTATGCAGAATATCTCCGAGTAAAGTAGGCACAGGGTTGCGGGAGAGGAAGACCTTGATAGCATTCACGTCTATGAACGAGTCTGGATTAGGGAACAGAACTAACCCACAGATCAGAAGAGCTAAGACCTCCTCAAAAGCCTGAAAGTCCAAGTCATCCCAAAACAGTTGAGCTTTTTCTATCAGGAACTTGGCTAGAAAACCTTTAACTCCGCTTCTTGTTTCCCAATTGGACACAATGTCGGCCCGTTTCAAATGTAAAGCAGAGGCAATGACTTCTGGCTTGGGAACTTCTTCTATACCGGTGAAAGGTACCTGATCAAGGATAGGTATATCCAAAATCTGAGAAAATTCTTCCATGGTAGGCACCAGCTGATAGTCTGGAAAGGTGAAGCAGTGATGCTTAGGGTCAAAGAACTGGAAAAGAACACTCATCATCTTCTCATCAAAACCCGAGGTAACCAAACTGGTAATTCGACCATGATTATTGGTGAATGAAGAAGTATCGGAAACCTTTGAGATTAACTCTTTGAGTTGAAGAGGTATCCTCACAAAGCTGATTTGGATTGTGTTCCTACGAGCAGAAGCCATGATCTGCAAAACAGAGCAAAGATAAATCCCCCTAATCCTTGAAATGGTTAGTGTAATGAAGAATGAATGTTTATGATGCATGATGTCATGCTAAAGCAAATTAATCACACACAGGCAAAGCACACAATAGACCTTAGGTTCAAAGGCTTGCATGAAGTTCAAGGTAAGTACCCTCTTGAAGTTAGTTGGTTTCAAACCTGTCCTAGAAATAGTAACCGGGTTCTTAAAGGATCCTCAATATCACTGATCTTCCTTTATCGGTATTATTTCAGTTTAGCAATTTCTCCTTGCATCCGAAACATACCGAAAGTTAGATCTCAATGAGTGTAGTATCGAGTATCAACCAATCCTCATCTTTTCACTGAGACCGGCTATCTCACTACTTTCTAATGGCCAAGTTTGTTTGATTAAGGTTCTAAGGTTCGTTAGTGCTTCACGACACCACGCGGCGGCCCCGTATTCTCCTTGTTTCAACACAAGGGATACCGGTACCAACCAAAGTGTCACACCAACGTAGCTACTGCTTCAACCGTGTCGGTATACGCCACACAGTTCCCTCACAGTTTATTGCTACTAGCCTAAAAAAAGGTGCCCCAAGTCCGGGTGTAGGACTTATAGTAACCCCGAGACAAAACCCTTAAAAGTAAAGGAGGCAAACAAGCAAAGAAAGCAATTTAAATGATGACCTAAATCCTAAGGTATACCCCACTTTACTTCCCCAGCAGAGTCGCCAGTTCTGTAACATGGTGGCAGAACCGACTATTTTGAAATGCTGGTTTTGCATTTATGTTTGCAAAATGTCGCGGTAAGCAAGAGTCGCCACCAACTTTTATTTTATCCAACCGGAAAGGAAAAAAGTACAGAAAAAAAATCCTTTTTCGAGATTTTGGGTACGGGGGGTAGATTATAGAAATGGAAGGTGTTAGCACCCTTTCTATCCATGGGCTCTTATGTACTAGCTCATTTTTCAAATTGCTTATGTTTGTGCTTGTTTTTTTTTGAAAATGTTTTTACTTCGTGATAATTCTTGTATCAGCCCTCAAGGATGTGACGAAGTTGTTTTGAAAATTTGTTTTGAAAAGGTGTAAGTGTGAAAAGTTTTGATTTGAGCAAGTACCTACTAGCATCTACCTACTCGAAAAAAGATTGTTCCTATTCTCGTTTCTTTTATATGGCGCTATCCTACTATTGATGAGTAGGTAGCACCACCGTTGGAGTCTGTAAGGGTTAATTCGAAAGGGACGTACGATCACTAAAGCAATAGGTTGGGAATCTTAGTAGTAACCCTAGAGTCTTAAGATCTTTTCCGAGGCAACGTTTCCGAGGCAACATTCGAATGGGTCATTTGATCTTTAGACTGGAGGGAAACCACTAAAATTCCATATGCTTAATGATTGTCTTACCGAAGGCAACCGAAGTGTGAGTATACCCTAGGAGTGCACATGTGCGAGTGATTTGATTTCAGTTATTATCTTTGCACATTAGGGTTTTCTAACCATTTTAATCTTTTCATGCATTCTTGTCATACAATCCTATTATCCATACATCTAAGCAGTTAAAGAGTTTGCAGAAATTAAAGTGCGAGAAAATAAACCTAACTATTACATGGCTTTGATAGTTACATAATAATCTTGACGGGAAATAAAAGTGCAGAATTTAAAAACCCTAATTTAACTATTACAACTTGGGAGCAGTTACAATAATAATAAAAAGAGTATTAAAGCGCGCGCGGTAAAAGTAAATACGAGAAATTAGGGTTTTGACCCTTGACTAAACCTAATTGAGGTTAATTAAAGAAAAAAAAATTTCTGTCATTTTTTATTATTTAAGAAAAATAAAGACTAATTAAGTTAAAAAAGAAACTAATTACTAATTAATTTTAATTGTAAAAAATAATTAGATTAATGAGAAAAAAACATAATTATCCTATTTTTGTATTTTTAGTTTTAGAAAGAAAATAATTAAAACCAAGAATTAAACCTAATCTCGCTAATTAATTTTAATTGTAAAAAAGAGTTAAAATTACCCTAACTTAAGTTAATCTAATTAATTAGTGAAAAATTAAATTAAAAAAAAACTAATCCTAATTTTCTGATTTTTTATTTTATGATTTTATTAAAAAATGACTTTTTTAAAAAAATAAAATAAATAAATAAACTAAAAAGAAATAAAGAAAACAAAAAAGTGTGAGAATGGCCCTGCTGAAGCAATTAGGGGGGTATCAATCTGAATTTTCCAGCCCATTAAGCTCCAAGCCCAGTTGTGATCGGTGGATCTGGAACTGACTGTTTAACGCTGGTTCGTGAAATGTCGCGGTAAGCAAGAGTCGCCACCGTCTTTTATTTTCTCCAAATGGAAAGGACAAAAGCACAGAAAAATTCCTTAAAGAGATTGCTCTCGGTTCGGGAGGTAGGTTATAGAAAGGGAAGGTGTTAGCACCCTTTCTATCCATGGTTATCCATGGGCTCTTAGATACTTGCTCACTTGTGTTTTCAAAATTGGTTTGTTTGCTTTTCAATGTGGGTTTTAAAAAAAGGTTTCTTTGAAAATTCCAGTTCGACTCTTGTATCGGTCCTCAAGAGTGTTTGAAAAATTGCTTTCGAAAGCTTTTTGAAAAGGTGTCGGTGTGAAAAGTATTTTTTGATTTGTTTTTGAAATTAGAGCAAGTATCTAGAGTTGTCTACCTACCCTAAGGAATTCGTCTGTGTAAATGTCCTTTAAAGTAGTGCCATCCCACCATTGAGAGGTAGGTAGCACCACCGTTGGAGGTGTTCGGGTCAATTCGATGTTCGGGACATGGTGATCACCAGAGCAATAGGAAGACACCTTAGAAGCTACCCTCATGCCAGGTTCCCGGATCATGAGGACTTACTAAGACATCCTCTACTCGACGATCACCTTTCGAAGGCAAGGCAACAGTAAGGCGTACCCTAGGGGTGGTGTGTGCGAATTGTGTGTCGTTTTCATTTGTATTTGTCTTGTCATGTTAAAGTGATCTGCGCTTGATTTTATTATGTCCATTCATTCTTGCATGCTTATTTAACAGTTAAAAGTTGCGAGGAAAAGTAAATCTAAGGCTATTACAAATGGCGCGGGTCCACATCGCCAAAATTAAACCGGACCCGATTTGACAGAAAAGAAAATAACGAAATTGAAAAGTGCGAGAAGTTTAAGTTACAAAGCTTTGGGAGAGGTACATAATTATTTAAACGAAATAAAATAAATATGCGAATTAAATAAACTACGAACGAGGGCGTTGGACCCTTTTGCAAAATTAAATTAATAAGGAATTAAAATTAATATTAAAAGAAAATATTTTTGGTATTTTGTGTTTTTTAAGATTTGATAGGAAAAAGAATTAATTAAAACTAAAATAAAATGTTAAACCTAGTTCTAATTATTTTTTAAGTTATTAAGAAAAATATTAAAGTTTTTGACCTAATTTAAACCTAAGTTATTTATGTACAATTTAATTATAAAAAATAAATAAATAAATATTATTATTGTGAAGGAGAAAAATTAAAAAAGGAATAAAAATTGATTAAACCTAATTCTATATTTTTGATTTTTTTATGAAAAGAATTAATATTAAACCCTAATTTATACTAAATTAATTTACATGCAAGTTTGTTTATAAAAATACTAAAATAAGTAACATTTTATATTTTTGCTTTTTTTCTGATTTTTATGTGTTTTTTATATTTTGACAAAATAATTAATTAATTAAAACAATAAAACAAGTAAAATAACAATTGAAAATAAAAATGTGAAAAATATAGAGAAGGCAAACCAGGGGGGGTGGAAGTCCCAATTTAGGAGGTATAGGCCTTAGCAATCTGGCCCAATTAAGCATTGATCCGTTTGACTTTTTGAACATCATGTGGTGCGTGGACTAGGGCTTAGTGTGTTCACCCAATCTGTGCCTTTGATCTGAAGCAGCTGGACGCGTGGAAGGATAGATCTGGAGTATGTATGGTGGTTTCCAACACAAGCGATGCATGGGAATCATTAATGAAAAATATTATGGAAATTATACAGACCTGGGACTCGAACCCAGGTCTTGGACATTGCAAAGGGGTACACCTGCCACTGAAGCGCTTGAATTTCATTTAATATATAATGGTTAATAAATATTATAAAAGAAAAAGGTTAGTGGCCTTGGAAACGCGCGCGAGATTTTGAATAAGCCAATCAGCGCGTGACATGAAGTCATCTTCTCCACCTTCCCTGAAATATGAAACATTGAGCAACGGTTTTAGACGCGTTGCTTTAGGGACGTTTCCAGAAAATAGCGATTAGATGTAGAACGCTCATAAATTGGGCGCGAGTATGTTAATCTCTTCGTCTCAATGCACTGAGTACAACCATGGTGGTCTTGAGTCCTAATTTTTCCTCTTTGCAAAAGCCCTAATTCCAAGCTCTGAAAACCCTAGAAAATAAACATGGCAAAATCGTGTGTATAGCATAAAAATACAATTAAACGCATTGGTTAGTATCAGAACATCATAAGGAATACAAATCCATGATTAGAATGCCATGAGAATGCCTAAAATTAAAAACACGATTGTGACTTTTTCTCTGTACAGGAGAGGTTCTCGTTACCAATTCTTGAGGTTTGAATGGATGTTAATGATTGGAATGTATTCAGGGAGACTTGAGGAAGCTAATGGAAAAGTTTTTGTGCCTTGAATCGCCCTCTACCAATGATTTCAGAATTGAGTTTTATGGAGAATTTTTCAAGTTTCTAGAGAGCTTTTCTGCGCAGCTTTTTGTGTCTTATGATTAGGGTTCTCATCTTGCATATGTAGTGAACAAATTAGGTTAAGAAAATTGACTAGAATCTCTTGCAATCATGGTTTTCAATATTTGATTTTTTTAAGATTTTCCATATCTTTCTTCATGTGTATTTTGTGTCAATTATGCTCAAATCAATCCAATTCTTTCCTATTTGACCTATGCACGAAATCTTGATGGCAAAACATGTATAAAAAGATTTGAAAACTTAGATTAGTATTTTTCCTATATTTAATTTGATTTAAATGAATTAATGTGAATAAAAATTCAAATAAATAAATAAAAAATGAGAAAATACTTCCCTTTGGGCCAAGTGGTCGTGCACATGCTTAGAATGATGAATCATGGAAGAAAAATGGGCCCATTAGCATTTTTAGGTCATTTGAATCAATGTTGACTTTTCAAAATATCCAAAAATTTCCCAACTTCCACAAGGCATAACTTGCTCAATTTTTAAGCTTTTCTCATGTTCTTGGACATTTTGGAAAGGTCTTTGAGTCCTCTAACCGATGTCTTTGGTCCCATGTCATTTTGATTTACCAATCTCAGGTTATGGCCTTTGACTTAAAGTCTCTTTTTGTTGACTTTTGAAAATGACCTATAATGTTGAAATTGATAACTTTTTGTGAGAGCATTTCTTGGACTTGAAGTATGAAGATGAGTTATAGGAAATGTCTTTCTCTTCAAAATGAGCTTTGGATGGGATTTTTATGATAATCCATGTGAAAGTTATGCCCTGGTCAATTTCAGTTGACTTTTTCAGCTGTCCAAATAAGGAAACTTTTGCATCTTGATGATTTTCTGAGCCAAATTTTGAGAATCATGATCGAGCATTGATCAAATGATGTTTGTGGCTTCAAAATGATATGTTGATCAAAAATTTGAACTTTTGACTGCCAAATGACCATTTTGCCCCTACAGTTGACTGTAGTGCAATTTAGGGTTTTGACTGTGCAATTTTGAGCTGAATGCCTTGAAATTTGATATGAAGATGCTTGACCACATTTGTAGGCATGTGAGACTTGATTGAGCCTTTGAAAACTTCCTTTTCTTGATCAGAACACAAACCCTAATTTTGGCTGTATAGGAGACCTTTGCACTGTGCAACCTTTGGGGAATTTTGTGACTTGGCTTGGCAATTTCTTGAAGAATATGGGAGGGCAAATTTTGGGGTACAACACCAGTCAACCAGGCTGGATCCTGTGCAAGCGTTGACTTGAGGTGTACCAAGGTCCTTCGTTGCTTGAGCGTTGGATCTGACCAGCCATGAATCCAGTGGTAGGATGATGGAAGCGCATGGTAGGCGTTTTGGATGATAATGCACTGGATCTGTAGAAATAAAGTGAGAAAATAAAACTTGCTGGGACCTGGGATCAAACCCAGGTCCTCATGTTTACCACTAAAGGCCTTTTCTAGTTGCGCTATGATGATTAGTTGTTAGAGAAACAAAAGTAATATATAATATATAAAAACAATTCCCATAAACTGAAGCAAAAACGCGCGCATCATATTCAAATGGTCCAATGGTGACTGAACACCTCATCATCTTCTCCAGCGTCCGTCGTCTTAGGTTTTGTGACTTTTACCTACAGACATCAAGCATAGGTATAGCCCCTGTCCATTTCAAAAATCTTGTATGTGTGTGATAAATGAAACCTAATGGTACCAATCAACTCATTTCAATCTCACTAGCATCATGGTACCATTATCAACGCCCATTTTCTCCTGTATAAAAAACCCCTAAAAACAACGAACAAACCCTAGCCATGGCATCTGCACATACAGGCGTCAAAAATGCAATTGAATCAGGGTGTCATGTTGCAAACATCTCAAAGGTTATAAATATGACAATCAAATATGCTAAATATACAAGAATTAGTGTATTCGATTTCAAGAAATCAAGCAAACGGTATGAATGTTGTAGGGTGATTCTGAGTGTCTCAGGCCTTGCAAACGATCTTGTTGGCTTCAGGGATGATCCAAGAATATGAATTGATCTTTTGAAACGCTTGAAACGGCCTGCGGAGCAAGATTTGATCAGCACTTTTCTTTGAAAAATTTGAACTTTTTTCTGCCTTTTCATGCCTCCAACCCTTCTGTTTTTGGTTTGCCTTTGTTCACTATCTATAATAGAGTGCATTAGGATAAAAATTTGCATCAAATCTTTGCCATTTATGAAGATTTACCATTGATTTATTCCTTGCACCAAATCTTTCCAAAACAAGCATTTTCAATCTTTTTTTGTCCATATGAAGCCTTGCACGATTTGATCTTGCCACCAGCTGTATAATGACTCTAATCATGCATAAAATCTCAAGGTTTAATTGATTTTTGATATTTTCATTATTTTATATTGATTTTATTTGATTTAAATGAAATAAAATCAAAATAAATAATAAAAATAAAAGAATGACAAGTGGAAGGGCTCATGGGTCGTGGATCACATCACAAGCTCAGTGCAAGCATAAAAAGTTAGGCCCATTTAGCAAAAAAAATGCAATTTTGGACACATTTGACTTTTGCCAATTTTGTAAAAATGGTCAACTTTGACAAGTCATATCTCTTTCAATTTTGACCCTACGAGGGTGCTATTAGACTTTTTAGAAATCTTAGGATGTCCCTTAAGCAACCTTTTTGGTTTCATCTCAATTGAGTCTTCCATACTCATGTTATGAAGCTTTGACCCAAAAGGTGTTTTTGTTGACTTTTCAAAATGACCTATAATGTCAAAATTCATATCATTTTGTGAGTGCATAATTTGAACTTGAGGTATGAAGATGTATTGTAGAGAATTGCATCCTCTTCAAAATGAGCTTTTGATGGGACATTTATGATAAAATATGAGAAAGTTATGCATGGTCAAAGTTGGGTTGACTTTTCCTAAGAAACCCTAATTTAGCAACTTTTGGGTTTTGATGAATGGTGAGCAATCCTTGAGGAATCATGATCAACCCTTGATCAAATGATGAATATCTCTTCCTAATGAGGATGTTGACCAAAAATTTGAAGTTTGACTGTAAAATGACCATTTTGCCCCTGAGGTTGACTACTGACCAATTAGGGTTTTTGACTGATCCAATTGGCACTATGAGTCTTGAAACTTGGTATGGAGATGCTTGAGAACATTTGTGAGACCATAGGACTTGCTTGAGCCATTGAAAATTATATTTTCCTTGAGAAAAGCAAAACCCTAATTTGGGTGCCCTTTGCTTAGGAGGTGGTTGACTTGTAGTTTCTTGTAATTTTCTTGAGCCAATTGAGGGATATGAGAGGGCAAATTTTGGGGTACAACAGAATCGAAGGAGGCTATATGAGGCCTTTTATACTTCGAATCTAAGGAGGTTACAGGAGGCTTTTGCCATGTACACCAAAGACCAGCTTGTAAGGAGTCACTAGTGTAATCAAAGCTTTCATGCAGGAAGTCTCTTCTTGTCCCAATGGGACTTGTATAAAGATAAGTGTTCCCCTTGTGGATCGAAAGCAAGTTGTTTCAAAGGGAGACTTTTCCCAATCATAGCTAGCATGAAGATAATCAAAGCCCTGTAGGTGCCAACATGAATGCACAGGGAAGCCTTTGCTTTGTGTATGCTAGCATGGTGGGAACCCCTGGCTTTATGGATCGAAGCATGCAAGAAGGAGGCCATTTCTCAATCGAAGGCAGCATGTAGATAACCATTACTTTGTGAATCAAAACAAACATGTCAGGGACCAATGCTCAATCGAAGGATGTATGCAGGGGATTAAATTCCCAAACGAAGCTTGCATGCAGGTAACCATTGCACTTGTGAATCAAGCAAATATGTAAGGTTAAGGGTGCAATCGAAGGATGTATGTAGGGAACCTAAATGCCCAAACGAGGCTTGCATGCATAAAGTCCCTACTTGGTGAATCGAAGGAACCCTTCAGAAGGCCATTGTCTTCTGAATCGAAGGAAGCTTTCAGAAGGCCATTTCCTTCTGAATCGAAAGAAGCTAGTAAAAGATCATTTCCTTCTTAATCGAAGGGAACTGTTTCAAGGGGAAACCAAACCCAGTCAAAGCTAACATAGAGAAAAAAGTTCAGTCGAAGCTAAGCATGAATCAAAGCAAGTTTATTTTTCTTCAATTCTGCCAGAAAAGTCAAATTTATCTGCTTTGCTCTTTCAATAGTTTTTCTTTGACCTGATGCTTGGAAATCCAATATGATCTATGGAAACTTGAGTTGATCAAACCTTGTGCAACTTTGGTCCAGTAGAAATCTTATGAGGAAATTCTTGAAGATTTGAGAGGGCAAATTTTGGGGTACAATAATTATTTAAATCAAAACCTAAAATCTAAGTTAATTGAAATTAAGAAAATAAAACCTAAGTCTAATGACTTTATGTTAAAAGAATTTAGCAAACCTAAATAAATGAAACTAAGACGAAAACTAAATTCACTAATCAAAAGGAAAAAATAATTTAAGTATAGAAAAACCTAAATCTAAATTAATTTAAAAGATAAATTATATGTTAGAAAATATTTTGAGGTTTTTTATTTTAAAAAAATATTGGAAGTGTAAAGCTTAACTCTAATTAATTAAATCAATGTGTTTGAATTAAAAAAAATTAATCATCAAAAATTAAATTAATTAATTAAAAAACTAAATAAATTTTTTTTATGATTTTTGTTGTTTTGATTAAAAGAAGAAATGATTAAAAATAAAATAATTAAAATAAAATATAAAAAAGGAAATTAATTTGGGTCAGTGTTGTAAAGTAAAATGGAGGGTGTCTTAATAAAAGTCTAGGCCCAAGAAGGTTTTTTTGTTTGAGTCAGAAAAATAAATAAAAAATATGAGAATGGGCTTAGCATGAGAAATTAAGGGGGTGAGAAGACAAAAGTTCAAGGCCCGTCAGGGAGAGTCCAACGCCTATTTGTGATTCCATATGGCTCGCTTCAAAGGACCCATGATGCACATATGAATCTGGAGAGTTTGATTTGGATTGATGAACATCTAAAGGTGTTGGAGGAGGATGCACCATACACGCCTTAAACTGACATGTATTGAATTTGCAAGCACAAATTATATGAAAAATAAAAGGATACCACTGGGGCTCGAACCCAGGTCCCTATAGACAAATGTCTTAGCACACACTTCTCTGTCACTGGGGTGGCTATTTCATCTGGTCATAACACAACTTGCACTAAGTTTATTATAAACTCAATCCTGATTGTGCTTCATCTTCTTCCTCGCGCCAGAACAAACAACACCATTGTTTTTGAATTTTCAAACTTGCTCACTTCTCAACCATTTTCAAAAATGTAAACATGAAACTTACTCCAAATTTCACCATGAGTTTAACCATGTAAAGAACTTAAGCTATAAATCAAAGATGAACATGAATTTTGTTTGGTACCAAAATAAACCCTAATTTTTCTTAAAGTTTAACTTTAAAATTCTCCATGTACAGTTAACATAATTGAAAACTAAAGGCATGATTAGCTTCAGGGCAATGATGTCTACATTTTTTATTCACAAAGTAACCATTAATGATGCTTGTATAGAGAGTTCAAAGTTGAAAAAACTTACCTCAAAACTGGAAATCGTGTTTGGAGTTTGAGCACTCATGGAGGTGTTGTGATGATCTGGATAACTTCACTAAACTCCTAGGAAGTTATTGCAATGCTTACTTCGAGATGAAAGTGTCTGAAACTTTCTAGAGAAGTCAAGTTGCAGAATTGAGTTTTGAAAATGGTGGATGGTGATGAAGGGATTACAGAAGTGATTCAAGTGTTTGGATCATTTCTATATGGTGTATAGATGATGTTTGATTGATTAAAATGGAAAACGGACAGGTGGATTATGAGTTTGGTGGTCAAAGTTAGAAATGATAAGTAATGGAGGTTTTATGCAAATTCTGGTTTTAGGGAGTTTGAGATGATTTTAGGGCTATTGAATTCGTGTGTTAGCTTGCAAATACTTCCTCTATAACTCTATTTATAAAGGAAAGGTTTTAGAGCTTGAAGTAACCAGAAATCAAAGATCACATGTTATGGTTTTGAAACTTGATTTTGAAGCAAGTTTGACATACATTGTTCCAATGCACAGTACAAGGGCTTATAGGGTGGTTGACAGGTTGTAGATGGTTGCTTCTTGGCTTTGACATTATGTATGTTCAGAAGAAACAATTGCAAGGCTCAAGAAGAGTGGACTTTGTGATTAAAGTCACTTTTCCAAAATGGAAGTGTGAACTTTGTTCCATTAATGGAATAATCACTTGGATAATGGTTCAAGCACTTGGATCATAGCTCAATCAATTGTGTAAACATCTGATTATGGATAGATTTATAAGTCAAGAGGCCTGCAAAGCAAGATTATGCAGCATAGTTATGGTATTTGGTTATGTGTTCATCATGAAAATGCCTTGTAATTCAAGAATGAATGCTTAACTTCATCTCTTCGAATCTCTTAGCTCAAGCATGATCTCTTCAAGTTCTTGGACATTTTGGAAAGCTTGAAACATTATCTACGACCTTCATATTGACTACTTTGGCTAAATAAACTTGGAACTTGGTAAAAAATTGCCAAGAAGTTGGAACAAAAATCTGACCAAACTTGTTGAAAATTTCACTAAGTGTTTTATTAAAAATGTCTTGACTTCATGGGACTATATCTCCAAATCTAAGCATTTTTTGGACATCAACCCTCGAGGCCAAAGTTGTAGAGTTCATCAAGATCTACAACTTTCACGTTTAAGGTTTTCCTTGAATCATCTTGCATCATAGTGAAAAATGGTCATGAAGTAGTGAATTTATCAACGATAAAAACACTTAGAATTTTTCTAAGTATTGAAAATCTTGACTTTTGTTGACTTTTCTTGACTTTCTTGATTCTTGATGATCAAGTTTGATATTTTTGAATGTCTTGATGAATCTTGATCCTTGGAATTAAATGTTGACCAAAAATTCAAAGTTTAACTTTTGTGTGTTAGTTGAAATTTGGATCAACTGATGAAAAGTCAATTATCAATCAGTTGGTGAAAGTTTGACTTTTCATCAATTAATCCAAATTTCAACTATCAATCACTTGATCTTTGAGGATGTTTTGAACCATGCAATTAGGTAAAGATATTGTGTTTTAGTCCTTAATATCATGCTTCAAGTCATTAGGCCATGTATTAGGTCTAAAGTCAATGATCATTCATTCTCAATCAAAACCCTAATTTTGACAATTTTGCCCCTTTGATGATTTGAATGCTTCCCTTGAGTAATTATGATAAACGCTAGATCAATTGATGAATATGACTTAAATGTTGATGTTGGCCAAAAATATTGAAGTTTGACTGTATAATGATCACAATTGACTTTTTACCCAATACAACTGATTCTCAGTCATCTGAGCAATTGACTGAGCAATTTTGAGATACAAGACTTGAAACTTGGCATGAGCATTCTTGGGGGTCTATGATGAACCACGAAAGTCATTTGAGGCATTAGAAGTCCAATTTTACTTGTGAAAACCAAAACCCTAATTTAGACTCAGTGCTTAGGAGGTGAGCTTGTCTGATCAACTCTTTGAGAATCCTTGAGCATTTGAGATCTTTTGTGAGAAATGTATTAAAGAAAAGGGAGGGAAAATTTTGGGGTACAACAATAGCCTAGTGTTATCTTCGACTGACTCAAGGAACACCAGTACAAACCAAAGTGTCACACTAACGTAGCCATCACTTCAATCATATCAGTCTATGATGTATACTTTCCATGATCTATTGCTACTTACCTAAGGCCTCTAGATCCGGGTGTAGGATATTTGCAAGAAATTAAACCCGAGCAACCCTTAAAATTATAACACAAGGAAAATAATTTAAAGCAAGTAAAATGATTTGAGACTCTAAGGTAACCTCTCTTTTTTAAGTACTCCCCAATAGAGTCGCGAGTTCTGTAACATGGTGGGAGAACTGATTTTTTTTGTGTTTTATCGCAAATGTTGTGGATAGAAAGAGTCGCCACCAAATTTTCTTTTACCCAATAAGTAAAGGGTGAAAAGAACAGGAAAGACCTTGATAGATTTTGAGTTCAGGGGTAGATTATGAAAAGGGAAGGTGTTAGCACCCTTTTAATCCGTAGTTATCTATGGGCTCTTAATCGCTTAATTCACTTTGAAATTTTTCTTTTTGTGTGTGTACTTTGAAAATATTTTGAAAGTTGTCAATGTAAGGTGAACTTTGTAATAACTCTTGTATCGGTCCTCAAGAATGTATACAAAGTGTTTGTTTGAAAATATTTTGAAAAGTGTGAGAAGTGTTTTGTTTTTGAACAGTTTGTGAGCAAGCGATTAACAAATTTTTTTACCCACTCAAGGTCGTTCTTGCACTTTTCCTTCTCCTTTAGATAATGCTATCCGTACCATTAGTTAGTAAAAATCCCTATTCGTTGGATGTGAAGGGACATGCAAAAGGTCATCGTACGGTCATCGAAGGCAACTAGTAAGGACGCTTTAGCAATTTCGTAAGGGACTAGATCATTTTTCTAAAGGCAGCGCCGAAGGTTCATCGAGGGACTATGATATTTTATTCGAGGGTCTTTGTTAAAGCATCCCCACTTTCGAGGGACATGACTGTTTATTCCGAAGGAAACAAAGAGAGGCTACCCTAGAGGTGTAAGTGTGCAAATGTGTTTAATTCAGTTATTTATCTTGGGATTAGGGTTTTCTATCGTTCATTTTTATCTTGCCATACAATCCTAATTACTAACAGTTGTATAAACAATATAGTAGCAAAAGATAAAGGCAGAAACGTAAACCTATGTTATTACAAAGTTTTGGGGAAGTTACGTAATAGAGGTGCAGAAAAGAAAAATCCTAAAACTATTACATACTAGGAGCAGGTATATAATAATAAAAATGCGGAAAATAAGATCTAGGCTATTACATTTGTGAAACCTATACAGTTGATCTAAGATTAAGAAAAGGAAAATAAAAATAACAAAAAGAATATGGAAAAGATTTTTTATGAAGAAAATAGTTTTGATGATAATTAATTAAATAAAACCTAAAGATCTAATTAATTTTAAAATTAAAGAGAAAAAAGGTTAATTAATTAAGTTAATCAAAAGGTTAATAAAAAAAACCTAAACCTAATTGTTTTTAGGGTTTGCAAAAAAGGTTTATTTTTAGGTTTGTTAAAAAAAAATTAAGGTTAAAAAGGAATTAAGTTTGCCAAAAAACAAAATAGGGGAAGAGAAATCAATGAAAAAGAGGTTAGAAACAAAAATAATGAAAATGCCACGGGTGGATGTTGAACCCACGCCCTTTGCCCTTTCCACTACATAGCTTGCCACTGCACCAGGCGCGCACTGGTTTTATGAAGATGGAAGCAACATCATATGTGTTAAACCTGCAAAAACATTTGGAAATTATGAAAAACATCAAAAGGCAGGGATCAAACCCACGCCCTCCAATACTAATGCCTTATCATGTGCGCTTGCCACTGGGGTGGCTCTTTCATCCGATATATCCATGAAAATAATTAAATATGTAACTAACTTAATTTCTGGGCCGGAGAAGCGCCAGAGCCTTAACTTCGGTCGTCTTCTTCGGCGACCGAGTTTCTTGTACTTGCAAAACAAGCAATGTTAGTGGTTCAAAGGCACCCTACCCCCCTAATTTGGGCCTTGTGAATTCAATGGCGCCATTGGTTTTGGTTGAATCTCCTTGTACAAAGAGATATGAAACAAATAGCCTAAAATGGCTCAAGCATGGCAATACACGATTCAGTCATTATGGGGGCCACGCGAGGGGTCTATCATGCACATTGACATCTCAGAAACATATTAGTAAGGTTAGTATGCATCAAAATGTAACAAAAATGACAATATGAATTTCATGCAAAATGAAAACCGGCGAGGCATGTATGCTTGTTTCATGCTCTTTGGATCATCACAATCGATTCAATCTTACCCTATAATGCTTGTAGAATTGAATGGGATGGTTGGCTTGCTTTGAAAGAGGTTGTAACTATAGTTTAAAGTTTTCCCTAGTTTTGAATAATTTTAAAAGTTTTGGAATATGATCTCTTGCAAGGTTTTTCGTCCTCTTGTCTTGTTTGAATAATGAGAATATATAGAGAGAAAAATTAGATCAAACAAGTGGGCTTGGACCTTTGTATGAAAGCCTTTGTTTTATTTAATTTATTTTGACTTTAAATAAATAAAATAATAAATAAATGGAATAGAAATCAAAGGTGTGTATGAATGGATTCAGAGGTTCACTATAAGGTCTAATACACGTTTGGACCTTGAAACATAAGCCCATTAGCCAAAAAATTCAAGTTTGATCAATTTGGATTTCATGCATTTTCTCAATATGATGAAGCATGTGAAAATTGTGCTTGGTCAAAGTTCAGTTGACTTCCCCTTAAGAAAATTCTAATTTAGTAAATTTCGACTTTTGATGAATCTTGAGTTTTCTTGATGAATCATGATCAACCCTGGATCATATGATGAATGTAACCCCAAAATATTGATGTTGATAAAAAATCTTGAAGTTTGACTGTATGTTGACCACAATTGACTTTTTATCTAATACAGCTCACTTTCAATCAACTGAGTAATTGACTGAGCAAACTTGTGATTTAAGACTTGAAATTTGGCATGAACATTCTTAGAGACATATGAGAAACCACGAAATTCACCTGAGGCATTATAAGCTCAATTTTCCTTGAGAAAAGAAAAACTCTAGTTGTAGGTCAACTACTTAGGATGAGAGTTTGTCTGGTCCAACTTTTGAGTAGTCTTGAGCAATTGAAAACTCTAGGAGCATGAGCAGATATCTTGAGAAGAATGGGAAGACAAATTTTAGAGTACAACAGTTATAAATCCTTTTCTTAAGGTATATAAGAGATATTTTCTCTTTTATTTGAGTTCAGAATGTACATTTTGTATATTTTATAGCTAGTTAATTATTCATAATTAATTAATTAATTAATGTATTTAAATAATACTTTTTGGTCTCAAATTATATTACAATTTGATTATTTTACCTCGTTTAAAAAATATAGTTAATTTTATATTTATAAGATTGTTTTTATCAATGATATTAAAAGAAATTATTCTAATAGAAAAAATGATAAATGATAAAAATATAATAAGAAAGAAAATGTTAATCAGTGCTCTCCTGACACTTTTTAAGACCTTAAAATAATTTTTAAAAAATTGGAAATCTACGTATAACTCTTGAAAATTAAAATGGTTAATTTTTTTTTATAAAATATTTTCTTTTTTTTGTTGCTTAAAGAATGCTCTAATGACACTGGTTAGCAACACCCAATTTTTAAATATTTAGAGAGTGAAAATAGACTCTTGTTTTAAGTTAGGGCCAACTTAAAGCCCAATAAAGTCTCAGCAGAAAAGCTAATAAAAAAAAAAGTGTCATCAGAAAGAAAAAAAAGGTAAAGAAACTATTTTTCTTGTCATTTTCATCTTCACCATAAGAGACGAGTTAACCGAAGAGAGAAAAACATTTATTCTTAACCAAACACAAATTAACACCCTAGAGGGGAGGAATTGAAAGAGGAAAGGAATTTTACGAACAGTGACCGGTGACTCACGTGACCGGTTGATCATTTGACTAAGGGAGGAACAACAAACAACAATCTAGTTAGAAGTTAGTTTGAGGTCGGCATTCTCACTTTTTTTTTTTTTTTTTTATATTGCCTGTAAGCTGTTTGATAAATGTTCTTCATCCTTGTTTGCTCCTAAATGTTTATGTGAACTAGTTGCCTGTTCTAAATACATGTATGAGATGCTGTATGTGAATTTGCTTCTATTTTTCTGGAATATTTCATAACAAGTTTCAGTGCTGTGTTTCAATTTTTCTGCGGTCCAATGGTCTTATACTTTTTAGTAAAATGAAAGTGGGTTTATTAGACTAGCTTGAAATTTACAAGTACTCAATCAATAGGGATGCTTGTGTGATTAATACACATTCATATAGTTATCACTAATTCTAGAACTCTTAGTATGGATCTGGTTGAAAAGCAGTGTATGAATATGGCATGGGTAATGTAATAGAACCGATGAAAATAGCCAGGGAAAGAAGAGGTGCATTATCAAATGATGAGAATGCGTGTATATTTTGTAATATTTATATTTTGGATATAAGCATGACTATGAATTTTATCCCATTAGTAAAAGTTTATATTTTCAGCTTCACAAAGTGATGCTAGATGGCTCTCACAAACTTCAGTTGGTATATTCACCGTGAAATGTGTACATAATTTATGATGAACTCTTCTTTCAAAACATATATTTACGTATAAAATGTACATTTAGTTGGATTTTTCACAATGCTACTTAGGGTTCTCTAACTATTAATGCATTTTTACGCTTTTATAATGTGGTTGTTTCCACATGTTGCAAACTAACAATTACTTGTAACTTTTTTGTTTTTAATCAGTACACTATAGTTTTTTGTTAGTGTGTTCTATGTGCAAATTATGCATGACTAGAATTGGATTTTAATGTTGATTAGTTGAAAATACAACAGTTTGATTTTATAAAATTTTCAACTTTTCTTTAATTTCTTGTATTTTTTATTGGCTAGGAATCATGGAAGTGGAGATGGAAAATTCAACATTGAGTGTTACTGGTGAATCATCTATACCTGGCTCTGATGTTCAAGAACAAAACCCTGTATCTTCTGTTCAACCAACTTTGCCCCAGCCAACTCAACCTGTTGTTCCACCAGTTATTAATCCTGTCGTGCCTCCTCTGGCTCCAATTCCTGTGGTTCCTTCTTCTCTTGTCCGGCCTCTGGCACCGCTCCCAGTCCGGCCACCGGTTATTAAGCCACCAGTGCCACAAAATGGCGACGTTGGTTCTAGTGATTCTGAGTCAGATGGTGATGATGGACACACCAGAATTAATAAGGGCACTGGCGAGTATGAGATATCAGAAGAGAGTAAACTGGTGAGGGAGCGACAGGAGAAAGCGATGCAAGACCTCATGATGAGAAGACGTGCTGCTGCTCTTGCTGTTCCCACGAATGACATGGCAGTGAGGGCCCGTCTTCGCCATCTTGGTGAGCCGATTACTCTCTTTGGTGAGAGGGAGATGGAGAGACGGGACAGGTTGCGGATGATTATGGCAAAGCTGGATGCCGATGGTCAGCTGGAAAAGCTAACGAAAGCTCTTGAGGATGAAGAGGCCGCAACTTCTGCTCCAAAAGATGAGGCTGAGGATGATCTGCAGTATCCTTTTTACACCGAAGGGTCAAAGTCTCTCCTCGATGCAAGGATTGATATTGCTAAATACTCTTTAGTAAGGGCTGCATTGCGTATTCAACGTGCCCAGAGAAGAAGAGATGATCCAGATGAAGATGTGGATGCGGAGATGGATTGGACATTGAAGCAGGCTGCGGATTTGAATCTTGAATTCAGTGAAATTGGAGATGATCGACCACTTACTGGTTGCTCGTTCTCCCGGGATGGAAAAGGGCTTGCTACCTGGTATGCCCTTTTTGTAAATTGAGCAGCTTAAGGTTTAATTCTCCGTCTTATTTACCTCGTGAAACCATTATAGTCTAATCTTCTAATGTCATTTTTCTTTCCTAGTTCTCTAACTGGAGCTTCCAAGTTGTGGAGCATGCCTAATGTAAAAAAAGTTTCTACCTTCAAGGGACACACCGAGCGTGCTACTGATGTTGCTTATTCGCCTGTGCACAATCATTTAGCTACTGCCTCTGCCGACCGGACAGCAAAGTATTGGAATGATCAAGGGTCTCTTTTGAGAACATTTGACGGTCATCTTGATCGTCTTGCACGCATTGCCTTCCATCCATCAGGGAAGTACTTGGGCACTGCTAGCTTTGACAAGACATGGAGATTATGGGACGTTGAAACAGGAGAGGAGCTGCTTCTTCAAGAAGGCCATAGTAGAAGTGTATATGGTTTAGCTTTTCATCATGATGGATCGTTAGCCGCGTCTTGTGGACTGGATGCTCTTGCTCGTGTATGGGACCTTCGAACTGGAAGAAGTGTTCTTGCACTAGAAGGTCATGTCAAACCAGTAAGATATCAAAGATCCCCCCTTCTCTTTCATCTATCTTTCTATCTGTATTTACATGCAAATTTTGTCAGGTTGACCATTATTGAACTTCATTTTAAGGTTCTTGGCATCAGCTTTTCTCCTAATGGATATCATTTAGCCACTGGTGGTGAAGATAACACTTGTCGCATTTGGGACTTGAGGAAGAAGAAATCCTTGTACACCATTCCTGCTCACTCTAATTTAATATCGCAAGTCAAATTTGAGCCACAAGAGGGTTACTTTTTGGTTACCGCATCGTATGACATGACAGCTAAGGTTTACACCTCCTATTTATTTCTACCTTAAATAACAATGTATTCTTGTACATAAATTTTAAGATTATTTAGTATTTTATTTTCATTTCAGAATCCTTATTTTATGTGTTGACTCCAGGTTTGGTCGGGCCGGGACTTTAAGCCTGTGAAGACACTATCAGGGCATGAAGCAAAAGTTACTTCTCTGGATGTCCTTGGAGGTAGAATTTATTTTTGTCTTATAAAGGGATTATATCCGTTGCTCCGATCGAAATACCCATTTTGCTTATTTGTGTTACTGTTTCGTTTTGTGGTTGATGTGTCTGTTTGACAGCACCTATGCTCTGTCCTTTGTCGTAAATGATCAATTAAAAGTTGTCTAGATATGTCTGAAATGCTAAGGAATATGTCATGATAGTTTGTTATGCTTAACTGACAATGCAAATGATGTGCGGAAAAGAGTTTTTATGAGGTGCACACAATGGACAATTGTCAATGTAAACTTCTATGTAAAATTGTTTGAAACTCAAAAATGCAAACCTAGTTTCCTTCTTGCTTTGGACCTAAATGCTGTCAAACTGAAAGGAAATCAAGAGTGGTTTTCATTTCCTTTACTTTTCATATTCCATCAAATGCTGAAAGTTCTGTGATTTTATTTTCATTTTACACTCCCATATGTGGCATATAGGTTTGAACCTGGAGTTTTGTATGGAGGTGCAAACACCTTGAGAATATTTTAGAAACATTATCATTACAAAAGGAAGAAACTAAACCACCAAATGTGCCAAAATTAGGAACATATGTACTGTATCATTGGCTGTTTGGCTTGGGACCTGTTTTTTTTCTTATGGGAAAATTTGTGTGCTTTGAAGGTCTTCATTCTCTTCTGGAGGATGATATATTGATCCTTTTATATTAAGCAACAAGTTTCTTGTTACACAGTATAAAAGCTTCATACAATAATCCTGAATTTGTCCATTACTTAGCAAATAGCATGGTTGGTTTGTGTCCATATTATTCTTGCTTGTATTGTTCTAATTTTGGCATGTTTTGTTATTTAAAACAGATGGTGGGTATATAGTTACTGTCTCCCATGATCGTACCATAAAACTGTGGTCCAGCGGCACTCCTAGTGAGCAAGCTATGGATGTTGACTAAGCTATTTTGGATGGGAAATACGATTTGTAAAAGGACCCCGGTGATAAGAATTAGATTTATCATTTTTGTTAGAAACAAAAGCTTAGCTTGATTCTCTAGCTTGAATTTTGAATGATTATAATTCTGTAGTATATTATGACATTGGAAATCTGCTATTGCTTGTTGTATTACATGAGTTTGACACAATTTAGTGACATAGGCTGAGAACGGAAACAATGGTATATTCTTTCTCACTTGATGCAGCCTGAGTAAATTGGTCTTATATTTATTGTTTTTATATTGCATGCATCCTGTACTTTCTCCTTTGTTTATTTTTTATATATATAATACATATTTCACTTGCCTAACATTTCTTTTATCTGCTCAAAAATTCCAATCCAGTACTTGTCTATTATTTTGGTTTGAATTTCTTAAAGACCACAACCAAAATGAAAAGCACGCATGCACCAATGCATAATTTATAAGACAAATGACTTATATTTGCTCACATAAAAACCCTTCATAAACAAAATAGAGAGCAGTTTTTATCATGTGTCGGCGTAGCCAGAAAAATTAACTTATTATATATGTCATCTTAAATTTCATTATTTCTAAAATATTCCTTTCACTATTTATTCTTTTTTTTATTTTTGTCAAAGTTTTTTTTACTATTAATTAGAGGAGTTTAAAATCAAAATTTCTGGTACACTAAACAAATTCTGGTGTAGGTTTTGGTCGCTTACCATAAATTCTTTATATTCTACAAATTTTCAGTTGTGATTAAACAGAAATTTTAAAATTTTCGATTGCGATTTATTGGAAATTTTAAAATTTCCATGTCATTTGTCAAAAGCTAACACACGTATTGGAAATCTACAAATTTTAAGTTGTGATTAAACAGAAATTTTGAAATTTTCGATTGCGATTTATTAAAAATTTTAAAATTTCCATGTCATTTGTCAAAAGCTAACACACGTATTGGAAATTACGCAAATTTACAGTATAATATATTTATCGGAAATTTGAAATTTCCGGATTATCAGAAATTTCAGTTATACTTAAAATTTTCGGTATGTCTGTAGATGAAATTTTATATCTTTACAGTTCTGAACACACTACCAAAAATTTTAAACTTTCGGCTTTTTCCACACATCAAAAATTTCAAATTTCTGATTTCTTATAAAGATGAAATACACTAGAGATTTGAAATATCTGATATCGGAAATTTTAAATTTCCGGTTAAGTTCATATGACTGGTAAAAAATTGGAAATTCAACAAAATTTCCGATAGTATGCCAAAAATTTCAAAAAATCCAATATATTTCAGAGACAATTTCATAAATGTGTCAAAACTAAGGAGTATTATGTATAATATGAATAATATAAAGGATGTCATCTTAATTCCTCACGTATTTAGTCAATTTATACACTAGCTCAACAAAAAGTTAAATAAATTGCAAAGAAATCTCAACCGTTCTATATTTTAAAATAGTTAGAACAAATGAACAAATTTGTCTCTTTTCATTTTCTTCAAAACTAATGTCCTCAAACTTGATAGCGGTAAAATAAACTTGGATTACTTGTTAAAAATCGGGGCATAGATTGAACCATTTTGTACAACATATATATGTTGTAAAAGATTTCCATGAGATTTTTAATTGTATTTAGTCTTGTGTATATATATTGAAATTGTATGATAAATAAAAAACCTTGTGTGCTGTTAAGAAAATCGTAAATAGTTTGATAGGTTTTCCAAACCTGATTAAAGTGCCTCTTTTTGAATCGATGAACCATAAAGTAAATAATATTAGGGTGTTACAAGAGTCATAATCACATAAAATAAAAGTTAACTTGTAGTGAAGGGATGACATATAAACTGTAAGGTTATTTGACATCTCCAGACACGTGAGTGTATTTGTTGAAGTTGATATTTTGGGATGCAAAGTAACACAACAAATTCCTATATCCAATTATACTATAAATGATTTTTCTACAAAACTGATTATACAACAATTCAGCCTCTCGGGTGATTCTCATCAGGCTTGGTTTTTCATTTGTACCAACCAGCAAGGAAATACCTCAGCAAGAAACAGAAACCGCACGCAATACCCTGATAAAAAAAATATAGTAAAGAATAGTTCAACTAACAAATTAGTCATATTGATAAACCAAAATGGTAAAAAATAAACAAATAAAAGACATGGGAATCATCACCTGGAAAATAAGAAGATATACACAAAGTGACTTCTCAGATTTCGGCCCTAAACTTCTTAAAAAGAAGTTAACAAGTGTTCCATCATTTGTTCCGGTCAGTAGTCCAGTGTTAGGGTCAAACCTGAATGAATTGGTGGATCACACATGAGGTTTCAACCAAACAACAAGTACATGCAAGATGCATGAAATAAACACCTACCTCGGAAGACGGTGACGTGGACATGGAATGTAGCCAGAAAGCTGGAGGTAAATGCATTCTTTGTCAGACAATATATTTACAAGAGTTTTAACTTGTTAAAAAAGAGATTCTGTTAGAGTCAAACCTGTGGTAGTGACAAGAGAAAGTTCAAAACTTGAGGCAGGAAGAAAATCAAGAGTGTTTCGCTGAAACAAAAAAATTAAATGAGCAATTATTGCTAGACAACGAATAATCATAGTAAATTAGTAATACAGGGTCATAAATCCCAGTGGAACAGTGTACCAATTTATACTGTTGTTTCTCTCTTGTTCATCTGCTTAAGGCTTACATTATAATGTTTAAAACAAAGCTCAGAAAGTTACATTACTTCAAGGAAGCATTCTGTTTTGTAATACATGATTTATGAATATTTATGGAAGAAGGAAAAGATTGAAGAAATATGAGGGGTAACAAGAGTTTTCAGGGGAATGCAAAATGGTTAATAAGATTATTTACAGTTCAACGTTCTTTTTGTTCATGGTTGAAGTGAAAAACCCAACAGTCCATTTTCTAAGCAGTGAGGTATCTTATCTATCATACAGAGAGAGAAGTGGTAGGCTTTCGCATAAAATGCTGCAAAAGTACTTACTCTAAGTGAAATTAGAAAATTGATTCACAAGTTTTAACTCGATAAGCACTGAAAACAGACAAAAGTGAAAAGCTAAATTAATACTTTTGTCAGATAAAGCAAGGACATACCTAAAATGGCCTAAAATACCAACCACGGCCATAGTCATCCCAGCAAAGTATGTATACGTATCACCAACGAATACTGAAGAAGGATACCTAGAGAGAGAACAATAGCTGTTATCAAACTACTCCCAGTCATGTGAAAATAAGGTTTTCAACAAAATGATATAAACTATTAAATACCAATTGTAAGAAAGTAAAGCCAAAGACGTAGCTAGCAGTGGCTGCACTAAGTAAATGGAGAATGCATGTGCTAGCTTATATTCAGGATCCGTTGACGCTCCAATTTGCATAATATTGTGTATCAGAATCTGCAAATCCACATTTTAAATAATTTTTTATGACTAAAGTACAACATATTTACTCTTACAAGCTTTTCGACTTACAGCATATGTGATAACCACCGTCTGTCCAACTTCAAGGCCGTTTAATCCAGCATGTATATTGATCGAATTTGTGCAGAAAACGGCCAATAGCCCCATGTATAGTTTATATATCCATCCTGCGTCATTAAAATAAAGTCGAGATAGTGAGATTTTAAAATAATTAGTACTTTTCCAGGTGTCATTTGCATAAAGGTATTGAAAGCGTACCAAGATCCAAAATCTCTATGCCAATGTGTGGTACAAGTGGTTTTGGTATAACTATAGTTGTGTGTCCAGCATATGCCATTAACAAAGGAAGTGCAGCAATTGATGGAAGTAGTAATTTTCTGTTCTTTTACATCGACATTAAATCAAAAAAGAAACTATTATAACATTAGTTGACACGAACAAACGGTGGAAGAAAATAATGAAAACTTTGTATACTCTATACTCACACTCTCCAAGGGACATCAAGGACATCATCAACAAATCCAAGCAATGTCATGAAGCAGATGCATGCTAAAGCAGCATTGTACTCAACAAGCCACTGCAAAATTATAGTTGCTGATATATTTAAATGCTCAGTTAAGATGCTAGTACTGTATCGAGCATGGCTTTAAATTGTAGTATTTAACTGCAATTGCAGGCAGAATATGAATAAATAACTTCGAGGCCTCCGTGTAGGCATCAGGACCTCAACTTTGACAGACCAAATCGGCCGCATTTTGCAGCAATATAAAAGATTGCAGCATAACCATAACCGCAGTTTAAAATTATGGTAATGTGTAATCAGATCAACATAGTCGTAAGTTACAATTATATACTTACATTTGAATCTGCTGTGAAGTTGAAATACTGAAATAAGATTGTCACAACCAAGAAGACAATACCAACAACTATACCCAATGATTCAGGTCTGCATAGGAAAATGTACCCTAGTCAAGACATAGTGATCTATTGACAATACACAGAGATCTATTGGCTTCAAGTTGAATAATTGCAGAAACAAATAGACTTATAGTGAATGATAAAAGAGAAAACATGTATTAAACTGAAAGCAAATCCAACCAAAACGCAGAAAAGACTCACACTTTAATATTGCCCTGAGGAGTACCCTTCTTGTTAATATCAAATCCAAAGAGATTCCGCTTAAGAACGTATCTAGATGCAACCGGGATCATTCTAACCGTAACGAAGAAAGCTGTGAGACTCAATCCAGCATTGATAATAATAGATCTTCTGAGGTCGGATTCGATAGTGAAATGGAAGAAAATGAGGTAGAAGTAAGGGATGGAAAAGATAGAGAGTTTGAGAAGAAAACCCCATTTGGGTGGTGCAATTGGAGGCCCGATTTGCTGTTGTTGGGCTTTGGGATCGGAAGAGGGTTCAGGGGTAGGGGTAGTGATGAGTCTCTTTCGTGCTCCCATGGTTGTTTGTGTTTCTTTTGTTCTTCGGAGGTTGGTTTCTGGGTTGTAACCTTAATCTGTGTTTTTGTTTGAAATTCGTCACACAACTAATGGGATGTTGCCAATTCATCAACAAAAGCCACCGTGGCGTTTTTTTTTTTTTACACCTCATTCACTCATAAGTGATTCATACTCTTATTTTTAACAAAAAATACTACATAAATACATCTACGTAGCAATTTACGGAAATATATTTCTAAACAGAGTTTTAATCTAATGCGCGTTAGACCTTCTTGTCTGAGAACATATCAATAAAGATATATCATTAGGGGTTTCAGTTAATTGGACTCGATCTAAAAAATTTCCTTGCATATGCCTCCAAGGCATTTTCTGACTTTCATTTAAATACTACTAGTCCTCCACACAAGGCTTTGTTATCTTCTGGGCAACCTTTGATATTACATTGATTACCTTTTGGATCTTTATTTCTTAGCAATTATGGCAAGACTATTCCGCCTCTCAGTTAGTAAAGAAGTTTTCTATTAAATGATGGATCGAAGTTGGATGCTTCGTTTAAAGCACATCTAGCCCTTTGTAAAAATACCAGAGTATTATTTCAGAAGATACATTTTTTTAATGGATCGATCAAATATATTAGCTTCTTTATTAAGTTACTGCAAGTCACCAGAAATTTCTTATTAAAATGAAAGAAGATATATCCTCTTTATCGAAAAGTGAAAGTGATTTTAGCACCTCTGACCACGCCAACGATAACGAAGACGATTGTTACAGTGTTCCAGATCTTTAAGAATAAGGTCTACTTTGAAGATTACCTATAATTATTGAATAAGATCAATTACTTTGATGAAGATAACATTCGTTATTATCAGCATTAAAAAGCTACATGTTATATAACTTTACTTTTATTTATCTTGTTGTAATCATAAAAGGTCGTGTGGACCTTCTTCATCTTTAAATTATTTGGTTTTTGGAACAATTATCAGGCCTTTTGGCCTATTGTCTATATATGGTTTAGGAATTTCTTAAACCAACCCTATATAATAAAAAACACCTTTAAAAAAATTCAAAAATATCATTCGGATATACATATTCGAACGCACCTTAAATCACATTTTCAAGTTGTTTTGGATATGCATATCCCAAATCTCCTTTTTTCAACGTTTTATTATTTAAACATTAGATTTAAAATGTCAAAGGTAGTTTCAAATATGCATATTCGAAAGTATCATTGCTATATAAGTTTTCTGCATGGTCACCCCTACCACTATTTCATTCACTTCCTCCCCCTATAACCAATACCCTCCACAAAACTTTAACCATTCTCAATCAATTTTTCGTCACCAAATCAAGTTTCATGTGTTTGATCATAGCAAAGAGAGCATATAAAACTGAAATTTAAGGTAAAATTTTCTCATTTCATCTCACATTCCTTGTATTGATGTTGATTTTAAGATAGAAAAAAACGTCACTTCGAATATGCATATCTGAATTCAACCTACCATAATTCGGATGTGCATATCTGAAACCATGTATGTTACAGAAACATAATTTTGTTTTAACCGAATTTATGTTTTTTGTTCGTGTTAGATATGGTGCACCCCGACATAAAACGATTGATGTCGTGATAAATAACATAAAGTTCACTCCGTTTGAGCTCATGAGCGATGACGATTTAGAGGTTATGTGGAGTATTTTTCAATGATACTCTTCTAACAGTCGATTAAGGTGGATGTGAAGTTTCAAAGATCGAGAGAAGATGTTATCAAAATGTTGCGACGTCCTCAACTTCCCATTTATAACAATATATAATGTTAAATTTCTGTTAAACTAACTATGTAGTTTTGATAATCTATGTTGAATCTATGTGGTGTTGCTTTGGTTTTAAGGAATTTGATTTTGTCTGTCTCTGAGATGAATTCGAATATACATATCCGCATTTGGCAATCAGGTGTCTTCAGATAAGCATATCTGAATCAAATTGATAAAATAATTGATCGTAGTGATTTCAAAGATGCATAAGTCACCTTATCTTCGTAACTAAGATGAGTTTGAATATGCACATCCAAAATCTAGGAGTATTTTTGATTTTTTACCAAAGACCTCCTAAAAAACATATGGATGAAAAAAGAAAGTCTCATAATTTTAGTAAATAATTATCTTTAAATTAAATTTTAAAAGATAATATTATTATTTTGTCGTAAATATACATTAATGTTTTACAATTTATAGTTTTTTGTAAATGAAATGTTAGAAAAAAAATTCCTAGCATTGTTATTTATGTATGAGAAATAATGTTGGGCATATCTCTTTATGGTGTTAGGTGTTAGATATGTTGCTTTGAGTGATTTTGTAGTCCATGTGGTTTGGTTTTTTTACCCTCCTAAACCATTGAATACAATCAATTTTCCTTAGTCGTTTAAATCTCTTTTGTATGATCTCTTAAGGAAAATGACCATAGTATGTTGTACAAGGATATCAAATTTTCCAAAATGAAGCAAACAAGACAAAAAGCAAAAAAACCCCTTTTTTAGGTAAATAGGCTTCCTCAAAAATCAACATTCTCTATAAGTTCAGAGTGATCAGTGCTTCAATTGCATATTCAAAGCTTCATAACGAGGCCGATTGGACAATGATCACTGCCAAAAACATCAGGGAGAATGTAGGAATCGTGAACTTTGTCCGCTATGGATTCTGAGACAAGGAAATAATCAAGACGCCATCCTGTTTAAAATTTTGAAACAAATCATTGAGAGAACAAAGAAGAGAGTTTATTTGAAAGGAATTCAAAGTCCATTCAGATCATTGATAATAATAATTAAGATATTAGTTCATCATTACGATTAGACGTAATTTTTTAACTAATAGAATCTACTACGAAATGAAACAGTATGCTATAAATACCTCTGTTAAACTTGCGGCCACCATGCCGATAACCCCAATAAGTATATCCAACAACACCAGGATGCTGCCTTCTAAAGGTATCTACAAATCCCTTTGACAACAAGTTAGTTTCAAATGATTTCCTCTCTTCATCTGTGAACCCAGCACTCCTTTTGTTACCCTGTGAATACATGTAACTATCAGAATAGCTTAAAATACTATGCTCTCCACAACTTACTCTAACTTTTGATTATTCATGATGTTATTGTTAGAACAAGATTTGATTCTGCAATATTATCTTTGAGTTTTGATGATAACAAATGAGTATGTTTGTGAGAACAATTTTGTTGTACTAATGTTTGTTATTGTTGAGTACTTAACAAACAGATTTCTGCTTCTGATGGATGGCGTGGCCAAGACATTAGAAGAAAATTAGTTCCGCTTCTGCGATACACAAGTTATGTTGAACAGTAACAAGATACTCCAGAAGGCTCTGAAGTGTACGCTCTGGTGTTTGTCCAAAGAAACCAGTTAAAAGATCTGAGTTAAAAGATCTGAAGACAGAAGTTACTACTTAAGTCTAGATGTGGAAGACTCATGTTTCAGAAGACAACGGGTTCTAAGGAAACCGTCAGAAGATCTGAAAGACAGAAGTTGCCGCTTAAGTCCAGATGCTGAAGACTCATCATATTTCTAAAGACTGTGTGTTCCAAAGAAACAAAGTTAGAAGATACAGCAAGGTAAAGTGGTTTCTTAAGAACCCGCGTTTCAAGTGAGACACCCCGTGGTGTTATTACTATATACACCAGTTCAAGAGTTTACCAAAAGTGGCAGATAATTGTGCTTTTATGCGGATTTGTAATTATAATGATATTAACGGGAGTGCTAATTTGCAATCACTTACAGCAGGATTGTATATGTCTATCTCTTCATGAGCACAATTTAGATCACCTGTCAAAACTACAGGTTTTGACTTTTCCAGCTCCTGTACCCACCAGAAAAATGAATCGTGAATCTTATAGAAAATCATTTATCCAAAATGAATATTATAAAGTCAAATGGAAAAAGGATGTAAAACATAATGAATCAATCTGCAGAATAACTTGACAGTGAGTTTAATTGGACGAGAAGTAACCATGTTTCGAATTCCCAACATCATTAATAACTTCACAACGAGTTTAATAATCAATATAAAAAGATTTAAGTATGTTTTTAGTCTTTATAAAATACCTTCTCATTAAAGTTTAGTTCCTACAAAAAAAATTGAGTCCTCTGTTTGGTGATTTTAGAGACTAAATATAGATGCAATTTTTCATGAGTAAAACTGTCAAACTAGTCCCTGACTATGTACAGCACTCTCAAATGGCCCCGAGGGTATAAACATTTCTAAAAAGGTCCCTGACTCTATTAAAGTGTGAAATTGGTCCCTGTATTTAGCCACTTACTATCAATTAGGTCATTATGTTATAACCACTTACTATCAATATGGTCCTTGTATTTATTCATTTACTATCAATTTAGTCCCTAACCTTGACATCGAAGGATTAATAAAAATAACATTTGACAGGGTCAGGTACCATTTTGAAATATGTACATATTCATGGACCAATTTGAGAGCGTTGATATTCGTAAATGTATAATGTTAAGAATATTTGTACGTAGAATAGTCCCACATCGATTATATCGTATAATTAGTTGTAATCTCTCTATATATAATAAAGTCTCTGTAATGCTTTCAAAACACATAGTTTAACCTAAACTCAATATGGTATTTAGAGCCTTCTAAGAGGCAATTCTTCGCCGTGCTTTACCCGGTTGACCCACTATTTTCCGGTGAGAAATTTTCTTCTGTAAACCGTGTCATCATTCCGATTTGTCTCACCTTTTTTTTTTATTCCAGCGACCTCCACCGTCCCACTGCCCACGGGAATTTTTTTTTTGGGGACTACTGTTCACCGCCACTGCCACTGTTCACCACAGCCGCGATCCACCCTCGGTTTCCGTTTTCGACTCACAAATAGTCGTACTCTTGTTCAAATAGTCCCAGTTGTTGTGTTTTAAACCATGGGAGATGTTGATTTTGTCTCGTTTACTAAAGTTCCGCTTATCCCATGTGGAAAACTAACCGGATCAACCAACTATAACATATGGGCTCGTGCTGTCGAGATGTGGTTTCACGGTCAAGGATATGAAGAGCATCTAACCACCCAATTGAGTGACGTTGCAGCCGTCAAACTCGCTAAATGAAAGAAAACCGATGCCTCTTTGTGTACTGTGTTGTGGTTTTCCATAGCACCTAACCTCCAAGCGCAATACCAAGCATTCTCCACTTGTTATGAGGTGTGGCAAAAGGCCAAGAAAGTCTTTTCCAACGACGTTCATTCTCTATACAATGTCATCCACAAACTCAACACACTGAAGTTGGAAAATATGGATGTGCAAGCTTATCTGAGTAAGCTTGATGCCTTGAAAGCAAGTTACGCAACCCTCATGCCTTACGCAAAAGATGCAATAGCTCATGCCGAACAACAGAGTAAATATTTCATGGTCATGGCACTTACAGGACTACCATCAGAACTCGAATCCGTTCGTAACCAGATTTTATCAGGTACTACTGTTCCTAACTATGATACAGTTAGTGAACAATTGTTGCGCTTGGCTACACCTCATGCGTGTGATCCAATTTCTCCTCCATCTATTGTTATTCCAACACTTTGCATCTCTTGGCAACAATCACAATCGCTTTCGAGGAGGGTCATCCAACTCCAAACCTCGTCCTAAGTGTGACCATTGTAACTGACTTGGACATACTATCGATCGTTGCTGGAAGTTGCATGACAAACCTCCACGACAGGTAAATGCAGCTCAAATTGATAACCCAGACACTATGCAAACTTCACCTTCTCTTCAGAACCCTACGCCAAGCTACGAGAATTTTCTCAGGTGGTGTCAGACTAACCAGACCTCTGGTTCCACGACTTCGATTGCACACACTGGTAATTCATCTATTTTCGTCTCTCAATCATCTCCTCTTGGTCCTTGGGTCCTCAACTCTGGTGCGTCTGATCATGTTACCGGTAATAAAAATCTTTTCTCTTCCCTTTCTACCTCTGGTTTCTTACCGAGTATAACTGTAGCAAATGGTTCTCAAACCCGATCCCAAGGGATCGGTACTGTTCAAATTCGATCATCTCTCTTTGTTACTTTTGTCCTATATGTACCTAACTGCCCATTTAATGTACTGTCAGTCAGTCGTTCCCTTAATTGTTCTATCACTTTTACTAACAGTGATGTTATTCTGCATGAACGAAGTTCGGGACAGACGATTGGCGTCGGATGTGAGTCTCAAGGCCTCTACTACTTCTCTAGGTCATCTACCACATGCTCCACCACAGATTCCCCACTCATTGTACATGCGCAGTTAGGTCATCCAAGTCTTCCCAAGCTACAAAAGTTGGTTCCCAGTTTATCTAAATCATCCACTTTACAGTGTGAATCTTGTCAATTAGGGAAACATACTCGTAGTCACTTTCCCGATCGAGTCAATAAACGGGCTGCGTTCCCTTTTGCTTTAGTTCACTCCGATGTTTGGGGTCTATCGCGTACCGTGTCTACTTTTGAGTCTAGATACTTTGTAACATTTATTGATGATTTTTCACGTTGCACATGGTTATTTTTAATGAAAAACATATCTGAATTGTTTTCTATTTTTGAACAATTTTATCGAGAAATAAGAACTCAATTTGGTTTGTCCATTCGTACCTTAAGAAGTGACAATGCACGTGAATATTAATCCCAACAATTTCAAACTTTTATGTCATCCAATGATATTCTGCACCAAACATCTTGCCCTCATACACCTCAACAAAACGGGGCAGCCGAACGCAAAAACCGACATCTCGTAGAAACCACTCGGACTCTACTTCTCCTTGGTAATGTCCCTCTCAGATTTTGGAGGGATGTTGTGCTCACGACGTGTTATCTCATAAATCGCATGCCCTCATCTGCCATTAATAATAAAATCCCTCATTCAATCCTGTTTCCAAACTTTCCTCTTCACCCAATTCCTCCTCGAGTCTTCGGGTCTATATGTTTTGTGCATAATCTCTCCCCTGGTCTTGATAAACTATCAGCTCGATCACTAAAGTGTGTCTTTCTTGGTTATCATCGATCCCAAAAGGATTATCGTTGCTACTCACACACTCTGCAACGATACCTGATATCGGTCGATGTTACCTTCTTCGAGTTTGTGCCATATTTTGCGTCCACCCAAGTCACTCCGGAACCCCTTCAGGAAAGTACTCTCACACCTCTCTCGGAAGTCCCATTTCCCATTATCCCCCATCATTCTAGGGAACCTGTCCCACGAGAAAATCTTTAGTAGGTTGTCGTTGGCTTTATACAGTGAAGGTTGGTCCAGATGGTAAAATTGATCGTTTTAAAGCTCGCTTGGTAGCCAATGGATACACTCAGATTTTTGGGTTGGATTATAGTGATACCTTCTCGCCTGTAGCCAAGATGGCATCTGTTAGACTTCTTCTAGCCATTGCAGTCATTCAACATTGGCCTCTTCATCAACTTGACATTTAAAATGCATTTTTACATGGTGATCTTGAAGAGGAAGTATATATGGAGCAACCACCTGGGTTTGTTGCTCAAGGGGAGTCATCGAATATGGTTTGTAGGCTACACAGGTCTCTTTATGGTCTTAAACAATCTCCGAGAGCTTGGTTTGGCAGATTCAGCACTGTAGTACAACAATTTGGTATTGTCCATAGAGAAGCTGACCATTCTGTCTTTTATCGTCACTCAATCCAAGGGTGTATTTATCTTATTGTGTATGTAGATGATATTGTCATAACTGGTATTTATGAGTCGGGAATACTCCAGTTGAAACATCTTTCGAATCAATTTCAGACAAAGGATCTTGGTAAACTCTGGTATTTCTTGGGTATTGAGGTAGCCCAATCTAAAGATGGTTTGGTGATTTCTCAGCAGAAATATGCTATGGATATTTTGGAAGAAACAGGTTTGTTGAATGCTAAACCAGTTGATACTCCTATGGATCCAAGTGTCAAACTACTACCTAATCAGGGGGAGCCTCTATCAGACTCGGGAAGGTATAGGAGATTGGTTGGAAAGTTGAATTATCTCACAGTCACTCGTCCAGACATTTCTTTTGCAGTCAGTGTGGTAAACCAGTTCTTAAATTCCCCTTGTCAGGAACACATGGATGCTGTTATCCGGATTCTAAGATACATCAAATGTGCTCCAGGAAAAGGTTTAGTATATGAAGATAAAGGACATACTCAGATAGTTGGATACTCTAATGTTGATTGAGCAGAGTCACCAATTGATAGACGATCCACCTTTGGATATTGTGCACTTGTTAGAGGAAACCTTATATCCTGGAAAAGTAAGAAACAAAATGTAGTTGCAAGATCAAGCGCCGAGGCAGAGTATAAGGTCATGGCAATGGTAACATGTAAACTCATTTGGTTAAAATAATTGCTCAAAGAACTTAAAATTGAAGAAGCAAGACCAATGACACTTGTATGTGATAATCAAGTTGCATTGCACATTGTTTTAAATTCAGTCTTCCATGAGAGGACCAAACATATTGAGATAGACTGTTACTTTATCAGAGAGAAGATTGAATCTGGCGACATTCTCACAAGCTTTGTCAACTCTAATGATCAATTGTCAGATGTGTTTACAAAATCTCTGCGAAGCCCCAGAACTAATTATATATGTGGCAAGCTTGGTGCATTTGACTTATATGCTCCAGTTTGAGGGGGAGTGTTGATATTTGTAAATATATAATGTTAAGAATATTTGTATGTAGAATAGTCTTACATCAGCTATATCGTGTAATTAGTTGTAATCTCTCTATATATAATAAAGTCTCCGTAGTACTTTCAAAACACACGGTTTAATCTAAATTCAATAGAGAGCATCAGACTAATTTGAGAGTTTACTCAATTTTCACCAAAATAACCAAACGGACAACTAAAAATGGATGGAAACTTTTATAAGGACTAAAGTTTCATAGGAGGATAATGTAGATGAGCTTAAAATATTTAACCACCCATAAACTTTTGTAACTCTATGGGGTTTCACTAGCACATGCAAACATGGCTAAAATGAATTATCTCTATCAAGTTTCACTAGCACATGAAAACATGGCTAAAATAAATTATCTCTATCTTGGCAATTCTTATGAGTTTGAATCCCACTCTCAGAAGCTAACTCATAAAATCAGGGTGTCCAAACACATATATACATTCAAGCCAAGAACTTGACAGTGTGAAACTGCAATACAACTTCAATAGCTATATCATAAACCACATATCTTATAAATGACAAAGCAAAGAGGTTAACAAAAGATGGATGGTGTATTCTGACAAGGCGAGGAAATGTAATTGTATTACTATTAAAAGAGTGATACATAAATATAGCAAAATTAGTTAATCTGTAGTGCACTCGATGAGTGCACTCGATGAGGGAAAGGAGTAATACATACTTTCAAATAATTGCTGAGAGCTGGATCCCATTCAGTCACTCTGTAAGACTAGATTCAAATACGGAAAGATGAGTTGGATGAGGATACATTTGCTAGATTAAAATATAGGCGGAACAAAAAGAGTTAGAAATATATGAGTAAAGTAATTGAATAAGTACCAGTCTTTTCAAGCCATCTCCAGAATTAGGCACATATCCAGTTATCAGATAAAATGTATCAAACTCTACAGTCACAAGTCTACCCTCACTATCAAGATCAGATATACCTAGCCCATATCTAACTGAAAGGGGCTTTATCTGCCAGAATTTCAATTAAAAGAAAATAATATTAGAAAAATAATTATAAACTGAACACATTCTTGCATTTTATGAATGAAGATGCAAATGATTGGGCTGTCCTGATAGAATGGAAATTATGTCACCTTCAGGCATCAAACTTGTTTCTTGAAGTTAAATGATTAAGCAGCAGAGCAGAGTATCAACAAACATGATATAAGAACAGATATAATTAGGGTTAAGCTTTGTTGAAGAAAGAATATGACTAAAGTAGGCGGTGCCAAAAGCTTCAACCCAAGTAGTTATAAAATGATTTTATATTTATCATAAATCTCATTGACAAAATCTTCACTTAGAAAAAAAAATGCATATAACAAAAGTTTCAATTAAGTATGAAGGAGTATGAACATAGTGAACACACCCTTGAGATTATTGCTGTTCCAGAATAACCAAGCTTAGAAACACTACATGTCCAAAAGCTGTTCTCATAGCCATCTAGCAGTCGCTGTTTTATTTCCTCGATATCCTTCTCCTGTTAGCAAAACCAGAACACTCATAAATTGGAGAGAAAATGGCCTCTAAAGAATTTTCAAATAAACACAAACGTCATGGTTGATAGATTTTATCAGGCAGCAAGACTGTCAGAAGTAGCTTCTCCCAATTTATTCTTTCTACCTGAAGTTTAGTCTCTTGCAAGCACAATACATCGAAGTCTTCCCTTTGAGCAAGTTGAAGTGCTGAGAATCCCTCTAATTTTAGCAATGCTCTCAATCCATTGACATTCCAAGACAAAAGCTTGACAAATTTTGTATCCCTAGAAAGAGGCAGGGGTCTCATGGTTCTAGGATTATATGCAATCCAATCCTTTTGAGGTTTCTTGTGAGCAAGAACAGCCCATGTTTCAGTTTGAATAGTGGTTGTTGTACTGATTTCATCTGATTGTGCTACAATGCTAACAACATCTGAAGACACTTTTCTCTTCGCCCTAGAAGGCTTAACATCTGACAAAAACAGCCATAGATGATTAATTTAATCACTGCATGAATTACACTTGAACAAAAATTGACAAGCCATGAGACCAATAGAGCGAGACAAAGAATTATGCTAAATATTTCAGAATAGAAAGTTTAGAACACAACCTGAAACCTCGTCTGATTTAACCAACAGCTTCTTTTTGGTTGTCGCTTTGACAATTTTTCTTCCAGGTTCCGATTGTTTAAACCTTTTCTTACCCTGGTTAAGTTCAACTGTCTCTAGAGTATCATTAACATCATCGACGGGCTCTTCACCCGACACCTTTTTGGCTTTCATTTCTGAAGACTTATTTTCATAAGAAATAAACAGCCCTTGTTCGTCTTTAATTTGAGAATCTTGTTCTGCAGAACACAAAAAAGGCACCATGAAAGTCTTCAAGGCAGACAAAAGATCCTCTTTACGACCTTTGGCGGGAACCCCTATACTCCTGAGAATTGAAAATCATTCTGGTTGAAACTAGAGGCAGAACATTTTAAGGGTAAAAAAGCATATCTACTTACTTTAATGTGTTGCGGAGTTGGGGAACAGTCATGGTGTCTACAATAGACGGATCATTTCTTAACATTTCAACCTCAATGGAATAGCTATCAACATCATTTTCCTATATTATCAAACATATAGTGAATAATCAAAAAGAAATAGAGACAAAAATGAGAGTATGAATGAAACATGAATCAGACCTTAACAATAACATGGTTAGAAATGGGTTGTTGTGAACTTGAAAAGGGTGTTTTCAGTCTTTTAGACCCCATTGGTTTCACAGGTATAGAACTCTTGGAACTGAAACGCTTCTGAATACTACAAAACTACAACATTATTACTCAGTTACAGCAACCAAACATTTATTCCCGAGAAAAAAAAAACAAATGCATTTGGGAAAATAGAAGAAACCTGGAGAGATTGATAGAAGTTCAAGAGACGGAGTTGTTTCATGTCAGCTACACACCAAATAGGGAAAGAACCGCAACCCCTCTGAGTTTATGACAACCAAATATTATTAATTTAATTACTTAAGTCTTTTAAAGAATTTTTTAAACCAAAATTAAGATTAATTTACTCATTATTAATATTTATTTATTTATTTATTATTAATTAAAATTATTCATTTATATAATTTAAGAATTTATTTTTTATTTTATTTGTTTTATGTGACCAATTTACCTATTAATCATTTTTTCTTTCTATAAATGCAAATATTAGAAAATTTTCTAATCATTTAAATCAATTTATAATTTTGTTTAGAAGAGGAAAATAAATTATTTTTAAATAAATCATCAGAAGTATGTGATTTTTTTAAATAATAAGGTATTGAAAAAAATACAAATAACTACGTTTCGAGGAAAATTACGTAAATAATCATGTTTCAGGAATGTGAAGTATGCTTTAGCCATCTCAAATGGCGCATACATTCAAATATTTAAAGGAGGTGCCAAATGAGATGACGCCTAAGTGCATATGATTTGCCCTAAGCCATCACAGATGGCTCCTGAGTGCAATTTCCAGTTTTTTTTATAATTTTTTTGTTAAAAAAATAAAAGACGATTTCGTCGTAAATGAAACTTCGATTTTCAATAAAAATAAAACGATTACATAATGAGAATAAAAAATATTATTTAGTTGTCTCCCGAGACTCGGTAACGACATGTGGTTCTGCACCAGCATCCTCGCCTAAATCGTACTGCGTTTTGACGATTTTCCTATTGCAGTTGGGTCGAGCGCCCTGCGAAGTCAATGCGTTCAGGATCCATGAAATTCGTCAGATCAGCATATCCGGAAAAACCGCTTTCAAATATTCGGTTACCCATGCCCTTGAAGGTTGGTCGTATTGGTGCAGGATGGGGTTCCATAGGTGGTCGATAGTACTAATCGTCTGAATAAGGGGGTAAAAAGAAAATGAATCTTATGGAGTTTGGTAATGTGATTTTTAGGTGTTATGGTGATGTGATGATCGATGGTAAGTTGGGTTGGTTGGGGAATATTCTTCAGGTAGGCCCATGTCTGGGCTAAGGTGAGATGATGAGGGGCCCACATCGGGATGTCGGATGTATGGTCGGTGTTCTTAGTATTGTGATTGTGTGTGGGGCATGTGTGTGTATTGGTATTAGTCTTGGGTTTGGGGTTGGGTGCTGGTGGATCTATATCGTCGTTGTGTTTGGTGTGAAGATGATGTGTGTTTGGTTTGTTGTTGGGTTGTGTATGATTGTTGGTAGTGTTGTAACACTCCAATTCTACCCGATAATATAAATGTAAATCAGAGTTATAACACTTATACAACTGAATCAGGATGCCACAAATTCAACTTAAAAATCATTGCATTCAACATGGATACATAACACTTTAAACTTCGGATGAACCAACAGCAAAATAAATCAATATTTTAAACCAACAAATTGAACAACTACGCAGTGGAGTCATAATAACATCTTTGTCCAACATAATACAACTTCAAATAACAATCATTTAAAGAACAACATCTTAAGGTTCAATCAACTGAGACAATAACAATAATAAAACAGCAAGCGTTCATCCCCTCGAGTGTTACGTATCAGAGCAATGACACCGACTCGAACTAACGGAGGTAACGACTATCCTCTTGATTACCTGCACGTTACCAACAGAGGGTAACATTCAAACAGAATGGGTGATATAATGAATGATATACACAAAAATATGATACTCAATATATTAGACTAGAATCATACAAATTTCACCGCTCCATACAACAATTATACAACAACTGACAAACAATTTAACAGCAGCAACAGGACAATTTTAATCGATCAACATAACTATCTACATCAACACAACTTAATAATAACAACAACTTTAATCCACAACTCAAGATGCGACTCAAATGCGACTCAATTGTGCATATGCATGTGGTACCATTGGAGCAGAACTCCCAACTTAAAATTTGTCAATTTATCGAGGCATCAACAAGACATAAACCTTCAACTTAATATTTTGCCAATCCAGGCCAATGTGGTGAGCATCAGCTCCAACTTAGAGAATGCAATGTATGCAATGTCTATGAATGGCATACAATAACAACTTAAAATATGCATCAACTGCAATAACTTAAATCAACACTGGTCATTAGACCTACAACTCAAATATGCTCATAATTCAGGGCAAATCAACTTATTCAATTGTACCTGCTGTGATACGGTGGGAGAACTAACTAGAGGTTTGCGTTTGTATTCGCACTTGTTCGGTTGAGCAAGAGTCGCCACCGATTTTTTATTTTATCCTAAAGGAAAGGTTAAAAAAACACAGCAAAAACCTTTTGAGATATTTCGTGGGTTCGGGGGGTAGATTATGAAAAGGGAAGGTATTAGCACCCTTTTCATCCATGGTTATCCATGGGCTCTTAGTTACTTGGTTTTTAGATCACTTGCCTTGATTTTCGATTGCTTGAAAATGGTGTGTGTGTGTATTTTGAAAAATGTTTTTGAAGAGATGCCTTGTCTTAGGCAACCAATGTATTTGACTCATGTTTGAGTGTTTTACAAAAGTGTGTATCTTTTCGAAAAGATGTTTCAAATGTTTTTTTGAAAGAGTTTTTTGAAAGTGTTTGTGGAGTGTGGTTTTTGAAAAGAAGGAAAGTGTTTTTGCAAGTTGATATCAAGTAACTAAGAGTCTTGCCTACCCCTATTGTACTCAAAGGTTTTCTCTATGTTTCCAACCCTTTTTAACAATTTTGTTCCACCATTGAATTTGATGGACAATCTTGCGTTTAGGATGTTTAACGGGACGGGCGCGGGTCATCGTATGGACCATGAATGCAATGGTGCCAAGCGTCTTTGGCAATTTTGCTTTGAAGGGACTATGATCATTCCATTTAGGCAACTTTCGAACGCGTCATCGAGGGACTTATGTTCATTTGAATTTGTTTTGCCAAAGAAACTCGACGTGCAAGCATGGCCCATTTTGGAAGGCAACATGTGGGATTACCCTAGAGGGTGCAAGTGTGATTGTGTATTGTTTTCATGTATTTGTCTTGTATTAGGTTATCTAGCGTTTGATTTTATGTACATGCAAACCCTAGGTCTAACCATGGTATAATTCGAAAGTGGTAAATTGCGGAAATGTAAAGTCTACGCTATTACAAAATAAGTATCCGGGAGTGGGGGTACAAATTCACAAATGGGGATGAGACTTTAGGAATGTAGTGTCTAAATAATTTACAACCAAATCGAATTGCGATCAAATGTAATCAATGTATAGCAAGATAAAGAATAGTAATTGTATGTGTATCAAGTGTATAATGTGAAATGTATTGTGTATTGTGTAAGTGTATATGTGTATGTAATTTATTTACAAGTTAAGATGTGAATTTAAATGTGTATTATTAAGTATTGTATTTGTTTTTGTATCTTGGTTAAGTATGTACAAAAGAAAGTATTTTGTAGAAAAGAAAATGTATTTATTTTTAAAGAAAAGTCATATATTAATGTAATTATATACAAATAATGTTTTTTAAGAAAAGAAAATGTATTAACTTAAAAATTGTTTTTATGTATTAATATTTTTTCTATACAAAACTAGTGTATCATCTCAAAAAAGAGTTATGTTAAAAGAAAATAAACAAAAATTTTAATTTGTAAAAAAAAGGAAATGAAAAGAAGAAATAAATGGGCTTGGGCCCAAACGAAATAAAACAAAAAGAATAAATAAAGAGAAAAAGGGGGGGGTGTGCCCAGCTTGCAGTGGGCTTAAGGTGTTGAAAATGGGCGAGGCCCAGTGACTTCTGAAACAAACGTTTTAGGGTTATGAGAATTTGTTTCATTAGGGAATTGTTTTAGGGTTTGAGGGAGCAGCGGCGTCGTTCATCGTTTCACTTCGTCTTCTTCGCTAGGTCTTTCTCGCCATGGTTAGCTACTGATACCTTCCTTACCTCTAGCCACATGCGCCCCCATCTCTTCTCCCCTCAGATTGCTCAGGCAACAATCAAACAAGGTAGTGAATTGTCTCAAACTCGTTAGGCGTTTTAGGTTTGCATGTTATGATTTTGTATTCTGATATTATGTTCATTATTGTTTGTTAACGAGGTTGTGAAAAGGGATGAGAAGAAAGTAAACTACCTTTTGGGAGACAGAGGAGAAGAGAGTTTGGATGCGCTTGGAGGCTCGACAGTGAAGGGGTTACGATGATGATGAGACTCTGCTTTTCCTGGTATTTCGTACTTCGTCCCTTAGGTTTGATGATGACTTGACCTGAGAACCTTTTGTGCAATTTCTTTTCCTCTTCTTTCTTTGCTTTGCCTCGCCTTGTATTTGGTTTGCTAGCCCAATGATGAGCTCCCTGAGTTCTGAGGGCCCTGAATGTATGCTTGAATATGCTTGATGCCTTTGTATGCTTGTTAGGGTTGCCTAGTTCATTGTTTCACTTTCTTCTTCAACCGTCTCGTTGCCTGCTTTGCCTTATTGAGTTGCCTTGTACGCTAACCCAATGATGAGCTCCCTGAGTTCTGAGGGTCTTCGTTGCCTTGAACGTTTGCCTCTCTTCTTTCTACCTCACTTCTGTTGCCTATTTGATCTGCCTATGAAGAAAACTTTTCTGAGGCCTTTGTGTTGCCTTGAATGTTTCCTTTCTTCTTTCGGCCTCGCTCTCTCTGATATGTGTTAGCAGTTTTATATCTTTTATGCCTAAAGCCAAACCTGTAAGCCTAAACACTTTTGTCTCTTCTTTCTCTCTCCAGTACACTTCAAAATAATAAACAATGTTTTATGTGTACTTTTATTCTGAAAGGGTAGCATTGGGAAATGATGAGAAGCTTGCTTGCATATTAATCTTTCTCTGCATATTTGTCCCTTTTCCTCCAGATTTTGTGCTTCTTGTTATCTTTCCATATCTTCTTTTTTTGACAGCTTTGAGTAGCCTTGTACTTGTTTGACATCTTTGACAGTTTTTTGGACAGTTTGGAATTTGTGATCCAGTTTGGACTTTGTAGTTTGATTTGGACTTTGCATCATGCTGTTTGAGACTTGAACTATGCAGTTTGACAATTTTGACTTGTGCATTCTTTATATTTGTGCATTCAAAGTTTAGCAAGCAAATATTCATCCCTCTTTGTGAACCGGGAGAAATCCCGTGATTTGCAAAGAGGGATAATTGATCCCAGTCAGTTGCCCTTAATGATGAACTTTATTGTTATCTGTCTGTCTCTATTTATTTTATCTGCAATTGACTTTTCTTTCTCTTATTTGTTTTGCAGATAAAATTCCATGGAGTACTGGAGCAAGGGATAGAAGATGAAGAATTGAAGATTTAGAAACATACTTAGGATAGTTTTTTTATTTAAATTTAAATAAATGTAAAATCATTGTTGTAAACAATTTGTAAACAAAACAATTGTACAAATAATTTAAAAATAAATAAAAAATTTCTTTATCCAATTAATTCTTTTCCTCTTTTTTTTAATTGTTCGTTTTATTATTTATAATTCTTTAATTATAATAATTGAAAATAAATTCCAATCATTTAATCTTAGAATAATAAATAATTAAATAAACAATGCTTCAGCATTTGATCAGTTAAACCTGGCGTTTCAAACATCCAGAGCAAAACAACAGTCAATCACAGCAATTGCCCAGACGCCTTTTCCCTTTACTGACTTTAATCAAACATTGCAAATTCAAACCCAATGCAACCTTTTACTGATTTAGTCAAACAAACGTGAATTCAATCCAAATGCAATTTTTTACTGATTAAGTCAAACAATGCGAATTCGAACCAAATCTCGTAATAACTTGCAAAGCATCGTAGAATTAAATCTTTTTGAGGAACCGCGCACGAAAACCCTAATTCTTGATTAAATGCCAAAGAACGTTCGCCTGATCAAAGTTGAGTCAAAATCAACCAAAACCCTAAGCAAACTGTATGAACTGTTCTGAAGCCATGAAAATCAATAAAACCCTAATTCTGTCTGACTGACGAGAAAAGTCTGTTTGACCGATTCTTGAGCCAATCTGAAAAATCAGGAAACGCCTGAAGCTGTGATTTCTTGTGGGAAAAATGCGAGGGAAAATTTTGGGGTACAACACCTGCAAATCCATGCATTCAACATAACTTCAACAAAATAAACCAACCATAATTACCTACTAATATATACGAACTATCCTGATAAGTTTCAGTCAATTTCGAACAACTAATTGTACCGCTTAATTTACTAATTCGGTACTATCTCCATTCACTGCTATCACCTCCAAATATTAACTAGCTTCTACTAATTTTATTATACTGATATAATTATTCCCCTGCATTCAAAAATTATGTTGTCAACAAAATTCACCTCTGTTACTGAAACCTGCTAAAAACCTGTTATCAATTACTTACTCGTTTCTACTGCTAAACTGCTTGTAACAATCTCCTACTTAGCACACCTATTACTATTATTGTATTATTGTTATTATAATATTTTCCTAACTTTACCAGTATGTCTCCAATACCATTATTGTTCTATTACCTAATGATACTACATGTTCCAATACCATTATTGTTCTATTACCTAATGATACTACATGTCTAAATCAAACAAATAGTAACCAGAGCCAAAAACACACATATAATTGGAAATAGAAAAAGCAAGGTGGGGCGCTCATCCCACTAAGTGTGGCCCCTGCCTCTCAACTTTCATTCTTCATCAATTAAGTGCTTCGTTTTTCATCCATTCATGCATTATGCCAGTAACATTTAGACTTCCAGTATCAGTCCTAAACGTATGTTGCATATATTTTTCAACCCAAAATTTCTATCTCTAGTATCAATTTACGAATCATAAATTTAAACACAACATATATCACGAAACAACATGTTTTCAAAATAAACGAGAATAATTATCAACACAAATCAATACCACACAACCGAAATTATATAACTCAATCCTACATATCAATCATCATACTCCCGGTTATAAAATTCGAACCCCACCCTTACATTGGATTGAGTGCAGCTCTAAGAAACTTCAACCGAATTTCTGGGAAATTTGGCACTAGAAGCAATTTTCTTGTTCTTCTTCTCCTCTCACAAAACCCTATTTCCTCTTTTCTTTCTTTCACGGTAGCTCTACACTCTCTTTTTCCTGTAATCCCATTATACAATATAATACTCCTGTTTTATTTAATCTTTAGTAAACTCAAATGGGCCTAAGTGACATACCCCCTTATTACTACACAACATCACCAATTTAAGCCCAATATCATATTTAAGCTTAATAATAAAATGGTACTTCAACTTAATTCCACCAAATTAATACGATTAATTATTATTTCACATTAATAAAATAATTTCGACTTCGATGATAAAAGATCGAATTAATATAAAATATTCAAAAATATTTAATTGAATAAATAATTAAATATCATGGTGTTACAACTCTCCCCCACTTAGAATATTTTTGTCCTCGAAAATAAAAGTTTACCTGGTTCAAATAACTCGAGATAGGAGTCTTGCATCTTGTTCTCCAACTCCCAAGTCATGCTCTCTCCAGCAGCTCCTAACCAGACAACTTTCACCAATGCAATATATTTTCCTCTTAGAATCTTCATCTCGCGATCCGCGATTCGCACAGGCATTGTCTCTACCGTGAGATTATCCTGTACTTGCACATCGTCCATCTGAATCACATGAGATGGATCAGGAATATACTTCCGGAGTTGTGATACATGAAACACATCGTGCAAATTAGAAAGATTTGGCGGTAACGTCACTCGGTACGCAACCTTCCCAACCCTATCTGATATCTGATACAGACCAGTAAAACGAGGAGTGAGCTTTTTAGACTTCAGAGCTCGCTCAACACCACTCACAGGTGTGACTCTCAAAAACACATGATCACCAACTTGGAATTCCAGATCTTTCCTTCTCTTGCCATGGTAACTTTTCTGTCTACTTTGAGAAGCTTTCATCTTCTCTCGGATAAGCTTCACTTTCTCAGTAGTCTCTCGAACAATCTCAGGTCCAAGTACCACACTTTCACTAGATTCATGCCAGCACAACAGAGTCCTACACCTCCGACCATACGACACCTCAAAAGGTGTCATCCCAATACTAGAATGGTAATTGTTATTGTAAGTGAACTCAATCAACGAAAGATAAGTATCCCACGAACCTCCTTGCTCAAGAACAAATGCTCTCAACAGATCCTCCAATGACTGAATAGTCCTCTCGGTCTGACCATCCGTCTGAGGGTGATACGCCGAACTCAACCTTAACTTAGATCCCAATGCCTCTTGTAAACTTTTCCAGAAATTAGAAGTAAACATCGGATCTCTATCTGACACAATACACAAAGGAACACCATGCAACTTCACAATTACTCTGGTGTAAATCTCTGCCAACTTCAAAATCGGATATGTGATGTTAATAGGTATAAAGTGTGTCGACTGTGTAAGCATATCAACAATAACCTAAATAGAATCATGTCCTCTCAAGGTACTAGGTAATCCTGTTAAAAAATCCATTGAAATGTTATCCCATTTCTATTCTGGAATCTCTAATGGTTGCATCAACCCTGCAGGCTTCTGATGTTCAACCTTCGACTTTTGACAAGTCAAACATGCATACACAAACCGAGCCATATCACTCTTCATCCCAGGCCACCAAAACAAATTCTTCAAATCCTGTTACATCTTTGTAGCTCCTGGATGAATACTCAACTTGCTTCTATGACTCTCTTCAAGAATCACTCTCTTCATCTCCGAATCATCAGGAATACAAATCCGATTACGAAATCTCAACACAACTTGCGCATCTAACTTCAAATCACTGTTCTCTGAGTGATCAATCCCAACCATCGAATCTACCAACTTCACATCTAACTCCCGAGCTTCTCTGATACTATCCAAAAAGTCATTATTAATCTTTAACATTCTCAACATAACACTTTGTGGTATCACTTCACAAACCAAACTCAAATCTCGGAATTGCTCAATCAACTCCAACTCTTTAACCATCATTACCGACATGTGTAAAGTCTTTCGACTTAACGCATCAGCTACCACATTCATTTTTCCTGGATGATAATTCAAACCTAAATCATAATCCTTCAACAACTCTAACCACCTTCGTTGCCTCATATTCAACTCTTTCTGATCAAAAAGGTACTTCAAACTCTTATGGTAACTAAACACTTCAAACCTAGAACCATAAAGATAATGCCTCCAAATTTTCAATGCAAAAACAACTGCAGCAAGCTCTAAATCATGCGTAGGATAGTTCTTCTCATGAGTCCTCAACTGCCTTGACGCATAAGCAACTACCTTTTCATTCTGCATAAGCACACCTCCTAAACCCATCTTAGGAGCATCATAATATACCACAAAAGGTTCTCCTGGATTAGGCAATGTCAAAACTGGGGCCGACGTCAATCTCTTCTTCAACTCGATAAAACTTTCCTCACACTGAACATCCCACACAAAATCTCTACCTTTACAAGTTAACTTAGTCAATGAAAGTGCCAACTTAGAGAAACTTTCGATAAATCTTCTATGATAACCATCTAATCCCATAAAGCTTCTAATCTCGGCAGTCGACTTTGGAGTTTTCCATTGTAACACAGCATCTACCTTCGACGGATCTACAATAATTCCACTACTTGAGATCACATGGCCAAGAAAACTAACCTCCTTCAACCAAAATTCACACTTAGACAATTTTGCATACAACTTCTTCTCTTTCAAGACCTGCAATACTATCCTTAAATGTTCTGCATTCTCTTCCTCCGACTTAGAGTAAATCAAAATGTCATTAATTAACACCACTACAAACCGATCCAAATAAGTATGAAAGATACAATTCATGTACTCCATGAATACTCCCGACGCATTGGTCACACCGAAAGGCATCACTAAATACTCGTAGTGTCCATACCGAGTTATGAACACGGTATTCTGAATATCATCTTCTTTCACCCTAATCTGGTGATATCCTGACCTCAAATCAATCTTAGAAAACACACTTGCACCCACCAATTGATCTATCAAGTCATCAATTCTCGGAAGCGGATACTTGTTCTTAATCGTCACTTTATTCAATTGTCTATAGTCAACACAAAGTCTCATACTTCCACTTTTCTTCTTTACTAACAACACAGGTGCTCCCCACGGTGATACACTTGGTATTACAAACTTTTTCTCAAGCAACTCTTCTAACTGCTTCTTTAATTCAGACAATTCAGATGCATACATCATGTACGATGCCATAGAAACAGGTCTGGTATCAGGTACAAGATCAATTGCAAGTTCAACTTCTCTTTCTGGTGGTACATCAGGAATTTCATCACGAAACACTTCAGGAAATTCGTGCACCACCTGTAACTCATCAATTCTAACTTGGTTCTCCATTGATAACGACGCCATCAATGAGAACATCTGTGCTTCGTCTTGCATCAATTGCCACAACTGTTTATCAGCAAAGACATGAATCTTCTGGTATCTAACTGCCTTCTTGATCTCTGGGTGCAACCTGTTCTCAAACTTGATGCACTTCGAAAACTCAACATTTGCCTCACTATAGTGCGGATAAAACTTAGCCAACTCAGAAAACTTTGCAACACACTCAACAACTAATATACTCCCTTGCTTCAGCTCAAGAAACTCAATTTCCTTCTTACCATGAACGTCTTCGGGGAAATACTTCCTCAGAAATTCCCTACGGAACACAACCCAAGCGACATCCTCACCAGCAGCTTCCAATCTCTGGCAAGTCTCTAGCCACCAATCATCAGCCTCGACTGCTACCATATGAGTACCATACCGAACCTTATGCGCTGGAGTGCAGTACATCACAACGAAGATCTTCTCAATCTCTTTCATCCATTCCAACGCTCCATTAGAATCATACTTACCCTTGAAGGTAGGTGGATTCTCTCTCTGAAAAGTTGCCAAGCTACGAGATCCAGCATTCTCGTCAGCATTCAGATGATTCTGCATTACCTGAGCCATCGCTTGTAGAGCAGCAACAAGTACATCATCATTCCTTCCAGCCATCTCAACTTATCTCTACAACATAAACAACAATTAGAATTCAGATTAACAATACTCGATTGTTAAACAAAACTACGACTCGACAACTTGACCAGACGGACCGACTTGCTCTGATACCACTAATATAACACCCCAATTCTACCTGATAATATAAATATAAATCAGAGTTATAAAACTTATACAACTGAGTTAGGATGCCACAAATTCAACTTAAAAACCATTGCATTCAACATGGATACATAACACTTTAAACTTCGGATGAACCAACAACAAAATAAATCAATCTTTTAAACCAACAAATTGAAGAACTACGTAGCAGAGTTATAATAACATCTTTGTCCAACATAAGACAACTTCAAATAACAATCATTTAAAGAACAACATCTCAAGGTTCAATCAACTGAGACAATAACAATAATAAAACAACAAGCTTTCACCCCCCCCCCCCCCCCCCGAGTGTTATGTATCAGAGCAATGACACCAACTCGAACTAACGGAGGTAACGACTATCCTCTTGATTACCTGCATGTTACCAACAGATGGCAACATTCAATTAGAAGGGGTGAGATATTGAATGATATACACAAAAATATGATAATCAATATATTAGACTAGAATCATACAAATTTCACCGCTCCATACAACAATTATACAACAACTGACAAACAATTTAACAACAGCAACAAGATAATTTTAATTGATCAACATAACTACCTACATTTGTTAGAACAAAGTTTGAATCTACTACCCTAAGTTTAAGTTTTGATGATAACAAAATGCTAAGATACATTAATTGTATGTGTTGTACCCCAAAATTTGCCCTCCCATATTCTTCAAGAAATTGCCAAGCCAAGTCACAAAATTCCCCAAGGGTTGTGCAGTCCAACTGTCTCCTATACAGTTAAAACTAGGGTTTGTGCTCTGATCAAGAAAAGGAAGCTTTCAAAGACCCAATCAAGTCTCATATGCCTACAAAGATGGTCAAGTATCTTCATATCAAGTTTCAAGGCATTCAGCTCAAAATTGCACAGTCAAAACCCTAAATTGCACTACAGTCAACTGTAGGGGCAAAATGGTCATTTGACAGTCAAAAGTTCAAATTTTTGGTCAACATATCATTTTGAAGCCACAAACATCATTTGATCAATGCTTGATCATGATTCTCAAAGTTTGGCTCAGAAATCATCAAAGATGCAAAAGTTGCTATATTTGGACAGTTGAAAAAGTCAACTGAAATTGACCAGGGCATAACTTTCACATGGATTATCAGAAAAATTCCATCCAAAGCTCATTTTGAAGAGAAAGACATTTCCTACAATTCATCTTCATACTTCAAGTCCAAGAAATGCTCTCACAAAAAGTTATCAATTTCAACATTATAGGTCATTTTCAAAAGTCAACAAAAAGGGACTTTAAATCAAAGGCCATAACTTGAGATTGGTAAATCAAAATGACATGGGACCAAAGGCATTGATTAAAGGACTCAAAGACCTTTCCAAAATGTCCAAGAACATGTGAAAAGCTTAAAAATTGAGCAAGTTATGCCTTGTGGAAGTTGGGAAATTTTTAGGAATTTTGAAAAGTCAACAATGGTTCAAATGACCTAAAAATGCAAATGGGCCTATTTTTCTTCCATGATTCATCATTCTAAGCCTATGCACGACCACTTGGCCCAAAGGGAAGTATTTTCTCATTTTTTAATTATTTATTTGAATTTATATTAATATTAATTCATTTAAATCATTTAAATATGTAGAAAATATAAAATTGACCTAAAAAAATCTTTTTGTGCACATTCTACTCTCAATATTTCGTGCTTGTTCAATTATGGAAAGAATTGGTGTGATTGGAGCTAATTGACACAAAGAACCATGTGAAAAAGATTCAAAAAGATTTTATAAAATCAAATATTGAAACTATTGAATTCAAAAGATTTTGTACAATTTTCTTAACCTAAAAACTTTGCTACATATTCAGGAATCAAAACCTAATTGCCTTACGCTCTAAGCTGCGCATAAGAATACTATGAAAGCTTGAAAAATTGTCCATAAACTCAAGAACTGAAAAGCATTCAAAAGGTGGATTCAAGCCTCCATTCCTTTTCCAATAGCTTCCTTAGGCATTCCTGAACGTGTGCCAATCACAAACAACAAACAAAGCCCCAGGAATCGGTATCGTGAACTCAAACAGTTTCAAGAAAAATGCATGATCGTGTACCATGTTTAAGGCATTTTCATTGTTTTTTATTGATGCATTCATACTAATAAACATATTCTGAAGCTAACCATGTGATCCAATTTTGTTTTCATGCCGTATATGGATGTTTGCCATTGTTAATTTTTTAGGGTTCATAAAGCTTAGAATTAGGGCTTTTCAATTGAAGAAAAATTAGCTTTCCAGACTTAGACCATTCAAACCGGCACACTCCAACGAACAAGAATCAGTCCTCGCGATTAATTTATGGGGCCTCAGGGCCTAGTCGCTATTTTCTCGTATGCCACTTTCTGCAACGGTGTAAAAACCGTTGCCTAATACTTTTGTTTTTTTCAGGCAAAACGAAGCCATGGGGAAGATGATGAAGTGGCGTATACTGGTTGGATAATTTGAATTTTTCGCGCTTAATCACTAACGCGTTTGTGTTTTCTTTTTTTTATTTACTTATTGTAATATGATAATTGAAGCGTAGTGGCTCAGTTGGCAACACGTGATGCATACAACCTCCAAGACCTGGGTTCAAGTCCCAGGTCTGTGCAATTTCCATGCTATTTTTCATTAACCACTCCTATGTAGCACTCACACTAAGGATCATCATGCATGCTCAGGGATCAGCGCCCACGCGTCCTGGGAGATCCATCAAAGGGCTCAGAGTCAAGGTGTACCATGAATGCAAGTCAACGCGTTAGCACACAACTGGCAAAGTCAATGGATCCATTGCTTATTGGGCCTGATTTGCTGAACAACACCTCCATGTTGGGACTACACCCCCACCCTGGTTTGCTAGTTTTATTTATTTTTCTTATATTTATTTTTAATTATTATTTTACTTGTTTTGTTGTTTTAATTCAATAATTATTTTTTACAAAAAAATATGAGAAACATCATAAAATCAGCAAAAGGCAAAAAATATAATATTTATTTTATTTTAATTATATTTTTTCTAAATAAATTAATATGTAATTATTTAGTTTAATTAGTTTACAACATTAATTCTTTTTCAATAAAAATCCAAAAAATGTAGAATTAGGTTAAATGAATTCTTTTATTTTATTTTATTTAATTTTTTCCCTTTTTACCATAATATTATTATTTATTTATTTTCTATAATTAAATTTTGCATGTAAATTAACTTAGATTTAAAGTAGGTTAAAACTTAATATTTTCATAATAAACTTAAAACATTAGAATTAGATTTAGCTCGTTATTTCAATTTCAATTAATTCTTCTTCTTTTAAATCTTAAAAAACATAAAATACTAAAAAACATTTTCTTTTAAATTTTAATTCCTCACTAATTTAATTTTGTGCAAAAGGGTCCAACGCCCATTGTTTTAATTTATTTAATTTGCACATTTATTTTATGTCGTTTAATTATAATTATGTAATTCTCCCCAAAGCATTGTAATTTAAATTTCTTGCCCTTTTATTTTATTCGCTTTATTTATTTTTCCGTCAAATCGGGTCCGGTTTAATTTTGGCGATGTGGACCCGCGCCATTTGTAATAGTTTAGATTTATTTTCCCGCAAACTTTATAACTGTTAATAAATGCATGCAAGAATGAATGACTAAAATAAAAACAAACACATAGATCACTTTGATATGACAAGACAAAAATAAATGAACATGACACACAAATCACACACCACCCCTAGGGTACGCCTCACTGTTGCCTTGCCTCGAAAGGTGATCGTCGAGTAGAGGACGTCTTAGTAAGTCCTCATGATCCGGGAACCTGGCATGAGGGTAGCTTCTAAGGTGTCTTCCCATTGCTCTGGTGATCACCATGTCCCTACAAACTCGAATTGACCCGAACACCTCCAACGGTGGTGCTACCTACCTCTCAATGGTGGGATGGCACTACTTTAAAGGACATTTACACAGACGAATTCCTTAGGGTAGGTAGACGACTCATGGATACTTGCTCTCTTCAAAACAAATCAAAATACTTTTCACACCAACACATTTTCAAAAGCTTTCAAAGCAGTTTTTTCAAACACTCTGACGTACGAGTCGAACTGAAATTTTTCAAAGAAACTTTTTTAAACCCACAATTGAAAAGCAAACAAACCATTTTGAAAACACATTGAGCAAGTATCTAAGAGCCCATGGATAACCATGGATAGAAAGGGTGCTAACACCTTCCCTTTCTATAACCTACCTCCCGAACCGAGAGCAGTCTCTTTAAGGAATTTTTCTGTGCTTTTGTCCTTTCCATTTGGAGAAAATAAAAGACGGTGGCGACTCTTGCTTCCGCGACATTTCGCGAACCAGCGTTAAACAGTCAGTTCCAGATCCACCGATCACAGAACTGGCGACTCTGCTGGGGACAATCTTATAAAGTGAGGTGTACCTTAGGGCTAGGTCATAACTGTGTTTTCACTTGTATTGTTTTGCTTGCTTTACTATTGTGGGTTGCATCGGAGATACATAGATCCTAACCCGGATCTGGGGATACCCTGTTTAGGTAGCATAAGCTGTGAGGGACCTGTCCGGCGTAGACCGACACAGGTGAAGCAGTGGCTACGTTGGTGTGGCACCTTAGTCTGTACCGATATCCCTTGTGTCGCAACGAGGAGAATATGGGTCTTCTAAGGAGTCATTAAGCACCAACAACCTTAGAACCTTAATTGACACAACTTGGCCTTTAGAATTGTAGCAGTATGCTACGCCCATTGAGGCTAAACTCTCGTGATGGTTCTGGCCGCAAGAAAAGATTGCGATGCTGGAGTTATGACCGATTGAGGGTAGTCAATGATATTGGGATCCTCTAAGAACCCGGTTACTTTTGATTAGGACAGGTATGAACCAACAAACTGAAAGAGGGTAGTACCTAGACCTCATGCTGGCCTAAACTTTAGGGGCTTGCCTTGTGTGACTTGTGTGCCTTACCGTGTTTGCCTTCGTATCTGTATGTGGTGTGCTTTATCATAACATCATAGCATCATGAGCATTGCATGCATCCTGCATAAGAACTGACCGTTTCAAAGACAAGAGGGTTTCATCTTTGCTCTGTTTTGTAGGACATTATGATGCCTGTGCGAAGGAATACTATCCGGTTCAACTTTGTTCGTTCACCTGAGTTGCTTGATGAATTGGTTAGCAGAATTCTAAACACCACTTCCTTCATTCAGAGGCATGGTTCTCTTCTCAGTTTAGTCACTGCAAAGCGGGATCAACAGTTGATGAGTGTTCTGACCCAGTTCTATGACCCTCAGTACCAGTGCTTCACCTTTCAAGACTTCCAGCTGGTCCCTACCCTGGAAGAGTTCTCTGATTTACTTGGCATCCCTATCTTGGATCAGACTCCCTTTACTGGTTGGGAAAAGACCCTCAGGCTTGAGGACATTGCTGCAGCTCTCCCTTTGACCCATCAGGAGGTAACAGACAACCGGGTAACTAGAAGCGGAGTTAAGGGTTTCTTGGCCAAGTTTCTGATTGGTAAAGCTAACAATTTCTGGAATGACCTGGACTTTAGGGCATATGAAGACATCTTGGCTCTCCTAATCTATAGGTTAGTCCTGTTTCCTAATCCTGACAACTTCATCAATGTCACCGCCATAAGGATCTTTATGTCTCAGAATCCTGTGCCCACTCTCTTGGGTGACATCTTGCAACAACTTCATGCCCGTACTACCCGAAGACGAGGAACCCTATGGTGTTGTATCCCTTTGTTGGTGAGGTGGTTTATTTCGCACCTCCCTAAGTTCGTACTAAAGAACCAAGAAGGAAGAGGTTGGGCTCACAGGTTAATGTCTCTCACCGATAAAGACATCATTTGGACTTGCAGAGGTTTGGATGAAATAGCTATTATTGATCGATGCGGGGAGTATCCTAATGTTCCTCTGATTGGTACTCAAGGAGGAATCTCTTACAATCCATGTCTAGCACTCCGTCAGTTTGGAAGAGCAAGAAGAGCAGGCCCCCATGAGATGTTGGTGCCTCACATCAGTTTCGAGTTTCAGGTGGATAGTGACGAGCTGCGTCGTAGATTCATCAAAGCTTGGGACAAAGTTCATAAAGCTGACCCACAAGAGCTAGGGCCAAAGACTTCTTTACCTATGGAAGCCTACTACAAATGGGTTCGCGTCCGTGCTCAGAAGTTAGGTATGCCGTATGAAGCTGTCAGACCCGTCATTCTTGAGTGTCCTGATAAAGATGGTGTTCCCCCAACTGTCCTTCCTCCTCAGATACCTACTGATTATGAGACATTGAAGAGATCTTGGTCGCAACTGCTAGAGGAACGGGATTCTTACCGGGAAAAGTTCAACGAGCAGGAATCAAAGATCCAGAAGCTGACCAAGCAGTTGGAGAATGAGAGAGCTCTGAATGCCTACATCCGTACTGAGAAGAGGAGACCATGGGATCAATAAGGAGCTCTGAATGTGCCTTTACAGTTTTATTTCCTTTCCAGTATTTCCTTTCATGTAACGCCTAAGGGCAACCTTGTTGAATAATTTCAGTTGCAAAGTTGAATCTAATGAAGTGTGTTCTTTTTTGTTTACAAAGTTGACTCCCGATTGTCTTTGAAAACATAATTCATACGCATTTCATACATCATGTGCATAGCAGGTCTTTCCTCTTTTTCAGGTTGCTTACAGTTCTTCGCTGTTTATTTCAGCATCATGAATCCCGGATCTGAATCAACAGAGACATCAATCAAGGCTCTTCAGGTGCAGAATGCACAATTCCAAGAACTAATCAAGGGGTCTGGCTAAAGGCCAAGAAGAACTAAAGGCTATGCTCCTGAAGAAGGAGAAGAAGAAGAAGAGAAGAACTGTTCTGTTCAACTCAGGCCGAAGGTTTGGTAATACTCTGCAGCATGAAGAGGCTGGTTCTTCTGTTGGCAAGAGTCCTTCTCAGGCAGAAGTCAAAGTACCTACTCCAGTGGTCTCCGACAACGAGACAGATTTTGATGAAGAGCAGTACCCTCCTGCAGACGACAGATACAAGCAACTGGAGGACAGGTTGAAGGCTATGGAGGTGCAACAGGCACCTGGGCTGGATTTCGGAGATTTGGGTTTGTCGACTGGTGTGATTATCCCGCATAAGTTCAAAGCACCAACCTTCTCCAAATATGACGGGGCATCTTGTCCCAAGCTGCACTTAAGGTCCTATGTTCGGAAAATTCAGCCGTACTCTGCGGATAAGAATTTATGGATCCACTTCTTCCAGGAGAGTCTTTCAGGGACTCATCTCGAATGGTTCTATCAGCTGGATGGGACCAAAGTTCGTAACTGGGAGGAGCTGGCTACTGCTTTCTACAAGCAGTATCAGTATAATGCCGACCTTGCCCCCACACGTACCCAACTCCAGGGTATGGCGTTAGGTGCAAGCGAAGGTTTTAAGGAGTACGCTCAGAAGTGGAGAGACCTGGCTGGCAGGGTGCAGCCACCATTGACTGATCGGGAGCTGGTAGACATGTTCTTGGGGACCCTATCTGGGCCATTTTTCAACCACCTCATTGGGAATTCTTCTGTTGGTTTCACTGATTTGATCTTGACTGGAGAAAGGATTGAAGCTGGGTTGAAATCTGGGAAGATTGCAAAGGCTGCATCATCTAGTTCAGAAAAGAAACCGTTTAAAAAGGAGTCTAGTGCCGTGTATGGTTCTAGGAAATCAGAGAGACCTGAGCACCGCCAATCTGTCAGCGCGGTGATGATTGCTAAGCCTGCTGCCGCTCCTCGGCCAAACAATTCTCAAAGGGCTGAAAAACCCCGGAGGGAGTTTACCCGGTTAAACATGACCCTATCACAGATCCTACCACAGTTGCTCGCAACCAATTTAGTGACTGTCAGGGAGGCGCCGAAGTTTCCAAATACTGCATCCCCCAAGTACAACCCAAATGCTCGTTGTACTTATCATTCAGAAAGCCCGGGGCACTCTACTGATGACTGTTGGGCACTAAAGAACAAGTTGCAGGACCTCATTGACGCTAAGGAGGTACAGTTTGAGGCATCTGACAAGCCTAATGTGGTGACAGCTCCCCTGCCTGCTCATGGGATAAATGCTATTGGAGATGAAGAGGAAGTTGACGAAGCTGAGTTTGATAGCTGGATCTATCCGGCAACTGATGGTGGACTCAACAATTGGAGCGCAAAGGACAATCTCCCTGTTTCTTTTGTTACTAAGTAATAAATTTCTTTGTTTCGTTATTCTGTAATAAACAATGATAAACTCTATGGCCCGGTGTCTTACCCGAGGCACCGTGGTTCTATTTGTGAGGGCATACAAACTGTCATTTTATACATCATGAATGAAAATCTTGGACGTTTTTCGCATTGCAAATATTGTGTTCCTTTTCTATCTTTCCTTTCCTTTACATAATTTTCAAAACAGCTGTATTTACACACACACTCACTCATACAGGTTCCAATCCACTCTGGATCTCACTGATAACAACTCTGCTAATGCCAGTTATGACTTCGAAAATCCGATCAACTTAGCCGAAGACGAAGGTGAAGATGATTGCGAAGTGCCTGGCGAGCTTGCAAGACTGTTACTTCAGGAAGAGAGGGCAATTCAACCCCATGAAGAGCCAGTGGAAACCATAAACCTGGGTACTGAAGCAGACATGAGAGAGGTAAAGATTGGTGCCAACCTAGAGCTCAGCGTGAAGCAACGGTTAACCAAGATGTTACATGACTATATGGAGATCTTCGCCTGGTCCTACGAAGACATGCCAGGGTTGGATACCGATATTGTTGTCCATCATTTGCCGACTAAGGAAGACTGCCCTCCAGTTAAACAAAAGGTTCGTCGGATGCGTCCAGAGATGTCTGAGAAGATTAAAGCCGAGGTCATGAAACAGTTTGATGCCGGTTTCCTTGCAGTGACTTCTTACCCTCAGTGGGTTGCTAACGTAGTGCCGGTACCTAAAAAGGACGGTAAGGTCAGAATGTGTGTTGATTATAGGGATCTGAACAGGGCCAGCCCCAAGGATGACTTCCCCTTACCTCACATTGATGTCCTTGTTGATAATACAGCTCAGCACAAGGTATTCTCTTTCATGGATGGCTTTTCAGGCTACAATCAGATCAAGATGGCACCTGAAGACATGGAAAAGACTACATTTGTTACTCAGTGGGGCACCTTCTGTTACAAGGTCATGCCGTTCGGATTAAAGAATGCTGGGGCAACCTACCAACGTGCCATGGTTGCCTTATTTCATGATATGATCCATCATGAGATCGAAGTATATGTGGACGACATGATCGCAAGGTCCCAGACTGAGGAAGAGCATCTAGATCATCTGCAGAAGTTATTTGACCGGCTGAAACTGTACAAGCTAAGATTGAACCCGAACAAGTGCACCTTCGGGGTAAGATCTGGGAAGTTGTTAGGCTTCGTGGTCAGTGACAAGGGAATTCAAGTGGACCCTGCTAAGGTCAAAGCTATTCAAGAGATGCCAGTTCCTAAGACAGAGAAGGAGGTCAGAGGCTTTCTAGGGCGCCTGAATTACATCGCTCGATTCATCTCACATCTGACCGCTACCTGTGAGCCAATCTTCAAGCTGCTGAAGAAAGATCAGGTAGTACGTTGGAACGATGAATGTCAGGCTGCTTTTGACAAAATCAAAGAGTATCTCCAAGAACCACCTATCCTTATGCCACCGGTTGAAGGGAGACCTCTGATACTATACCTGACAGTGCTTGACAACTCAATGGGGTGTGTGCTGGGGCAGCATGACGAGTCTGGCCGAAAAGAGCATGCCATTTATTACCTTAGCAAAAAGTTTACCGACTGTGAGACCCGATACTCACTGCTTGAGAAAACTTGTTGCGCTTTGGTATGGGCTGCTCGCCGGCTGAGACAGTATATGCTGACTCACACTACCTTGTTGATCTCAAAAATGGATCCTATAAAATACATATTCGAAAAGCCTGCTCTGTCTGGGAGAATTGCAAGATGGCAAATGATCTTGACGGAATACGACATTCAATATACAACCCAGAAAGCCATCAAGGGAAGTGTATTGGCAGACCACCTGGCACATCAAGCTGTAGATGACTATCAGTCCATGAACTTCGAGTTTCCGGATGAAAGCATCATGATTGTAACTGATTGTGAAGTACCTGGACCGGATGAAGGACCTGAACCAGGATCCCGATGGTCTATGCACTTTGACGGAGCTTCCAATGCTTTGGGAAATGGTATCGGCGCCATCATCATATCTCCACAAGGTACTCATACTCCACTCACTGCCCGGCTGTGTTTCAACTGTACCAACAACATGGCAGAGTATGAGGCGTGTATCATGGGTCTTCAAGCTGCGATTGACCTAAGGATCAAATTTCTAAGCGTTTTTGGAGATTCCGCTCTTGTGATCAATCAAATCAAAGGAGAGTGGGATACGAAACATCCAAACTTGATTCCTTATAGAGAATGTGTGTCGACCCTGATTCCCCACTTCACAGAGATAACCTTCGAGCACTTTCCAAGAGAAGAGAATCAGTTAGCGGACGCGTTAGCTACAATGTCTTCAATGTTCAAGGTCAAATGGGATAATGAGGCTCCCCGGATCATCATCTGGAAACTGGACGAACCGGCATACTGTTGTGATCTCGAAACTGAGTTGGTGACTGAGAAGCCTTGGTACCACGAAGTAAAGAGATATCTGGAAGCTCAGGAATACCCTGAAGGTGCATCTATCAATGATAAGAAATTCCTGAGGAGGTTCGCAGCCAAGTTCTTCCTAAGCAACGGCATCTTGTACAAGAGAAACAATGATTCAACCTTACTGCGTTGTGTGGATAAGACTGAAGCGGAAAGAATCATGGAAGAGCTACATGAAGGGACCTTTGGTACGCATTCCAGTGGGCACACTATGGCTAAGAAAATCCTACGGGCAGGATATTACTGGTCCACAATGGAAGCTGACTGTTACCAACACTCCAGGACATGCCACAAGTGCCAGATCTATGCAGATAAGGTGCATGTTCCTCCGGTTCCCCTGAATGTTCTGACTGCACCTTGGCCATTTGTAATGTGGGGCATAGACATGATCGGCGAGATAAAACCTACGGCATCCAACGGACATCGCTTCATCCTAGTGGCGATTGACTATTTCACGAAGTGGGTTGAGGCAGCATCCTATGCCACGGTAACCAAGACTGTTGTGGCACGGTTCATTCGACACAATCTGATCTGTCGGTACGGCGTCCCTGAGCGGATTATTACAGACAACGGTACCAATCTGAATAAAAAGATGATTGCTGAGCTCTGCGAACAATTCAAGATACAGCACCACAATTCTTCTCCTTACAGACCGAAGATGAATGGGGCTGTAGAAGCAGCAAATAAAAACATCAAGAAGATCGTGCAGAAAATGACAGTAACTTATAAAGATTGGCACGAGATGTTACCGTTCGCTCTGCATGGGTACCGTACCTCATCCAGGACTTCAACCGGGGCAACCCCGTTCTCTCTGGTTTATGGCATGGAGGCAGTCTTGCCGATCGAGGTGCAAATTCCCTCTCTCCGGATAATGAAGGATGCAAATCTGAACGAAGATGATTGGATCCAGACACGGCTTAATCAACTTAACCTCATTGACGAAAAGAGACTTGCTGCTATCTGTCATGGTCAGACGTATCAGAAACGAATGATCAGGGCATTTAACAAAAAGGTCAGGCCGCAGGAATATCAAGTTGGGGATCTGGTAATCAAGAGAATCATCCTTCCTCAGAGTGATCCAAGGGGCAAGTGGACCCCTACGTACGAAGGGCCATTTGTGGTTAAGCATCTGTTCTCAGGAGGAGCAATGATATTAACCAATATGGATGGTGACGACCTTCCTCACCCCGCCAATGCAGACATAGTTAAAAAATACTACGCATGAAAAAAGACCCGCTAGGCTGACATGCCTAGGCAAAAATTAGGGTTTCCCGTCGAACCAAAAGGGTTCGGGCAAAATGAAGGGATGAAAATGAAAAAGTCTGTACACCCGGCAAGTCGAAAACCTGAAAAGGCGGCTTGGGAAAAAATGGGTATCCCGGTGGACTGAAAACCCGAGAGGGCGGTCCGGGCAAAAATTAGGGATAAAAGCGTAATACTATGTCTCATTGATCACTTTGCATCCAGAATCCGGTATCTACCGCAAGTTCAGACGGCATCGATCAGTCAGCTTCACCTTCAACCAAGGTCATCAAGTGATGAGACGCTCAGAGTTATAAAGGCGATAGCAGAGTGGAAACCCAGTGGATCATTCATATTTCACACAGCTGTTTATTTTCTTTTGTACAAAACTTGTATAAACTCTTTTGATCGGCGACGTACCTCTTACTAGGACGTCAGCCTCTTGTACACAAAACGCCTATTTTCAGGCCATTCAAAAATCAATAAAAATATATCTTCAGTTAAACGTGCCAAGTGTTTTTCTTTTCCTGTTCTGTTTTGCGAAGAACGTCCAAGGTTCAATTTGTGATGTATGCATTGACAATAAATTGCTGACTCATAAATATTTGCATACGAAACAAAGGAATTAATTGCAGGTGACACTAGAAACAGGGGCAATAAAAGAATTGTCTAAACAATCCAATTGTTCTATCCTCCAAGGTACCAAGGTAGGTTCAGCTAAAGAACATGACCAGTATACCTGAATTCCCCAGAGAGTGAGCCAACAAAAGTGCATCCTTCTCCAAGCAGAGTTGATAAATCTCAAGGAAATTGAGTATCCTCCCGTAGATCTCAATACTTTCCCAGCAGCACATATTCTTAACAAGCATCCCCGGCAGTCTTGGTTTAAAGATTGTTCCCCGGCGGCATATCAAATATTCAAAGGAATCACTTCCCTGCAGTTCAAACCTCCCCAGAAGAGTCCAATCCGGTTTCCCCAGGAAGGATGGAGTTCATATATCCCCAAGCAGTAAGCTTATCCCCAGTAGATTCTGGAAGCTTATCCCTCGCAGAGCACGAACGCGTCGTCCGGCTTTATTTAAAGAGTTATTCCCTTAACAGGATATAACTGGGTTATCCTCAGCCAAAAGCCATGGAAAGAGCGTCGTCGACAAAGTCTTCTTACCCCAGCGAAGTTCATCAACTACTTCCTATACAACAAGGGTATCCTCAGCAAACTACTGTCAACATTCAGCAAAGCATCTCTATCCCCACAGAGTACCGCTTCCCAGCATAGTCGCTAGAGTATCTTTTCTCCCCGCAGAACCTTCATTTGCCAAGTTTATTCCTCAACGGAGTCATCTTCTCCTACCGGTATTCTTGCAGTTATCATCCCCAGCGGAAGCAAAATCTATTCCTCAACGTCAGCCCAGGATACAACTTCCCGGCACCCGTCAAGGATTCACTTTCCTAGACGAAAACATACATAAAAACTTCACATACATCATCATAGCATGCATAACACACTGCATCATACAAGTCTCCTTTATGTTGAGAACATCATTGCTTGATCCATATCATGCATTGCATATGACTGACTTTTACCTTTCAGGAAAGATGCAGTTTAAAGTCTCAATCACATTTCAAGACCTAGACCGGTTCAGTTAAACCGACCCTAAGATTTTCCTGATGCTTATCCAGTCAAAGGCCTTCCCTGGTTCAGTCAGATCGACCCTAAGATCTCCCTGATGCTTATCCAGTTGAAGATGTTCCAAGACCTTGTCCGGTTCAGTTAAATCGACCCTAAGATTTTCCTGATGCTTATCCAGTCAAAGGCCTCCTCTGGTTCAGTCAGATCGACCCTAAGATCTCCCTGATGCTTATCCAGTCGAAGATGTTTCAAGACCTAGACCGGTTCAGTTAAATCGACCCTAAGATTTTCCTGATGCTTATCCAGTCAAAGGCCTTCTCTGGTTCAGTCAGATCGACCCTAAGATCTCCCTGATGCTTATCCAGTTGAAGATGTTTCAAGACCTAGACCGGTTCAGTTAAATCGACCCTAAGATTTTCCTGATGCTTATCCAGTCAAAGGCCTTCTCTGGTTCAGTCAGATCGACCCTAAGATCTCCCTGATGCTTATCCAGTTGAAGATGTGTCAAGACCTAGACCGGTTCAGTTAAATCGACCCTAAGATTTTCCTGATGCTTATCCAGTCAAAGGCCTTCTCTGGTTCAGTCAGATCGACCCTAAGATCTCCCTGATGCTTATCCAGTTGAAGATGTGTCAAGACCTAGACCGGTTCAGTTAAATCGACCCTAAGATTTTCCTGATGCTTATCCAGTCAAAGGCCTTCTCTGGTTCAGTCAGATCGACCCTAAGATCTCCCTGATGCTTATCCAGTTGAAGATATTCCAAGACCTTGTCCGGTTCAATTAAATCGACCCTAAGATTTTCCTGATGCTTATCCAGTCAAAGGCCTCCTCTGGTTCAGTCAGATCGACCCTAAGATCTCCCTGATTCTTATCCCAGTAGAAGACACCCAAGATTTTTCTCAACGAGCGTTGTTGAAGTTAAAATCGCCCAAGGTTCTCTTACCATCCATGCTAAGGCAGTAACCATCCCTGGTTCATTCATCAGCGTTTGAAGCTCCAGACTCAGCTCCGGTAACCAGTCATGACACATCTATGCCAAGCATCTAAAATCAGCTCCTGCAACGTGTCAGGTACTCATTTTTCTTTTTGCAGGTATGCAGGTTCTCGCTAAGGAATCTCTTACGCGATCAACATCCAGATGGCATCTATAAGCCCATCATCCTGTCCAGCAATCTCCTAAATGGCATCTATAAGCCCATTCCACCACACTGCTATCATGTGAGCGCAAATTTCTGGGCACTTTAGTGTTCAATCATCTTCTACCCTCGGATTACGAAAGGCACGTCAGCCAATCTGCATCCTCAGGTCTAAGAAGATTGAACAGGGGCAACTGTTGTACCCCAAAATTTGCCCTCCCATATTCTTCAAGAAATTGCCAAGCCAAGTCACAAAATTCCCCAAGGGTTGTGCAGTCCAACTGTCTCCTATACAGTTAAAACTAGGGTTTGTGCTCTGATCAAGAAAAGGAAGCTTTCAAAGACCCAATCAAGTCTCATATGCCTACAAAGATGGTCAAGTATCTTCATATCAAGTTTCAAGGCATTCAGCTCAAAATTGCACAGTCAAAACCCTAAATTGCACTACAGTCAACTGTAGGGGCAAAATGGTCATTTGACAGTCAAAAGTTCAAATTTTTGGTCAACATATCATTTTGAAGCCACAAACATCATTTGATCAATGATTGATCATGATTCTCAAAGTTTGGCTCAGAAATCATCAAAGATGCAAAAGTTGCTATATTTGGACAGTTGAAAAAGTCAACTGAAATTGACCAGGGCATAACTTTCACATGGATTATCAGAAAAATTCCATCCAAAGCTCATTTTTAAGAGAAAGACATTTCCTACAATTCATCTTCATACTTCAAGTCCAAGAAATGCTCTCACAAAAAGTTATCAATTTCAACATTATAGGTCATTTTCAAAAGTCAACAAAAAGGGACTTTAAATCAAAGGCCATAACTTGAGATTGGTAAATCAAAATGACATGGGACCAAAGGCATTGATTAAAGGACTCAAAGAACTTTCCAAAATGTCCAAGAACATGTGAAAAGCTTAAAAATTGAGCAAGTTATGCCTTGTGGAAGTTGGGAAATTTTTAGGAATTTTGAAAAGTCAACAATGGTTCAAATGACCTAAAAATGCAAATGGGCCTATTTTTCTTCCATGATTCATCATTCTAAGCCTATGCACGACCACTTGGCCCAAAGGGAAGTATTTTCTCATTTTTTAATTATTTATTTGAATTTATATTAATATTAATTCATTTAAATCATTTAAATATGTAGAAAATATAAAATTGACCTAAAAAAATCTTTTTGTGCACATTCTACTCTCAATATTTCGTGCTTGTTCAATTATGGAAAGAATTGGTGTGATTGGAGCTAATTGACACAAAGAACCATGTGAAAAAGATTCAAAAAGATTTTATAAAATCAAATATTGAAACTATTGAATTCAAAAGATTTTGTACAATTTTCTTAACCTAAAAACTTTGCTACATATTCAGGAATCAAAACCTAATTGCCTTACGCTCTAAGCTGCGCATAAGAATACTATGAAAGCTTGAAAAATTGTCCATAAACTCAAGAACTGAAAAGCATTCAAAAGGTGGATTCAAGCCTCCATTCCTTTTCCAATAGCTTCCTTAGGCATTCCTGAACGTGTGCCAATCACAAACAACAAACAAAGCCCCAGGAATCGGTATCGTGAACTCAAACAGTTTCAAGAAAAATGCATGATCGTGTACCATGTTTAAGGCATTTTCATTGTTTTTTATTGATGCATTCATACTAATAAACATATTCTGAAGCTAACCATGTGATCCAATTTTGTTTTCATGCCGTATATGGATGTTTGCCATTGTTAATTTTTTAGGGTTCATAAAGCTTAGAATTAGGGCTTTTCAATTGAAGAAAAATTAGCTTTCCAGACTTAGACCATTCAAACCGGCACACTCCAACGAACAAGAATCAGTCCTCGCGATTAATTTATGGGGCCTCAGGGCCTAGTCGCTATTTTCTCGTATGCCACTTTCTGCAACGGTGTAAAAACCGTTTCCTAATACTTTTGTTTTTTTCAGGCAAAACGAAGCCATGGGGAAGATGATGAAGTGGCGTATACTGGTTGGATAATTTGAATTTTTCGCGCTTAATCACTAACGCGTTTGTGTTTTCTTTTTGTTATTTACTTATTGTAATATGATAATTGAAGCGTAGTGGCTCAGTTGGCAACACGTGATGCATACAACCTCCAAGACCTGGGTTCAAGTCCCAGGTCTGTGCAATTTCCATGCTATTTTTCATTAACCACTCCTATGTAGCACTCACACTAAGGATCATCATGCATGCTCAGGGATCAGCGCCCACGCGTCCTGGGAGATCCATCAAAGGGCTCAGAGTCAAGGTGTACCATGAATGCAAGTCAACGCGTTAGCACACAACTGGCAAAGTCAATGGATCCATTGCTTATTGGGCCTGATTTGCTGAACAACACCTCCATGTTGGGACTACACCCCCACCCTGGTTTGCTAGTTTTATTTATTTTTCTTATATTTATTTTTAATTATTATTTTACTTGTTTTGTTGTTTTAATTCAATAATTATTTTTTACAAAAAAATATGAGAAACATCATAAAATCAGCAAAAGGCAAAAAATATAATATTTATTTTATTTTAATTATATTTTTTCTAAATAAATTAATATGTAATTATTTAGTTTAATTAGTTTACAACATTAATTCTTTTTCAATAAAAATCCAAAAAATGTAGAATTAGGTTAAATGAATTCTTTTATTTTATTTTTTTTAATTTTTTCCCTTTTTACCATAATATTATTATTTATTTATTTTCTATAATTAAATTTTGCATGTAAATTAACTTAGATTTAAAGTAGGTTAAAACTTAATATTTTCATAATAAACTTAAAACATTAGAATTAGGTTTAGCTCGTTATTTCAATTTCAATTAATTCTTCTTCTTTTAAATCTTAAAAAACATAAAATACTAAAATACATTTTCTTTTAAATTTTAATTTCTCACTAATTTAATTTTGTGCAAAAGGGTCCAACGCCCATTGTTTTAATTTATTTAATTTGCACATTTATTTTATGTCGTTTAATTATAATTATGTAATTCTCCCCAAAGCATTGTAATTTAAATTTCTTGCCCTTTTATTTTATTCGCTTTATTTATTTTTCCGTCAAATCGGGTCCGGTTTAATTTTGGCGATGTGGACCCGCGCCATTTGTAATAGTTTAGATTTATTTTCCCGCAAACTTTATAACTGTTAATAAATGCATGCAAGAATGAATGACTAAAATAAAAACAAACGCATAGATCACTTTGATATGACAAGACAAAAATAAATGAACATGACACACAAATCACACACCACCCCTAGGGTACGCCTCATTGTTGCCTTGCCTCGAAAGGTGATCGTCGAGTAGAGGACGTCTTAGTAAGTCCTCATGATCCGGGAACCTGGCATGAGGGTAGCTTCTAAGGTGTCTTCCCATTGCTCTGGTGATCACCATGTCCCTACAAACTCGAATTGACCCGAACACCTCCAACGGTGGTGCTACCTACCTCTCAATGGTGCGATGGCACTACTTTAAAGGACATTTACACAGACGAATTCCTTAGGGTAGGTAGACGACTCATGGATACTTGCTCTCTTCAAAACAAATCAAAATACTTTTCACACCAACACATTTTCAAAAGCTTTCAAAGCAATTTTTTCAAACACTCTGACGTACGAGTCGAACTGAAATTTTTCAAAGAAACTTTTTTAAACCCACAATTGAAAAGCAAACAAACCATTTTGAAAACACATTGAGGAAATATCTAAGAGCCCATGGATAACCATGGATAGAAAGGGTGCTAACACCTTCCCTTTCTATAACCTACCTCCCGAACCGAGAGCAATCTCTTTAAGGAATTTTTCTGTGCTTTTGTCCTTTCCATTTGGAGAAAATAAAAGACGGTGGCGACTCTTGCTTCCGCGACATTTCGCGAACCAGCGTTAAACAGTCAGTTCCAGATCCACCGATCACAGTATGATTCATGTAAGACACATATGCTATCTAAAAATTATATTCTGTTTTACAGAAACTCTGATGGGTATCAGCAAGAGAACATCATCATCAGCATCAGAAAATTAGATATCAACATCAGCATCAGAAGATGTTATATCAGATACCAGAATCAGAAGTTCAACTTGCGCCTATGCTGAAGCTTGATGAACAGATCTGTGCTTAACCATCTGAACTCTGATAAAGACAACAACAGTTCATCAGCACCTAAGCAGCGTCAGAATGAGCCAAAGCCAGAACACGCTTAAGTGGCAACGGTACTGTGCATTCAAGATGATTTATTACCAACGGCATCATTCTAGACAAGATCTGCTTAATAAGGAAAGAATGTTATTGGCATTGAAACGGAATTACTACTCCAACGTACCTTATTTCCAATGCTATATAAACAAGTCAATGAAGATTGAATTGGCTAATGCTCTACAACACTCTACACGCCTAAAGCTATTCATCATCTTCCTCACTCTCAGTTTGCTAAAAGCTCTCAATTCCTTACTCAATTATTTTAGCACTCTAGTTCTCATAAGCTTAAATTGTGTCGTATCACAGTTGTGATAAACAGTTTTGTAGAAAACATTCACACACCTAGATTTCAATTCTTTGTAAGAAAGTATTTCCTTGAGAAACCGGTTTGTGGTTTGACTCAAGAAGGCTTTAGCAGTTGTTAAAGCAGTTGTAATATTCAGTTGAATATAGTGGATTAAGACCTCGTTGGAGAGAGGCGAAATCACCTTGACAGGTGGACTGGAGTAGTTTGAGATCAAACGAACCAGGATAAAAATATTGTGTTGACTGCAATTGATTTCCAGTTTTTACAATTCAACCCCCTTCTTGTGTTTTTCACTTCTTCAATTGGTATCAAAGCGCCTGGTTCTGAGCTAAAACACTTAACCATGTCAGTACAAGATCCAGCGTCAGAAAAACACAATGGCAGGAACTTATCAACACACCAACAATGACAACAATGAAGACAGAGACAGATTCAGCGGCAAACCTCCAGTCTTTGATGGAGAAAATTTTGATTACTGGAAAGACAAAATTGAAAGCTTCTTTCTGGCACATGATGATGATCTGTGGGACATGGTGACAGATGGATACACACACCCAGTGAATGCTAGCGATCAGAAGATTGACAGGAAAGCAATGTGTGACCAACAAAAGCGTGACTTCAAAAATCACCACAAGGCCAAAACCATTCTTCTCAGCGCCATCTCTTATGCTGAATATGAAAAGATCTCCAACAGAGACACAACAAAGAACATGTTTGACTCACTCAGAATGACGCATGAAGGCAACGTTCAGGTCAAAGAAACTAAAGCTCTTGCGCTCATTCAGAAGTATGAGGCATTCAAAATGGAAGAAAGTGAATCCATTGAAACAATGTTCTCAAGATTCCAAATTCTGGTGGCTGGTCTCATGGTTCTGGACAAAGGATACTCTACTGCTGATCACGTCAAGAAGATCATCAGAAGCTTACCAAAGCAGTGGAGGCCAATGGTTACAGCTCTGAAGTTAGCAAAAGATCTCAACAAAATTTCTCTGGAGGAACTTATCAGCTCCCTCAGAAGTCATGAGATAGAGCTAGAAGCTGATGAACCTCAGAAGCAAGGTAAGCCTTTAGCATTAAAATCTAACAAAAAATCTGAGTCTAAAGTTTTGCAGGCACTTGAAGAAACATCTGATGGATCCTCATCAGAAGAAGACGAACTTTCTCTCCTCTCCAGAAGAGTGAACCAACTGTGGAAGCAGAGGCAAAGGAAGTTCAGGAATCCTAGAAGATCTGATCAGAATGAGTCTTCTTCCAGATACAGAAGGACAGATTCTTCCTCTGGATACAGAAGATCTGAAGGCTCCTCAGGAAGCAGAAAGCCAAACACCAAGGACGTCATCTGCTATGAGTGCAATGAGCAAGGACACTACAAGATTGACTGCCCAAAGCTTCAGAGGGAAAAGCCCAAAAAGAAGTTTGGAAGAGAAAAGAATAAAAGTCTCGTGGCTACATGGGATGACTCTGACTCGTCTGAAGCTGACTCGGAATCAGATGATGAGAGAGCAAACATAGCTCTCATGGCCAACATTTCAGAAGACAGTGAAGCTTCTGAATCAGACTCAGAATCAGATACTGAAGAGGTATTTCCTGACTTTGCAGTTAATTTTACTAAGGCTGAACTTGCTGAAAGCCTTAACGAAATTCTGGAAAGGTACCAGCAGATTAGAGTTAAATTCAGAAACCTGAAAAGGAATCTTGAATCTGACTCTGATAAGACTGAGAGTCTTAAATTGGAAAATTCTGAGCTGAGAAATAAAATTTCAAAATTAGAAAATGTTTTACAAAACTCTCAGAAGGAACCAATTTCTGAAACTCCCAGCAACGCTGATGAGATCATCAAGGAGTATGATCATAGTTTCCATAAGTTCCTTGCTAAAAGCATAGATAGAAGCAAAATGGCTTCAATGATCTATGGAGTTAGCAGAAACGGCAGAAAGGGAATAGGATACCAAGGTAAGGTTCCTACACCAAAGAATGCCATGGATTTAACCATTAAACACACTCCTCTGAACTCACATTTTGTGTATGGTCACACACATGATATTAAATACACTAGCAGTAAGTATTCTGTGAAACCAAAATTCAACCAGAGTTTTGGTAAATCTAACAAATCAGGACCCAAGAAAATCTGGGTACCTAAGGATAAAATAATACATGTTGCAGATATCTTTAGCAGCAAATCAGAAACACCAGTCATGGTACCTGGACTCTGGCTGCTCGCGACACATGACGGGAAGAAGGCATATGTTCCAAAGCCTGGAACTTAAGCCTGGAGGCCACGTTGGCTTTGGAGGCAATCAGAGGGGAAAGATCATTGGCTCTGGAACTGTAGGTAATGGAAATCTTCCCTCTATTAATAATGTTCTGCTAGTAGATGGATTAATGCATAATCTGTTATCCATAAGTCAATTAAGTGATAACGGTTATGATATAATCTTAATCAAAAATCATGTAAAGCTGTTAGTCAGAAAGATGGGACTATCCTGTTTAATGGAAAGAGGAAAAACAACATCTATAAAATCAAACTTTCTGAACTGAAAAGTCAGAATGTAAAGTGTCTTCTGTTTGTTAATAACGAGCAGTGGATCTGGCACAGAAGATTGAGGCATGTTAGTATGAGAAGAATATCTCAGATTAACAAACTCAATCTGGTCAGAGGACTTCCTAATTTGAAGTTCAATTCAGATGCTCTGTGTGAAGCATGTCAGAAAGGCAAGTTTGCAAAACCTTCTTTCAAATCTAAAAATGTTGTTTCTACCTCTAAGCCATTAGAACTTCTGCACATTGACTTATTTGGACCAGTTAAAACTGCTTCAGTCAGTGGCAAGAAGTATGGGTTAGTAATCGTAGATGACTATAGCAGATGGACATGGGTAAAGTTCTTAAGACACAAGGACGAGCCACACTCTGTGTTTGTCACCTTCTGTAACCAAGTTCAGAATGAAAAGGATCTTAGAATCGTTAAAGTCAGAAGTGATCATGGTGGAGAGTTTGAAAACAAAGATTTTGAGTCATTCTTTAATGACAGAGGCATTCTGCATGATTTCTCTTGTCCTAGAACTCCCCAACAAAATGGAGTTGTAGAACGAAAGAACAGAACATTGCAAGAAATGGCCAGAACCATGATCAATGAGACAAACATTGCTAAGATCTTCTGGGCAGAGGCAATAAACACAACGTGCTACATTCAGAATAGAATCTCAATAAGACCTATTCTGGAAAAGACTCCATATGAATTGTGGAAGAACAGAAAGCCCAACATTTCATATTTTCATCCATTTGGATGTACTTGTTTTATGTTAAATACAAAAAATTATTTGAACAAGTTTGACTCTAAAGCACAGAAGTGTATTATGTTAGGATACTCTGAACGCTCAAGAGGGTACAGAGTATACAATACAGAAACACAGATTGTGGAAGAATCAATCAGTGTTCGTTTTGATGATAAGCTTGACTCTGAAAAGTCAAAGCAGAATGAAGTTTTTGCAGGTATGGAAATTGAATTTACAGGTTCTGAAGACAAGTCATCAGAAGCTCTCAACAAAGACACTCCTTCAACATCTGAAAGGAGCACTGCTAGCAATCCTACAACAGCTGCTGATCAACCTCAGAAGAGACTACCCAGAAGCAGCTTGGATCACCCAGAAGAAACTATCTTAGGAAGAAAGGAAGATCCAATCAGAACAAGAGCCAGCTTCAGAAACTCTGAAGAATCCCTCATGGGACTTGTGTCTCTGATTGAACCTTCTTCTATTGATTAAGCACTTCTGGACAACGACTGGATTCTAGCAATGCAAGAAGAGTTGAATCAATTCACAAGAAATGACGTATGGGATCTTGTTCCCAGACCAAAAGGATTCAACGTCATTGGAACAAGATGGATGTTCAGAAACAAGCTAAATGAACAAGGTGAAGTTATCAGAAACAAAGCACGACTGGTAGCACAAGGTTATAGTCAGCAAGAGGGAATAGATTATACAGAAACCTTTGCTCCAGTCGCCAGGTTAGAATCTATCAGACTTTTAATTTCATTTGCTGTTAATAAAGGCATCACTCTGTATCAGATGGATGTCAAGAGTGCATTCTTAAATGGCTATATAGAAGAAGAGGTTTATGTGCACCAACCCCCTGGTTTTGAAAGTACAAAAAACCCAGAATATGTTTTCAAACTAAAGAAGTCACTATATGGTCTGAAACAAGCTCCCAGAGCTTGGTATGAAAGACTAAGTAACTTTCTGTTAGAAAATGAATTCACCAGAGGGAAGGTGGACACTACCTTATTCTGTAAGTCAGTTAAGAATGACATCTTAGTTTGTCAAATTTACGTTGATGATATTATTTTTGGATCTACTAATCCTTCTCTTGGAAGAAAATTTGCTAAGTGTATGCAGGCAGAATTTGAGATGAGCCTCATGGGAGAACTGAAATTATTTCTGGGAATTCAGATCAATCAAAACCCAGAGGGAACTTACATTCATCAGAGCAAATATGTCAGAGAACTTCTGAAGAAATTTGACCTCTCAGAATGTAAGCCATCAAAGATTCCAATGCATCCCACGTGCATTCTGGAAAGAGAAGAGGTAATCAAAAAGGTAGAACAGAAGGTCAGACTATTCAAGCTAAAGAGGTCAGTCAAGCTGAAGATGTTGCAGAAAGCTCTCAGAAGCATCCTGCTTCTGATGTTTCTCAAGCTGCCTTGGACAGGCAGACTCTGGAAGAGTTGAAGCAGAATGATATTCGTCTACAACAAGGAATGGATGAGAATGATCAGAAGATGAAGGAAAGGATGGATGTGCAAGACATCAAGATAGATACAGTAGTCAACATGATGCACAAGCAGAATGAGACTGCTGATCAGATTAAGACAATGCTAGAGACTCTGTTCACACGCTTTCCACCCCAACCTTAGTTTTTTCATTCATGATATTTTCATCGTTTTCTTTGCATATCTTCTGTACTGTTTGTCTGGCTCTGAATTAAATATATCAGTTTTTCTGCTCTGATCGTTTTAGCTTATATTAATTGCACTTTTGATTGCTGACAAAAAGGGGGAGAACAAGAATGATATTTTTCAATAACGGATTACTGAGACAAAAAGTCTCAAACATTCTAACACTCTGATATACTTGAATGTTTTCTGTTTTTGCATAAGGCTACAGGTACAAGAAGTTAATCATCTCTGATACACTGAAGCTCTGATATTCTGATCTGAAACTCTGATATTCTGATGTTCAAAGAAAGTCAATAAAGATCTGATCCTGAAGAACTCTTGGAATTAAAAAGGGAAGTAATAAATTCAGGGGGAGTATCTCCGATCTAAACTCTGATATCTCTTTATCCCTTGTCTTTGATAACTTCCTATTTAATTCTGATACAACTTATTATTTAGTTATCTCTGATACTTTTCACGCTAATTTTCAATTAAAAAATATCTAGTTTTTGTCATCATCAAAAAGGGGGAGATTGTTAGAACAAAGTTTGAATCTACTACCCTAAGTTTAAGTTTTGATGATAACAAAATGCTAAGATACATTAATTGTATGATTCATGTAAGACACATATGCTATCTAAAAATTATATTCTGTTTTACAGAAACTCTGATGGGTATCAGCAAGAGAACATCATCATCAGCATCAGAAAATTAGATATCAACATCAGCATCAGAAGATGTTATATCAGATACCAGAATCAGAAGTTCAACTTGCGCCTATGCTGAAGCTTGATGAACAGATCTGCGCTTAACCATCTGAACTCTGTAAAGACAACAACAGTTCATCAGCACCTAAGCAGCGTCAGAATGAGCCAAAGCCAGAACACGCTTAAGTGGCAACGGTACTGTGCATTCAAGATGATTTATTACCAATGGCATCATTCCAGACAAGATCTGCTTAATAAGGAAAGAATGTTATTGGCATTGAAACGGAATTACTACTCCAACGTACCTTATTTCCAATGCTATATAAACAAGTCAATGAAGATTGAATTGGCTAATGCTCTACAACACTCTACACGCCTAAAGCTATTCATCATCTTCCTCACTCTCAGTTTGCTAAAAGCTCTCAATTCCTTACTCAATTATTTTAGCACTCTAGTTCTCATAAGCTTAAATTGTGTCGTATCACAGTTGTGATAAACAGTTTTTGTAGAAAACATTCACACACCTAGATTTCAATTCTTTGTAAGAAAGTATTTCCTTGAGAAACCGGTTTGTGGTTTGACTCAAGAAGGCTTTAGCAGTTGTTAAAGCAGTTGTAATATTCAGTTGAATATAGTGGATTAAGACCTCGTTGGAGAGAGGTGAAATCACCTTGACGGGTGGACTGGAGTAGTTTGAGATCAAACGAACCAGGATAAAAATACTGTGTTGACTGCAATTGATTTCCAGTTTTTACAATTCAACCCCCCTTCTTGTGTTTTTCACTTCTTCAACATTAACACAACTTAATAATAACATCAACTTTAATCCACAACTCAAGATGCGACTCAAATGCGACTCAACTGTGCATATGCATGTGGTACCATTGGAGCAGAATTCCCAACTTAAAATATGCCAGTTTATCGAGGCATCAACAAGGCATAAACCTTCAACTTAATATTTTTCCAATCCAGGCCAACGTGGTGAGCATCAGCTCCAACTTAGAGAATGCAATGTATGCGATGTCTATGAATGGCATACAACAACAACTTAAAATATGCATCAACTGCAACAACTAAAATCAGCATTGGTCATTAGACCTAGAACTCAAATATGCTCATAATTCGGGGCAAATCAACTTATTCGATTGTACCTGCATATCCATGCATTCAACATAATTTCAACAAAATACACCAACCATAATTACCTAATAATATATATACGAACTATCCCGATAAATTTCAGCCAATTCTGAACAACTAATTTTACCGCTTAATTTACTAATTCGGCTAATTCAGTACTATCTCCATTGACTGCTATCACTTCCAATTATTAACTAGCTTATACTAATTTTATTATACTGATATAATTATTTCTCTGCATTCAAAAATTATGCTGTCAACAAAATTCACCTATGTTACTAAAACCTGCTAAAAACCTGTTATCAATTACTTGCTCGTTTCTACTACTAAACTGCTTATAACAATCTCCTACTTAGCACACCTATTATTATTATTATATTATAATATTTTCCTAACTTTACCAGTATGTCTCCAATGCCATTATTGTTCTATTACTTAATGATACTACATGCCTAAATCAAACAAATAGTAACCAGAGCCAAAAACACACATATAATTGGAAATAGAAAAGTAAGGTGGGGCGCTCATCCCACTAAGTGTGGCCCCCGCCTCTCAACTTTTATTCTTCATCAATTAAGTGCTTCGTTCTTCATTCGTCCATGCATTATGCCAGTACCGATTTAGACTTCTAGTATCAGTCCCAACCGTATGTTGCATATATTTTTCAACCCATAATTTATATCTCTAGTATCAATTTACGAATCTGAAATTTAAACACAACATATACCCCAAAACAACAGGTTTTCAGAATAAACGAGAATAATTATCAACACAAATCAATACCACACAACCGAAAATTATATAACCCAATCCTACATATGAATCATCATACTCCCGGTTATAAAATTCAAACCCCACCTTACCTTGGATTAAGTGCAACTCTAAGAAATTTCAACTGAATTTTTGGGAATTTGGCACTAGAAGCAATTTCCTTGTTCTTCTTCTCCTCTCACAAAACCCTATTTCCTCTTTTCTTTCTTTCCTTGTAGCTTTACACTCTCTTTTTCCTCTAATCCCATCATATAATATAATACTCCTATTTTATTTAATCTTTAGTAAACTCAAATGGGCCTAAGTGACATACCCCCTTATTACTACACAACACCGCCAATTTAAGCCTAATATCATATTTAAGCTTAATAATAAAATGATACTTCAACTTAATTCCACCAAATTAATCCGATTAATTATTATTTCAACTTAATAAAATAATTCTGACTTCGACGATAAAAATTTGAATTAATATAAAATATTCAAAAATATTTAATTGAATAAATAATTAAATATCGAGGCGTTACAAGTGTTGTTAGAGATTTGAGGATGATGCCCAACGTGTGCGTGGGTCGACTAAATACCTCGGGCCAGCCACAAACATTTAAGGGTTAGTAACATATTTGTACCAATTGATATATTAATTTGTGTGTTGCATAAGATGGTTTGCGGGGTAAATAGGAAAATCTAACACATGTCGGTCACGCCTCTTCCACATCTTACACCATTCAGGTGCAAATTCTTTCCAATTGTTAACACCCTACTAGGCATCAACCCTAAGGAGATGCCAAAGGGCCAAACAAGTCGGGGGAGACGGTATATCTTGATGCATGCCGAACTGCATTTTGACATAGTCGATGTGATGTATCTCCATAATGTTGTACCGTATGATTGTTGTTTTTGCAGTTCAAACTACTGCATCCTCAGGGTTGGGTTGATGTTCCAGACCTAAATATAGTCTCCAAAGAAACTGCAGCTAAAATTATTTTATAATAATGATAACTTTAAAAATAAATAAATTAAAAGAAGAAAAGTTTTGAGGAAATACATACATCACATGGGCCAATGTGATCCAATAGATTATGATATAGAGCGACATTTCACCTTGGATTTCTGCTCTAATCCATGGCCTTTACACAAAACCTACCGCGAAGAGAGAAATAATAAATCATGTACAACTATTTATCATCAATCCATAAAAAGTAAATAGAGTTATAGGCTTACTTGGTTGCATAGGAGAACATGAATATCATGTCGTTGATGGGGCTAAGGGATTTCATTCTCCACCAACCCCATGCTTGGAGCAAGAAAGTGCATCCATAGAAAGTACATGGTTTTTTTTTTTTGCATTTTTACATAATTAACTGTATAAATAGACTAAAACGGCGGAACCCCAACTGTAATACGGTAGGAGAACTGACTTTTAGGTTTTATGTTTTATCGCAAATGTTGCGGATAGCAAGAGTCACCACCGACTTTTCTTTTATATAATAAAGAAAAGGGTGAAAAGAACAGGAAAGACCTTTTTATAACTTTCTGAGTAAGGGGGTAGATTATGAAAAGGGAAGGTGTTAGCACCCTTTTCATCTGTAGTTATCTACGGGCTCTTAATCACCAGCTCACTTTGAAAATGCTTTTGTGTACGTGTTTGAAAATATTTTGAAAAGATGCCTAAGTGCGGCAAACTTTATAATGATCCTCGTATCGTTGAGAATGCATACAAAGTGTTTGTCTTTGACAATATTTTAGAAAATAACGTATGTGTGTGAAAAGTTTTGTTTATGAGCAAGCGACTACGAGCTATCTGCCTACTCAAAAAGTTTTTCTTCTTTTCCTCATTTCCCTTAGATAGTGTTATCCTACCATTAGTTAGTAGGAAGCCCTTATCATTGGATATTTGAGGGATAGGTGTGGGTCATCATACAGTCATGAAGGCAACTCGTAGGACGCTTTAGCAATTTGTCGTAAGGGACTAAGATCGTTTATCGAGGAAGCATCGAAGGGTCATCGAGGGACTACGATCTTTTAATCGAAGGGTCTTTGCTAAAGTGTCCCACGTTTGAGGGACATTACTGTTTATATCAGAGGCAACAAGTGAGGGTCACCCTAGAGGTACGCATGTGTAAAGTGTGTTGAGTTTCAATTATTTTAATTTTAGATTTATGGTTATCTAGCGTTTGCTTTTAGTCTTTGCCATACAATCCTATTAAACTAGCAGTCATATTTCATCATTTTACTTAAGATTTCATCATTTTTCATCAGATTTTCTGCAGATTTATATTTGCTTCAAATATATATGATGTCTTGTAAATCTATTCAGCCCCTGCTCACAAACCCTTTGCATATAAATAGGAGAAGCATTTGCAAGGGAAAGAGGTCAGAAAAATAGAGAAAAAAGCTAGAAGTTTTGTTGATAAACCCTCAAAATCTCATATTTACAAAAGCCATAACATTCCACAAAGCTTCAATTCTTGAGCTTTGAAATCCAAATCCTAGAACTCTGCATACTTTGCAAATTTTGTCCAAGCATCTAAGTACCCCACGTACATCACTTAGAAGTTGTTCAAACTCAAGAACAAGTTTCTATAACATCTATGTTTTTCAAAGCTCAAGAACACTCAAGGCAGCAACTCAAGCTCAAGACACAAATTTCAGCTTCAAGGTAAGTCTCCTTGACTTTAAACCCTTCATTTCAAGCATCATTAGTTGATTCTTCTTTGAAGATAAAATGTAATAACCATTCCCCTTGAAGCTAACCTTTGCTTATCTTCCATTCCTGTCATTTATGTATTGAAAACTAACTCATGTATGCAGCAAAACAAAGATAGAGTGAAAAAACGACAGTGTGAGTCAACACATACCTATATGAGTCGACATATCTTAGTGGAAAAATAGGTTATGAGTCGACACATAGCCTTATGAGTCGACACGTACTGCTATACAGGCCCAAAACATAAGAAAAAAAGGTGTATGAGTCGACACAAAGCATGTATGAGTCGACACATACAGGGTATGAGTCGACACATACCATTATGTATCGACTCATACTGAGTTGATTTGGCAATACAGCGGTGAGGGAAGGTTATGTGTTGATGCAAAAGAGCATGTGTCGACACATAATGTTCAAAAATGCATTTTTCTTTCCTTTTCCTATATTTTACATGTTTCGCATATTTTCTTCATGGCTATTCAATATAGTTGTAATATTTAAGCTCATATCCATCCTCATTTGTAAATTGTACCCCCATCCCCCTAAACAATGTAATAGCGTAAGACTTTATTTTCCGCAATTTACCGCTTTCAAATACAAATGCTAGTAACTAGGGTGTGTATGGAAAGATAAAAATCAATCTTAGACAACCCTAATCCAAGATAAAACAATGCATGAAAAATAAACACTTGCACACTTGCACCTCTAGGGTTAACTCCGCTTGTTGCCTTAAAAAATGGTCATGATATGCATGTGAGACATCTTAGAAAAAACAAACAAAATACAAGATCAAAGTCCCTCGATGACGCTATGAATTTTGCCTTACGAATGATCTTAGTCCCTTAAGAAAAATTCTAAGGTATCTCGAAACATTGCATCTTATGACTATGCAACGACCCGTGCCCGTCCCTTCACATCCAAAGATAGGGCTTCTTACCAATCAATGGTAAGATAACAATGTTAAAGGAAGATAAAAATTAACAAAAGACTTTTGAGTAGGTAGAACATTCTTGGTTGCTTGCTCACAATCCATCTTCAAAACAAACATCTTTTCAAACACATCAAACAATATCGAAACATGAAATATTTTCAAAAGTCCAACACTTTGTATGCATTCTTATAGAGACGAGAATCATTACAAAGTTTTCCTAAACGAATGTGCTTTTCAAAAATACTTTCAAAACCCACCACAAACACATTTCAAATAAAGCAATTTCAAAAGTGATCTAGCAAGCAACTAAGAGCCCATAGATAACTATGGATGAAAAGGGTGCTAACACCTTCCCTTTTCATAACCTACCTGTTGTACCCCAAAATTTGCCCTCCCATATTCTTCAAAGTTTTGACAAGCATCACCTCAAATGGTTCAAAGTTTACTCAAGGGCTACACAGCCAAGCACCCTCCTAAGCCAGTCAAATTAGGGTTTTGGTTCTTGCAAAGAAGTTGAGGTTTTCAAGGGCTCAATCAAGTCACATATGCTCATATACATTGTCAAGCACCTACATGTCAAGTTTCAAGGCTCACAAGGTCAAGTTGCACAGTCAAAAACCCTAATTGCTTCACAATCAACTGTAGGGGCAAAATGGTCATTTGGTAGTCAAAAGTCAAAATTTTTGGTCAACATCTTATTTTGAAGCCACAATCATCATTTGATCAAGTCTTGATCATGATTTCACAAGAATGGCTCAAAAATTATCAAGGTGTCAAAAGTTTCTATTTTTGGACAGCTGAAAAGTCAACTGTAACTTGACCAAGGCATAACTTTTTCATGGTTCATCATAAAAATCCCATCCAATGCAGGGGAGGACATTTACTACAACTCATATTCACATTCCAAGTCCAAGAAATGCTCTCACAAAAAGTTATCAATTTCAACATTATAGGTCATTTTCAAAAGTCAACAAAAAGGCATTTTAAGTCAAAGACCATAACTTGAGATTGGTAAATCAAAATGACATGGGACCAAAGGCATTGGTTATAGGACTTCAAGACCTTTCCAAAATGTCCAAGAACATGTTCATATGATTAAAATTGAGCAAGATATGCATTGGAGAAGTTGGGAAATTTTTGTGAAATGGCCAAAGTCAACTATCCTTGAAACTTCATTTTTGACAAAAAGGGCCCACTTTTTCCACTTGGTTCAGCTTTGCCATGCCTCCCACGTGTCCCATGATTTATTTCAAGATTAAAAATTAATTTTTCTATTTTTATTTAATTTTATTTGATTTAATTCATTTTAAATCTTTAAAATTCAAATAAAAATCAAGAAGATTAATTAAGGGATATCTTTTGATTTGAATAGCCTTGATGCATCATGAAACACATACCAATTTCGTGTACATCCTATTTCAAGCATGGAATTCAAATTTTGGACAAAAATGGCAAATGCTTTAATGGTGATAAAGAGGAAATCTCAAACTTCATTGCAAGGCTTAAAGGTCCATTATATTGATTGATTCTCATTGCTAGACATATATGCAAGCCTCCCACACATGATTGACGACCTAGAACTCTCTCAAACGGCCAAACAAATTTCCAAAATTCCAAGGAAAAGTGTGAAATTGAAAACCACTTTCCAGCATAATTCAAGCCTTCCTTTTGATCCAAATACACTCCCAGCATCCCCAAGAACCTTTTGCAAGCACAAACAAGTCCTCACACTCAAGAACTCGTGCTACACAGTCACACAATTCATCATTTTTTCTTATGATCTAAATTCATTTTGCACGCATCATTAACATATTTTGAACATTGCTTTGTCTTTCTAACATTGCACTGAAGCTTTTGACATGATTTAATTGGAGTATGGTGCCTTAAAATGAAAACCACCATGGACGGATGCTAGGGTTCCGAAGCTCTTAATTTGGGGTTTTTCTTATACTGTAAAATTAACCCTCCAAACACCCATGGTTGAAATCAGCAGGAGGAGATGAATCCAAAGCATACCCCGCGCCCTTTTTATATGAACTGAGCGCCTAGTCGCTATTTTTGACATTGGTATTTTGTGGGGGTTTAAAACCCCCGTTATTTGTCCGTGTTTTTGTTTCAGGAAGGAAGACGACGCTGAGGTGTCCATGCGTGTGTGGTTCATTCAAATCATGCGCGCTCTTTTTTATTTTTCCAGCATATAACACATTTTTCTTATATAATATTTAGTGGCCATTATATTAACAGATGCGCATGAGTGGTGTAGCGGTTGGCCAGGTGCTTTGCAAGCGTTGGGACCTGGGTTCGATTCCCAGGTCCCCCCATAATTCCAATATTATTTTTTCAAATCCATTCTTGTGCAGATTCCCAAATGATGAGCACCATAAGCCTCACATCTCAGCCTGCCAAATATCCATCAGTGCAAATCCAAGGGCCAAGCATGAGGACCATGGTGCTCTGGAGTCAACATGGGCGTAGGCAACCAGAAAGAGTCAACGTGGCTGAAGATTCAAATGGGCCTCAAATTCCAATCACACCCCCCATCTGGCCCAATACCCCCCATGGTTCTTGCATTTTTTCTTTTCTTTTCTTTTTTATTTACTAATTATATTTATTAACTGTTATTATTTAATTAACTCATAACTAATTTTTCACAATAAAATTCAATAAAACCAAAAAAAATACTTTATTAATTTAAGTAATTATTTTGTAAATAAACATTAATAAATTGAAATAGTTTAATTAGGTCAACTTTAATTTCTTTTTCTTTATAATCAAAATAATTTAGAATTAGGAATTTTAATTCTTTTATTTTATTTCATAAAAACATAAAAACATAAAAAATATTTTCTTTTAATAAATTAATTAATTAGTTTAATTATTAGTTATTAATTTCATTTAATCACAAAAAAGACAAAAAAAAATTAATTTCTTTTCTTAAAAGGGTCAAAACCCTTAAGACATTCCCGATTAATTTTTTATTCGCGCGCATTTATTTCATTTGATTATTATGTAATTGCTTTCCAGAATGTAATAGTAAATAGGTTTACCGCTTTATTTAATTTCTCATACTTATTTACCAAAACGGGTCTTTGTATTTTTGGCGATGTATAGACCCGCGCCTTGTAATAGCGTAGAATTTATATTTCCGCAATTTACTTTCCGCACCCCTAACTGTTAAATGCATGAAAGAATGTATATAAATAAAAATAATTCGTAGCTCACAAATAACATATACAAGAGAAACATAAACTGAAATTGAACACACAAAGCACATGTCACTCCTAGGGTACGCTTCACTCGTTGCCTCAAAATGTGGTCATCAAGTATAGGGTGTCTTAGAGGTCGCCCTTTGTCTAAAGATCCAGTTGCCTCAAAACGGTTGCCTCGGATAAGAGGATCTAGGACGTTAGGGTTACTTCTAAGTTGTCCTACCATTGCTTCGGTGACCACACTGTCCCGATAATCGAATTGACCCGAACACCTCCAATGATGGTGCTACCTACCTCTCAATGGTGGGATAGCACTATCTAAAGGACACTTACACAGTTTAATTCCTTAGGGTAGGTAGATGACTCGTGGGTACTTGCTCTTTTCAAAAAACAAACAAAATACTTTTCACACCTTACACTTTCAAAAAGTTTTCAAACAATACTTCATACACTCTTGAGGACTGATACAAGAGTTACCTAGAAGTTTTCAAACAAACTTTTTTTCAAAACCCAAACACACTTGAAAAGCAAACAAATTTTGAAAACATAAGAGCAAGTACCTAAGAGCCCGTGGATAACCATGGATAGAAAGGGTGCTAACACCTTCCCTTTCTATAAATATACCTCTCGAACTGAGAAACATTCTCATAAGGAATTTTGTTGTGCTTTTGTCCTTTCCATGTTGGAGAACATAAAAGACGGTGGCGACTCTTGCTTACCGCGACATTTCGTGAAACTAGCTAAAAAACAGTCAGTTCTATTTCCACCGATCACAGAACTGGCGACTCTGCTGGGGATATTTATAAAGTGAGGTGTACCTTAGAACTAAGATCACTTGTGTTTTCAATTGCCTGATTTGCTTGCTTTAATATTGTTGGGCCTGTCTTGGGAGTTTCATAGATCCTAACCCGGATCTGGGGGATACCTTCTTAGAAAGTAGCAACAAACTGTGAGGGAACTGTGCAGGGTATACCGACACGGTTGAAGCAGTTTGCTACGTTGATGTGGAACTTTGGTGAGTACCGGTAACCCTTGAGTCAAGTCAAGGAGAGTACGGGGCCGCCGCATGGTATCGTGAAGCATCAACTGACCTTAGGAACCTTAATTGAACCATCATGGCCTCTTTAGGGGTAGTGAGATAACTGACTTTGGTGCAATCCGAAGTTGGTTGATACTCGATACTACACTCATTGAGGGTTGTTTTCTTGGAATATTTTGATCGCCAGTTCAGTGGCTAAATCAAAACAATGAATACAGAAAACAATCCAATGATATTGAGCTCCTTAGAACCCGGTTACTTTTGATAGGACAGGTTTTTGAGCCCACCAACTTCAAGAGGGTAGTACCCCAAACTTCATGCTGGCCTAAACTCTAAGGGTTGTGGTGTGACTTGTGTGCCTTATCATGTTTGCTTTTGGTGAATACTTGTGGTGTGCTCTTATCATAGCATCATAACATCATACAACATCATATGCATTTACTAACCACTTCAAAGGTTCGAATCTTCATCTTTGTTCTTATTTTGTAGGACATGGAAACCATTCGTAGAAAGACAATTCAGGTCAACCTTGTCAGGGTCCCTCCTCAGCTTAAGGAACTTACATCCAGGATTCCCGAGAACTCTTCATTCAGTGAAAGGCATGGTAGACTCATCAGCTTGGTCAATACCAACATTGAAGAGGATATGGTGAAAGTGTTGTTCCAGTTCTTTGACCCTCTGCATCACTGTTTTACTTTCCCGGATTATCAATTGGTGCCTACTTTGGAAGAGTTTTCTCAGCTTCTGAAGATTCCTATCCTTAGTCAACTACCCTACAACGGTACAGAAAAGGAACCAAAACTTGAAGAGGTTGTTAAAGCATTATGCCTACAACCATCTGACATCAAGGGACATTGGGAAGTTAGAAGTGGTATCAAAGGGTTCTTGGCCAAGTTTCTATTTGAGAAAGCACAAGAATGTTGGAACTCCCTTGACCTACAAGCTTTTGAAGAAGTTGTGGCACTCCTCGTCTATGGGTTGGTGTTGTTCCCTAATCCAGATCAGCTTATAAATATCCATGCTGTCAAGATCTTCATGTCCAGGAATCCTATACCTACGTTGCTTGGGGACATCCTTCACTCATGTTACACTCGAACCATGAGAAAAAGAGGTGTTCTTATGTGCTGCACCCCTCTCCTGGCAAGGTGGTTTATTTCGCACCTTCCACAATCAGTTTTGAAGAACGAACGGGGTTTGAGATGGTCACAACGATTGATGACTCTTACACATGCTGATATACATTGGTGTTCTCGCTCCAGAGAGAATGTCACTATCATTGATCGTTGCGGGGAGTTTCCTAATGTTCCTTTACTTAGAATCAGAGGAGGTATTACTTGCAACCCCTGTCTGGCTTTGAGGCAGTTTGGATATGCTCGGAGGGATGGCCCTCATGATATATTGATTCTTGACATAGTTTTTGACTTCGACAACGATGCACAAGGACTTCGCCAGAGATTTATCAGAGCTTGGAGGATGCCCAACAGGGTAGATAGCAAGAAACTGGGGCACAAGAACTCCATCCCCCTGGAGCCTTATCTCAAATGGGTACGAGCCTGCTCCCAGAAGCTGGTGATGCCATATCCTCATGTTCTCCCGGTAATCAAAGAGCCAGTCTTGGAAGGAGAGGTGCCCTACACCATTCAACATCCTGACATGCCTACATCCTGGGAAGAAATGCAGAAAAGCTGGATCCAACTCAAGGAAGAACGGAATTCTCTTGAAGCCAGTCTACATGCCAGTGAGAAGAAGGTCTTGGAGCTCACCCGTCTACTGCACGAGGAAAAGACCCTCAACACTTACATTGCTCCAAAGAGGATGCGCAGTGTCTTTTGGGATTAATTATTTTGTAATGTTTTGCCCATGAGGCCCTGATGTACTGAACAAATTATTTCCTAATAAAAAGTGTGTTCTTTTTTGGCTACAACGAATTTGAACTTTCGAACCCTTGAATGCATTGCATAAATAGCATATCATGCATCATGTGCATAACAGGTACCCTTTTTCTACAGGTTGCTTAATCTTCTTCGCTGTTTATTTCAGCACTCAGTCATCATGAATCCTGAACCAACTACCGAGCAAGCTATCAAGGCCCTCCAGGCCCAGAACGCCCCAATTTCAGGAGATGGTCATGAACTTGGCCCAAGGACAACAAGAGCTGAAGGCTTTGCTCCTGAAGAAGAAAAAGAAGAAGAGGACTGTGCTGTTCAACACTGGGCACAGACTCGAGAATACACTGCAGAATGAAGCTGATAGGACTACTCCATCTGTGGGGGAAGGCAGTCACCAAGGGAGAGAGGTCCCTAGTCCTGTGGTCTCTGACACCGAGACAAACTTCAATGATGAACAGTACCCTCCTGCTGAGGACCGGTACAAACAGCTGGAGGACAGGTTAAATTCTATGGAGATTCAACGTGTGCCTGGGTTGGATTTTAGAGACTTGGGGTTATCCTCTGGGGTGGTGATCCCACACAAGTTCAAGGCGCCTGCCTTTGTGAAGTATGATGGGGCTTCCTGTCCTAAAATGCATCTCCGCTCTTATGTAAGGAGGATCCAGCCTTACACCGCAGACAAGAACTTATGGATCCATTTCTTCCAGGAGAGTCTTTCAGGGACTCATCTCGAATGGTTCTATCAGCTGGATGGAACCAACATTCGTAACTGGGAGGATTTGGCTACTGCTTTTTACAAGCAGTATCAATATAATTCCGACCTCGCTCCCACGCGTACCCAACTCCAGGGTATGTCACTGGGAACGGGTGAAGGTTTTAAGGAGTACGCACAAAAATGGAGAGACCTGGCTGGCAGGGTGCAGCCACCGTTGACGGATCATGAACTAGTGGACATGTTCTTGGGGACCCTATCTGGTCCATTCTTCAACCATCTCATTGGTAATTCCTCTGCTGGGTTTACTGACCTGATCCTGACTGGTGAAAGGATCGAAGCTGGTATAAAATCGGGAAAGATACAGAAAGGTGCATCCTCAAGTACTGAAAAGAAGCCCTTCAAGAAGGAGGCTAGTGTTGTGTATGGTCCCAGGAGGCAGAACAAACCGGAACGCCGCCAAGCTGTCAATGCGGTGGTTATTTCTAAGCCTGCTGCTGCTCCTCAGCAGTACAACCAGCCAAGAGTTGAAAGGCCCAAAAGACAGTGTACTCGGCTCAACATGACTCTCTCTCAGATATTGCCGCAAGTGTTATCAACCAGCCTGGTAACTGTCAAGGAAGCTCCGAAGGTGGTAAACACAGCATCTCCGAAGTACAACCCCAACGCCCGTTGCGCTTATCACTCTGATAGCCCGGGACATTCTACTGATGATTGTTGGGCCCTAAGGAATAAGGTTCAGGACCTTATTGATGCCAAGGAAATACAGTTCGAGGCGCTCGAAAGGCCAAATGATGTGACCGCTCCCATGCCCCAGCATGGAGTGAACGCTGTTGAGGAGGATCTGTATGTAGCTTCTGTGGATGATGTTACTACTCCGCTGCTGACCATCAAGAGAAACCTGTTGCTAGCCGGTTTATTTCCGGGATATAGTAAAGGTTGCCATCTATGTGCTACTTCACATGCTGGTTGTCCTTTGCTGAAGTCAGGCGTCCAAAACCTGATGAATAACAAAGAGATCTTATTCAAGAAGATTGCTATTCCTGCTGTTCCTGTTGAAGAAGTTTCAATTGTCACCATTTTCAACAACCCTTCCAAGACTCCTTCAAAGAAGCCTATCAAAATTATGCCTGTTCACAAGATTGCTCCTATAACCATTACTGTTCCAGGGCCTATCCCCTACAAGTCTGATAAAGCTGTCCCGTGGCACTATGGGGCAGATGTTTATGTTCTGGGAGTGAAACAAGAGTTCAATACTAGTACCGGTGTCACCAACATCACCAAGCCTGCTAAGGTCACTCGTAGTGGAAGACTGTTCTCACCAGACATTGCACCTCCAGCCGTTCAGAGGCCTCTTGTCATCACACCTGCCAGTGTGCCTGTTTCCCCTCCTGATCAAGTTTCTACCCCTGCTGCCGAGTCATCTGACGCTCGGGGTAAGGGGATTGCTACTGATGTGCCTGCCCGGACGGAGGCACCGAAGACCACTGTTGAGGCTTCCAAGCAAGAGATGGAAGAGATCCTCAAAATTATTAAGAAGAGTGATTTCAACGTCGTTGAACAGCTGGGGCACACCCCCTCTAAAATCTCCATGCTATCACTGTTGCTGTGTTCAGAGGCCCATGCCAAGGCCCCGATTGCTTTCCTGAAGACGGCCCACATACCACAAGAAACGTCTGCTGATCAATTCACCGACTGTGTGGCCAACTTAACTGCTGATAATGGTCTGGGTTTTTCTGACGCTGATCTGACGGCCAAGGGGAAAAACCATAATGATGCCCTGCATGTCTCCATTGAATGCAGGGGCACTACTCTTGCTCATGTGCTGGTTGACACTGGTTCTTCACTAAACGTGCTACCCAAGAAAGCTCTAGACAGGCTGGACTGTGAGGGTTTAGAGCTCAAACCAAGTAACATTGTTGTCCGGGCCTTTGACGGGTCCAAAAGGATGGTACATGGTGAGGTTGACCTCCCAATCAGGGTTGGTTCACAAGTCTTTGATTCAAAATTCTATGTGATGGATATTCGACCGTCCTACTCTTGTTTGCTGGGTCGTCCTTGGATCCATAAGGCAGGAGCTGTGACCTCCACGTTACATCAGAAGCTCAAGTACCCGGTCAGGGGGAAGATCGTAACAGTGCAAGGGGAAGAGGAATACATGGTCAGCCACCTCAACTCGTCCCGATACGTAGAAATGGATGGGGAGTTCATTGAGACCCCCTTTCAACACTTTGAAGAGGTGCCTCAGACATTGGCAGCAGCAGAGACAGTGACTGAAGAGGGTTCTCCTTTAAAGATGGCTTCCTTGAAGGATGCCCAGGCTGTGATTGAGAAGGGTGAGTGTGCAAACTAGGGCAGGCTTCCTGATTTCACTCCAAAGACTGACAAATTTGGCTTGGGTTTCACTGCAGAAGCTCAGAAGGCTGTGCGCAAGGCAAGGATTGGAAGACCTCCTGTGCTCATCACCAACCCGGGAGTGAATGCTATTGAGGACGAAGCGGACGAATCTGAATTCAACAGCTGGATCTACCCGACGACCAACGGTGGACCTAGCAACTGGACTGCAAAAGACTTTACACCTATTACTTTTGTCACCCAGTAATGAACTCTTTTGTTTTAAAGTTGTAACAAACAATATTACTAAACTTTATGGCCCGGTGTCTTACCCGGGGCACCGTGGCTTCATTTGTGAAGGGCTTGTTATTTGTCACTTTCATATATCATGAATAAAAGCATTGGACGTTTTTCACATTTCGAATCTTGCGCTCCCTTTTCTTTCTTTATATATTGCAAAACATCTATATTTACACACACTCACTCATACAGGTTTCAATCCACTCTGGATCTTACTGGTAACGACTCTGCTACTGCCAGTTATGACTTCGAAAATCTGATCAACTTAGCCGAAGACGAAGGTGAAGATGATTGCGAAGTGCCTGGTGAGCTTGCAAGACTGCTACTCCAGGAAGAGAGGGCCATTCAGCCACATGAAGAGCCAGTGGAAACGATAAATCTGGGTACTGAGACAGGCAGAAAGGAAGTCAAGATTGGTGCCAATCTGGAGCTCAACGTGAAACAACGGTTGATTCAGATGCTTCATGATTATGTGGAAATCTTTGCCTGGTCTTACGAAGACATGCCTGGATTGGATACTGACGTCGTGGTTCATCACCTGCCTACCAAGGAAGGTTGCCCTCCGGTTAAACAGAAGGTCCGTCGTATGCGTCCAGAGATGTCCGAGAAAATCAAAGTTGAGGTTATGAAACAATTCGATGCTGGTTTTCTTGCAGTAACTTCTTACCCTTAGTGGGTTGCCAACGTGGTCCCGGTGCCAAAGAAAGATGGTAAGGTCCGAATGTGTGTTGATTACAGGGATTTGAACAGGGCGAGCCCTAAGGATGATTTCCCTCTACCTCACATCGACGTTCTGGTTGACAATACTGCTCAGCATAAGGTATTCTCCTTTATGGACGGGTTCTCCGGTTATAATCAAATCAAGATGGCTCCTGAAGACATGGAGAAGACCACTTTTGTTACTCAGTGGGGCACCTTTTGCTACAAGGTCATGCCTTTTGGATTGAAAAATGCTGGGGAAACCTACCAACGTGCCATGGTTGCGTTATTTCATGACATGATCCACCATGAGATTGAAGTATACGTCGATGATATGATTGCAAGGTCTCAAACTGAGGAGGAACACCTTGACCATCTGCAGAAACTGTTTGACCGTTTGAAGTTGTACAAGCTGAGATTGAACCCAAACAAATATACCTTCGGGGTAAGATCTGGAAAATTGCTAGGCTTCGTCGTAAGCGACAAAGGTATTCAAGTGGACCCTGCCAAGGTTAAAGCCATACAAGAGATGCCAGTTCCCAAGACAGAGAAAGAAGTCAGAGGCTTTCTAGGACGTCTGAATTACATTGCCCGATTCATCTCACATCTAACTGCTACCTGTGAACCAATCTTCAAGCTACTGAAGAAAGATCAAGTAGTACGTTGGAACGATGAATGCCAGGCCGCTTTCGAAAGAATCAAAGAGTATCTCCAAAAACCACCCATTCTTATGCCACCGGTTGAAGGGAGACCTCTGATCTTATACTTGACAGTACTTGACAACTCAATGGGGTGTGTGTTGGGGCAGCATGACGAGTCTGGCCGAAAAGAGCATGTTATTTATTACCTTAGCAAAAAGTTTACCGACTGTGAGACCCGATACTCACTGCTCGAGAAAACTTGCTGCGCTTTGGTATGGGCTGCTCGCCGGCTGAGACAGTATATGTTGAGTCACACTACTTTGTTGATTTCAAAAATGGATCCAATCAAGTACATATTCGGAAATCCTGCCTTGTCCAGAAGAATAGCAAGATGGCAAATGATCTTGATAGAATACGACATCCAATACACGACTCAAAAAGCAATCAAGGGAAGTGTGTTGGCAGACCATTTGGCACACCAGGCAGTAGACGACTACCAGTCCATGAACTTTGAATTTCCCGACGAGAATATCATGGTAGTGACTGATTGTGAAGTACCTGGACCAGATGAAGGACCTGAGGAAGGATCCCGATGGTCTATGCACTTTGACGGAGCCTCAAACGCTTTGGGTAACGGTATTGGCGCTGTAATCATATCCCCAAAGGGCACTCAAACTCCACTCACTGCCCGACTATGTTTCAACTGCACCAACAACATGGCGGAGTATGAGGCATGCATCATGGGTCTTCAAGCTGCGATTGACTTAAGGATCAAGTTTCTGAGTGTCTTTGGAGATTCCGCTCTCGTGATCAATCAGATCAAAGGCGAGTGGGATACGAAACACCCAAACCTTATTCCTTACAAAGAGTATGTGTTGACGTTGATTCCCCACTTCACGGAGATAACCTTTGAACACTTCCCAAGAGAGGAGAATCAACTGGAGGACGTGCTGGCTACGATGTCTTCCATGTTCAAAGTCAAATGGGATAATGAGGCTCCCCGGATCATTATCTAGAAACTGGATGAACCTGCACATTGTTGTGACCTTGAGGCTGAAGAGGTAACCGAAAAACCCTGGTATCATGAAGTGAAGAGGTACCTTGAAGCTCAAGAATATCCTGAAGGTGCATCCATCAACGACAAAAAGTTCCTGAGAAGGTTCGCAGCAAAGTTCTTCCTCAGCAATGGCATTCTATATAAGCGAAACCATGATTCAACCCTACTGCATTGTGTGGATAAGACTGAAGCAGAAAAGATCATGGCAGAACTACATGAAGGTACCTTCGGAACGCATTCCAGTGGACATACCATGGCAAAGAAAATCCTTCGGGCAGGATACTTCTGGTCCACAATGGAAGCTGACTGTTACCAACATTCTCGGACATGTCATAAATGCCAGATATATGCTGATAAGGTGCACGTTCCTCCAGTGCCTCTGAATATCTTGACAACACATTGGCCTTTTACAATGTGGGGCATTGATATGATCAGTGAGATCAGACCTACAACATCCAACGGGCATCGCTTCATCCTGGTAGCGATTGATTACTTCACAAAGTGGGTTGAGGCAGCTTCCTACGCTACGGTAACCAAGAACGTCGTGGCACGGTTTATTCGGCATAACCTGATCTGTCGATACGGCGTCCCGGAAAGGATCATTACGGACAATGGTACCAATCTTAATAACAAGATGATTACTGAGCTCTGCGAGCAATTCAAGATACAGCACCACAACTCTTCTCCCTACCGACCGAAGATGAATGGGGCTGTAGAAGCAGCGAATAAGAATATCAAGAAGATTGTGCGGAAGATGACAGTGACCTACAAAGATTGGCACGAGATGTTATCGTTTGCTCTTCATGGGTACCGTACCTCAGCAAGGATGTCAACCGGGGCAACACCCTTTTCCTTGGTCTATGGCATGGAGGCAGTCTTGCCTATTGAAGTCCAGATACCCTCTCTCCGGATAATGAAGGATGCAGGTTTGAGTGAAGATGACTGGATCCAGACCCGGCTTGATCAACTAAATCTAATCGACGAAAAGAGACTCACTGCTATTTGTCATGGTCAAACGTACCAAAAACGGATGATCAGGGCATTTAACAAGAAAGTCAGACGCCAAGAGTATCAAGTCGGAGACCTGGTAATCAAGCGCATCATTCTTCCTCAGAGTGATCCCAGGGGCAAATGGACTCCTACGTACGAAGGGCCATTTATGGTTAAGCATGTCTTCTCAGGAGGAGCCATGATTCTAACCACCATGGACGGTGACGACCTTCCTCACCCCGCCAATGCAGACATAGTAAAAAGATACTACGCATAAACTAAAGACCCGCTAGGTTGACACACCTAGGCAAAAATAAGGGCTTCCCGGCGAACCAAAAGGGTTCGGGCAAAAATAAGGGATGAAACGAAAAAATCTGTACACCCGGCAAGTCGAAAACCTGAAAAGGAGGCTTGGGCAAAAATGGGTATCCCGGTGGACTGAAAACCCGAAAGGGCGGTCCAGGCAAAAGTTAGGGATAAAGCGTAATACTATGTCTCATTGGATCACCTTGCATCCAGAATCCGGTATCAACTGTCAGGTTCAGACGACATCAATCAGTCAGCTTCATCGTCAACTAAGCAACTAAGTGATGAGACGCTTGAAGACATAAAAGCGATAGCGGAGTTGGAACCCAGTGGGATTTTTCACATAACTTTTTGTTTTCCTTTGTACAAATTGTATAAACTCTACTCTATTTGGCGGCGTTCTCTTACTAGGACGTCAGCCTCTTGTACATTGTAGTTGTTTAGTTATTGGCTTGCATTTTTGGTAAAACCAGGTGTGTGTGTGAATGTCATGACTGATGTCATAACATTCTAGTTTAGTATGTACTGATTCATTAGGTACCTTTGCAGAAAAATATTGTCATACAGGTGCTGCTGTTTATAAGTGTGTATCTGAGCATTTTGCAAAAAGATCACATTTACCTAAATCAGTAGACAGGTTTTCAGATGTCATAACAAATGTTAAGACATCCTGTTCTGAACTAACAGTTATGCAGTTTGGGTAATTCTGAGTTTTTTCAGGATTATGACTCAGTCTTTCCAGAACAGAAAATGTCGTGGACTTGGGGTTAACCTAGCTCAACCCTAACCTGGTTGATAAAGTCTTGTGACCTAGTCTTAAGGTCAAACAGAATTAACCCTAGCTTTTTGTGGAAACCCTAACTGAAGATGCAGCTGCTATATATTCAACAGAGCTGCTGTTTTGGAATGAATCCCTTTTTGACAGAAGATCATTTAGAAGCTGTATAGTTTTAACTATTGTAATCCAAGCAATTATCATTGTGATAAGTGACTTGGAATAGGTTTTAATTGTAAGGGTTGTGTATCACTCAAAGCTTTGAAGCAAGAGTGTTTGTATGTCTCTTGACTAAAGCTTTGAAGCAAAGTCAAGTTAGGTTTGTGTATCACTCAAAGCTGTGAAGCAAGAGTGTTTGTGTTGCTTGATTAAAAAGTTGTGAAGCATAATCAAGTGTATGTTTTGAAGAGTGTCTTCATCAATTCATTAGTCAAATTGTTTTATGTATCACTGCTGTGATTGAGGGGGAGTGAGTAGGAACTCAGGTTTAAGTTGTACTTAGATTGAAGTTGCATTGGGTAGGTCTTAAGTGAAGGAGATAAACTGGTTGGTTTATTCCTGAATTAATATCTCGTATAGTGGATTTCCTCCCTGGCTTGGTAGCCCCCAGAGTAGGTGTTGTTGCACACTGAACTGGGTAAACAATTGACTGTGTTCTTTACTGTTTTTGTATTTACTGTCTTATAGAAAGTCATATACGGTGTCATAACATTGAACGTGACATTGAGTATCTGCAGCCAGAATTTCAATTGGCATCAGAGCAGGCACCCTGCCTGTATTACTGGGTGAGATCTAGGGATATCACTTTCTGGCACTATGGACAAAGAAGGAGTTTTTGGAAATAGACCACCCATTCTGGATGGAACAAATTATGACTACTGGAAACCTCATATGATTGCCTTCTTAAAATCTCTGGACAAAAAGGCTTGGAGAGCTGCTGACAAAGGATGGATCCATCCCACCATAACTGAGAAAGATGGGACAATCAGTCTGAAGCCTGAGGAAGATTGGAGTAAAGAAGAAGATGAGTTAGCCCTGGGAAATTCCAAAGCTTTAAATGCCTTGTTCAATGGAATTGATAGAAACATATTCAGACTAGTACATCAATATGAACTGGCCAAGGAAGTTTGGGACACTCTCAAAACTACCCATGAGGGCAGTTCCAAAGTAAAAATGTCAAGACTTCAGATGTTGACTACCAAGTTTGAGAATCTAAAAATGATGGAAGATGAAACCATTCATGAGTTTCACATGAACATCTTGGAGATTGCCAACACCTCAGGAGCACTGGGAGAAAAGATGTCAGAAGAAAAATTGGTGAGAAAGATTCTCAGATCCTTGCCTAAAAGATTTGCAATGAAGGTAACTGCCATAGAGGAAGCCCAGGACATCAGCAAGTTGAAAGTGGATGAACTTATTGGGTCTCTTCGGACTTTTGAGATGGGGATCACTGAAAATGGTGACAAGAAGAACAAGAGCATAGCACTTGTATCCAACACTGATGTTGAAAACAAGGAGGATGAAGAAGAAAATATTTCAGAAGCTATAGCCATGCTTGGAAGACAATTCAACAAACTCATCAAAATAATAGATCCAAAGTCAAGGTCTAATGTTCATAACATTCCCTCTGACATTGACAGTTCCAGCAGAAGACCAAGGTCAGAAGAAAAGGGAAATCAAGGCAGAGGAATTCAATGCCATGGTTGTGAAGGATATGGGCATATTCGAGCTGAATGTCCTACCTTTCTTAAGAAACAAAAGAAAGGAATGACTGTTACTTGGTATGACTGTGATTCAGAAAGTAATTCTGAAGAAGAATCTGCCAAACTAGTTACTGCTTTAACTGGTGTTTGTACCTCTGAAAGTGACACTAGTGATGAAGAAGTGACATTTGAATAACTGGCTGATACCTACAAGAAATTGTGTATCAGAAGTGCTGAAGTCTGTGTGCAGAATGAGAAACAATCAAAACTCATCATAAAGCTGGAGGCTGAAAAAAGGGCAGACCTTGAAACTATAAGTCATCTAGAAGAGGAAGTTCAATTGCTGAACTCACAACTGAACCAAATGACCAAATCTGTCAAGATGCTGACTAATGGAACAGACAAATTGGAAGAGATTCTTCAAGTTGGACAAAATGTGGGAAACAAATCTGGACTAGGATTTGTGGAAGCCAAGAAATCTGGTACAGACAAGAAGATCAGGCCTGTTAAACAAATGTCAAAGCAGATGTCTCAACACAACTCTCAACATCAGAAACAAAGATATATGAAGAAAAAGTACCAAAGATGGAGATGTCATCATTGTGGGAGGTATGGCCACATAAAGCCCTTCTGCTTCAAATTACATGGTTACCCTAATCAAAACTCAGGTGTTAAACCTAAGTAAAAAAGGGTACCACATACTCCTCAATGGAAGAAAAAGGCTATTGCCCTGATAGCCCACACTTCCCTGAGAGTCTCTGCAAGGGAAGGCTGGTACTTTGACAGTGGGTGCTCTAAGCACATGACTGGAATAAAGAACATTCTCAATCATGTTAAACCTCACACCACTAGTTATGTGACCTTTGGAGATGGTGCTAAAGGTGAAATCAAAGGAGTTGGTAATTTGGACTGCCCTGAAGTTCCAAATCTAAATGAAGTTCTATTGGTAAAAGGCCTGACTGCTAATCTTATTAGTATCAGTCAATTGTGTGATCTAGGATTCAAGGTCATCTTCTCAAAATCTGAATGTCTAGTAATTAATGAAAAACTAGAAGTGGTAATGAAAGGAATCAGATCTAAAGATAACTGTTACTTGTGGCAGCCTGAGAACACTAATAACTCCACTATGTGTTCCATTACCAAAGAAGAAAAAGAGATGAAACTGTGGCACCATAAGCTTGGCCATCTTCGTCTAAGAAGAATGAAAAGAACTATCTCTATGGAAGCAGTCAGAAGGATTCCAAGACTGCAAATTGATAAAAGGAGGGTTTGTGGTGAACTTCAGATTGAAAGGCTTGGTAAAAAGAGACATGTCTATGATGTGGTGAATAAACTTGAAGAAGGATGTGTGGTCAGAACCAGAAGTAATCATGACAAAAAATTTGGAAACAACAAGTTTAATAAATTCTGTTTTCCAAAAAAAAAATGAGTCATGAAGTCTCCTCTCCTATAACTCATCATCAAAATGGAGTTGACAAAAAGAAAAATAGGAACATACAGGAATCTGCCAGAGCTATGATTCATGTCAAAAGAATGCCTTCCCAACTCTGTGCTGAAATAGTTGCAGCTGGTAGTAGCTGTTCTCAAAATATCTGGACAAAAGAGATGCTCACTGAGTATAATGTCTCACAAGATGTTGTGACATTGTATTGTGACAATCTGAATACAATCAATATTTCCAAGAACCCTATTCAGCATAGCAGGACCAAGCACACTGACCTTGTAGAGAAGAAGACAATTAAACTGGAACATGGTGTCATCAAGCTTCAGCTAGCTGATTCTTCTACCAAGGCTCTTGTTGGAAATCAACTTGAAAACTTGAAGGGCAAGATGGGTATTTGCCAACATGAAAAATTATAGCAATTAATTTTGCTTAAAACAAGGGTTGAAGGAGTTATTTGTGTTGAGTCTATTTTTAGTAGGTTAATCATATGTCTTTCCAACTCCTTCAAATTTGTTAGACTCTCATTTGCCTCCTACCTCTCTCGTCTTTGCAACCTATTCCTTTCTCTCAATCAAAGTTTTCGCTCAAATTGCTACTGGTGCTCTAAGTCAATCAAAATGTCTCAAACATCATCTTCAACCAAGGCGACCACTTCATCTTCATCATCTGACCAAGATTCTCGAGCAATCACCACATGCATAGATTCTGATGTCCTGGAGATCACCCCTCTCAGAGAAATGGCAACTGACCCCTCCAAAGTCAAAAAGATGAGAACTAGGCATGCAGGAAGAGCTCAAGCTACTGCCTCTGGTAATCCTTCTCATCCTTCTTCCTTTGTTCCAAATAGGGAAGGATCAGTTCAAGTTCATCAAGCAATTGCTAGGCTTGTGACAAGTATACTAAGCGGAAACCAATCTGTACCGGGGATTTCTGTCCCATTAAATCAATCAGCAAGCCCAAATGTGGATGTCTCTGAGAATGTAGATGTCTTTGAGAATGTTGTGACACAAAATGACAACATTCAGAACCCTTCAGAAAAGACTGCTGATCCACCTATCATTGATGTGGATGAGGAATACTCAGACAATGATCTGATTGCTAATGTAAACCCTAGCATAGCTAGGAGAATGATGAAAAGAAAGGGTAATCAGAATGATGCAAAATGTATGTCCAAAGATAAACCTGCTGTTAAGAAATCCAAGGCTAAAGGCAAGGCTGGGGTAGAATCTGTGAAAACTGGTCAGTCCAAAGGGAAGGTGAAAGCCCAGGTGTATACTGGTAGACAACCAATGACAAAGAAGAGAAAAGAACCTGAATCTTCTGATTCTGATGAGGAATCAGAGTTTGAGATTGATGCTGAAGAAATTCCTATCAGAAGGAAACTGCCCTCCAGCAAAATTGCTAGAGTTCCTGAAGTCCCAACAGACAACATCTCTTTTCACCATCCTGACAATGCAAACTGATGGAAGTATGTTTGCTTGAAGAGAATAGCTTTAGAAAGAGAGCTAAACAATGATGCCATGGAGTGCAAGGACATCATGGACCTTATTAAGAATGCTGGACTGATGAAGACAATGATAAAATTTACCAAGTGTTATGAAAATCTGGTCAAGGAGTTCATAGTTAACTTGTCTAATGAATGTGCTGATGGAAGGTCAGCTGACTTTGAAAGTGTTTATGTTAGAGGAAGAAAGGTTAATTTCTCTCCATCAGAAATTAACAAATTTCTTGGAAGATCAAATGAGGATTGTCCTGATCTGGAAGTCACTGACAATGAAGTTTGTCAAACCATCACAGCAAGACAAGTGAAGTGCTGGCCCTTGAAAGGCAAGCTGAATGCCAGCAAACTTAGCATGAAATTTGCCATCCTGCACAAGATTGGTGCAGCCAACTGGGTCCCTACAAACCATAAATCAACTATCTCCACAGGATTGGGGAGATTTATTTATACTGTGGGAACCAAGACTGCTTTTGACTATGGCAGGTATATTTTTGAACAAACTTTAAAACATGTTGGTAGTTATGCTGTCAAAGGCCCAATTGCCTTTCCCTCCCTCCTTTGTGGAATTATCCTTGCACAATACCCTGATATCCTGGTGGCAAGAGATACTGCTTGCAAAAGAGCTCCTTCTCTTGGGTTACACTACAAGCTGTTTCAGGGATCTCATGCTCCTGATATTGTCATAACATCAGCTGAGACATCTTCTGTGAAGACTCAGTCCAAAACATCTGATGTTATAGCTGTATTGAAAGAGACCTGCAAAGAGCTGGAAGCTAGGAAAAAGTCCCTAGAAAACCTAATTGCCAGGTTAGAAAAGAAGGAAGTTGAAGGAAACAGAAGGGAAGAGGGTGTAGAAGCTGAAGATCATCTCAATACTGAAGAAACTAGCTCCCCTGAGTCTGATGACAATGCTTAAAGGTTGGTGGAGTTGCTGATTGGTGGAGTTGATGCTGGTCCCTGGTGGAGTTTGCAAAGTGTGTTCAGTTTTTTGTCTTGTTATGTAACTTTTTCTGGATGACTGTATAAATTTTAAGAACTTGTATCTTTGGCCCATTTGTGGCTAAAGAGGGGGAGATATATTTTGGTTCTTAATTAGACATTCTATTTTTCTGCAGTCATTTCTTTCTGCTGCTATCTATCTCTGATTGCTTAGGGTCTTTAGCCAAAAATCTGCCAAAGGGGGAGTTTGTAGTTGTTTAGTTATTGGCTTGCATTTTTGGTAAAACCAGGTGTGTGTGTGAATGTCATGACTGATGTCATAACATTCTAATTTAGTATGTACTGATTCATTAGGTACCTTTGCAGAAAAATATTGTCATACAGGTGCTGCTGTTTATAAGTGTGTATCTGAGCATTTTGCAAAAAGATCACATTTACCTAAATCAGTAGACAGGTTTTCAGATGTCATAACAAATGTTAAGACATCCTGTTCTGAACTAACAGTTATGCAGTTTGGGTAATTCTGAGTTTTTTCAGGATTATGACTCAGTCTTTCCAGAATAGAAAATGTCGTGGACTTGGGGTTAACCTAGCTCAACCCTAACCTGGTTGATAAAGTCCTGTGACCTAGTCTTAAGGTCAAACGAAATTAACCCTAGATTTTTGTGGAAACCCTAACTGAAGATGCAGCTGCTATATATTCAACAGAGCTGCTGTTTTGGAATTAATCCCTTTTTGACAGAAGATCATTTAGAAGCTGTATAGTTTTAACTATTGTAATCCAAGCAATTATCATTGTGATAAGTGACTTGGAATAGGTTTTAATTGTAAGGGTTGTGTATCACTCAAAGCTTTGAAGCAAGAGTGTTTGTATGTCTCTTGACTAAAGCTTTGAAGCAAAGTCAAGTTAGGTTTGTGTATCACTCAAAGCTGTGAAGCAAGAGTGTTTGTGTTGCTTGATTAAAAAGTTGTGAAGCATAATCAAGTGTATGTTTTGAAGAGTGTCTTCATCAATTCATTAGTCAAATTGTTTTATGTATCACTGCTGTGATTGAGGGGGAGTGAGTAGGAACTCAGGTTTAAGTTGTACTTAGATTGAAGTTGCATTGGGTAGGTCTTAAGTGAAGGAGATAAACTGGTTGGTTTATTCCTGAATTAATATCTCTTATAGTGGATTTCCTCCCTGACTTGGTAGCCCCCAGAGTAGGTGTTGTTGCACACTGAACTGGGTAAACAATTGACTGTGTTCTTTACTGTTTTTGTATTTACTGTCTTATAGAAAGTCAGATACGGTGTCATAACATTGAACGTGACATTGAGTATCTGCAGCCAGAATTTCATACATAAACGCCTATTTACAGGCAAATTCAAAAATCAATACAAATTCACTTTCCAGACAAATTGTCAACTGTTTTTCTTTTTCTGTTTTGTCTTGCGAAGAACGTCCAATGTTCATTTTTGATATATGCCTTTGACACTAATTGCTAATCACAAATATTTGCATACGAAACAAAGGACTAATTACAGGTGATATTAGAAACAGGGGCAATAATGAGTTGTCTAAGCGGTCTGGTTGCTCCGTCCACCAAGGTACCAAGGTAAGTTCAGCTGAAGAATGTAACCAAGATACCTTCACTCCCCGCAGAGTAAGACCAATCAACAACTCTCCTCAAGCAGAGTTGGTCTCCCATAAGCCCTAAAAAGGCACGGTATCTCCAGCAAGTCAGCGACACTCTCCCCAAGCAGAGTTAGCCTACAGTCAGCCTTATGGAAGTTGGGTATCCCCAGAAGATCCCAATATTCCCCAGCGGAGTATACAAATGTTCCTAAGCAAGCATCCCCGGCAGTCTTAATATAAGATTGTTCCCCGGTGGAATACAAGACACCCTTGTGGAGCCACTTCCCAGTGCAGTCCAAAGTCTCCCCAGGAAAGTTGAATCAATCTCCCCAGTAGGAAGCTTATCCCCAGTAGATTCTGGAAGCTTATCCCATGCAGAGTACGAACGTCTCTCCCCGGTTTTATTCAAAGGTTATTCTCCACCAGAGCTTATAACTGGGTTATCCTCAGCTAATTACAACGGAAATATCGTCCTCGGCGAAGTTCTTCCTATCCCCCAGCGGAGTTCATCAAATCTTCCAACAAAGCTCATCAACAGTATCCCCATCGGAGTTATCATCAAATTCTCAGCGAAGTATCTCTTCCTACAGAGTGATTCCCCGCAGAGTAATCTCTTCATCAAGTTTATTCCCCAAACGGAGTCATCTTCTCCTACCGGTTCATCCTTGCAATCATCATCCCCAGCGGAAATAAAGAACTCTACTCTTCAAACATCAGCCCAGGATTCAGCTTCCCGGCATTCGTCAAGGATTTATTTTCCTAGACGAAAATACATTCATAAACATTACATTTCATACATCCTACCTACATACACAATGCATGCACATACGCATCATAACACATTATCTCATTTATTCTTGAAAAACATCATGACATCATGCATTTCATACATCATGACATTGCATACAACTGATGTTTTGCCTTTTCAGGGAAAAGGTCAATCCAAAGATAATTGCTACCAACTGTCGCATTTCCAGATTCGATACCTGTATCTAGCCAGGGCATATCTATGAGCGACTATTTCCAGATTCGATTCCTGTATCCAGCCAGGGCACGTCTGAAGAGTTTGAAGATTCGATTCCTGCATCCAGCCAGGGCATATCTGTTGACGACTAATTCCAGATTCGATTCCTGTATCCAGCCAGGGCACGTCTGAAGAGTTTGAAGATTCGATTCCTGTATCCAGCCAGGGCATATCTGTTGACGACTAATTCCAGATTCGATTCCTATATCCAGCCAGGGCACGTCTGAAGAGTTCGAAGATTCGATTCCTGTATCCAGCCAGGGCATATCTGTTGATGACTATTTCCAGATTCGATTCCTGTATCCAGCCAGGTCACGTCTGAAGAGTTTGAAGATTCGATTCCTGTATCCAGCCAGGGCATATCTGTTGACGACTATTTCCAAATTCGATTCCTGTATCCAGCCAGGGCACGTCTGAAGAGTTTGAAGATTCGATTCCTGTATCCAGCCAGGGCATATCTGTTGACGACTATTTCCAGATTCGATTCCTGTATCCAGCCAGGGCACGTCTGAAGAGTTTGAAGATTCGATTACTGTATCCAGCCAGGGCATATCTGTTGACGACTAAATTCCAAATTCGATTCCTGTATCAAGCCAGGGCACGTCTGAAGAGTTTGAAGATTCGATTCCTGTATCCAGCCAGGGCATATCTGTTGACGACTAAATTCCAGATTCGATTCCTGTATCCATCCAGGGCACGTCTGAAGAGTTTGAAGATTTGATTCCTGTATCCAGCCATGGTATATCTGTTGACGACTATTTCCAGATTCGATTCCTCTATCCAGCCAGGGCACGTCTGAAGAATTCCAGATTCGATTCCTATATCCAGCCAGGGCATATCTGTTGACGACTAATTCCAGATTCGATTCCTGTATCCAGCCAGGGCACGTCTGAAGAGTTTGAAGATTCAATTCCTGTATCTAGCCAGGGCATATCTGTTGACGAATATTTCCAGATTCGATTCCTGTATCCAGCCAGGGCACGTCTGAAGAGTTTGAAGATTTGATTCCTGTATCCAGCCAGGGCATATCTGTTGACGACTATTTCCAGATTCGATCCCTGTATCTAGCCAGGGCACGTCTGAAGAGTTTGAAGATTCGATTCCTGTATCCAGCCAGGGCATATCTGTTGATGACTATTTCCAGATTCGATCCCTGTATCCAACCAGGGAACGTCTGAAGAGTTTGAAGATTCGATTCCTGTATCCAGCCAGGGCATATCTGTTGACGACTATTTCCAGATTCGATTCCTGTATCCAGCCAGGGCACGTTTGAAGAGTTTGAAGATTCGATTCCTGTATCCAGCCAGGGCATATCTGTTGACGACTATTTCCAGATTCGATTCCTGTATCCAGCCAGGGCACGTCTGAAGAGTTTGAAGATTCGATTCCTGTATCCAGCCAGGGCACATCTGTGAGCAACCAATTGTAGATTCGACACCTGTATCCAGCCAGGGCATATCTGCATGAAGAGTTTGAAGATCAACCCCTGTAACAGGCCAGGTAATTATCTTTCTTTCTCAGGTACGCAAGTTCTTGCTAAGGAATCTCTTACGCGATCGACACCTAGATGGCATCTATAAGCCCATCCTCCCATTACAGTTCCAAATGGCATCTATAAGCCCATTACCGACAAGGTTCTGTCACATCTCCAGATGGAATCTATAAGCCCATCCTCCTATCCACCATCTCTCCAAATGGCATCTGTAAGCCCATTCCCGCTGTCACACTGCTGATACTCTACTATGTGAGTGCAAATTTCTGGGTACTCTAGTGTTCAATCATCTTCCACCCTCGGATCACGAAAGGCACACAAGCCAATCTACATCCTCAGGTCTAAGAAGATTGAACAGGGGCAACTGTTGTACCCCAAAATTTGCCCTCCCATATTCTTCAAAGTTTTGACAAGCATCACCTCAAATGGTTCAAAGTTTACTCAAGGGCTACACAGCCAAGCACCCTCCTAAGCCAGTCAAATTAGGGTTTTGGTTCTTGCAAATAAGTTGAGGTTTTCAAGGGCTCAATCAAGTCACATATGCTCTTATACATTGTCAAGCTCATACATGTCAAGTTTCAAGGCTCACAAGGTCAAGTTGCACAGTCAAAAACCCTAATTGCTTCACAATCAACTGTAGGGGCAAAATGGTCATTTGGCAGTCAAAAGTCAAAATTTTTGGTCAACATCTTATTTTGAAGCCACAATCATCATTTGATCAAGTCTTGATCATGATTTCACAAGAATGGCTCAAAAATCATCAAGGTGTCAAAAGTTTCTATTTTTGGACAGCTGAAAAGTCAACTGTAACTTGACCAAGGCATAACTTTTTCATGGTTCATCATAAAAATCCCATCCAATTCTCATTTTGAAGGGGAGGACATTTACTACAACTCATCTTCACATTCCAAGTCCAAGAAATGCTCTCACAAAAAGTTATCAATTTCAACATTATAGGTCATTTTCAAAAGTCAACAAAAAGGCATTTTAAGTCAAAGACCATAACTTGAGATTGGTAAATCAAAATGACATGGGACCAAACGCATTGGTTAGAGGACTTCAAGACCTTTCCAAAATGTCCAAGAACATGTTCATATGATTAAAATTGAGCAAGATATGCATTGGAGAAGTTGGGAAATTTTTGTGAAATGGCCAAAGTCAACTATCCTTGAAACTTCATTTTTGACAAAAAGGGCCCACTTTTTCCACTTGGTTCAGCTTTTCCATGCCTCCCACGTGTCCCATGATTTATTTCAAGATTAAAAATTAATTTTTCTATTTTTATTTAATTTTATTTGATTTAATTCATTTTAAATCTTTAAAATTCAAATAAAAATCAAGAAGATTAATTAAGGGATATCTTTTGGTTTGAATAGCCTTGATGCATCATGAAACACATACCAATTTCGTGTACATCCTATTTCAAGCATGAAATTCAAATTTTGGACAAAAATGGCAAATGCTTTAATGGTGATAAAGAGGAAATCTCAAACTTCATTGCAAGGCTTAAAGGTCCATTATATTGATTGATTCTCATTGCTAGACATATATGCAAGCCTCCCACACATGATTGACGACTTAGAACTCTCTCAAATGGCCAAACAAATTTCCAAAATTCCAAGGAAAAGTGTGAAACTGAAAACCACTTTCCAGCATAATTCAAGCCTTCCTTTTTATCCAAATACACTCCCAGCATCCCCAGGAACCTTTTGCAAGCACAAACAAGTCCTCACACTCAAGAACTCATGCTACACAGTCACACGGTTCATCATTTTTTCTTATGATCTAAATTCATTTTGCACGCATCATTAACATATTTTGAACATTGATTTGTCTTTCTAACATTGCACTGAAGCTTTTGACATGATTTAATTGGAGTATGGTGCCTTAAAATGAAAACCACCATGGACGGATGCTAGGATTCCGAAGCTCTTAATTTAGGGTTTTTCTTATACTGTAAAATTAACCCTCCAAACACCCATGGTTGAAATCAGCAGGAGGAGACGAATCCAAAGCATACCTCGCGCCCTTTTTATATGAACTGAGCGCCTAGTCGCTATTTTTGACATTGGTATTTTGTGGGGGTTTAAAACCCCCGTTATTTGTCTGTGTTTTTGTTTCAGGAAGGAAGACGATGCTGAGGTGTCCATGCGTGTGTGGTTCATTCAAATCACGCGCGCTCTTTTTTATTTTTCCAGCATATAACGCATTTTTCTTATATAATATTTAGTGGCCATTATATTAACAGATGCGCATGAGTGGTGTAGCGGTTGGCCAGGTGCTTTGCAAGCGTTGGGACCTGGGTTCGATTCCCAGGTCCCCCCATAATTCCAATATTATTTTTTCAAATGCATTCTTGTGCAGATTCCCAAATGATGAGCACCATAAGCCTCACATCTCAGCCTGCCAAATGTCCATCAGTGCAAATCCAAGGGCCAAGCATGAGGACCATGGTGCTCTGGAGTCAACATGGGCGTAGGCAACCAGAAAGAGTCAACGTGGCTGAAGATTCAAATGGGCCTCAAATTCCAATCACACCCTCCATCTGGCCCAATACCCCCCATGGTTCTTGCATTTTTTCTTTTCTTTTCTTTTTTATTTACTAATTATATTTATTAACTGTTATTATTTAATTAACTCATAACTAATTTTTCACAATAAAATTCAATAAAACCAAAAAAAATACTTTATTAATTTAAGTAATTATTTTGTAAATAAACATTAATAAATTGAAATAGTTTAATTAGGTCAACTTTAATTTCTTTTTCTTTATAATCAAAATAATTTAGAATTAGGAATTTTAATTCTTTTATTTTATTTCATAAAAACATAAAAACATAAAAAATATTTTCTTTTAATAAATTAATTAATTAGTTTAATTATTAGTTATTAATTTCATTTAATCACAAAAAAGACAAAAAAAATTTAATTTCTTTTCTTAAAAGGGTCAAAACCCTTAAGACATTCCCGATTAATTTTTTATTCGCGCGCATTTATTTCATTTGATTATTATGTAATTGCTTTCCAGAATGTAATAGTAAATAGGTTTACCGCTTTATTTAATTTCTCATACTTATTTACCAAAACGGGTATTTGTATTTTTGGCAATGTATAGACCCGCGCCTTGTAATAGCATAGAATTTATATTTCCGCAATTTACTTTCCGCACCCCTAACTGTTAAATGCATGAAAGAATGTATGTAAATAAAAACAATTCGTAGCTCACAAATAACATATACAAGACAAACATAAACTGAAATTGAACACACAAAGCACATGCCACTCCTAGGGTACGCTTCACTCGTTGCCTCGAAATGTGGTCATCAAGTATAGGGTGTCTTAGAGGTCGCCCTTTGTCTAAAGATCCAGTTGCCTCAAAACGGTTGCCTCGGATAAGAGGATCTAGGACGTTAGGGTTACTTCTAAGTTGTCCTACCATTGCTTCGGTGACCACACTGTCCCGATAATCGAATTGACCCGAACACCTCCAACGATGGTGCTACCTACCTCTCAATGGTGGGATAGCACCATCTAAAGGACACTTACACAATTTAATTCCTTAGGGTAGGTAGATGACTCGTGGGTACTCGCTCTTTTCAAAAAACAAACAAAATACTTTTCACACCTTACACTTTCAAAAAGTTTTCAAACAATACTTCATACACTCTTGAGGACTGATACAAGAGTTACCTAGAAGTTTTCAAACGAACTTTTTTTCAAAACCCACACACACTTGAAAAGCAAACAAATTTTGAAAACATAAGAGCAAGTACCTAAGAGCCCGTGGATAACCACAGATAGAAAGGGTGCTAACACCTTCCCTTTCTATAAATCTACCTCCCGAACCGAGAAACATTCTCATAAGGAATTTTGCTGTGCTTTTGTCCTTTCCATGTTAGAGAACATAAAAGACGGTGGCGACTCTTGCTTACTGCGACATTTCGCGAAACCAGCTAAAAAACAGTCAGTTCTATTTCCACCGATCACACTACCCCCCAAACTCAAGAAAATATCTCAAAGGTATTTCCTATTCTTTTCACACTTTCCTTATTGGACAAAAAAAAGTCGGCGGCGACTCTTGTTATCCACAACAATTGCGATAAAACGCAAAACAACCAAGTCAGTTCTCCCACCGCATTACAGAACTGGCGACTCAGCTGGGGAATTACTTAAAAGTAAGGTTACCTTAGAGCTAGATCACATTTTAATTGCTTTCATTGTTTTATTTGTTTTCTTTACATTATGGGTCCTTGTTTGGGTTTGTGTTGATCCTCTACCTGGATCTGGGAACACCATTAGGTAAGTAGCAATAGATCGTAGAGACTATGCAGGGTATACTGACATGGTTGAAGCGATAGCTACGTTAGTGTGACACATTTGTTGGTACCGGTAGCCCTTGAGTCCAGTAAAGGAGAATACGGGGCCGTTGTGTGGTGTCATGAAGCACTAACTGACCTTAGAACCTTTAATTGAACAACTTCTCCATTAGGAAGTAGTGAGATAGCCGACTTTGGTGCAGTCTGAAGTTGGTTGATACTCGATGCTACACTCATTGAGATTGGACTTTCGAGATATTTAGGTCGCCAATAAAGAGGCTTATGCTGAAACAATGCCCGATGAAAAAAGATCAGTGATATTGAGATTCCCTAGAACCCGGTTACTTTCTAGGACAGGTTGAGCCAACTAAACTTCAAGAGGGTACTTATCAATGAAACCTCATGTAAGCCTAAACCTAAGGACTTGTTTGCTTTGCTTGTATATGATTAGTTGTACATAACATCATAACATCATGCCATTTTCAATAACCATTTCAAGGGTCTCAAGGGCCTATAATGCAGGGTTATACTGAATCAGACGTCTATCAATGGGCAAGAGGATTTATTTTACTCAAACCAAATGTTGTCAAAAGGCCAAAGAGTCAAGGGCTATAACCCACTTGACATGGCGAGCTTGATTCTCGTAGAAGGAAATTCAATGATACGAAGTTCATTAATCAAAGATGTAGTCAAAATTCAACTTCTGAGATTTTCTTGTGTTTACCCCGCAAGATCCTTGAAAACATTGTGTTTTACATATCATTCATGTCATTGCATAACAGGTATTCTCAAGACAGGTTTCTCATTTTCTCGATGTTTATTTCAGTAAGAAAATGGCTCTAGAGCAAACAGTTAAAGGTCTCCAAGCTCAGAACGCCCAGTTCCAACAAATGTTCCTGAACCTAGCAAAGGGGCAGGAAGATCTGAAAGCACTCTTCACCAAAGGGAGCAAGAAGAAGGCAAAGAAATGAGCTGGCATCCTAAACACGGGGAAGAGGTTTAAAGGGCCCGCAAAACAAGCCCAAGTTGAAGAAGATTCCTCCGAAGAGAATGAAAATCAAGATGAAAATGCTAGGAGCACCCGCGCTAGGGGTGGAAACAATCAAATCTCTAAAGACGTGGATTATTCCGACGAGTAATATCCGCTGGCCAATGACAGATATAAGCAACTAGGAGATAGACTGAAAGTTGTGGAGATCCAAGCTATTCCTGGCTTGGACTTTGAAGACTTGGGTTTGGTGCTCGGGGTAGTTATTCCCCATAAATTCAAGAATCCACTCTTTTCTAAGTACGACGGTGTCTCATGTCGAAAGCTTCATTTGAGGTCCTATGTTCGCAAAATACAACCGCATACCACGAACAAGAAGCTTTGGGTACACTTCTTTTAAGAGAGTCTATCTGGGACTCAGTTAGAATGGTTTTACCAGTTGGAGGGTTCTAACATTCATACCTGGGAAGATCTGGCCACTGCTTTCTACCGTCAATATCAGTACAACACTGATTTGGCACCGATTAGAGTTCAACTTCAAGGAATGACAATGGGCTCCAATGAAGGTTTTAAAGAATTAACCCAAAAGTGGAGAGACCTCACCGGAAGGGTTCAACCCCCTTTGTCTGACATGGAGTTGTTTGATATCTTTATGGGAACTTTGACAAGACCTTTCTTCAATCACCTAATCAGAAGCTCTTCAGCCGGGTTCACCGAGCTGATTCTAACTGGGGAACAAGTTGAAAATGGAATTAGAAGCGGAAAGATCCAAGTGGCTGCATTTTCCAATACTCAGAAGAAGCCATACAATGGGAAGAAAAGGTCCAATGTTGTGTATGGCCAAAAGGGTTGTAACAAGAGTAACCACGACCAATCTGTGGGGGCAGTCCTGATCTCTAATCCTACATTGGTGCGACAATAACAACAGGGAAATCAACGAAGGCAAGACAAGCCCAAGAGACAGTTTACTGAAATCAACATGCCGTTGTATTAAGCATTGCAACACATGTTAAGTATGAATCTAATTACGTTGATAGGACCTCATCCAAACCCCAAAACTTCTTCTCCTAACTACAATCCCGATGCAAAATGTGCCTACCACTCCAGAAGTCCTGGGCATGATACTAACGATTGTTGGGCGCTGAAATACAAGATTCAAAATATGATTGACGCCAAGGAGATTGAATTCGGCCCTCTGGAGACTCCCAATGTGATCACCGCTCCCATACCAAATCATTGAGAGCGTCCAGTTCATTTTGAATTTTCAATTGTAATTTCTTTTGTTTGTTCGAACACTTATCTATTATGTTAAACTTTGTTTCATTAATGCATCGCATATGTTTGTCCTGAATTAATCCATTCGTTTTCACTATATTTAAACTGTGCTTTTATTCCCTTTTTGTGATATTCAACTCTCGTTAAAAGTTATAAGCCTTTAGACGGAGGATGACGAAAACAATACCATAATCTCATAAGTATGCTTTTGGACAGACCTTGCTGACAATGTACATGCGTTCTTTCAATTCCTAAACAGTGGAGTTATAAGAAAGATAATTCATAGTCAACCTCTTTGAGCCAAAGAAGTAGGAGTTTTCTTTTTCACACAAATTGAAACCTTTAATCAAAACTTGGGGCAGGGTAGTTTCTCTGTTAATTCAAATGCGCGTTCAGTCACAAGCATTCACTTTGTACACAATGAATAACATCAAAAACATCCTTATGAATCAAAAGACGGTGATGGTTCCCTGTAAAACAGGTAGTCATTATCTCTCAAAAGAAAAAGTGCAGAGTCAAAACCTATGAAGGAGACTTAAGAAAAACTGGGGCATCCTGCTGACTGTAATCTTAAAACAGCCAGGCAAAAAAGTTAGGGACAATAAAAGAGGTCGTTACAAATCCGCAACAACGGAAAAATGTTGCAAAAATGACCGCCTTCTCAAATAAACTTCCAGTATCCGAACCATCACCAAAATATCATTCCAGATTCAATTGGAATCTAGACGCGCAATTAGCTGAGTATATGACTGGAGAACATCATGGAGAACGGGTTAGATACAAATAAAATTTGAGCCTTATCCTTTGTTTCTTAAACCATGAACCATGCCACGTTACAACACCTTAAAAGTCCTAATTGAAGCATGGGTTAGTTCGAAAGTATAATGTTACAAAAGGTATTCTAACTCCTATAAGGCTTACTGTAAAATCCTGAGTCAAATTTATATTCTTACAAAATTCTTTTATCTGTTAAAAATGCATTTTCAAAACTTCAAGATAAAAATAAACTTTGCATTGTTTGAATACCATTGTTTGCATATAGCTAATTGTTTGACAATGGAGAAATTCGCACGACGAATATCCAATGAACGAAAATCCTCTCAATAAACAGAATCACGTCAAATCCAATGACAAACCCTCCATATTCAAGTGGCATGGCATGTTATTGTCCGACTCATCAGTGGCAGACAAGTCAAGATTCCAAGATATCTCTCATAAAAACCTGAATATCCAGAGGCAGGTCTCCACCTAAATCACTTGGGGCATTGAACATGAATTCCAGCAAATGGTCACAGTGATATGGTGGGAGAACTAACTTGGATGTTTTGCGTTTGATCACAAATGTCGCGGTTAGCAAGAGTCGCCCCGAATTTTCTTTTATCCAAAAGGAAAGGCTGAAAAGAACAAGAAAGGCTGAAAAGAACAGGAAAGACCTTTGAGATGTTTTCTTGAGTTCGGGGGGTATATTATAAAAAGGTAAGGTATTAGAACCCTTTTTATCCATGGTTTTCCATGGGCTCTTAGTTACTTTATAGATCACTTGCTTTTGTTTGAAAATGTGCTTTGTGTGATTTTTGAAAGTATTTTGTAAAGAGGCCTTTGTTTAGGCAAACTTTGTAACGATTCTTGTTCGTAAGAATGTATACAAAGTGTTTGATCTTTTGAAAATGTTTTCAAGTTTGAAAGATGTTTTTGAAAATGTTGGTGTTTGTTTTGAAAATAGCAAGGATGTTTTTGTTTTGAATTTGAGCAAGTAACTAAGAACATTCTACCTACTCAAAAGTCTTTCATATTCATTTCCTCTTTCTTTGACATTGTTATCTTACCATTGATTTGGTAATTAACCCTATCTTTGGATGTAAAAGGGACGGGTGTGGGTCATCGTATAGCCATGATAAGCAATGTTGTAAGATATCTTAGCATTTTCTTTAGGGACTAAGATCATTTTGAAAGGCAACATGGATAGCGTCATCGAGGGACTATGATCTTGTATTTTGTTTGTTTTTGCTAAGATACCTCACATGCATAATATGACAATTTTTGTAAGGCAACCAAGTGGATTTACCCTAGGGGGTGTTTGTGTGCAAGTGTATTGATTTACATGATTGATTTGTCTTGATTAGGGTTTTCTATTTGTTGGTTTTATTCTTGCCATACAAAACCCTAATTACTAGCTGTGATACGGTGGGAAAGAGAACTGACTGTTTTTTGGAATGTTGGTTTGTGTTTTGCGTTTGTTTTTGCAAAATGTCGCGGTAAGCAAGAGTCGCCACCGTCTTTTATTTTATCCAACAAGGAAAGGAAAAAAGCACAGAAAAATTCCTTTTTCGAGATGTTTCTCGGGTCCGGGGGGTAGATTATAGAAAGGGAAGGTGTTAGCACCCTTTCTATCCGTGGTTATCCACGGGCTCTTTGGTACTTGCTCAATGTGTTTTCAAAATTTGCTTTTTCTTTGTGTTTGTGGGTTTGAAAGAAGTTTTTGTTTGAAAGGGTGTGAGTGCAAAAAGTTTTGTTTTGTTTTAAAGAGAGCAAGTACTTAAGAACCATCTACCTACTCGAAAAGGGAATAAAACTGTGCTAATGTCCTTTAGACAATGCTATCCCACTATTGAGGAGTAGGTAGTACCGTCGTTGGAGTTTAAGGGTCAATTCGATTAAGGGACGTGTGGTCACTAAAGCGATGTTAGGATGCCTTAGCGGTAACCCTAATGTCTTAGATCATTTTTCCGAGGCAACCGTTTCGAGGAAACTATGATCTTGGGACAAGAGGGCGACCTCTAAAACTTCCTATACTCAATGACCACGTTCGAAGGCAACCAAGGGAGGTGTACCCTAGGAGTGCACATGTGCGAGTGTGTTATTTCGGTTAATTTTATCTTTGTACATGTCATGGGTGAGCTATGTTGATTTTAAGTTCATACATTTGATCTTGTCATGCATTCCCTATTACCAAACATCTAACAGTTAATAATTTGCGGAATTTAAATTGCGGAAATTAAATCTAAACTATTACAAGGCGTCGGGTATTTACATCGCCAAAAGCAACCCTTTAATTTAAATTGCGGAAAGTAAATAAAATGATAAAATAATTAAAGTCCTATTTAAAGTTATTACATTCCGGAAGCAAGTACAATAATATGAAAATATGGATCGCGTGCGAGAAAATTAAATCGACGTATTTTTTAGGGTTTTGACCCTTTTTTTTGTTATTTTTTGAATTAAATGGAATTAAATATAAATTAACAATTAAGTAAATTAATTAATTAATTAAAAAAATTATTTTTGGATTTTTGAGTATTTTAAGAAATAAAATAAATTTGGTCAAAGTTAATAAAAACCTAATTTTTCTACATTAATTTTAATTATTTGCAAAAAATATTAAAAGTTAAACCTAATTAATGCTAAATCAATTAAATCAATTTATTTACAAAAATAAAGTCATGAATTTAATTTTAATAAATAAAAATATATTTTTTGTGTTTTTTGATTTTATTAAGAAAAATATTAATTGGTTAGTGATTAATTAACAAAAATAATAATATAAAACAATTAAACAAAAGAAAATATAAAAAGGAAAGAAATAAACCAATGGGGGATTTGGGCCCAGATTGAAGGTGTGCTCAGCATTTTTGAGAGGCCCATTTACGTTGGCCTGATTGACTTTCCAGATTCCCACGTATGCCTGTTGACTAGAGAACATGGTGCACATTCAATCTTGGCCTTTAGATTTGGCCTGGAGGCCATTTGGCGTCTTGAGATCTGAGGGAGCATGGTACATCATGCATAGGAGCTTGTATTGGGTTATCTGGGAAAAAATAATAAGAGGCATTTGGGGGACCTGGGATTCGAACCCAGGTTCCATTGGACTTTGACACGTTTCACTTACCAACTTAACCACTGCACAGTGTGATTGGGTATGTTTCAGAGCTTGCTTTTGATCCCAATAGATTAAGTGGATGTCTAGCAAGAGAACCACGTTGAGATTTTGTGTTGAATTGGCCTCTAACCAAGATTTCGATTCCACACTTTTTCAAGCTTTTTCTCAAGTTTGTTCTTGGTGATTATGCAGCCTCTTGGTTCTGAATTTCATGTGTTTGCATTGTAAAAGTATAAGGGAATGAATTAGGTTTAGTTTTGGGCTTTGAATCCATGAGCATTGATGATTTAGGATTTGCTTTGATCCTCCATGAACAAGCTTCCAAATTTGTCAAAAAATCAAATATTTGTTCATGATATGCCTTGATTTGAATTTAATCATGTACATGATGATATTTAAGACCTGTAATGATAAAAAAGATACCAAGTGATTAAGATTTGGATTTTATTTGGATTTAAATTGATTTAAAATGAATTAAATCAATAAAAATAAAAAAAATAGAAAAATTAATAATTCGACATAAAATTGAAGATAGGACACGTGTGTAGTGTGACAAGATCAACTCAAGTGGAAAAAAGTGGGCCCTTTTGACAAAATTTGAAGTTTTGGGGATAGTTGACTTTTAACAATTTTGGAAAAATGCCCAACTTCAATAATGCATAACTTCTTCAATTTTGAGCTTTTAGAGGTGTTCTCTGACTTTTTAGAAACCTTGAGGTGTCCTATAACCAACCCTTTTTGTCTCATCTCATTTTGATATTCCATTATCAAGTTATAAGCTTAGGAAAAAAGGTGTTTTTGTTGACTTTCAAAAATGACCTATAATGTCCAAATTTGTAACTTTTTGTGAGTGCATTTCTTGATCTTGGGGTGTGAAGATGGATTGTAGGAAATTGCATCCTCTTCAAAATGAGCTTTGGATGGGTCATTTCTCATAAAGTATGAGAAAGTTATGCTTGGTCAAAGTTGAGTTGATATTTCCTGCAAAACCCTAATTTAGCAACTTTTGAATCTTGATGAATTTTGAGCAATCCTTGATGAATCATGATCAACCCTTGATCAAATGATGAATTATCCTTCATAAATGAGAATGTTGACAAAAAATCTTGAGGTTTGACTATTTGTAGGTCACAGTTGACTTTTGCCCTAGCATAGTCGATTTTTGGACCTCTTGAGCAATTGACTGACCAAACTTCCTCTGCAAGGTTTGAAATTTGTCATGGATGATCTTGAGAACATATTAAGGAATTGGGGAGCACTTGAGGTCATTTGGATGTAAGGACCTTGATGTAACACAAAACCCTAATTTGAGATTGACTGCCTTAGGAGATGATTTGACTGTCTAACTCTTGAGCAATCTTGAGCCATTTGGAGATTCTTCTTGAAAGGTCTTGAGAAATATGGGAGGGCAAATTTTGGGGTACAACAGTTGCCCATGTTCAATATTCTTAAACCTGAGGATGTAGATTGGCTTTCGTGCCTTTCGTGATCCGAAGGTGGAAGATGATTGAACACTAGAGTGCCCAGAAATTTGCACTCGCATGAAGTGGTATCAGCATTGTGATGTCGGGAATGGGCTTACAGATTCCATTCGGAGATTGTTGGTAGATGGTCTGAACTTCAACTGGAATATGAATCAGGGATATCTTGTCGGCGATCTGACTGAACCAAAGGAGGTCTTGTCTTCTTTGACTGGATTGGTATCAGAAAAATCTTTAGGAATCGATTTAACTGGACCAGAGGGGTTTTGTCTCCTTTGACTGGATTGGTATCAGAAAAATCTTTAGGAATCGATTTAACTGGACCAGAGGGGTTTTGTCTCCTTTGACTGGATTGGCATCAGAAAAATCTTTAGGAATCGATTTAACTGGTTTTGTCTCCTTTGACTGCGTTCGCATCAGAAAAATCTTTAGGAATCAATTTAACTGGTTTTGTCTCCTTTGACTGCGTTCGCATCAGAAAAATCTTTAGGAATCAATTTAACTGGTTTTATCTCCTTTGACTGCGTTCGCATCAAAAAAATCTTTAGGAATCGATTTAACTGGTTTTGTCTCCTTTGACTGCGTTCGCATCAGAAAAATCTTTAGGAATCAATTTAACTGGTTTTGTCTCCTTTGACTGGGTTGGCCTTAGAAAAATCTTTAGGAATCGATTTAACTAATTTTGTCTGCATTGACTGAATTAGCCTCAGAAAAATCTTTAGGAATCTATTTAATTGGTTTTGTCTCCTTTGACTGGGTTGGCCTCAGAAAAATCGTTAGGAACCGATTTAACTGATTTTGTCTCCATTGACTAAATTGGCCTCAGAAAAATCTTTAGGAATCGATTTAACTTGTCTTGTCTCCTTTGATTGGCTTCGCCTCAGAAAAATCTTTAGGAATTGATTTAACTGGTTTTGTCTCCTTTGACTGGCTTCGCCTCAGAGAAATCTTTAGGAATTGATTTAACTGTTTTTGTCTCCATTGACTGAATTGGCCTCAGAAAAATCTTTAGGAATCGATTTAACTGATTTTGTCTCCATTGACTGAATTGGCCTCAGAAAAATCTTTAGGAATCGATTTAACTGATTTTGTCTCCATTGACTGAATTGGCCTCAGAAAAATCTTTAGGAATCGATTTAACTGATTTTGTCTCCATTGACTGAATTGGCCTCGGAAAAATCTTTAGGAATCGATTTAACTGATTTTGTCTCCAATGACTGAATTGGCGTCAGAAAAATCTTTAGGAATCGATTTAACTGATTTTGTCTCCATTGACTGAATTGGCCTCAGAAAAATCTTTAGGAATCGATTTAACTGATTTTGTCTCCATTAACTGAATTGGCCTCAGAAAAATCTTTAGGAATCAATTTAACTGGTTTTGTCTCCATTGACTGAATTGGCCTCAGAAAAATCTTTAGGAATCGATTTAACTGATTTTGTCTCCTTTGACATAGTTGAGAATTTAACTGCATCTTTCCTGAAAGGTAAAGGTCAGTCATATGCAATGCATGATATGGATCAAGCAATAATGTTCTCAACATAAATGAGATTGTATGGTATGATGCGTCTATGCATGTATTATGATGTATGGAAATGTAATGCTTTAGGTGGGGAAAATAAATCCTGGAGCTGTTGGAGAATAGAGTTGGATTCTTCGTTTCCGCTGGGGATGATGAACGAAGGTGATAAACTTGCAGGAGAGGATAACTCCGTTGGGGAATAAACTGATGAGGAGATTACTCCGAGGGGAATTACTCTGTGGGGAAGAGATGCCCTGCTGAGGATTTTAATGATAAACTATGCTTGGGATTCCGCTGATAAGCTCCGCTGGGGATTTCAATGATAAACTCCGCTGGGGATGGATTACCGTTGCTGGTGATGCTGAATCTGTTGAGGGATTGAATACCTGTTCGTGAAAGGAAAGAACTTCGGTGGGGGATGATCTTTCAGTTGCAACTTGCTAGGGATAATCCTGTTAGACTTCTGTGGGGATAATCCCTCTGAATTTGGCTGGGGAGATTTATTTTGTACTCCGTTGGGGGTAAGCTTCCAAAGCCTACTGGGGATGATGCTTCAACTCTGTTGGGGAAGCTTTTTTAGACTGTGCTGGGGAAATGGCTCCACTGGGGTACCTTGTGTCCTGCCGGGGAACATTCTTATACTCCGTTGGGGAATATTAAGACTGCCAGGGATACTCTTATATTTTGCTGGGGAATATCTTTATACTCCGCTGGGGAATATTAAGATCTTTTGAGTGCTGATGGTAGACTAACTCTGCTTGGGGAGAGTATTGCTGATTTGTTCGTAGATGCAAGTCTCAGCTGGGGGAGAGCTACCATTACTGCCTTACTCTGCGGGGAGTGAAGGTATCCTAGCCATATTCTTCAGCTGAATCTACCTTTGTACCTGGTGGACAGAACAACTGTACAACTTGGACACTTCTTATTGCCCCTGTTCCTGATATTACCAGTAATTCATCTTTTGTTTCGCAAGTAAATATTTATGAGCAGCAATTGATGTCAAATGCATATATCAAAAATGAACATTGGACGTTCTTTGCAAAACAAAACAGATAAAGGATAAACAGTTTGAAATTTGTCTGAAAATGATTTGTATTGATTTTGAAGTTTGGCCTGTAAATAGGCGTTTTTTGTACAAGAGGCTGACATCCTAGTAAGAGAACACCGCTGAATAATAGAATTTACACAAATTGTGAAAAGAAGACAAAACAGCTATGTGAATGATCCCACTGGGTTCCAACTCTGCTATTGCCTTTATGTCTCCGAGCATCTCATCACTTTGCTACTGGTTGAAGATGAATCAGATTGATTAGTGTCGTCTGAGCTTGATAGTCGATACCGAAGTCTGGATGCAAGGTGATCCAATGAGACATAGTGTTACGCTTTAATCCCTAACTTTTGCCTGGACCGCCCTTTCGAGTTTTCAGTCCACCGGGATACCCTTTTTTGCCCAAGCCGCCTTTTCAGGTTTTCGACTTGCCGGGTGTATAGATTTTTTTCATTTTCATCCCTTATTTTTGCCCGAACCCTTTTGGTTCCCCGGGAAGCCCTTATTTTTTCCTAGGCCAGTCAACCTAGCGGGTCTTTGATTATGCATAATATCTTTTCACTATGTCTGCATTGACGGGGTGAGGAAGGTCGTCACCATCCATGGTGGTTAGAATCATAGCTCCTCTCGAGAAAATGTTCTTAACCACAAATGGCCCTTCGTAAGTAGCGGTCCATTTGCCCCTAGGATCACCTTGAGGTAGGATAATGCGCTTGATTACCAGATCCCCAACTTGATACTCTTGTCGTCTGACTTTCTTGTTAAATGCCTTGATCATCCGTTTTTGGTACGTTTGACCATGACAAATAGCAGTAAGTCTCTTTTCATCGATTAAATTCAACTGATCAAGTCGGGTCTGAATCCAGTCATCTTCACTCAAACCTGCATCCTTCATGATTCGGAGAGAGGGTATCTGAACTTCAATGGGAAAGACTGCCTCCATGCCATATACCAAGGAATAGGGTGTTGCCCCTGTTGATGTCCGCGCTGAGGTACGGTACCCATGAAGAGCAAATGGTAACATCTCGTGCCAATCTTTGTATGTCACCGTCATTTTCTGCACAATCTTCTTAATGTTCTTATTAGCCGCTTCTACAACCCCATTCATCTTCGGCCGGTAAGGAGAAGAGTTATGATGTTGTATCTTGAATTGCTCGTAGAGCTCAGTGATCATCTTGTTGTTGAGATTGGTACCATTATCCGTAATGATCCTCTCTGGTACACCATATCGACAAATCAGATTGTGCCGAATAAACCGTGCCACGACGTTCTTGGTTACAGTAGCAAAGGAAGCCGCTTCAACCCACTTCGTAAAGTAATCAATTGCTACCAGGATGAAACGATGCCCGTTGGACGCGGTAGATCGGATCTCGCCGATCATGTCAATGCCCCACATTGCGAAAGGCCAAGGTGCCGTCAAGACATTTAGAGGAACTGGAGGTATTAGAAGAGTAGTATGAGCCAGCATGAACTGTCTCAGCCGGCGAGCAGCCCATGCCAAAGCGTAGCAAGTTCTCTCGAGCAGTGAGTATTGGGTCTCACGGTCGGTAAACTTTTTGCTAAGGTAATAAATAACATGCTCTTTTCGCCCAGACTCGTCATGTTGACCAAGCACACACCCCATTGAGTTGTCGAGTACTGTCAAGTATAAGATTAAAGGTCTCCCTTCAACTGGTGGCATCATAATAGGTGGCTCTTGGAGATACTCTTTAATCCTTTCGAAAGCGGATTGGCATTCATCGTTCCAATGTACTACTTGATCTTTCTTCAGTAGCTTGAAGATTGGCTCACAAGTAACAGTTAGGTGAGAGATGAATCGGGCAATGTAGTTTAGTCGTCCCAGAAAGCCTCTGACTTCTTTCTTTGTTCTGGGAGTTGGCATATCTTGTATGGCCTTCACTTTTGTAGGATCTACTTGAATACCTTTGTTGCTTACGACGAAACCTAGCAGTTTACCAGACCTCACCCCAAAGGTGCACTTGTTCGGGTTTAACCTCAGTTTATACAACTTCAGCCTGTCAAACAACTTCTGCAGATGGTCAAGGTGTTCCTCCTTAGTTTGGGACCTTGCAATCATATCATCGACGTATACTTCAATATCATGATGGATCATGTCATGAAACAAAGCAACCATGGCACGCTGGTACGTTGCCCCAACATTTTTCAGTCCAAAAGGCATGACCTTGTAGTAAAAGGTACCCCACTGAGTAACAAAAGTCGTCTTCTCCATGTCTTCGGGAGCCATTTTAATCTGATTATAACCGGAGAAACCATCCATAAAAGAGAAGACCTTGTGCTGAGAGGTGTTGTCAACCAGAACGTCGATATGAGGTAGAGGGAAATCATCCTTGGGGCTTACCCTGTTCAGATCCCTATAGTCAACACACATTCGGACCTTACCATCTTTCTTCGGCACAGGAACCACGTTGGCCACCCACTGAGGGTAAGAAGTAACTGCTAGAAAACCGGCGTCTAACTGTTTCATAACTTCAGCCTTGATTTTCTCAGACATCTCTGGACGCATTCGGCGGACCTTCTGTTTCACGGGAGGACAATCTTCCTTGGTAGGCAGGCGATGAACCACAATATCGGTATCCAAACCAGGCATATCTTTGTAAGACCAGGCAAAGATCTCAACGTAGTCACGCAACATCTGAACCAACTGTTGCTTCACACTAAGCTCCAAATTTGCACCGATCTTGACTTCCTTCTTGTCTGTCTCAGTACCCAGATTCACTGATTCCACCGGCTCTTCGTGCAGCTGAATAACCCTCTCTTCTTGGAGTAACAGTCTTGCAAGTTCACCAGGAACTTCGCAATCATCTTCACCTTCGTTTTCGGCTAAGTTGATCGGATTTTCTAAGTCATAACTAGCAGTAGCAGAGTCGTTACCAGTGAGATCCATAGTGGATGTAGACCTGTATATGTGAGTGTGTGTAAAACAACAGTTTTGCAATATATAATAAAGAAAAACAAGGAGCGTAAAATTTGAAATGCAAGAACGTCCAATGCTTTTATTAATGATATATGAAAATGACACACAAAAGCCCTCACAAATGAAGCCACAGTGCCCCGGGTAAGACACCGGGCCGTAAAGTTTAAAACATTGTCTGTTACATATTCAAAACAAAAAGTTTCATTACTAAACGGGTATAGAATCCTTCGTTGTCCAGTTGCTTAGTCCACCGTTGGCAGTCGGGTAAATCCAACTGTCGATATCGAACTCTTCATTATCGTCATCCCTGATAGCATTCACCCCTGCATCTTGTTTAGGCTTTTCTGGTGCTCCGAACTCAATCTCCTTCGCATCGATCAAGTCTTGTACCTTGTTCTTCAAAACCCAGCAATCATCCGTATTATGCCCCGGGCTGTCAGAGTGAAAAGCACAGCGGGCATTAGGGTTATACTTTGGTGACGTTGTGTTTGGATGCTTTGGCGCTTCCTTTAGAATCACCAGATTGGTCTTCAGCAACTTTGGCAGAATCTGAGACAAAGTCATGCTGAGACGGGTGAATTGCCTTCGAGGTCTCTCGTCTTTTTGTTGATTGTGGTGTTGAGGAGCACCAGCAGGTTTTGAAATAACAACCGCGTTAACAGCTTGGCGGTGTTCAGGTCTATTCTGCCTTCTCGAACTGTAGACAACACTGGACTCCTTCTTAAAGGGCTTCTTCTCGGCACTTAATGAGGCACCCTTCTGTATCTTCCCAACCTTAATACCAGCTTCAATCCTCTCACTGGTCAAAATAAGCTCTGTAAACCCAGATGAAGAGCTTCCAATTAAGTGGTTGAAAAATTGACCAGACAGGGTCCCCAGAAACATATCAACTAGCTCCCGATCAGCCAAGGGTGGTTGTACTCTTCCGGCGAGGTCTCTCCACTTTTGAGCATAATCTTTGAATCCTTCACCCGTTCCCATTGACATACCCTAGAGTTGGGTACACGTAGGAGCGAGGTTGGAGTTGTACTGATACTGCCTGTAGAATGCAGTAGCCAAATCTTCCCAACTGCGGATACTGGCTCTGTCTAACTGATAGAACCATTCAAGCTGAGTCCCTGAGAGACTCTCTTGAAAGAAATGGATCCATAGGTTCTTATCAACGGTGTACGGATGAATCTTCCTCACATATGACCGAAGGTGCAGCTTCAGACAAGAAACTCCGTCATACTTAGCAAATGCTGGTGCCTTGAATTTGTGGGGAATTACCACCCCAGATGATAGACCTAGATCACCCAAGTCCAGACCAGGCACCTTCTGAACTTCCATAGCACTCAACCGGTCTTCCAGTTGCTTGTATCTATCCTCAGCAGGAGGATATTGTTCTTCATTGAAGTCCATCTCGTTGTCGGAGACCCCAGGGCTAGGAGCCCTCCTTTCTTCTTGACTGTCTTTCCCTCCAGATGATGTAGTCAAATCAACTTCATTCTGAAGCCTGTTTCCAAACCTGTGCCCTGTGTTAAACAAGATTGTCCTCTTCTTCTTCTTTTTCTCTTTCAGAATCAGGGTCTTCAGATCTTGCTGACCCTTAGCTAGATTCATGGACAACTCTTGAAATTGGGCATTCTGGGCCTGGAGGGCCTTGATGGCTTGCTCAGTTGAAGGTTCGACAGACATGATGAGTGCTGAAATAAGTAGCGAAGAAGATAAGAGCCCTGTAATGGGTACCTGTTATGGAGTGCATGGGATGAAATGCGTATGATTTATGATTTCAAAGACAATCAGGAGATTCAAATTTGTAAACAAGAAAGGAAACACACTTTATTAGATAAAATTCAAAATTCAAATTGTTCAACTGATTCCCTTAAGGCGTTACAAGAATGGAAATACTGAAAAGTAAATAAAACTGGAAAGGAAACAATCAAAGGCCAATCAACGCTCCCATGGTCTCTTCTTTTCAGTGCGGACATAGTCGTTGAGAATCCGCTCGTTCTCCAACTGCCCAGTCAACCTCTGGATCTTCTGCTCTTGCTCGTTGAACTTCTCTCGGTAAGAATCCCGTTCTTCCCTCAGTTGCATCCAAGACCTTTTTAGTGCCCCAATGTCAGTGGGCATATAAGGATGGAGGATGGTTGGAAGAACTCCTTCTTCATTAGCAACTTCAAGAGTGACAGGTCGGACAGCTTCATACGGCATACCCAACTTTTGGGCACAGATACGGACCCATATGAGATATGGCTCCATTGGAAGAGAAGTCTTTGGACCCAGCTCATGTGGATCAGATTGGTGAACTCTATCCCAGGCCTTTATGAATCTGTGACGTTGCTCGTCACTATCTCCTTGAAAGTCAAAGATGATACTATGCATTAGCATCTCAGGAGGTCCTTCTCTTCTGGCACGCCCGAACTGACGTAGAGCTAAGCATGAGTTGTAATAAATTCCTCCATGGGTTCCTAACAATGGAACATTGGGGTACTCCCCACAATGATCAATGACAGTCACCTCGTCCATACCCTTAAGAGTCCAAATGATATCACTGTGAGAGAGAGACATGACCCTATAGGCCCATCCCATGCCTTCTTTGTTCTTCAGCCCTGACTTGGGAAGGTGCAAAATAAACCACCTTGCCAATAACGGAGCACGGCACATCAAGGTTCCCCGCTTTTGGGCGGTACGAGCATAGAGCTGATGAAGAATGTCGCCCAAGAGAGTGGGTACCGAATTCCGAGAGATGAAGATCTTTATCACATTAACATCAACAAAGGAGTCAGAGTTCGGAAACAAAACCAAGCCAGATATCAGAAGAGCTAGAATGTCCTCGAATGCCTTGAAGTCTAGACAATCCCAGAAATAGTTAGCCTTACCAACCAAGAACTTAGTCAGAAAGCCCTTTGCTCCACTTCTAGCCTCCCAATTAGCCATTACCTCCTCTTTGGTCAAATGAAGGGATGCAGCAATCTCTTAGGGCCTAAGAATCTTCTCCCAACCAGTAAACGAGGTTTGCTCCAGAATAGAGATACCGAGCAACTCAGAGAATTCTTCCAAAGTGGGAACCAGCTGGTAGTCCTGGAAGGTAAAATAGTGGTACATCGGATCATAGAACTGAACCAAAACACTCATCATCTGCTCGTCCAATTTGGAGGTGACCAAACTGAGAAGATAACCATGTCTCCTGAGGAAGGATGTAGTATCAGGCATCTTTGTAACCAAATCTTTAAGTAAGGTGGGAACTTGGACAAAGTTGATTCGGATGGTATTTCTACGCATAGTCATCATGATGATCTACAAAATAGAGCAAAGATGAAACCCTCATGTCTTTGAAATAGGTTAGTCCAATGCAAGATGCATGCAATGTTATGATGTCATGATAGTAAGCACACCACAAGTATCCACAAAAAGCAAACATGGTAAAGGCACACAAGTCACACAGAGAGCCCTTAGATTTGAGGCTGGCAAGGAGCTTAGGTACTACCCTCTTTCAGTTCAGTTGGTTTAAACCTGTCCTAAAAATAGTAACCGGGTTCTAGAGGATCTCAATATTACTGACTACCCTCGATCGATCATAATTCCATGTTAGCAACCTTTTCTTGCGGCCGGAATCATCACGAGAGTTTAGTCTCAATGAGTGTAGCATACTGCTACTGTTCTATGGCCAAGTTAGTCAATTTAAAGGTTCTAAGGTCAGTTGGTGCTTAATGACCCCTTAGAAGACCCATATTCTCCTCGTTCCAACACAAGGGATATTGGTACAGACTAAAGTGCCACACCAACGTAGCTACTGCTTCAACCGTGTCGGTCTACGCCAGACACTCCCTCACAGTTTATTGCTACTTACCTAAAGGGTATCCCCAGATCTGGGTTAGGATCTATAGAACTCCGATACAAGCCCACAAAGATAAATCATACAAAGCATACAATTGAAAACACAATGATCTAATCCTAAGGTACACCCTACTTATAAGATGTCCCCAGCAGAGTCGCCAGTTCTGTGATACAGTGGGAAAGAGAACTGACTGTTTTTTGGAATGCTGGTTTGCGTTTTGCGTTTGTTTTCGCAAAATGTCGTGGTAAGCAAGAGTCGCCATCGTCTTTTATTTTATCCAACAAGGAAAGGAAAAAAGCACAGAAAAATTCCTTTTTCGAGATGTTTCTCGGGTCCGGGGGGTAGATTATAGAAAGGGAAGGTGTTAGCACCCTTTCTATCAGTGGTTATCCACGGGCTCTTTGGTACTTGCTCAATGTGTTTTCAAAATTTGCTTTTTCTTTGTGTTTGTGGGTTTGAAAGAAGTTTTTGTTTGAAAGGGTATGAGTGCGAAAAGTTTTGTTTTGTTTTAAAGAGAGCAAGTACTTAAGAACCATCTACCTACTCGAAAAGGGAATAAAACTGTGCTAATGTCCTTTAGACAATGCTATCCCACTATTGAGAAGTAGGTAGCACCATCGTTGGAGTTTAAGGGTCAATTCGATTAAGGGACGTGTGGTCACTAAAACAATGTTAGGATGCCTTAGCGGTAACCCTAATGTCTTAGATCATTTTTCCGAGGCAACCGTTTCGAGGCAACTATGATCTTTGGACAAGAGGGCGACCTTTAAAACTTCCTATACTCAATGACCACGTTCGAAGGCAACCAAGGGAGGTGTACCCTAGGAGTGCACATGTGCGAGTGTGTTATTTCAGTTAATTTTATCATTGTACATGTCATGGGTGAACTATGTTGATTTTAAGTTCATACATTTGATCTTGTCATGCATTCCCTATTACCAAACATCTAACAGTTAATAATTTGCGGAATTTAAATTGCGGAAATTAAATCTAAACTATTACAAGGCGTCGAGTATTTACATCGCCAAAAGCAACCCTTTAATTTAAATTGCGGAAAGTAAATAAAATGATAAAATAATTAAAGTCATATTTAAAGCTATTACATTCCGGAAGCAAGTACAATAATATGAAAATATGGATCGCGTGCGAGAAAATTAAATCGGCGTATTTTTTAGGGTTTTGACCCTTTTTTTGAAAGAAATAGATTTTTTTGTTATTTTTTGAATTAAATGGAATTAAATCTAAATTAACAATTAAGTAAATTAATTAATTAATTAAAAAAAGTATTTTTGGATTTTTGAGTATTTTAAGAAATAAAATAAATTTGGTCAAAGTTAATAAAAACCTAATTTTTCTAGATTAATTTTAATTATTTGCAAAAAATATTAAAAGTTAAACCTAATTAATGCTAAATCAATTAAATTAATTTATTTACAAAAATAAAGTCATGAATTTAATTTTAATAAATAAAAAAATATTTTTTGTGTTTTTTGATTTTATTAAGAAAAATATTAATTGGTTAGTGATTAATTAACAAAAATAATAATATAAAACAATTAAACAAAAGAAAATATAAAAAGGAAAGAAATAAACCAATGAGGGGTTTGGGCCCAGATTGAAGGTGTGCTCAGCATTTTTGAGAGGCCCATTTACGTTGGCCTGATTGACTTTCCAGATTCCCACATATGCCTGTTGACTAGAGAACATGGTGCACGTTCAATCTTGGCCTTTAGATTTGGCCTGGAGGCCATCTGGCGTCTTGAGATCTGAGGGAGCATGGTACATCACGCATATGAGCTTGTATTGGATTATCTGGGAAAAAATAATAAGAGGCATTTGGGGGACCTGGGATTCGAACCCAGGTCCCATTGGACTTTGACGCGCTTCACTTACCAACTAAACCACTGCACAACGTGATTGGGTATGTTTCAGAGCTTGCTTTTGATCCCAATAGATTCAGTGGATGTCTAACAAGAGAACCACATTGAGATTTTGTGTTGAATTGGCCTCTAACCAAGATTTCGATTCCACACTTTTTCAATCTTTTTCTCAAGTTTGTTCTTGGTGATTATGCAGCCTCTTGATTCTGAATTTCGTGTGTTTGCATTGTACAACTATAAGGGAATGAATTAGGTTTAGTTTTGGGCTTTGAATCTATGAGCATTGATGACTTAGGATTTGCTTTGATCCTCCATGAACAAGCTTCCAAATTTGTCAAAAAATACAATATTTGTTCATGATATGCCTTTATTCGAATTTGATCATGTACATGATGATATTTAAGACCTGTAATGATCAAAAAGATACCAAGTGATTAAGATTTGGATTTTATTTGGATTTAAATTGATTTAAAATGAATTAAATCAATAAAAATCAAATAAAATAGAAAAATTAATAATTGGACATAAAATTGAAGATAGGACACGTGTGTAGTGTTACAAGATCAAATCAAGTGGAAAAAGTGGGCCCTTTTGACAAAATTTGAAGTTTTGGGGATATTTGACTTTTAGCAATTTTGGGAAAATGCCCAACTTCAACAATGCATAACTTATTCAATTTTGAGCTTTTGGATGTGTTCTTGGACTTTTTAGAAACCTTGAGGTGTCCTATAACCAACTCTTTTGGTCTAATCTCATTTTGATATTCCATGCTCAAGTTATAAGCTTTGGCAAAAAAGGTGTTTTTGTTGACTTTCAAAAATGACCTATAATGTCCAAATTTGTAACTTTTTGTGAGTGCATTTCTTGATCTTGGGGTGTGAATATGGATTGTAGGAAATTGCATCCTATTAAAAATGAGCTTTGGATGGGTCATTTATCATAAAGTATGAGAAAGTTATGCTTGGTCAAAGTTGAGTTGACATTTCCTACAAAACCCTAATTTAGCAACTTTTGAATCTTGATGAATTTTGAGCAATCCTTGATGAATCATGATCAACCCTTGATAAAATGATGAATTATCCTTCAAAAATGATAATGTTGACAAAAAATCTTGAGGTTTGACTATTTGTAGGTCACAGTTGACTTTTGCCCTAACATAGTTGATTTTTGGACCTCTTGAGCAATTGACTGACCAAACTTCCTCTGCAAGGCTTGAAATTTGTCATGGATGATCTTGAGAACATATTAAGGAATTGGGGAGCACTTGAGGTCATTTGGATGTAAGGACCTTGATGTAACACAAAACCCTAATTTGAGATTGACTGCCTTAGGAGATGATTTGACTGTCTAACTCTTGAGCAATCTTGAGCCATTTGGAGATTCTTCTTGAAAGGTCTTGAGAAATATGGGAGGACAAATTTTGGGGTATAACACTAGCATTTGTATATAAAGCATTTAAATTGTGGAAAATAAAAATACTAAGCTATTATAAGATTTAGGGGAGGGGGTGTACAAATTACAAATGGGGAATTGTAAGAAATTAAATCTAAATAAATTATTACAACATATTGAATTTGAATAAATGTACAAAAATAAAGATAACAATGCAAGAATATAAAATGTAAAAATAAAATGTGATTTTTGTTTGTTTTTTATGAAAAGGGTTTTTTGACCTAATTAAGTAAAATAATTAACTAAGAATAAGAAAATTAATATTTAAGTTAATAAAAGAAATTAAAGAAACCAAATTTTTTTAGGGTTTTTTTGTGAATTTATTTAAACTAGTAACTAAAAATAATTAAATAAAAGTCCTAAATTCTAAATTGATTTTAATTTACAAGAAAAAATAACAATTAAAATTTATTATCTAAGTATATTAAAAAAAGAAATTAATTAAAGAAAATGTTTTTGTTCTTTTAGTTTTATGAAAAATAAACTAAATAAAAATAAATAATAAAAATATAAATATTTTTGGATTTTTTTTATTAATGAAAATAATAATAATAATAACAATAATAGTAATAATAATAATAAAGAAAAATAAAAAATATTAAAGTCATGGGTTAGAAAGTAAAACAAGGAGTATGAAATAATAATAAAAAGTTAGGCCCAAGGGGTTGAGGCCCAAGCGCCTGATTTAACCAAAAAATGAAAAAATGTGGAAAAAAATAAAAAGGTCACGCTGGGGCTCGAACCCAGAATCTTCCTAATACGCACGCGCTTGTTGTACCGCTGGGGTGACCTGTTTCATCCGTTCATTATACAACCATCAATAAACTTAAAACAAAACAAGTCCATGTTATAACATCATCTTCAACCTCCAGCCTGAATATCTGCAACTTGCTCATTTCTCATCTACTTGCAAAAATGTAAACATCAAACTTGTTCCAAATTTCACATTGATTTCAGAAACATAAATTACTAAAACTATAAATCAAAGATGAGCATGAATTTTGAATGGTACCAAATTTTGACCTAATTTTTCCAGGATGTTCAGATTCAAAATTCTAACTACTCAAGCAATATAAATGAAATCTAAAGACATGGTTAGTTTCAGGATAATGATATCTACATTTTATCTTCACAAATGAATCAATAATGATGCTTGTAGACAGAGTTTAAAGTTTAAGGAAACTTACCTAAAAACTGGAAATCGTATTCTGAGTTTGAGCACTCCTCAAGGTGTTGTGATGATCAAAATAGCTTCAGTGACCCTCCAGGATGCTAATGCAATGTTTAGTTTGTACTGGAGATGGCTGAATAGTGCTGGAGAAGTCCAAGTGCAAAGCTCTTTTTTTGAAAATGGAAGATGGTGTTAATGGTGTTACAGTCTTGTAACAGGGTGTGGGATGAGTTCTAAATGATGTTTAGAAGCTTTAGGAACCAAAAGGCTTGAAAACGCACGAGGGAGATGTGAGTTTCAAGTTTTTGGTCAGGTTATGCAAGAATGGAAGTATGTGTTACAGCTCTGAGTTCTTGAGTGTTTTTGGGCTTGTGTATGCATGTGTTTTAATGCAAATAACTTGTGCATAAGTAAGGAGAATGATTGAGTGCTTGAGAGGGTCAAAAGTACAAGATATAGGCTGATTGCTATGTTACTTGATTTTGAAGAAAAATGAAAGTAAGGTTCCAAGATGAAGTACAAGCATGGGCTGAGTGATTGTGAGGCTTGAGACAAACTTCTTTTGAGTTATAGGTCATGTATGATTAGAAGAAAGCAATTGCAAAGCTCAAGAACAAGCTTTGTGCATAAAGCTACTTTTTCAAAATGGCATTGTGCACTTTCTTCCTAAAATGGACATAAAGCATGGCAAATGCATTGAATGCTTGAGTTGAAGCCTTTAACATTTGTGCAAGCATTTAATTATGGAGTGCTAAACAAGTTTGAGGCATGCAAAGCAAAGATTGTGCATCATAGGTTTGAGATTTGAATTCTTGTTCATCACAAAATGACCTATAATTCCAATTTTAAACCCTAACTTCCTCTCTTCGATTCTCCTTGCTCAAGAATGATCTCAAGGAGTTATTTGACATTTTGGAAAGCCTGTAATGTACTCTACAACCCCTCTTTGAATCACTTTTGAAAATTCCCCTTGGAACTATGTGAAAAATTGCCATGAAGTTAGGTAAAAATCCTGCCTAAACTATGGCAAATTTTTCACTAAGTGTTTAGTTTCATGAACATGTATTCACAAAATCATAACTTGAAATCCATGCATTTATAGGAGAAGTTGTGTAAATAAATGTTGTAGATCTCGGAGATCTACAACTTTCATGTTGAAAGTTTCTTTTGAATCATCTTGCATCATGGTGAAAAATTGGCTCAAAGTTGTGAAAAACATGAAGTTTTCAACACTTAGAAAAATTTCTAAGTTTGAAAACTTTGAGTTTTCAAAATGAAATCTTGACTTTTTGATTTCTTGATGAACAAGTTTCATATTTTTACATGTTTTGATGAATTGTGACTTTTGACACTTGATTTTGACCAAAAAGCCAAAGTTTGACTTTTTCAATGTACATTTGACTTTTGATTAGTTGACTGAAAATCAACTATCAATTAAATGATCTTGAGAAATGTTTTGAGTCATGCCACTAGGTCAAAATGATTCAATTGAACTCTTGAGATCATGCCTCAAACCAATCAACCATTTGCTAGGTCAAAAATCAGAAATTGCCCTTTCTCAGTCAAAACCCTAATTTTGACCATTTTGCCCTTTTGATGATCTGATCAAATTTCTTGAAGAATTATGGTACACACTTGATCAAATGACATATATGAGTTCACAGTATTTATATGGATAAAAAATTATGAAGTTTGGCTGTGAATTGACCACAATTGACTTTTTCCCCAATATAGCTGATTTTTAGGTCAACTGCTCAATTGACTGAGCAAAAATGTGATCCAAGGCTTGAAACTTGACATGAGTGATCTTAAGGGTCCATAATGATCCATGAGATTCATATGAGGCATTGAAAGTTCAATCATCCATGTGAAATCTCAAACCCTAATTTCAGTCATCAGTGCTTAAGGAGGTGTCTTGAGCTGATCAATCCTTGTGCAGTCTTGAACCCAAGGAGATCTTGTGAGAAAATATTTGATAAATGAGAGGGAAAATTTTGGGGTACAACAGCTGCCCCTGTTCAATCTTCTTAAACCTGAAGATTTAGATTGGCGGATCCGCCATTCGTTACTTGAAGGTGGAAGATGATTGGACACTAGAGTGCCCAAAAATTTGCACTTGAAGATAAAATGGGAATGGGCTTATAGATGCCATTTGGAGGAATGATGGAGATTTGCCGGAGATGGGCTTGTAGATTCCATCCAAAGGTGACTGTTGATAGAGACTGTACTAAGTCTGAACTTGATTTCAACTGGAAAAGAATCAAAATAAATCTTTGGAGCGACTTATTTGAAATAGAAGCAGTCTTGTATGTTGTTTGACTGGGAAGAATCAGAATAAATCTTGGAGCAATTTATCTGAACCAGAAGTGTTCTTTTTGGAAAGTATCAGGATAAACCATTGAGGGGTTTAAACTGAACCAAAAGAAAATTTGAATGTTCTTTAACTGGAAAGAATCAGAGTAAATCTTTGAGTGATTTATTTGAACCAGAGAAAGTGCATGCAGGAAAGAATCAGAATAAATCATTGAGAGACTTATCTGAACCTGAAAGGTTCCTTTGGAAAGTATCAGGATAAACCGTTGAGGAGTTTAAACTGAACCAAAAGAAAATTTGAATATTCTTTAACTGGAAAGAATCAGAGTAAATCTTTGAGTGATTTATCTGAACCAGAGAAAGTGCCTGCGGGAAAGAATCAGAATAAATCGTTGAGAGACTTATCTGAACCCGAAAGGTTCCTTTAGAAAGTATCAGGATAAACCATTGAGGGGTTTAAACTGAACCAAAAGAGGTCTTGAATATTATTTAACTGGAAAGAATCAGAGTAAATCTTTGTGCGATTTATCTGAACCAGAGAAAGTGCCTGCAGGAAAGAATCAGAATAAATCGTTGAGAGACTTATTTGAACCTGAAAGGTTCCTTTGGAAAGTATCAGGATAAACCGTTGGGGGGTTTAAACTGAACCAAAAGTGGTCTTGAATATTCCTTCATCATCCTGCTGAGGTAGTAGTCGTCTCAAGATTCCTTCATCATCCTGCTGAGGTAGTAATCGTCCAAGATTCCTTCATCATTCTGATGAGGTAGTAATCATCCAAGATTCCTTCATCATCCTGCTGAGTTTTCAGATATAGTTCAGATACGCTCCAGATACGAATGCCATCCTGATACTCATTCAGATTCAGCTTTCAGATACAGTCCAACAATCATTTCTGGATGGCATCTTTAAGCCCATCTCTAACAACTATCCATTATCTCTCCAAATGGCATCTTTAAGCCCATTCCCTACATAATCAACTAAAACATCTTCGAGTGCAAATTTTCTGGGCACTCTAGTGTTCAATCATCTACCACCTTCAAGTCACGAATGGCAGATTTACCAATCTAACTCTTCAGGTGTAAGAAGATTGAACAGGGGCAGCTGTTGCACCCCAAAATTTGCCATCTCATTTCTCTAAGAATCACCCTGGATCCTCAAGTTTGCTTTCATCCAATTCCAAGCCTTGAACTATAAATTTTCCAAGAAAATCACTCACAAGGGCAAAATGGTCATTTACACACTGAAAAGTCAAACTTTGACTTTTGGATCAAAATCAAATTTCAAGAATCATATTACACAAGTCATGTTGAAATATGAAGTTTGTTTCATCAAGAAATTCAAAAGTCAAAACTACTTTGGAGAAGTCAAAATTCTAAATACTTAGAATTTTTTCTAAGTGTTTAAGAAAATATGACAAGCTCAGAACTTCTGGGCCAGTGTTCACAAAGGTCCAGTCAGAGTTTGCAAGGGTAATTCTGTTAGAACAAGATTGGTTCTGATCATATCTCATAGTTTTGATGATAACAATAAATTATATTTTATATAATTGATACTCTGATAAACGTATTTAATTGTTTCAGATAATGTTCTGACATAAGCATTTTGATGTGCTGAGCTGAAAATAAATGAAGAAGTTCTTTGATGAAAGAACTATTTGTTTTAGCGTAAGTGCTGATGCTGACTCTGGTAACATAATTATTTAAATACATCTTCTAACGCTTAACAAGTTTATGTGTAAGCTATGTTTCAGAAGTTCTTTGAAAGCAAGCGCTGATCAGAAGTACTTAGCAAGCAAGCGTTGTTTAGAAGATATGCAAGCATGTTCTGAATCAAGACGTGAAGCTAAGTTCTGAAACAATGTAAAAGCTAACAAGTCTTGTCAAGCTTCAGGAAACATGCTCTTACAAGTGTTGTTTGCTCATTTAATGCAAATACGAATACATGCACTCAAGTGTCTACGCTAGTTCATTGGAAAATGGAATAGTGCAAGGAAACATGCAAACATTTAATGCTCTCCACATTTGAAGTCAGTAACGGTCATTTTGTTCTTACTATATATAGAAGAACATTTATTGCAAGCCAACTACTCATCAATTTAAAAAGAAGCAAGAACTACGTGAAAATATTCTGGGCTCACAAATCATTTTTTCATACACTTTGTGCAATACTATTCTTAGTGAAAAATCACAGTTTTGATATAGCTTTCTTAGAAGCAAACTTTGTTTCACTATCTATAAAGATTTAACTATTGTAATTGTTCCTTGAGAGACCAAGTTTGGTCAGATTTCTCAAGTAGACTAGGACTAGTTTAAGTCTTAGTGGTGTGAGTCTCAGAATGTCTTTAGTGTTCAGAATAAAAACAAGTACATCCAGAAGGATTGAAATATGAGATATTTCTAATGGCCTAGAGGAAGAAACAACATTTTATGATTTAAAAGAAGGTTTTGAAAACTTTCCTTTTAGAAATGCTTCGCACAGAGCTTCTGATGTTGTATTTCTATTCCTGTTTCCAATAGTTTCAGAGCCAGTAATCTTCTGTTTCTGATTGTCTCTGAAACCTGAGAATCTTTTAGATTCCAGGCTTTGGAACATATGATTTCTTTCCTCCATGAGTAGAGAGCATCCAGAGTCCAGGTGTTAGTACTGGAGTATCAACCTTACTGTTAAAAATATCTACAACATAGATGATTTTGTCTTTTGGTACCCATATCTTTTTGGGTCCTCTTGGGTTAGAGTATTTAAAGTTCTGTTTGAACTTTGGATTAGCATAAGATTTTCCAGAGTGAGATGTATATTTAATATTATGTGTGTGCCCAATGGTGAAGTGAGAATAGAGAGGAGTACGTTTGATAACCAGATCCTTAACTTTCTTAGGCTGGGATACTTTGCCTTTGTATCCTATACCTATTATGTCTTTCTTGCTAACTCCATAGATCATTGAAGCCATTTTGCTTCTATCTATGTTTTTAGCTAGAAACTTCTGAAAGCTTTGATCATATTTCTTTATGATCTTATCAGCATTACTAGGATCTTCTGAGATTATTTCCTTCTGAGAGTTTTGTAGATCATTTTCTAGTTTTGAAATCTTTTCTTTTAACTAAGAGTTTTCTGATCTCAGGCTCTCAGTTACTCCAGAGTTAGAAGCAAGATCCTTTTTCAGATTCCTGAATTTGACTCGAAGCTGCTGATATCTTTCCAGAATTTCACTCAGACTTTCTCCTAGTTCAGCTTTAGTGAAATTAACAGTGAAGTTAGGGAATACCTCTTCAGTGTCTGATTCTGATTCTGACCCTGATTCTGATTCAGAAGATTCAGAGACATTTGATAAGTTATCGGTTTGAGCTATATTGGCTTGTTCATCTTCTGATTCTGTTCCGTCTTCAGAAGATTTAAAATCATCCCATGTTGCCATAAGACTCTTCTTCTTTTCCTTAACAAACTTCCCTTTATGTTTCTCCTTCTGAAGCCTTGGACACTCACTTTTGTAGTGACCTTGTTTATTATATTCATAGCAGGTAATGATTCTGTTACTTGATATTCTGTGTCCAGAGGATTGTTCAGAGTCATTTCCCGTTCTTCTGGAGTTTCTGAAATTCTTCTGCTTGTGCTTCCACAGCTGATTGATCCTTTTGGAGAGCAAGGATAGTTCATCTTCTTCTGAAGCAGATTCCTCAGAGTTTCCTTCTTCACCCTGAAAAGCTTTAGTTTCATATTTTATAATTGATTTAAGGGCAACAGACTTACCTTTCTTTTGAGGCTCGTGCTCATCAAGTTCTATCTCATGACTTCTGAGAGCACTGATGAGTTCTTCAAGAGACACATTGTTCAGATCTTTTGAAACTTTGAAAGCAGTGACCATAGATGCCCATCTTTTGGCTAAACTTCTGATGATCTTCTTAACGTGATCTGCCTTAGAATATCCCTTGTTCGGAACTCAGGCAAACAATCAGAGTTTGGAATCTTGAGAACATGGCTTCTATAGATTCACTTTCTTCCATCTTGAAGGCTCCATACTTCTGGACGAGAGCCAGAGCTTTAGACTCCTTCACTTGAGCGTTTCCTTCATGAGTCATTTTAAGAGACTCAAACATATCATGTGATGTGTGATACGGTGGGAGAACTGACTTGAGGTTTCGCGTTTGTTTTCGCACTTGTTCGGTTTAGCAAGAGTCGCCACCGACTTTTTATTTTATCCTAAGGAAAGGTCAAAAAGCACAGGAAAGACCTTTGAGATGTTTTCTTGGGTTCGGGGGGTAGATTATGAAAAGGGAAGGTGCTAGCACCCTTTTCATCCATGGTTTTCCATGGGCTCTTAGTTACTTGTTTTAGATCACTTGCCTTTGCTTTTCAATTGTTTGAAATGGTGCTTTGTGTGTGTGGTTTTTGAAAACGCTTTGAAAAAGATGCCTTGTCTAGGCAACCTTTGTAATGATTCTTGTTTGAATATATACAAAGGTGTGTGTCTTTTTGAAAAGATATTTCAATGTTTTGAAAGTTGTTTTGAAATTGTTTTGAAGTTGTGTTGTGAAGTGTGTTTGAAAATGGCAAGGATGTTTTGCAAGCTTTTGATCAAGTAACTAAGAGTTGTCTACCCTATTTTACTCAAAGATCTTTCTTATGTTTTCAACCCTTTTGACAGTGTTATTTCACCATTGTATTTGGTGAATAACCTTGGTGTTAGGATGTTAAATGGGATAGGCGCGGGTCATCGTATACAATCGTTGAAAGCAACTTGTGAGACGCTCTAGAAATTTTGTAAGGGACAAGATCGTTTTATCGAAAGCAACATCGAGGGTCATCGAGGGACTACGATCTTTGTTTATCGAAGGGACATTTGCTAGAGTGTCTCATATTCGAGGGACATGATTGTGTTTCCGAAGCAACGAGTGAGGTTACCCTAGAGGTGCAAGTGTGAATTATGTATTGATTTTCATGCATTTATCTTGTATTAGGTTATCTAGCGATTGATTTTGAATCTTCGCATACAAACCCTAATTACTATACAGTATATTGAAAGCGATAAATTGCGGGAATTTAAAGTCTAAATTATTACAAATACGTATCCAGGGATGGGGGTACAAATTATTTACAAATGGGAATGAGTCTTATCAAAATAATAATGTCCAAGTATTATGTGTTACAACCAAATCGAACTGTCGCAATTCAATGTAAGATTATAACAATAAATAATGAGAATAAAAAATACTATGAGATGCAAGTATTTATTTACAAATGAACAGATAAAATTTGACCTAATAAAGATTAAGTATTTATTATTATTTTATGTTTTTTTATGAATTATGTAAACAAAGAGTTTTAAAGAAAAGAAAAACTATTTAAGTTAATGCTTCTATTATATACATATTTTTTTTAAAGAAAACAAAAATAAAATCTCTATTATTAATGTATTTTAATAAATGTAAAAAAGGAAAACTATATTAAGAAAATTAAAACAAAATTTTAATATTTTTTAGTCTTATTATTAACAAAAGAAAAAGAATCAAATCATTAAAAATGAAAATAAATAATAAAAAGTATTAGTTTTAATTAGAAAGGATGATGGGCCTTAGGCAATGTTGGTATTAGGCCCAAAAATGGAAGGAGAAATAAAAAACAAAACAGATGAAATGGGGTTGCACGCAGAAGAAAGCTATGGGCTTGGTTTTGTCTGGGCGAAGGCTCATTATCCATTTGGCATAATTTTCGTTTAGGGTTAATGTTTTGATTAGGGTTTGCAAACTTGGTACACAGCGGCGCCGCTCCTGCTTCTCTCGTTCTCTTCGTCTTTATCAAGCCAAAACGATGATTTCTCCTTTCATGCCTTAGCCACCGGAGCTCCGCCTTCATCCACTCCCTACCTTCTCTTTTCAGCGGCCTAGGGTTCTTGCTTGTAAACGATACGATTTCGTTTCAATCGTGTTTTAGGAATTTTACAGTTTTGTTTTCGTTTTGCTCTTGCATGTTTTAATATATGGTTGTTATGATGTTACATGTAGTAAAAGCCTGAGGGACGTACCTTGAGTGTTTTGTTCTACAAACTGAAGGGAAAGGATGTGAGATCGGCCGGTGGAGCTCCCAGGAGGCTAGGCGGAGGGAGGATGAAGATGACGGCGTTTCTGGTATTTTTGTTGTTCTTTATGTTGTTTGATGATGACGAATCTGAAATTTGCTTCTTCCCTGTTAATGATGAGTATTTTCTGAAACTACGCTTGCTTTTGAATCTCTTCCTCTTTCTGGTTTTGGTATAGATATCGATGATGATGATACTCTGGGATTTGTTTGTATTTGTTAGTGATGATGTATAAAATCTGAAACTTGTAGTTGATTTGATTTTGTTGATTCTCTTCCTTCCTCTGAGTGTTTGTTAATGATGAAAGAATTTCTGACACTAAGTATTTTGCTTCTGAAAACTCTTCCTTTCTCTGAGTGTTTGTTAATGATGAAAGAATTATCTGAAACTACTGTATTTTGGTGTTATTGTCTTCCTCTTTCTGAACATTCATGGTTTATGGTTGAGGATGATGTGAACTGAGTTTGCAGCTTTGCAGTTAGAAATGTTTGCAGGTTATTTTTTTTGGCCTGTGAGCATGTTTTGCTACAACTTGCAGTTTGAAATGCAGGCTGAGTTTGTGCAGGCAGATTTGGGCTTGGCCTGAGTGTTTTTGGGCAAGTAGGCTTGAGCTTACAGTTTGTTTTGGTTTTGAGATGCAGGCTGTTGAGTTTGGCCTGTGTGTTTTTAGTTTTGACAGGTTTGTTGTTATTTTTGGACAGGCAGGTTGAGAAGTTTTTGGTAAGCAGGTTTGCTTTGGGTTATGCAGGTTTGCAATTTGTTTTTGGGCAAGCAGGCTTGTAAGTTTGAGTTTTGGAAACAGAATTGGGTGTTTGTAATGCAGGTTGTTTGTTTGGCCTGTGAGCAGGTTTTCTTGTTTTGAGAACAGGCTTGCAGGTTTGAGTTTTTGCAAGCAGGTTTGAGCTGGCTTGTTGATTGCTGGTGTTGGAAGCAGGTTTGCAATACAGGCTTGTAGCTGTAATGCAGGCTTGCTGATTGCAGTTTGGAAATGTTGAGCTTACAGGTTTTTTGTTCAATGTTTTTCTCTCCCTTTCTTTTGGACTGTTATACAGTCCCTCCTTTTATATCTTTTTGCTTCCTTTACTGTCTTTGACATTCTGCCTTTAGCCAAAACTGCAAAAGCTCTTCACTAGGTCTTCTCTCTCTCTCTCTCTCTAAGCACTTTTTCTTATTTTAATATAATTCTGAAAAGCTTGCTGTCCAGAAAATGATGATGAAATTGACAAGTCCCATTGGCTTGTAACTTGGTTTATCTCTGCATTGTGTACTTGCTGCATATTTTCTGTATTGTGTACTTGCTGCATATTTTCTGCGTTGTACTTTTGCCTTTTGCACCTAGTTGGCTTGCAACTCAGTTTGACATGCTTGGTTACTACATTGTAGTTAGCTTTCCTATACTTGCCTTGCTGACTTTTTGAATACTGCAGTTTGGTTTTGTTTGCAATACACTTTGCTTTACCTTGCAGCCTTATACCTTTGTATTTGAACCATGTGCATGCTTGCAATTTATTTTTTACTTTTCTCTTTGTGAACCAAGAAGAGAAATCTTCTTGTGATTTGCAAAGAGAAAAAGTAAAAACATGATGAATCTAATAGCATTCTGATTCCGGCCAGCAAGCTTTAATGATGATTTCTTTTTATCTGCTTGAAAATTCTTTTCAGTTAATTGTGCTTATTTCTTTTTCTTCTGTCTTTTGCAGGTGAGTACCAGTTGGATGATAGAGGACGCAGTAGAAAGTCAAAGATCTCAAGAGATTTAGGCTTAGATTTATTTTTTCATTTATTGTAAACAAATATTATCCTAAACATTATAAGTTGTAATCCTACAATATTCGAATAAATTTGTAACCATATTTGAAGTAAATAAAAGTCTTAATCAAAAGAAAATTCTACTGTCCAATATCTTTTCCATCTTTCCCTTATATTTATTTAATTATTTAAGACTCTTAAATCAAAATAATTGAAACTGTATCTCAATAATTCTAATCCAGATGAAATAAATAACCAATAAACTTTGCAGTCTCGCAACCTTGCATCAATCACAATACGCGTAGTATTCCAATTAACATATGCGTTGTACAGTTAAACAAACAAGCATTCCATAAACCTTTCACTCCACTAATCAAGCAAATGCCTTAATGTTCCAAACAAAAGTCTCAACTCTTATCCCAGATAATTAGGTTTTTTGAGAAACAACCAGTAATCTTGAACGAGCGTGTAACAGTTAACTGAATTTCTGAGGATTCAGTTTCTTCTGAGAAATACGAGCGAAAACCCTAATTCCGGATTTGTTATCAAAGAAAAGTCTGCTTGATCAATTCCTGAGCCAATCTCAACAAAAATCAGAGAAAACCCTAATTCTGGATTGACTGATAAAGAAAAATCTGTTTGACCGATTCTCGAGCCAATCTTAAAAATCAGAGAAAACCCTGGGGTTGTGATTTCTTGTGAAAAAGGGAGGGAAAATTTTGGGGTACAACATGATGTATCTCTATTTGTGATCTTTTCATATTCCATTTTAGAGATAGCATTTAGAAAAATATTTCTAGCTCTATGATGATTTTTGAAATCAGCTTTTTATTGTTTATCCATATTTTTCTATCAATCTTATTTCCTTCTGAGTCTGTAGGATGTGTGTAATCATCCAAGACTATATCCCATAAATCACTATCATGACCTAGAAAGAAACTTTCTAGTCTATCTTTCCAATAATCAAAATCTTCTCCATCAAACACTGGAGCTCTGGTGTAGTTATTGTTGTTTTGTTCATTTGCCATTATGTTTTCTTTCTGGATCTTTTCCTGACACGGTTAAGTGTTGCCATGAACAGAACACAAACACAAAATCCTACCCCAACTGCTGACAACACCATAATCATTTCACCTGATGTCACACCACCCACATCTCCACAACTTACAACAACTAACTCACCAATTATTTCACCTCCTCAATCTCCAGAACATAACCTCCATCCATCACATGAACCATCTGAACCTTGTGAACCATCAGCAACACATGAACCCTATGAAACTCTCAATCCATCAGAAACACCTAAACCTTATGAACAACCTGACCAACCTAACCATCCAATCAACAACACATGAACAATCATAAAATCCTGAACCAGCTGACTTTCTGAAAACTGTAGTTGATTTTGAATCTCTACAATTTCTGAAAAACAAAACCTTCAAAAAGGTTGTTCCAAAACTTGTTCAGCTAGATGTAAATATATTCTTTCAGAATTTTTTAACAGAAGTTCAAGCTTGGTTGGACCTGCTGAAGGCAGATTGCACCAGAAATGTGAACCCAGCAGCAACAGATCTTCTGTGGGAAACATTCAGAAGAACCTTAGATGCTGAGTCACTAAAGCTGCAAGACTTATGTCACTCTTAGGTGATTTAGAAATTCTCCAAACATCTGCATTCCTTTCAGTCAGAAGCTACTGATATTTGGGACAAGAAGTCTTCTCTGATTATTGCTAATGCTCCAGCTGATCAAATGGACATTTCAGAAGATGAATCTGACGACGCCTCTGAAGATTCAAATCCTTTGGCAATAGTTCTGTTGAATCAACCTTCTGCAGAAGCTGCACCTGAACCTGTGCCAACTCTTATGGTGGATCTGGGCACTCTTCTTTCAACTTTTGTTCGTTCTGACTCAACGGTTGCTACTCCAAAGGCTGTATCTGCTGAAGCTTCTACATCCTCTGATCCTACTTCACTTGTAATGGATACTCTGAATAAGCTTAAGAGGGATAACGAGGATATTCATGAGCTCTTGGATAAGCAAGATCAGACAAACCAAGAAATCTGAAGCTGGATGATGAAACAAGAGGAATCTGCATCTGAGATCAAGAATCTTCTTATGGACCTTGTTTCTAAGAAATATTAGTGTCATTCTATTTCTTGTTTTTGTTTGTTGTTTTTTTGTACCTCTGAATCTTTTATTGAAAAAACTTTTACGCTCTTCAACTATTTTTATATACTTTTTGATTATGCCAAAAAGGGGGAGAAAATGTGTATTTTGATCTAATCTCTGATTAACAGTTATGGGACTAAGTCTCAAACATTCTAACAAAATACAAGATTTTTTTCTATGTGTAAAAGAATTTTGCAGGTATCATTTATACTCTGGAAGTTTAATTTCAAATGAACATTATCTTTAAAAGACTTGCTGAAGAAATCCCAAAAGAAAATTTCAAACCTCTGATGAAAATTCTCAGGAAGTTTTTCTTATAGAAATATTTATTTCAGGGGGAGATTCCTATCTCTTGTTAAATTTTATTTCTTATCTGAATATTTTTTTATCATCATCAAAAAGGGGGAGATTGTTAGAATAAGATTGGTTCTGATGATATCTCAGAGTTTTGATGATAACAATAAATTATATTTTATATAATTGATACTCTGATAAACGTATTTAATTGTTTCAGATAATGTTCTGGCAGAAGCATTTTGATGTGCTGAGCTGAAAATAAATGAAGAAGTTCTTTGATGAAAGAACTATTTGTTTTAGCGCAAGTGCTGATGTTGACTCTGGTAAGATAATTATTTAAATACATCTTCTAACGCTTAGCAAGTTTCTGTGTAAGCTATGTTTCAGAAGTTCTTTGAAAGCAAGCGCTGATCAGAAGTACTTAGCAAGCAAGCATTGTTTAGAAGATATGCAAGCATGTTCTGAATCAAGACGTGAAGCTAAGTTATAAAAGAATGTAAAAGCTAACAAGTATTGTCAAGCTTCAGGAAACATGCTCTTACAAGTGCCGTTTGCTCATTTAATGCAAAGACGGCTACATGCACTCAAGTGTCTACGCTAGTTCATTGGAAAATGGAATAGTGCAAGGAAACACACAAACATTTAATGCTCTCCACATTTGAAGGCAGCAACGGTCATTTTGTTCTTACTATATATAGAAGGACATTTATTGCAAGCCAACTACTCATCAATTTAAAAAGAAGCAAGAACTACGTGAAAATATTCTGGGCTCACAAATCATTTTTTAATACACTTTGTGCAATACTATTCTTAGTGAAAAATCACAGTTGTGATACAACTTTCTTAGAAGCAAACTTTGTTTCACTATCTGTAAAGATTTAACTCTTGTAATTGTTCCTTGAGAGACCAAGTTTGATCAGATTTCTCAAGTAGACTAGGACTAGTTTAAGTCTTAGTGGTGTGAGTCACTTGTAAGATTACTTGTGAATTGTTAGTCACAACAGTTGTTGTGTGATTGTAATCAACTGATTATAGTGAATTAAATCCTTGTTGAGAAAGGCGAAATCACCTTGGCGGATGGACTGGAGTAGTTTGAGTTCAGACGAAGCAGGATAAAAATAACCTTGTCTTTCCATTATTTTTGAGCCTTTAAGAAAAAGAAAAGAGAAACTTATTCAACCCCCCCTCTAAGTGTTTTCTCACCCTTCAAATTCAAAGAAGGTTACAAAGCGTGCTACAAGCTTCCTGGAAAGTCTGAGAGCTCCTTCAGAACATGCTGGAGCAAGGAAATACAAAGATCAGAAGTTGGGTGTTTGTTCTAAATTATGCTAAAGCTGAACCTTTGATCCATAACTAAGAAATGATGCAGAATATCACGTTGCAGGATTTCTGGGTTGATCAATCTCATCATCATTTAATGCTCTCAACCACTTATGGGTCTTTGTTTCAAAGGGTTTCTCCACGTGTGGCATAGAAGTACCATTGCTGTCCTTGAAAAGCAGATTTTGTACAAAGTATATGCTGGGCCCATGCTTCGCTTTTGCTTCTGAGAGTACTTTTCCTTGATTCATGCTTACAAATCCAGCTTAGGCACGACTAAAATCTGCTAACCACCTTACCTTGTGCCTTGAACCATACTTGTTTGAACTTTCTTCAAGAACAAGTCAGCGCCTAGCATATGATGGCTATACTTTTGATTTCTCCAAGCTACAAGATTTTTGAATATAAATTGAGAGCCATTGGCAACGGTAAAGAGGTTGGAAATTGGAAAAAGAAAAGCCTTGAACCCCTGCAAAAATTCCAAGAGTCCAAAAAATTGTAAACACAGAAATACAAAACCTGATAGCTTTTGATTCTTGCATTCAAACTCCATTTTTTCTCAAGTGTCTCTTGACCAAAACCACCCATACAGTTTCTGAAGCCATCCTAACTTCTGTAGCTAAAATGTAATACCCTCTCCATCAATATCCACCTCAAAAAAGTCAGAACTTTACCCCTTGGCTGTTCCATAATTCTCTAATCATTTCCAGCCCAAGTTGAAAGTTTCTAGCCTGCTTAACACGTGAAGAAGCTGTTCAGAACATCACAAGAAGTCAGAACCAGCTTCCAGCTCACAGAGTATTTTCCAACTGCAAGGTAAGCTTCTACTGACTCTCATCATATTACTTAGGCATTGTCAGATTTTGCATGTTTAAAATACAATGTAGATATTCTGATTCTGATGATGTACATATTCTGAGATTTCATGCATCTGCTTCCCTAAGTAGAGGGAATTCCTGTTCAGAGCTTCATGAAGAAATTAGGACTCAGAATTAGGATTAGCAAATTCATGTTTGCTTCTAATTTATATGGCTGATATCTCTTGTTTCTGAAACATTATGAAACTTGTCATAACTATTATATGCGTAACTTCTGTTTTGTTAAGAAATGACCAAGTTGCAGATGTTCTGACTAGCATGAAGAGGGAGACTAAGTTCTGCCAGTGGTATCAGAACTTCTGAAATGTTCTTTGTTCCCAACGGATCCAGAACTTCTGACTTTACCTATTTTTCACTAATAGGATATCTGTTTTGCAGTACGCCAGAGTCAGAACTTCTGACCTCCTTTAGTCAGCAATACGCTGATTCTACTTTCTTTTTTCCTCACTATTTTTGCTATCATGTTTTATTTCATTAATCAAAAAACACCAAAGACATTTTTTCATTTTTACATGTTTTACTTTATTTCTTAAGACAAACAGATCAAAAATGTTTTCTCAAACCAAACGTATTTCCTTTTTTACAAAACAAGTCCATTTTACATTTCTTGTACATTCTTATCCATTCAATATGGTTGTAATAGTAACTCAGGACTTAATGTTATTTGCAACCCCCATTCATAAATATGTACCCCCATCCCTAAAATATTGTAATAGCGTAGGACTTTACTTTTCTGCAACTTATCGCTTTTGAATGTAAATGCTAGTAATTAGGGTGTGTATGGCAAGACATGAAATCAACAAATAGATCACCCAGTCAAGACTAAAATTCATGCAATCAAACAAACTTGCACACTAGAACCCTTTAGGTTAACTCCACTTGTTTCATAAAAAATAGTCATGTCCCTCGAACATGGCGTTTTAGCAAAAGACCCACGATAAAAGATCGTAGTCCCTCGATGACCCTCAATGTTGCCTTCGGTAAACGATCTAGTCCCTAAAACGATATTGCTAAAACGTCCCATAAGTTGCCTTTTATGACTATACAAACATCTCACCCTCGTCCCTTCACATCCAACGATGGGGCTTCTTACCAAATCAATGGTAAAATAGCAACATCTAAAGGAGGAGGAAAAGAACATCTAAGACCTTTTGAGTAGGTAGGTTCGCTCTTAGTTACTCACTTGCTCACAACAAAAACATTTTATACACCAACACTCTCATTTTGAAACGTTTTTGAAGACAACACTTTGTACGCGTTCTTATAGAGACGAGAACCGTTACAAAGACACCTTCTCAAAATCACTTTCAGAAACACATTTCACAAACACATCTTTGAACTATTTTCCAAATAAACACTTTGTACGCGTTCTTATAGAGAAGAGAACCATTACAAAGACGTTTTCAAAATACTTTCAAAACCCACACCACAAGCACATTCAAACAAAAGCAAATGATCTAGTGAGTAACTAAGAGCCCATGAAAAACCATGGATGAAAAGGGTGCTAACACCTTCCCTTTTCATAATCTACCCCCCGAACTCAAGAAAACATCTCTAAAGGTCTTTCCTGTGCTTTTTCACCTTTCCTTTTTGGATAAAAGAAAAGTCGGTGGCGACTCTTGCTAAACCGCAACATTTGTGAATACAAACGCAAACAACCAAGTCAGTTCTCCCATCGTATCACACACATAAATAAAGAAAAACATATAGTTTTGCACTTTCAAAGGGATATCTTTGTATTAACTTGAATAAGTATTTTGTACAATGAGACGAACATCTTAGTAAGAGAATGTCGTCGTAGAAAAAAATAAAAATTTGATACAAAGAAAAGATAGCTATGTGCAATAATCCCATGGGGTTCCCATTCTGCTATAGCCTTCGTGTCTCTGAGCGTCTTATCCACTTGCTGCCTCGTCTGAAGTTGATTGGATTGATCAGAACCGTTGATTTTGTCAGTAGATGCTAAAGGTTTTCTGTAAGGTGAACCAACGGGACATAGTCATACGCTTTAAATCCCTAAAATTTTCCTGGACCGCCCTTTCGGGTTTTCAGTCCACCGGGATACCCTTTTTTTGCCCAAGCCGTCCTTTCAGGTTTTCAACTTGCCGGGTGTACATATTTTTTTTATTTTATCCCTAATTTTTGCCCGAACATTTGTGGTTCGCCGGGATGCCCTTGTTTTGCCTAGGTGTGTCAACCTAGCGGGTCTCTTATGTATAGTATCTTTTGACTATGTCTGCATTCACAGGGTGCCGAAGGTCGTCGCCATCCATAGTGGTTAAGATCATTGCTCCACCAGAGAATATGCTTTTGATCGCAAATGGTCCTTCGTACGTAGGAGTCCATTTTCCCCTAGGATCACCATGTGGTAATATGATACGCTTGATTACCAAGTGTTGTACCCCAAAATTTTCCCTCCCATAATCTTCAAAGTTTTGCCAAGCATCACCTCAAATGGTTCAAAGTCTACTCAAGGGCTACACAGTCAACCACTCTCCTAAGCCAGTCAAACTAGGGTTTTGGTTCTTACAAGGAAGTTGAGGTTTTCAAGGGCTCAATCAAGTACCATATGCTCATACACATTGTCAAGCACATACATGTCAAGTTTCAAGGCTCACAAGGTCAGGTTGCACAGTCAAAAACCCTAATTGCTCCATAGTCAACTGCAGGGGCAAAATGGTCATTTGGCAGTCAAAAGTCAAAATTTTTGGTCAACATCTTATTTTGAAGCCACAATCATCATTTGATCAAGTCTTGATCATGATTTCACAAGAATGGCTCAAAAATCATCAAGATGCAAAAGTTTCCATTTTTGGACAGTTGAAAAGTCAACTGTAACTTGACCAAGGCATAACTTTTTCATGGTTCATCAGAAAAATCCCATCCAATGCTCATTTTGAAGGGGATGACATTTCCTACAACTCATATTCACATTCCAAGTCCAATAAATGCTCTCACAAAAAGTTATCAATTTCAACATTATAGGTCATTTTCAAAAGTCAACAAAAAGGCACTTTAAGTCAAATACCATTGTTGTACCCCAAAATTTGCCCTCCCATTTCTCATTTATTTCTCACCACAAAGCCCTTGAAGCTCAAGATCCAGTTAGGATTTCATTTGCTCAAGACCTCTCCTTGCACTGTTGACTCAAATTAGGGTTTGTGTTTGCACAAAGATGCTTTGACCTAAAATGCCTAAGATGACTTTCATGCTTCATATTGGACTCCCAAGTTTATCCATACCAAGTTTCAAACTTTGATTCCAAATTTTGCCCAGTCAATTGGACAGTTGACCTAGAAATTAGCTGTATTGGGGAAAAAGTCAACTGTGGTCAATTAACAGTCAAACCTCATGAAAATTGACCTACATCAACATTATGAACTCATATGGTCCATTTGATCAAGTTTGGATCACAACTCCATAAGAAATTTGATCAAATCACCAAAAGGGCAAAATGGTCATTTTTAGGGTTTTGACTGCACAAAGGCAATTTTTGACTGTTTGACCTAGCCAATGGCAAACCAAGCTCATATATGGACTCAAGAACCCCATGGAATTATCTTGACATGCTCAACAAGCTCAAAAGATCCAAAGTACACAAGATTGACAGTTGAATTTCCCAGTCAATTGATCAATTTTGACTGTATACTGAAAAGTCAAACTTTGACTTTTTGGTCAAAATCAAGAGTCAAGATTCATTTTTCATCAAAACATGCCAAATCATGAAACTTGTTCACCAAGAAATCACAAAATGCAAATTAGGGTTAGAAATTTGAATTTTTCATAACTTAGAATTTTTCTAAGTTATAAAAAACCCTAATTTTTTCCCAACTTTGCCCCACTTTTTCACCAAGATCCATTTGGATTCAAACAAAAGTCAAAACATGAAAGTTGTAGCTTGTTGCATAATCTACAACTTTGATTCACAAAGTTTTCCCATTTGAGGCTTGTATCTCAAGTTACAAATTTTTGAATAAGGGCACTAAACCATTCTTAACTTAGTGAATTTTTGATCTATTTTGACAAGGTTTTCTACCCCACTTCAAGGCCATTTTACATACACTTCCACTTGGAATTTCAATTTGCCTTTCAAAGATGGATTTTAATACACATTCCAAGATTTCCAAAATGTCCAAGAACTCATCAAACAACCTCATGACTTGGGAGATTCGAATTTCACAATTTGGCAAAAACTCACTTTTGAATTGGCCATTTTTCATGTTCATAAGTTGTGCAAACTTCTCAAAACCAGCATGCCCTTGATTACAGGTCCTAAAACCATCCAACACTCAATAATTTAATGCATGTTCATTGTGTTAAGACCTTGTTTCATGAGCTAAAGCATTGTATGATGGATTAATCCCAAATTAGATAAAGCATTCTTTCCATTTTTGCAAAAGTTCCACTTTATGTCATGATGCAAATCCACAAGTACAAACCAAATCCAATTGGCACAGGATTATGGACAAATCACTCTGATCAAGGAGAGTTTATGCAGCTCATTAGAGGTCCCCTACTTGCCTAAAACACCAAGTTGGTTTTGCTTGCTTAAGTGTGAAGTAAAGTGCCATAACATAACACATCTTTCATATCAGCTTAGAGACATTTAGACAAAGTTATCAAACACATTCCAAAGATCAGAACCAAGCTTTTGCACGACCCTTGCACCTCTCAAACACTCCCCTTGCCATAATCACTCTCAAACTGCAAAAACAGGGCAGGCCCTGCAGTTTGAGTGCTATCTCTCATTTCTCTCAAGCTCTCTTGCCCAAACCAGTTCACATACCTTCCATACCATCTATGCAAGCTAACCAAAAGCAAAAGCACGACATGTAATCCCTCTAACCACTTCCACCATTTTCAGTTTCTTGTTTTGCAGGTGAAGTGCTCTAGCACGATTCAGAAGCTTTCAAGACAAAGTAAACATTGGAATAGCATCCCTGGACCTCAAGGAAGCTTTTCCAATCATCACCTTGCACTGAAAGCTCCCTCATTGCAAGATAGAACTTCAGCTGAACAGGTATCTTGGTGAACTCGTATCTCTCTTATTATGCATCATTAGCTTTAAGTTTGTGAATAAACAAGGTTCTACTCATGCCACTGAACATGTACATGTTTTTACTTTTCATTTCTTTTGCTTGAGCTGTGAGAATTTGAGGTTTGAAAATGGCAGAAAATCTAGGTTAGGATTTGGGGGAGGAGAAATTCTCCCTCATCTTAGAGAGTTAGATCAAGTTATGCATATGGTTAGAATCGTCTCTTCATGCTGAACATCTTTTATGTTATGAGTTTGCATTGAAAAGCCAAGAATCAAGAGTTGGAAGATGAGGAACAGGGCGCGCGTTTTTTGAATGTTGTTGTACAGAGGTTGAAGAAAGGTCTTCATGGGCTGGGCCTATGTTGACTTTCCTTTTCACACCACCCTTTTTGGTTTTACACCCCTGAGCCCGTTTGCTTCATTTTTAATATTTTTTGACTTTTTCTTTTTTTAACTGACTCATTTATTTTTTCTCAGCATATTAAAAATATAAAAATATTTTTCCCATCATTTTTTGAATTTATTAAGTATTTATTTGATTGTTTTGTACATAAATAAATAAATATACATATATACTTTTTTGTTTAAAATATTAAGATAATACAAATATATTTTTTATACACTTTTATTTTATTTTTACTTCCTGAAAATATTTTGTATAAAAAATACCCTTTTTATTTTTATATTAAATATTATTAATTAAATAATACATATCTTGTAAATAATACAAATATACATATATATATATATATATATATATATATATATATATATATATATATATATATATATATATATATATATATATATATATATATATATATATATATATATATATATATATATATATATATATATATATATATATATATATATATATATATATATATATATATATATATATATATATATATATATATATATATATATATATATATATATATATATATATATATATATATATATATATATATATATATATATTAATACATTTAGGGTAAAATGCCAAAAAATGTACATATTTTTTTTTTTTTTAATATTTAATACTAAAAAATACCTTTTTTACAAATATACCATATTTTATTTTATTTTTGTATATAAATAATAAATATTATATGAATTAATTGATTAATACCCCTTTGATTAAAAATTAGGGTTTTGCCCTAAATTTGAAAATACTCCAAAAATAATACCTTTTTATTTTCTTTTTATTTCACATAAATAATACTTTTTTCATACATATAAAAAATTCTTTTTGCATTCTTGCATATTTATTTTATTTCTATTTTATTTATGCTTTTGATCATATTGTAAATATTCAAGGCAAAAGATGTAATAGCTTAGATTCAATTTCTTGTCTAAATATCTCCACACTTGAACATTGTACCCCCCTCCCCATATTATTGTGTTGTAATAGCATAGGAATTTAAATTTCGCACTTTAAATGCTTTCTAAACATACTATGTTAGAGCTAGGGTTTGTATGTAAATAAAACGAACAAAATAGTTGGACCTAATCTCAAGATAAATATGCATGAAAAATGGACAACACATTTCACACTTGCACCCCTAGGGTATTCCACTTTGTTGCCTTCAAATAATTGGGCCATATTGTATGTTGAATTTCTTTGGGTAAAAACAAACAATCAAATGATCATAGTCCCACAAAATGTTGCTTAAATGAATGATCAAGTCCCTTTTAAAGAAAATTGCCCAAAGACATTTAACACTATTGCAATTATGGTCTAAACGATGACCCGCGCTCGTCCCTTTCACCTCCTAAGACAAGATTGTCCACCAAATGCAATGGTGGAACAAAATTGTCAAAAGGTTTAAAACATAACAAAAATCTTTGAGAAAACTTTAGGGTAGATAACTCTTAAGTACTTGCCAATTTGCAAAGAAAACACTTGCCTAATTTCAAAACCCACTTCACAAACACTTTCAAAATCAACTTTCAAAAACCTTGAAACATCTTTTTAAAAGACAAAACACCTTTTGTAAAACATTCGAGTAAAGAATTGTTACAAGGGTAGCCTATACAAGGCATCTTTTCAAAACATTTTCAAAACTACACATCAAGCACCATTTCAAACAATTGAAAACCAAGGCAAGTTGATCTAAGCAAATACCTAAGAGCCCATGGATAACCATGGATAGAAAGGGTGCTAATACCTTCCCTTTCTATAATCTACTCCCCGAACCCAAGAAAAATCTCAAAGGTTTTTGCTGTGCTTTTTAAACCTTTCCTTAGGATAAAATAAAAAGTCGGTGGCGACTCTTGCTCAACCGAAACATTTGCGAAAACAAACGCAAAACCCTAGTCAGTTCTCCCACCGTATCACAGAACTGGCGACTCTGCTGGGGAGAATTTTTAAAGTGGAGTAACCTTAGGGCTTAGATCACCCTCTTGCATGACTAATTGTTTGATTTGCTTGCTTTATACTTTGGCTCTATTGTTTGGGTTTACAATCCTCCACCCGGATTTTGGGAAACATTCATAGATAGCAATACGTTGTGGAAACTGTGCGGGGTATACCGACACGGTCTAAGCAATAGCTATATTAGTGCGACATATTTGTGAGTACCGGTAACCCTTGAGTTCAATCAAGGAGAGTACGGGGCCGCTGAGTGATGTCACTAAGCACTAATGACCTAGAACCTTACTTGACCATCTTGGCCTTTTATTAGGGGTAGTGAGATGACCGGCTTTGGTGCAGTCCGAAGTTGGTAGATACTCGATACTACACTCATTGAGGGTTGTTTTCTTGGAATATTTTGGTCGCTAGTTAAGTGGCTAAACCAAAACAATGAACATTGAAAACAATCCAAGGATATTGAGCTCCTTAGAACCCGGTTACTATTTATAGGACAGGTTTTTAAGCCAACTACACTCAAGAGGGTACTTACCTATGAAACCCCATGCAAGCCTGAAATTAGGGTTTGGTGTGATTTGCTTGTACATATGTTTTGTGCATACATCATAAACATCATAAAACATCATATGCATTCACTAACCATTTCAAGGGTTTTGGATCTTCATCTTTGTTCTTGTTTTGTAGGACATGGAAATTCCTCGCAGAAATACCATTCAAGTCAACCTTGTGAGAATCTATCCTCAACTCAAGGAGATCACCTCAAGAATTCCGGAAAATTCATCCTTCAGTGAAAGACATGGTAGACTGCTCAGCCTAGTCAACACCAACATTGAAGAAGACATGATGAAAGTGCTATTCCAGTTCTTTGACCCTCTTCACCACTGCTTCACTTTCCCTGATTATCAGTTGGTACCCACTTTGGAGGAGTTTTCTCAACTCCTAAGAATCCCTATCCTTAATCAACTACCCTTCAACGGTACGGAAAAGGAGCCAAAGCCGAAAGATGTTGCTCGAGCATTACATCTACAACCATCTGACATCAAGGGGCATTGGGAAACCAGAAGCGGCGTCAAAGGATTCTTAGCAAAGTTCTTGTTTGAGAAGGCACAAGAATGCTGGAACTCATTGGACCTGCAAGCCTTTGAAGAGATTGTGGCACTCCTTATCTATGGGTTGGTCTTGTTCCCAAATCCTGACCAATTGGTAGATGTCAACGCTGTCAAAATCTTCTTGTCCAGAAATCCAATACCAACATTGCTTGGGGACATCCTTCACTCATTTTACACACGAACAATGAGAAAGAGGGGTGTTCTCATGTGCTGTACTCCTATCCTTGCAAGGTGGTTTATTTCGCACCTTCCACAATCTGTCTTGAAGAATGACCAAGGCTCAAGGTGGTCCCAACGGCTGATGACTCTTACTCATTCTGATGTGCATTGGTGTTCTCGGTCCAGAGAAAATGTCATCATCGTCGATCGTTGCGGAGAATTTCCTAATGTTCCTTTACTTGGAATTAGGGGAGGTATCACCTACAACCCTTGCCTAGCTTTGAGGAAATTTGGATATGCACGGAGGGATGGCCCTCATGATATGTTGATTCCTAGCCTAGTTTTTGACTTCGACAACGATGCGCAAGGACTTCGCCAAAGATTCATCAGAGCTTGGGGAAAACTCAACAAGATTGATAGCAAGACTCTGGGACACAAGAACTCCATCCCTCTTGAGCCCTATCTCAAGTGGGTATGAGCCCGAGCCCAAAGTCTAATGATGCCTTATCCTCATGTACTCCCAGTGATTAAAGAGCCCGTCAATGAAGGAGAGGTTCCCTACACCATCCTACATCCAGACATGCCTACATCGTGGGAGGAAATGCAAAAAAGTTGGATTCAGCTCAAGGAGGAACGGAATACTTTTGAAGCTAGCTACTACGCCAGTGAAAAGAAGGTTCTAGAGCTTACCCGCCGACTCCACGAGCAAGAGGCCCTCAACACCTACATCGCACCGAAGAGGATGCGCAATGTCTTTCTGCCTTAAGAAGTTTATTTTGTAACATTTGGCCCATGGGGCATTTATGTACTAACAAATTTCTTCTTATTAATATGACGTGCGTTCTTCTTTGTCTGAAACAATTTTGAATGTTCTAAATCCTTGAATGCATTGCATACATCAGCATACCATTCATCATGTTCATAAGCAGGTCTCACTCCAGGTTTCCTTATCTGTCTGCTGTTTATTTCAGTAGGATGGATCTCGAGCAAACAGTCAAAGACCTACAAGCTCAGAATGCACAGTTCCAGCAACTCCTGATGACTTTGGTTAAAAGTCAAGAGGATATCAAGACTCATTTGGAGAATAAGGACCCAATGAAGAAGAAGAAAAAGAGGATCGGGGTGGCTACTTCGGGGAGAAGATTTGACAGAGAAGCTCAGAGAGTGCTTGAATTTCCTCCTACTTCTGATGAAGGGACTAGTAAAAGAGATCGAGTTGCGGTGCCTTCCGAGTATGATGCGGAGGAGGAAGAGGTTGAAGAGGATGAAGATTATTCTGACCAGCAATACCCTCCAGCTGATGATAAATACAAGGGTTTAGAAGACAGATTGGCCGCCATGGAATTGCAAAGAGTACCGGGTTTGGATTTTGAAGACTTGGGCTTGGTTGCCGGAATTGTGATTCCCCCAAAATTCAAAGTGCCAGTGTTTGTGAGGTATGATGGGCTGTCCTGTCCCAAAATGCATCTCAGGTCCTACGTGAGAAAGATTCAACCCTATACAGCAGATAAAAATCTCTGGATTCATTTCTTTCAAGACAGCCTGTCGGGAGCTCAGTTGGAGTGGTTTTATCAGCTAGAAGGAACCAGTGTCAGAAATTGGGAAGATTTGGCCACCGCTTTCTACAAACAATACCAGTATAATTCTGATCTTGCTCCTACTCGTACCCAACTTCAGGGTATGTCACTAGGAACAAGTGAGGGATTCAAAGAATATGCACAAAAATGGAGGGATTTGGCTGGCAGGGTGCAGCCTCCTTTAACCGACCGTGAGCTCGTTGATATGTTTCTTGGGACCCTATCTGGACCATTTTTCAATCATCTAATTGGTAACTCTTCCGCAGGGTTTACCGATTTGATCTTAACCGGCGAAAGAATAGAAGCTGGCATCAAGTCAGGAAAGATTCAGAAGGGTGTTGCTGCAAGTGTTGAGAAAAAGCCTTTTAAGAAGGAGACAACTATGGTATATTCTCAAAGAAGAGCAGGGAAGACGGAGCGTCGGCCAACTGTGGGGGCCGTAATGATTCAAAACACTCCGTGTGAGCAACCTCGCTATAACCAGTCCAGACCAAATCAGCAACGAGTGGAACGGCCACAACGGCAGTTCACCCGTATTAATATGACTCCAGCACAAGTGCTTCCCCATCTATTGAAGTTGAATCTTGCCACCATCAAGGAGGCACCAAAGAATGTGAATACGTCCTCTCCGCATTATCATGCCAATGCTAAATGCACCTACCATTCAGACAGTGTTGGACACGACACCAATGATTGTTGGGCACTCAAGCATAAAATCCAAGACCTAATAGAGGCTAAGGAGGTAGAGTTTGACGCTCCAGAGAAGCCTAATGTGATATCTGCACCTATGCCGAAGCACGGCCGAAATGTCAATGCCATTGAAGAGGATTTGTATGTTGCTGACGTCAGTGATCTGACTACTCCACTGCTAACCATTAAGTTGAATTTGTTAAGGGCCGGGATCTTCCCGGGATGTAAAGAAGACTGCTACTGTTGCCACTCTCTGCCGTTTGATTGTCCGCTATTAAAGAAAGGCATCCAAGGCCTTATGGATAGCCGACAAATTTTGTTCGAAAAAGTTTCTGCTGTTCCAGTTCATGTTGAAAATGTCTCAATCATAACCATTCACGCCAATCTCTCCAAGGCCGTCAAAAAGCCAGTTAAGATTACACCAGCTGCAAAATTTGTTCCATTGAAGATAACAATGCCAGGACCTGTCCCCTATGTTAATGAGAAGTCGATACCTTGGAACTATGGCGGTGACATCTACTACCATGGTATCAAGCAAATCGAGGTAATTGAAGAAAGTTCGGATGATGAAGAAACCAGCATTAGTAACATTGCGGGTACCAGCAAAATCACCAGGAGCGGGAGAATATTTTCTCCAGAGATTGCCCCTCCAAGAGCAGTCTTTGGACCCTCATCAGCTAACAAGGTCGTCCCTGCACCAATAAAACTTTCTGCTAGAACTCCTCTGATTAAAGACGTTGTTGTTCCTAGTACTGTCTCTCCCTCCGCTGCTGACAAAGGTAAGGGAATCCAAGATGAGCCCGTCAGGACGAGGGCTTAACCCTTGGTAATTTCGGAAACCTCCAAGAAGGAAATGGACGAGATTTTGAGGATAATCAAGAGAAGTGATTACGATGTGGTGGAACAGTTGGGGCAAACCCCCTCCAAGATCTCCATGCTGGCACTACTACTTTGCTCAGAAGCGCACGCTAAAGCCCTGATAAAATTCCTGAAGGCGGCTCATGTGCTCCAGGAAACCTCTGCGGATCAATTTCAAAATTGCGTGGCTAGCCTGACTGCGGACAATGGATTAGGTTTTTCTGATGCCGACCTAACCCCTAAAGGCAGGAACCACAATGATGCTTTGCATATTTCAATCGAGTGTCGTGGAACCACTCTTGCATATGTTTTGGTTGATACCGGTTCGTCGCTGAATGTTTTGCCTAAGAAGGCCTTGGACCGACTAGATTGTGAAGGGTTGGAATTGAAGCCAAGTGATATTGTTGTCAGAGCTTTCGATGGTTCGAAGAGAATGGTCCATGGAGAGGTTGAAATTCCCATCAAGATAGGCACTGAGGTGTTTAAATCCACTTTCTATGTGATGGACATCCGTCCGTCATACTCTTGCTTGCTGGGTAGGCCATGGATACACCCTGCTGGGGCAGTCACCTCCTCCTTACATCAGATGTTGAAGTATCCTGTCAAGGGAAAGATCATCACTGTCCATGGCGAAGAAGAGTATATGATTAGCCACTTAAATTCTTTCCGATATGTGGAGGTTGAAGGGGAGTTCATTGAGACACCGTTTCAACATTTCGAAGAAGTCCTTCCTGAAATAGCAGTAGCGAAGTTGGCAGCTGAGACACCAAGACAGATGGCCAGGATGGCATCTCTGGAGGATGCAAGGGCCGCAATAAAAGAAGGGAAGAATTCAGCATGGGGGCAGTTACCCGACTTTCCGCATAAGACTGACAAGTTTGGGTTAGGGTTCACAGCCGCCGGCCAGAAAGCTATGCACCGTGCGAAGATTGAAAGGGCGCCAGTCAAAATTTCTCCCTACGGAATCAACGCCCTGGAAGAGGAGGACAAAGAAAGCAACATTGAAGAGTGGATTTATCCAACTGTCAAAGGAGGATTGAGCAATTGGGAGGCTAAAGACTTTGTCCCCATCACTTTTATTCACCAGTAATTTATCTGTTAAACATTTCTTATTTGGTCTGTAATATTTTACTTTCAAACAATCCGTACACTATCTTTCACCTCCTGCCTTACCCGGGGCATGTAGGTCCACTTGTAAGGGTTTTGATTATTTTTCATATTCATATGCCATGTTCAATGATTCATTGGACGTTTTTCATTTGATAAACTGCTTATGTTCATTTTCTTTCCTTTTGGATTTTTTGTTTAAGGATGGCTATCCCTTACACACACCCACACTCACCAATGCAGGTACCCATCCACTCCGGATTCCATGGGTGACTATTCTGCTGTATCTTTCAATAACTCTGAAGATCTGGTCAATCTAGCCGAGTATGAAGATGACGAAGGTTGTGAAGTACCCGGGGAACTAGCCAGACTTCTGCAACAAGAGGAAAGGGCCATCTTACCGCATGAAGAGCCATTAGAAGCTGTTAACTTGGGAACCGAGGAGGATCGGAAGGAGGTGTAAGTGGGTGCCAATCTGGAACCAAAAGTCAAGGAGCGCTTGGTACAGTTGTTGAATGAGTATGTTGAAATCTTTGCTTGGTCCTATGAAGACATGCCGGGTCTAGACACAGACATCGTGGTTCACCATCTCCCCACAAGAGAAGACTGTCCACCAATCAAGCAAAAAGTTCGCCGAATGAGGCCTGACATGTCCGAAAAGATCAAAGCAGAAGTAATGAAACAATTCGATGCTGGTTTCCTGGCTATTACGTCCTATCCTCAATGGGTCTCTAACATTGTGCCAGTACCAAAGAAAGATGGCAAGGTCAGGATGTGTGTGGACTACCGGGATTTGAATAGGGCCAGCCCTAAAGATGATTTCCCGCTACCTCATATTGACATCTTGATCGACAATACAGCTCAGCATAAAGTGTTTTCCTTCATGGACGGATTCTCGGGTTACAATCAAATCAAAATGGCTCCCGAGGATATGGAGAAAACAACTTTTGTCACACAATGGGGCACTTTCTGTTACAAGGTGATGCCGTTCGGGCTGAAGAACGCAGAGGCAACTTATCAACGCGCCATGGTAGCCTTATTTCATGATATGATACATCATGAGATTGAAGTTTACGTAGACGATATGATAGCTCGGTCACAAACAGAGGAAGAGCACCTCGAGCATCTGGAGAAGCTGTTTGCCAGGTTAAAAGAATACAAGCTCAGGCTGAATCCAAGTAAATGCACTTTTGGAGTTAGGTCTGGTAAACTCCTGGGATTTATTGTAAGCAACAAAGGCATTGAAGTCGATCCGGAAAAAGTAAAAGCAATACAAGAGATGCCTGCTCCCCATACTGAAAAGGAGGTTAGAGGATTCTTGGGGCGCATAAACTATATTGCCAGATTCATCTCACATCTGACTTCTACCTGTGAGCCAATTTTCAAACTCTTGAAAAAAGATCAGGTAGTGGAATGGAACGACGATTGTCAAGCTGCTTTTGATAGAATCAAGGAGTATTTACTAGAACCTCCTATTCTGATGCCACCCGTTGAAGGAAGACCATTGATCATGTACTTAACCGTCTTGGATAACTCAATGGGGTGTGTTTTGGGCCAGCATGACGAGTCTGGTCGAAAAGAGCATGCTATTTATTACCTTAGCAAAAAGTTTACCGACTGTGAGACTCGCTACTCACTGCTCGAGAAAACTTGCTGTGCTTTGGTATGGGCTGCTCGCCGACTAAGACAGTATATGCTGACTCATACTACCTTGTTGATATCCAAAATGGACCCTATCAAGTATATCTTCGAGAAGCCCGCTTTATCTGGAAGGATAGCTAGATGGAAAATGATCTTAACCGAGTATGACATCCAGTACACCACCCAAAAAGCTATAAAAGGGAGTGTACTAGCTGACCATCTGGCTCATCAGGCTATCGAAGACTATCAACCCATGAGATTTGACTTCCCAGACGAGGACATCATAAATTTGGACAACATTGAAAGTGACGGACCGTATGACGGACCCGAAAAGGGATCCCGATGGACCCTGTACTTTGATGGTGCTTCAAATGCACTTGGAAACGGTATTGGCGCAGTACTCATTTCTCCGGAAGGTTGTCACACTCCTTTCACGGCCCGACTTTGCTTCAGCTGCACAAACAACATGGCTGAGTATGAAGCTTGCATCTTTGGTCTCAAGGCTGCTATAGACTTGGGGATCAAATCTTTGATCGTATTTGGGGACTCGGCTTTGGTCATCAGCCAAATCAAAGGAGACTGGGATACCAAGCATCCTAATCTTATCCCATACAAAGAACATGTCCTGACATTGTTGCCTCATTTCGAGCAAATTACCTTCGAGCATTTCCCGCGAGAAGAGAATCAGCTAGCCGATGCTCTAGCCACAATGTCCTCCATGTTTAAACTCAACTGGGATAACGAGGCTCCCCAAATCACCATCAAGCGAATGGATGAACCGGCACATTGCCACGAGATTAATACCGAAGAAGTAGTGGAACAACCTTGGTTCCATGAAATCAAAAGGTATCTCGAGACTAGAGATTATCCTGAAGGAGCTTCCGTAAATGACAAGAAGTTCTTAAGGAAATTCGCTGCTAAGTTCTTCCTGAGCAACGACATCCTTTACAAACGAAGCCATGATTGTGTATTACTCCGATGTGTGGATAAAGCTGAAGCAGAGTTGATCATGACTGATATACACAGCGACACATTTGGCACTCACTTGAGCGGGCATACAATGGCTAAGAAGATCCTAAGGGCAGGCTATTATTGGTCTACCATGGAGGCTGACTGCCATCAACATTCCCGTACTTGCCACAAGTGTCAAGTCTATGCTGACAAAGTTCATATCCCTCCGATTCCTCTCAACATCCTGACTGCTCCGTGGCCCTTTGCAATGTGGGGCATTGATATGATTGGAGAGATCAAGCCCACGGCTTCCAATGGACATCGCTTCATCCTGGTTGCCATTGACTACTTCACTAAATGGGTCGAAGCAGCTTCCTTCGCCTCTGTGACTAAAAACGTGGTTGCCCGCTTTATCAAGCAAAATCTCATATGTCGGTATGGTATTCCAGACAGGATCATCACAGACAACGGTACAAATCTGAATAACACAATGATCACTGCATTTTGCGAACAGTTCAAGATTTATCATCACAATTCATCTCCCTATCGGCCAAAGATGAACGGTGTTGTTGAAGCTGCGAACAAAAACATTAAGAAAATCATTCAGAAAATGACAGTCACTTACAAGGACTGGCATGAGATGTTACCGTTTGCTCTGCATGGATACCGTACGACGACACGTACTTCAACTGGGGCAACCCCATTTTCTCTGGTTTATGGCATGGAAGCTGTTTTGCCTATGGAAGTCCAGATCCCTTCTCTAAGGATTATGAAGGATGCAGGTTTGAATGAAGATGATTGGATGCAGACCCGACTTGATCAACTCAATCTGATCGACGAAAAGTGACTTGCTGCTATATGCCATGGTCAGACGTATCAAAAGCGGATGATCAAGGCCTTCAATAAGAAAGTCAGACGTCAAGTGTATCAAGTCGGAGATCTAGTAATCAAGCGGATTATCTTGCCGCAAAGTGATCCCAGGGGCAAATGGACTCCTACATATGAAGGACCATTTGTGATCAAAAGCATATTTTCTGGTGGTGCAATGATTCTGACCACCATGGACGACGACGATTTGCCGCACCCAGCGAACGCAGACATAGTCAAAAGATACTACGCATAAAATAACCCGACAAGTCGAAAACCCGAAAGGGCGGCTTGGGCAAAAATGGGCATCCCGGTTAACCGAAAACCCGAAAGGGAGGTTCAGGCAAAAATTAGGGATAAAAACGAAAAAATCTGTACACCCGGCAAGTCGAAAACCCGAAAGGGCGGCTTGGGCAAAAAGGGGTTTCCCGGTGGATCGAAAACCCGAAAAGGCGATTCAGGCAAAAGTTAGGGAATTAAAGCATATGACTATGTCTCATCGGATCACTGCAAAGACAATCTCTTCATCAACCAGTTCCAGGCTTCTGATCAATCCAGTCATCGGCAAGCGAAGCATTGAATGGACAGATATTCAGAGTTGTGAAAGCTATAGCGGAACGGAATCCCATGGAATTATTTCACATAGCCATCCTTTATTTTGTATAAAATCTTTCAATATTTACGACAAAGTCCTCTTACTAGGATGATTGTCTCCTTTGTACAAATATACTCAAAGAAAATCAATACAAATACTTTTCCCAGAAATTTGTGTCATTTCCTTTTCTTTTCTCTTGAACTATTTGTTTTATTTTGAGAAACGTCCAATGTTTTGTTAAGATAGGCATATGCATTTGAAACATAATCATTTTCTTATGAGTCGGGAAAGAGGATTACCGATAAGTCAAAAGTACAGTTGGATACCCGATACCCTTTCAAAGGAAACCCCCAGTAGATTCTGGAAGCTTATCCCCCGCAGAGAACGGACGTTTCTCCCGAGTTTTATTCAAAGTTATTCCTCCCAAGGACTTATAACTGGGTTATCCTCAGCTAACAATCACGGAAGATCGCACTCGCCAAAATTCCTCCTATCCCCAGCGGAGTTCATCAAAATTCCCCAGCAGTAACTTATCTTCGCAAATCCTCAGCCAGAGAATCCTCCGGAATTCAATTCCCATCAGAGTTTAAGTTTCAGTGTCCCCAGCGGAGCCAGACTAATGAACCTTCTCCCCACAGAGTTTTGGGAGGGCAAATCTTAAGTTCCCCAGTGAAGTCGCCAGAGTTACTTCCCGCCAGACTAAAGATTCTCAGTCTTACGTCCCCAGCATTAGCCTATTAGATTGGAGCTCCCCAGTAAAGGTCATCAGGAATTCTCTTCCCCAGCAGCAGCCAAGGATTTATTCTTCCCGGCAACAGTCAAGATACTTTTATCTTCAGCCATCTCGAATTCATCTATCCTTTGCAAGACAGCTCTCCAGCTTACATGCACATCCACTTACATTCATATCATATAACATATATTGTATCATGCATCATGACATTGCATACAATTAACTCTTTATCTTTTCAGGTAAAATTAGTCGACAGACTAAAATCATTATCTTCCCAGATTTCTGAAAATAGTTCACGGGTTCTCCAAGTAAACAGATGTTAACCTATCACTTGTTCAGATTCTTCTTCAAGACTTCTGAAAACAGTTTATAGATTCTTCCCAACAACGGATGTTAATCTATCGACTTGTTCAGATGCAACTTTTGAAAACAGTTTACGGACGCTTCCCAACAACGGATGCCGCTCTATTGCTTATTCAACTTCAAGATTTCTGAAAACAGTTCACGGGTTCTCCAAGTAAACGGATGTTAACCTATCACTTGTTCAGATTCTTCTTCAAGACTTCTGAAAACAGTTTATGGATTCTTCCCAACAACGGATGTTAATCTATCGACTTGTTCAGATGCAACTTTTGAAAACAGTTTACGGACGCTTCCCAACAACGAATGCCGCTCTATTGCTTATTCAACTTCAAGATTTCTGAAAACAGTTCACGGGTTCTCCAAGTAAACGGATGTTAACCTATCACTTGTTCGGATTCTTCTTCAAGACTTCTGAAAATAGTTTATGGATTCTTCCCAACAACGGATGTTAATCTATCGACTTGTTCAGATGCAACTTTTGAAAACAGTTTACGGACGCTTCCCAACAACGGATGCTGCTCTATTGCTTACTCAACTTCAAGATTTCTGAAAACAGTTCACGGGTTCTCCAAGTAAACGGATGTTAACCTATCGCTTGTTCAGTTTCTTCTCCAAACCACTGAAAACAGTTTACAGATTCCTCCCAACAACGGATGTCAATCTATTGCTTGTTCAGACCCCCAGTTTAGAGATGGTCCAAAGCTTGGACACCTTCCTGATATTCCCTTCCAGATGGCATCTCTAAGCCCATCCCCGACAAGATTTCTGTCACTCTCCCAGATGGCATCGTTAATCCCATCTCCAAATGGCATCTCTAAGCCCATTCCCGCATCCATTTCTTTGACGAGTGCAAATTTCCGGGCACTCTAGTGTCCAATCTCCTTTTACCCTCGAGTCACGAAAGGCAAACTTGCCAATCTAACTCTTCGGATTCAAGAAGATTGCACAGGGGCAACTGTTGTACCCCAAAATTTGCCCTCCCATTTCTCATTGATTTCTCACCACAAAGCCCTTGAAGCTCAAGATCCAGTTAGGATTTCATCTGCTCAAGACCTCTCCTTGCACTGTTGACTCAAATTAGGGTTTGTGTTTGCACAAAGATGATTTGACCTAAAATGCCTAAGATGACTTTCATGCTTCATATTGGACTCCCAAGTTTATCCATACCAAGTTTCAAACTTTGATTCCAAATTTTGCCCAGTCAATTGGACAGTTGACCTAGAAATTAGTTGTATTGGGGAAAAAGTCAACTATGGTCAATTAACAGTCAAACGTCATGAAAATTGACCTACATCAACATTATGAACTCATATGGTCCATTTGATCAAGTTTGGATCACAACTCCATAAGAAATTTGATCAGATCACCAAAAGGGCAAAATGGTCATTTTTAGGGTTTTGACTGCACAAAGGCAATTTTTGACTGTTTGACCTAGCCAATGGCAAACCAAGCTCATATATGGACTCAAGAACCCCATGGAATTATCTTGACATGCTCAACAATCTCAAAAGATCCAAAGTACACAAGATTGACAGTTGAATTTCCCAGTCAATTGATCAATTTTGACTGTATACTGAAAAGTCAAACTTTGACTTTTTGGTCAAAATCAAGAGTCAAGATTCATTTTTCATCAAAACATGCCAAATCATGAAACTTGTTCACCAAGAAATCACAAAATGCAAATTAGGGTTAGAAATTTGAATTTTTCATAACTTAGAATTTTTCTAAGTTATAAAAAACCCTAATTTTTTCCCAACTTTGCCCCACTTTTTCACCAAGATCCATTTGGATTCAAACAAAAGTCAAAACATGAAAGTTGTAGCTTGTTGCATAATCTACAACTTTGATTCACAAAGTTTTCCCATTTCAGGCTTGTATCTTAAGTTACAAATTTTTGAATAAGGGCACTAAACCATTCTTAACTTAGTGAATTTTTGATCTATTTTGACAAGGTTTTCTACCCCACTTCAAGGCCATTTTACATACACTTCCACTTGGAATTTCAATTTGCATTTCAAAGATGGATTGTAGTACACATTCCAAGCTTTCCAAAATGTCCAAGAACTCATCAAACAACCTCATGACTTGGGAGATTCGAATTTCACAATTTGGCAAAAACTCACTTTTGAATTGGCCATTTTTCATGTTCATAAGTTGTTCAAACTTCTCAAAACCAGCATGCCCTTGATTACAGGTCCTAAAACCATCCAACACTCAATAATTTAATGCATGTTCATTGTGTTAAGACCTTGTTTCATGAGCTAAAGCATTGTATGATGGATTAATCCCAAATTAGATAAAGCATTCTTTCCATTTTTGCAAAAGTTCCACTTTATGTCATGATGCAAATCCACAAGTACAAACCAAATCCAATTGGCACAGGATTATGGACAAATCACTCTGATCAAGGAGAGTTTATGCAGCTCATTAGAGGTCCCCTACTTGCCTAAAACACCAAGTTGGTTTTGCTTGCTTAAGTGTGAAGTAAAGTGCCATAACATAACACATCTTTCATATCAGCTTAGAGACATTTAGACAAAGTTATCAAACACATTCCAAAGATCAGAACCAAGCTTTTGCACGACCCTTGCACCTCTCAAACACTCCCCTTGCCATAATCACTCTCAAACTGCAAAAACAGGGCAGGCCCTGCAGTTTGAGTGCTATCTCTCATTTCTCTCAAGCTCTCTTGCCCAAACCAGTTCACATACCTTCCATACCATCTATGCAAGCTAACCAAAAGCAAAAGCACGACATGTAATCCCTCTAACCACTTCCACCATTTTCAGTTTCTTGTTTTGCAGGTGAAGTGCTCTAGCACGATTCAGAAGCTTTCAAGACAAAGTAAACATTGGAATAGCATCCCTGGACCTTAAGGAAGCTTTTCCAATCATCACCTTGCACTGAAAGCTCCCTCATTGCAAGATAGAACTTCAGCTGAACAGGTATCTTGGTGAACTCGTATCTCTCTTATTATGCATCATTAGCTTTAAGTTTATGAATAAACAAGGTTCTACTCATGCCACTGAACATGTACATGTTTTTACTTTTCATTTCTTTTGCTTGAGCTGTGAGAATTTGAGGTTTGAAAATGGCAGAAAATCTAGGTTAGGATTTGGGGGAGGAGAAATTCTCCCTCATCTTAGAGAGTTAGATCAAGTTATGCATATGGTTAGAATCGTCTCTTCATGCTGAACATCTTTTATGTTATGAGTTTGCATTGAAAAGCCAGGAATCAAGAGTTGGAAGATGAGGAACAGGGCGCGCATTTTTTGAATGTTGTTGTACAGAGGTTGAAGAAAGGTCTTCATGGGCTGGGCCTATGTTGACTTTCCGTTTCACACCACCCTTTTTGGTTTTACACCCCTGAGCCCATTTGCTTCATTTTTAATATTTTTTGACTTTTTCTTTTTTTAACTGACTCATTTATTTTTTCTCAGCATATTAAAAATATAAAAATATTTTTCCCATCATTTTTTGAATTTATTAAGTATTTATTTGATTGTTTTGTACATAAATAAATAAATATACATATATACTTTTTTGTTTAAAATATTAAGATAATACAAATATATTTTTTATACACTTTTATTTTATTTTTACTTCCTGAAAATATTTTGTATAAAAAATACCCTTTTTATTTTTATATTAAATATTATTAATTAAATAATACATATCTTGTAAATAATACAAATATATATATATATATATATATATATATATATATATATATATATATATATATATATATATATATATATATATATATATATATATATATATATATATATATATATATATATATATATATATATATATATATATATATATTATATATATATATATATATATATATATATATATATATATTATATTATATATATATATATATATATATATATATATATATATATATATATATATATATATATATATTATATATATATATATATATATATATATATATATATATATATATATATATAATATATATATATATATATATATATATATATATATATATATATATATATATATATATATATATATATATATATATATATATATATATATAGTATATATATATATATATATATATATATATATATATATATATATATATATATATATATATATATTATATATATATATATATATATATATATATATATATATATATATATATATATATATATATATATATATATATATATATATATATATATATATATATATATATATATATATATATATATATATATATATATATATATATATATATATATATATATATATATATATATATATATATATATATATATATATATATATATATATATACATTTAGGGTAAAATGCCAAAAAATGTACATATTTTTTTTTTTAATATTTAATACTAAAAAATACCTTTTTTACAAATATACCATATTTTATTTTATTTTTGTATATAAATAATAAATATTATATGAATTAATTGATTAATACCCCTTTGATTAAAAATTAGGGTTTTGCCCTAAATTTGAAAATACTCCAAAAATAATACCTTTTTATTTTCTTTTTATTTCACATAAATAATACTTTTTTCATACATATAAAAAATTCTTTTTGCATTCTTGCATATTTATTTTATTTCTATTCTATTTATGCTTTTGATCATATTGTAAATATTCAAGGCAAAAGATGTAATAGCTTAGATTCAATTTCTTGTCTAAATATCTCCCCACTTGAACATTGTACCCCCTCCCCATATTATTGTGTTGTAATAGCATAGGAATTTAAATTTCTCACTTTAAATGCTTTCTAAACATACTATGTTAGAGCTAGGGTTTGTATGTAAATAAAACGAACAAAATAGTTGGACCTAATCTCAAGATAAATATGCATGAAAAATGGACAACACATTTCACACTTGCACCCCTAGGGTATTCCACTTTGTTGCCTTCAAATAATTGGGCCATATTATATGTTGAATTTCTTTGGGTAAAAACAAACAATCAAATGATCATAGTCCCACAAAATGTTGCTTAAATGAATGATCAAGTCCCTTTTAAAGAAAATTGCCCAAAGACATTTAACACTATTGCAATTATGGTCTAAACGATGACCCGCGCTCGTCCCTTTCACCTCCTAAGACAAGATTGTCCACCAAATGCAATGGTGGAACAAAATTGTCAAAAGGTTTAAAACATAACAAAAATCTTTGAGAAAACTTTAGGGTAGATAACTCTTAAGTACTTGCCAATTTGCAAAGAAAACACTTGCCTAATTTCAAAACCCACTTCACAAACACTTTCAAAATCAACTTTCAAAAACCTTGAAACATCTTTTTAAAAGACAAAACACCTTTTGTAAAACATTCGAGTAAAGAATTGTTACAAGGGTAGCCTATACAAGGCATCTTTTCAAAACATTTTCAAAACCACACATCAAGCACCATTTCAAACAATTGAAAACCAAGGCAAGTTGATCTAAGCAAATACCTAAGAGCCCATGGATAACCATGGATAGAAAGGGTGCTAATACCTTCCCTTTCTATAATCTACTCCCCGAACCCAAGAAAAATCTCAAAGGTTTTTGCTGTGCTTTTTAAACCTTTCCTTAGGATAAAATAAAAAGTCGGTGGCGACTCTTGCTCAACCGAAACATTTGCGAAAACAAACGCAAAACCCTAGTCAGTTCTCCCACCGTATCACAACCATAACTTGAGATTGGTAAATAAAAATGACATGGGACCAAATACATTGGTTAGAGGACTTCAAGACCTTTCCAAAATGTCCAAGAACATGTTCATAGCTTCATAATTGAGCAAGATATGCATTGGAGAAGTTGAGAAATTTTTGTGAAATGGCCAAAGTCAACTATCCTTGAAATTTCATTTTTGACAAAAGGGACCCACTTTTTCCACTTGATTCAGCTTGGCCATGCCTCCCACGTGTCCCACAATTTTTTTTCAAGATTAAAAATTAATTTTTCCATTTTTATTTAATTTTATTTGATTTAATTCATTTTAAATCTTTAAAATTCAAATAAAAATCAAGAAAATTAATGGAGGGATATATTTTGTGTTGAATTGCTTTGATACACCATGAAGTACATTCCAAATTCGTGCAAGACCTATTATGGGCATAAAAATTCAAATTTTGACAAGAATGGTAATTTGCTTTAATGGTGTTCATGGCATAATCCAAAACATTATTGCAAGGTTTCAATGACCATTATTTTGATTGATACTCATTACATAACATATATGCAAGCTTCCCAATAGAGATACACGACCTAGAGAGCCCCATACAGGATAAGCCATTTCCAAAATTTCAAGAGAAAAATCAAAAACTGAAAACCACCTTGCAGCCCGTTTCAAGCTCCCTTCTTAATCCAGACATACTCCTTGCATTTCCAGGAACCTTTGGCAATCAGAATTAAGCAAAAGAACTCAAGGAATCACGCCATACAACTCACACGGTTTTCATTTTTTCTCAAAATTACAGTCATATATTCATGCATTTTTAACACTTTTTATTGATAGCATCATGTTTACAGGATCAATACAAAGCGTTCCACATGATTTAATTTGAGAATGGCACCCTGGATTGAAAGTTACCATTAGCAATTTCTAGGTTTTTCAGAGCTTCGAATTAGGGGTTTTGTCATGCTGTAAAATTAGAACTCCACACACATATGGTTAAACTCAGCATGATAAGACGATTGGAATGAGATACTCGCGCCTTTTTTATATTGTATGAGAAGCTAATCGCTATTTTCATATTGCCTGTATTTTGTGGGGGTTTAAAACCCCCGCTATGTGTTTTTATGTTTGCAGAAAAGGTTGAAGACGAAAGCCGTGGCAGCGTGTGAGTGGCAGATTCAAACGTGGCGCGCCTTTTTGTGATTTTCCAACATATAACGCTTTTGTTCTATATTATATTTCTTTTCTATTTTATTTACAAACAATTGCAGTTGGCTGAGTGGTGGGAGACGTGTTCGTTCACCACTGGGACCTGGGTTCGATTCCCAGGTCCCCTTATAATTTCCATATTGTTTTTTTAATTGCTTTCCTGTGCAGCATTCCAAGCGTTGGACACCATGAGCCTCACCCATCCAATAAGTCAAGTGTCATTGGAGGCAGATCCAAAGGCCCAGAAAGTAAGAGTACCATACTCTGGAGTCAGCGCACGCGTAGGCAACCAAAAAAGTCAAGCAGGCCTTGTTCAAATGGGCCACAATTCTCAATTCAACACCCTCAAATTCCAGCCACACCCCCTTGGGTTTTTATTCTTCTTTTTATCTTGTTTTGACATTTTCCTTTTTTTTTATTTACTTGCCTTATTTTATTTTTATTTTTTATTATTATTAACAAATTAACCAATTAACATATTTTCATAAAAAACCAAAAAAAATAGAATTAACATTATTATTATTATTTTATTTTGTAAATAAATATTAACTAAAATAGTTTAATTAGGCAATTTTAATTCCTTTTCTTAAATAATTAAAATAGATCTAGAATTAGGTGAAATTAACTTGTAGTTTTATTTCTTTTTATTTTATTCCATAAAAAACATAAAAAACAAAAAATATTTTCTTTTAATTAAATTAATCAATTAGTCATTAGTTAGTTAATTTCATTTAATCACAAAAAAGACAAAAAAAATTCAATTTCTTTTCTTAAAAGGGTCAACACCCTTAGAACATTCCCGATTCTTTCTTTCGCGCGCATTTTAATTTTAATTCCTTATTTTTGGATTATTATGTAACTGCCTCCGGATGTAATAGTAATTAGGACTTTTACTGTTTTTTATTTACTTTCCGTACTTATTTACCAAAAACGAGTCTTTGTAATTTTTGGCGATGTATAGACCCGCGCCTTGTAATAGCATAGGATTTATGTTTCCGCAATTTACTTTCTGCACCCCTTAACTGCTAAACTTGCATGAAAGAATGTATGTAAATAAAAACAACTCGTAGCTCACTAATTACAAAGACAAACATAACATGAAAACAACACACAATACACACACCACTTCTAGGGTACGCCTCACTCGTTGCCTTCGAAACGTGGTCGTCAAGTATAGGACGTTTTAGCGGTCGCTCTTATGTCCATGATCCATTTGCCTCAAAACAGTTGCCTCGAAACAGTTTCCTCAAAACGGTTGCCTCAGATTAAAAAGGATCTAGGACATTAGGGTTACTTCTAAGGCGTCCTAACTGTTGCTTCGGTGACCACACTGTCCCTAAAATCGAATTGACCCGAACACCTCCAACGGTGGTGCTACCTACCTCTCAATGATGGGATAGCACTATCTAAAGGACTCTTACACAGCTTAATTCCTTAGGGTAGGTAGATGACTCATGGGTACTTGCTCTTTTCAAAAAAACAAACAAAATACTTTTCACACCTTACACTTTAAAAAAGTTTTCAAACAATACTTCATACACTCTTGAGGACTGATACAAGAGTTACCTAGAAGTTTTCGAACGAACTTTTTCAAACCCACTCACATTTTGAAAAGCAAACATTTTGAAAACATAAGAGCAAGTATCTAAGAGCCCATGGATAACCATGGATAGAAATGGTGCTAACACCTTCCCTTTCTATAAATCTACCTCCCGAACCGAGAAACATTCTCATAAGGAATTTTGCTGTGCTTTTGTCCTTTCCATGTTGGAGAAAATAAAAGACGGTGGCGACTCTTGCTTCCGCGATATTTCGCGAAACCAGCTAAAAACAGTCAGTTCTATTTCCACCGATCACAGAACTGGCGACTCTGCTGGGGAATCTTTAAAGTGAGGTGTACCTTAGGATAGATTATACTTATGTTTTCAATTGCCTGATTTGTGTGCTTTAATATTATTGGGCCTGTTTTGGGAGTTCTATAGATCCTAACCCGGATCTGGGGGATACCTCTTAGAAAGTAGCAACAAGACTGTGAGGGAACTGTGCGGGGTATACCGACACGGTTGAAGCAGTCTGCTATGTTGATGTGGCACTTTGGTGAGTACCGGTAACCCTTGAGTCAAGTCAAGGAGAGTACGGGGCCGCCACGTGGTGTCGTGAAGCATCAACTGACCTTAGGAACCTTAATTGAACCATCCTGGCCTCTTTAGGGGTAGTGAGATAACTGACTTTGGTGCAGTCCGAAGTTGGTTGATACTCGATACTACACTCATTGAGGGTTGTTTTCTTGGAATATTTTGATCGCCAGTTCAGTGGCTAAATCAAAACAATGAACATAGAAAACAACCCTATGATATTGAGATCCTTAGAACCCGGTTACTTTCGATAGGACAGGTTTGAGCCCACCAACTTCAAGAGGGTAGTACCCCAAACTTCATGCTGGCCTAAACTCTAAGGGTTATCTCTGTGTGACTTGTATGCCTTCATACTTGAAATACTTGCATACTTGTTACCTAACAACACGAGTTCCTTGCAGGTTTTGTTTACAGTCCCTAATTGGGACTCATTACAGGGCCTACTTACATCACTCCATGCATAGCATAACATCAAACCATTGCATATATCCTGCATAAGGACTAACCCATTTCAAGGATCTCAAGGGTCTGTGATGCAGGTCATGATGAATCACACGTCTAGCAAGGGGCAAAGGGGATTTATTTTCCTCTAGCCAAGGTTGATACCTTGAGTCAGGGGCTATGACCCACTCGATATGGTGAGCCTTGACTCTTGAAGAAGGTCTCTCAATAATATGCAGTGCCTTCAATCAAGCTACCCAAATTCAAATTCTAACAAGTTTCTTGTTTACCCCATGAGATCCTTGAAAACATCGCATGCATACATACATATCATTGCATTACAGGTACTCTGTTCTACATGTCATTTACCTTCTTCGCTGTTTATTTCAGCAGTCATCATGAATCCTGAATCATCCAATGAACAAGCTATCAAGGCCCTCCAGGCCCAGAACGCCCAGTTCCAGGAGCTGGTCATGAGCTTAGCACAAGGACAACAGGAATTGAAGACTCTGCTTTTGAAAAAAAAAGGAAGAAGAGGGCTGTTTTGTTCAACCCTAGACGCAGATCTGGGAATACACTGCAGAATGAAGCTGAGCGGACTACCCCATCTGTTGGGGAAGGAAGTCACCAAGGGAGAGAGGTTCCTAGTCCCGTAGTCTCTGACACCGAGACAGATTTCAATGATGAACAGTACCCTCCTGCTGAGGACAGGTACAAACAGCTGGAGGACTGGTTAAATGCTATGGATATCCAACGTGTGCCTGGGTTGGACTTTGGGGACCTAGGTTTATCTTCTGGGGTGGTGATCCCTCACAAGTTCAAGGCACCTTCCTTTGTAAAATACGACGGGGCGTCCTGTCCTAAGCTGCACCTCTGTTCATACGCAAGGAAGATCCAGCCCTACACGGCAGACAAGAATTTATGGATCCATTTCTTCTAGGAGAGTCTTTCAGGGACTCAGCTCGAATGGTTCTATCAGCTGGATGGAACCACTATTCGTAACTGGGAGGACTTGGCTACTGCTTTTTATAAGCAGTATCAGTATAATGCCGACCTCGCTCCTACGCGTACCCAACTCCAGGGTATGTCACTGGGGGCGGGTGAAGGTTTTAAGGAATATGCGCAAAGGTGGAGAGACCTGGCTGGAAGGGTGCATCCACCTTTGACTGACCGTGAACTCGTTGACATGTTCTTGGGGACCCTGTCTGGTCCTTTATTCAACCATTTGATTGGGAATTCTTCTGCTGGGTTTAAAGATTTGATCTTGACCGGGGAGAGGATTGAAGCTGGCATCAAGGATGGAAAGATTCAAGAAGCTGCACCTGCTGATGCTCATAAAAAGCCTTACAGTGGGAAGAAGGAGTCCAATGCTGTGCATAGTAAAAAGGGTCGCCATGATCAACATGTAGGGGCAACCCAGATCTTTAATCCTAGGCCTGCTCAACAAGGACAGGGGCAGCAACGTAAGAAGGTCGCACCCAAGAGACAGTTCACTAAGATCAACATGTCACTGGATCAAGCGCTACAGCAAATGTTGAAGGCAGGGCTGATTACCTTAAGGGCTCCTCTCCGAAATCCAAACACTTCTGCTCCTAACTATCATCCCAACAATAGGTGCGCATACCACTCTGATAGCCCGAGGCATACTACGGAGAACTGTTGGCCTCTGAAGAATAAGATTCAAGACATGATTGACACCAGAGAGATTCAGTTTGAAGCACCAGAGACTCCAAACATAATCACTGCTCCTTTGCCCAATCATTGAAGGCTTTTGTTTATTTGAATTTCTGAGTTGTAACTTTTTGCTTATACAAACAATTAATGTCATAGCAAACTCTTTTATTTCATTAATGTACTGCATATGTCTGTTTTTGAATTAATCCAATTATTTTCACTATATTCAAATTGCTTCCCTTTTTTGTGATGATCAACGCTCGGTTAATAATTCTAAGCCTCTTGAGGGAGGATGACGAAAATGATACCACAATTTACAGTATGCTTTTGAACAAACCCCGCTGATGAGGTACAAGAATTGTTTCAATTCCTAAACAGTGGAGTTATAAGGATGATAATCCCTCGTCAACCCCTTCGAACCAAAGAAGTAGGAGTTTTTATTTTCACAAAAAAATTAAACCCTTAATTATAACCTGGGGCAGGGTAGTTCTCTCAGTTGATCCAAGTGCATAACGAATGACATCAAAAGAGTCCTTCCAATACAAAAGACAATGATGGTTCCAAATAATCATAAAGACAGGCAGTCGTTATCTTCCAAAATAAAAGCCCATTAAGTCAAAACCTATGAAAGAGACTTACAAAACTGGGGCATCCCGCTGACTGTAATCACAAAAGAAACAGTTCAGGCAAAAACAGGGATAACAAAACCAAAAAGAAAGAGGTCCTACAAACCCTCAACCAAAAAAGAAATGACTGCCTATTCAAAATAAACTGTCAATATCCGAACCATCATTGGAATATCAGGACAAAGACTCAAACAAGGTCTAACGCACGATCAACTGAGTTTAGGTTTGAAGAACATCACGAAGAGCGGGTGGGTACAAATATAATTTGAGCCTTTATCCTTTGTTTCTTAAACCGTGAACCAGGCCACGTTACAACCCTTAAAAGTCCTAGCTGAAGCATGGGTTAGTTCGAAGGCATACTGTTACGAAAGGTATCCTGACTCCTTAAGGCTTGCTGTAAAATACTGAGTTGACATCACATTTTACAAAATTTGCTTGTTTTATTGAAAATGCATTTTCAAAAATTTCAAGACAGACATAAGCTTTGCATTTTTAATATAACATTGCTTGCATGTGACTATTTGTTTGAACAACATAGAAGTTCGCACGATAAATGTCTAATGAACAAAAGCACCTCCAATCAAGGGGCACGGCATGATCATTGTCCATCATCTGGAGCAGTTAAGTCAAGATTCGGAGAATCTCTTAAAAGGCCAACCAACTTGGGGCAAATCTCCATCTGGATCACTTGGGGCATTGGACGATCAAACGAAGATCTTCTGGTAGTAGGGTAATGCAACAGTACTGACAGTGACAACTCCCTGCATCCTGAGAGCACGGACATAGTCGGAAAAAAAAAATATACTACGCAAAATCAAAGACCCGCTAGGTTGGCACACCTAGGCAAAAATAAGGGCTTCCCGGCGAACCAAAAGGGTTCGGGAAAAAACAAGGGATGAAATGAAAAAAATCTGTACACCCGGCAAGTCGAAAACCTGAAAAGGCGGCTTGGGCAAAATAGGGTATCCCGATGGACTGAAAACCCGAAAGAGTGGTCCAGGCAAAAGTTAGGGATCAAAAGCGTACGACTATGTCCCGTCATCTCGTCACTTGCCTACCAGAAGAAGATTTGTCAAATCGGCAGTTGTCTAACACCTCACAAGGTATCTTCTTCTCTCACGTCAGAAACAGGGGCAATAATAAGTTGTCTAAACGATCTGGTTGCTCTGCCCACCGAGGCACCAAGGTAAGTTCAGCTGATGAACGTAACCAAGATACCTTCACTCCCTGAGAGTAAGACCAATCAACAATTCTTCACAAGCAGAGTTGGCCTCCCATCAACCCTGAAAAGGCACAACATCTCCAGCAAGTCAGCAACACTCTCCCCAAGCAGAGTTAATCTACTGTCAGCCTCAAGGAAGTTGGGTATCCCCAGAAAATCTCAATATTCCCCAGCGGAGTATACAGATATTCCTAAACAAGCATCCCCGGAAATCTTAATATAAGATTGTTCCCCGGCGGAATACCGAACATCCAGTGGAGCCATTCCCCAATCCAATCTGAAAAATCTCCCCAGAAGAGTTGAACCATCTCCCCAGTAGGAAGCTTATCCCCAGTAGATTCTGGAAGCTTATCACCTGCAGGGTACGAGCGCCTCTCCCCGGCTCTATTCAAAGGTTATTCTCCACCGGAGCTTATAACTGGGTTACCTTCAGCTAAAAACCACGGAAAGATCGTCCTCGGCGAAATTCTTCCTATCCCCCAACAGAGTTCATCAAATCCTCAACAAAGCTTATCAACGGTATCCCCAGTGGAGTTATCATCAAAACCTCAGCGAAGTATCTCTTCCCACAAAGTATTCCCTGCAGAGTAATCTCTCCAACAAGTTCATTCCCCAACGGAGTCATCTTCTCCTACCGGCTTGTTCTTGCAATCATCATCCCCAGTGGAAACGAAGAACTCTGTTCTTCAACATCAGCCCAGGATTCAACTTCCCGACATGCGTCAAGGATTTACTTTCCCAGACGAAAATACATTCATAAACATCACATCTTCATACATTATAGCATGCACATACGCATCATATCACACAATCTCATTTATTTTTGAGAACATCTTAATATCATGCAGTTCATGCATCATGACACTGCATACATCTAACGTTTTGCCTTTTCAGGAAAAAGGTCAATCCAAAGATGATTACCATCAACTGTCACAGTTCCAGATTCAACACCTGTATCTTGCCAGGGCACGTCTGAAGAGTTTGAAGATCTGATTCCTGTATCCTGCCAGGGTGTATCTGTTGACGACTATTTCCGGACTCGATTCCTGTAACCTGCCAGGGCACGTCTGAAGAGTTTGAAGATCCGATTCCTGTATCCAGCCAGGGCGTATCTATTGACGACTATTTCCGGACTCGATTCCTATATCCTGCCAGGGCACGTCTGAAGAGTTTGAAGATCCGATTCCTGTATCCATCCAGGGCGTATCTGTTGACGACTATTTCCGGACTCGATTCCTGTATCCTGCCAGGGCACGTCTGAAGAGTTTGAAGATCCGATTCCTGTATCCAGCCAGGGCGTATCTGTTGACGACTATTTCTGGACTCGATTCCTGTATCCAGCCAGGGCGTATCTGTTGACGACTATTTCCAGATTCGATTCCTGTATCCAGCCAGGGCACGTCTGAAGAGTTTGAAGATCCGATTCCTGTATCCTGCCAGGGTGTATCTGTTAACGACTATTTTCCGGACTCGATTCCTGTATCCTGCCAGGGTACGTCTGAAGAGTTTGAAGATTCGATTCCTGTATCCAGCCAGGGCGTATCTGTTGATGATTATTTTCGGACTCGATTCCTGTATCCTGCCAGGGCACGTCTGAAGAGTTTGAAGATCCGATTCCTGTATCCTGCCAGGGTGTATCTGTTGACGACTATTTTCCGGACTCGATTCCTGTATCCTGCCAGGGCACGTCTGAAGAGTTTGAAGATCCGATTCCTATATCTTTCCAGGGTGTATATGTTGACAACCAATTCCAGATCCGATTCCTATATCTTGCCAGGGTGTATCTGTTGACAACTAATTCCAGACTCGATTCCTGTATCCTGCCAGGGCACGTCTGAAGAGTTTGAAGATCCGATTCCTGTATCCTTCCAGGGTGTATCTGTTGACGACTATTTCCGGACTCGATTCCTGTATCCTGCCAGGGCACGTCTGAAGAGTTTGAAGATCCGATTCCTATATCCAGCCAGGGCGTATCTGTTGACGACCATTTTCCGGACTCGATTCCTGTATCCTGCCAGGGAACGTCTGAAGAGTTTGAAGATCCGATTCTTGTATCCAGCCAGGGCGTATCTGTTGACGACTATTTTCCGGACTCGATTCCTGTATCTTGCCAGGGCACGTCTGAAGAGTTTGAAGATCCGATTCCTGTATCCAGCCAGGGCGTATATGTTGACGACTATTTTCCGGACTCGATTCCTGTATCCTGCCAGGGCACGTCTGAAGAGTTTAAAGATTCGATTCCTGTATCTAGCCAGGGCACATCTGTGAGTAACTGATTGAAAATTCGATACCTGTATCCAGCCAGGACACATCTACATAAGGAGTTTGAAGATCAACCCCTGTAACAGGCCAGGTAATTATCTTTCTTTCTCAGGTACGCAAGTTCTCTCTAAGGAATCTCTTACGCGATCGACACCTAGATGGCATCTATAAGCCCATCCGCTTACCTAAAGTCTCCAAATGGCATCTATAAGCCCATTCCCGACAAGGTTCTGTCACACTGCCAGATGACATCTATAAGCCCATCCTCCTATCCACCATCTCTCCAAATGGCATCTGTAAGTCCATTCCCGCTATCACACTACTGATACCCCACTATGTGAGCGCAAATTTCTGGGCACTTTAGTGTTCAATCATCTTCCACCCTCGGATCACGAAAGGCACACAAGCCAATCTACATCCTCAGGTCTAAGAAGATTGAACAGGGGAAACTGTTGTACCCCAAAATTTGCCCTCCCATAATCTTCAAAGTTTTTCCAAGCATCACCTCAAATGGTTCAAAGTTTACTCAAGGGCTACACAGTCAACCACTCTCCTAAGCCAGTCAAACTAGGGTTTTGGTTCTTGCAAGGAAGTTGAGGTTTTCAAGGGCTCAATCAAGTACCATATGCTCATACACATTGTCAAGCACATACATGTCAAGTTTCAAGGCTCACAAGGTCAGGTTGCACAATCAAAAACCCTAATTGCTCCACAGTCAACTGCAGGGGCAAAATGGTCATTTGGCAGTCAAAAGTCAAAAATTTTGGTCAACATCTTATTTTGAAGCCACAATCATCATTTGATCAAGTCTTGATCATGATTTCACAAGAATGGCTCAAAAATCATCAAGATGCAAAAGTTTCCATTTTTGGACAGCTGAAAAGTCAACTGTAACTTGACCAAGGCATAACTTTTTCATGGTTCATTAGAAAAATCCCATCCAATGCTCATTTTTAAGGGGATGACATTTCCTACAACTCATATTCACATTCCAAGTCCAAGAAATGCTCTCACAAAAAGTTATCAATTTCAACATTATAGGTCTTTTTCAAAAGTCAACAAAAAGGCACTTTAAGTCAAAGACCATAACTTGAGATTGGTAAATCAAAATGACATGGGACCACAGACATTGGTTAGAGGACTTCAAGACCTTTCCAAAATGTCCAAGAACATGTTCATAGCTTCAAAATTGAGCAAGATATGCATTGGAGAAGTTGGAAAATGTTTGTGAAATGGCCAAAGTCAACTATCCTTGAAATTTCATTTTTGACAAAAGGGGCCCACTTTTTCCACTTGATTCAGCTTGGCCATGCCTCCCACGTGTCTCACAATTTTTTTTCAAGATTAAAAATTAATTTTTCCATTTTTATTTAATTTTATTTGATTTAATTCATTTTAAATCTTTAAAATTCAAATAAAAATCAAGAAAATTAATGGAGGGATATATTTTGTGTTGAATTGCTTTGATACACCATGAAGTACATTCCAAATTCGTGCAAGACCTATTATGGGCATAAAAATTCAAATTTTGACAAGAATGGTAATTTGCTTTAATGGTGTTCATGGCATAATCCAAAACATTATTGCAAGGTTTCAATGACCATTATTTTGATTGATACTCATTACATAACATATATGCAAGCTTCCTAATAGAGATACACGACCTAGAGAGCCCCATACAGGATAAGCCATTTCCAAATTTTCAAGAGAAAAATCATAAACTGAAAACCACCTTGCAGCCTGTTTCAAGCTCCCTTCTTAATCCAGACATACTCCTTGCATTGCCAGGAATCTTTGGCAATCAGAATTAAGCAAAAGAACTCAAGGAATCACGCCATACAACTCACACGATTTTCATTTTTTCTCAAAATTACAGTCATATATTCATGCATTTTTAACACTTTTTGTTGATAGCATCATGTTTACAGGATCAATACAAAGCGTTCCACATGATTTAATTTGAGAATGGCACCCTGGATTGAAAGTTACCATTAGCAATTTCTAGGTTTTTCAGAGCTTCGAATTAGGGGTTTTGTCATGCTGTAAAATTAGAACTCCACACACATATGGTTAAACTCAGCATGATGAGACGATTGGAATGAGATACTCGCGCCCTTTTTATATTGTATGAGAAGCTAATCGCTATTTTCATATTGCCTGTATTTTGTGGGGGTTTAAAACCCCCGCTATGTGTTTTTATGTTCGCAGAAAAGGTTGAAGACGAAAGTCGTGGAAGCGTGTGAGTGGCAGATTCAAACGTGGCGCGCCTTTTTGTGATTTTCCAACATATAACGCTTTTGTTCTATATTATATTTCTTTTCTATTTTATTTACAAACAATTGCAGTTGGCTGAGTGGTGGGAGACGTGTTCGTTCACCACTGGGACCTGGGTTTGATTCCCAGGTCCCCTTATAATTTCCATATTGTTTTTTTAATTGCTTTCCTGTGCAGCATTCCAAGCGCTGGACACCATGAGCGTCACCCATCCAACAAGCCAAGTGTCATTGGAGGCAGATCCAAAGGCCCAGAAAGTAAGAGTACCATACTCTGGAGTCAGCGCATGCGTAGGCAACCAAAAAAGTCAAGCAGGCCTTGTTCAAATGGGCCACAATTCTCAATTCAACACCCTCAAATTCCAGCCACACCCCCTTGGGTTTTTATTCTTCTTTTTATCTTGTTTTGACATTTTCCTTTTTATTTATTTACTTGCCTTATTTTTTTTTTATTATTAACAAATTAACCAATTAACATATTTTCATAAAAAACCAAAAAAAAAATAGAATTAACATTATTATTATTATTATTATTTTATTTTGTAAATAAATATTAACTAAAATAGTTTAATTAGGCAATTTTAATTCCTTTTCTTAAATAATTAAAATAGATCTAGAATTAGGTGAAATTAACTTGTAGTTTTATTTCTTTTTATTTTATTCCATAAAAAACATAAAAAACAAAAAATATTTTCTTTTAATTAAATTAATTAATTAGTCATTAGTTAGTTAATTTCATTTAATCACAAAAAAGACAAAAAAAATTCAATTTCTTTTCTTAAAAGGGTCAACACCCTTAGAACATTCCCGATTCTTTCTTTCGCGCGCATTTTAATTTTAATTCCTTATTTTTGGATTATTATGTAACTGCCTCCGGATGTAATAGTAATTAGGACTTTTACTGTTTTTTATTTACTTTCCGTACTTATTTACCAAAAACGGGTCTTTGTAATTTTTGGCGATGTATAGACCTGCGCCTTGTAATAGCGTAGGATTTATGTTTCCGCAATTTACTTTCTGCACCCCTTAACTGCTAAACTTGCATGAAAGAATGTATGTAAATAAAAACAACTCGTAGCTCACTAATTACAAAGACAAACATAACATGAAAACAACACATAATACACACACCACTTCTAGGGTACGCCTCACTCGTTGCCTTCGAAACGTGGTCGTCAAGTATAGGACGTTTTAGCGGTCGCTCTTATGTCCATGATCCATTTGCCTCGAAACAGTTGCCTCGAAACAGTTGCCTCGAAACGGTTGCCTCGGATTAAAAAGGATCTAGGACATTAGGGTTACTTCTAAGGCGTCCTAACTGTTGCTTCGGTGACCACACTGTCCCTAAAATCGAATTAACCCGAACACCTCCAACGGTGGTGCTACCTACCTCTCAATGATGGGATAGCACTATCTAAAGGACTCTTACACAGCTTAATTCCTTAGGGTAGGTAGATGACTCATGGGTACTTGCTCTTTTCAAAAAAACAAACAAAATACTTTTCACACCTTACACTTTCAAAAAGTTTTCAAACAATACTTCATACACTCTTGAGGACTGATACAAGAGTTACCTAGAAGTTTTCGAACGAACTTTTTCAAACCCACTCACATTTTGAAAAGCAAACATTTTGAAAACATAAGAGCAAGTATCTAAGAGCCCATGGATAAACATGGATAGAAAGGGTGCTAACACCTCCCCTTTCTATAAATCTACCTCCCGAACCGAGAAACATTCTCATAAGGAATTTTGCTGTGCTTTTTTCCTTTCCATGTTGGAGAAAATAAAAGACGGTGGCGACTCTTGCTTCTGCGACATTTCGCGAAACCAGCTAAAAACAGTCAGTTCTATTTCCACCGATCAAACCAAGTCACCAACCTGATATACCTGACGCCTGAATTTCTTGTTAAAAGCTTTGATCATGCATTTTTGGTACATCTGGCTGTGACAGACAACCGTAAGCCTCTTCTCATCAATTAGGTTTAACTGGTTAAGTCGGGTTTGGATCCAATCGTCTTCACTCAGCCCTGCATCCTTTATGATTCTTGTCGTAACCCAAATTTGCCCTACCTTTATGATCGCATTTAAAAATACAAGAGAAATGTTTTAATTAAGGATGGTCCCGGAACATCTGATGGCTCATTCTTAAGTCCAAGTCAACCAGAGGGCGCATTCTAATTCAGGGGAGTGGGGCTTTCTAAATCAGAAAGACCCATGTATCCGTAGGCCCATTTACGAGGCATGTTGGCAAATGGCCCATGAGATTCGAGTATGGAAAGTTATTGCAGAAAAATTATTAAGGTTAAGTATGATAAAGTCTAGTTAGGTTTTATTGTTGTTAAAAGTTGAAATTGCAATATACATGGCCATTTCAGTTGGCCTATTTTCATTGGTCATTAAATAACAAAAGGGGGTGTATGCAACACATTGGGAAGGCCTAATAGAGATGAACCGGGCCCATTGAATTACTGTTTTATTTCAAGCGTTGCCTTGATTAAATATTTTTACAGGCCCGTTAATAGCTTCTAAGATGGCCCCATTTTGGCATTTGTGGGAAATTTATCTGAATCTTATTATTATATTTCTGTTTTACTAATTAAGTTACTCTGCAGATTATTAATAAATTTAACAAAAACATTTTATTATATAAATGATTAATAATTTTGTGTTGGATAAAGATATGTTGGATCATTGAGTTAAAGGAAAATTAAGGCCCAATCCCAAGTACAAAAAAGCGTGTTATTGAAACAGTTAGGCAGAAATGCTTTTTCCAAATACAGTTCAATAGCCCAATTGGTAGATAGCACAGGGCCCAATTGAATTAACCACTGGCAAATGCTGTAAAACAGAAATGGCGCACGTTGTGGCATTAACAGTCACTGTTACAATTAAACTCCAATTAGACCATGATTTTCGCAAACAATATGTATTGGGTAGATTCCATTTGAAATCAAATCAAATACTGCTAAAAAAAACAGATCTTTAGTTAGCTAACTTGAATATACAGAATATGAATCATAATCAAATCCAATATATTTCAGTACAATATCAAACCAAATCGAATTAAAAAATCATATCTCAGTAAACAAAATCAATTACAACATAAAGTTCAATCCCTAATTTCTGTCTAACTCCTAAATCTATGCTAATCAAATTGTAACAACCAATTGATTGAAACCCTAAAAAAAAGAAAACTATATAAACAGAGGTTGGGCAGAACAAGAAGAGAAGGAAGAACGACGCAAAGACGAAAAAGGAGAAGAAGAAGACTTGGGCGGAGAGGCCGTAATACCGTGACGTAGAGTTGAAGGACATCCCAACGACTCTTGAAGATCCACGCAAGGGCCGTTTAGGGTTTCAATATCTGAAACCCTAACCGTGTGAGCACCGCCATCTTGATCTCCAACACCATCATTATTCCACCACTACCATCGGAATCTGTAAAGAGAAAGAGGGAAAGGGTTTAGCACAGAATCAGATGAAACATAAAACGTAGAACAAGGCAATCACACAAAATTAGCATCTTAGATATTGTGTTTGTATATGTTGGGGTTTGAAGGAAAAGTTGTGGTAGCCGCCGTCGTGATGGGGATTGGGGTCAAGGTCACAGAGAAGGGGCTGCAAGAAGAAGAGGAGAATGGGTTTGGGTTTGGCGAGTGGAGAGAGAGGATAATGATATTCTGTAAGAAAAAACGAAAATGAAAATTAAAACAAATTTTTAATATTCGTTACAATCCTATGTTAGCACTCCCACCACAATAACATGCTCCCTCGTCATCATCCATTGGATCACGATTTGACGGCCGTAAGTCCAAATCACTACGACACTCCCACACTCCCTCGTCACATTGGATTACATGGCCAATCCTTTGCAAATGCTTAATGGGCTTGGCCCAATTCTTTTAACCCCCCCTTCTACATCAATTACTAAACCGTGAATCCATTTGCACCCCCTTTTCAAAACCGTATTTGGGCCAGCCTGAGCTACTTCCAGCACCCCCTGGTTTTACTTCACAAATGGGATTGCACCCCCCAGGTTTTACTAAAACAATCATTTTTTATTTATTTCTTTTATAGTTATATATATATATATATATATATATATATATATATATATATATATATATATATATATATATATATATATATATATATATATATATATATATATATATATATATATATATATATATATATATATATATATATATATATATATATATATATATATATATATATATATATATATATATATATATATATATATATATATATATATATATATATATATATATATATATATATATATATATATATATATATATATATATATATATATATATATATATATATATATATATATATATATATATATATTATATTTTATATATTATATTTTATTTATGTTATATCTTATTTATATTATATTTTATTAATTGTTTATCAATAATTATAATTATTATTAATCTTATAACCATATATTAATAATTATTTATCATATGTAAATATCATTATATGATAAAATAAATCATTTTCGTATAAAAATTGCATATATTATTTTCACGTATATTGCGTTAAAATATTTATCATGCATTAGTCAAGATTTTCGCAATTCATACAAATAAAAAACACAAACAAGCCTCAAACTATTTTCGCGAACAAATTAGGCTAATTAACAGTCTTTTTGAAAATAGGGTTTCAAACCGATTTTGGCTTACTGCGTACTCAGTCAAAATCTTCGCAATCACTACTCCCGACCGAGTGCGAAGTGATTCAAAATATGTTTACAAAACCCTCTAAAAGACACCAACCCATACGAACTACGAATTGGAACTCTGATTCCTCATAAGAGGATACGTAGGCACGCGATCTAAAATTGTGGTGAGTCTTGCTGATTAAAACTTAAAACACTGTTTACCCCAAACCTAAACCTAGGGATAATAACCTTGTGAACAAGGTAGATTAAAGGTGCCTAACATCTTCCTTTCATCTAATTGAGTCCATAACCAAGAATCTCTGTCTGCGAATTAGGGTTTTGGTTTTCTGTTAGATTCCCTTCCCTAGGATAAAAACTAATAGTGGTGTCTCTGATTAAAAATCTAGTTGCTACAGCTGGCGACTCTGCTGGGGACTCTCCTTAACCCTAGATTTAGGTATTTTTGGGGTTTCTTATTTTTTATTTGCTTTATTTATTTATTTGCATTAATTCTATTTATTGCGTTATTTATTTATTGTCAATTTTTCTTATGACCATTTATACTATGTGGCGTTTTTTTTTTATTTCAAAAAAAATATCTTCATAACCTTAGCAAGAAGTTTCGTCTATTAGCTTAGGGGGTACATCATCCCTGCGAGTTTATGTGACGACTTCACCTAGAGTCGACGGACTTCCGAAAAAGGAATACTTATCAAGAGATATCCTCTTGACGAGTAGGACTTTGGAAGCTCACCCTTGACTCTTTGTAACGACCTTAACCCAAAATCTCATGACGAGATCTTTCACGACTTTGAGACGGACGTCTCGGTCCGTAAAGAGGCTCCACCTAAGGGAGGATCTTGCGCCTTTTCCCTCTAGTGTTATTCATGATACCCTTAGGGAAGCCACCTTTTAGGAGGGTAGATCAACTGTAGGTAAAGACTAAAGAACCTACCTTATAAGGGTACTTATAACAAAACCCCATCACTGAACCATACATCCCTACCTTATAGGGGTATTTATTACAAAAATCCTGTCATTCGACCCTACACCTATGCATTCATACATTTCATGTATTCGTCATGCATTTCATATATTCGTCACCCTACATTTGTCTTATTCACAGGGGGTATAAAAGATAAAAATAAAATCAAGATCTTGGTGACTGTCTTTAAAATGGATACCGAAGGAAACAACTTGCCCGCGTCAACACGCTAAACATGCCTGAAATCAAGGCCACAAAAGGGAAGTAACGTGCTGAAGATTTTCCCAAATTTTGTTCAGCAACAATGGATGGTTTCAAGAGCAGATACCTGTAGGCGCGCGTAGAAGACTTATTTTCCTGATTTCACGCAAATAAAGTTTTGGCTTAAGATTGTAATATTTTTCAATATCTGAATTACGTTACTTTCAATAAAGGCGTTTTGTTTCCACACACCGTTTGCGTATCTATTTTAAAGATAGTCGCCAAGTAAAATAATAAAGGAAAAGCATGTACCCAAGTGAATAAGACATTTGACACAATAACCATTTCATATTCATACACACTCATGCATTCACGAACATCCGTATATTACGTCAAAGCTCATTTTTCCATAAACATCTCTCCAGTTGAACCATTGGTAGAAGAAGGTATCCACCTCCTTTGCCTCCATATCAAACAAGGGCTTATCAACAAAAAGCCATGGAGAAAATCAAGGGAACTCAGGCTACATTCAAAGGGGATCTCGACCAAGTAAAGGGTGACGTAAGTTCAATGAAAGGAGATTTGAGTCAAATTTTTCTGGCTTTGAAGAACATTATTGACAGGCAAGACCAAATTCCCAGGGTAGCTTTCGAGGAAGTAGCCCAGACTATTGGTGCATCAAGCGGTCAAAAACTAAGGAAAGAGTCAGAGGCAGGACTCCAGAAGTCCGTCATGGCCCAACAAGAAGCTAAAACTGAAGGGTTTGTCCTACCGCCACCAAAAGTAAGGGCATCTCACACCCTACAGATTTCAACCAATAATACGGACTCCCGCTAGGACACAATGAAGATTTCGAAAGAGCTCTACAAAGGCTAGGGGACTAGGGGATATTCCAGTTCGGACAATACCCTGAAGAAAAATATAAAGCTACTCTGAAGGGCGAAGCAAATTTTCTTCTAATCTACGAGACCTTCATCAACAACAGAGTTGTGCATGGCAGGCATATGGCGAAGATATCCAATAAGGCCAACATCAAAGGGGCAATTGAAGTCATCCAAGACTGCGCCTAAAGAAAAAAAATCAAAAGATGGACAACCGTGGAGATTCCCGAGATCTTTTTCTTTCCTAAATAATTTTTCTTGTTTTCGAAAGAACCTGCGTTAAGCCCGACACATAGGGGTTGCTTGTAAGGGTTTCCCCGTTTTGTTTCATACAATATTTACGATTAATGAAAGTTATATTTTGTTTTCAATCAAGATCCCTCTTCTTTCTCTTGCATTTATATATTAAATTTAAAAATGGCAATACTTTCTCTGCATATGCATTTTTAAATATTCAAATACTATAGCGGCACCAAAACATGATAAAGGTGCAAATTCATGCCCAAAACCACCGATAATGCTGCTGCTGTGATCCAATATAATTTTGATGCTCCTATAAACCAAGCTAAAGAGGAAGATGATAAAGATCTTGAACTCTCTGAGAAAACAACGAGGGAGATAAAAAAAGAAAGCTAACAATACGCAACCATATCTAGAGGCTATCCAGACCATTAATCTGAGTACAGGGGAAGACTTGGAAGAAACCAAGCTAAGGGGAAATGTTAAGAGCGGAGCCACAAAGAAGTCGATCGAGTTATTGTGCATATCTATGGAAACAGGCCAAAGTCGAATACAGACAACACCGTAAAAATAAACAACTACGAAATACCAAGATCTAACGAAGAACCCGAGCCAGGGGCACGTTGGGTATCCATGTTCGACGAATGCTTCAAATACACTGGGGTACGATATAGGGGCAGTATTAACTCCCCCAAAGAATGCTCACAAGCCATATACCAATTCAAGGGTGAACATGATACTAAACATCCAAAACTGATTCCCTATCAAGATCATATTTTAAAACCGACTGCGGAATTCACAAAGATCATCTTCAGTCACGTCCCACGAAAAGGAGATCGAATGACAGACGCCCTGGCAACTATATCGTCTATGTTCGAAGTAACTTGGTAAAACCACGAATCGCGCACCACAAACAGACGCTTCGAAGAGCCCGCATATTGCCTTGCTATTGAAAAACGACAATATAGCAAGCCTTGGTTTCACGACATCAAGAAAATGCCTCTAGCATTGGCAAGCAAACTCCACGAAAATTAGCCTTGAAATTCTGAGTAACAGTATACTGCATGAGGTGGACCACGACATGGTCTAGTACTCAAGAAGATTCTGCTACCTCGCCTTCACTCACGTGGTAAATGGACACCTAATTACGAAGGTCCATACGTAGTCAAAACAACATTCTCCGGTGGTGGTCTTATCTCCACAACAATGGATGGGGAAGACTACCGCACCTGGCCAGTTCAGACGCAGTAAAAAAAACACTATGTACAAGAAGCTCGCTAAGCTCGAACCTTAAACAAGCGACTTAGGCAAAAAGGAGTGCCCCGGTGGATCGAAAACCCTAAAGGGAGATCCAGGCAAAAATTAGGGGCATATAGACAAAAAAAATCATCTCGGTGGATTGAAAACCCGAAAGGGAAATCCGGGAAAAAATTAGGGATCATTCAAAAAGAAATAAAGAATAAAAAGAATGTGATCTAAGAACTGTAACTACGAACTACGAAGGGAGAGATAAATATGAATCATTCAACTCAGAAGTAAAAGAGATAAGATCATTAAAAGGATATTGAGGCACATCAGCAGCAATTATCATTTCTCATTGCCATTTACAGTTTAAAACTTTCTGTAATTACCTCCTCCTAGGAATTTCATCTTATACTCTTGTGCCTATTCAGAAGCATATCAATAAAATATTTGCTTTCTTTGTATCTTTCAAATTGCATTTTTATTTTTCTCAGACTTGTTTGCAAAATACTACGATTATTACTTGTGAATATTGTCTTGAAATCATTTCGGGGAATTAACAAAATAAAAGCATTTGACAAAACATCAAAAATTATTTTTAGAAAAATATCAAAAGAAAATCCACGTCTACGTCCACGCACATGGCTACTCCTACGTCTTGCAAATCTATACACATGTCTACGCTTGTACCTATGCCTATGTCTACGCTCGCGATGCAAAAAGACTACGTCCACACTTGTGCCTATGCCTGTTCTCGACAAATACCAAGTCTACGCCTACATCTATGCGCCCGTGTAAAGTCTACGTCCATGTCAGCGCCTATTCCTACACTTTCAACACAAGGTCTACGTCCGCATGCGTCCACGCACATGTCTACGCCTGTGCCTATGACATACGTCTATGCTCACGCCTGCGCCTACAACGTACGAATCAACGTACGTTTACGCCCATGCCTACGACATACGAATCTACATATATCTACGCTTACGCCTACGCCTGCATACAAATCTATGCACATGCCATTACCTACGTCTACGTCTACATCTACGCCTGCATACAAATATGCGCACCTGCCATTGCCTATGTCTACGTCTACGTCTACGTCTACGCCCGTAATACAAAATCAATGCTCAACTTTGGCTAACTTTGTCCACCGTATTCCTACACCGACATAACATACAACGCCGGGAATTGGTAACTCTAAGCCAATGGTTTAAAGGAGAGAATTCCAGAAATAGTCTGCATAACACTTCGAGGCATACACACATTCCATACATACGAACATTTTGCATATCTCAAGCATACATACCCTATACATTTTTACATACATATTCAGAGCTTCATATCAATGTCGAACATCATACATGTCTCATACATGCAACATTCAATACACATACATACACATGTATCACCTAGCAAATAAACAAATAATTTCACCCTCGATTCAACTATCTAAGGGTCGACCAATGCATTGCTTCTCCTACGATTTGACCTGTCACTTCAGTCTTCATGTCGTGACACATTCAGACCATCACATAAGTCCTCCTGCGGTGACGAGCTCCTTATAAACCCAGTATGTTGCCTCAAAGCCATAACATATCTGCAAAACCCATTTCATTGTCTCTAAGCCGCAGTGTATCTTTCCAGATCAGTATATTCCCTCTAAGCTGTAATATATCGTCTGACTCAAACACATTGCCTCTAAGCAGCAATGTATCAATGAAATTCAGCATGTTGCCTCCAAGTTGCAACACATTCTCAAAGAACCATTACATTTCCTCTAAGCCGCAATGAATTCTCAATACCCCATTACCTTGCCTCTAAGCCGCAAGTGAATCCTCAACACTCCGTATGTTTCCTCTAAGCCGCAACGCATTGTCAGAACTCAGTATATTTCTCCTAACCCACAATATATCATCTAACTCAATATATTGCTCCTAAGCTGCAATGTATCTTTCCAAATTAACATATTTCCTCAAAGCCGCGATATACTATCCAAGAAAGCACATTGCCTCTAAGCCGCAACGCATCTCTCCAGATCAATGTATTGCCTCTAAGCCGCAATATACTATCCAAGCAAGCACATTGCCTCTAAGCCGCAATGTATCTCTCCAGATCAATGTATTGCCTCTAAGCCGTAATATACTATCCAAGCAATCACATTGCCTCTAAGCCATAATGTATCTCTCCAGATTAACATATTGCTTCTAAGCCGCAATATATTATCCAACCAACACATTGCCTCTAAGCCGCAATGTATCTCTCCAGATCAACATATTGCTTATAAGCCATGATATATTATCCAACTAGCACGTTGCCTCTAAGCTGCAATGTACCTTTCCAGATCAACATATTGCCTCTAAGCTGCAATATATTATCCCAATCAACACATCGCCTCTAAGACGCAATGTATTTGTAAAAAAAAATCTACACATTGCCTTAAGCTGCAATGTATCTTTCCAGATCAGCACATTACCTCTAAGCCGTAATGCATAACCCAACTCAGACCATCGTCTCAGACTTCATGCAACGATGTTCGAAAGCCAAATTCAGCTTATCACATCAGACTTCACACAGTGATTTGCAAACATAAATTGCCACAGACTTCATGTAGCAATGTATTCCAAACTCCAGACTATCGTCTCAGACTTCATGCAGCGATGCCCGAAACCAGATTAGCTTATCACATTGGACTTCATGCAGTGATTTGCAAACATAAATTGCCTCAGACTTCATGCAGCAATGTATTCCAAACTCCCGACCATCGTCTCAGACTTCGTGCAACGATGTTCGAAAACCAAATTTAGCTTATCACATCAGACTTCACATAGCGATTCACGAACCTAACCCATTGCATCAGACTTCATGCAGCAATGTGTTTCTTCATTCCATAAAATACAGCCTATCACATCAGACTTCATGCAACGATGTCCGAAAACCAAATCCAGCTCATTGTCTCAGACTTCACGCAGCGATTTGCAGAACTGTAACCCAATACATCAGACTTCATACAATAATACATTTCGTTATTCCATGAACACCAATCGTCGCCTCAGACTTCATGCTGCTATGCTCAAAAGAAAACAAAACTAAACACATTACCTCTAAGCTGCAACGTATCCGCAAACTCAACAGATTGCCTCTAAGCCGTAATGCATCCTCAAAACTCAGAACATTGCCTCTAAGCCGCAATACGTTCTTCCAAACACAACACATTTCCTCTAAGCCGCAATGTATCCGCAAACTCAACAGATTGCCTCTAAGCCGTAATGCTATCATCCAAGTCAACACATTGCCTCTAAGCCGCAATGCGTTCTTCCAACTCAAACACGTTGCCTCTAAGTCGCAACGCGTTCTTCAGACTCAAGTCCATAGCCTCTGAGCTGTGATGTATTCATGCTCAAAACATCGCTTCAGACGTCATACAACGATTCACAAATGTAATCCATGGCTTCAGTCTTCAAGCAGCCATACATCATCACCAATTGCTATACTGACCCTCCAAATGGGTGAATAAGCCAAGACATACAAAATTACGCTTTTAAGATCAGAAACCATCTGCCTCGTTATCAAACCCGGGTAAGCGATATATCATCAGCTATGCCTACTTCCTTGATAATCGTAAGGGTATGCTATATCAGTGTAACCTTATGTTTGTCAGACAAATTTTGGGATACTCCAAGTATTCAATAAACTTTCAATCAAAATGCGCAAGACTCGAGTTTTCTCACGCTATTCGATTGAAAGATAATTGAATAGAGGCAGTTGTCGTAACCCAAATTTGACCTACCTTTATGATCTCATTTAAAATTACAAGGGAAATGTTTTAATTAAGGATGGTCCCGCAACATCTGATGGCTCATTCTTAAGTCCAAGTCAACCAGAGGGCGCATTCTAATTCAGGGGAGTGGGGATTTCTAAATCAGAAAGACCCATGTATCCGTAGGCCCATTTACGAGGCATGTTGGCCAATGGCCCATGAGATTCGAGTATGGAAAGTTATTGTAGAAAAATTATTAAGGTTAAGTATGATAAAGTCCAGTTAGGTTTTATTGTTGTTAAAAGTTGAAATTGCAATATACATGGCCATTTCAGTTGGCCTATTTTCATTGGTCATTAAATAACAAAAGGGGGTGTACGCAACAAATTGGGAAGGCCTAATAGAGATGAACCGGGCCCATTGAATTATTGTTTTATTTCAAGCGTTTCCTTGATTAAATATTTTTACAGGCCCGTTAATAGCTTCTAAGATGGCCCCATTTGGGCATTTGTGGGAAATTTATCTGATTCTTATTATTATATTTCTGTTTTACTAATTAAGTTACTCTGTAGATTATTAATAAATTTAACAAAAACATTTTATTATATAAATAATTAAGAATTTTGTGTTGGATAAAGATACGTTGGATCATTGAGTTAAAGGAAAATTAAGGCCCAATCCCAAGTACAAAAAAGCGTGTTATTGAAACAGTTGGGTATAAATGCTTTTTCCAAATACAGTTCAATAGCCCAATTGGTAGATAGCACAGGGCCCAATTGAATTAACCACAGGAAAATGTTGTAAAACAGAAATGGCGCACGTTGTGGCATTAACAATCACTGTTACAATTAAACTCCAATTAGACCACGATTTTCGCAAATAACATGTACTGTGTAGATTCCATTTGAAATCGAATCAAACACTGCTAAAAAAAACAGATCTTTTGTTAGCTAACATGAATATACAGAATATGAATCATAATCAAATCCAATATATTTCAATATAATATCAAACCAAATCTAATTACAAAATCATATCTCAGTAAACAAAATCAATTACAACATAAAATTCAATCCCTAATTTCTGTCTAACTCCTAAATCTTTGTTAATCAAATTATAACAACCAATTGATTGAAACCCTAAAAAAAATAAAACTATATAAATAGAGGTTGGACAGAACAAGAAGAGAAGGAAGAACGACGCAGAGACGAAAAAGGAGAAGAAGAAGACTTGGGCGGAGAGGCCGTAATACCGTGACATAGAGTTGAAGGACATCCCAACGACTCTTGAAGATCCATGCAAGGGCCGATTAGGGTTTCAATCTCTGAAACCCTAACCGTGTGAGCGCCGCCACCTTGAGCTCCAACACCATCATTATTCCACCATTACCGCCAGAATCTGTAAAGAGAAAGAGGGAAAGGGTTTAGCACATAATCAGATGAAACATAAAACATAGAACAAGGCAATCACACTAAAGTAGCATCTTAGATATTGTGTTTATATTTGTTGGGGTTTGAAGGCGGAGTTGTGGTAGCCTCCGCGGCGAGCGGGATTGGGGTCAAGGTCACAGAGAAGGGGCTGCAAGAAGAAGAAGAGAATGGGTTTGGGTTTGGCGAGTGGGAGAGAGAGGATAATGATATTCTATAAGAAAAAATGAAAATGAAAACAAAAAAAAATTTTTAATATCCGTTACAATCCTATGTTAGCATTCCCACCATAATAACATGCTCCCTCGTCATCATCCATTGGATCACGATCTGACGACCGTAAGTCCGGATCACTACGACACTCCCACACTCCCTCGTCACATTGGATTACACGGTGTTGTACCCCAAAATTTGCCCTCGTATTTTTCCCCAAGAAATCTCAGCTTCAAGCATTTCCTGACTTCTCAAAATGGCTCAAGAATCGGACAAACAGACTTTTCTTGACAGTCAAGCAAAATTAGGGTTGTTACTGATTTTTAGAGCTCTGATTTGTTTCATACAGTGGGCCTAGGGTTTGATTGATTGTTGGTTCAATTTTGGTCAAGCGAGAGTGATTTGGCATTTAATCGGGAATTAAGTTTTTATGGGCATATTCTCAGAAGAATTTGAATTCCACAGCACTTTGCGATTTATTTCAAGATTCGGATTAAAATTCGCGTTATCTTGGTTTAATCAGTAAAAGAGACAGTGGTTTGAATTCAGTACGTTTTGATTGGGCCAGTCAGGTACAAGATGCAGTATTGGATTCACAGTGTTCATATGTTTGATCAGTCTATCTGGGTTAATTGCTGCTTTGCTTTGGATTCTGGATAAGACAGGTTTATTGGATCAATGTTGTTTTATTTTAGTTATTTATTATTCTAAAATTAAATGATTGAATTTATTTTTCAATTGTTTTAACTCTAGGAATTTTAAATAAATAAATAAGCAATAAAGAAAATGGAACCAATTGGATAATTTGGATTTTTATTGATATTTGAATTATTTACAAATTGTTGTTACAAACAATAATTTACATTTAATTTAAATATTACATAGAATTAAAATTATCCTATTTTCTAAACATTCTTCATTCTTCACTCCGTTCCGGTATTCTTTTTTTTCGTCTGCAAAAAGAAATAAGAAAGTCAGAAAGAATTAAAATTAGCAGAGACAGATAAAAATGCTCGTCATTAGGGACCACTGACTGGGATCAGTTGCCCTCTCTGCAAATCACGGGATTTCTCCCGGTTCACAGAGAGGGAAGATTATTTTTATTTCATGAATGCAAATGCAAATGCATAGTTTCTAAAAAAGTTTGCAAGCTGCATAGAATCTCAATGTCCAATTCAAACCATATAGTTCAAATCCAAACTTTCTATCCAAAAGCAAGGGCTACTGTCAGAATGCCAAAAGATATCAAAGAAGTCAAAATGGCACAAGTTGCTACCAAAGCCTACAAGCTGTCAAAGGGACCTTTGCCAAGAAAAACAAGAAAGCACACAAGCTGTCAAAAGGAGATGCAAGATGTATTATGCTATGCAAACATCTCAATTCATCATTTCTCATCCAGGGCCCCTTCAGAAAAGTACAATTTAAATTATATAAAAATTCTCTATTGTACTGTAAAGAGAGAAGTAAAGAGAGATAAAGCAAACTCAGTTCAGGTTAGGCATAGACATCAGCACAGCAGGCAAAAGGAGGAGAGAGGAATGTGTACCAATTTCATCAACTCTGCATAATAACAGTTCACAGCAGACAGTAGCAGGAAGAAAAAGATACACAAAATCAGAAAAGAGCCAACTCAGTTCAGTAACATAGGCAGCAGGCATAGACAGTAGAGGCAGAAGAGATATACAACAAAGAGGATAATTCAGCATTGTTCAAAAAATTACACAGCATAGCCAATTACTGAAATGGAAAAATGAAACCTTGTGAAAATGTCCAGCAGACTTGGGTCAAAGAGAGGACGAAGACTTTGAAAAAAAAGATTGGGCGCCAAGAGAAAAGATAGAAAAGATATATACAACTCAGTAGTTACAAAAAGGTCAGGCAAGAAACCAATACAAAAAACTCATAAACCTGCATTCTCCTCACCAACACCTCAAATATCTGTCTAAAACCTAAACCATAAAACATATACAAACACCAGTTCAAACCCAACCCTGAACCAATATGCAAACCTGCTGAAGCCAAAAGGAAACTAGCAAGTCAAAACCAAAACTGCATTAAAGATACAGACCTCAACACCTAAAACCTGTCTAACCCCTAAACCTTTAAACCTGTATCACCAAAACCTGGAACATACCCTGTCATAACAAAAGATCATCTAACCAATGCCATAACCATACAAAGAGCCAGCATCAGCCATAAACACAACAAAAAAACTCAGGACCTGCCCACTACTGTCATAACAAAGAGCCATAACCTGAACAACCTCAAGCATAAGCATCAGTAATAACCACAAAACCATACCAATATCCTATCATATCCAAGCTCAAACCTCACCATTTTTATGAAAACCAACATATAAAATATTCAAACACCAAGCCTCAGAAGCAAGCTTCTTCATAGGCAAATCAGAAAAAGAAACGAAAGTGGAACAATACTCAGGCAAATCATCAGGGGCTTCATCATGAACATCTCAGTAAGGCAACAACAAGAAGCAATATCAACATAATCAGGGCAACACAAGCAGTAGAGAAGAAGAAAACTAGCCAAAACATTGTTTCAACAGTAGCAAAGGGACAAGAGGTAAAGAAGTGAGGAATTAGGGTTTCTCAGTGCATACATCATCAAACCCTAGAGACATAAGCAACAAGAGCGAAGTTACCAGGGAAGCGTCAAACACGAAGCAAGTTCCATCACCGCCGTTCCGGCCTCCTGAAGCATCACCCCTTCGCCTCTCCTCCATCTCCCAAAATCAGGTAGCAATATTCTTCCCTTTCACCTCATAAAACGAAAATATAAAATTCAGTTTAAAACGAATCCGAACCACACGAATCCAGAAAAGAAAGATGAAGATATAACATCTTAGGACTAACCTTGTTTCAAAAGACGCGAAATTCTTGCCTTGGAGGGAAGAGAGCGTGAGGATGATGCTGGTGGCCGGAGACAACCAAGTGCTCAGGAAATCGAACGGAGAAGACGAAACTCAACGCGCCGTCGTCACCTCACAAACCCTCGTTTTCATTCTGAGAACAATTGCCTAGCCCTAATTTCGTTCAGTATCCAACCTTGGGCTTAACCCATTCCTGATTCCTCTAAGCCCAACGAAAATCACCTCATTCTCTAACACTAACCTCATTCTCTAACATTAACCTTAGTTAACTTACTTCATTTTTTTTATAAAACACTAATCTCTTTTTTATTTTTACAAAACAATGTTTGCTCTTTTATTATCTTAATTAAAAATACTTTTTATTATAAAATTAAGACATTTTTAGATAGATATTTTATACATATATCACCTTAAAAAATTAGTTTTATACATATCATATAAACTAAATTTGAAAATACTTTTTTCTTAATCAATATACTTTTTTTACACAAATTAAACTTAAAAAACATTTTTTTTGAAATACATTTGTATATATTATCTTTTCTTTTTTTATATATGATTAAATTGAAGATACCTTTTTTAATTAAAATGCATTTTTGTACATATTATACATTTTTATACATAATGAAAATTGAAACCTTTTTTTATTAACATTCTTTTTTCATACATAACCAATTAAATACATTTTTCTCTAAATATCAAATTCACAAACATTTTGATTAAAATACTTTCCAATTAAAACTTAACATTTAAACAAAACACTTCTTTTCTTTTGTATATAATTAAACATACAAAAATCAAGATCCATCTAAAAAACATTTATCTAGGTCAAAACCCTAATACGGCTCAATTTCACATTTCGCACCGGTACATAATTACACATATACAATTCACATACATATACATTTGTACACTTACACAAATACATTCATATTATCCTATACACATGTTTATCTTACATTTATATTTGATATTCATTTGATTGTGACATTCGATTTGGTTGTAAATTATTGGGTACTATAAGTCTCATCCCCTTGTACATTTATACCCCCACTCCTGGATATTATTGTGTAATAGCGTAGATTTACATTCCGCAATTTATAGTTTTCCAATTATACCATGGTTAGACCTAGGGTTTGTATGTACATAAAATCAAACGCTAGATAACCTAATACAAGACAAATGCATGTAATCAATACACAATCACACTTGCACCCTCTGAGGTAATCCCACATGTTGCCTTCCAAATGGACCATGCTTGCACGTCGAATGTCTTTGGCAAAACGAATTCAAAATGATCATAAGTCCCTCGATGACGCTTTCGAAAGTCGCCTATCAAAATGATCAAGTCCCTTCAAAGCAAATTGCCAAAGATACTTGGCACCATTGCATTCATGGTCTATGCGATGACCCGTGCCTGTCCCGAATAAACTTCCTAAACGCAAGATTGACCACCAATTTCAATGGTGGAACAAAATTGTTAAAAGGGGTTAAAACACGACAAAAAATCTTTTGAGAAAGCTTTAGGGTAGATAAACTCTTAAGTACTTGTCAATTTGCAAAGAAAACACTTGCCTAATTTCAAAACCCACTTCACAAACACTTTTCAAAAATCAAACTTTTCAAACCCTTGAAACATCTTTTTAAAAGATAAAACACCTTTTGTAAAACATTCGAGTAAAGAATTGTTACAAGGTTAGCCTAACACAAGGCATCTTTTCAAAACATTTTCAAAAAAAAACAATCCACAAAGCATCATTTCACACAATTGAAAACCAAGGCAAGGTTGATCTAAGCAAGTACCTAAGAGCCCATGGATAACCATGGATGAAAAGGGTGCTAACACCTTCCCTTTTCATAATCTACCCCCCGAACCCACGAAATATCTCAAAAGGTTTTTGCTGTGCTTTTTTAACCTTTCCTTTAGGATAAAATAAAAAGTCGGTGGCGACTCTTGCTAACCGCACAAGTGCGAATACGAACGCAAAACACTAGTCAGTTCTCCCACCGTATCACAGAACTGGCGACTCTGCTGGGGAGTACTTTTAAGTGGGGTTACCTTAGGGCTTAGATCACTTTCTTGCATAACTAATTGGTTGGTTTGCTTGCTTTATACCTTGGTTCTATTGTTTGGGTTTATAATCCTCCGCCCGGATTTTGGGGAAACATTCATAGATAGCAATACGTTGTGGAAACTGTGCGGGGTATACCGACACGGTCTAAGCAATAGCTATATTAGTGCGACATATTTGTGGGTACCGGTAACCATTGAGTTCAATCAAGGAGAGTACGGGGCCGCTGAGCGATGTCACTAAGCACTAATGACCTAGAACCTTACTTGACCATCTTGGCCTTTTATTAGGAGTAGTGAGATGACCGGCTTTGGTGCAGTCCGAAGTTGGTAGATACTCGATACTACACTCATTGAGGGTTGTTTTCTTGGAATATTTTGGTCGCCAGTTAAGTGGCTAAACCAAAACAATGAACAATGAAAGCAATCCAGTGATATTGAGCTCCTTAGAACCCGGTTACTATTTATAGGACAGGTTTTTAAGCCAGCTACACTCAAGAGGGTACTTACCTATGAAACCCCATGCAAGCCTGAAACTAGGGTTTGGTGTGATTTGCTTGTACACATGTTTTATGCATACATCATAAACATCATGAAGCATCATATGTATTTACTAACCATTTCAAGGGTTTAGACCTTCATCATTGTTCTTGTTTTGTAGGTCATGGAAGTTCCTCGCAAAAACACCATTCAAGTCAACCTTGTGAGAATCTCTCCTCAGCTCAAGGAGATCACTTCAAGGATTCCGGAAAATTCATCCTTCAGTGAAAGACATGGTAGACTGCTCAACCTAGTCAACACCAACATCGAAGAAGACATGATGAAAGTGCTATTTCAATTCTTTGACCCCCTTCACCATTGCTTCACTTTCCCGGATTATCAGTTGGTGCCCACTTTGGAGGAGTTTTCTCAACTCCTAAGAATCCCTATCCTTAATCAACTACCCTTCAACGGTACGGAGAAGGAACCAAAGCCTGAAGATGTTGCTCGAGCATTACATCTACAACCGTCTGAAATCAAGGGGCATTGGGAAACCAGAAGCGGTGTCAAAGGATTCTTAGCAAAATTCCTGTTTGAGAAGGCACAAGAATGTTGGAACTCATTGGACCTGCAAGCATTTGAAGAAATTGTGGCACTCCTTATCTATGGGTTGGTCCTATTCCCAAATCCTGACCAGTTGGTAGATATCAACGCCATCAAAATCTTCTTGTCCAGAAATCCAATACCAACATTGCTTGGAGACATCCTTCACTCATTTTACACACGAACAATGAGAAGGAGGGGTGTTCTCATGTGCTGCACTCCTATCCTCGCAAGGTGGTTTATTTCGCACCTTCCACAATCTGTCTTAAAGAATGATCAAGGTATAAGGTGGTCCCAGCGATTGATGACTCTCACTCATGCTGATATACATTGGTGTTCTCGGTCTAGAGAAAATATCATCATCGTCGATCGTTGCGGAGAATTTCCTAATGTCCCCTTACTTGGAATTAGGGGAGGTATCACCTACAACCCTTGCCTAGCTTTGAGGCAATTTGGGTACGCACGGAGGGATGGCCCTCATGACATGCTAATTCCTAGCCTAGTTTTTGACTTCGACGACGATGTGCAAGGACTTCGCCAAAGGTTCATCAGAGCTTGGGGAAAACTCAACAAGATTGATAGCAAGACCCTGGGACACAAGAACTCCATCCCTCTTGAGCCCTACCTCAAGTGGGTACGAGCCCGCGCTCAAAGTCTGATGATGCCTTATCCCCATGTACTCCCAGTGATCAAGGAGCCCGTCAATGAAGGAGAGGTCCCCTACACCATCCTACATCCAGACATGCCTACATCGTGGGAGGAAATGCAGAGGAGTTGGATTCAGCTCAAGGAGGAACGGAACACTTTTGAAGCTAGCTACTATGCCAGTGAAAAGAAGGTTCTGGAGCTTACCCGCCGACTTCACGAGCAGGAGGCCCTCAATACCTACATCGCACCGAAGAGGATGCGCAATGTCTTCCTGCCTTGAGAGGTTTATGTTGTAACATTTGGCCCATGGGGCATTTATGTATTAACAGATTTCTTCTTAATATGACGTGCGTTCTTCTTTGTCTGAAACGATTTTGAATGTCCTAAATCCTTGAATGCATTGCATACATCAGCATACCATTCATCATGTGCATAAGCAGGTCTCGCTCCAGGTTTCCTTATCTATCTGCTGTTTATTTCAGTAGGATGGATCTCGAGCAAACGGTCAAAGACCTACAAGCCCAGAATGCACAATTCCAGCAACTCTTGATGACCTTGGTCAAGAGTCAAGAGGATATCAAGGCTCATCTGGAGAGCAAAGACCCAGTGAAGAAGAAAAAGAGGGTCGGAGTGGCTACTTTGGGGAGAAGATTTGACAGAGAAGCTCGGAGGGTGCTCGAATTTCCCCCTACTTCTGATGAGGGGACTAGTAAAAGAGATCGGGTTGCAGTGCCTTCCGAGTCTGATGCAGAAGAGGAAGACGTGGAAGAAGACGAGGATTATTCGGACCAGCAGTATCCTCCCGCTGATGACAAGTAGAAGGGTTTAGAGGACAGATTGGCTGCAATGGAATTGCAGAGGGTGCCGGGTCTGGATTTTGAAGACATGGGCTTGGTCGCCGGAATTGTGATTCCTCCAAAGTTCAAGGTGCCGGCGTTTGTAAGGTATGACGGGCTGTCCTGCCCCAAAATGCACCTCAGGTCCTATGTGAGGAAGATTCAGCCCTATACAGCTGATAAAAATCTCTGGATTCATTTCTTTCAAGACAGTCTGTCGGGAGCCCAGTTGGAATGGTTTTATCAGTTAGAAGGAACCAGTGTCAGGAATTGGGAGGATTTGGCCACCGCTTTCTATAAACAATACCAGTATAATTCCGATCTTGCTCCTACCCGTACCCAACTTCAGGGTATGTCGCTAGGAACAAGTGAAGGATTCAAGGAATACGCACAAAAGTGGAGGGATTTGGCTGGCAGGGTGCAGCCTCCTTTAACCGATCGTGAGCTCGTTGATATGTTTCTTGGGACCCTATCTGGGCCATTTTTCAATCATTTAATCGGTAACTCTTCCGCGGGATTTACTGATTTGATCTTAACGGGTGAGAGAATCGAGGCTGGCATCAAGTCGGGAAAAATTCAGAAGGGTGTCGCCGCAGGTATGGAGAAGAAGCCGTTTAAGAAGGAGACAGCTATGGTATATTCTCAAAGGAGAGCGGGGAAGACGGAGCGTCGGCCGACTGTGGGGGCCGTAATGATTCAAAATGCTCCAAGCGAGCCGCCTCGCTACAACTAATCCAGACCGAACCAGCAACGAGTGGAAAGGCCACAACGGCAGTTCACTCGTATCAATATGACCCCAGCACAGGTACTTCCCCATCTGTTGAAATTGAATCTGGCCTCTATCAAAGAAGCGCCAAAGAATGTCAATACATCTTCTCCACACTACCATGCCAATGCTAAGTGCGCCTATCATTCAGACAGTGTTGGGCATGACACCAACGATTGCTGGGCCCTCAAGCATAAGATCCAGGACTTAATAGACGCCAAGGAGGTAGAGTTTGACACTCCAGAAAAACCCAATGTGATCTCTGCACCTATGCCGAAGCACGGTCGGAACGTCAACGCCATTGAGGAGGATCGGTATGTTACTGACGTTAGTGATCTAACTACTCCACTGTTAACCGTTAAGCTAAATTTGTTAAGGGCCGGGATCTTCCCGGGATGTAATAGAGACTGTTACTATTGTCACTCTCTGCCGTTGGGTTGTCCGCTACTAAAGGAAGGCATCCAAGGCCTCATAGATAGCCGACAAATTTTGTTCGAGAAAGTTCCTGTTGTTCCAGTTCACGTTGAAAGTATCTCAATCATAACCATCCACGCCAATCTTTCCAAGGCCGTCAAAAAGCCAGTTAAGATTACGCCAACTGCAAAGTCCATACCGTTGAAGATAACGAGGCCGGGGCCGGTTCCCTATGTCTCCGAGAAGTCGATACCTTGGAACTATGGTGGTGACATCTACTACCATGGTATCAAGCAAGTTGAAATAATTGAAGAGGATTCAGATGATGATGAAGCCAGCATCAGTAACATTGCGGGCACCAGCAAAATCACCAGAAGTGGGAGAATATTTTCTCCAGAGATTGCTCCTCCAAAAGCAGTCTTTGGACCCTCATCAGTAAAAGAAGTCATCCCTGCACCAGCAAGACTCTCTGCCAGAACTCCTTTGATCAAAGAAATTTTCGTTCCTAGTGCTGTCTCCCCTACCATCGCCGATAAAGGAAAAGAAATACAAGATGAGCCCGTCAGGACGAGGGCTCAGCCCTTGGTGATTCCGGAAGCTTCCAAGAAAGAGATGGACGAAATTTTGAGGATAATCAAGAAAAGTGACTATGACGTGGTGGAACAGTTGGGGCAAACCCCCTCCAAGATCTCCATGTTGGCACTGTTGCTTTGCTCAGAAGCACACGCTCAAGCTTTGATTAAGTTTCTAAAGGCAGCCCATGTGCCCCAAGAAACCTCTGCAGATCAATTTCAACATTGCGTGGCTAGTCTGACTGCAGACAATGGACTAGGTTTTTCTGATGCCGACCTGACCCCTAAGGGCCGAAATCACAATGATGCGTTACATATTTCAATCGAGTGTCGCGGAACCACCCTTGCACATGTTTTGGTCGATACCGGTTCATCGCTGAATGTTTTGCCTAAGAAGGCCTTGGACCGGTTAGATTGCGAAGGGTTGGAATTGAAGCCAAGTGATATCATTGTCAGAGCCTTCGATGGGTCGAAAAGAATGGTCCATGGAGAAGTTGAAATTCCTGTCAAGATAGGTACCGAGGTGTTCAAATCCACTTTCTATGTAATGGACATCCGTCCATCATACTCCTGCCTGCTGGGTAGACCTTGGATACACCATGCTGGGGCAGTCACCTCCTCCTTGCACCAAATGCTGAAATATCCTGTAAAGGGTAAAATCATTACTGTCCATGGCGAGGAAGAGTACATGATTAGCCATTTAAATTCTTTCCGGTACGTGGAAGTCGAAGGGGAGTTCATTGAGACACCATTTCAACATTTCGAAGAAGTGCTCCCTCAGATAGCAGTGGCGAAGTTGGCAGCTGAGACACCAAGGCAGATGGCCAGGATGGCATCTCTGGAGGATGCAAGGGCTGCAGTTAAAGAAGGAAAGAATTCAGCGTGGGGGCAGCTACCCGACTTTCCGCATAAGGTTGATAAGCTTGGTTTAGGCTTCACCACCGCTGGTCAGAAGGCCATGCGCCGATCAAAGATTGAGAGAGCGCCAGTCAAGATTTCTCCTTACCAAGTCAACGCCCTGGAAGATGAAGATGAAGAAAGCAACTTTGAAGAGTGGATTCACCTGACGGTCAGAGGAGGGCTGAACAATTGGGAAGCTAAAGACTTTGTCCCTGTCACTTTTATCCCTCAGTAATTTATCTATCAAACATTTTCTATTTTGGTCTGTAATATTTTTACTTTCAAACAATCAGTATACTATCTTTCCGCCTCCTGCCTTACCCGGGGCATGTAGGTCCACTTGTAAGGGTTTTGACTATTTTTCATATTCATATGCCATGTTTAATGATTCATTGGACGTTTTTCATTTGATAAACTGCTTGTGTTCATTTTCTTTCCTTCTGCATTTTTGTTTAAGGATGGCTATCCCTTACACACACCCACACTCACCAATGCAGGTACCCATCCACTCCGGATTCCATGGGTGACTATTCTGCTGTATCTTTCAATAACTCTGAAGACCTGGTCAATCTAGCCGAGTATGAGGACGACGAGGGTTGTGAAGTACCAGGGGAACTGGCCAGGCTCCTGCAACAAGAGGAGAGGGCCATCTTACCGCATAAAGAGCCGTTGGAAACTATCAACTTGGGGACCGAGGAAAATCGGAAGGAGGTACAAATGGGTGCCAATCTGGAACCAGAAGTCAAGAAACGCTTGGTACAGTTATTGAATGAGTATGTTGAAATCTTCGCTTGGTCCTATGAAGACATGCCGGGCCTAGACACCGACATCGTGGTTCACCGTCTCCCCACAAGAGAAGACTGTCCACCGATCAAACAAAAAGTTCGCCGAATGAGGCCTGACATGTCCGAAAAAATCAAAGCAGAAGTGATGAAGCAGTTCAATGCTGGCTTTCTGGCTGTCACATCCTATCCTCAATGGGTCGCTAATATTGTGCCAGTACCTAAGAAGGACGGCAAAGTCAGAATGTGCGTGGACTACAGGGATTTGAATAGGGCCAGCCCTAAGGATGATTTTCCGCTACCTCATATTGACATCCTAATTGACAATACAGCTCAGCACAAGGTGTTTTCTTTCATGGATGGATTCTCAGGCTACAATCAAATCAAAATGGCCCCCGAGGACATGGAGAAAACAACTTTTGTCACGCAATGGGGCACTTTCTGTTACAAGGTGATGCCATTCGGGTTGAAGAACGCAGGAGCAACCTATCAACGCGCCATGGTAGCTCTATTTCATGACATGATACATCATGAGATTGAAGTTTACGTAGACGATATGATAGCCCGGTCACAAACAGAGGAGGAGCACCTTGAACATCTGGAAAAGCTGTTTGCCAGATTAAAAGAATACAAACTCAGGCTAAATCCAAGTAAATGCACTTTTGGAGTTAGGTCCGGTAAACTCCTGGGATTCATCGTAAGCAACAAAGGCATTGAAGTGGACCCGGCAAAAGTAAAAGCAATACAAGAGATGCCTACCCCTCGTACTGAAAAGGAAGTTAGGGGTTTCTTGGGGCGCATAAACTATATTGCTAGATTCATTTCACATCTGACTTCTACCTGTGAGCCAATTTTCAAACTCTTGAAGAAAGATCAGATAATTGAATGGAACGACGACTGCCAAGCTGCTTTCGATAGAATCAAGGAATATTTGCTAGAACCTCCTATTCTGATGCCACCCGTCGAAGGAAGACCGTTGATCATGTATTTGACCGTTTTGGACAGTTCAATGGGGTGTGTTTTGGGCCAGCATGACGAGTCTGGTCGAAAAGAGCATGCTATTTATTACCTTAGCAAAAAGTTTACCGACTGTGAGACTCGCTACTCGCTGCTCGAGAAAACTTGCTGCGCTTTGGTATGGGCTGCTCGCCGACTAAGACAGTATATGTTGACTCATACTACCTTGTTGATATCCAAAATGGACCCTATCAAGTATATCTTCGAAAAGCCCGCTTTATCAGGAAGGATAGCCAGATGGCAAATGATCTTGACCGAGTATGACATCCAATACACCACCCAAAAGGCTATAAAGGGGAGTGTGCTAGCAGACCATCTGGCTCATCAGGCTATCGAAGACTATCAACCCATGAAATTTGATTTCCCGGACGAGGACATCATGAGTTTGGACAACGTTAAAGGTGACGGACCGTATGACGGACCCGAAAAGGGATCCCGATGGACCCTGTACTTTGATGGTGCCTCAAATGCACTTGGAAACGGCATTGGCGCGGTACTTATTTCTCCGGAAGGATGCCACACTCCTTTCACGGCCCGACTTTGTTTCAGCTGCACAAACAATATGGCGGAGTATGAAGCCTGCATCTTTGGTCTCAAGGCTGCCATAGACTTGGGGATCAAATCTCTGATTGTATTCGGGGACTCGGCTTTGGTCATTAGCCAAATCAAAGGAGACTGGGATACCAAGCATCCTAATCTTATTCCATACAAAGAACATGTTCTGACGTTGTTGCCTCATTTCGAGCAAATTACCTTCGAGCACTTTCCGCGAGAAGAGAATCAGCTAGCAGATGCTCTAGCCACAATGTCCTCCATGTTTAAACTCAATTGGGATAACGAGGCTCCCCAAATCACCATCGAGCGAATGGATGAACCAGCGCATTGTCACGAGATTAACACCGAAGAAGTAGTGGAACAACCTTGGTTCCATGAAATCAAAAGGTATCTCGAGACCCAAGATTATCCTGAAGGAGCTTCCGTGAATGACAAGAAGTTCTTAAGGAGATTCGCCGCTAAGTTCTTCCTGAGCAACGGCATCCTCTACAAACGAAGTCATGATTGTGTATTACTCCGATGTATTGATAAGGCTGAAGCAGAGTTAATCATGACCGATATACACAGCGGCCCCTTTGGTACTCACTTGAGCGGGCATACAATGGCCAAGAAGATCCTAAGGGCAGGCTATTATTGGTCTACCATGGAGGCTGATTGCCATCAACATTCCCGTACTTGTCATAAATGTCAAGTCTATGCCGACAAAGTTCATGTCCCTCCGGTTCCTCTCAACGTTCTGACTGCTCCATGGCCCTTTGCAATGTGGGGCATTGATATGATTGGAGAGATCAAACCCATGGCTTCCAACGGACATCGCTTCATCCTGGTTGCCATTGACTACTTCACTAAATGGGTCGAAGCGGCTTCCTTCGCCTCCGTCACCAAAAATGTGGTTGCCCGCTTTATCAAGCAAAATCTCATATGTCGGTATGGTGTTCCAGACAGAATCATCACAGATAACGGTACCAATCTGAATAATACAATGATCACTGCGTTATGCGAACAGTTCAAGATTTATCATCACAATTCATCTCCCTATAGACCAAAGATGAATGGTGCTGTTGAAGCTGCGAACAAAAATATCAAGAAGATTATTCAGAAAATGACAGTCACTTACAAAGACTGGCATGAGATGTTACCGTTTGCGCTACATGGATACCGTACGACGATACGTACCTCAACTGGGGCAACCCCGTTTTCTTTGGTTTATGGCATGGAAGCCGTTTTGCCCATGGAAGTTCAGATCCCGTCTCTAAGAATTATGAAAGACGCAGGTTTGAATGAAGATGAGTGGATGCAGACCCGACTTGATCAACTCAATCTGATTGACGAAAAGCGACTCGCTGCTATATGCCATGGTCAAGCGTATCAAAAACGAATGATCAAGGCCTTCAATAAGAAAGTCAGACGTCAGGTATATCAAGTTGGAGATCTAGTAGTCAAGCGGATTATCCTACCGCAAAGTGATCCCAGGGGCAAATGGACTCCTACATACGAAGGACCGTTTGTAATCAAGAGCGTATTTTCTGGTGGTGCGATGATTCTAACCACCATGGACGGCGACGATTTGCCGCACCCTGCGAACGCAGACATAGTCAAAAGATACTACGCATAAAATAACCCGACAAGTCGAAAACCCGAAAGGGCGGCTTGGGCAAAAATGGGCATCCCGGTGAACCGAAAACCCAAAAGGACGGTTCAGGCAAAAATTAGGGATAAAAACAAAAAAATCTGTACACTCGGCGAGTCGAAAACCCGAAAGGGCGGCTTGGGCAAAAAGGGGTTTCCCGGTGGATCGAAAACCCGAAAGGGCGATTCAGGCAAAAGTTAGGGAATTTAAGCGTATGACTATGTCTCGTCAGATCACTTCAAAGACAGTCTCTTCACCAACCGGTCCCAGGTTTTTGATCAATCCAGTATCGTCAAACGAAGCATTGAATGGACAGATGTTCGGAGTTGTGAAAGCTATAGCAGAGTGGGATCCCATGGAATTATTTCACATAGCCATCTTTGTTTTAAATTTTTCAAATATTTACGACAAGATCCTCTTACTAGGATGATTGTTTCCCTTGTATAAATATACTCAAAGAAAATCAATACAAATACTCTTCCCAAAATTTGTGTCATTTCCCTTTTCCTTTTTCTCTTGCACTATTCGTTTTATTTTGAGAAACGTCCAATGTTTTGTTAAATAGGCATATGCATTTGAAACATGATCACTTCCTAATTGAACCTAAGAAAAGGATTACTGATAGGATGAAAGTACGGACGAGTATTTCGACACCCTTCCAAAGGAAATCCCTCGAGATCTGTAATCCACGTCCCTAACAAACCTTGAGGTCTATCTCCAGCAGACCCTCGGAGCTTATCCCCGTAAGATTCCGAAAGATAATCCCCGCAGAGTACGGACGTCCCTTCCAAGTTTTATTCAAAGCTATTCTCACGAAGGCATATAACTGGTTTATCCTCGACTAACCATCAGGAGAGGTCACACTCGCCAGAATTCTTCCCATCCCCAGCGGAGTTCCTCAGAATTCCCCCAACAATAACTTATCAGTACTATCTCCGGAGAAGTTTATCCCCAGCCAAAGAATCTTCCGGAGATCATTTTTCCTCAGAGTTCAAGATTCGGTATCCCCAGCAGATCAAAAGCTTCAACGGGTCAATCCCCAGCGAAGTCAGACTTTTAAATCTTCTCCCCACAGGTTTTTTAGAGGAAAATCTAGCATTCCCCAGCAGAGTCAGTCTTCAGAGATACATCTCTCCCAGTTGAAGATTCTCAATCTGGCCTCCCCAGCATTAAGTCTACTAGTTCAACACTCCCCAGTAGAAGACTTCAGGAATCCCCCCAGAAGATTAGCATGCAATCCGAGCTCCAAGCTCCCCAGCAATGACCCAGGATTTATTTTCCCCAGCAGCAGTCAAGATACCTTTATCTCCAGCTTACATGCACATCCATTTACATTCATAAAACCATGATATATATTGTATCATGCATCATAGCATTGCATCCAACTAAGTTTTTGCCTTTTTCAGGCAAGATCAGTCGACAGAGTAAAATAATTCAATATTCAAGACTTCTGAAAACAGTTCACGGGTTCTCCAAGTAAACGGATGTTAACCTATCACTTGTTCAGATTCTTCTCGAGACTTCTGAAAACAGTTCATAGATTCTTCCCAAGTAACGGATGTTAATCTATCAGCTTGTTCAGATGCACCTTCGAATTCAGTTTACGGAAGCTTCCCAACAACGGATGCTGCTCTATTGCTAATTCAACTTCAAGACTTCTGAAAACAGTTCACGGGTTCTCCAAGTAAACGGATGTTAACCTATCACTTGTTCAGATTCTTCTCGAGACTTCTGAAAACAGTTCATAGATTCTTCCCAAGTAACGGATGTTAATCTATCAGCTTGTTCAGATGCACCTTCGAATTCAGTTTACGGAAGCTTCCCAACAACGGATGCTGCTCTATTGCTAATTCAATTTCAAGACTTCTGAAAACAGTTCACGGGTTCTCCAAGTAAACGGATGTTAACCTATCACTTGTTCAGATTCTTCTCGAGACTTCTGAAAACAGTTCATAGATTCTTCCCAAGTAACGGATGTTAATCTATCAGCTTGTTCAGATGCACCTTCGAATTCAGTTTACGGAAGCTTCCCAACAACGGATGCTGCTCTATTGCTAATTCAACTTCAAGACTTCTGAAAACAGTTCACGGGTTCTCCAAGTAAACGGATGTTAACCTATCAATTGTTCAGATTCTTCTCAAGACTTCTGAAAACAGTTCATGGATTCTTCCCAAGTAACGGATGTTAATCTATCAATTTATTTAGATGCGGCTTCCTGAAAACGGCTTGTAGGTTCCCCCAACCACGGATGTCAACCTATTGCCTGTTCAGACCCCCCAATTCAGAAATGGTCTAAAGCTCGGACACTTTCCTAATGTTCCCTTCCAGATGGCATCTTTAAGCCCATCCCCGACAAGTTTCTGTCAATCCCCTAGATGGCATCGTTAAGCCCATCTCCAAATGGCATCTCTAAGCCCATTCCCGCATCCAGTACTTTGATAAGTGCAAATTTTCTGGGCACATTAGTGTCCAATCTCCTTTTGCCTTCAGGTCGCGAAAGGCAAACTTGCCAATCTAACTCTTCAGGTCAAAGAAGATTGAACAGGGGCAACTGTTGTACCCCAAAATTTGCCCTCGTATTTTTCCCCAAGAAATCTCAGCTTCAAGCATTTCCTGACTTCTCAAAATGGCTCAAGAATCGGACAAACAGACTTTTCTTGACAGTCAAGCAAAATTAGGGTTGTTACTGATTTTTAGAGCTCTGATTTGTTTCATACAGTGGGCCTAGGGTTTGATTGATTGTTGGTTCAATTTTGGTCAAGCGAGAGTGATTTGGCATTTAATCGGGAATTAAGTTTTTATGGGCATATTCTCAGAAGAATTTGAATTCCACAGCACTTTGCGATTTATTTCAAGATTCGGATTAAAATTCGCGTTATCTTGGTTTAATCAGTAAAAGAGACAGTGGTTTGAATTCAGTACGTTTTGATTGGGCCAGTCAGGTACAAGATGCAGTATTGGATTCACAGTGTTCATATGTTTGATCAGTCTATCTGGGTTAATTGCTGCTTTGCTTTGGATTCTGGATAAGACAGGTTTATTGGATCAATGTTGTTTTATTTTAGTTATTTATTATTCTAAAATTAAATGATTGAATTTATTTTTCAATTGTTTTAACTCTAGGAATTTTAAATAAATAAATAAGCAATAAAGAAAATGGAACCAATTGGATAATTTGGATTTTTATTGATATTTGAATTATTTACAAATTGTTGTTACAAACAATAATTTACATTTAATTTAAATATTACATAGAATTAAAATTATCCTATTTTCTAAACATTCTTCATTCTTCACTCCGTTCCGGTATTCTTTTTTTTCGTCTGCAAAAAGAAATAAGAAAGTCAGAAAGAATTAAAATTAGCAGAGACAGATAAAAATGCTCGTCATTAGGGACCACTGACTGGGATCAGTTGCCCTCTCTGCAAATCACGGGATTTCTCCCGGTTCACAGAGAGGGAAGATTATTTTTATTTCATGAATGCAAATGCAAATGCATAGTTTCTAAAAAAGTTTGCAAGCTGCATAGAATCTCAATGTCCAATTCAAACCATATAGTTCAAATCCAAACTTTCTATCCAAAAGCAAGGGCTACTGTCAGAATGCCAAAAGATATCAAAGAAGTCAAAATGGCACAAGTTGCTACCAAAGCCTACAAGCTGTCAAAGGGACCTTTGCCAAGAAAAACAAGAAAGCACACAAGCTGTCAAAAGGAGATGCAAGATGTATTATGCTATGCAAACATCTCAATTCATCATTTCTCATCCAGGGCCCCTTCAGAAAAGTACAATTTAAATTATATAAAAATTCTCTATTGTACTGTAAAGAGAGAAGTAAAGAGAGATAAAGCAAACTCAGTTCAGGTTAGGCATAGACATCAGCACAGCAGGCAAAAGGAGGAGAGAGGAATGTGTACCAATTTCATCAACTCTGCATAATAACAGTTCACAGCAGACAGTAGCAGGAAGAAAAAGATACACAAAATCAGAAAAGAGCCAACTCAGTTCAGTAACATAGGCAGCAGGCATAGACAGTAGAGGCAGAAGAGATATACAACAAAGAGGATAATTCAGCATTGTTCAAAAAATTACACAGCATAGCCAATTACTGAAATGGAAAAATGAAACCTTGTGAAAATGTCCAGCAGACTTGGGTCAAAGAGAGGACGAAGACTTTGAAAAAAAAGATTGGGCGCCAAGAGAAAAGATAGAAAAGATATATACAACTCAGTAGTTACAAAAAGGTCAGGCAAGAAACCAATACAAAAAACTCATAAACCTGCATTCTCCTCACCAACACCTCAAATATCTGTCTAAAACCTAAACCATAAAACATATACAAACACCAGTTCAAACCCAACCCTGAACCAATATGCAAACCTGCTGAAGCCAAAAGGAAACTAGCAAGTCAAAACCAAAACTGCATTAAAGATACAGACCTCAACACCTAAAACCTGTCTAACCCCTAAACCTTTAAACCTGTATCACCAAAACCTGGAACATACCCTGTCATAACAAAAGATCATCTAACCAATGCCATAACCATACAAAGAGCCAGCATCAGCCATAAACACAACAAAAAAACTCAGGACCTGCCCACTACTGTCATAACAAAGAGCCATAACCTGAACAACCTCAAGCATAAGCATCAGTAATAACCACAAAACCATACCAATATCCTATCATATCCAAGCTCAAACCTCACCATTTTTATGAAAACCAACATATAAAATATTCAAACACCAAGCCTCAGAAGCAAGCTTCTTCATAGGCAAATCAGAAAAAGAAACGAAAGTGGAACAATACTCAGGCAAATCATCAGGGGCTTCATCATGAACATCTCAGTAAGGCAACAACAAGAAGCAATATCAACATAATCAGGGCAACGCAAGCAGTAGAGAAGAAGAAAACTAGCCAAAACATTGTTTCAACAGTAGCAAAGGGACAAGAGGTAAAGAAGTGAGGAATTAGGGTTTCTCAGTGCATACATCATCAAACCCTAGAGACATAAGCAACAAGAGCGAAGTTACCAGGGAAGCGTCAAACACGAAGCAAGTTCCATCACCGCCGTTCCGGCCTCCTGAAGCATCACCCCTTCGCCTCTCCTCCATCTCCCAAAATCAGGTAGCAATATTCTTCCCTTTCACCTCATAAAACGAAAATATAAAATTCAGTTTAAAACGAATCCGAACCACACGAATCCAGAAAAGAAAGATGAAGATATAACATCTTAGGACTAACCTTGTTTCAAAAGACGCGAAATTCTTGCCTTGGAGGGAAGAGAGCGTGAGGATGATGCTGGTGGCCGGAGACAACCAAGTGCTCAGGAAATCGAACGGAGAAGACGAAACTCAATGCGCCGTCGTCACCTCACAAACCCTCGTTTTCATTCTGAGAACAATTGCCTAGCCCTAATTTCGTTCAGTATCCAACCTTGGGCTTAACCCATTCCTGATTCCTCTAAGCCCAACGAAAATCACCTCATTCTCTAACACTAACCTCATTCTCTAACATTAACCTTAGTTAACTTACTTCATTTTTTTTATAAAACACTAATCTCTTTTTTATTTTTACAAAACAATGTTTGCTCTTTTATTATCTTAATTAAAAATACTTTTTATTATAAAATTAAGACATTTTTAGATAGATATTTTATACATATATCACCTTAAAAAATTAGTTTTATACATATCATATAAACTAAATTTGAAAATACTTTTTTCTTAATCAATATACTTTTTTTACACAAATTAAACTTAAAAAACATTTTTTTTGAAATACATTTGTATATATTATCTTTTCTTTTTTTATATATGATTAAATTGAAGATACCTTTTTTAATTAAAATGCATTTTTGTACATATTATACATTTTTATACATAATGAAAATTGAAACCTTTTTTTATTAACATTCTTTTTTCATACATAACCAATTAAATACATTTTTCTCTAAATATCAAATTCACAAACATTTTGATTAAAATACTTTCCAATTAAAACTTAACATTTAAACAAAACACTTCTTTTCTTTTGTATATAATTAAACATACAAAAATCAAGATCCATCTAAAAAACATTTATCTAGGTCAAAACCCTAATACGGCTCAATTTCACATTTCGCACCGGTACATAATTACACATATACAATTCACATACATATACATTTGTACACTTACACAAATACATTCATATTATCCTATATACATGTTTATCTTACATTTATATTTGATATTCATTTGATTGTGACATTCGATTTGGTTGTAAATTATTGGGTACTATAAGTCTCATCCCCTTGTACATTTATACCCCCACTCCTGGATATTATTGTGTAATAGCGTAGATTTACATTCCGCAATTTATAGTTTTCCAATTATACCATGGTTAGACCTAGGGTTTGTATGTACATAAAATCAAACGCTAGATAACCTAATACAAGACAAATGCATGTAATCAATACACAATCACACTTGCACCCTCTGAGGTAATCCCACATGTTGCCTTCCAAATGGACCATGCTTGCACGTCGAATGTCTTTGGCAAAACGAATTCAAAATGATCATAAGTCCCTCGATGACGCTTTCGAAAGTCGCCTATCAAAATGATCAAGTCCCTTCAAAGCAAATTGCCAAAGATACTTGGCACCATTGCATTCATGGTCTATGCGATGACCCGTGCCTGTCCCGAATAAACTTCCTAAACGCAAGATTGACCACCAATTTCAATGGTGGAACAAAATTGTTAAAAGGGGTTAAAACACGACAAAAAATCTTTTGAGAAAGCTTTAGGGTAGATAAACTCTTAAGTACTTGTCAATTTGCAAAGAAAACACTTGCCTAATTTCAAAACCCACTTCACAAACACTTTTCAAAAATCAAACTTTTCAAACCCTTGAAACATCTTTTTAAAAGATAAAACACCTTTTGTAAAACATTCGAGTAAAGAATTGTTACAAGGTTAGCCTAACACAAGGCATCTTTTCAAAACATTTTCAAAAAAAAACAATCCACAAAGCATCATTTCACACAATTGAAAACCAAGGCAAGGTTGATCTAAGCAAGTACCTAAGAGCCCATGGATAACCATGGATGAAAAGGGTGCTAACACCTTCCCTTTTCATAATCTACCCCCCGAACCCACGAAATATCTCAAAAGGTTTTTGCTGTGCTTTTTTAACCTTTCCTTTAGGATAAAATAAAAAGTCGGTGGCGACTCTTGCTAACCGCACAAGTGCGAATACGAACGCAAAACACTAGTCAGTTCTCCCACCGTATCACACACGGCCAATCCTTTGCAAATGCATAATGGGCCTGGCCCGTTTCTTTTAACACCCCCTCCTACAACAATTACTAAACCATGAATCCATTTGCACCCCCCTTTTCAAAACCGTATTTGGGCCAGCCTGAGCTACTTCCAGCACCCCCTGGTTTTACTTCACAATTGGGATTGCACCCCCCAGGTTTTACTAAAATAATCATTTTTTATTTATTTATTTTATAGTTTTTTATATATTATATTTTATTTATGTTATATCTTATTTATATTATATTGTATTAATTGTTTATCAATAATTATAATTATTATTATTAATTTTATAATCATATATTAATAATTATTTATCATATGTAAATATCATTATATGATAAAATAAATCGTTTTCGTATAAAAATTGCATATATTATTTTCACGTATATTGCGTTAAAATATTTATCATGCATTAATCAAGATTTTCGCAATTCATACAAATAAAAAACACAAACAAACCTCAAACTATTTTCGCGAACAAATTAGGCTAATTAACAGTCTTTTTTGCAAATGGGGTTTCAAACTGATTTTGGCTTAGTGCGTACTCAGTCAAAATCTCCACAATCACTACTCCCGGCCGAGTGTGAAGTGATTCAAAATATGGGACTCTGATTCCTCATAAGAGGATATGTAGGCACGCGATCTAAAATCGTGGCGAGTCTTGCTGATTAAAACTTAAAACATTGTTTACCCCAAACCTAAACCTAGGGCTAATATCCTTGTGAACAAGGTAGATGAAAGGTGCCTAACACCTTCCTTTCATCTAATTGAGTCAGTAACCTAGAATCTCTGTCTGCGAATTAGGGTTTTCTGTTAGATTCCCTTCCCTAGGATAAAAACTAATAGCGGCGGCTCTGATTAAAAATCCAGTTGCTACAATTCTTAGAGAAGGTATTTGTACCTCAATTGGTAGAACAACTTCCATTCCGTATACGAAGGAGAAGGGAGTTGCCCCTGTTGATGTGTGCACCGTGGTAAGTTAACCGCGGAGAGAGAATGGTAGCATCTCATGCTAGTCCTTATAGGTTACTGTCATTTTTTGTATGATCTTTTTGATGTTCCTATTTGCAGCTTCGACTGCGCCATTCATCTTTGGCCGGTAAGGGGAAGAATTATGGTGCTGGATCTTGAATTACGCGCATAGTGCGATGATCATAATATTGTTGAGATTCATACCATTGTCTATGATGATTCTCTCTGGGATGCCGTACCGATAGATGAGATTCTGTTTGATGAAACGGGCCACAACATTCTTGGTAACGGAAGCGAAAGAAGTTGCCTCAACCCACTTTGTGAAATAGTCAATGGCCACCAAGATGAAGTGGTGTCCATTAGAAGCTGTAGGTTTGATTTCTCCAATCATATCGATGCCCCACATCGCGAATGGCCAAGGAGCAGTCAGGACGTTTAGAGGAGCTGGAGGCACATGCACTTTGTCAGTGTAGATCTGACATTTATGGCAGGTTCGTGAATGTTGATGGCAATCTGCTTCCATGGTAGACCAGTAATAACCTGCCCATAGGATTTTCTTAGCCATCATATGCCCACTGGAATGGGTGCCAAATGTGCCTCCATGTAGATCAGCCATGATCTTTTCTGCCTCAACCTTGTCTATGCAACGAAGCAAAACAAAGTTATGACTGCGCTTGTAGAGAATTCCATTACTAAGGAAGAACTTAGCAGAGAATCTCCTCAAGAATTTCTTATCATTGACTGAAGCTCCTTTCGGATATTCTTGAGCCTCGAGATACCTCCTGACTTCATGGAACCAAGGTTGGTCCACTACTTCTTCAGTATTGATCTCGTGATAGTAAGATGGTTTATCCATCCGTTCAATGGTGATCTGGGGAGCCTCGTTACCCCACTTGAGTTTAAACATGGATGACATTGTGGCTAGCGCGTCTGCTAGTTGATTTTCCTCTCGTGGAAAATGCTCAAAGGTAATTTCCTCAAAATGCAGGATTAATGTCAACACATGTTATTTGTAGGGGATAAGGTTAGGGTGCTTCGTGTGCCATTCTCTTTTGATCTGGCTAATAACTAAGGCTAAGTCTCCGAATACACTTAAGGACTTGATTCCCGAATCTATGGCAACTTTGAGACCAAAAATACACGCTTCGTATTCTTCCATGTTATTTGTATAATTGAAGCAAAGTCTTGCAGTGAAGGGAGTATGACATCCTTCAGGGGACATGATTACAACACCTATGCCATTTCCGAGTGCGTTGGACGCCCCATCAAAAACCAGGGTCCATCGGGATCCTTGTTTAGGTCCATCATATGGTATGAGTTCTTCACAATTGTTTACCATCATGATGTCTTCATTTGGGAATTCGAATTTCATGGACTGGTAGTCATCCACATCTTGATGAGCAAGGTGATCGACTAGCACACTGCCCTTTATTGCTTTTTGGGTAGTGTACTGAATGTCGTATTCTGTTAGGATCATCTTCCATCTCGCTATTCTCCCAGAGAGGGCAGGCTTCTCGAATATGTATTTTATTGGATCCATTTTGGATATCAGTAAGGTAGTATGGGTCAGCATATACTGTCTTAGCCGACGAGCAGCCCATGCCAGAGCGCATCAAGTTTTCTCGAGCAGTGAATATCTTGTTTCATAGTCGGTAAAATTTTTGCTCAAGTAGTAAATAGCATGCTCTTTTCGGCCAGACTCGTCATGCTGCCCCATCACACACCTCATTGAATTTTCCAAAACAGTTAGATACATGATCGATGGTCTTCCCTCGACGGGCGACATCAAAACATGAGGCTCTTGTAGGTACTCCTTGATCTTGTCGAAGGCATATTGGCACTCATCATTCCATTTGACTACTTGATCTTTCTTCAGTAATTTGAAGATTGGTTCACAAGTAGCGGTCAAGTGAGAAACGAATCTGGCAATGTAGTTATGTAGTTTAGCCGTCCTAAGAATCCTTTGACTTCCTTCTCAGTGCGAGGAGCAGGAATTTCTTGTATTGCTTTTACCTTGGCAGGGTCCACTTTGATACCTTTATCACCGACGACAAAGCCTAGGAGTTTACCAGACCTCACCCCAAATGTGCATTTATTCGGGTTCAACCTCAGCTTGTATTTCTTTAACCTCTCAAATAGTTTCTGCAAATACTTAAGATGTTCCTCTTCAGTTTGAGATATGGCTATCATGTATTCCACATAGACTTCTATTTTGTGATGTATCATGTCGTGAAATAGAGCTACCATGGTACGCTGATAGGTTGCCCCAGCGTTCTTCAACCTGAATGGCATAACCTTGTAATAGAATGTGCCCCACTGTGTGACGAAGGTTGTTTTCTCCATGTCTTCAGGGGCCATTTTGATTTGATTGTAGCCTGAGAAACCATCCATGAATGAGAACACTTTATATTGTGCGGTATTGTCAACCAGAATTTTGATGTGGGGGAGTGGGAAATTATCCTTAGGGCTTGCCCTATTCAAATCTCGGTAGTCCATGCACATTCGTACCTTGCCGTCCTTTTTAGGCACCAGAACAACATTGGCGACCCATTATAGATAGGAGGTGACGACTAAGAATCCGGTGCTGAATTGTTTCATGATTTCAGCCTTGATCTTCTCTGACATATTTGGCCGCATGCGACGAACTTTCTGTTTTACCGGAGGGCAGTCTTCTTTTGTCGGTAGACGATGTACCATGATATCAGCATCAAGTCCTGGTGTGATGCGCTGGGAGAACTGACTTGATTGTTTTGCGTTTGATCGCAAATGTTGCAGTTAGCAAGAGTCGCCACCGACTTTTCTTTTATCCAAAAGGAAAGGTAAAAAAGCACAGGAAAGACCTTTGATATTGTTTCTTGAGTTCGGGGGGTAGATTATGAAAAGGGAAGGTATTAGCACCATTTTCATCCATGGTTTTCCATGGGCTCTTAGTTACTTTCTAGATCACTTGCTTTTGTTTGAAATTGTGCTTTATGTGGTTTTTGAAAGTATTTTGTAAAAGAGGCCATTGTTTAGGCAATCTTTGTAATGATTCTTGTTCGTAAGAATGTATACAAAGATGTTTGTCTTTTTGAAAATGTTTTCAATTTTGTAAGATGTTTGGAAATGTGTGTGTTTGTTTTGAAAATTGCAAGGATTTTTTTTTTGAAATGGAGCAAGTAACTAAAAGTAATCTACCTACTCAAATGTCTTTCTTGTTCATTTTCTTTTCCTTTGATATTGTTGTCTTACCATTTATTTGGTAAGCAACCCTATCTTTGGATGTTAACGAGACGGGCGTGGGTCATCGTATAGCCATGATTAGCAATGTTGCAAAGTATCTTAGCATTTTTGAGGGACTAAGATCATTTTTGTAAGGCAACTTTGAATAACGTCATCGTGAGACTATGATCTTGTATTTGTTTGTTTTGCTAAGATACCTTACATGCGTAATACGACCATTTTGTATAAGGCAACCAAGTGGGATAACCCTAGGGGTGTTTTGTGTGCAAGTGTGTCATTTTCATGCTTGATTCTGTCTTGGATTAGGGTTTTCTATTTGATTGATTTTATCTTGCCATACAAACCCTAATTACTAGCATGTTATATAAAATTGCGAAATTTAAATGTCCTACACTATTACAACATTTGTGGGAGGGGGAGTACAATTTATGAATGGGGATTTGCAATAATATAAACCTAATTAAGCTATTACAACCAAATTGAATATGTACAAATATTGGAATAAATAATATACAACATAAATTAAATATGCAAAGATGTATGAATGCAAAGAAGATTTTGTTTGGTTTTTTCATGTGAAAAAGTTTTAACCTAAACCTAATAAATGAATAAAGATTATCTCAAATTAATTAGGAAAGAAAATTATTTTTAGAAAAGATTTCTTTTAAACCCTAATTCTATTTGATTAAAAGGGAATAAATTTCTATGAAAAAAAGTAAGTATTTTTGCATTTTTTGTCTTGAAAAATAATATATGGTATTTATGAGGTATTTTGGTCTTTTGTATTAAAATAATATGTTTAATAAATATATATAAAAAAAATGTATATCAAACTAATTATAATTTAATTTACAAGTTTATTAAAAAAGGATAGTATGTAACTTAAATAAAAAAAAATATTTTTTTATGAGAAAATAAAAATAAAATAAAACAAAATATAATTTTTTATCATTTTTATATTTATTTATGATTTTTTATTATTAAGAAAACATTTTTAGGAAAATAAAATGAAAGCAAAATAAATAAATAAATGATAATGGGCCAGGGGTGCTGCAAGCAAATGGGAGGCAGGAGATTAGCAAAAACATAAGGCCCAAAGAATCAGAAGCCCACGCTGCAAGCTAGCAAAAAAAGGTGAAAAAATATGAAAAATTGCAAAAGGCAGCGCCAAGGCTCGAACCCACGACCTATGGCATTTTTGCGCGCTGCCTTACCACTAGGGTGGCTGTACACCCGTTCATATAAACAAAGGCATAAATGTATATATATATATATATATATATATATATATATATATATATATATATATATATATATATATATATATATATATATATATATATATATATATATATATATATATATATATATATATATATATATATATATATATATATATATATATATATATATATATATATATATATATATTATAAAACACCCCCTGAAGGCAACTTCATCTTCAACCTTGAGCCATGGCCAGACCACCTGTATCTCTCTCATTTCTCCATGAAAATGGAAAGTCCAAACATGAAAATTACAATGTTTCTTCTCACGAGTTCAACCATATAATTTTTGTAAACTAACAATCAAAGATCAAGCTAATTTTACTTGCCCTAATTTGAAACCTAATTTTTACAGAAATTTCAAATCCAAAATTCTCTATGCACAGTTAATATAAATGAAATCTATGAATATGGTTAGCTTTAGGGCAAAGATATCTACATCTTTCTTTCACAAATCAGGACCTAAGGATGCTTGTATGAAGAGATAGAAGTTTGAGTTTTTACCTCTTTCAATTGAGACCGTGAATGGAGTTTGAGCAAGTTTTGAGAAGGCCCGAGGATCTGTTTAGCTTGCTTGGACCTCCCTGAGTGTGTTCCAGTCCTTACTTTGCCTTGAAAGTTCCTGAATCCCCCTAGTCAAGTCAACCTGCAAGCTTGAAATGTAAAAATGGCAGATGGAGGAGGAGGAGTTACAGTGAGGGGACCAAGGTCTGGAACACTTAGATATGAAGTATGTTAAGTGTTTAGGTGGTTAAAACTCAAAACGCACGAGTGGTTTTTGAGATTGCTATGGAAGGTGCAAACCTGCAAGTTATGGCAGATTTTCAGTGAGACAGTGTTTGGGAGAGTTTCTGAGCTTTAGCAGTCGTGTTCTAGGTTGTAATGTATTTGTGTATAATTATAGAAAAGGTTTGACATCAAGCTTCCTCAATATTTCTGAGTTCTAGCCTTTTGGCTCTATTGCTTGCTTTTGAAGAAAAGTGAGGAGACAAGTCTCTATGTGTTTGTACAAGCCTGATCTGAGTTGGTAGAGGTTATAGACACATTAATTTTGGTTTATAGGGTTTGTGTGTGCAGAAAGAACAAGTGCAAAGCTCAAGGAGTTGATAATTGCAAAAGTTGTGCTTTACCAAAATGGAAATGGCAACTTTGTGCCATAAATGGAATTGTAGCTTGGACAAAGGCTCTAATGCTTGGATTAAAGCTCTATCAGCTGTGTAAACATTTAATTATGGAGTGAGAAAATAGTTTGAGGCCTGCAAAGCAAAGATTATGCAGCCTAGGCTTGAATTTGAATTTTGGTTCATCATGAAATGGCTTGAAATCAAAGTGAGAAATTGCCAACTTCATCTCTTTGATTATCCCTACTAAAAAATGATCTCAAGGAGTTCTTGGATAATTTGTAAAGCTTGAAATGTGCTCTAAAACTCATATTTGAATTTCTTTCCAAGATTACCCTTGGAACTATGTGAAAGATTGGCATGAAGTTAGGTCAAAAATCTGCCTAACTAGGGCAAAATTTCACTAAGTTATTTTAGTTCATGAGCATGTATTCACAAAATTATATCTTGAAGCCCAAGCATCTTTAGTAGAAATTGTGTGAAGCAAAGTTGTAGATTTCATGGAGATCTACAACTTTCATGCTGGGAACTTCCTTTGAATCATCTTGTATCATGGTGATAATTTGGCTTAAAGTTGAGAAAAAATAAGAAATTTTCTATACTTAGAAAATTTTCTAAGTTAGAAATTTTCAACTTTTCAAATCCAAATCTTAAATATTTGGTTTATTGATGAACAAGTTTCACATTTTGACATGTTTTGATGAATTATGATCCTTGGCACTTGAATTTGACCAAAAAGTCAAAGTTTGACTTTTTAGTGTACAATTGACTTTTGATTAGTTGACTGAAAAATTCATCTGTCAATCCAATGGATTTGCAATGTTTTGAACCATGTAATTAGGTCAAGATGATGCAATTGAAATCTTGAGATCATGCTTTAAACCAATTTACCATTTGTTAGGTCAAAAATCAGAAATTGCCCTTTCTCAATTAAAACCCTAATTTTAACCATTTTGCCCTTTTGATGATTTGATCAAATTTCTTGAGGAATTGTGGTCCAAACTTGATCAAATGATACATATGAGTCTAATATGTTGATGTGGATAAAAAATTATGAAGTTTGAGTGTAAATTGGCCATGGTTGACTTTTTCCCCAATACAACTGATTTTTAGGTCAACTGTCCAATTGACTGATCAAAAATGTGATTCAAGGCTTGAAACTTGGCATGAGTATTCTTGGGGGTCCATAATAATCCTTTAAAGTCATATTAAGCATTTATAGTCCAAAAATCCTTGTGCAAACTCAAACCCTAATTTTGGTCATCAGTGCATGAGGAGGTGTCCCGAGTTGGTCAAACCCTAATCCAGTCTTGACTCAAAGAGATCTTGTGAGGAAATTTTTGATAAGTGAGAGGGAAAATTTTGGGGTACAACACCTGGCATGTCTTCGTAAGACCAGGAAAAGACCTCAACATAATCATGTAGCAACCGAGTTAGACGCTTCTTGACACTGGGTTCCAGATTGGCACCCACCTTGACTTCTTTCTTATCCTCTTCGGTACCTAGGTTAACTGTGTCCACTGGTTCTTCGTGGGGATGTATGGTCCTTTCTTCTTATTTTAGTAACCTGGCTAGTTCCCCTGGAACTTCACAAACTTCCTCACCTTCGTCTTCGACTTGGTAGATTAGATTTTCAGAGTCACAAAAGGCCATAGCAGAATCATTATCCATGGGATCCCGAGTGGATGTATATCTGCATTTTAAATGTGAGTGTGTGTAAGAGTATAACTATCTTTGAAAGAAATAAAAATGTAGAAAAATAAAGACAAAGAGCACAAAGTTTGTATGCAAAAACGTCCATGATTCATTGATGACATATGAAAATGAGGTAACAACCCTTACAAATGGACCATTGCGCCTCAGGTAAGACACAAAGTTTTAAAAGTCTGAATTGTTTAATTATTACAAGTCTGACAAAAATTTAAAGACAATTACTGTTGGATAAAAGTAATTGGGACACAATCTTTAGCTTCCCAGTTGGTGAGTCCTCCATTGATGGTTGGGAAAATCCAGTCTTCTAGGTCACAACTGTCATCATCATCATCCTCCACTGCATTGACTCCGTGGTTACTGATCTTCAAAGGTGGTCCCCCGGCACGAGCATGACAGATAGCTTTTCGAGCTCCTGAAGTGAAACCCAAACCAAATTTGTCAGATTTGTATGGGATATCTGGGAGTTGTCCCCAAATAGTACACCCACCTTCTTCGATCACTGCCTTGGCATCTTTCAGAGAAGACATCTTTAGCTAAGGTCTTGTAATCTTCGGGACTTGGGAAATAGTCTTAGTAGCTGCCACTGTTTGTGGGAATTCCTCGAAGTGTTGAAATGGAGTTTCAATGAATTCACCATCCAATTCCATGTATCTGAAGGAGTTCAAGTGACTGACCATATATTCCTCTTATCCATGGACAATAATGATTTTTCCCTTGGTTGGGTATTTCAGCATTTGATGTAATGTAGAAGTGACGACACCAGTGTTGTGAATCCATGGTCGGCCCAATAAACAGGAATAAGAAGGGAGAATGTCCATCACGTAAAAAGTTGAATCAAAGTGTTGCACCCCAAAATTTGCCCTCCCATATTCTTCAAGATTTGCCAAGGTCAATTTCCAAATGGTTTAAAATCTCTCAAGGGTTGCACAGTCCAATTGCCTCCTAATACAGTCAAAATTAGGGTTTTGGTTCTTGCAAATAAATTGAGGTTTCCAAGGGTCCAATCAAGTCCCATATGCCTATATACATTGTCAAGCATCCATATGTCAAGTTTCAAGACTCACAGCATCAAGTTGCACAGTCAAAAGCCCTAATTGCTCCACAGTCAACTGCAGGGGTAAAATGGTCATTTGATAGTCAAAAGTCAAAAATTTTGGTCAACATCTTATTTTGAAGCTACAATCATCATTTGATCAATTATTGATCATGATTTCTCAAGCATGGCTCAAAAAGTTCCAAGATGCAAAAGTTTCTATTTTTGGACAGCTGAAAAGTCAACTGCAAATTGACCAAGGCATAACTTCTTCATGGTTTATCAGAAAAATCCCATCCAATGCTCATTTTGAAGGGGATGACATTTCCTACAACTCATCTTCACATTCCAAGTCCAAGAAATGCTCTCACAAAAAGTTATCAATTTCAACATTATAGGTCATTTTCAAAAGTCAACAAAAAGGCACTTTAAGTCAAAGACCATAACTTGAGATTGGTAAATCAAAATGACATGGGACAAAAGTCATTGGTTAGAGGACTTCAATACCTTTCCAAAATGTCCAAGAACATGTTCATAGCTTCAAAATTGAGCAAGATATGCATTGGAGAAGTTGGGAAATTTTTGGGAACTTTCAAAAGTCAACTTTGCCTAAAACACTTCAATTTTGCTAATGGGCCTCAAATTCTTTCTTGAATCATTACCCAAAGCCTATGCACGACCCATTGAGCTCAAAATAATTTATTTTCTTATTTTTAATTAATTAATTGAATTTATATTAATATTAATTCATTTAATTGGTTTTAATTATAAGAAAATTCAAAAGATGTGCTTTTTAGATCTTTTTGTGCAACAAATATGACTAGGGCAAGCTGGCAACTCATTTCTCAATCAACAAGGCAAAAAAATCCATGATCGGCAAGGTTTCATGAAAGAAAAGATTGAAAAAGATATAATTAGGCAATCAAATATTCAAGTCATAATGCCATGGACTTTTGGGCTTATTCTTGACCTAATTCACATCACATACATATGCTGAGGCCAACCCTAGTGTAGAACACACGTGAAAGCTACTAAAAACTCCATAGCCAATTTGCAAAAACTCAAGAAAATTGTGAAACTGAAATCCTATTTGCAGGTGGATTCAAGGCTTAAAAGTGATTCAAACATATTGCCTAAGTCTCCAGGAAGCTATTACTATCAAGAACAAGCTCTCATACCCAAGGAAACGGTAAAACAGAGTCACGGTTTTAACAAATATTTCCATAATCGAAATCTAATTTCTATGCATCATTGCTATGTTTTGATTATTGATTTATGTTGCTGACATCTTCCTGAAGCTTTTGGTGTGGATTAATTGAGTTATAGCATCCTATATCAAAATCCACCATGAACGACATTTAGGGTTTCTGAAGCTTTCAATTAGGGCTTTAGGCATAAGGGAAAATTGGACCTTGAGACCTATACAGTTAAATTCAGAAGCTCAATATGAATTGAATGGAATCATCGCGCCCTTTTTATATGGTCCCTAACTCTAGTCGCTATTTTTCGTGGTTATGGTTAGTGGGGGTTTAAAACCCCTGCTATCTTGTTCATATTATTGCAGGTAAACAAGGAAGAAGACGGGCGTGGCATCATGTGATTGGAGAGTTTAAATCTGGCGCGCTTTCTTTTTGTCCTATATCATTAATGTTTGTTTTTTCTTATTATATTTGTTGTCCATTCATATAACAAACGCGTTGGATAGCTCAGTTGGCAAAGGCATAATGGCAAGAGGTACTGGGACCTGGGTTCGATTCCCAGGTCCCCCACATAATTATTCATATTTTTCTTAATCCATTCCAATGCAGCGTTCATCAAATGGTCCACCATACGTCCTCACGTCTAAGCTTGCCAAGCACTCATGATGATCAATCCAGTGGCTACAGAGTGAAGAGCATGGTACACCCTAGTCAGCCAGCAAGCACGCGATGCCAAAAAAGTCAACAAGGCCTTGTGTTAATGGGCCAGAATTCCTCAAAATTCACATCCACATGGGCCAGACACCCCCTTGGTTTGCAATATTTTTCTTATTTTTGTATTCTTTTATCTTATTTCTTTTAATTTGTTTTAATTATTATTAATTCACTAAATTAATTTTTTTTCCATAATAAAAACATAAAATCAAAATTGTAAATTATTTTAATTATTTATTAATTTCATCACTAATTTGTTTTTGTAAATAAATGTTAACAATTAACTTTAGTTTAATTTAGGTTTAAATTCTAATACTTTTCTTAATAAATAAAAAATACATAGAATTAGGTTTTGACACTTTTCTCTTTTTCTTAATGAATTATTATTATTATTAATTATTATTATCATTATTAATTACTATTATTTTTGTACATAAATATGTAAATTAATTAATTAGTAAATTAGGTCAACTTTGACATTTTCTTTAATAATTAAAATAATCTAGAATTAGGGTTGTTTACTAACTTTTAAATTCTTTTCTTTATTTCCATAATAAATACAAAAAACGTAAAAAACACTTTCTTTTCTTTAAATAATTAATTAGGCTTTAATTTAATTTAATCTCTCAAAAGGGTCCAAGACCCTCGGACGTCCAGTTTAATTTCTATTTTCGCGCATTATTTTTCTTATTGATTATTATGTAACTGCTTCCCGGATGTAATAGTAATTAGGTTTATTGCTTTTTTTTACTTTCCGCATCTTTATCAAAAACGGGTCTTTGTATTTTGGCGATGTATAGACCCGCGCCTTGTAATAGCGTAGCTTTTATCTTTCCGTCTTTTAATTTTCCGCACTCCTAACTGCTAAACTTGCATGAAAGAATGTATGATAACTAAAAACAACGCGTAGCTCACAATGCCATGATCAAAGATAAAACATAACATGAAAATAACACACAATGCACACACCACTTCTAGGGTACGCCTCACTCGTTGCCTTCGAAACGTGGTCGTCAAGTATAGGACGTTTTAGCGGTCGCTCTTATGTCCAAGATCCAGTTGCCTCGAAACAGTTGCCTCGAAACCGTTGCCTCGGATTAAAAAGGATCTAGGACATTAGGGTTACTTCTAAGGTGTCCTAACTGTTGCTTTGGTGACCACACTGTCCCTAAAATCGAATTGACCCGAACACCTCCAACGATGGTGCTACCTACCTCTCAATGGTGGGATGGCACTACCTTAAGGACTTTTACACAGCCTAATTCCTTAGGGTAGGTAGATGACTCAGGGGTACTTGCTCTCTTCAAAAACAATCAAAAATCTTTTCACACTGACACTTTCAAAAGCTTTCAAAACAAATTTTTCAAACACTCTTGAGGACAGATACAAGAGTCACTCAGAAATCTTTTACTGAAACTTTTTCAAACTCACTCACATTTGAAAAGCAAACATTTTGAAAACATAAGAGCAAGTACCTAAGAGCCCATGGATAACCATGGATAGAAAGGGTGCTAACACCTTCCCTTTCTATAAATCTACCTCCCGAACCGAGAGACATTCTCAATAAGGAATTTTGCTGTGCTTTTGTCCTTTCCATGTTGGAGAACATAAAAGACGGTGGCGACTCTTGCTTACCGCGACATTTCACGAACCAGCATTTCAAAACAGTCAGTTCTATTTCCACCGATCACACAAAGGTTTGAGTTCCAACTTTTATGGGGATGTCCACCTCCCAATGCACCATTCTCTTCGATCTGTCGAAGGCCCTTACCACTATGTTGCTAGGTTTTAAGGTCAAACCTTCACAGTCGAGTCTATCGAGAGCCTTCTTAGGCAGCACATTCAAATACGAATCTGTATTCACCAAGACATGGGCCAAAGTTATGCCCCTGCATTCGACATAGACATGCAATGCCTCGTTATGTTTCCTCCCTCTAGGTGTCAGGTCAGCATCAGAAAAGTCTAAACCATTATCCGCGGTCAAGCTGGCCACACAGTCTTGGAACTGATCAGCAGAGGTTTCTTGTGGTACATGGGAAGTTTTAAGAAATTTCACCAAGGCCTTCGCATGAGCCTCAAAGCACAACAATAAAGCCAACATGGAAATCTTTGATGGAGTCTGCCCTAGCTGTTCGACTATGTTATAGTCGCTTCTCTTTATAATTTTCAGAATTTCTTCCATCTCCTTTTGGGAGGCTCCAGGGATAGATACTGATTGGGCCTTACTTCGGACATGCTCAACCAGAATGCCTTTTCCCCGAGTCTCGGTCGACTCGGTGGTAGGAGTGTCAGTAGGGGTAACCATAGGGATTATAGTAATGTCAATAGGAACAACAATAGGGATGATCACAGGACCAGTAACAGTTTTCGGAGGAGCAATCTCGGGAGAGAATACTCTGCCACTTCGGGTTATCTTGCTGGTTCCCGCAATATTGCTGATGTCGGGGTCAGCCTTCTCAAAAATCGAGTCTTCATCAGCCAACCAATCTTGCTTGACGCCGTGATAGTAGACGTTGCCCCCATAGTTCCATGGGACAGTTTTATCTGAGGAGTACAGGATCGGTCCTGGCATAGTAATTATCAGTGGAGCCACTTTAGGAACTGTTGTAATCCTAACGGGTCTTTTGGTGGAGACCCTGGAAGGATTGGCGAAAATGGTTACTATTGAAACATCATTGTAAGAAATGGTTGGAGCGGGAATCTTTTCAAACAAAATATATTTGTAACCCATTAGGCATTGGACACCTACTTTCAGTAAATGACAACTAGTTGGTAGGGATAAACAGAGGTGGCAACTTTCGTCACAGCCCGGAAATAAACCGACTTTCAACAGGTTCCTCTTGATAGTCAGGAGAGGAGTAACAAGTTCATCAACAGTAGTAACAAACATATCATCTTCAACATCGTTAACATCACGGCCATGCTTGGGCATAGGAGTGGTGATAACATTTGGGATCTCAGGAGCATCAAATTCAATTTCTTTTGCTTCGAGAAGGTCTTGCACCTTGTTTTTCAAAGCCCACCAGTATTTTGGTATCATGGCCTGAACTTTCTGAATGGTAAGCACAACGAGCATTAGGATGGTAGTGAGGAGACGCAGTGTTGGGATTCTTCGGGGCTTCCTTCAAGGTTACCAGATTAGATCTCAACAAATGTGGCAGGACTTGAGATAGTGTCATATTAATCTGGGTAAATTGTCTTACCGGTCTTTCTGTTCTAGGCTGATTTCTCCTTTGTTGAGTAGGTGCAGACTTAGGGATCATGACAGCCCCTACCACTGGACGGCGTTCAGTTCTATCTTGATTTCTTTGAGGGTAGACATCACCAACTTCTTTCTTCCCAATAAATGGTTTTCTCACGTCATTGGAGGATGCGTCTTTTTGGAACTTCCCACTCTTAATCCCATCTTCCACTCTTTCCCCGGTTAAGATTAATTCAGTGAAGCCTACTGAGGAGCTCCCAATTAGATAATTGAAGAAAGGACCATACAAGGTACCCAAAAACATGTCTACTAGCTCTCTTTCAGACAGGGGAGGCTGGACTCTTCTTGCTAAGTCCCTCCATTTTTGAGCGTAGTCTTTGAAACCTTCACTTGAAACCATAGCCATACTCTGGAGTTGAGTACGAGTGGGAGCAAGGTCTGTGTTGTACTGACACTGTTTATAGAAAGCAGCGACAAGGTCTTCCCAATTATGAATATTATCCTTCTCTAGTTGATAGAACCAATCAAGCTGAGTCCCAGATAGATTATCTTGAAAGAAGTGGACCCACAAATCTCTGCCAGCAGTGTGAGGCTGTATCTTCCTCACATAAGATCGGAGGTGCATCTTGGGACACGAAACCCCGTCGTACTTAGAAAACACTGGTGCTTTGAACTTTGACAAAATAACAATCTCAAACACCAAACCCAGCTCTTCAAAGTCCAGCCCGAGCATTTTCTGAATTTCCATTGCACTTAGACGTTCCTCCAGATGTTTGTATTTGTCGTCGGCAGGGGAATACTACTCTTCAGAGTAGTCCTTTTCTTCTTGCTCTTCAAATTATGGCTGGGCAATCGCTTCCTTGCCTTTCCCTTCTTGATTATCCTTTTCTCTAGATGACGTTGTGAAGTCTAGGGTCCGTCTGGCTTGTCCTTGGAACCTTCTTCCTAGATTCAGAACTCCAATTGTTTTCTCTGCTTTCTTCTTCTTTTCTTCAACCAGCAAAGTTTTCAAATCCTCTTGTCCTTTGGCTAGAGTAAAGGACATCTGTTGAAACTGAGCATTCTGCGCCTGGAGGTCTTTTACTGTCTACTCGAGATCCATCTTACTGAAATAAACAGTAGAAATATGAGGAGACTTATTGTAAGAAAACCTACTTATGTTATGATGAATGGAGATGCATATGCAATGATTTCAAGGAAATTAGAGATTTAAATTTGCTTTAGACCAAAAAGGAACACACGTTATATTAATAAATCAAAGTTTGAGTACATCATGCCTCTTTTGGGTTTACAAAGAAATACAAAAACTCTAAGATAAAAAAGTTGTACGCATCCTCTTTGGTGCGATGTAGGCATTCAGACTCCGCTCCTCATGAAGCTGCTTGGTGAGTTCCAAAACCTTCTTCTTGATGGCGTAGAATTGGGCCTCAAAAGTATCTTGCTCCCTGTTGTACCCCAAAATTTTCCCTCTCATTTTATCAACATTTCTCATCACAAAGCTCCTTGAACTCTAGGCTGGATTAGGGTTTTGCTCTGCTCAAGACATCTCCTTGCACTGATGACCTAAATTAGGGTTTGAGTTTGCACATGGATTTTTGGACTTATAATGCTCAAAGTGACTTTCATACTTCATGTTGGACTCATAAGTTTGTCCATACCAAGTTTCAAGCCTTGAATCAAATTTTTGCCCAGTCAATTGGACAGTTGACCTAGAAATCAGCTGTATTGGGAAAAAAGTCAATTGTGGCCAATTTACAGTCAAACCTCATGAAGTTTGACCCACATCAACATTATGACCTCATATGAACCATTTGATCAAGTTTGGGCCACAACTCCACAGGAATTTTGATCAGATCAAGTTTAGGGTTTTGTCCTATTTCTCATTCAGATTCAAATATCAACTACAAGCTCAGATACACTCCAAGACATGGAAGTCATTATGTTGCCTTTTTCAGATCCCAGTTACAGTATGGATACACTCCAAGACATGGAAGTCATTCTGCTACTCATACAGATCTCAACTTTAGATACATTCCAGATACGCTCCAAGACATGGTCGCCATTCTATCACTCATTCAAACCTATTCCCCAGCCCAGAGATGCTCCATACACAGATGTTTCTCCGTCATCCATTCGAAATTCAGATACAATACAGATACACTCCAGACACGGCAGTCATTCTGATATTCATTCAAGAATCAAATACAGTTACAATACGGATACACTCCAAACAAGGACGCCATTCCTTTGCTTATACAAATCCAATCTCCAGATACAACTCAGATACGTTTCGGACACGGTTACCATTCTGGTGTTCATTCTCCTAATTTTCAACAAACAGTCCTGGGTGGCATCTCTAAGCCCATCTCCAGCAAGATTCTACCATCTCCAAATGGCATCTTTAAGCCCATTCCCTCATCTACATTTTTGACGAGTGCAAATTTACGGGCACTCTAGTGTCCAATCCTCTTTTACCTTCGAGTCGCGAAAGGCAAACTCGCCAATCTAACTCTTCAGGTTCAAGAAGATTGAAAAGGGGCAGCTGTTGTACCCCAAAATTTTCCCTCTCATTTTATCAACATTTCTCATCACAAAGCTCCTTGAACTCCAGGCTGGATTAGGGTTTTGCTCTGCTCAAGACATCTCCTTGCACTGATGACCTAAATTAAGGTTTGAGTTTGCACAGGGATTTTTGGACTTCTAATGCTCAAAGTTACTTTCATACTTCATGTTGGACTCATAAGTTTGTCCATACCAAGTTTCAAGCCTTGAATCAAATTTTTGCCCAGTCAATTGGACAGTTGACCTAAAAATCAGCTGTATTGGGAAAAAAGTCAACTGTGGCCAATTTACAGTCAAACCTCATGAAGTTTGACCCACATCAACATTATGAAATCATATGAACCATTTGATCAAGTTTGGACCACAACTCCACAGGAAATTTGATCAGATCACCAAAAGGGCAAAATGGTCATTTTTAGGGTTTTGACTGTACAAAGGCAATTTCTGACTTTTTGACCTAACCAATGGCAAATTGGGTTCAAGCATGATTTCAAGGGCTCAATAGCATCATCTTGACCTAATCACATAGTTCAAAAGATCTCAAATGCATAAGATTGACAAATGAATTTTTCAGTCAACTAATCAAAATTTGACTGTACACTGAAAAGTCAAACTTTGAGTTTTTGGTCAAAATCAAGTGCCAAGGGTCATTTTTTCATCAAGATGTGTCAAAACATGAAACTTGTTCATCAAGAAACCCAAAATTGCAAATTAGGGTTTAAAGTTGAAAATTTTCATAACTTAGAATTTTTCTAAGTTATGAAATTTTCTTAATTTTTCCTAACTTTGCCCAACATTTTCACCATGATGCAATTGGATTCAAACAAAACTTCCAACATGAAAGTTGTAGTCCTCCACAAAGTATATAACTTTGATTCACAAAGTTTTCTCAAAATAAGCTTGGATCTCAAGTTATGAATTTTGGAACAAGGGTTCCTAAAACTTTTAACTTAGTGAAATTTTGCCCTAATTTAGGAAGGATTTTGACCTATCTTCATGTCCATTTTTCACATAGTTACACTTGGAATATCAAGTTACATTTCAAATATGGGTTATAGAGCATGTTGCAAGCTTTCCAAATTGTCCAATAACTCTCCAAACACATTTGTGGTTAAGGAGAATAGAAGGCTTGAAGTTGGCAAAAACTCACTTTCCATCCATGGCATATTCATGTTCATACAAGTTGCAATTTCAAGTCAGCTTGCCTTACACTAGTTTACAGGCCTCTAAACCACTTCACACTCAATAATTTAATGCATATCTATCAGTCTAAGCCATTGTTTTGGTCATTTGGACATTGTACACAAAATTAAGCCCTAAGTAGAAAAAGGCAAATTTCCATTTTTGCTTAAATCATGCTTTATGTCAAAACTAATTTCTTGAGCATTGGTCCATATCTTATGAAGCTAATCAAATCCACAAGTTGGAGGGGCCAATGGAAAGATATGCAAGCATAAGGATAGCCTGTACAGGTCTGTTTCAATCACTTCCACATTTTGCTTCAAAAACAAGAAACTTGTCCAAAACCTGAGAACTTGAACACCAGCCAAGATAAACTTATGCAAACAATTTGAACATCTTTCTCACACCCCTTGGAGCCAGAAACACGATTGCTTGAGCCTCTAAACACCCCATAGCCAAAAATCACATTCCATTGGCAAAACAGGGCAGAATCTGCAACTTAAGTTTCATAGCTCAATTGGCTCGTGCGTTTTGCCCCAAGTTGCTTCAAACACCTTCCATTCAACTCATCCAAGCTATCCCAAACCTCAAACACCAACTGTAACTCCATTTACAAAGTTTTCCATTTTCATTTTGAGCTTGTGCAGGTTGAGTTCTATAGGCTGATTCAAGGACATTCAAGGCAAGCAGGCTATTGGAGAAGGTCAAGTGAAGTCCAAGTAAGCTCCCAGACATCTCAAGCCTTGTTGAAAAGCTCTACATTTCCCTACACGAAGTCAGCTGAAACAGGTTTTTGTCAACTTCCTATCTCTCTACTTAGGAACATTTAGCCTTAGGTTTGTGAATAAAAAATGTAGTATTCATTGCCATGAAGCTGTACATATGCTCAGTTTTCATTTATATTAAGCATGCTAAGAGAATTTCATCTATGAACATACTGAAAAAACTAGGTCAGATTTTAGGGCCAGAGAAATTCTCTCTGGTCTTTGAGAGTTAAGACAAGTTGTTTATATGGTTGGAATCGTCTTGAAATGCTCTACAAGTTTGATGTTATGTGTTTTTGCAATAGAGCTCGTATACAGGATCTGGTGGTTGTACAGGGCGCGCGCGCGTTTTCACAAGCTGGAGGTTGAAGATGAAGTGGTGGGCTGGGCTTGGCCTGACTCGCTTTTGACACCTCCCTTTTTCCTTTTTGCACCCCCTGGACCAATTTCTTGTTTTTTTATTTATATTTTTGAATTTTTATTTTCATTTCTGATTTTATTTATTTATTCCCGAATATAAAAAATGCTCAAAAATATTTTTATAATTGTTTTCACATTTATTTTGCATTTTATTTTTATTTTTCTAACATAAAAAGCATTTTATTTGCTTTTATCTTATTTATACAAAACTTAAAAAATATATAATTTATACTTTTTATTTTTTGTTCTTTATTTTTACTCACACTAAAAATATTTGTCTAAATATATTTTATTTTTGTACATATTTCATTTTATTTTATCATAGTTAATATAATATATATATATATATATATATATATATATATATATATATATATATATATATATATATATATATATATATATATATATATATATATATATATATATATATATATATATATATATATATATATATATATATATATATATATATATATATATATATATATATATATATATATATATATATATATATATATATATATATATATATATATATATATATATATATATATATATATATATATATATATATATATATATATATATATATATATATATATATATATATATATATATATATATATATATATATACTTTTATTTTATTAAATACTTTAGAATAAAAATATAAAATATTACACTTTTATTTTTATTATTAAATATACTTAAAAATACTTTTTCTAAACATATTTTATTTTTTACACATACTATTTTATTTTTATTGTATATAAATAAAATAATTAATATATTTACTTTCTTAAAGAAATTAGGGTTTTACCCTTAACCTAATAAAAATTAATCTTTTATTTATTTCTTTATTTTTACATTAAATATTTTTACATACTTGAAAAATAAACATAAACTTTTTTTGCATATTCATGTATTTGATATATTTATTTATTTTGTTTATTTAAATATTGTCCATTTGTTATTTATGCATTTGAATTCAATTTGGATGTAATAGTAAACTAGGGTTTATATTTCTTGTCAAATACACCCCCATTCAAAGATTGTACCCTCATCCCCATAATCATGTTGTAATAGCTTAGACTTTTAATTTTCGCACTTTACGTTTTCAATTATGCCATGATTAGAGAATTAGGGTTTGTATGCAAAACTCCAAAATCAACAAGTAGCTTGACCTAATCAAAAGACAAAATGCATGAAAATCAAACACAATGCACACTTGTATCCCTAGGGTTACAATCCACTTGTTGCCTTAAAAATGGGTCATGTTATGCATGTTGGGTACTTTGGCAAAACAAAAACAAAACAAAAGATCATAGTCCCTCGATGACGCTATCTTAGTTGCCTAAACAAAATAATCAAGTCCCTCAAAAACTTGCTAAAAATACTTAACATAATTGCTATCATGGTCTATACGATGAACCGCGCCTGTCCCGTTTAACATCCTAATACAAGGTTGTTCACCAAATACAATGGTGAAACAACACTATCAAAAGGGTTAAAAACATTAGGAAAGATCTTTGAGTAAAATAGGGTAGATAACTCTTAGTTACTTGATCAAAAGCTTGCAAAACATCCTTGCTATTTTCAAACACACTTCATAACACAATTTCAAAACATTTCCCAAATCAAACTTTCAAACATTGAAATCTTTTCAAAAGACAAAACACCTTTGTATACATTCAAACAAGAATCATTACAAAGGTTGCCACAACGATGGCCTCTTTTCAAAACATCTTTCAAAACCGCACACAAAGCACCATTTCAAACAATTGAAAAGCAAAAGCAAGTGATCTAAACAAGTAACTAAGAGCCCATGGATAACCATGGATGAAAAGGGTGCTTGCACCTTCCCTTTTCATAATCTACTCCCCGAACCCAAGAAAACATCTCAAAGGTCTTTCCTGTGCTTTTTGACCTTTCCTTAGGATAAAATAAAAAGTCGATGGCGGCTCTTGCTAAACCAAAACATTTGCAAACACAAACGCAAAATCCCAAGTCAGTTCTCCCACCGTATCACAGAACTGGCGACTCTGCTGGGGATAATAACTAAAAGTGGAGTAACCTTAGGGTTTAGATCACCTTTGCATGCTTATCTTGTTTGCTTTGATTGCTTTACATTTGGTTCTCTTGTTTGGGTTTTGAATCCTCCACCCAGATTTTGGGAAACATTCATAGGTAAATAACAATACGTTGTGGAAACTGTGTGGGGTATACCGACATGGTTGAAGCAATAGCTATATTAGTGCGACATATTTGTGAGTACCGGTAGCCTTTGAGTCAATCAAAGAGAATACGGGGCCGCTGAGTGATGCCATGAAGCACTAATGAACTCTTAGAACCTTACTTGACCATCTTAGCCTTTTTTAGGGGTAGTGAGATGACCGGCTTTGGTGCAGTCTGAAGTTGGTAGATACTCGATACTACACTCATTGAGGATTGTTTTCTTGGAATATTTCGGTCACCAGTTAAGTGGCTAAACTGAAACAATGAACACAGAAAATAATCCAATGATATTGAGCTCCTTAGAACCCAGTTACTATTTATAGGACAGGTTGAACCAACTAACTTCATGAGGGTACTTACCTATGAAACCTTATGCAAGCCTGAAACTAGGGTCTTGTGTGATTTGCTTGTACATATGTTTGTGCATACATCATGAACATCATAAAGCATCATATGCATTCACTAACCATTTCAAGGGTTTGGATCTTCATCTTTGTTCTTGTTTTGTAGGTCATGGAATCTCTTTGCAGGAAAACAATTCAGGTCAACCTTGTGAGAATCCCTCCTCAACTCAAGGAGCTTACTTCCAAGATTCCAGAGAATTCTCTCTTCAGTGAAAGACATGGTAGACTTCTCAACTTGGTCAACTCCAACATTAAAGAAGACATGGTGAAAGTTCTCTTCCAGTTCTTTGACCCCCTACACCATTGCTTCACATTTCCTGATTACCAACTAGTGCCTACTTTGGAGGAATTTTCTCAACTCCTGAGAATTCCTATTCTTCATCAACTACCCTACAATGGTACGGAAAGAGAACCAAAGCCTGAAGATGTTGCTCAAGCCTTACACTTGCAACCATCTGATATCAAAGGTCATTGGGAAACTAGAAGTGGTGTCAAGGGTTTCTTGGCAAAGTTTCTGTTTGAGAAGGCACAAGACTGCTGGAATTCTCTAGATCTACAAGCCTTTGAGGAGATTGTAGCACTTCTCATCTATGGGTTGGTCTTGTTCCCAAACCCTGATCAGCTTATAGATGTGAATGCTGTCAAGATTTTCATGTCTCGAAATCCTGTGCCTACATTGCTTGGGGACATCCTACACTCATTTCACACACGAACAATGAGGAAAAGAGGTGTTCTCATGTGTTGTACTCCTCTTCTAGCAAGGTGGTTTATTTCTCACCTTCCCCAGTCAGTTTTGAAGAATGAGTTGGGTTTAAGGTGGTCACAACGATTGATGACCCTCACACATTCTGATGTTCATTGGTGTTCTCGGTCCAGAGAAAATGTCATCATCATTGATCGTTATGGAGAATTCCCTAATGTCCTATTACTTGGCATTAGGGGAGGCATTACCTACAACCCCTGTCTAGCTCTGAGACAATTTGGGTATGCCCGAAGGGATGACCCTCATGATATGCTAATTCCTGACTTGGTTTTTGACTTTGACAACAATGCGTAAGGACTTCGACAAAGGTTTATCCGAGCTTTGAGGATGCCCAACAAAGTGGATAGTAAGACACTGGGGCACAGGAATTCCATCCCCCTTGAGCCTTATCTTAAGTGGGTACGAACCCGCGCCCAGAGTCTTATGATGCCATACCCCCACATTCTCCCTGTGATCAAAGAGCCTGTTATGGAAGGAGAGGTTCCATACACCCTCCTGCATCCAGACATGCCAACATCATTGGAAGAATTACAAAAGAGTTGGATACAACTCAAGGAAGAGCGGAACACTTTTGAAGCCAACTTCTATGCTAGTGAGAAGAAGGTTTTAGAACTTACCCTCCGACTTCACGAAGAGGAGACTCTTAACACTTACATCGCGCCAAAGAGGATGCGCAACGTCTTTTTACATTAAGAATTTTGTAATATTTTGCCCATGGGGCATTTATGTACTAACAAATTTCTTCTTATTAATATGACGTGTGTTCTTTTTGTTTGCAACAACTTTGAATTTCTGAATCCTTGAATGCATTACATGAATAACATATCATTCATCATATGCATAAACAAGTCTTCACACCAGGTTTCCTTATCTTTCTGCTGTTTATTTCAGCAAGATGGATATAGAACAGACGGTTAAAGATCTGCAAGAACAAAATTCGCAATTCCAACAACTCCTCATGACCTTAGCAAAGGGTCAAGAGGATCTTAAAGCACTGTTAGAGAAAGAGAAGGAACCAGAAAAGAAGAAAAAGAAAAGAATTGGTGTGGCCACTATGGGAAGAAGATTTGAGCATCAGGCTAGGAGAGTTCTGGAATTCCCCTCGACGTCTGACGAAGGGGTTGGTAAAGGAAAGGGAGTTGCAATGCCCTCCGAATCTGAAGCTGAAGAAGAAGAAGAGGAAGAGGATGAAGATTACTCCAAACAGCAATACCCGCCGGCGGATGATAAGTATAAGAATTTTGAGGATCGGTTGGCAGCCATGGAGCTGCAAAGGGTACCTGGGCTAGATTTCGAAGAACTAGGGTTGGTTGCTGGGATCTTCATTCCTCCCAAGTTCAAAGTGCCTACATTTGCTAAATACGACGGTTTGTCCTGTCTGAAGATGCATCTGAGATCCTACGTCAGAAAGATCCAACCTCACTCTTCTGATAAGGATCTGTGGGTTCACTTTTTTCAAGATAGTTTGTTGGGTACACAATTGGACTGGTTCTATCAACTTGAGAGATCTGATGTTCATAACTGGGAAGATTTGGCTGCTGCTTTCTACCGACAATACCAATATAACACAGATTTAGCGCCTACTCGTACTCAGCTACAGAGTATGGGTATAGCCTCTAATGAGGGATTTAAGGAGTATGCCCAGAAGTGGCGGGATTTGGCTGGAAGGGTGCAACCACCATTGTCGGATAAAGAGATGGTTGATATGTTTTTGGGGACCCTGTCAGGTCCATTCTTCAATCACTTGATCGGGAGCTCATCTGCAGGGTTCACCGAATTAATTCTGACGGGTGAAAGGGTCGAAGATGGCATTAAGAGTGGTAAGATTCAGAAGTATTCCTCCGCTTCTACTGCTATCAAGAAGACATTCCCAGCCAAAAAGGAAGTTTTTACTGTTCATACCCAGAGAAATCAAGGAAGAATGGAGCGCCGACCAGCGGTGGGGGCCGTGATGATCCAGAACTCCTCAGCCGATCAACCTCGCAAAAATCAACCAAGAACTAACCAGCAAAGGGTAGAAAGGCCACAATGACAATTCACCCGAATCAATATGACACCGGCTCAGGTCCTCCCTCATCTGTTAAAGCTGAACCTTACCAACTTGAAAGAAGCGCAGAAAAACCCAAATACCTCTTCTCCCTATTATCATTCAAATGCAAAATGTGCATACCATTCGGACAGTGTAGGGCATGATACCAACAATTGTTGGGCCCTTAAAAACAAGATCCAAGATTTGATAGATGCCAAGGAGGTAGAGTTTGATGCCCCCGAAAAACCCAATGTAATATCCGCTCTTATGCCGAAACATGGTCATAATGTCCATGCAATTGTGGAAGATCTTCATGTTACCGCTGTTGATGAACTAATGACTCCGTTGCCAGTGATTAAAATGAATCTGTTGAAAGCCGGGATTTTCTCGGGATGTGAAGAAGACTGTTAATTTTGTTCAACCTTGCAATCTGACTGCCCACTGTTGAAAACAGGCATCCAACGCCTGATGGATACTCAAGAGATCCTCTTTCAAAAAACTCTTGTTGCTACTATCACTCATGTTACTCCTGTTGCTACTATCACTCATGTTACTCCTGTTACCTTTGTTACTCTAATCAATGACATTGCTATAATCACCATTTCCGACAATCTTTCCAAGACCTGCAAAAGGCCTGTTAAGATTACGCCTGATCCAAAGCTTGTACCGCTGAAGATTACCATGTCGGGGCCTATCCCATATAAGTCCAACAAAACGATACCATGGAATTATGGAGGAGAGATCTTCTACCATGGTGTCAAGCAGATCGAATCAGTCCTAGAGAATTCCGATGAAGAAACTCCTGACATAGGGAATATTGCAGGGACAAGTAAGATAACCCGTAGCGGAAGAATCTTCTCTCAGGAGATTGCTCCTCTATGGGCAGTCTTCGGACCCTCAAGTGCTACTGTGCCTGCCAAGATATCTGTGCAAAGCCCGGTTATTGAAGAAATTGATGCTCCCGAAGATATACCCTCTGCTGTTACTGCCGATAAAGGTAAGGGGATCCAAGAGGCGCTTGTCAGGATGAAGGCTCAAACTTTGATTATCCCCGAGACCACCCAAAAGGAGATGGAGGAAATCTTAAAGATAATTAAGAAGAGCGACTACGATGTCGTAGAGCAGCTGGGACAAACCCCTTCAAAAATCTCTATGCTGGCTCTATTACTCTGCTCTGAGGCTCATGCCAAAGCCTTGATCAAATTTCTAAAGACGGCACACGTGCCTCAAGAAACTTCTGCGGACCAGTTTCAAGAGTGCGTGGCTAGCCTTACAGCTGATAATGGTCTTGGCTTTTCTGATGCTGATTTGACATCTAAGGGAAGAAAGAATAATGATGCGCTGCATGTCTCGATAGAGTGCAGAGGGACCACACTTGCTCATGTTCTGGTTGATACCGGTTCATCTTTGAATGTTCTACCAAAGAAAGCATTGGACAGATTGAACTGTGAAGGTTTGACCCTAAAGCCCAGTAATATCATTGTTAGAGCCTTCGACGGTTCTAAGCGGATGGTTCACGGAGAAGTGGACATTCCAATCAAGATGGGAACATAAATTTTCAACTCTATTTTTTATGTGATGGACACCCGTCCTTCGTATTCATGCTTGTTAGGAAGGACGTGGATCCACAATGCTGGGGAAGTCACTTCTTCTCTACACCAGATGCTAAAGTACCTAGTTCAGGGCAAAATCATAACAGTTCATGGTGAGGAAGAGTATATGATAAGTCACCTTAACTCTTTCCGCTACGTGGAGTTAGATGGAGAATTCATAGAAACACCTTTCCAACACTTTGAAAAGGTTTCTCATGAAGTCGCGGTAGCAAAGACAATGGCTGATGTGCCTATCATTACCAAGCCTGTGTCCCGGATGTCATCCCTTAAAGACGCGGAGGCTGTAGTCAAGGAAGGAGGAAGTACGGTGTGGGGTCAACTGCCTGATTTTTCTCACAAGACAGATAAGTTCGGATTGGGTTTCACTGCTGCTGGCCAGAAGGCTGTGCGTCGCTCCCGGGCTGGAGGACCACCCTTAAAAATCACTCACCACGGAGTTCATGCTTTAGAAGATGATGATGAAGAAGGCAACTTTGAAGATTGGATCTTTCCAACCATTGAAGGAAGACTAAACAACTGGGAGGCGAAAGACTTCGTTCCCATTACTTTCATCAATCAGTAATTTATTTTTTGAAACATTTATGTTGGTCTATAATAACTTTTAAACAATTCGTACACTCTTTTCGCCTTATGCCTTACCCGGGGAATATAGGTCCATTTGTAAGGGTTTTGATTCTTCATTTTCATATGCCATTTTTAATGAATCATGGACGTTTTCATCTATTAACTTTTGTGCTCATTTTCTTTCTTTTTTACATTTTATTTTGTTTAAAGATGGCTATCCCTTACACACACCCACACTCACAAAATGCAGGTACCCATCCACTCCAGATTCCATGGGTAACTATTCTGCTTTGGCCTTCAGCAACTCTGAAGATCTGGTCAATCATGCCGAGTACGAAGGTGATGAAGACTGTGAAGTGCCTGGAGAGTTAGCTAGACTTTTGCAACAAGAAGAAAGGGCTATTCTGCCCCATGAAGAGTTATTAGAGACTATCAATTTGGGAACAGAGGAAGACAAGAAAGAGGTTAAAGTGGGTGCCAATCTGGAGACAAGTATCAAAGAGCGCTTAGTTCAGCTGTTGAATGAGTTTGTTGAAATCTTCGCCTGGTCCTACGAAGATATGCTTGGACTAGATACGGATATTGTGGTTCACCGTCTCCCTACAAGAGAAGACTGTCCACTAATCAAACAGAAAGTCCGCCGAATGAGGCCCGAGATGTCTGAGAAGATCAAAGCTGAAGTGATGAAACAGTTCAATGCTGGCTTTCTGGCTGTTACTTCCTATCCCCAATGGGTCGCTAACATTGTGCCCGTACCTAAGAAGGACGGCAAAGTCAGAATGTGTGTGGACTACAGAGACTTAAATAGGGCCAGCCCTAAAGATGATTTTCCACTACCACACATTGACATTTTGGTCGACAATACAACTCAAAATAAGGTGTTTTCTTTCATGGATGGATTTTCAGGGTACAACCAGATCAAAATGGCCCCCGAAGACATGGAGAAGACTACTTTTGTTACGCAGTGGGGTACCTTCTGCTATAAAGGGATGCCATTCAGACTGAAGAATGTCGGGGCAACCTATCAGCGAGCCATGGTAGCTTTGTTTCATGACATGATACATCATGAAATTGAAGTCTACGTAGACAACATGATAGCCCGTTCACAGACATAAGAAGAACACCTCGACCATTTGGAAAAGCTGTTTGTCAGATTAAAGGAATATAAGCTCAGACTGAATCCTAGCAAGTGCACTTTCGGAGTCAGGTCCGGTAAACTTTTGGGATTTATTGTCAGTAACAAAGGCATTGAAGTTGACCCTGCCAAAGTCAAAGCTATACAAGAAATGCCTGCCCCCCGCACTGAAAAGGAGGTCAGAGGTTTTTTGGGACGCTTAAACTACATTGCGAGGTTCATCTCTCACCTAACATCTACCTGTGAGCCAATCTTCAAGCTGTTGAAGAAAGATCAGGTGGTTGAATGGAACAATGATTGTCAAGTTGCTTTCGATAAGATCAATGAGTATTTGCTGGAGCCTCCTATCTTGATGCCACCCGTCGAAGGAAGACCGCTTATCATGTATCTGACTGTTTTGGATAATTCAATGGGGTGCGTACTGGGCCAACATGACGAGTGTGGCCGAAAAGAGCATGCCATTTATTACCTTAGCAAAAAGTTTACCGACTGTGAGACTCGCTACTCACTGCTCGAGAAAACTTGCTGCGCTTTGGTATGGGCTGCTCGCCGGCTAAGGCAGTATATGTTGACACATACCACTTTATTGATTTCTAAAATGGATCCGATCAAGTACATCCTTGAGAAGCCTGCTTTATCCGAAAGAATCTCTAGATGGCAGATGATCCTGACTGAGTATGATATCCAGTACACAACCCAAAAAGCTATAAAGGGGAGTGTACTAGCTGACCATCTAGCTCATCAAGCCGTCGAGGATTACCAATCTATGAGGTTCGATTTCCCTGACGAGGATATTATGACATTGGACAACATTAAAGGTAACATACCGTATGACGGACCTGAGCAAGGATCCCGATGGACCCTGTACTTTGATGGTGCTTCAAACGCACTTGGCAACGGTATCGGCGCAATACTTATCTCTCTAGAAGGTTTCCATACACCTTTCACTTCTAGAATCTGCTTCAGCTGCACCAATAACATGGCCGAATATGAAGCTTGTATCTTTGGTCTCAAGGCTGCTATTGACCTGGGAATCAAATCTTTGGTTGTATTTGGGGACTCAGCTTTGGTTATCAGTCAAATCAAAGGAGAATGGGACACTAAACACCCTAACCTCATCCCTTACAAAGAACATGTCCTGACATTGTTGCCTCATTTCGAGCAGATTACTTTCGAGCACTTCCCGCGAGAAGAAAATTAGCTAGCGGATGCTCTGGCTACAATGTCATCCATGTTTAAACTCAACTGGGATAACGAGGCACCTCAAATCACCATTGAACGAATGGAAAAACCTGCACATTGTCACGAGATTAATACCGAAGAAGTGGTGGACCGACCTTGGTTTCATGATGTCAAAAGGTATCTCGAAGCACAAGAATACCCCAAAGGAGCTTCAGTCAACGACAAAAAGTTCTTAAGGAGGTTCGCAGCCAAGTTCTTTCTGAGCAATGGTATCCTATACAAGCGCAATCTTGATTGTGTCCTAATCCGTTGTGTGGACAAGGTTGAAGCTGAGCAGATCATGGTTGAACTACATAATGGCACCTTTGGCACCCACTCGAGCGGTCATACGATGGCTAAGAAGATTCTAAGGGTAGGCTACTACTGGTCTACCATGGAAGCTGATTGTCATCAACATTCTCGTACTTGTCACAAATGCCAAATCTATGCTGACAAGGTACATATTCCTCCAGTTCCTCTCAATGTCTTAACAGCTCCTTGGCCATTCGCGATGTGGGGACTCGACATGATTGGGGAGATCAAGCCTACAACATCCAATGTACACCGTTTCATCCTGGTGGCCATTGATTATTTTACCAAGTGGGTCGAAGCAGCTTCCTTCGCCTCCGTTACAAAGAATGTGGTTGCCCGCGTCATCAAGCAGAACCTCATATGCCGGTATGGTATCCCCGACAGGATCATCACGGACAACAGTACAAATTTGAACAATACTATGATCATCGCTCTGTGCGAGCAGTTCAAGATTCAACATCACAATTCATCTCCCTATCGGCCAAAGATGAACGGTGTTGTTGAAGCTGCGAACAAAAATATCAAGAAGATCATTCAAAAGATGACAGTCACCTACAAGGACTAGCATGAGATGTTACCGTTCGCTCTGCACGGGTACCGTACCACGACACACACTTAAACTGGGGCAACCCCTTTTTCTTTGGTATATGGCATGGAAGCTGTTTTACCTATGGAAGTTCAGATTCCCTCCTTGAGAATCATGAAAGATGCTGGTTTGAGTGAAGACGATTGGATTCAGACCCGGCTTGATCAACTTAACTTGATTGACGAAAAACGACTTACTGCTGTTTGCCATGGTCAGGCGTATCAAAAACATATGATCAAGGCCTTCAACAAGAAAGTCAAGAGACAAGTATATCAAGTCGGGGATCTTGTAATCAAGCGAATCATCTTGCCGCAAAGTGATCCCAGGGGCAAATGGACTCCTACCTACGAAGGACCATTTGTGATCAAGAACATCTTTTCTGGTGGGGCAATGATTCTGACCTCCATGGACGGCGGCGATCTGCCGCACCCTGCGAACGCAGACATAGTCAAAAGATACTACGCATAAAACAACCCGACAAGTTGAAAACCCGAAAGGGAGATTTGGGAAAAAATGGGCATCTCGGTGAATCGAAAACCCGAAAGGACGGTTCAGGCAAAAATTAGGGATAAAATCAAAAAAATCTGTACACCCGGAAAGTTGAAAACCCAGAAGGGCGACTTGGGAAAAAAAGGGTTTCCCGGTGGATCGAAAACCCGAAAGGGCGGTCCAGGCAAAAGTTAGGGAATTAAAGCGTATGACTATGTCTCGTCGGATCACTTTAAGAACAATCTCTTCACGGACAAGCTCCAAGCTTCTGATCAACTCAATCATCTGCGGACGAAGCAATGAATGGACAAGATACTCAGAGTTACGAAGGCCATAGCAGAATGGGATCCCCATGGAATTGTTACACATAGCCATCTTTCTTTGTATAAATTTTTCTCATTTTTATGACAACATTTTCTTACTAGGATGTTGTCTCCTTTGTACAAAATACTTACACAAAGTTAATACAAAGATACTACAAAGTGCAGAAATTTGCTTGCCTTTTCTTTTTACACTTATGTTTTATTTGAAAACGTCCAATGATTTGTTAAATGAGCATACGCATTTGAATATAATCATTGCTTACAAATAAAACGAAATAAGAAAGGATAATTACTGATAGGTTGAAAGTATAGGAAAACGTCTTTAGGCTATTCCAGAACAAACCCCCTGCAACATGTCATCCGGAGCTAATGCATATCCCCAGCGAAGTTAAAGTTCAAGATCCCCAGCGAAGTTAAATACATATCGCCATCAGAACTAGGTTTCCAAACTCCCGATCCCCAGCGGAGTCAGAACACTTTGAACTACAAATCCCCAATGAAGATGAGGCTTTCTTCTCCAACGGAGTCCAAGACTTCAACCTTTAAACTACAGTGAAAATCATCTGGTTTCTCCAAAATTCCCCAGCAAGTTATCTTAAAACCTGAAAATCAATCAGATAACAGTTAACTTTTATCCCCAACCATTCTTAAAACCCCATTTAGATTGGCATACAACCCAAGCTCTCGAAAACTCCCCAACAAGATGAATATTCTCCCCACAGAGTTATTTCCCAGCAGAAGGAAGATTCTTGTTCTTATTTCTCCAGTTGAAGCCTCCCAGGTTTTAATTCCCCAGTAGAGATCGTCGGAGCTGTCCTCATTTTCCCCAGAAGGTCGTGAAGGATTCTCAATCCCCCACAAGTCACCGAGAATTTTCAATCCTCAGCAGTAGTCCAAAGGATTTCTCATCTTCAGCAATCAAAGATTTTTGGAATCCCCAACATCGGTCCAGGATTTACTTTCCTCGGCAGCAGTCAAAGATTTCATTATCTCCAGCTATCAAGGATTTATTTTCCTCAGCAAGACAGCTAATCAGCTTACATGCGCATACATTACATTCATATATCATGAACATTTATAAAACACATTTTATTGCGTCATACATATCATGCAACATAACTTTGTGTTTTAGCTAACATTTTACCCTTTTCAGGATAAGATTAAAAGCTATCATTAACAAATATTCAAAGATCTCAGATACAATATGGATACACCCCAAACACGGAGTTCATTCTATTACTCATTCGGAATTTCAAGTCAAGATACAGTATTGATACACCCCAGACACGACGGTCATTCTACTACTCATTCCTACTTTAGCAATCAGATACAGATTAGCTAAGCTCCAGACACGGAAGTCATCCTATTTCTCATTCAGATTCAAATATCAACTACAAGCTCAGATACACTCCAAGACATGGAAGTCATTATGTTGCCTTTTTCAGATCCCAGTTACAGTATGGATACACTCCAAGACATGGAAGTCATTCTGCTACTCATACAGATCTCAACTTTAGATACAGTCCAGATACGCTCCAAGACATGGTCGCCATTCTATCACTCATTCAAACCTATTCCCCAGCCCAGAGATGCTCCATACACAGATGTTTCTCCGTCATCCATTCGAAATTCAGATACAATACAGATACACTCCAGACACGGCAGTCATTCTGATATTCATTCAAGAATCAAATACAGTTACAATACGGATACACTCCAAACAAGGACGCCATTCCTTTGCTTATACAAATCCAATCTCCAGATACAACTCAGATACGTTTCAGACACGGTTACCATTCTGGTGTTCATTCTCCTAATTTTCAACAAACAGTCCTGGGTGGCATCTCTAAGCCCATCTCCAGCAAGATTCTACCATCTCCAAATGGCATCTTTAAGCCCATTCCCTCATCTACATTTTTGACGAGTGCAAATTTACGGGCACTCTAGTGTCCAATCCTCTTTTACCTTCGAGTCGCGAAAGGCAAACTCGCCAATCTAACTCTTCAGGTTCAAGAAGATTGAAAAGGGGCAGCTGTTGTACCCCAAAATTTTCCCTCTCATTTTATCAACATTTCTCATCACAAAGCTCCTTGAACTCCAGGCTGGATTAGGGTTTTGCTCTGCTCAAGACATCTCCTTGCACTGATGACCTAAATTAAGGTTTGAGTTTGCACAGGGATTTTTGGACTTCTAATGCTCAAAGTTACTTTCATACTTCATGTTGGACTCATAAGTTTGTCCATACCAAGTTTCAAGCCTTGAATCAAATTTTTGCCCAGTCAATTGGACAGTTGACCTAAAAATCAGCTGTATTGGGAAAAAAGTCAACTGTGGCCAATTTACAGTCAAACCTCATGAAGTTTGACCCACATCAACATTATGAAATCATATGAACCATTTGATCAAGTTTGGACCACAACTCCACAGGAAATTTGATCAGATCACCAAAAGGGCAAAATGGTCATTTTTAGGGTTTTGACTGTACAAAGGCAATTTCTGACTTTTTGACCTAACCAATGGCAAATTGGGTTCAAGCATGATTTCAAGGGCTCAATAGCATCATCTTGACCTAATCACATAGTTCAAAAGATCTCAAATGCATAGGATTGACAGATGAATTTTTCAGTCAACTGATCAAAATTTGACTGTACACTGAAAAGTCAAACTTTGACTTTTTGGTCAAAATCAAGTTCCAAGGGTCATTTTTTCATCAAGATGTGTCAAAACATGAAACTTGTTCATCAAGAAACCCAAAATTGTAAATTAGGGTTTAAAGTTGAAAATTTTCATAACTTAGAATTTTTCTAAGTTATGAAATTTTCTTAATTTTTCCTAACTTTGCCCAACATTTTCACCATGATGCAATTGGATTAAAACAAAACTTCCAACATGAAAGTTATAGTCCTACACAAAGTCTAAAACTTTGATTCACAAAGTTTTCTCAAAATAAGCTTGGATCTCAAGTTATGATTTTTGGAACAAGGGTCCCTAAAACTTTTAACTTAGTGAAATTTTGCCCTAATTTAGGAAGGATTTTGACCTATCTTCATGGACATTTTTCATATAGTTACACTTGGAATCTCAAGTTTCATTTCAAAGATGGGTTATAGACCATGTTGCAAGCTTTCCAAATTGTCCAAGAACTCTCCAAACACATCTGTGGTTAAGGAGAATCGAAGGCTTGAAGTTGGCAAAAACTCACTTTCCATCCATGACATATTCATGTTCATACAAGTTGCAATTTCAAGTCAGCTTGCCTTACACTAGTTTACAGGCCTGTAAACCACTTCACACTCAATAATTTAATGCAAATCCATCAGTCTAAGCCATTGTTTTGGTCATTTGGACATTGTACACAAAATTAAGCCCTAAGTAGAAAAAGGCAAATTTCCATTTTTGCTTAAATCATGCTTTATGTCAAAACTGATTTCTTGAGCATTGGTCCATATCTTATGCAGCTAATCAAATCCACAAGTTGGAGGGGCCAAGGGCAAGGTATGCAAGCATAAGGATAGCTTGTACAAGCCTGTTTCAATCACTTCCACATTTTGCTTCAAAAACAAGAAACTTGTCCAAAACCTGAGAACTTGAACACCAACCAAGATAAACTTATGCAAACAATTTGAACATCTTTCTCACACCCCTTGGATCCAGAAACACGATTGCTTGAGCCTCTAAACACCCCATATCCAGAAATCGCATTCCATTGGCAAAACATGGCAGAATCTGCAACTTAAGTTCCATAGCTCAATTGGCTCGTGCGTTTTTCCCCAAGTTGCTTCAAACACCTTCCATTCAACTCATCCAAGCTATCCCAAACCTCAAACACCAACTGTAACTCCATTTATAGAGTTTGCCATTTTCATTTTGAGCTTGTGCAGGTTGAGTTCTATAGGCTGATTCAAGGACATTCAAGGCAAGCAGGCTATTGGAGAAGGTCAAGTGAAGTCCAAGTAAGCTCCCAGACATCTCAAGTCTTGTTGAAAAGCTCTACATTGCCCTACACGAAGTCAGCTGAAACAGGTTTTTGTCAACTTCCTATCTCTCTACTTATGAACATTTAGCCTTAGGTTTGTGAATAAAAAATGTAGTATTCATTGCCATGAAGCTGTACATATGCCCAGTTTTCATTTATATTAAGCATTCTAAGAGAATTTCATCCATGAACATACTGAAAAAACTAGGTCAGATTTTAGGGCCAGAGAAATTCTCTCCGGTCTTTGAGAGTTAAGACAAGTTATTTATATAGTTGGAATCGTCTTGAAATGCTCTACAAGTTTGATATTATGTGTGTTTGCAATAGAGCTCGTATGCAGGATCTGGTGGTTGTACAGGGCGCGCACGCGTTTTCAAAAGCTGGAGGTTGAAGATGAAGTGGTGGGCTGGGCTTGGTCTGGCTCACTTTTGACACCTCCCTTTTTCCTTTTTGCACCCGCTGGCCTAATTTCTTGTTTTTTTTTTATATTTTTGAATTTTTATTTTCATTTCTGATTTTATTTATTTATTCCCGAATATAAAAAATGCTAAAAAATATTTTAATAATTTTTTTCACATTTATTTTGCATTTTATTTTTATTTTTCTAACATAAAAAGCATTTTATTTGCTTTTATCTTATTTATACAAAACTTAAAAAATATATAATTTATACTTTTATTTTTTGTTCTTTATTTTTACTCACACTAAAAATATTTGTCTAAATATATTTTATTTTTGTACATATTTTATTTTATTTTATCATAGTTAATATACTTTTATTTTATTAAATACTTTAGAATAAAAATATAAAATATTACACTTTTATTTTTATTATTAAATATACTTAAAAATACTTTTTCTAAACATATTTTATTTTTTACACATACTATTTTATTTTTATTGTATATAAATAAAATAATTAATATATTTACTTTCTTAAAGAAATTAGGGTTTTACCCTTAACCTAATAAAAATTAATCTTTTATTTATTTCTTTATTTTTACATTAAATATTTTTACATACTTGAAAAATAAACATAAACTTTTTTTGCATATTCATGTATTTGATATATTTATTTATTTTGTTTATTTAAATATTGTCCATTTGTTATTTATGCATTTGAATTCAATTTGGATGTAATAGTAAACTAGGGTTTATATTTTTTGTCAAATACACCCCCATTCAAAGATTGTACCCCCATCCCCATAATCATGTTGTAATAGCTTAGACTTTTAATTTTCGCACTTTACGCTTTCAATTATGCCATGTGTGATCGGTGGATCTGGAACTGACTGTTTAACGCTGGTTCGCAAAATGTCGCGGAAGCAAGAGTCGCCACCGTCTTTTATTTTCTCCAATATGGAAAGGACAAAAGCACAGAAAAATTCCCTTTGAGATTAGTTCTCGGTTCGGGAGGTAGATTTATAGAAAGGGAAGGTGTTAGCACCATTTCTATCCATGGTTATCCATGGGCTCTTAGATACTTGCTCATTTGTGTTTTCAAAAATGTTTGTTTGCTTTTCAAGGTGAGTGGGTTTGAAAAAAGTTTCTTTGAAAATTTCAGTTCGACTCTTGTATCAGTCCTCAAGAGTGTTTGAAAAGTTGTTTTTGAAAGCTTTTTGCGAAGTGTCGGTGTGAAAAGAAGTTTTTGTTTGTTTTTTTGAAATAGAGCAAGTATCTATGAGTCATCCACCTACCCTAAGGAATTAGGCTGTGTAAATGTCCTTAAAGTAGTGCCATCCCACCATTGAGAGGTAGGTAGCACCACCGTTGGAGGTGTTCGGGTCAATTCGAGGTTTAGGGACAGTGTGGTCACCAGAGCAATAGGAAGACACCTTAGAAGCTACCCCCATGCCATGTTCATGGACATGAGGACTTACTAAAACGTCCTCTACTCGACGACCACTTTTCGAGGGGCAAGGCAACAGTGAGGCGTACCCTAGAAGTGGTGTGTGATTTGTGTATCATTTTCAATTATGTTTATCTTGTTCATGCATTGGTGATCTACGCTTTGTTTTTATTTTTGGCATTCATTCTTTCATGTGGTTATTAACAGTTAAAAGGTGCGGAAATATAAAAGTCCTACGCTATTACAAAGGCGCGGGTCTACATCGCCAAATTAAACCAAGACCCGATTTGAAATAAATAAAAATGCGGAAAGTAAATACCCTAATTAATCTATTACAAGGCTTTGGGGCAAGTACATGAAATTTAAAAAAGGAAATAAAAGTAAATGTGCGAAAAGAAATAAAATCGAGAATGCGAGGGCGTTAGACCCTTTTAAAGAAATTAAATCGAAATCATAAATTAATTAAATTAAATAAAAGCAAGAACTTATTTTTTGGAGTTTTTGTATTTACGGAATTTAATGAGAAAATTAATTGGAATTAAAAGTTAATTAGAACCCTAGTTCTAAATTGTTTTTAATTTATTAAAAAAAATGTTTAAGTTGTAACCTAATTTAACCCTAATTAATTAAATGGCATATTTATTTACAAAAAATAACTAATAATTAAATATGGTGAAAAAAGGAAAAAAAAAGAATAAAAGTATAAAAACCCTAATTTCTACATTTTTTAGTTTATTAAAAAACATTAAAATTAAACCTAAGATTAAAACTAAATTAGTTAACAAATTTATTTACAAAATAATATTAAATAAAATATATTTTATTTTTATGATTCCTGATTTTTTTTTGGTATTTTTGTATTATAAAGTTAATTTTATGGAATTTAAATAAAACAAAGAATATAATTAAAATAAATAATAGAAAAGAATAAAAATAGAGAAAAGAAGGCAAACATGGGGGGTGGTTGTCCCTTTTGGAGGTATTTTCCAAGCAATTTTGGCCCACTGAATCAGGCCTGGTTGACTTTTGATGGTCACGTGTAGACCCCTGGACTAAGGTGCATGATGGAACTCATATCTTGGCTTTTGGATTGATCTCAGGGGACATGTGGCAAGCACCAGCGCTGGATATTTGGTGGGCTATAGGAGAGTCAGTGTACCTGATCATATTGCAAGAAAAAATATTAAGAGTATAGGGGACCTGGGAATCGAACCCAGGTCCCAGTGCTTGAAGGACAACGCATCAACCAACCAGCCAAGCGCGTTCGTTTGTAAGATTATTGAAACGTGATTAATATGAGAGAGAATAAGCGCTATTGGTAAACATAAAAAAAGCGCGAATATTTGAATGGCCCAGTCTGGTTGAGACACCTCATCATCTTCTTCATGGCTGCTTCGTTTTACCTGAAAAAATAAGCTAGATATCGGGGGTTTTAAACCCCCACAATCTGAAACAACAAAAATAGCGAATAGAAATTGGTCAATGGTAAATTGAGCGCGATGAGTGTTTTAAATTCGTTAGAATGTTACGAATTTAATGGTCCTAGTCTCATGGTCTAATTTTACCAGATGAAATAAACCCCAAATTTAGAGCTTTGAAACCCTAATGCGTGTTCATGGTAACTTCTTATTTAGACGACCATTCTTCAATTGAACGGTACTGTTAGCTTCAGAAACATCATGTTAGTGTAAAACGACAATTAAAAGACATGAAACATGCGTATAAATCAAGATGCGATTATGAAAATTTCCATGGACAGGGCTATGGCGTTCTACCGTTTCTGGATGTATGGAGAGTGGAAAAGTATTGGATTATGTTCAGAGAAGTCCCAGCAAGCTTTTGAGATACTTTCCACGCCTTGAAATGCCCTCAAACTATGAAAACAGATTTGAAGTTTTTAAGAAAAAAGTGAGTTTGTGTTCTTGATTCTGAGCGCAGCTTCTTGGTTCTTTGCATTAGGTTTAGGTTTGTGCTTATATGTGGAATGAATTAGGGTAGAAATCCAAGTCCATAAACCTTTGCAATCAATGTTTCAATATTTGATTTTAATGGTATCTTTTTCAATCTTTTCCTCATGAAGAACATGCCAATTTGCACAAAATATTTCCTTTTTTGATGTGCATGAGATCTTGAGTGAATAATGAGGGCATATGCTGCATAAAAGGATTCAAAAACATTTGTTTAGTATTTTTCTCATATTTAATTTTAATTAAATGAATTAATGGTTTTAAAAATTCAATTAATAAATTAAAAATAAGAAAATAACTCCCCTTTGGGTCAATGGGTCGTGCATAGCTTTTGGGTGATGATTCTTGGAAGAAATTGTGGCCCATTAGCAATTTTGAGGCATTTGAAGTAAAGTTGACTTTTCAAAATTCCCAAAAATTTCCCAACTTCCACAAGGCATATCTTGCTCAATTTTTAAGCTTTGATCATGTTCTTGGACATTTTGGAAAGGCCTTGAAGTCCTCTAACCAATTCCTTTGGTCCCATGTCATTTTGATTTACCAATCTCAAGTTATGGTCTTTGACTTAAAGTCCCTTTTTGTTGACTTTTGAAAATGACCTATAATGTTGAGATTGATAACTTTTTGTGAGAGCATTTCTTGGACTTGAAGTGTGAATATGAGTTGTAGGAAATGTCATTCTCTTCAAAATGAGCTTTGGATGGAATTTTTCTGATAAACCATGTGGAAGTTATGCCTTGGTCAAGTTACAGTTGACTTTTTCAACTGTCCAAATATGGAAACTTTTGCATCTTGAGACTTTTTGAGCCATGCCTTGAGAATCATGATCAAGAATTGATCAAATGATGTTTGTGGCTTCAAAATAAGATGTTGACCAAAAATTTGGACTTTTGACTGTCAAATGACCATTTTGCCCCTGCAGTTGACTGTAGGGCAATTAGGGTTTTTGACTATGCAATTTTGTGCTGTAAGTCTTGAAACTTGGAATAAGGATGCTTGACAATGTTTATGGGCATGTGGGACTTGTTTGGACCCTTGAAAACTTCAACTTCCTTGCCAGAACCAAAACCCTAGTTTTTGACTGTTAGGAGGCAATTGGACTGTGCAACCCTTGGGAGATTTTGAAGCATACTCTTTGCAAATCTTGAAGAATATGGGAGGGCAAATTTTGGGGTACAACACCATGATTAGAGAATTAGGGTTTGTATGCAAAACTCCAAAATCAACAAGTAGCTTGACCTAATCAAAAGACAAAATGCATGAAAATTAAACACAATGCACACTTGCATCCCTAGGGTTACAATCCACTTGTTGCCTTAAAAATGGGCCATGTTATGCATGTTGGGTACTTTGGTAAAACTAAAATAAAACAAAAGATCATAGTCCCTCGATGAAGCTATCTTAGTTGCCTAAACAAAATGATCAAGTCCCTCAAAAACTTGCCAAAAATACTTAACACAATTGCTATCACGGTCTATACGATGACCCGCGCCTGTCCCGTTTAACATCCTAATACAAGGTTGTTCACCAAATACAATGGTGAAACAACATTGTCAAAAGGGTTAAAAACATTAGGAAAGATCTTCGAGTAAAATAGCGTAGATAACTCTTAGTTACTTGATCAAAAGCTTGCAAAACATCCTTGCTATTTTCAAACACACTTCACAACACAATTTCAAAACATTTCCCAAATCAAACTTTCAAACATTGAAATCTTTTCAAAAGACAAAACACCTTTGTATACATTCAAACAAGAATCATTACAAAGGTTGCCATAACGATGGCCTCTTTTCAAAACATCTTTCAAAACCGCACACAAAACACCATTTCAAACAATTGAAAAGCAAAAGCAAGTGATCTAAACAAGTAACTAAGAGCCCATGGATAACCATGGATGAAAATGGTGCTTGCACCTTCCCTTTTCATAATCTACTCCCCGAACCCAAGAAAACATCTCAAAGGTCTTTCCTGTGCTTTTTTAGGATATAATAAAAAGTCGGTGGCGACTCTTGTTAAACTGAAACATTTTCGAACACAAACGCAAAATCCCAAGTCAGTTCTCCCACTGTATCACACTCCCCTTTAAGCTGTATCCAATCCCTTTGAAATTCCTCAATAGAGGTTGGCATGTCAGGATGCAGGATAGTGTATGGAACATCTCCTTCCACAACAGGCTCTATGATAACCGGGAGAATGAAGGGGTAAGGCATCATAAGACTTTGAGCACGAGCTCGCACCCGTTTGAGGTAAGGCTCAAGAGGGATGTAATTCTTATGCCCCAATGTCTTGCTATCTACCTTGTTCAACGTCCTCCAAGCTCAGATAAATCTTTGGCGGTAACCTTGATCGTCATTCTCGTAGTCAAATACTAACCCTTGAATAAGCATCTCATGGGGACCATCCTTCGGGCGTAACCAAACAGTCTTCAGGCTAAACAAGGGTTGTAGGTGATACCTCCCCTAATTCCAAGTAAGGGGACATTAGGGAATTCTCCATAACGGTCGACGATAGTAACATTATCTATAGATCGGGAACACCAATGAATGTCTGAATGTTTGAGCGTCATCAACCTATGTGACCACCTTGAACCTTGCTCGTTCTTCGATACAGATTGGGGAAGATGCAAAATAAACCATCTTTCTAAAATAGGAGTACAACACATAAGGATACCTCTTTTCCTCATAGTACGATTGTGAAAAGAATGTAGGATGTCCCCTAACAAAGTAGGCACCGAGTTACGAGACATGAAGATTTTGACGGCGTTCACATATATGAGTTGGTCAGGATTTGGAAACAAAACCATCCCACAGACGAGGAGGGCCACAATTTCCTCAAAAGCTTGCAAATCCAAAGAGTTCCAACAGTTTTGGGATTTCTTAAACAAGAACTTTGCTAAGAAACCTTTGACACCACTCCTTGTTTCCCAATTAGTTATGATATCAGATGGTTGCAAGTATAGGGCTTGAGCAATCTCTTCTGACTTTGGATATATTTCCGTACCGTTGAAGGGTAGTTGATTGAGAATGGGAATCCTCAAGAGATGGGAGAATTATTCCAAAGTTGGCACAAGTTGATAATCGAGAAATGTGAAGCAATGGTGTAGAGGATCAAAGAACTGGAAGAGCACCTTTATCATGTTCTCATCAATGTTGGTGGTGACCAAGTTTAAGAGGCGACCATGTCTTTCGGTAAATGGAGAATTTTCAGGAATTCTTGATGCTAGCTCTTTAAGTTGAAGAGTAATCCTTACAAGGTTGACTTGAATGGTTTTCCTGTGAATAGAATCCATGTCCTACAAAACAGAACAAAGATGAATCCCAAAATCCTTGAAATGGTTAGTGAGTATGAGCATGATGTTATGATGTTTTTGATGTTATGTACAGGTAAATATATACAAACAAAATAAAAAAGTCCTTAGGTTTAGGCTTGCATGGAGTCTCATATGTAAGTACCCTCTTGAAGTTTAGTTGGCTCAAACCTGTCCTAGCAATAGTAACTGGGTTCTAAAGGAGCTCAATATCACTGGTTTGTTTTCTCGGGAATTGTTTCAGCGCAAGCCTCTTTAATGGCGACCAAAATATCCCAAAAAACCAAACCTCAATGAGTGTAGTATCGAGTATCTACCAACTTTGGACTGCACCAAAGCCGGTCATCTCACTATGTTCTAATGGCCAAGTTGGCCAAGTAAAGGTTCTAGAAGTTAGTTAGTGCTTTATGACATCACTCAGCGGCCCCGTATTCTCCTTGACTACTCAAGGGCTACCGGTACCCACAAATATGTCACACTAACGTAGCTATTTCTTAGACCATGTTGGTATACCCCACACAGTTTCCACAATGTATTGCTACTTACCTATAAGGTATCCCAAATCCGGGTAGAGGATTCAAACCCAAACAAAGAACCAAAATGTAAAGCATACAAGTCAAACAATGAAAGCAAGTAAATTTGATCTAACCCTAAGGTAACCGCACTTTTAAAATTTTCCCCAGCAGAGTTGCCAGTTCTGTGATACGATGGGAGAATTGACTTGGTTGTTTTGCGTTTGATCGCAAATGTTGCGGTTAGCAAGAGCCGCCACCGACTTTTCTTTTATCCAAAAGGAAAGGCTGAAAAGAACAGGAAAGACCTTTGAGATGTTTTCTTGAGTTCAGGGAGTAGATTATAAAAAGGGAAGGTATTAACACCCTTTTTATCCATGCTTTTCCATGGGCTCTTAGTTACTTGCTAGATCATTTGATTTTGTTTGAAAATGTGCTTTGTGTGGTTTTTGAAAGTATTTTGTAAAGAGGCCTTTTTTTAGGCAAACTTTGTAATGATTCTTGTTTGTAAGAATGTATACAAAGTGTTTGATCTTTTGAAAATGTTTTCAAGTTTGAAAGATGTTTTTGAAAGTGATGGTGTTTGTTTTGAAAATAGAAAGGATGTTTTTGTTTTGAATTTGAGCAAGTAACTAAGAACATTCTACCTAATAAAAAGTCTTTCATATTCATTTCCTCTTTCCTTTGACATTGTTATCTTACCATTGATTTGGTAAGTAACCCTATCTTTGCATGTAAAAGGGACGGGCGTGGGTCATCATATAGCCATGATTAGCAATATTGTAAGATATCTTAGCATTTTCTTTAGGGACTAGGATCATTTTGAAAGTCAACATGGATAGCGTCATCGAGGGACTATGATCTTGTATTTTTTTTGTTTTTGCTAAGATACCTCACATGCATAATATGACCATTTTTGTAAGGCAACCAAGTGGATTTACCGTAGGGGGTGTTTGTGTGCAAGTGTATTGATTTACATGCTTGATTTGTCTTAAATAGGGTTTTCTATTTGTTGTTTTTATTCTTGCCATACAAAACCCTAATTACTAGCATTTGTATATAAAGCATTTAAATTGCGAAAAATAAAAATACTAAGCTATTACATGATTTAGGGGAGGGGGTGTACAAATTATAAATGGGGAATTTCAAGAAATTAAATCTAAATAAATTATTACAACCATATTAAATTTGAATAAATGTACAAAAATAAAGATAAAAATGCAAGAATATAAAATGTAAAAAGAAAATGTGATTTTTGTTTGTTTTTTATGAAAAGGGTTTTTTGACCTAATTAAGTAAAATAATTAACTAAGAATAAGAAAATTAATATTTAAGTTAATAAAAGAAATTAAAGGAAACAAATTTTTTTAGGGTTTTTTTGTGAATTTAATTAAACTAGTAAATAAAAATAATTACATAAAAGTCCTAAACTCTAAATTGATTTTAATTTACAAGAAAAAATAATAATTAAAATTTATTATATAAGTATATTAAAAAAAGAAATTAATTAAAGAAAATGTTTTTGTTCTTTTAGTTTTATGAAAAATAAACTAAATAAAAATAAATAATAAAAATATAAATATTTTTGGATTTTTTTATTAATGAAAATAATAATAATAATAATAATAACAATAATAGTAATAATAATAATAATAAAGAAAAATAAAAAATATTAAAGTCAGGGGTTAGAAAGTAAAACAAGGAGTATGAAATAAGCAAAAAAAAGTTAGGCCCAAGGGGTTAAGGCCCAAGCGCCTGACTCAACCAAAAAATGAAGAAAATGTGGGGAAAAAAGCAAAAGGTCACGCTGGGGCTCGAACCCAGGACCTTCCTAATACGCGCGCGCTTGTTGTACCACTGGGGTGGCCTGTTTCATCTGTTCATTATACAACAATCAATAAACTTAAAACAAAACAAGTCCATGTTATAACTTCATCTTCAACCTCCAGCCTGAATATTTGCAACTTGCTCATTTCTCATCCATTTGCAAAAATGTAAACATCAAACTTGTTCCAAATTTCACAACAGTTCCAGAAATATAAATTACTAAAACTATAAATCAAAGATGAGCATGAATTTTGAATGGACCAAATTCTGACCTAATTTTTCCAGGATGTTCAGATTCAAAATTCTAACTACTCAAGCAATATAAATGAAATCTAAATACATGGTTAGTGTTAGGATAATGATATCTACATTTTATCTTCACAAATGAATCAATAATGATGCTTGTAGAGAGAGTTCAAATTTTAAGGAAACTTACCTCAAAACTGGAAATCGTATTCTGAGTTTGGGCACTCCTCAAGGTGTTGTGATGATCAATATAACTTCAGTGACCCTCCAGGATGCTAATGCAATGTTTAGTTTGTACTGGAGATGGCTGAATCGTGCTGGAGAAGTCCAAGTGCAAAGCTCTGTTTTTTAAATTGGAAGATGGTGTTAATGGTGTTACATTCTTGTAACAGGGTGTGGGATGAGTTCTAAATGATGTTCAGAAGCTTTAGGAACCAAAAGGCTTGAAAACGCACGAGGGAGATGTGAATTTCAAGTTTTTGGCCAGGTTATGCAAGAATGGAAGTATGTGTTACAACTATGAGTTCTTGAGAGTTTTTGGGGTTGTGTATGCATGTGTTTTGATGCAAATAACTTGTGCATAAGTAAGGAGAAGGCTTGCATGTTGGAGAGGGTCAGAAGTACAAGATATAGGCTGATTGCTATGTTACTTGATTTTGAAGAAAAGTGAAAGTAAGGTTCCAAGATAAAGTACAAGCATGGGATGAGTGATTGTGAGGCTTGAGACAAACTCCTTTTGAGTTATAGGTCGTGTATGATCAGAAGAAAGCAATTACAAAGCTCAAGAACAAGCTTTGTGCATAAAGCTACTTTTTCAAAATGGCATTGTGCACTTTCTTCCTAAAATGGACATAAAGCATGGAAAATGCATTGAATGCTTGAGTTGAAGCCTCTAACAGTTGTGCCAACATTTAATTATGGAGTGCCAAACAATTTTGAGGCCTGCAAAGCAAAGATTGTGCATCATAGGTTTGAGATTTGAATTCTTGTTCATCACAAAGTGTTTAGTTTCATGAACATGTATTCACAAAATCATAACTTGAAATCTATGCATTTCTAGGAGAAGTTGTGTAAAGAAATGTTGTAGATCTCATGGAGATCTACAAATTTCATGTTGAAAGTTTCTTTTGAATCATCTTGCATCTTGGTGAAAAATTGGCTCAAAGTTGTGAAAAAACATGAAGTTTTCAACACTTAGAAAAATTTCTAAGTTTGAAAACTTTGACTTTTCAAAATGAAATCTTGACTTTTTGATTTCTTGATGAACAAGTTTCATATTTTTACATGTTTTGATGAATTGTGATTTTTGACACTTGATTTTGACCAAAAAGTCAAAGTTTGACTTTTTCATTGTACAGTTGACTTTTGATCAGTTGACTGAAAATCAACTATCAATCAAATGATCTTGAGCAATGTATTGAGTTATGCCACTAGGTAAAAATGATGCAATTGAACTCTTGAGATCATTCCTTAAACCAATCAACCATTTGCTAGGTCAAAAATCAGAAATTGCCCTTTCTCAGTCAAAACCCTAATTTTGACCATTTTGCCCTTTTGATGATCTGATCAAATTTCTTGAAGAATTAGGGTCTAAACTTGATCAAATGACATATATGAGTTCACAATGTTGATATGGTTAAAAAATTATGAAGTTTGTATGTAAATTGACCATAATTGACTTTTTCCCCAATACAGCTGATTTTTAGGTCAACTGCTCAATTGACTGAGCAAAAATGTGATCCAAGGCTTGAAACTTGACATGAGTGATCTTGAGGGTCCATAATGATCCATGAGAGTAATATGAGGCATTGAAAGTTCAATCATCCTTGTGCAATCTCAAACCCTAATTTCAGTCATCAGTGCTTAAGGAGGTGTCTTGAGTTGATAAATCCTTGTGCAGTCTTGAACCCAAGGAGATCTTGTGAGAAAATATTTGATAAATGAGAGGGAAAATTTTGGGGTACAACAGTCAGGTACAACCAAGCAAACATTTTAGTTTATTTCTACAACACTTGCTATCATAGACAGTGACAACTCTCCACGTAGACATAGTCAGAAAATACTACGCATAAAAGAGATCCGCTAGGTTGACACACCTAGGCAAAAATAAGGGCATCCCGGTGAACCAAAAGGTTCGGGAAACAATTAGTGATATATATGCAAAATATTGTACACTCGAAAGTCGAAAATCTGAAAAGACGGCTTGGGAAAAAAGGGTATCCCGTTGGACTGAAAACCTGAAAGGGTGGTCCAAGCAAAAGTTAGGGATTAAAGTGTACGACTATGTCCCGTTATCTCATCATTTTGTCTATCAATAAAATATTTGTCACTCTGATCAACATTGTTGTACCCCAAAATTTTCCCTCTCATTTTACTCAATACATGCTCATTGAAGTCCTCAACTTGCCCAAGGATGCCTAAGGATTGACCAGACAAATCCTCCTCTTAAGACAATGAGCCTCAAACTAGGGTTTCCATTTTCATCAAGATGGGTGAACTCCAAAGGTCTCAAATATTTTCCATGGTGTTAATATGTTATCAAGATCATCCATGTCAAGTTTCATGCCTTGCACAAGAAGTTTTCTCAGTCAACTACTCAAATGCGTGGAAATCAACTATACTAGGTCAAAAGTCAACAGTGGCCCACTGTTTGCCGTGAAAAATGGTAAACAACCGCTGATCTTCCAAAAGGTTACTTGTTTGGTGACTCGCAGGATCGATCAGATTGATCCTAAGACATGGTTGATTTTTGGAGTTTAAAGGCTTTGAAATAAAGAGTTTCGATTAATCCTAATGGTGATTAATGCAAGTAAAGTAAGGACACTTTAAACAAATTGCATGGAGAAAAGCTTGATAAAGTAAATAAAAAGCATTAAAGAGTTGTTAAATAAATGACTTCGACTGAAGTAAATGAGTGAAAGCGATAAATTGCTTGAATGTAAAAGACTTTGATTAAGGTAAATGGTGTTTCACACATACATTCTCAATGATTCTTTCTCTCACGCTGGGTACTTGAATCTAAATGAGTGACTTGTATACAATGATGAACACCCCTAATAACTTCGTGAACACTTAGTATTTATACTAAAAAAAATCCTAAGTAACTGCTGGGCAGTCACACCGCTTCATGATGATACCACATGGCATGCTCACAACCTTCGATGCCTACGTGCACGACACGTTGTGCTTGGTAACTGCTGGGAACCGTCTTCCCTCCAATAATTCAAAATTCAAACCGTTCGATCTTGGGCATCAGGGACCTTGGTCGAGAGGTTTCTCCTTCGACGTCGAAGACAACAAGATTCCAACTTAAAGGAATTTCTCTAAGTATCTTGTCATTCTTTGATGAGCCTTCGACGTGATCCGCTGCTCAAAGCCTTCTTGTGTAGGAAACTCTTCTGACTCATATTTAATGATCTATATGATAATAAAACGTGGGTGTCGAATTTAGGAGCCAACAAATTGCCCCCCAAGAATGTCTTATTTCGACGCTTAGAAGAAAAAGGCATTCTTTGATATTCCACTCGACACCTGTCCTTCACTCTCAGCCACAAATTAGTTTGTGTGCTTTTCGTCTCCTACCAACCATCTGACAAACTCAAAAAGTCATGATTTCACCTTTTCCCAAGACGTCACTTCAGTAAGGCACTTTGCACGCACGATGGCCTTTCATATGTTGTCATCATGACTATTCTCCGAAATCGAGGAAGCACGCTGCAACGTTTCCGTTTTTCAGAATGGTTACAATGCCAAATGCGTGCCACGTGCCCCACTCTTGTCTGTGGCATTAAATGACCTCGAGCCCTGTGATTTTTCAATCACTATAAATAGCACTAAGTGCCTTAGTTGGACTCTTTACGCTTTCTTGCATCCAAACCTTCAATCGAACGAAATTTTCTGCAAACAAACCTTTGCTTCTTCCTCTCCAATCCCAGTAATCTTTATTCTTCATCCACCCTTATCTCAAACCAAAAAATGGCTTCACGCACTCGTGTTCCCAATACCCCAAGAACTAGCATTCCCTCCAAGACTGCTCGACCAAAAATCTTCTCAACCGCTCTGGTAGTTAATTCCATGGGAATGCGAAGGGTTCCTGAACCCATGGGTGATGCTGAACGCGAAACCTATGGCTCTCAACTGCTGATTCCCGTTGGGTATTCCAACCAGGTTTTTTCCATGTCAGGCCCTCTTTCAACATGCATTACTGACCCCACAAAAATTGAGGGTTTCTTCCCCGCGCATGAGGCACTCAAACCCATTGGGTGCTCAAAGAAGGCAAAAGATGATACTGAAGATCCTGTGAAAGAGAAAATAGATCTTCGGTTTTTTAACAGGGGGTTAGGGCTTTTCGATCTAGCCCTAGTCTTACACCAGAATATACCGCTTGGCTCAACAAGATGGAGAAGTGTCAGGCTTCGATTTGGAAAGGCATGGGCATTTATGACCTAGTCATGTTGTCCAAAACTGGTCTAAACTACTGTCCCGACATGCTGGTAGCTTCATTGCTGTTTTGGGACTATACTCACTATACTTTCCACTTGCCTTGTGGAATGGTTACGCCCACTCTCTTCGATGTGGCCACAATTGCTGGCCTTCGACCAATTAGGGACTACTTCGACCCAGAGGAAATGTCTGAAGACCAAATTGGGTTTTCTGCTACCAAACCCACCTACACCACTTACACCAACCATTACCATGACAAATCGACGGCTGTGGTGACTGATGTGGAGCACATCGCGTTTCTAGCCCTATGGCTGTCGCGCTTCGTGTTCTGCACGAAATCCCTGCAGGTGACGAAGAAAATGGTCACCCTCGCTACTCAGCTTCATCACGGCCAAAACATTTGTTTGGCCGAATTAATATTGGAGAACTTGTATGAGTCGATAAGCAATGGAGCAACTCAATTAAAAGTAATCGAAAATAGAGCCAGCCTGCTGCTTGCTGGTCCCTTCTGGCTACTTCAACTCTGGTTGAACGCCACTTTCGAGTCTTTTCTTCCCCAGAAGCCTCAGATAAATGAACAGGCTCCTGAGATAGCTAGAAGGCGCGTCGAAGGCACCAGGCTTGCCTTATTGACTCCTACTGAGGATGGGCTGGAACTACAAAAGACCTTCGCAAACTTCGTTCAGATGTTTGCAGGGAGGAAGGAATTTACCTCGACCATGGCCCCTTTCGCCAATCGAAAGTGTGGTCCAGGATGGTTTCCAGGCCCCATCCTAAATCATCAGAGGATCCTCACTTTGAAGAGCATACAACAATGTGGGAAGCGTTTCTCACTCCAAGGATAATGCCGTTGCGTTTCAAGAGTTCAAAAAATCAGCTGAGCCTGATTACCTACCAGCCGAATCTTGTCTCTCGACAATTTGGAATTATCTAACGCTTCCTTATCCAATTTATCCTCGGGAGAAATCATTGTTGTTCTTTTCTAATGACTACTCTGAAGACGCTGCTACTAGGCATATTAGTAGGTACGTTGGTCGGACCGTACTATCATTGTTCGACTACCAACTCAACTTCCTCTATTCACCAGCTTTTGAAGACTGGTGGAAGATATATTACGTCGAAGAGTTCCTCGACGAGAAGGACTTTGCAGACGAACTCAAGAAGTCCTTCGTCATGGTCCTTGATAAAATAAAGAAATGTAGGTTCCCTCTTCAAATTATATTTGTCTTTCCATTTCGACCTACATCTGTCAATTATAACTTGTGAACATTTTCCTTTCAGTTGTTCGAAAACCTGTGGCTAAGAAGGCCACAGACAACAATCAGGGTGGAGGTCCCTCTGCAAAACCTCCAGTACAGGTAACACATTTTTTTCTTCTCGTTTCCTTCTTTGGTTTTAAAAATTCTGGTTCCCAATGATGTGTTTTAAATCGACTCCATTTGGGATTTTCAGGAACCTGCGCCTAAGAAGCGACCTATATTAACGGTCGAAACTTCGAGTGGCGACGAGGAGGAATCTCCTCCTGTTCCTCTCAAACGGAGAAAGCTGAAAAAGGTTGCTCCTGCTCCTGAACCTCGACCTGTGATGAGAACTAAAGTCAAAGGGAATAAACCCAGGCCACCCCTTGTGATCATCAAAGAGCCCACGGAGGAGGAGCTAAATGTCTTGCTCAGTAATCCTGTTGAGAGCGACAACTCCATCCCTGGGGCTGAGGTTCTTATACATGTAATGCCCCCGACCACTTTTAACTTAAGTGTCGATGATCACCTTCGATTGCGCATCTCTCTAATCAGAATATTTTTCCTTTTCTATTTTTAGGAAACGGCTGGAACTTCAGCGCCAGCTGGGCATCCTGTCGAAGTTTCTGATACCTTCATAAACAGCACAGGGGAACCCACCTACAATCATTCTTCTTTCGTCAGTTCTACTAACAAAGTGAATCAAACTTCAGAGCCGCAGGACTCTGCTGACCATAGCAGACAACGCGAAGAGGAACTGGTGGATGATGAGTTTCTTGCTGAAACAGAGGATGCCCCTGAGAAGCATCACCAGGAGGAAGCTCAAGTGGTCAATGAGACAGAAGAGCAACATGATGAATAGGGTCATGTTGACGCCGATGCTGCTGAAAATGCTCAGCCCCAAGCCACCATTGCCACAGAAAAGGTTACCTCGACAAAGCCCAGGTCTAAAGAGGACTTGGCCCTCTTAAAGCAAAATGATCCAATTGGCTATATGAACGCCATCGTCGAGAGCAGGGAAAATTCATCTGACCCTAGTCATGATGCTTCTACTGCATCAGGGAAGTCTACTTCGACTTCTCCTCTCGATGATGTCTTGAAGAAAGTTAAGGCTCAATTCTTTAAGAGGGATCTAATGAAGGCTTTGGAGGGGGATCCTACTGCCCAGTCTTGTTTGGGGGCTGTCTTGGGTGCAGTCGATTTGCTTGCTGTTTCTCCAGATATTTCCAGCTTCATCTTGGAGTTATACTCCATTATTGACCAAGTCTCTGCGGACTACAATTCTCGAAGGGGGTTCAACAGCCAACTCGAAACGCTGCATGGCAAGAGTTCTTCTGCTTGGACTGAAGTAGCTGAATCGACTTCTCGAATTGCAGAATTGTCGAAATAGAGAACGTCAAAGCAACAGGAAATCGAAGCCATAGATCAGGATAATGCCTCTATACGGGCGCAGATCGAGGAGTTGGAAGCCAGGTTAAACGCTAATACTAAGCGCAAGGAAGAACTTCTTTCGACTGTTTCAGACACAGAGAGCCAAGATGAAGTTGCTCGAGGCCTAGAGTTCGCTGAAAGGGCCCAGGCTCTAGATGACCAGATTGCCAAAATCTCTCAGGCGAATGCCTTATGTAACAAACGACTGGAGCTACAGTGAGCCAAATATCTTCGTCTCAAAGCTTCTGTCCCTTTTTAATTTGCTTTGTACTTCATTGACCATGTACTGTAATTTTTGTAATACAATGTAGCCATTTTGGTTAATCAATGTTATTTTCCATTTTGGCCTTATGGTTAACTTAGTCATTAATTGTTATTTATTTTAATCTCTTGGAGCATAGGTTTATATTTTTTCAAATATTTGCCGTTTACCCTCAAGAGTCTTTTATCTTCGCTTAACTCTTCGACCTCATATGCTCCACCAGAAAAAGTTTGAATAATTCTGAAGGGTCCTTCCCACTTGGGTGACCATTTTCCCTTGCTTCGATCTTTTCGATCCATGGGGAGAATTACCTTCCAAACTAATTCTCCAGGCGAGAATGCCTTAGGTTTTACTTTCTTATTATAAGAGTCTTCCACTCTTTTCTTCTGAATTCTCAGTAGGTCGAGAGCTCGTAGTCTTTCTTCATCTAAATCTACCAATTCGTCTAACATCATATCCCAATAAACCTCATAGGGAATATCTTGATGTCTCTGAACCCTTGTTGATTGAAGACAAATTTCTGCTGGAAGTACTGCGTCATGACCGTAAGTTAGCCGATAAGGTGTTGTACCTGTGGCTTCCTTTGGGGACGTTCGACAGGCCCACAAGATCTGGTCTAACATTTTATGCCAATTTTTTGGCTTCTTTCCTACATGCTTTTTTATCAGGCCAATCACTATTTTATTCGCCGCTTCGACTTGACCATTTTCCTGTGCGTAATAAGGTGTCGATGTTAGGAGTCTAAAGCCTGTTTCGGTCGCGAATTCCTGCATCTTTCGACCAGTGAACACTGACCCTTGATCAGTTGTTATAGTCTCAGGGATTCCAAATCTGTAGATAATGTTCTTTTGAATAAATTCAATGACATTTTCTTGGTCTGCATTGACTAAAGGGATAGCTTCGATCCATTTAGTGAAATAATCGATGCCTACCAGTATATATTTCTGGTTCTTCGATGATGCTGGTCGAATCTCTCCAATAAGATCCAACGCCCATCCTCTAAAAAGCCAAGGTTTCACTATTGAGTGAAGCTCACTTGCTGGTACATGTTGGATACCAGTATGGACTTGGCGTTCCTGGAAACCCTTCGCGAACTCGACACAATCTTTCAAGATAGTAGGCCAATATAGTCCTTTTCGAAACAACAACCATTTCATCTTATGACCTACTTGGTGAGCTCCGCATGCTCCAGCATGCGTAGTCAAAAGGGCTATGTATGCTTCGGTTTCGCTCAAGCATTTTAATAATACCCCTTCAGGCGTCTTTTTGAACAACTCATTCCCCATGACTACGTAACTCAACGCCCTATATTTTATTTTTCGTTCTGTCAAAGCTGCTGGATTTTGTAGGTAATCTACAATGGGTTTCCTCCAATCTTGCTCCGATAAATTGTCTATGAACGAAATTTCAAAATTCCTTTGATCAGCATATCCTAGTCTGGTCGATTCCAAATCAGTTGGAGACAAGCTGGTTGCTTTTATTTTTTCTCGAACTTTGATCGCTCTTTGTAATCTCGTTTTTAAAATCCTATACCCAGATGCAATTTATGCCAAATCAGTGGCTACTTGGTTTTCCAATCTAGGTATGTGTCGAATATTAACCACTTCGAATTTTTTCAATAAACGATTTGCTATCACAAAGTACATAATGAGATTTTCTCTTATACATTTGTACTCTTTTGTGACTTGCTTAATGACTAACTCTAAGTCTCCCATTATTTCGACTCGAGTTGCCCCCAATTCCAACAATATTTCAAGGCCAGTAATTAGAGCTTCGTATTCAGCCTCATTTTTCGAACAAGTACCTTCTATCTTGTACTTGAATGTTGTTGGAATTTTTTCTGGAGAAATGATTAAGACCCCTACTCCCGTTCCATCTTTATGGCTGGAACCATCGAAGTAAAATTTCCAGGGTTCTATCTCCAAGTAATTTATATTTTCAACCTGAATTGAGTGGTCGACTATAAAGTCTGCTACCACTTGTCCTTTTACTTCCTTAAGAGGCATAAAGGTCAACGAATACTCAGTTAATGCTAGCGCCCACTTGCCGATTCGACTGTGCAAGATAGGTTTCGACAACATGTATTTGAAAACATCAAAATGGGACGAAACATACACATCAACTGGTTTTATATATTGTTTGAGCTTTGTACAAGAGAAATAAAGACATAGACATAATTTTTCAACTTCGCTATATCTAGTTTCTGCATCGTTCAAAACTCTGCTAAGGTAGTAAATGGGTCTTTCGACTCAATTTTCATCTTCTTGGGCTAACATGCTTCCCAAAGTTTTGTCGGATGCAACTATGTACAACCTCATACTCCTATTGCTACAAGGAGGCACCAAAATAGGTGGCTTGGTGAGGTACCCTTTGATCTTGTCGAAGGCATCTTGTTGCTTTTGCCCCCACTCGAATCCTTCCTTATTCAATCGAAGTAAGGGTGAGAAGGCTTGCGCTTTTCCACTTAGGTTAGATATAAATCTCCTCAAGAAGTTTATCTTGCCCAACAAAGATTGCAGTTCCTTCTTGTTCGTTGGCGCTTTCGCTTCCAAGATTGCCTTCGTCTTGTTCTGGTTGATTTCGATTCCTTTCTTGTGGACGACGAAGCCCAAGAAATCTCCAGCTTTCACACAGAATGCGCACTTCAAAGGGTTCATTTTCATACCATGCTTTCTCATTCTTTCAAATAATTGTCGAAGGTGGTCTATATGGTTCTTCCTGGAAACAGATTTTACAACAATATCGTCAATATATACTTGCATGAAAGTGTTAATAAAATCATGGAAGATAGAGTTCATTGCTCGCTGATATGTTGCCCCAGCGTTCTTTAGGCCAAAAGGCATTACTACCCATTCGTAAGTGCCTAAAGCCCCAGGGCATCGAAAAGCTGTCTTCGACACATCTTCTTCAGCAATGAAAATTTGATTGTATCCTGAGTACCCGTCGAGCATGCTCAGGTACTCGTGGCCAGTGGCAGAGTCGACAAGCATTTCCGCCACAGGCATAGGATATTCATCTTTTGGTGTTGCAGCATTCAAATCTCTGAAATCTATGCACACCCTCAATGTACCATTTTTCTTAATCACTGGCATAATGTTTGCAATCCATTCGATGTACCTCGTAGTTCGTATGAATTTGCACTTCAGCAGTCTTTCGACTTCCGTTTTGATCTTCGACAGTATTTCTGGAGCGAAGCGTCTTGGAGTCTGTTTGATAGGCTTTTTCCCAGGTTTGATTGGCAACTGAAGTTCTACCAATCCTCTGTCGAGTCCAGGCATTTCGTCGTAATCCCATGCAAAGCAGTCCTTGAACTCCTTCAGTAATTGGATCACTTCAACCCTGAGCTCCGGGTCTATTCTGGCGCTGATGTAAGTGGGTCTTTTATCTAACCCTTCGCCTAAATCGATTTCTTCTAAAGGATCCTGTGCTAACATTCTGGTGTTGTTCGCCAGGGGGTCCTTTTCGAAACCCAGAGGCTCATCGTCGTAGATGGCGTCGAGCCTCTGTTCCTGCATTCCCTCTGTCATGATATCGGGAGGTTCTGGGTCGAAATATTTTCCAGGACCTATATCTGGTGGCTCCTGGTCATTGGCCTCGGTGGCCATATATTTTACTTCGGCTTCAAGAGCCGCTATCATTCTTGTTTCGGCTACGTAAGCCGAAATTCGTTGTAACACTTATGACTCAGTCATTATCACTGAATTCGCTTCCCCAACCAGTTGGCTGGATGTCAGTCAGCCCACTGAAATCAATGTGGGACAAGTCTTCTTTATCCCATTGAAACCCATGATCAGGATGCATGTACAAGGAACAAAAAGCATTTGGCGCTGGCGCCATGTCGAAGTCAGGTGCTGGACATGGCCCAATGTGAGCCAAATTTTTGTCGAAGTCAGCTCTCCCTAGGTGATTAACTTTGCCTAAGTAGTAGCTCTGATATGCTTCTATATTCTCAACAATCCCATCAGGACGCCATAATATCAACCTTTGGTGCATCGATGATGGTACTGCTCCAACACCATGTATCCATTCTCGGCCTAACAATAGGTTGTAATTTGGTTTCGTCGATATGACCATGAACATGGTTGGTCGAAGGATGGATCCCACTTTGAGGTCTAGTTGAATCACACCCATGGTGGTCCCTATTCCACCTTCGTAGTTCGATAGGACCATATTATGAGGCTTAATATCTTCATCATTCTTGCCTACTTTTCTTAGCATGAAGTGGGGGATTATGTTGATAGTCGCCCCACAGTCCACCAAGATCTTGTTTACAGTGGCCTCTTCGAACTTTGCCCTTATGAATAAAGGCTTGAGGTGATTCTTCATCGCCTCAGTTGGTGGTTCGAAGAAACCATTTTGCTCTTCAGTGCAGCCATTACCCATGACAAAGTAGCATACTGGCCTATGCTTGGCCATCTCTTGTTCGATTTCCCAGTCGTTTGATTCGACTTCCATTTGGCGGTCGAATTCTCTTGGCAAGACCAAAACTATATTTACCATGATGTCTAATGTGTCGTCGGACTCGAAACTACCTTCGTCACCAGCTTCGTCTTGATCAGGCCATACTAATTTACTGGTTACTGGTTCCCTCTCCAAAGGCTTTCTTTGCTTTCGCTGGGGGACATTTGAACTCAACTCTGGTTTTGGTTCTTTGACAGCCTCTCTCTCAGCCTTGCGCTGCCTTTAGTACCTTCTCCACTGGGATCGAGAAATTGGGTTCTTTCCCTTGTAGTTACTCGATACTTGAGCAACTTTGGTGTCATTTACATGAGGTTATTTCTTGAATATTGTTGTACCCCAAAATTTTCCCTCCCATTTTCTTCAAGAAATTGCCAAGTCAAGCTTCAAAATTCCTCAAGGGTTGCATAGTGCAAAGGTCTCCCATACAGTCAAAACTAGGGTTTGTGTTCTGATCAAGAAAATGAAGTTTTCAAAGGTCCAATCAAGTCTCATATGCCTACAAATATGGTCAAGTATCCTCATATCAAGTTTCAAGGCATTCAGCACAAAATTGCACAGTCAAAAACCCTAATTGCACTACAGTCAACTGTAGGGGCAAAATGGTCATTTGACAGTCAAAAGTTCAAATTTTTGGTCAACATATCATTTTGAAGCCACAAACATCATTTGATCAATTCTTGATCATGATTCTCAAAATTTGGCTCAGAATTCATCAAAATGCAAAAGTTTCCTTATTTGGACAGCTGAAAAAGTCAACTGAAATTGACCAGGGCATAACTTTCACATGGATTATCAGAAAAATTCCATCCAAAGCTCATTTTGAAGAGAAAGACATTTCCTACAACTCATCTTCATACTTCAATTCCAAGAAATGCTCTCACAAAAAGTTATCAATTTCAACATTATAGGTCATTTTCAAAAGTCAACAAAAAGGGACTTTAAGTCAAAGGCCATAACTTGAGATTGGTAAATCAAAATGACATGGGACCAAAGGCATTGGTTAGAGGACTCAAAGACCTTTCCAAAATGTCCAAGAACATGAGAAAAGCTTAAAAATTGAGCAAGTTATGCCTTGTGGAAGTTGGGAAAGTTTTGGATATTTTGAAAAGTCAACATTGATTCAAATGACCTAAAATTGCTAATGGGCCCATTTTTCTTCCACAATTCATCATTCCAAGCATGTGCACGACCACTTGGCCCAAAGGGAAGTATTTTCTCATTTTTTATTTATTTATTTGAATTTTTATTTATAATAATTCACTTAAATCAATTAAATATGTGAAAAATATTTAACTTAACCTAACCAATCTTTTTATACATGTTTTACTCTCAATATTTCGTGCCTAACTAAATAAGGAAAGATTTGGGTTGATTGATCATGATTGAGAACAAAGAACACATGGAAAAGATTGAATAAGATCCTTAAAAATCAAATTTTCAAAAACCATCATTGCATTGGATTTGTTCTACTTTTCTTGACCTAATGGACTCACTACATAAGCCTAAAGGAAACCCTAATGTTCATACACGCACAGCTGCTCTAGAAAACCATTAACAAACTTGAAAAATTGTCAAAAAAACTCAATTCTGAAAACAGCCTTCCAGGACGATTCAGGTCTCAATTCTTGTTCCATTAGCTTCCTCAAAGGTCATTGGACATATTCCAATCAAAAACAACAATCAAAACGCAAGGAATTGGTATACAGCATTCCAAATATGTCATGAAAAACTCATAATCGTATTCTCAAATTTAGGCATTTTCATAACATTTTATTCATGGATTCTTATTCCTCATTTGATTCTGAAGCTAACCAATGCATTTAATTGTCTTTTTATTTGCTATACGCGATTATGCCATGTTTGAGTTTTAGGGTTTGCAGAGTTTGAAATTGGGGATTTTGAAACGAGGAAAAATTGGAACCTTTGGCCACTACCATTAGAATCATCATGACTGGACGAAGAAGATGCCATGCTCGCGCCTAATTTATGAACACTATAGGCCTAATCGCTATTTTCCAATAGCATGCCTAAGAGAACATGAAAAAAACCGTGGCTTAATGTTTTACGTTTCAGGGATAGTGAAGAAGACGATGTGTTGGCAAGCGGTGATAGGTGGATTCAAAAATTCGCGCGCGTTAGTGGACCCTGGTCATTATTTCTTTTATAATGTTTATTTGCTATTATATATTAAATGTATTTGGGATGGCTCAGTGGTAGGTATACACGCTTGCAATGTCCATGACCTGGGTTCGAGCCCCAGGTCTTCATGCTTTCAAATATCATTTTTCCATTAATATTCATATGCAGCGCTTGTGTTGAGGATCATGATACACCTCTTAATCCAGCCGTCCACGCGTCTAAGGGACTCAAACCAAAGGCACAGAATTGAGGCATACAATGCACATGAGTCAACGCCTCTTCACGTGAGTGAAAAAGTCCATAAAGCCAGGAATGGAATTGGGCTTAAACTGCTTTGGCCATACCTCCTGTTTGGGGACTACCACCCCCCTGGTTTGCAATTCTCTATATTTTTCCTTATATTTTATTTTCAATGATTATTTTATTTTCTTTATTGTTTTGATTTAATTAATTATTTCTACAAAAATATAAAAAATGCATAAAAATCAGAAAAGACAAAAAATATAATAAATATTTTATTCTAATTTTTCTTGTAAATAAATGCATGTAAATTAATTAGTTTAAATTAGGGTTTTAATTTTAATTCCTTTCCTAACAAGAATCTAAAAAAATATAGAACTAGGTTTAATTAATGTTTTATTCCTTTTTAATTTTTCTTTTTTACAATAATATTATTTATTTTATTTATTTTCATAATTAAATTTGTATATAAAAATTAGGTTTAATTTAGGTTAAAAACTTCAACATTTTTCTTAATAAATTAAAAATAATTAGAATTAGGTTTAGCATTTTATTTTAATTTTAATTAATTCCTTTTCTCTATTAAATCCTAAAACACTAAAAAACACCAAAAACAAGTCCTTTCTTTCTTTTAATATTAATTAATTTCATCATGTAATTTAATTTTGCAAAAGGGTCCAACGCCCTCGTTTCGTTTAATTCTCGTTAATTCGCGTATTTATTTTATTGCATTATAATACTTATGTATCTCTCCCGAAGCCTTGTAAATACTTCTCGCACTTTTAATTCTCTTAATTTCTTTATTTTTCTGTCAAATCGGGTCCTGGTTAATTTTGGCGATGTGGACCCGCGCCATTTGTAATAGCTTAGAATTTACTTTTCCCGCAAATATCTTAACTGTTAAACAAAGCATGCAAGAATGAATGATAAAATAAAAACAAGCGTAGAACACCAATAACATGACAAGATAAATGCAAATGAAAACGACACACGAATCGCACACACCACCCCTAGGGTACGCCTCACTGTTGCCTTGCCTCGAAAGGTGATCGTCGAGTAGAGGATGTCTTAGTAAGTCCTCATGATCCGGGAACCTGGCATGAGGGTAGCTTCTAAGGTGTCTTCCCATTGCTCTGGTGATCACCATGTCCCGAACCTCGAATTGACCCGAACACCTCCAACGGTGGTGCTACCTACCTCCCAATGGTGGGATGGCACTACTTTAAAGGACATTTACACAGACGAATTCCTTAGGGTAGGTAGACGACTCTAGATACTTGCTCTAAATTTCAAAACAAAAATCAAAAAATACTTTTCACACCGACACCTTTTCAAAAAGCTTTCGAAAGCAACTTTTAAAACACTCTTGAGGACTGATACAAGAGTCGAACTGAAATTTTCAAAGAAACTTTTTAAAACCCACATTGAAAAGCAAACAAACCATTTTGAAAACACAATGAGCAAGTATCTAAGAGCCCATGGATAACCATGGATAGAAAGGGTGCTAACACCTTCCCTTTCTATAATCTACCTCCCGAACCGAGAGCAATCTCTTTAAGGAATTTTTCTGTGCTTTTGTCCTTTCCATTTGGAGAAAATAAAAGACAGTGGCGACTCTTGCTTCCGCGACATTTCGCGAACCAGCGTTAAACAGTCAGTTCCAGATCCACCGATCACAGAACTGGCGACTCTGCTGGGGAAATCTTTAAAGTGAGGTGTACCTTAGGACTAAGATCACTGTGTTTTCAATTGCTTTGATTTGTTTGCTTTAAATTGTGGGAATGTCTTGGGAGTTCTATAGATCCTAACCCGGATCTGGGGGTACCTTCTTAGAAAGTAGCAACAAGGCTGTGAGGGAACTGTGCGGGGTATACCGACATGGTTGAAGCAGTCTGCTACGTTGATGTGGCACTTTGGTGTGTACCGGTAACCCTTGAGTCAATCAAGGAGAGTACGGGGCCTCCATGTGGTGTCATGAAGCATCAACAGACCTTAGGAACCTTAATTGAACCATCTTGGCCTCTTTAGGGTAGTGAGATGACTACTTTGGTGTACTCCGAAGTCGGTTGATACTCGATACTACACTCAATTGAGGGTTGTTTTCTTGGGATATTTTGATCGCCAGTCAGTGGCTAAATCGAAATGATGAACAATGAAAGCAATCCAATGATATTGAGATCCTTAGAACCCGGTTACTTTGATAGGACAGGTATGAACCAACAAACTGAAAGAGGGTAATACCTAGACCTCATGCTGGCCTAAACTCTAAGGGTTTCTCTTGTGTGACTTGTGTGCCTTTGTACTTGCCTACTTGCATGCTTGTTAGCTGACACATGAACTACTTGTGGGTTTTGTTTATAGTCCTTAATTAGGACTCATAACAAGGTTTACCGAGTTTCTTGCAGGTTTTGTTTTAGTCCTTAATTGGGACTCATGACAGTTTTTACTTGAGCTTCTTGCAGGTTTTGTTTATAGTCCTTAATCGGGACTCATAACAAGAGTGTACTAAGTTTCTTACAGGTTTTGGTTTGCAGTCCTTAATTGGGACTCATAACAGGGCTACTCACATTACCCCATGCATTCCATAACATCATACCATTGCATACATCCTAACCCATTTCAAGGACCTCAAGGGCTTGTGATGCAGGTCATGATAAATCAAACATCTAGCAAGGGGCAAAGAGGATTTATTTTCCTCTAGCCAAGGTTGTCAGGGGCTATGACCCACTGGACATGGTGAGCTTTTGACCCTTGAAGGAAGACTCTCAACAACATGCAATTCCTTCAATCAGGCTACGGATTCAAATTCTAACAATCTTTTTGTTTACCCTGCGAGGTCCTTGAAAACATTGCATACATATCATACGTATCATTGCATTACAGGTACCCTCTTGACAGGTCACTCACCATCTTCGCTGTTTATTTCAGCAATGGCTTTCCAACCAGACAACCAAGATCTCCGTACTCAGAACGCCCAACTGCGAGAAATGTTCTTGAACCTATCCCAGGGGCAAGAAGAAATAAAGACTCTCCTCACCAGGAACTTGACCTTAGGGAATGCAGGGGGCATCAGGAACGATCAGCTGGAAGGGCTACAAATTGAGTTGACAACCATGAAGATCCAAATGATGGGGCAGTTGGTGGGCCAAATGACTCCCATTCAGGACTTAGCTCAAAAACAAGAAGAGCTCCGGGTCCTCGTCACCAAGCTGCTTCAAAATAATCCAGTAGGGCAAACAGCCAAGGTTGAAGCTCCAGTCATCATTCAACCACATGCGGGGCAAGAAGACAAAGGAAAATCTCCTCAGCTTGCTTCAGGGTCACGAGCCCAGCCTCAACGGGGTAGTCAACGTAAACGAAATGCGCCCGGAAGACATTTCTCGGAGACTGATATACCCTCATCCTTTATACTGAAGCGCTTGCTGGAGGTCAATCTGATCACTCTAAAGGACCCTCCCAAGAATCCCAACAGGACACCTTCGAGGTATAACCCCGACACCCACTGTGCTTATCATTCAGACAGCCCGGGGCATGCTACAGACGACTGTTGGACCTTGAAGAACAAAATCCAGGATTTGATTGACGAAGGGGTGATAGAGTTCATGCCGGATGGCGAGATGAAAATCTTCCGCTGAGAATTCTCCATCTGAGATGGCTATCTCAAACTAGAAATTTTTGTTCATTAAGATTTTTCAAGTTGTAATTCCCTTTTGATTGTTCAAACATTTGTTCATTGTTAAACATTATTATTTCATTAATGCATCGCATACGTCTGTTTTGAAGCAATATATTTGTATTCACTATATGCAAATTATTTTCATATTTTTTTTCTGATGATCAATTCTCGGTTAATAATCCTAAGCCTCTTGAGGGAGGATGACGAAAACAATACCACAATCTACAGTATGCTTTTGAACAGACCCCGCTGATGAGGTACAGGCATTATTTCAATCCCTAAACACTGGAGTTATAAGGATGATAATCCCTCGTCAACCCCTTTGAGCCAAACAAGTAGGAGTTTTTCTTTTCAAAATTTAAAACCCTTTATCATAACCTGGGGCAGGGTAGTTCTCTCAGTTGATCCAAGTACATAACGAATGGCACCAAAGAGGTCCTTACAAAACGAAGACAGTGATGATTCCGAATAATCATAAGGATAGGCAGTCACTATATCTCAAAAATAAAAACCCATTAAGTCAAAACCCATGAAGGAGACTTACAAAACTGGGGCATCCCGCTGACTGTAATTCCAAAAAAGGAAACAGTTCAGGCAAAAAAGAAAGGGATAACAAAAATCAGAAAAAAGAGGTTCTACAAACCCTCAACAAAAAAGGAGTGACTGCCTATTCAAAATAAGTTATCAACATCTGAATCATCACCGGAAAATCAGAGCAAAGACTCAAACAAGGTCTAACGTATGATCAACTGAGTTTAGGATTGAAGAACATCACGAAGAACGGGTGGGTACAAATAATTTGAGCCTTTATCCTTTGTTTCTTAAACCGTGAACCAGGCCACGTTATAACCCTTAAAAGTCCTAGCTGAAGCATGGGTTAGTTCGAAAGCATACTGTTACGAAAGGTATCCTGACTCCTTAAGGCCTATGGTAAATACGGAGTTGACATCACGTTTTACAAACATCTAATTGTTTTATGAAAAAAGGAATGCATTGCTAAAAACCTTCAAGACAGACATAGGCTTTGCATTTTTGACATAACTTTGTTTACATATGACCTTTTTGTTTGAACAGCAGGGAAATTCGCACGACGAATGCCTAGTGAACAAAAGCACTTCCAATCAAGGGGCACAACATGATCATGGTCCAATCATCTGGGGCAGTCCAATCAAGATTCAGGGAATCTCTCAAGGCCAAATAGCCTGGGGAAAATCTCTGCTTGAATCACTTGGGGCACTGCAGCAATGAATCTTGCCTGATCAAACATCTTCTGGTAGCATGGCGAAACACTTCTAACAGGGGCAACTCCCTACATCCTGAGAGTGCGGACATAGTCGGAAAAATACTACGCATCATCAAAGACCCGCTAGGTTGACACACCTAGGCAAAAATAAAGGCTTCCCGGCGAACCAAAAGGGTTCGGGCAAAATGAAGGGATGAAATAATAAAAAAAATCTGTACACCCGGCAAGTCGAAAACCTGAAAAGGCGGCTTGGGCAAAAATGGGTATCCCGGCGGACTGAAAACCCGAAAGGGCGGCCCAGGCAAAAGCTAGGGATCAAAGCGTACGACTATGTCCTGTCGTCTTATCATCTGCCTACCAGAAGAAGGTTTGTCCATCAACAACTATCAGCACCTCACAGGTCTTCCTCTCATACCTCAGAAACAGGGGCAATAAAGAGTGGTCTAAGCAATCTGATTGTTTCTGTCCTCCAAGATACCAAGGTAGGTTCAGCTAAAGAATATGACCAGTACATGTTAATTCCCCAGAGAGTGATTCAGCAAAACAGTGCATTCTTCTCCAGGCAGAGTTATCAAGTCTCAAGGAAATTGGGTATCCGCCAGCAGATCCCAACATTCCCCAGCAGTATGTATATCCATAATAAGCATCCCCGGCAGTCTTGGTCTAAAGATTGTTCCCCGGCGGCATACCAGCATTCAAAGGAATCACTTCCCCAGCATATCAAAACTTCCCCAAGAGAGTCCAATTCAGTTCCCCAGGAAATTTGGAATTCATATCCCCAAGCAGCAAGCTTATCCCCAGTAGATTCTGGAAGCTTATCTCTCGCAGAGCACGAACGCGTCGTCCGGCTTTATTCAAAGAGTTATTTCCTTAACAGGATATAACTGGGTTATCCTCAGCCAAAAGCCACGGAAAGAGCGTCCTCGACGAAGGCTTCTTACCCCAGCGAAGTCCATCAACACTTTCAACAACAAGGGTATCCCCAGCAAATCATTATCAACACTCAGCAAGGCATCCCTCTTCCCACAGAGTATTGCTTCCCAGCATGGTCGCTAGAGTATTTTTCTCTCCGCAGATTCTTCCATTTACCAAGTCTATTCCTCAACGGAGTCATCTTCTCCTACTGGTGTTCTTGCAACTATCATCCCCAGCGGAAGCAAAATCTATTCGTCAACATCAGCCCAGGATATGACTTCCCGGCACCCGTCAAGGATTTAATTTCCTAGACGAAAACATACATTCATAAAAACATCACATATATCATTATAGCATGCATAGACGCATCACACCTTACAAGTCTCATTTATGTCGAGAACATCATTGCTTGATCCATATCATGCATTGCATATGACTGACCTTTACCTTTCAGGAAAGATGCAGTTGAAATTCTCAATCATATTTCAAGACCTAGACCGGTTCAGTTAATCGACTTCGAAGATCTCTTATCCAGTCCAAGGCCTTCTCTAGTCCAGCTAAATCGACCCCAAACAGATTGTTCTGATGAAGACTCAGTAGAAGTTATCCTAGGTTATAATTTCAGATGGTTCCCTCTCCGACGGTGAGTGAGGTGACAATTCCTTTTCAGATGTTTCCCTCTCTGACGGTGAGTGAGGTGATAGTCTCCTATGGTTCCCTCTCCGACGATGAGTAAGGTGGTAAGTCCTTTTCAGATGTTTCCCTCTCCGACGGTGAGTGAGGTGATAATCTCCTATGGTTCCCTCTCCGACGGTGAGTGAGGTAGTAATCCCTTTTCAGATGTTTCCCTCTCCGACGGTGAGTGAGGTGATAGTCTCCTATGGTTCCCTCTCCGGCGGTGAGTGAGGTGGTAAGTCATTTTCAGATGTTTCCCTCTCCGACGGTGAGTGGGGTGATAATCTCCTATGGTTCCCTCTCCGACGGTGAGTGAGGTGGTAATCCCTTTTCAGATGTTTCCCTCTCCGACGGTGAGTGAGGTGATAATCTCCTATGGTTCCCTCTCCGACGGTGAGTGAGGTGGTAAGTCCTTTTCAGATGTTTCCCTCTCCGACGGTGAGTGAGGTGATAATCTCCTATGGTTCCCTCTCCGACGGTGAGTGAGGTGGTAAGTCCTTTTCAGATGTTTCCCTCTCCGACGGTGAGTGAGGCGATAATATCCTATGGTTCCCTCTCTGACGGTGAGTGAGGTGGTAAGTCCTTTTCAGATGTTTCCCTCTCCGACGGTGAGTGAGGTGATAGTCTCCTATGGTTCCCTCTCCGACGGTGAGTGAGGTGGTAAGTCCTTTTCAGATGTTTCCCTCTCCGACGGTGAGTGAGGTGATAGTCTCCTATGGTTCCCTCTCCGACGGTGAGTGAGGTGGTAAGTCCTTTTCAGATGTTTCCCTCTCCGACGGTGAGTGAGGTGATAATCTCCTATGGTTCCCTCTCCGACGGTGAGTGAGGTGGTAAGTCCTTTTCAGATGTTTCCCTCTCCGACGGTGAGTGAGGTGACAGTCTCCTATGGTTCCCTCTCCAACGGTGAGTGAGGTGGTAAGTCCTTTTCAGATGTTTCCCTCTCCGACGGTGAGTGAGGTGATAGTCTCCTATAGTTCCCTCTCCGACGGTGAGTGAGGTGGTAAGTCCTTTTCAGATGTTTCCCTCTCCGACGGTGAGTGAGGTGATAGTCTCCTATGGTTCCCTCTCCGACGGTGAGTGAGGTGGTAAGTCCTTTTCAGATGTTTCCCTCTCCGACGGTGAGTGAGGTGATAATTCCTTTCAGATTATAATTGTCTATGGTTCTCTTCCCGATACCGCGAAGACGGTAATTCCCACTAAGATTATCTCAACGAGCGTTGTTGAAGTTAAAGTCACCCCTGGTTCATTCATCATCTTTTGAAGCTCCAGACCCAGCTCCTGTAACCAGTCAGGACATGTCTATACCAAGCATCTAAAAGATCAGCTCCTGCAACGTGTCAGGTACTCATTTTCTGTTTTGCAGGTACGCAAGCTCTCGCTAAGGAATCTCTTACGCGATCGACATCCAGATGGCATCTATAAGCCCATCATCCTATTTATCAAACTCTAAATGGCATCTATAAGCCCATTTCCATCATCACTGCTACTATGTGAGCGCAAATTTCGGGGCACTCTAGTGTTCAATCATCTTCTACCTTCGGATTACGAAAGGCACGTCAGCCAATCTGCATCCTCAGGTCTAAGAAGATTGAACAGGGGCAACTGTTGTACCCCAAAATTTGCCCTCCCATATTCTTCAAGAAATTGCCAAGTCAAGCTTCAAAATTCCTCAAGGGTTGCACAGTGCAAAGGTCTCCCATACAGTCAAAACTAGGGTTTGTGTTCTGATCAAGAAAATGAAGTTTTCAAAGGTCCAATCAAGTCTCATATGCCTACAAATATGGTCAAGTATCCTCATATCAAGTTTCAAGGCATTCAGCACAAAATTGCACAGTCAAAAACCCTAATTGCACTACAGTCAACTGTAGGGGCAAAATGGTCATTTGACAGTCAAAAGTTCAAATTTTTGGTCAACATATCATTTTGAAGCCACAAACATCATTTGATCAATGCTTGATCATGATTCTCAAAATTTGGCTCAGAATTCATCAAAATGCAAAAGTTTCCTTATTTGGACAGCTGAAAAAGTCAACTGAAATTGACCAGGGCATAACTTTCACATGGATTATCAGAAAAATTCCATCCAAAGCTCATTTTGAATAGAAAGACATTTCCTACAACTCATCTTCATACTTCAAGTCCAAGAAATGCTCTCACAAAAAGTTATCAATTTCAACATTATAGGTCATTTTCAAAAGTCAACAAAAGGGACTTTAAGTCAAAGGCCATAACTTGAGATTGGTAAATCAAAATGACATGGGACCAAAGGCATTGGTTATAGGACTCAAAGACCTTTCCAAAATGTCCAAGAACATGAGAAAAGCTTAAAAATTGAGCAAGTTATGCCTTGTGGAAGTTGGGAAATTTTTGGATATTTTGAAAAGTCAACATTGATTCAAATGACCTAAAATTGCTAATGGGCCCATTTTTCTTCCACAATTCATCATTCCAAGCATGTGCACGACCACTTGGCCCAAAGGGAAGTATTTTCTCATTTTTTATTTATTTATTTGAATTTTTATTTATAATAATTCACTTAAATCAATTAAATATGTGAAAAATATTTAACTTAACCTAACCAATCTTTTTATACATGTTTTACTCTCAATATTTCGTGCCTAACTAAATAAGGAAAGATTTGGGTTGATTGATCATGATTGAGAACAAAGAACACATGGAAAAGATTGAATAAGATCCTTAAAAATCAAATTTTCAAAAACCATCATTGCATTGGATTTGTTCTACTTTTCTTGACCTAATGGACTCACTACATAAGCCTAAAGGAAACCCTAATGTTCATACACGCACAGCTGCTCTAGAAAACCATTAACAAACTTGAAAAATTGTCAAAAAAACTCAATTCTGAAAACAGCCTTCCAGGACGATTCAGGTCTCAATTCTTGTTCCATTAGCTTCCTCAAAGGTCATTGGACATATTCCAATCAAAAACAACAATCAAAACGCAAGGAATTGGTATACAGCATTCCAAATATGTCATGAAAAACTCATAATCGTATTCTCAAATTTAGGCATTTTCATAACATTTTATTCATGGATTCTTATTCCTCATTTGATTCTGAAGCTAACCAATGCATTTAATTGTCTTTTTATTTGCTATACGCGATTATGCCATGTTTGAGTTTTATGGTTTGCAGAGTTTGAAATTGGGGATTTTGAAACGAGGAAAAATTGGAACCTTTGGCCACTACCATTAGAATCATCATGACTGGACGAAGAAGATGCCATGCTCGCGCCTAATTTATGAACACTATAGGCCTAATCGCTATTTTCCAATAGCATGCCTAAGAGAACATGAAAAAAACCGTGGCTTAATGTTTTACGTTTCAGGGATAGTGAAGAAGACGATGTGTTGGCAAGCGGTGATAGGTGGATTCAAAAATTCGCGCGCGTTAGTGGACCCTGGTCATTATTTATTTTATAATGTTTATTTGCTATTATATATTATATGTATTTGGGATGGCTCAGTGGTAGGTATACACGCTTGCAATGTCCATGACCTGGGTTCGAGCCCCAGGTCTTCATGCTTTCAAATATCATTTTTCCATTAATATTCATATGCAGCGCTTGTGTTGAGGATCATGATACACCTCTTAATCCAGCCGTCCACGCGTCTAAGGGACTCAAACCAAAGGCACAGAATTGAGGCATACAATGCACATGAGTCAACGCCTCTTCACGTGAGTGAAAAAGTCCATAAAGCCAGGAATGGAATTGGGCTTAAACTGCTTTGGCCATACCTCCTGTTTGGGGACTACCACCCCCCCTGGTTTGCAATTCTCTATATTTTTCCTTATATTTTATTTTCAATGATTATTTTATTTTCTTTATTGTTTTGATTTAATTAATTATTTCTACAAAAATATAAAAAATGCATAAAAATCAGAAAAGACAAAAAATATAATAAATATTTTATTCTAATTTTTCTTGTAAATAAATGCATGTAAATTAATTAGTTTAAATTAGGGTTTTAATTTTAATTCCTTTCCTAACAAGAATCTACAAAAATATAGAACTAGGTTTAATTAATGTTTTATTCCTTTTTAATTTTTCTTTTTTACAATAATATTATTTATTTTATTTATTTTCATAATTAAATTTGTATATAAAAATTAGGTTTAATTTAGGTTAAAAACTTCAACATTTTTCTTAATAAATTAAAAATAATTAGAATTAGGTTTAGCATTTTATTTTAATTTTAATTAATTCCTTTTCTCTATTAAATCCTAAAACACTAAAAAACACCAAAAACAAGTCCTTTCTTTCTTTTAATATTAATTAATTTCATCATGTAATTTAATTTTGCAAAAGGGTCCAACGCCCTCGTTTCGTTTAATTCTCGTTAATTCGCGTATTTATTTTATTGCATTATAATACTTATGTATCTCTCCCGAAGCCTTGTAAATACTTCTCGCACTTTTAATTCTCTTAATTTCTTTATTTTTCTGTCAAATCGGGTCCTGGTTAATTTTGGCGATGTGGACCCGCGCCATTTGTAATAGCTTAGAATTTACTTTTCCCGCAAATATCTTAACTGTTAAACAAAGCATGCAAGAATGAATGATAAAATAAAAACAAGCGTAGAACACCAATAACATGACAGATAAATGCAAATGAAAACGACACACGAATCGCACACACCACCCCTAGGGTACGCCTCACTGTTGCCTTGCCTCGAAAGGTGATCGTCGAGTAGAGGATGTCTTAGTAAGTCCTCATGATCCGGGAACCTGGCATGAGGGTAGCTTCTAAGGTGTCTTCCCATTGCTCTGGTGATCACCATGTCCCGAACCTCGAATTGACCCGAACACCTCCAACGGTAGTGCTACCTACCTCTCAATGGTGGGATGGCACTACTTTAAAGGACATTTACACAGACGAATTCCTTAGGGTAGGTAGACGACTCTAGATACTTGCTCTAAATTTCAAAACAAAAATCAAAAAATACTTTTCACACCGACACCTTTTCAAAAAGCTTTCGAAAGCAACTTTTCAAATACTCTTGAGGACTGATACAAGAGTCGAACTGAAATTTTCAAAGAAACTTTTTAAAACCCACATTGAAAAGAAAACAAACCATTTTGAAAACACAATGAGCAAGTATCTAAGAGCCCATGGATAACCATGGATAGAAAGGGTGCTAACACCTTCCCTTTCTATAATCTACCTCCCGAACCGAGAGCAATCTCTTTAAGGAATTTTTCTGTGCTTTTGTCCTTTCCATTTGGAGAAAATAAAAGACGGTGGCGACTCTTGCTTCCGCGACATTTCGCGAACCAGCGTTAAACAGTCAGTTCCAGATCCACCGATCACAAATATCAAAGATGAACCTCTTAGCACTTCAAAGGGGTGCCACCTTTCTTCGTTGGGTCTCTTTCGACCCGATGTTTTGAGCCATGTATCGACTGACACATTTGTTGGAGGCCTAAAAGTTAGTGGCCTCTTTTCCTGACTTGAACCCTTTTGATAGGTTCTTCTAGGATCGTGTCACACATCAGAGCCTGCACTTTTCTGGGCATTTCTGCTCCATTTCTTGTTTGCTGCTCTCTCACCTTCGATGTGTTCAGCAACTTTCTTGTCAAAAATAGAGCTTCATCGAGGACACAACATTACTTCTGATTTCTTCTTCTGGCATCGTTGCAAGAATTCTGCCAGATTTTCGTTCTCTAGGGGGAACGCTGTCCCTTTGCTTGCTCTTGCCTGATGGCTTCCTCTGAGACATTTGATTCAGAAATTTCGACCATGTTGACATTCATGTTGTCTTTAGTAGCAAGAGTCATTTGCTTCATTTGAGCCTCCAGGTCTTTTGTCTGGCCTTGCACCGCAACCAAGTAGGAAGTGGGTTTAGCTCCAGATTTTGAGACTCCACCTGTTTCCAGTTTTGGGCCCTCAGCGGCCTTTTGGACTGCCTTGATTGTTTTTCTAGAAAGGTTCCCAGAAAAACTGCCAAATATTGGCATATTGATATGATCTTTGGTGACTTCAACCATAGTTATCCCTGGCCTTTTCACCTAACTCCTGGAAGCTTCGATCACATTGACCTCTGAAGGTTCAGCATAATGGGCCTCCGCCTGTAAAGGGTTCGAATCCACATTCATGGGGGCCTTATCAGCGAACTTCAACCTCCCTTCTTCGATAGCATTTTGCACGAGATCCCTGAAAAGAAAACATTGAGATGTTTTATGGCCCAGAAAGCTATGATATTTACAATAGCCTCTTTTCTTTCTTTGATCAAGAGGAGGCACTTTTACCCCTGAGGGTATTATCATTTGGCCATCTTTTACAAGTAAATCAAAAATTTCATCACCTTTCGTAATATCGAATCTGTAAGTCTTTTTAGGGAACCTATCATTGGCCTTTTCAGACCCAGTGGGGTTCTTTCCACTTGAGGGGACTAGTAATTTGCAAGAGTATGGCGGCCCTTGTTTTAACTCAGCCAAATCGACCTCACTTTCTTCGACGGCTATAAGTTCGTCGAATGTTTCTGGATCTTCTTCGTCCATTTCGACATATGCTATCTTTTCTCTTTTATGAGTTTTTGTCGCCCTGGATTTTTCAGCTTTAAGGCGTTCTACCTGTCGAACCCTATCGGCCAATTGGGCCATGTCCCTCATACATTGAGTGTCTAATTTCTTCCTAATGGAGTAATCTAGACCTCCTGCGGCTATTTCGACTAACTCGTGCTCTGGCACTTGCGTAAAGCATCTTGCCTTGAGCAATCTAAACCTATTTAAGTATTCGTCTATAGGCTCAGTGAATCTCCTTTTTACACTAGCCAACTCTTTCAGGCTTATCTTGGTTTGTCCCATGTAGAATTGCTCATGGAACAATCTCTCCAACTGAGTCCAATGGTGGATCGAATTGGGAGGGAGAGTTGTGAACCAAGTAAACGGATTCTTTGTTAGGGAACTTGGGAAATACTTAATCCTTAGGTTCTCATTGTTTTAGATTTCTCCCGCTTCGATTAAATATCTTGCCACATGTTCGACAGTGGATTCTGTCGTGTCCCCTGAAAACTTAGTGAACTTAGGGACTTTGCATCTAGGAGGCAAGTCCGTTTGCAACACATATTCCGACAGCGGGGATGTGAAGTTGGGCCTACGGAAGCCCGTATTCATCCCATTTTGCATCATGATTCTTTCAATCATGGCTGTCAAGTTATTCTCCAAACCAACATTCTGGTATTGGATCTACTGAACTACTTCATCAGCGTTTTGGTTTCTATTAACCATCCTTATTTCTGGGGCTATGACTCTCGGATCTTCGACCCCGGGTTGTTCCAGTTGTACCCTAAGGTTCTCTTCGACAGGCTGCTGGACTTGGTTAATAGTGGTTTCTTCCTCTAGAAGTATGCCTTGGTTTCCCCTTATCTGTGCCCTTTGGGGATGTCGAATTTGTTGGGGTACCCTGAAAAAATCAGCCAGACGCGACATTTGCGCTGTCATTTGCTGATTCGACTGGGTGGTATTCTGTATAAGAGGATTTAGCACTGTACTTAAAGTTTGTGCCAACATTTGAACCATGTCGTGGTTGCTTTCGTCCATTTGCTGCCTCAAGACTGCTGTCAAGGCATTCGTAAGGCCAGGCATTACGTGGGACGTTCCTCCTAAGAGTTGGTTCCTACCCCTGTTCGCCTTACCAACCCTAGAGCCTTGGAGTGGCGAAGAGGCGCTCACTAAAGGGTCTGAAAAGGTGGACGTAGCATTTGTCAGGATAGCCAATTCAGAAGTTGGCATGCCGTAGGGTGGTTCTCGATTTAACCTGACTGTCGAAAAACCTGGGGGAACATATGGTCTTGTTCCTTGGTTTCCCCTAGGTGGGGGAGTTCCCAAGGGCATTCTGGGGCCTGTAAATGGAGGTAATGGCCCCGTTTGTGTAATCGTTACTACTGGCGTCGAACCAGCGGTTACCACTTCACTTACGGTTGGGATAACCGTTGCTCCCACGTTTGTTTGTGGGATTTCTCCATTGTTTGGCGGATTCGCCATTTCACTAAATCTTCTCCTAGTATTGGTTTCGTTGGTGTATATTCTACCACTTCTCAATAACATGCAATACTCTCAAAAAAGAAGGATATTTTATATAAGACGATTAAACGTGAAAAAATCAACACAAGGTCCCACCGGGTGTGCCAATTTGTTTGCCGTGAAAAATGGTAAACAACCGCTGATCTTCCAAAAGGTTACTTATTTGGTGACTCGCAGGATCGATCAGATTGATCCTAAGACATGGTTGATTTTTGGAGTTTAAAGGCTTTGAAATAAAGAGTTTCGATTAATCCTAATGGTGATTAATGCAAGTAAAGTAAGGACACTTTAAATAAATTGCATGGAGAAAAGCTTGATAAAGTAAATAAAAAGCATTAAAGAGTTGTTAAATAAATGACTTCGACTGAAGTAAATGAGTGAAAGCGATAAATTTCTTGAATGTAAAAGACTTTGATTAAGGTAAATGGTGTTTCACACATACATTCTCAATGATTCTTTCTCTCACGCTGGGTACTTGAATCTAAATGAGTGACTTGTATATAATGATGAACACCCCTAATAACTTCGTGAACACTTAGTATTTATACTAAAAAAATCCTAAGTAACTGCTGGGAAGTCACACCGCTTCATGATGACACAACATGGCATGCTCACAACCTTCGACGCCTACATGCACGACACATTGTGCTTGGTAAATGTTGGGAACCGTCTTCCCTCCAATAATTCAAAATTCAAACCGTTCGATCTTGGGCATCAGGGACCTTGGTCGAGAGGTTGCTCCTTCGACATTGAAGACAACAAGATTCCAACTTAAAGGAATTTCTCTAAGTATCTTGTCATTCTTTGATGAGCCTTCGACGTGATCAGCTGGTCGAAGCCTTCTTGTGTAGGAAACTCTTCTGACTTATAATTAATGATCTATATGATAATAAAACGTGGGTGTCGAATTTAGGAGCCAACACCCACATATAGTCAAACTACAATATTTTTGGTAAACATCAACATTTTTAAGTGATACACATCATTTGATCAAGGTTTGATCATGATTCCTCAAGGAATGCCCCAAATTTCTCAAAACTCAAAAGTTGCTAAATTAGGGTTTCTATAGGAAAAGTCAACCAAACTTTGACCAGGCATAACTTTCTCATACTTTATCAGAAATTTCCCATCCAAGGATCATTTTGAATAGGATGCAATTACCTACAACCTATCTTCATCCCTCAAGTTCAAAAAATGGACTCATGAAAAATTATGAATTCAGACATTACAGGTCATTTAAAAAACTCAACAAAAACACCTTTTGGGTCAAAGCTTCTTACATGAACATGGAAGATCCAATTGAGGTGAAACCAAAAAGGTTGTTTAGAGGACATCTTAAGCTTGCTAAAATGTCCAAGAACACCCTCTTAGGGTCAAAATTAAGAGATATGTGCCTTGTCAAAATTGGCCATTTTTGGAAATTTGCACAAAGTCAACCATGCCCAAAATGCATTTTTTCTCCAAATGGGCCCAACTTTTTATGCTTGAATTTTGTTCCTAACATGGTCTACGACCCATGAACCACCCCATGCCTCATTAACTTATTTATTTAATTTATTATGATTTTATTCATTTAAAATTCAAATAAAATCAAATAAAATCAAAATAAATCATATAAGTTACTTTTGGAAAGATTTTGGCATTGAATGAGGATGATATATGCTGGCATATCAGGATCAAATCGTGCCAATGGTGATTGGAACAAGAATGGCATGATTTGGATTATTTTGGAAACACATAATGCAAGGATTAAATAAGATCTTTTCTCCATGATTGTTCAAGATTCAACCTGTTTTTGTTAACCTAATATGTTCCAATACATATACACAAAGAGGCCAGACCTATAGGACACGAAAAGACTGCCTACATAAGAAGAATAAAACTCAAATTTTTTGACAAAAAGTGTGGTTCGAATTATGAGTTTGAGGATGATTCAAGGTGACTCAAGGCCACCAATCCACTCCTAGACGTCTCTTGAGTCTAGCAGCATCGTTTGCATGCGTAAAAACTCCAGGAATCAACACCTTACAGTATCACGGTTTGACACTTTTCTCGAATTTGATTCTACAAATTTACGCATTATAAATGATTTATAAGCATGCCTTCATGTTTGTATCATCATTTAGAACATGTTGGTATGATTAATTAGGAGTTTTAGCGCATGTACGAATAGTTGCCATTGTTAGGGTTTGAGGTCGTGTTTTAGGGCTTTTTGATGCAGGTAAAATCTGGGCAAAAGATGGATGCCATCATGCTCATGAGATCAAAATGAGCTGATCTGTATGCTTAGATTTAATTTATCTTGCCTGGTATTGATTTTTGAGATCTGCAGGGTTATAGTTACAGCTGGTGTCCGTGGGTAAAGATCCTTACCTAAAACGTCAGTTTCCCTGAAGAAGATGATGATGTGTCTGATAACCACTGGAGGATTTGAATCTCGTGCGTTTTCTTATTACATTGACCCTTCATTTAACATAATGTATTTATGTTATTATATTGACGAATGAGCAAGCTAGCGCAGTTGGTCAAGGGGGAGAGGTATGAAGTTAATGTCCTGGGTTCGATCCCAGGCGTGAGCTTTTGTATTTTTTCCATTATTTCTTCATAGGATCCAGCGTGCACTACCCATGAAGGCCATCATACATCCTCCAAATCCAGCCATTGGATCATCCTTAGATCCAGATCTATCGCTCAGTGAGAGCAGCGCACGGTGGACCTACCAGATCCGACTGTATTGAATCACACACATTTGTTTGGGCTGACACCTTGGGCCCAACGAAAATCAGCCATACACCCCCCCTGAAGTGCTAACAATACCAGGCCCATTTTCTTTCTTTTTTTATTTTCTTTTGTTTTAGTTATTTGATTAATTATTTCTTTTACAAAAAAAAACAACAAAAAATCATTTTTTATTAAATAAAAAAATCACAAAAATTAAAGAACTAGGTTTTTTTAATTTAAATTAATTATTTTTGAAAATAAATTAGTTTAATTAGATTAAATTGGTTGTTTTTTTATTAATTAAAATTAACTAGAATTAGGTTTAATTTGCAATTAAATTATTTTCTCAATAAAAAATACACAATTTTTTTTTAATTAATTAGATTTTTTAGGCTTCTAATTTATTCTCGTATTTAATTCGTCACGCGCGCCTTTACTTTCTTTTAATTGAAAATTATTGTAACTGTTTCAAGTTTGTAATAGATTAATTAGGATTTTAATTTCCGCGTCTTTATTTTCAGTCAAATATTCATGTATCTTCCCAAAAGCCTTGTAATAGTTAGGACTTTAATTTCTCGCACTCTTTAATTTCTGCAACTATAAAACTGCCTAGATGTATGGATATTAGGATTGTATGCGAAAGATAAATCAATGATTAAAAGGTATATAACCCTAATTGTGCAAATATAATTAACTGGAAAAAAGCACACATGCACATGCTCACTCCTAGGGTTTGTCTCACTTGGTTTCCCAGGAAACAATGGTCATGTCCCTCGAACGTAGGGATATCTTAGCAAAGACCCGCAATTCAAAGTCGTCATAAAGATCATAGTCTCTTACTGTCCCTCAAGTTTCCTGTGAGAAATGATCTTATGTTGATAGTCCCTCTGAAATGCTAAGGTATCTTTACATGTTGCCTTCAGTGACCATTTCGTCCCTTCGAATGTCCCTTAAAACTCCAATGATGGGGCTACCTACTCTTTAATAGTAGGATAGCATTGACTAAAGGAAACGAGAATGAACAGTCTTTTTTCGAGTAGGTAGAAAATCTTAAGTACTTGCTCAAAACAACAAAACTTTTTCACAAACACTTTTCAAAACAGTTTTCAAAAAAGCAACTTCGTCACACTCTTGAGGACAAATACAAGGGTTATCACGAAGTTAGACAAAAACTTTTCAAAACACACGCACAAGCAATTTCAAAAATGAGCAAGTACCTAAGAGCTCGTGGAAAACCACAGATAGAAAGGGTGCTAACACCTTCCCTTTTTATAATCTCCCCCCCGTACTCAGAAACATCTCAAAAAAAGGTTTTTTCCGTTCTTTTTTCCTTTCCTTTGTTGGATGAAATAAAAGTCAGTGGCGACTCTTGCTTACCGCGACATTTGCGAATACAAAACACAAACCAATATTAACAGTCGATTCTGCCACCGTATCACAGAACTATCGACTCTACTGGGGATTTAATAAGTGGGGTATACCTTAGGATCTAGGTCATTTCTAAAATTGCTTTCTTGTTTTGCTTTGCCTGCTTTATATTTAAGGGTTTTGTTGGTGAAAATTCTGGCTACAGATACTCAATGTCACGTCCAATGTTATGACACCGTATCTGACTTACTATATGACAGTAAATACAAAAGCAGTAAATAACACAGTCAATTGTTTACCCAGTTCAGTGTGCAACAACACCTACTCTGGGGGCTACCAAGCCAGGGAGAGAATCCACTATAAGAGATGTTAATTCAGGAATAAACCAACCAGTTTATCTCCTTCACTTAAGACCTACCCAATGCAATTCTAATCTAAGTACAACTTAAACCTGAGTTCCTACTCACTCCCCCTCAATCACAGCAGTGATACATAAACAAATTTGACTTGAGAATTGTTGAAGACACTCTTCAAAACACACACTTGATTAAGCTTCACAGCTTTTTAATCAAGTAACACAATCACTCGTGCTTCACAGCTTTGAGTGGTGTACACAACTAACTTGACTCTGCTTCACAGCTTTAGTCAAGTAACATTCAAACACTCTTGCTTCAAAGCTTTGAGTGCTACACAACCCTTACAATTTAAGCCTATTCCAAGACACTTATCACAATGATAATTGCTTGGAGTACAATAAACAAATCTATACAGATTACAAACTTGATCTTCTAATCAATCAGCAGGGATGACTTCAAAAACCGCAGCTCTGTTGAATATATAGCAGCTGCAACTTCAGTTAGGGTTTCCAAAAACCTAGGGTTGATTCCTTTTGACCTAAAGACCAGGTCACAGTACTTTGTTGATCAGGTTAGGATTGAGCGAGGTTACTCCTCAGAAAACGCAGGATTCTGTTTAGGAAGGACTGAGTTATTTCCTGAAAAAACTCAGACTTATCCAATCCTGTAATCCTGCTAGTTCAGAACAGGATGTCATAACATCTGTTATGACATCTGAGAAAACCTGTCTACTGATTAGCTAAATGTGATCATTTTGCAAACATGCTCAGATACACACTTATAAACATCAGTATTTGAGTTACAATATTTTTCTGCATATGTACCTAAAGAGTTAGTACAACCTGAACTAGAATGTTATGACATCAGTCATGACATTCACACATACACTTGGAATTTACCAAAAATGCAAGCCAATACCTAAACACCTACAAACTCCCCCTTTGGCAGATTTTTGGCTAAAGTCCCTAAACAATCAGAGATAGATAGATAGCAGCAGAAATAAGTGACAGCAGAAAAATATAGTGTTAAGTACTAATTAGGCAGTACCAAAAATATTCTCCCCCACTTTAGCCACAAATGGGCCAAAGATTACATGTTTATAAAGTTATACAGTTATCCAAGACAAAATAATGAGATCAGCAGCAGACAACAGCAGAACATACTTCCAAACTCCACCAGCAACACCACCAAGCAGCAATCATCCTTCAAGTACTGTCATCAGACTCAGAGGAGCCACTTTCTTCAATGTTGAGCTGTCCTTCATCTTCTTCCCTCATGCTTGCTTCAGCTTCTTCCTTTTCTAGCTTGGCAATTAGTGCTTCTAGGGTCCTTTTTCTAGCATCCAGATCTTTGCAAGTTTCTTTTAAGACAACTATGACATCTGATGTTTTGGACTGGCTCTTTGCAGACGATGTCTCAGCTGATGTTATGACAATGTCTGGAGCATGGGATCCCTGAAACAGTTTGTAGTGCAGGCCAAGGGCAGGGGCTCTTTTGCAGACTGTATCTCTTACTACAAGTATGTCAGGATATTGTGCAAGGATGATTCCACAAATGAGGGAGGGAAAGGCAATTGGTCCTTTGACAGCATAACTGCCAGCATGCTTCAAGGTTTGTTCAAAAATGTACCTTCCATAGTCAAAGGCAGTCTTGGTTCCTACAGCATAGATGAATCTCCCCAATCCTGTGGAGATGGTTGATTTGTGATTTGTAGGCACCCAGTTTGCTGCACCTATTTTATGCAAGATGGCAAATTTCATGCTGAGTTTACTAGCATTCAACTTCCCTTTCAATGGCCAGCACTTTACTTTCCTGGCAGTGATGGTCAAGCATACTTCATTGTCAGTTGCCTCTAGGTCAGGACAGTCCTTATTTGTTCTTCCAAGAAACTTGTTGATTTCTGATGGAGAGAACTTGACCCTTCTTCCTCTAACAAACACACTCTCAAAGTCAGCTGACCTCCCATCAGCACAATCATTGGATAAGTTCACTACAAACTCTTTAACCAGATTTTCATAGCATTTGCCAAACTTCATCACAGTCTTTATTAGCCCAGCATTCCTGATCAGCTCCATGATGTCTTTGCACTCCAAAGCATCATTGTTGAGTTCTCTCTCCAAGGCTATTCTCTTCAAGCAAACATACTTCCACCTGTTTGCATTATCAGGATGATGAAAGGAGATGTTGTCTGTTGGCACTTCAGGCACTCTAGCAATCTTGCTGGAGGGGAGCTTCCTTCTGATGGGAGTATTGTCAATGTCAACCTCAAATTCTGATTCAGAATCAGAAGTTTCAGGTTGTCTAGCAGTCTGCACCTGTGCCTTCTTCCCTTTAGTCTGAATTTTCTCAGCCAACCCTTCAGCCTTGGATTTCTTAACATCAGGCTTAACAGTCTCACTACTCTTTCTTTTCATCAATCTCCTAGCAATGCTAGGGTTCACATTTGCAATCAGTTCATTATCTGAGTAATCTTCATCCACATCAATGATAGGTGGATCAGCAGCCTTTTGAATGTTGTCTTTTGGTGTCACAACATCCTTAGTGACATCTATATTTTCAGAACCTTCCACATTTGGACTTTCTGATTGATTCAAAGGGATAGAAATCCCCGGTACAGATTGGTTGCCACTCAGAATGCTAGAAACCAGTCTAGCAATAGCTTGGTGTACTTGAACTGATCCTTCTTTATTAGGTGTAGAAGACAAAGGAAGAGAAGAGTTACCAGAGATTGTAGCTTGAGCTCTTCCTGCATGTCTGGTCCGGAGCTTTTTGACTCTGGTTGGGTCAGTTGCCATCTCCCTGAGAGGAGTGACCTCAAGAACTTCAGATTCTAAGCATGTAGTGATTGCCCTAGAATCTTGATCAGATGATGATGATGATGAGTGAGACGAAGCCGCCATGGTGGAAGATGATGTCTGAGACATTGTGTTTAACGTTGAGTAGCAGTAGCAGTTTGAGAAAACTCTTTGATTGAGAGGAGAAAACAGGTTGCAAGGATGAGAGAGATAGGGAGTACAAGGGAGTCTTTTCAACTTCTGAAGGCTTTTGAAGGAATTGTGAGTGAATATGATTAACCCACTAAATATAGACTTAATAGAATTAATCCTTTTAACCCTTGTTTTCAGCAAAACTAATTGCTATAATTTCTCATGTTGGTGAATGCCCAATCTGCCCCTCAAATTTTCAAGTTGATTTCCAACAAGCACCTTGATAGAAGAATCAGTTAGCTGAAGCTCAGAGAAACTATGTTTCAGTTTAAATGATTTCTTCTCTCCAAAGTCAATAGGGTTTAAGGAAATGTTGAATGTTTTCAGATTATCACACCACAATGTCACAACATCTTGTGTAACATTGTCTTCAGGTAGCATCTGTGTTGACCAGAATTTTTGAGAACAGAATTTATGAGACTTGTTCTTTGCCACATCACATATATTATCAGCCTGTAGTTTAGGAGTTCTTCTGACATCTTCCATAGGAATAGCTCTTTTCATTCCTTCAAGTTTATGCTGCCACTGTTTCATATCTTTTTCTTCTTTGATGATTTGACTCAAAGTGGGGATATCAGTGTTCTCAGGCTGCCACACATAACAGTTATTTTTGGATTTTATTCCTCTCATTACAATATCTAGTTTTTCATTAAACACTAGACATTCAGATCTTGAGAAGTTGACCATGAATCCTAGATCACATAATTGACTGATGCTGATGAGATTAGTAGTCAACCCTTTTACCAGCAGTACCTTGTTCAGACTTGGAACTCCAGGGTAGTCCAAATTACCAACTCCTTTGATTTCTCCTTTAGCACCATCTCCAAAGGTCACAAAACTGGTGGTGTGAGGCATAACATTATTGAGGAGATTTTTGAATCCAGTCATGTGTCTGGAACATCCACTGTCAAAGTACCAATCTTCCTTTGCTGAGATCTTCAGGGAAGTGTGTGCTATCAGTGCAATAGCCTTTTTCTTCCATTGAGGAGCGTGTGGTACCTTTTTAGACTTAGGTTTGACATCTGATTTCTGATTAGGATATCCATGTAGTCTGTAGCAGAAGGGCTTTATGTGACCATATTTCCCACAATGATGACATCTCCATCTTTGGTACCTCTTCTTCATGTGTCTCTGTCCCTGATGTTGAGAGTAATGTTGAGACATCTGGTTTGACATTTGCTTCCTGGTAACAAATTTCTTTGTTTCCACAAATCCTAGGCCAGATTTATTTCCCATATTTTGTCCAGCCTGAAGAATCTCTTCCAATTTGTCTGTTCCATTTGTCAACATCTTGACTGATTTGGTCATTTGATTCAGTTGTGAGTTCAGCAGTTGAACTTCTCCTTCTAAATGACTTATAGTTTCAAGATTTGCTCTCTTTTCAGCCTCCAGCTTTACAATGAGTTTTGATTGTTTCTCATTTTGCACACAGACTTCACCACTTCTGATACACAATTTCTTGTAGGTATCAGCCAGTTCTTCAAATGTTACTTCTTCATCACTGGTGTCACTTTCAGAAGTACAAACACTAGTTAGGGCAGTAACTAGTTTGGCAGATTCTTCTTCAGAATTGCTTTCTGAATCATAGTCAGACCAAGTAACAGTCATTCCTTTCTTTTGCTTCTTAAGAAAGGTAGGACATTCAGCTCGAATATGTCCATATCCTTCACATCCATGGCATTGAATTCCTCTGCCTTGGTTTTCCTTATCTTCTGATCTTGGTCTTCTGCTGGAACTGTCAATGTCAGAAGGAATGTTATGAACATTTGACCTTGACTTTGGGTCCATTCTTTTGATGAGCCTGTTGAACTGTCTTCCAAGCATGGCAATGGCTTCTGATATGTTTTCTTCTTCATCCTCCTTGTGTTCAACATCAGTGTTGGTTACAAGTGCTATGCTTTTGTTCTTCTTGTCACCATTATCAGTGATCCCCATCTCAAAAGTCTGAAGAGACCCAATAAGTTCATCCACTTTTAACTTGCTAATGTCCTGGGCTTCCTCTATGGCAGTTACCTTCATTGCAAATCTTTTAGGCAAGGATCTGAGAATCTTCCTCACCAGTTTTTCTTCTGACATTTTTTCTCCCAGTGCTCCTGAGGTGTTGGCAATCTCCAAGATGTTCATGTGAAATTCATGGATGGTTTCATCTTCCATCATTTTTAGATTCTCAAACTTAGTGGTCAACATCTGAAGCCTTGACATCTTTACTTTGGAAGTGCCCTCATGAGTAGTTTTGAGGGTGTCCCAAACTTCCTTGGCCAGTTCATATTGATGTACTAATCTGAAGATGTTTCTATCAATTCCATTGAACAAGGCATTTAAGGCTTTTGAATTTCCCAGAGCTAACTCATCTTCTTCTTTACTCCACTCTTCCTCAGGCTTCAGACTGATTGTCCCATCTCTTTCAGTTATGGTGGGATGAATCCATCCTTTGTCAGCAGCTCTCCAAGCCTTTTTGTCCAGAGATTTTAGGAAGGCAATCATACGAGGTTTCCAGTAGTCATAATTAGTTCCATCCAGAATGGGTGGTCTATTTCCAAAAACTCCTTCTTTGTCCATAGTGCCAGAAAGTGATATCCCTAGATCTCACCCAGTAATACAGGCAGGGTGCCTGCTCTGATGCCAATTGAAAATTCTGGCTACAGATACTCAATGTCACGTCCAATGTTATGACACCGTATCTGACTTACTATATGACAGTAAATACAAAAGCAGTAAATAACACAGTCAATTGTTTACCCAGTTCAGTGTGCAACAACACCTACTCTGGGGGATACCAAGCCAGGGAGAGAATCCACTATAAGAGATGTTAATTCAGGAATAAACCAACCAGTTTATCTCCTTCACTTAAGACCTACCCAATGCAATTCTAATCTAAGTACAACTTAAACCTGAGTTCCTACTCACTCCCCCTCAATCACAGCAGTGATACATAAACAAATTTGACTTGAGAATTGTTGAAGACACTCTTCAAAACACACACTTGATTAAGCTTCACAGCTTTTTAATCAAGTAACACAATCACTCGTGCTTCACAGCTTTGAGTGGTGTACACAACTAACTTGACTCTGCTTCACAGCTTTAGTCAAGTAACATTCAAACACTCTTGCTTCAAAGCTTTGAGTGCTACACAACCCTTACAATTTAAGCCTATTCCAAGACACTTATCACAATGATAATTGCTTGGAGTACAATAAACAAATCTATACAGATTACAAACTTGATCTTCTAATCAATCAGCAGGGATGACTTCAAAAACCGCAGCTCTGTTGAATATATAGCAGCTGCAACTTCAGTTAGGGTTTCCAAAAACCTAGGGTTGATTCCTTTTGACCTAAAGACCAGGTCACAATACTTTGTTGATCAGGTTAGGATTGAGCGAGGTTACTCCTCAGAAAACGCAGGATTCTGTTTAGGAAGGACTGAGTTATTTCCTGAAAAAACTCAGACTTATCCAATCCTGTAATCCTGCTAGTTCAGAACAGGATGTCATAACATCTGTTATGACATCTGAGAAAACCTGTCTACTGATTAGCTAAATGTGATCATTTTGCAAACATGCTCAGATACACACTTATAAACATCAGTATTTGAGTTACAATATTTTTCTGCATATGTACCTAAAGAGTTAGTACAACCTGAACTAGAATGTTATGACATCAGTCATGACATTCACACATACACTTGGAATTTACCAAAAATGCAAGCCAATACCTAAACAGCTACAGTTGGGGTTATATAGATCCGACACCCGAATCTGGGGACACCTTTTAGGTAAGTAGGAATAAACTGTGAGGGAACTATGTGGGGTATACCGACACGGTTGAAGTAGTAGCTACGTTGATGTTACACTTTGGTTAATATCGGTAACCCTTGAGTCAATCAAGGAGAGTACGGGGTTGCTGCATGGTGTCATAAAGCATCAATTGACCTTAGAACCTTTAATTTCACAACTTGGCCAGTAGGATGTAGCGAGATGGCCGACTTTGGTGTATTCGCAAGGTTGACAGATACTCGATGCTACAATCATTGAGGTTTGACTCTTGAGTTTTGTTTGGTTACGAGTCAATATCCTATTGAACGAAGCTTGGGGGAAAGATCAGTGATATTGAGATCCCTTAGAACTCGGTTACTATTTATAAGACAGGTTGAACCGATCCAGCTTCAAGAGGGTATGACCTTAAAACTCATGCAGGCCTTAAACCTAAGGACTTGGTGTGACTTGTTTGTTGCTTGCTATACATGTGATTTTTTTAGCATAATCATGACATCATAAGCATGGTATATCATACTAACCATTTCAAGGATTTTCTAGGGCTCATCTTTGCTTTGTTTTGTAGGACATGGAATCCGCCCGTAGGATCACTATCCAGATTAACCTTGTGAAAGTGTCTCTCCAACTAAAGGACTTGGCATTAAGGATTCCTGAAAGCTCTCCCTTCACTAAAAAACATGGTCGGTTGCTCAACTTGGTCACCTTAAAACTTGATGAAGAATTGTTAAAAGTGCTATTTCAGTTCTTTGATCCTTTGCACCACTGCTTCACTTTCCCGAATTACCAGCTAGTGCCTACTATGGAGGAATTTTCTCGGTTGTTAGGGGTACCTATTCTTGATCAGTTACCTTTCAGCGGTACGGAAAAACATCCAAAGCTTGAAGAGATTGCTCGAGCTCTGTCATTACAACTGTCTGATGTAGTGACAAATTGGGAAACTAGGGGAAGTGTCCAAGGAATCCCGATTAAATTTCTATTCGAGAAGGCTTACTATTTTTGGGATACCCTGGATTTACAAGCTTTTGAAGAGGTATTGGCACTCCTCATCTACGGGATGGTACTATTCCCTAATGCAGACCAACTCGTAGATGTGAATACGATTGAGGTTTTTTTGTCTCATAATCCGGTGCCTACATTACTTGGGGATGTTCTACACTCTCTGTATGCTCGCACTCTAAAGAGAAGGGGGACCCTCCTGTGTTGCACTCCTCTATTGACTAGGTGGTTTATTTCTCACCTACCCAGGTCTATTTTGAAGAATGAGCAGGGTATGAAATGGTCTCAAAGGCTGATGTCCCTTACACATTCAGACATTCATTGGTGTTCACGGTCCTCGGAAGATGTTACCATCATCTATCATTGTTGTGAATTCCCTAATGTCCCTCTCTTAGGAATTAGGGGAGGAATAACTTATAACCCTTGTTTGGCAATGTGGCAGTTTGGTTATGCGAGAATGGATGGTCCTCATGATACGCTTATCCAAAGAATCAACTTCAACTATGAGAATGATCACTACTACGAAAATGGGCTTTCACAGCGCTTTTTTTTGCCCTTTAAAAGCGCTTAAAAGCACTGCCGTAGCCAGCGCTGGCGTAGGCTACGAAAGCGCTTTTTTCTGGCCAAAAGCGCTGTCGTAGGTGGACCTATCCCAGCGCTTTTTCCTTAAAAAGCGCTTTGATAGGGGGATCTTTCCCAGCGCTTTTTGAAAAGCGCTTTGATAGGTGTGCTATTTAATTTTTTTTTTTATTTATCAGGCCTTTTACAGCGCTTTTTATGGAAAAAGCGCTTTGATAGGGGGGTCTTTCCCAGCGCTTTTTCCATAAAAAGCGCTTTGATAGGGGTTCTATTTAATTTTTGTTTTTTTATTTATCATGGCTTTTACAGCGCTTTTTATGGAAAAAGCGCTTTGATAGGGGGGTCTTTCACAGCGCTTTTTCCATAAAAAGCGCTTTGATAGGGGGTTTCTATTTAATTTTTTTTTATTTATCCTGCCTACGAAAGCGCTTTTTAGCCAAAAGCGCTTTCGTAGCTCATACAAATTTTTTAAAGTGAAACCTATAATTTGAGGTTCCATGTGCGGCCTGTAATTTTTTTTTGGTCCAATAATTTAACCTGTAATTCAATCCTTATCTATACATATATTTTAAGAAATCGGTATTATATTAACAGAAACCGGTATACCATATAATATTCAATCCTTATCTATATATATATGTAACTAAATCATATATAACTAAATTTGTAACCATATATACATTTGTAACCATAACTAAATCACATACAAAGTATCGTGTTAATTTGTAACCATATATATATACATATGTAACTAAATCATATATAATTACATCGAAAATAATGCTCCACCGACACGGTCGTCATCCTGCAAAGTATGAATATGAACAACACGGTAAATTAAACAAACAATATTAAAGGCTCCAACACAATCAAACTAACACGTACAATAATATTTTATTCATACCCATCAGAATAATCTGTTTTCAACATAAAATTGACATATTTCCTCTTTGACTTCTTCCACTTGAACTTTCGTGTACGACATAGTATAGAGGTCATCAAAGTACTACATAAGAAATTATTACTTCAGTATATGCATGATGTTATTAAATGTAGAAATCATACAAAATTATTCTAAGTTATAAATCCATACCGTGCTTGGAATCTCTACTTGATTTTTATGAAGGATTTCTTTCATAAACCTCAAGCAAAAGTATCCGCAATCTACATCGTTATTCTGTAACGGACACTGCATAGAAAAACAGAATATATTTTATAGTTGTCATGTAATTTTATCAAGTAACATAACTATTATTATAAGCAACTAATTTTGTACCTGCACTTTGATCCAAGTAATATTTGATGATTTACTCCGGGGTACCTGTGCGTCCCTTTGACTACGAAATATTTGTATTGATCTAAGAAAATAAAAACATATATTTAGATCAATCTCACAGAAATAATTAAATATATAAATATACACGAATAGTTAGAACGATCTCACTTACTGATCAACAATTTCCTTCATAGCGGGATAGTTAGTCCATTCCCCGTCTACCGAATTCAGAAAGTACACAACTTCTTTAATTGGATCGATAGCCAACAACAACCAGTGTTTTCTAAAAATTTAAGCAACAGTTTAGAAGAAAAGTTTCTACGCAAAATAAACAAAGATATATTAGAATAAATGAAAAACTCACCCCACTGGAACAGTGTTATACGGCAAAATAAACAAGCTATCTGGGTTGCCGACGTAGGCCGTGTATCGATTCACTAAGTACTCCCTAACTGAACCCGGTTCCCTGACAATTGTCGCTCCGCTGACAATATGGGCAGACAAGAAATGGAAGCGTCTTGCCAATACAGTCTCGCGCATTTTTTTATCGTACAACAACCTTAAATAAAAACATATAAACATTAGACTATTTTCATTGAAATGTGTAAATAAATTGTTCAACTAATTAAATGATATATTTATCGGAATACCGGATGTATGCGTGAACATTGCCGATGCCTAATTCACCATGCGTCATAATCTCAGTCATTTCGTCCATTCCTATCGTTTCTTGGCAGTCAAGACCAAAGATATCTGCATCCATAAGGATTGTACGAATACCACCTGACTTCAAATCTGAGGTTTCCAAAAGTACTCCAAGTGTATTCCGATATCGAGGTACAAAAACGCCTCTTCCCCCGCCTCTTCCCCCCTTATGCATTGACTTTTTCGGGGGTGGTCTGCTACGAACAGGCTGGGTCACTTGTTGTGACACTTTCGTAGATACCTAACAATCATATAACTTAGGTAAATTATAAAATCGTTCAGTTTTAAATTCATATCATATAATAAACAATTTAAGTGTACCTCTGGAATTGATGCCATAGACTCGCCGCCTTGCTGCAAAATCTCCTTACCCTTATTAGCGGGTTTTGTAGGAGGCTAATATTAAAAAATAATTAACTTAACGGTTCAGAATTGACATTTGAAATCTAAATGATTCATATTAACGGTTTTAAACATACCTCATCATCAATGAAAATGAGGTCCAAGGGCCATGCAACAAACGACCCTACTGCGTCTCGCACCGATCTTATATCCAAGGCCACGTCAGGTACCGGTACCAACGCATCGGGATCAATAGGATAATCTACTGATACTCTCAGGTGTCCAGCCGGGATCGGTGTATTATGAATTAAATCTCCCAAAGTGTTGTACACTTTTCCCTTGCCAACAAGGTGATAATCTGATGCCATTACGTATAGTTGGCAAGATGAAATGCCCTAAACCAATATGCATACATATTACTTTTAATTCAATAATAGAAAGAGGTGGAATAAAAATGAGAAACTTGAACAATAGAGATTTATCAATATATTTATAATTACCTCAGGAAATTTATTCTGACGGTTGATACTAGCGTTGTCACTAGTTTCTTTCGCCATTGCCGCATTGCCCTTTTCCCTCATTAATACCTCTTTATCTCTTTCCAATGCATTGACTTTTGCTTGTAATTCCATAAGTACATTCATCACTTCTGCATTGGTAGGATTTCTTTTCTGAGGATGCTGGTAGAAAGAGGTTGGAGTCACACCATGACCTTTACCCCTCACCCGACCGGAATACTCAGGAACATTCAGTGCTTTACTAAGTACGCTCCTCGTATCCTGGTCGTCACCGGTGGACTCCGTTTGTGACAATGTCTCCTGAAAATAATGGAGATAAAAAAATCAATTAAATAGTCATAAAAATTTGATTTAATTAAAGACACAATGTTATACTTACGCATTCATCATAAATTCTTAGAACACTTGGATCAACAGCTTGATTCTTGCCCACACGAGCTTCCTTCCACAGCAAATGTGCTAGAAGTGAGGTTTCATCACTTTTCGTCTCCTCTAACTATGCATAGAAACAAACGGTTAGATCGTCAAATACAACACATTTAGACAATTAATAAGAACATATCATTTCTATTTATTACTTACAATTTTTTCCTCTAAGCGTGCATATCCCAAACGCCCTTTTTTGTATGGATACGCGGGCTTTGATGCTCTCTCACTATTTTTGGCACTCTTTTGCCGGAATTCGTCATCTCTTTGTCTAATAAACTCAGTCCAATCTTCTTGTTTAATGAAAAGATTATACTTTTCTGGCCTTCCGGCCGGGAACTCTTCCAGCCACTTTCCTTTGTCATCCTTAAGATAGGTGTTCGTCAACAGATTTTTCCACCCTCTAAATCTTTTCCCGGCCAACCCAAGTACGAAGCCTTTACGCTCATCTGGAACGTTAAAAGACCGCTGCGTATAAACCATATAAACATATAAGTAATTTAAAAACCATATAAACCATATAAACATATAAGTAGTTTAAAAACCATATACACCATATAAACTTATAAACTTATAAACATATAACCATATAAACCATATAACATACATACCTTAACATCTTCCCAAAACATTTCTTTTCCTTGCTTCAATGCTTCACATTGTTTCGCATTCCATCTAGATATGGAGATTGGCACATGCATACGAACAAGTGTACCAACGTAGCTTGTGAATTTTGAAGCATTAACCCCAACTACTTGATTTGAATGATTCCAATCTACATTATATATCACTCCCTTATCTCTAGCACGAATGATTTCGCGCATTATGGTGATGCCTCGTGCAACATCATTTGCTGAAGTATCATCCGCTGCATGATTTGATTCTTGTGAGTTTTCATGATCTTGTTGGTTTCCTGGTGGGTTTTCTTGTTGGTTTCCTTGCGGGTTTTCTTCATTGCTAGCCATTAGACCTGTAACAAAAGTCAAACAAGCACATTAGTACACTACATGAAAATGGATAGTCGAAAAAGATATGAATAGCACTAAAGGAACTCAAAATTGAATAAAATGCTAAAAAACCAAACTTGCAAGAAATAAACCTCACCATCAGCTCCGGAAACATTGTTCAACTAAATAAACACTAGTCACATTCGCAAAAATTCAAAACGGTTCAAAAGATATGCCAAAAATTCAAAACATTATTCACATATTACTTACAATATTAGGCTATAATTATAATAATACCTTTTTCACTAACGTCTCTTTCTTTTCTTGGTAGCAATATATTTTACGCTTCTGTTAACAACTCGGATGGTTGGATTGATCCAAATACCCTCATTATGATCATCTCTAGTACAAGGTTCATTCTCATTTTGATCGTTTCTTGTACAAGATTCAATGCCAACGCCAATATCACCTTGATCTCCAATGTTTTCATCAATTAATTTGTTAGACAAAAGCACTATAGACCATTTCGTACTTGTCGGATCATTGACATAGAACACTTGTTTAGCCTGAGAGGCTAGAATAAAAGGTTCATCTTTGTACCCCACCCTATTGAGATCCACTTGCAAAAATCCTGACTTATCCATTCGTACGCCATTATTATTTTCAACCCACTTGCAATCAAATACAGGAATCTGAAACTTCCCGTAATCAAACAACAAAATGCGCTCGATAACCCCAAAATATGACAGATTTGCAAATTTCGGGTTTAAGTCATTCGCACTTGATATGTGCATCGCTTCAGCTACCAAGGTAACACCACTATTCTGCATAGTACTTTTATCATCCTGTTCTTTGGTATAAAATGTGTATCCATTAATTGCGTATGCGCTATAAGAAAACACAATCATACTTGGACCATATGCTAAACATCTCAACCTTTCTGTTACTGAAGCAGGATCCGAACGATACTTTGAATAAATTTGTTCCTTAAACCACGGTATGAAACTTCGATTGTGCTCTCGTACTATCCAATTCTCATTTCTATTCAGATTTAAACCTCGAAGAACACCCTTGTGCATTTCAGCATACGGCTCAACCTCAATCTCATTGTGCAGAACATACAAATGCACCTGATCCCGTTCGACCATTGACACTGTCACAACTTTATTTCCAATTAGTCTTTTTCCTTCTTTTTTCTCGACAATATGAGATTTGGGGAGTCCAATTGATTGAACATTTGACAGATATTCAGTGCAAAACTCAACCGCTTCTTCAACAATGTATCGTTCCGCAATACAACCCTCCGGTCGACTTCGGTTTTTCACGTACCCTTTTAAAATTTTCATATAACGTTCAGCAGGGTACATCCATCTCATATAAGCTGGTCCGCACAACTGTGTCTCTTTGACAAGATGAACGACTAGATGAACCATTATGTCAAAAAACGAGGGAGGAAAATACATTTCAAGCTCACATAAAGTAACAACCACCTCTTTTTGCAATGTTGGTAAGATCGCAGGATCGATCACCTTGCTGCAAATTGACTTGAAGAAAAAACACAACTTAGTTATTGCGCTCCTTACTTTTTCTAGCAGAATAGAACGTATACCTATTGGTAGAAAATGTTCCATTATAACATGGCAATCATGAGTCTTTAAACTCTTTAACTTTAGGTCTTTCATTGACACAAGTCTTCTAATATCTGATGAGTAGCCTTCTGGAACTTTAACTTCACTGAGGAACTTACACAATGTTTTCTTCTCCTTTCTAGATAGAGTGTAAACAGCAGGTGGTAGATATGTGCGTCTTCCTTTCGTCACGGGTGCCAATTCAGTTCTAATTACCATGTTTAACATGTCCTTCCTTATGTTAATGCCATCCTTAGACTTTCCTTGTATATTGAGTAACGTACCAATAACACTATCAAATACATTTTTTTCAATATGCATAACATCGAGGAAATGTCTTACGTACAACGACTTCCAATATGGAAGTTCAAAAAAAATCGACCTCTTCTTCCACCCACTCGTGACAAGTCTATGTGCAAAAGGCTTGCCAAACTCAGTACTCACATCTTTCACCTTTTCAAAAATCTGATCACCTGTCAACATATGTGGAGCTCTACCGTGTTCTGCCTCTCCATTGAATGCCTTTCTCCACCCACGATAGTGATGATTAGAATTTAAGAATCTACGATGACCGAGAAAAACATTCTTCTGACAAAAGTTCAATCGCATCGTATCGGTTTCATCTTCACAAACAGGACACGCTTTTTGACCCTTAATGCTGTACCCTGATAGATTTCCGTACGCCGGAAAATCATTAATTGTTCCAAACAACATCGCCCTCAAGTTGAAACTTTCTTTCCTATACCCATCGTAAACCTCCACACCGGTCTCCCACAAAAACTTCAAATCTTCGACTAAGGGTGCCAAGTACACGTCTATGTCATTCCCTGGTTGTTTGGGCCCAGAAATTAACATAGATAGCATCATGTACTTACGCTTCATACATAGCCACGGAGGTAGGTTATATATCATAAGAATCACAGGCCAGGTGCTATGCGAGATACTTTGAATACCATGCGGGTTCATTCCATCAGTAGACAACGACAAGCGAAGATTTCTTGCTTCTTTTCCAAATTCAGGATAATCAATATCAACTTTCGTCCACTGTGGTGAGTCTGCCGGATGTCGCAACTTCCCATCAATAATTCTTTCATCTGCATGCCAAGTCAAGTGTCTTGAATCGGTCTCACTACGATACATGCGCCTAAATCTCGGAATTATAGGAAAATACCATAACACCTTTTCCGGAGACAACTTTTCCTTATATCGAGGGGCACCGCATTTAGGACACTCATTTAACACTGCGTACTCGTTTCGAAATAAAACGCAATCTTTTGGACATGCATGTATCTTTTCATAGCTCATGCCAATAGAGGACAACATCTTTTTGGCCTCATACGTTCGATTGGGAAGAACATTATCCTCTGGTAGCATTTCTTTCACGAGGGCTAATAACTGTGTGAAACTTTTATCCGACCATCCGTTGTCCGCCTTTAAGTTGTACAACTTTAACACCGCAGACAATCTTGTGAATTTTGTACAACCATCATACAACGGTTTCTCTGCATCGCTTACCAACCTCTCGAACATTTTGGGACAATCCTCAAGATCTTCTTCAAGCGCTTCTGCAATCTCTTCGACTCGATCATAATCGTATGCGTCTGCGAAATCCTCATTTGAAGCATACGTCGTATTATAACTCGATTCAACATTCCCGCTACTTTTCTCACCATGCAAATTCCAACATGCATAACTTCTATCCATTCCATGCATCAGTAAATGCGATTCCAACTGAACCCCGTCAACCCGTCTCCCATAACAGCATCTCAAGCAAGGACATATCATTCCATTGGGTTCTCTGGCGTGCGCAACGGCAAACTTAACGAATTCTGATACCCCATCCTCATACTCTTTCGACAATCGATTGGCAGTCATCCATTTTTTATCCATGGTTTGACTATAGCAACTAATTAGTCACGCAACTATAGCAAAATAATAATTAATTACCTGTAAAGAAATTCAACATATCAGGTAATCAAATTCATAGTTATTCTTGCCTCACCTTAAGCATGTGCTAAACAACTCATAACTAATTACTAACTAGTGAAGTCGGATACTAGTGATTCAGTCTTGGATACAGGTAATAACAATTATATTCAAACAATAGTGAAGTCGGATTTCAAACCTTACGGTAAAGATTTCATCGGAGGAGAAGCAACCGGAAGATTTAGCAACGGAAAAATCCCGTCAGATATTTTTGGTATAGTCCTATAGTCCTAAATTCTAACATCTACACGCTAACTAATGTGTTGCATGGTTCATTGTGTTTAAGATTTTCATTGATGTTTGATGAATCCCTGAAACGTGCTCGTTTCAATGCTATCAATACTGCCATACTGCCATATACAGCCCTATACTGCCATAACAGTCTAAATATAAACAAAAACACAACCGCAGCTCATGAACTCCACTCAACTATAATCATTAGAAATTCACACTGAGCCGGAAAATAAAAGTAAAAACAATCAGTTATTCAAGTCAGTTCAAGAATAGGATATAAACCTTTGAAAATGTTGAGAGCGTCCCGCGTACACTACGATCAAGGACAGTTCGAATTTCTTCAATCGGAGAAAGTTTCACAGCTTTTTCCTACCACAATAACACTTAAAATCAATCTCCCACAAAGGAGTCACACACAAATTTAAATTACAATAACTGATGTAATTTTTATCTAAAAATCGATATTAAATCGTTGAACTATCACTCATTTGTGGTTGTCTCTAATATTAAAAATGCTATTGGTACACTTTACTAAGTTGCACATAACACAATCAATTAGTTTCAGTAGAAAAAAAAAAGTATTGCGGACGCAAGGGTATTGAATTTCTATATACATTATTCTTTTTGAGATTAAATGATATTTTTCAATTCAAAAGTACTCAGACTCTTGCTTTTTTGCGCCAACTAAGAATATCCTTCACATGTGATCAAGTGCCAGGATGAAAAGAAGCACTCATTTCTTGAAAAAGAGAGGCAAAAACAAGTAATAGGGGACACAGTTGCTAAAGGCCAAAGCATAGGATCAAACAACTCCTCTTATTATAACCCCTCCATCTCATAGCAAATGCTTTGTAAAATTCTGCACCTTCTTACCAAATGAATTTATAGAACTACTAATATTTAAAAATAAAATACTAGTATTCGGATTACACCATCTATATGTGGTTCCCTTAATTAGTTAATTAGTCATATAACAATATTCTCAATTAATTAGGATATTAATCGAGCTATTCCCTTTCTTATAATAAAGCTACTCATTAAATTCTAAGGTCGATATAATTTCCCTTAAGCCAGAAATCTAATCACCCTCGTGTTCCTATAGGATTTCCCTCAAGTCGAAAGCCTAGGCACTCTCATATACAAAATGAATCCATACGATTTCCCTTAAGCCAAAAATCTAGAGACCCTTATCAAAAAATGAATCTGTATAGCTTCCCTCAAGCCAAAAACATAGATTCCTCAATTGCAATGTACTTGTACGATTCCCCTCAAGCCGGAAGTCTAGGTATTCATTGCATATAATGTATCGACACAATTTCCCTCAATCCAGAAATATGGATACTCTCAACATAACACATCCATATTATTTCCCCCAATCCAAAAATATAGAGATATTATCAACATACAATGTATCAATATAATCTCCCTTAAGCCGAGAATATAGATATCTTTAGATACTATGTACATGTCTGATTTTACTTAAGTTGGAAATCTAGGGGGATGCATAAAGTAGAAACATTCACACTTGCACATTCTTGCTTTACTATAGGATATACCTTCTCAATAGCTCTCTAACATATCCAACAACATCTCGCCTCGAGTTATAGATCTCAAACTACGTTAAGATCACTACCCCTACAATTCTAAACAAGTCGGCTCGCTTCGTGTAAAAGATCTCAAAGATGTGCTTACTGAGGTAGGACTTTCAAAGCAAGGAAAGAAGCAGGTGAGATAATCAATATTACTGATCATACATCTTCAATATTGAGACGTTGTCTTTGAAACTTAAGAGTGGTTTTTAAATTTAAGTGTGATTGAATGGTGTTTGTTGACTTATTACTTGCTAAATACTTACATAATTTATTTATACCATTGACCCCACTTGGTTACATGCAATCAAGAACACAAGTTTAATAATCAAACTCTTAAGAGAGTATTGATATTGTCAATCCGAGGAATGGACATTCACGCGACTGTTGTAACTCTGGAGTATAGCCGATACATTATTATCTTTAATTGCTTAACTGCACATCATGCTATGCTATCTATTCTCTGGAGTTTTCGTGCAATGTAGTGATGTCAATTCTCCATTTTATGTAGGATCTTGTTGATAGGATATTATCTATTCTCACAGATGAACAAGGTATGATCTCTTATCATATACTATAGACACACAGATGGCTCAACCTTTAGTACTCACTTATTCTATGTTAGATTTTATAACTTTTTGTCTATTTGATTTCTGTGAAAAAATGGAAGCTTATATTTTATACAGAAGTTTTTATACAATGTTTTATTTGTCTTTGAATATCTTCAAATGAGAAAGCTGGCTGGCTCCAAAATGTCTGAGTCAAACATGTTTATACTGTTTGAGTTGCATTTCCAATCTTATTTGAGGCTTGGACTAGTTGGACCTGCTAATTTTAACTTTCTATTCAAACACTGCTTTAGGAGTAGTGGTAACTTCTACTATGACATGGTTTATCGAATATGAAAACTTTTGAATATTTAACTTTTATGCTTCTAGTTCAGTTTTGTGATTTTAATATGTGAAGTTGTGTTTCTTATGTTCCTCCGCTTTCTCTTGTAAACTAAGCAACTTGTTTATTTTTCAGTTTTCAAAATATGTGCTAAGAAGAAGAATGTTCTTGGAAAAGCAGAAGTGATGAAGTTAGTGGATGACACATATAGGTCAGTGTTAGAGACAACATGTTGATGATATTTTCTTCATCTAGTTTTGTTATACTTCAGATTAATGTAATGGCTGAGGTTATATAGATAAACTCAGTTAACACATGATACGGTGTTCTGTTTTTAGGGTTGCTTTAAGTTGACTGTACTGGTGTATACATGCCATAATGCCCTCATTTCATAGTTTTTTTTTTCATGATATTTTGTGTTTACTCTTCCCCCAGAAAACTACAGGCATCTGGAGCCACTGATCTAGCATCAAAGGGGCAGGGTGCTTCAGACAGAACTAATGCGAGAATTAAAGGTGAAGTTGATGATTCCTTTCTAGCAGATATGAAGGTTCGCTGTCTCTGTGGGAGTTCAATGGAAACAGATCTACTGATCAAGGTGTAATATTCAATATATTTCTTCTATCCTCATGATACATCAAAGTATATGCTTCTTTACATTTGTATATGATTTCATTGATCATTTCCATTGTTTTCCTTGATGTCATGTGATTTTAGTTAAGAACTCTACTGACAGCTTATATTTGCTAACTATGACATTGTTTACAGTGTGAAGATACAAAATGCCCCGTCTCTCAGCATCTCAACTGCGTTGTTATTCCGGATAGACCTTATAGAACTAAAACTTTTCCCAAAATAGGTCCTTCATTTAGCGAAAAACAACTATCTCTAAGTGAGATCTTATTGGGCATAATATTTTCTCACTAAGCGAGTATACTAGAACTTTCAGGATTCATAACACAGAAGTCACAATCATGAATACATTAAACATGTCAAGGAAGGAAATAATCATATATACACCAAGGTCATACCATCATGGCATTATTCTAATCTCAATGAATGAAATTATTACAATGGATAGGATCTCATTTACATATCAACAGAGAAATTCAAACTTAGCAACCAAACATAAACTTATCACATATCACAAACTGTCATATAAGCATGATATTTAATCATCATAACATAGAGAATTAGACTAGCTTTCTAACACATTCGAGTGCATCTCATTTGGAGTTACGAAACTAAAAATACATTGATTTCAGTGGCAATACAATTTTGTTCGTATCAACAGCTCTCGCTAAGCAAGCAAAATTTCACTAGGCGAGAATGACTATAACTTTTCATGAAAGTTAGTGTTCTAACATCACATTTATCACCCCAATCCACCACCCATCCATCCCTAACCTATACTAACATGCTTGGGGAACAAAAAAACATAAAATCGGTACATGCATACTCAATAATCATACCATTGTCATGAATTTCAGGCATTAGCACAAGACCACACATGAACATACAACCCTAAGCTTCTAACCCCAAGTTCTAACTAAGAACTTACCTTGAAGAGAATATTTTGAGTTGGGTGTTTGAGAGATGAAGAAAATGATGATGACTTATACACTTGATCATTGCCCTTCTTCCAAATCACCAAAGCTTCGTGCCGGCGAGGATGAGGAATCAGAACAAAAACGAGAATAGCTTCGTGCCGGCGAGGGTGAGTTGATGAACGGTGCTGATAAGGTTCGTGCCGGCGAGGGTGAGATGATGAACGGTGCTGAAAAGCTTCGTGCCGGCGAGGGTGAGATGGAGAAGACGATGAACAGGTCTTCGTTCTGATATTTCGTTTTGGGTTTCGTGGGTATTCTGAACTGTGCTGTTCAATATTTCATTTTATTTAATTTTGATATTTGAGCTACCACGGCGCTTTTAGCCTAAAAAGCGCTTTAGTAGCATCAGACCCTATGCCAGCGCTTTTGAAAGCGCTTTCAAAGGCCAATCTTCCACAGCGCTTTTTAAAAAGCGCCTTCATAACCTTATTATTTCGTTGTTATTAATATTTTTATTTGACCTACCACAGTGCTTTTAATGTAAAAAGCGCTTTCGTATCCCCCACCTATGCCAGCGCTTTTAAAAAAGCGCCTTCGTAGGTTTCCCTTTTTTTTTAACTTTGTTTTTTGTGAAGGCTATGGCAGCGCTTTTTCAATAAGCGCTTTAGTAGAGGCGCTGCAAAAAGCAGTTTTTGGCATAGTGGATGCTCAGGGTTACTGCAAAAGGTTCATGAGAGCTTGGGGCATGGTACATAAAATTGATAGCAAGACACTGGGACACAAGAATTCTATCCCTCTCGAGCCTTATCTCAGATGGGTACGAGCCCGTGCCCAAAGTATTATGATGCCTTACCCTGCTGTCCTACCAATGATTGTGGAACCAGTTACTAAAGGAGACACTCCTAATCTTGTTCATCATCCTGACATACCAACTGATCATGAGGAGTTACAGAAATCCTGGGTTCAACTTAAAGAGGAGCGGGATACGTTTGAAGCTCAATTCTTTGCCAGTGAGAAGAAGGTCCTGGAGCTCACTAGGTTACTTCATGAAGAGAGGAGCATAAACGCCTACATTGTACCAAAGAGGATGCGCTCCTGGGAAACCTAGTTTTCTTTTTTAAGTTTTGTTTGTTTAATTGTAAGCCTAAAAGGCACTCTTTGTAACAATTCGAACTTATTAATATAATTAATGTGTGTTTCTTTTGGTTAACCAAATTTGAGTTTTTAAGAATCCTTGAAATCATTGCATACGCATACCATCCATGACATTGCATGAACAGGTACCATTACAGGTTTCTCATCTTCTTCGCTATTTATTTCAGCAATAATGTCTTCTGAACAAAGCATCAAAGATCTCCAGGCACAAAATTCCCAATTTCAACAAATTTTCATAGCTTTGGCAAAAGGGCAGGAAGATCTGAAGGCCCTTATCCTGAAGGAAAAGAAGAAGAACAAGAAGACCTCTGGTGTTCTGAATCTGGGCAGAAGGTTCAGGGGGTCGTTAAAGCAACCAGTTGATCTGACCTCCTCGTCCAAAGAAGGGGAGAATCAAGAGAGAGAGACAGGGGAGAAGGACCCTAGCCCTGAAGTTTCTAATAATGATACAAACTACAATGATGAGCAGTATCCTCCCACTGAGGATAGACACAAACTATTAGAGGACCGACTGAGCACTATGGAGATCCAGAGAATACCAGGGCTGGATTTTGAAGAGTTGGGTTTGGTGTCTGGGGTAGTCATCCCACAGAAGTTTAAGGCTCCGATTTTTGTGAAGTACGATGGGGTGTCTTTTCCCAAGCTTCATCTCCGTTCCTATGTGAGGAAGATTCAACCTCACACTGCTGATAGGAACTTGTGGGTTCACTTCTTTTAGGACAGTCTATCTGGGACTCAGCTTGAATGGTTCTATCAATTGGAGGGAACCAATGTCCAAAACTAGGAGGATTTGGCTGCTGCTTTTTATAAGCAGTATTAGTATAACGCTGACCTTGCCCCTACTCGTACTTAACTTCAGAGTATGTCTATGGGCGCAAGTGAAGGCTTTAAGGACTATGTGCAGAAATGGAGAGATTTGGCTGGGAGAGTCCAACCCCCTTTGTGTGATAGGGAGTTGGTGGTCATGTTTCTTGGGATGCTGTTTGGTCCATTCTTCAATCATTTGATTGGTAGCTCCTCAACTGGTTTCACCGAGCTGATATTAACGGGAGAGAGGGTAGAAGTTGGGATCCGGAGTGGCAAGATCCAGAAAGACACCTCTTTGAGTCCAGTGAAGAAGCCCTTTGCGGGTAAGAAGGAAGTCAATGCTATTTATAGCCTAAGAGGTCAGAGCTGAGCTGAACACCGTCCAATGGTAAGTGTTGTAATGATACTTAGGCCTGCGGCTACCCCACCACCAAACAATCAGCAAAGAGTAGAAAGACTGAAAAGGCAGTTTACTCGGATTAACATGACATTGACTTAGGTTCTACCCCATCTTCTAAGATCAAACTTGGTAACCTTGAAAGAGGCTCCCAAGAATCCTAACACCACATCTCCTTGGTGAAATCCAAACGCTTGGTGTGTATACCATTCTGAGAGTCCTGGCCACGATACAAATGATTGATGGGCTCTGAGAAATTAGGTACAAGATCTAATTGAAGCCAAGGAGATTGAGTTTGATGCTCCGGAGAAGCCTAATGTCATAACCACTCCCATGCCTAAGCACAACCGTGGAGTTAATGCCATTGATACTGACCTGTTTGTTACCTCTGTTGATGAAGTTTCCACTCCTCTCATGACCGTTAAGAAGAATTTGTTGGTAGCCGGTTTATTTCCGGGTTATGGTGAATGTTGCCACATGTGTTCATCTCTACCCTCTGGTTTCTACTTGCTGAAAGCAGGTGTTTAATGCCTGATGGATAACAGAGATATTTTGTTCGAAAAGACTTTGATTCCAATTGTTTAGTGTGAAGTCTAAAAGACCTGTTAGGATTACACCTTCTCCAAGAATCGCCCCGTTGATAATCACTTTTCCTGGTCCTATACCGTACTCCTCAGACAAAGCTGTCCCTTGGAATTATGGCGCCGACGTTTACTATCATGGCGTTAAACAGGATTTAAAGACTGAAGAGGCTGATCCCGATGTTAGTAACATTGTCGGGACCAACAAGATTACCAGAAGTGGAAGGGTTTTCTCTCCCGATATCTCCCCGAAGACTATCACTAATCCTGTTGTTATTTCATATGCTGTTCCTACCGGTACTTCCATTACTACTCCCATTCTTACTCCAATTGTTACCCCTGCCGATGAGTCATCTAGGACTCGGGGCAAAGAAGCTATAGGTGAGCCTGCCCGGACGGAGGCACCTAGAAAAGTTGTTGTGGAATCCTCTAAGTAAGAAATAGAGGAAATCTTAAAAATAATCAAGAAAAGCGACTACAATGTGGTCGAGCAGCTGGGGAAGACCCCTTCGAAAATATCAATGTTGTCTCTGTTGTTATGTTCCGAGGCCCATGCAAAGGCTTTGATTGCATTCCTCAAGACTGCACATGTGCCGCAAGAAACCTCAGCCGATCAATTCAAAGATTGTGTGGCCAATTTGACTGCTGACAATGAATGGGTTGGGTTTTTCAGATGCCAACTTGACACTGAAGGGGAGGAAGCATAATGATGCTCTGCATGTCTCGATCGAATGCAGGGGCATTACTATGTCTCATGTGCTGGTGGACACTGGATCTTCACTGAATGTTCTGCCTAAGAAGGCTCTCAATCGGTTAGATTGTGAAGGCTTGACCCTAAAGCCCAGTAACAATTTGGTGAGGGATTTTGACGGGTCGAAGAGAATGGTACATGGGGAGGTGGACATCCCTGTCAAAGTTGGCTCTCAGACCTTTGTATCCACCTTCTACGTGATGGACATCAAGCCATCGTACTCTTGTTTGTTGGGTCGTCCTTGGATCCATAAAGCTGGGGTTGTTACTTCTACACTGCACCAAATGCTGAAATATCCGGTGAAGGGGAAAATTGTCACTGTGCATGGTGAGGAGGAGTATATGGTGAGTCACCTGAACTCCTTCAGGTATGTGGAGATGGACGGGAAATTCATAGAGACTCCTTGTCAAAACTTTGAAGAGGTTCCCCGGATTTTGGCGTTAACCGAAACTACCACCAGAACCAAACCTCCTATAAAGATGGCTTCTCTCAAGGACGCCAGAGCAACAATTGAAGAAGGTGGGTGTACCAATTGGGGATAACTCCCTGATTTTATTCATAAAACTGAAAAATTTGGTTTGGGCTTTACTTCAGGAGCTCAAAGGGATGTTCGACGCGCTCGGGCTAGAGGACCTCCCCTACACATCAACAATCGCGGGGTCAATGCTATTGAAGACAGTGAGGAAGATTTCGATATTGACAGCTGGATCTACCCGACTATAAACGGTGGACCTAGTAACTGGACGACCATATATTTTATACCAATTTCTTTTGTTCAGCAATAATTGTCTTACTTATTTTCCAAGTTTGTAATAAAAAATTTAAAACTCTACAGCCTTGTGTCTTTCCCGAGGAATAATGGTTTTGTTTGTAAGGGCTATTATATGTCATTTTCACATGTCATCAATAAAACATTGGACGTTTCTTGCATACAAATCTTGCACTCTCTATTTTTCTTTTCTGCTTTTCACTTTATCAATACAGCTATGTTCTTACACACACTCACATATCCAACTGTAGATCCATATCCCCCCTGGATCCCATTGATAACAGTTCTTCTATTTCCAGTCATGACTTCGAAAATCCGATCAACCAAGCCGAGGACGAAGGTGAGTATGATTGTACCCAAAGAACTTGCTAGACTGTTACGGCAGGAAGAGAGGGCTATACAGCCTCATGAAGAGCCAGTTGAGACAATAAACTTGGGCACGGAGGTGGACCGAAAAGAAGTCAAGATCGGCACAAATCTGGAGACTAATGTCAAACAACGGTTGATACAAATGTTGCACGACTATGTTGAGATCTTCGCCTGGTCATATGAAGTCATGCCTGGTTTTGACATTGATATTGTGGTACATCATCTACCAACTAAAGAATATTATCCTCCGGTTAAGAAAAAGGTCCCCCACATGCACCCTGAAATGTCAGAGAAGATCAGGGCTGAGGTCATGAAGCCGTTCAACACTGGATTCCTAGACGTCATCTCCTATCCGCAGTGGGTTGCTAATGTCGTTCCGGTGCCAAAGAAGGACGGTAAGGTACAGATGTATGTGGACTACAAAGACCTGAATAGGGAAAGCCCCAAGGATGACTTCCCTCTTCCTCACATTGATGTCCTGGTTGACAACACCGCACAACACAAAATCTTCTCCTTCATGGATGGTTTCTCTGGCTACAACCAGATCAACTGAAGACATGGAGAAGACAACCTTCGTCACACAGGGGGGGCACCTTCTGCTACAAGGTGATGCCTTTTGGGTTGAAGAATGTTGGGGAAACTTATCAGTGAGCCATGGTTTCTTTGTTCCACGATATGATTCACCATGAGATTGAGGTTTATGTTGATGACATGATAGCCAGATCCCAAACCGAGGAAGAGCACCTCGACCATCTACAAAAGTTGTTTGACAGGTTGAAGACATACAAGCTGAGGCTAAATCCGAACAAGTGCACCTTAAGGGTAAGGTCTAGTAAGCTCCTAGGGTTCATCGTCAGTGACAAAGGTATTCAGGTTGACCCCGTAAAGGTAAAGGCCATACAAGAGATGTCGGATCCCCGTACTGAGAAGGAAGTTAGAGGTTTCTTGGGACGCCTGAATTATATCGCCAGGTTCATTTCACATCTGACTGCTACTTGTGAGCCTATCTTCAAGCTTCTGAAGAAAGATCAAGTGGTAAACTTGAATGATGAATGCCAGACTGCTTTCGAAAGGATCAAAGAATACCTTCAAGAACCACCAATTTTGATGCCTTCGGTTGAAGGAAGACCTTTGATATTATACTTAATGGTACTAGACAATTCAATGCGGTGTGTGCTGGGATAGCATGACGAGTTTGGTCGAAAAGAGCATGCAATATACTACCTTAGAAAAAAGTTTACCGACTGTGAGATAAGATACTCACTGCTCGAGAAAACTTGTTGCGCTTTGGCATGGGCTGCTCGCCGACTAAGACAATATATGCTGACCCACACTACTCTGTTGATATCTAAGATGGATCCAATCAAATACATCTTCGAGAAGCCCGCACTCTCCAGAAGAATAGCGAGATGGCAGATGATCTTAACTGAATACGATATACAATATACAACCCATATAGAAATCAAGGGAAGTGTATTGGATGATCATTTGGCTCATCAAGCTGTGGATGACTACCAGTCCATGAATTTTGAGTTCCCGAACGAGAATATTATGCTAGTGACTGACTACGAAGAACCTGGACTGAATGAAGGACCTGAGGAAGGATCCTGATGGACTATGATTTTTGACAGAGCTAGTAATGGCATTGGCACCATAATCATATCTCCTGAGGGCTGTCATACTCCTTTCACTGCCCGACTATGTTTCAACTGTACTAACAACATGGCAGAGTATGAAGCCTGCATCATGGGTCTCAAAGCCGCTATTGACCTCAGGATCAAGTTCTTAAATGTCTTCGAGGATTCAGCCTTGGTGATAAGCCAAATCAAAGGAGAGTGGGATACAAAGCATCTAAATATCATCCCGTATAAAGAACATGTGTTGACATTTCTCCCGCACTTTGAAGAGATAACCTTTGAAAATTTCCCACGAGAGGAGAATCAGTTAGCGGACGCGCTATCTACCATGTCTTCTATGTTCAAAGTCAGGTGGGACAACGAAGCTCCCTGAATCACCATTGAGAGGTTGGATGAACCAGCGCACTGCTGCGAGATTGATACTGAAGAGGTAGCAGATAAACCTTGGTCTCACGAAGTGAAAAGGTATCTCGAGATTCAAGAGTATCCCGAAGGGGCATCTGTCAACGATAAGAAATTTCTGAGAAGGTTCGCTGCGAAATTCTTCCTCAATAATGGAATCCTCTACAAGCACAATCATGACTCTACCTTACTGCGGTGTGTAGACAAGAGCGAAGCAGAGAGGATTATGACAGATATACATGAAGGTACCTTCGGAACTTATTCAAATGGACATACCATGGCTAAGAAGATCCTACGGGCAGGATACTACTAGTCCACTATGGAAGCAGATTGTTATCAGCACTCTCGAACTTGTCATAAATGCCAGATCTATGCTGATAAGGTGCATGTGCCTCCGGTTCCTTTGAATGTCTTGACGACTCCTTGGCCCTTTGCAATGTGGGGCATTGACATGATCGGAGAAATCAGACCTACCGCTTCCAATGGGCATCACTTCATCCTGGTGGCCATCGATTACTTCACAAAGTGGGTCGAGGCTGCCTCCTTTGCTACCATTACCAAGAATGTTGTGGCGCAGTTTATCAAGCATAACTTGATCTATTGGTATAATGTGCCAGAGAGAATCATTACTAACAATGGTACAAATCTCAATAACACGATGATCATCGAGCTCTGTAAGTAGTTCAGGATACAACATCGTAACTCTTCTCCCTACCGGCCGAAGATGAATGGCGCTGTTGAAGCGGCTAACAAGAACATCAAAAAGATCATACAGAAGATGACAGTGACATATAAATACCGGCACGAGATGCTACCATTTACTCTTCATGGGTACCGTACCTCAGCACGGACGTCGACAGGGGCAACACCCTACTCTCTAGTATATAGCATGGAGGCAGTCCTACCCATTGAGCTTCAGATTCCTTCTTTAAGGATTATGAAGGATGCAAGTTTGAACGAAGATGACTAGATCCAGAATCGACTTGACCAACTGAATTTGATCGATGAGAGGAGACTTACTGCTGTCTGTTATGGTCAGATGTATCTAAAACAGATGATCAAGGCTTTCAACAAAAAAGTCAGATGCCAAGAGTATCAAGTCAGGGATCTAGTGATAAAGAATATCATACTGCCGCGAGGTGATCCCAGGGGAAAATGGACTCCCACATACGAAGGGCCATTTATGATTAAAAACATCTTCTCGGGTGGAGCCATGATTCTAACCACCATGGACGGTGACAACCTTCCTCACCCTGTCAATGTAGACATAGTGAAAAGATACTACGCATGATAAAAGACCCGCTAGGTTGACTGGCCTAGGCAAAAATAAGGGCTTCCCGGCGAACGAAAAGGGTTCGGGCAAAAGTTAGGGATGAAAATGAAAAAAATCTATACACCCGGCAAGTCGAAAACCTGAAAAGGCGGCTTGGGCAAAAAAGTGTATCCCGGTGGACTGAAAACCCGAAAGGGTAGTCCAGACAAAAGTTAGGGATGTAAAGCGTATCACTATGTCCCATTGGATCACCTTGCAATCGGACCTCAGTATCAACTATCAAGCTCGAACGACACCGATCAATCTAATCAGCTTCAGACAAGCAGCAAAGTGATAAGACGCTCGAAGACATATCGGCAATAGCAGAATTGGAACCAATGGGATTATTACACATAGATGTTTTATTTTTGTTGTACATAATATTGTATAGATTCCATTTTTTACAGCGGCGTTCTCTTACTAGAGTGTCATCTTCCTTGTACCAAAACGCCTATTATAGGCCAACTTCAAAAATCAATACAAATCATTTTTACAAAAACTATGTGTTTTTTTTCTTTTTCTATTTTGTTTTGCAAGAACGCCCAATGGTCTATTCTTGACATATGCATTTTAATATAATGGCTGTTCACAAATATTCACATAAGAAACGGAAAGACAATTGCTCGTAACTTAAGAAACAGGGGCAAAAACTAAAAAACTAAAAATGTAAAACCCGACAGTTACTCTGTCCAGCAGGTACCGGGGCAGAGACAACTTTGAAACACAATCATCAGTGCATACGACCTCGTGACATCTATACTTCCCCATAGAGTAAAGGTAATCAAAGCATTGATATCAACTTTCCCAAAACAGGAAGTAATATCCCCAGCCAGGTTCTTTCAGAAATCTGACATCTATATCCCCCAGCCGAATTTCATAATTGCAATCGGGTCATAAAGTTTTCTCCCAATTAGAGTTTATTTCTTTGAATGTGGAAACTCAATCCCCGACAGAGTTTATCCTTCCAGCTACAAAAATTCACTTTCCAACAGAATTATTCCCCCGCAGAGCTATTCTCAAACAGAGTTTCTCCCTGGAAGAATATTCACAAACAACAAGGAGCAAATCTCCAGCATTAGTCATTTCTGTTCACCATCCCCAGCGGGAGTAGACGATTCACAGCTTTCTACAACAGTCAGGAATGCTATACTCTCCAGCAGTAGTCAGGGATTTATTTTCCCAGACTCGGATATGTCACAATAATATCTCATGTTCATACATCATGACATGCACATACATATTGCATACAACATAGTCTCATTTATTTTGAGAACATCATCCCATAATGCATTTCATGTATTGCATATAATTAATCATGTTATCTTTTCAGGAAAGACAATTATCACCAGCCAACCCACGTGATTAAACGAAGCAACCTTACCTAGGTTCCTTCTCGGTTCAGATGCAGTTTTACCCAAACTCCTCACGAAGCAGCCTTACACAGGTTCTTTCCCACAAGCCCCACCATCCAGGCTTTCATCTCGAAGTAACCCTACGACCCAGGTTCCTTCCCATAAGCCCTACTATCCAGGCTTTCATCCCGAAGTAACCCTACTATCCAGGTTCCTTCCCACAAGCCCTACCATCCAGGCTTTCATCTCGAAGTAACCCTATGACCCAGGTTCCTTCCCATAAGCCCTACTATCCAGGCTTTCATCCCGAAGTAACCCTACTATCCAGGCTTTCATCCCGAAGTAACCCTACTATACAGGTTCCTTCCCATAAGCCCTACCATCCAGGATTTCATCTCGAAGTAACCCTACGACCCAGGTTCCTTCCCATAAGCCCTACTATCCAGGCTTTCATCCCAAAGTAACCATACTATCTAGATTCCTTCCCATAAGCCCTACTATCTAGGCTTTCATTTCGTAGTAACCCTACTATCCAGGTTCCTTCTCATAGCCCTACTATCCAGGCTTTCATCCTAAAGTAACCCTACTATCCAGGTTCCTTCCCATAAGCCCTACTATCAAGGCTTTCATTTCGAAGTAACCCTACTATCTAGGTTCCTTCCCATAAGCCCTACTATCCAGGCTTTCATTTCGAAGTAACCCTACTATCTAGGTTCTTTCTCATAGCCATACTCTCCAGGATTTCATCCCAAAGTAACCCTACTATCTAGGTTCCTTCCCATAAGCCCTACTATCCAGGATTTCATTTTGAAGTAACCCTACTATCCAGGTTCCTTCCCATAAGCCCTATTATCCAGGATTTTCATCTCGAAGTAACCCTACGACCCAAGTTTCTTCTCATAACCCTACTATCCAGGTTTCTTCTCTCTTATCTCCAAACAATAGTTTACAACACTGTAAGACCTGGACCCGACCAGATACGACCGATTTCACATTTCCCCAGTAAGTCGCTATGCAGCCTGGACCCTGACCAGATATGCAGTTTACTTCCACCTCCTAAATCAAAAGTTAATCCCCCAGTAGAGTAATGGACAACCGAATATCCTATACTCTATTTCCCAGGACACAAATCAACATTCTCCGACGAAGTCCTCCTCAACGACAGGTACAAGAATTCTCGCAAAGGAACCTCTTATACAACCGACACCTTTTCAGGATGGCATCTTTAAGCCCATCTCCGACGATTTTCTGTCGACTTCCAAATGGAATCTGTAATCTCATTCCTGATATCACCAATCAGTATTATTTTATGCGAGTACAAATTTCTGGGCACTCTAGTGTCCAATCATCTTCCACCTTCAGATCAGGAGAGGCCGACCGAACAATCTACATCCTCAGGTTTAAGAAGATTGAACAGGGGAAGCTGTTGTACCCCAAAATTTGCCCTCTCATTTTACTTAATACATGCTTATTGAAGTCCTCAACTTCCCCAAGGATGCCTAAGGATTGACCAGACAAATCCTCCTAAGACAATGGGCCTCAAATTAGGGTTTCCATTTTCATCAATATGGGTGAAATCCAAAGGTCTAAAATCTTTTCCATGGTCTTAATATGTTCTCAAGATAATCCATGTCAAGTTTCATGCCTTGCACAAGAAGTTTGCTCAGTCAACTACTCAAATGCCTGAAAATCAACTGTACTAGGTCAAAAGTCAACTATGGCCCACATATAGTCAAACTTCAAGATTTTTGGTCAACATTAACATTTTGAAGTGATATCCATCATTTGATTAAGGTTTGATCATGATTCCTCAAGGAATGCCCCAAATTCCTCAAAACTCAAAAGTTGCTAAATTAGGGTTTCTATAGGAAAAGTCAACCAAATTTTGACCAGGCATAACTTTCTCATACTTTATCAGAAATTTCCCATCCAAGGCTCATTTTGAAGAGGATGCAATTCCCTACAACTCATCTACATCCCTCAAGTTCAAAAAATGCACTCATGAAAAAATATGAATTTAGACATTACAGGTCATTTCATAAAGTCAACAAAAACACCTTTTGGGTCAAAGCTTCTTACATGAACATGGAAGATGAAATTGAGGTGAAACCAAAAAGGTAGTTTAGAGGACATCTTAAGCTTGCTAAAAAGTCCAAGAAAACCCTCTTAGGATCAAAATTGAGAGATATGTGCCTTGTCAAAGTTGGCCATTTTTGGAAATTTGCACAAAGTCAACCATGCCCAAAATGCATTTTTTTCTCCAAATGGGCCCAACTTTTTATGCTTGTATCTTGTTCCTAACATGGTCGACGACCCATGAACCACTCCATGCCTCATTAACTTATTTATTTAATTTATTATGATTTTATTCATTTAAAATTCAAATAAAATCAAATAAAATCAAAATAAATCATATAAGTTACTTTTGGAATCATTTTGGCATTGAATGAGGATGATATATGTTGGCATATCAGGATCAAATCGTGCCAAGGGTGATTGGAACAAGAAGGGCATGATTTGGCTTATTTTGGAAACAAATAATGCAAGGATTAAATAAGATCTTTTCTCCATGATTGTTCAAGATTCAACCTGTTTTTGTTAACCTAATATGTTCCAATACATATACACAAAGAGGCCATACCTAGAGGACACAAAAAGACTGCCTCCATAAGAAGAATAAAACTCAAAATTTTTGACAAAAAGTGTGGTTCGAATTTTGAGTTAGAGGACGATTCAAGGTGATTCAAGGCCACCAATCCACTTCTGGACTTCTCCTAAGGCTAGCAACATCGTTTGCACTTGTAAAAACTCCAGGAATCAACACCTTACAGTATCACGGTTTGACACTTTTCTCGAATTTGATTCTACAAATTTATGCATTATAAATAATTTCTAAGCATGCCTTCATGTTTGTATCATCATTTAGAACGTATTGGTATGATTAATTAGGAGTTTTAGCGCATGTACAAATATTTGCCATTGTTAGGGTTTGAGGTCGTGTTTTAGGGCTTTTTGATGCAGGTAAAATCAGGGCAAAAGATGGATGCCATCATGTTTATGAGATCAAAACGAGCTGATCTGTATGCTTAGATTTAATTTATCTTGCATGGTATTGATTTTTGATATCTGTAGCGTTATAGTTACAGCTGGTGTCCGTGGGTAAAGATCCTTACCTAAAATGACAGTTTCCCTGAAGAAGAAGATGATGTGTCTGATAACCACTGGAGGATTTGAATCTCACGCATTTTCTTGTTACACTGACCCTTCATTTAAGATAATGTATTTATGTTATTATATTGAAGAATGAGCAAGCTAGCGCAGTTGGTCAAGGGGGAGAGGTATAAAGCTAATGTCCTGGGTTCGATCCCAGGCGTGAGCTTTTGTATTTTTTCTTCACAGGATCCAACATGCACTACCCATGAAGGCCATCGTACATCCTCCAAATCCAGCCATTGGATCATCCTTAGATCCAGATCTAGCGCTCAGTGAGAGCAGCGCACGGTGGACCTACCATATCTGACTGCACTGAATCACACGCATTTGTTTGAGCTGGCATCTTGGGCCCAACGAAAATCAGCCATACACCCCCCTGAAGTGCTTACAATACCAGGCCCAATTTCTTTTTTTTTTTTTTTTTCTTTTGTTTTAGTTATTTGATTAATTATTTCTTTTAAAAAAAACAACAAAAAATCATTTTTTTTATTAAATCAAAAAATCACAAAAATATAGAACTATGTTTTTTTTATTTAAATTAACTATTGTTGAAAATAAATTAGTTTAATTAGATTAATATGGTTGTTTGTTTTTTTATTAATTAAAATTAACTAGAATTAGGTTTAATTTGCAATTAAATTATTTTCTCAATAAAAACTACACAAAAATATTTTTTTAATTAATTAGATTTTTTAGGCTTCTAATTTATTCTCGTATTTAATTCGCCGCGCACGCCTTTACTTTCTTTTAATTCAAAATTATTGTAACTGTTTCAAGTTTGTAATAGATTAATTAGGATTTTAATTTCCGCATCTTTATTTTCAGTCAAATATTCCTGTATCTGCCCAAAAGCCTTTTAATAGTTAGGACTTTAATTTCTCGCACTCTTTAATTTCCGCAACTATAAAACTGCCTAGATGTATGGATATTAGGACTGTATGCGAAAGATAAATCAACGATTAAAAGGTAGATAACCCTAATTTTGCAAAGATAATTAACTGGAAAAAATCACACATGCACATGCTCACTCCTAGGGTTTGCCTGACTTGGTTGCCTCGGAAACAATGGTCATGTCCCTCGAACGTAGGGATATCTTAGCAAAGACCCGCAATTCAAAGTCGTCATAAAGATCATAGTCCCTTACTATCCCTCGAGTTGCCTACGATAAATGATCTTATGTTGATAGTCCCTTCGAAATGCTAAGGTATGTTTACATGTTGCCTTCAGTGACCATTTCGTCCATTCGAATGTCCCTTAAAACTCCAACGATGGGGCTACCTACTCTTTAATAGTAGGATAGCGCTGTCTAAAGGAAATAAGAATGAACAGTCTTTTTTCGAGTATGTAGAAATTCTTAAGTACTTGCTCAAAACAACAAAACTTTTTCACAAACACTTTTCAAAACAGTTTTCAAAAAAACAACTTCGTCACACTCTTGAGGACAGATACAAGGGTTATTACGAAGTTAGACAAAAACTTTTCAAAACACACGCACAAGTAATTTCAAAAATGAGAAAGTACCTAAGAGCCCGTGGAAAACCACGGATAGAAAGGGTACTAACATCTTCCCTTTCTATAATCTACCCCCCGTACTCAAACATCTCTGTTGTACCCCAAAATTTGCCCTCTCATATTCTTCAAGAATTGCAAAGTCAAAGCTTCAAAAAACTCCCCAAGGGTTGCACAGTTCAAGGGCCTCATAACAGTCAAAATTAGGGTTTTGGTTCTGACAAATAAAATGAAGTTTCCAAGGGTTCAATCAAGTCCCACATGCTTATAAACATGGTCAAGCATCCTCATACCAAGTTTCAAGACTTACAGCACAAAATTGCACAATCAAAAACCCTAATTGCACTACAGTCAACTGTAGGGGCAAAATGGTCATTTGACAGTCAAAAAGTTCAAATTTTTGGTCAACATCTCATTTTGAAGCCACAAACATCATTTGATCAATGCTTGATCATGATTCTCAAAGCTTGGCTCAAAAAGTCTCAAGATGCAAAAGTTTCCATATTTGGACAGTTGAAAAAGTCAACTGTAACTTGACCAGGGCATAACTTTCACATGGATTATCAGAAAAATTCCATCCAAAGCTCATTTTAAAGAGAATGACATTTCCTACAACTCCTCTTCACACTTCAAGTCCAAGAAATTCTCTCACAAAAAGTTATCAATTTCAACATTATAGGTCATTTTCAAAAGTCAACAAAAAGGGACTTTAAGTCAAAGACCATAACTTGAGATTGGTAAATCAAAATGACATGGGACCAAAGGCATTGGTTAGAGGACTCAAAGAACTTTCCAAAATGTCCAATAACATGAGCAAAGCTTAAAAATTGAGCAAGTTATGCCTTGTGGAAGTTGGGAAATTTTTGGATATGTTGAAAAGTCAACATTGCTCCAAATGCCCTAAAAATGCTAATGGGCCTCCTTTTCTTCCAAAATCCATCATCCAAAACATGTGCACGACCATTTGGCCCAAAGGGAAGTTTTTTATCATTTTTATTTGAATTTTTAAATGCTAGAAATTCATTTAATTAATTAAAATATATGAAAAATACTAAACCTAGGTTTTTAAATCTTTTTATGCATGATATACATTCAATATTTCGTGCATGGTTAGATTTGGAAAGAATCAATATGATTTGTCATGATTTGTTAGCAATATGCATGAAAAGATTTGAAATATTTTGCCATGAAAATCAATATCCTCTCCATCAATTCCTTGATCCTTTGGCTTTGAAAACCTACCCTAATCATTCACATATAAGTACTCATGCAAACCCTAATGCAAAAGAGGTCCAAGCTGCGCAGATAGACAAAAGAGAGCTTTGCAATTTTGATCAAAAAATTCAAAACTGAAATCGTGATTCCAAAGCATTTCAAGGCAAAGTAATCAGTCCATTGCCTTCCTGAGACATCAGGGAAACTTCCTGGATCAAAAGCACGACCTCTAACGCCCAGAATTGGTGAATAGAGTTCAAACTGTTTTTAATTATATGTATAATCGTGTCTTAATATTTAAGCACTTTCATGGCATTTCTTTGATGGATTCGTACTAATGGATGTATTCTGAAGCTAACCCCATGTTTTAATTGAATTTTTATACACTATACACAAATCTTCCATTGTTGTCTTTTAGGTTTTATCAAGCTTTGAATTGGGTACTTTTAAATGCTGTAAAATTGGAAGCTCTCAGTACCATGACCAAACTCAGTGTGATTGGACGATGTGGAAACGACCCTCGCGCCTAATTTATGTGGCCGGACGGCCTAATCGCTATTATCAAATCAAGCATGTTTTGGGGGGTTCAAAACCCCCGCTAATCACCTTTTATATTTCAGGAAAAGAGCCAAGCGAAGAAGATGATGAAGTGTCAAAGCGTGATAGGGCAATTTGAATTTTCGCGCTGAATTTATGCACTAACCATTATCTTGTTTCATGTTATTTATTGGTTATCATATATACAAAGCGCGTTGGATGGCTCTGTGGTGAAGCGTAGCATTAGTAATCTTCAGGACCTGGGTTCGAGCCCCAGGTCCCCACTCTCTTTCAATATTTTTTTCTATAAAACTAATCCAATGCAGTTTCAACACTAAGGAACACCATACAACCCCTGGGCCTAATAATGCCACGCGCCACTGAGATTGATCCACTGGCTCTGATCAAAGAAGCACCATGTTCGTTGGTCAATACACAGGCATGCTAGTCAAAAGGTCAACGAGGCCAAAACCTTAATGGGCTTAAAATACTAACAATTCACCTCCAACTGGGGACAGAACCCCCCAAGGTTTGCAAGTTTCTTTTATATTTTTTTTCATTTTTTATTTTGATTCAATTATTATTTTTTTTATTTAGTTCTTTAATTTAATTATTTTCATAAAAAAAACATAGAAACAATAAAAATCAGAAAAAGGCAAAAAATAAATATTTTATCTTTTTTAATATTTTGTAAATAAATAACATTAATTGATTTTAGTTTTAATTTAGGTTGAAATCTTAATATTTTTCTAATAAACTTAAAATTGGTAGAATTAGGGTTTGTAATATTTTTTATCCTTTTTCTTTTCTTTTCACAAATAACTAAATATTATTTATTTTTGTAATTAAATTACCATGTAATTAATTAGGCTAACTTAGGTTTAACTTTTAATATTTTTTCTTAATAAATAAAAAATTAGAATTAGGGTTAATTTCTCAATTTAATTCAATTTCATTAAAATCATAAAATACAAAAATACCAAAAATAATTCCCTCTCATTTTAATTTTCATTAATTTAATCATTTAATTTAATTTCGTTAAAAGGGTCCAACGCCCTCGTTTTTAATTTTAATTCAATTCGCGTATTTATTTCTTTTTTCTTTTAATTTTTTATGTACCTCTCCCAAAGCCGTGTAAACCTAATTTTTCGCACTTTAATTCTTTATTCTTTCTGTCAAATCAGGTCCTGGAAATTTTGGCGATGTGGACCCGCGCCTTTTGTAATAGTTTAGAATTTTACCTTTCCGCGCTTTCTTTGACTGTTAAATAAATGCATGCAAGAATGAATGACAAAAATAAAAACAAACGCGTAGCTCACTCATAACATGACAAGATAAATGCAAATGAACATGACACACAAATCACACACCACCCCTAGGGTACGCCTCACTGTTGCCTTGCCTCGAAAGGTGATCGTCGAGTAGAGGATGTCTTAGTAAGTCCTCATGATCCGGGAACCTGGCATGAGGGTAGCTTCTAAGGTGTCTTCCCATTGCTCTGGTGATCACCATGTCCCGAACCTCGAATTGACCCAAACACCTCCAACGGTGGTGCTACCTACCTCTCAATGGTGGGATGGCACTACTTTAAAGGACATTTACACAGACGAATTCCTTAGGGTAGGTAGGTTCTCATAGATACTTGCTCTAAATTTAAAACAAAAATTCAAAAATACTTTTCACACCGACACCTTTTCAAAAAGCTTTCGAAAGCAATTTTTCAAACACTCTAAAGGACCGATACAAGAGTTGAACTGGAATTTTCAAAGAAACTTTTTTTTAAAACCCACAGTTGAAAAGAAAACAAACCATTTTGAAAACACAAGTGAGCAAGTATCTAAGAGCCCATGGATAACCATGGATAGAAAGGGTGCTAACACCTTCCCTTTCTATAATCTACCTCCCGAACCGAGAGCAATCTCTTTAAGGAATTTTTCTGTGCTTTTGTCCTTTCCATTTGGAGAAAATAAAAGACGGTGGCGACTCTTGCTTCCGCGACATTTCGCGAACCAACGTTAAACAATCAGTTCCAGATCCACCGATCACAATCTCGAAAAAAGGTTTTTTCTGTTCTTTTTTCCTTTCCTTTGTTGGATGAAATAAAAGTCGGTGGCGACTCTTGCTTACCGTGACATTTGCGAATACAAAACAAAAACCAGTATTAACAGTCGGTTCTGCCACCGTATCACAAACATTTACTAAGGACTCTGGGAGAAGACAAAGTTCAAGCTGTCCACAAATCCCCACAAGGCCAAATTCATAGAATCCCCACATAATAACTTCAATAAGATTATCCTTCAAAGTTGGATTCATGCAATCCTCAGCCAGAGTTTCAATCTCTCGAAAACCCTCTCCCCATCCAGAGTTTCAATCTCTCGAAAATCCTCTCCCCAACTGAGTTGGTCTTAAAAGAAGAAGCCTTGTGGAGTTCTTCCTAAAGAATTCACTTCCCTAATAGGTCGTCAAACTATTCTATTCAACAGGGTTTATTTCCCCAACAAACTGTAAATTCCCCAGCTCGAGTTTGCCTCTCAGACTATTACAAATCAATGGACAAAACCCCTTAATCCCCGGTAGAGTCATTGCATTCCCCAACGGAGTCGTTACTATTCCAGTAAGTTACTACGGAGCCTGGAATTCGACCAGATAACAGTTAACTTCATCCTTTCAAGCAAACTATTGCGAAACCTGGACCCAACCAGATAACAATTCGAGTTGCTGAAACTTGGACCCGACCAAATACCAGTTAACCTCAAAGATCAAATTGCTAAAACCTGGACCCGACCAGATAACAGTTCGAGTTGCTGAAACCTGGACCTGACCAGATAACCGTTCGAGTTACTACAAAACCCGAACTCGACCAAATAATAGTTTAACTTCTTCAAATCACTAAAAAACTCCTCTTCCACAGTAGAGTTTTCCACTATCCCCAGTGAGTTGCTGCAAAGCCTGAAATCCGACCAGATAACAATTAACTTCTTTATCCCCAACAAGTTGTTGTGAAACCTGGAATCCGACCAGATAACAACTAAACTTTCTTCCTCTCCAATCAAGAGATAGCTCTCCGATAGAGCAATGGACAACTAAAACTCATGAACTCTATTCCCCAAGCAGAAATCAACACCCCTTGCAGAGTTTCCTCAAGCAAAGTCAATGTTCCCCATCAAAATTCTCCTCAAATAACAAAGCAGGAATCCCCAACAGAAACACTCTAAACAAGGTTTGAAGATGCACATACTCTCCATCCTCAACAGTGATCCAGGATTTAACTTCCTAAAACTCCCCAGCATTTGTCAAGGATTTATTTTCCCGAACAAAAATGCACTTCAATAACATTTTTTCACGTTCGTACATCATAGCATATGCATACAAAGCGCATATAGTACAACCTCATTGTTTAGAAAACCATTACACAATGCATTTCATACATCATGACATTGCATACAGCTAACTCTTTACCTTTTCAAGAAAGATCAATCAGCAGATAATTATCACCAACAATTTTCAACAAGTTCCAGATTGATTCCTGAAACAAGACAAGGCAGCTATTTATGAACGACAGGTCCAAGATTAGTTCCTAAAACAAGACAAAGCAACTATCTATACGACCAGACGAAGCAACCCTACCTAGGCTCCTTCTCATGTATTTCCAGATGTAACTTCACACGGACTCATCCCGAAGCAGCCATACCCAGGATCATTCTCATATATTTCCAGATGAAGTTTCACACAGACTCATCCCAAAGTATCCCTACCCAAGCTCCTTCTCATATATTTCCAGATGAAGGTTCACACGGACTCATCCCGAAGAAGCCCAACCCAGGCTCCTTCTCATACATTTCCAAATGAAGTTTCACACAGACTCATCCCGAAGCAGCCCTACCCAGGCTCCTTCTCATATATTTCAAGATGAAGTTTCACACGGAATCATCCCGAAGAAGCCCTACCCATGCTCCTTCTCATACATTTCCAGATGCAATTTCACACAGACTCATCCTGAAGCAGCCCTACCCAGGCTCATTCTCATACATTTCCAGATGAAGTTTCACATAGACTCATCCTGAAGCAGCCCTACCCAGGATCCTTCTCATATATTTCCAGATGAAGTTTCACACAGACTTATCCCAAAGTAGCCCTACCCAGGCTCCTTCTCATATATTTCCAAATGAACTTTCACACGGACTCATCCCGAAGCATCCTTACCCAGGCTCCTTCTCATATATTTCCAGATGAAGTTTCACATGAACTCATCCCGAAGAAGCCCTACCCAGGTGCCATACCCCAATTTTGACCTAAGATCCCATTTTTTATTTTTTGAATTTTTATACAGAAGTCAAGGTCACAAAATATGGTCGGTTTTAACCTCTCACCTTCGAGCATTGACTATGCAGAAATTGTCAAGTATTTTGAACATTCTTAGCCTATGTATCACTAACTTCTAATCAAGCACGAATTGTGTGTGTTTTTCGTTTCTTTGATTTCGTTTGCAGGAAACAGTTATGAATCAAGAGCATCAGGCATCACGCCTCGATTAGGGTTCAAAATCTCTCAAGCCAGAAGTACAGTTGATCGTTGATTCTTGAAGAATGATTCATCCGGGAAATCGTGTGTTTATTTCCATGCTCTGTTCAACAAGTGGTCTCAAGATTCTCCACAACTTCCTGAGAGCACAAACAATATTTCATCATCACTGGTTCACGTGTGCATCAAGATGCTTTGGAATGCAGAGAAAGATCAAGTTTGCAAGCCAATTCAAAGCACTTTGACCAAAAGTCAACGCTTGCACATTCAAGTTCAAACAATCATAACTTTTTCATTATTCAATATTTTTGAATGGTTATTTTTGCATATGATTCTCCTTGATATCATCTACAATTTCTCTTTACAAGTCAAGAGATTATTATGCTTTGAAAAAGTCACGAAAAAATAGAAACGTTAGAAATCGTTGTGAATTTAGTGAAATTTAACTGGTCTTGCCCGACTTTACTAAATCATGTATTTTTGCACTTTTAGTCATCTTTCTTTTATTCTTATTTTCATAAAAAAGAAAATCCAAAATTTTTTATTTAGTATCATTTTATTTGCAAATTTCTTTTCTTTTAATTCAAAAAAACATCAAAAAATATATGTAGTTTCATTTTCATGTTTTTTTAATTTTAATTTTAGTTTTAATTTGACATAGTTTAACATGTGTATAAAATATTTTAATGTCTCTTTTACTTTATTTTATATTTTTAGTTTAATTTTTTTATTGTTACTTACCTTTTATCATTATAATTATCATTGTTATTAAAATCAAAAATTAAAATCACTTTCTTTACTGTCACTTTTTATTTGTTTATTTTTGTTATTAATAACAATTTTCATCTTTTTATTTTTTAGTTTAATTTATTTGTTCATAACAATTTTCATTTATAGATTTTTTTAGTTTAATTGTTTAATTATCATAACGATTTTCTTTTTAGTTATTATTATTATTATTATTATTATTATTATTATTATTATTATTATTATTATTATTATTTGTATCATCGTATTTATCTTTTGTTCAAAATGCAGCCCATAAGACAAAAAATTTGCATCTTTGCTGCTACAAAACCTGTCAAAAACCAGTCTATAAAACTCCAAACATTTCACTAAAATGCACACACCAAAAAGCTGTCTTATAAAACATCAAAACAAAGCCTAAAACAGTTCAAATCTCTATTATTTCCCCCCCTAAAACCCCACATATTTCACTATAAATAAAAGCCTCCATCAACAGAAAAAGAGGAGGGAAATTAGATATAGAAATCTCAGCAAATAATCAGCAGAGAAATACACAAAATTCTCCTAAAACATTTTTAGCGTAGATCACCAGCTTCACCTTATCTCTACTCAAAACCATCCAAACCTCAACTCCATTAAACCTACAAACATAAGTTTTCCATAACCACAACAACTCAACAACACCAAACAGTTTCAAACAAAATGAGAAGAAGAGAAGAATTGTGATGTTGTCCAATTGAAGAGTCTTCTCTCAAAGCTTCAAGAATCAATCTGTAAGCATCAAGTTCAATCAAACCCTGCAAAAAGCTCAAAGCAACTTCAGAATCTGTAATTTTCATAAGCAACACAATCATTTTCAGATATGTTTAAATCAAAAGAATAAATAATTAAGGAGTTTATTACCTCTCGGTTTCTTTCCCGCCTTTACCGAAATCGGAAACCGTCAGACTGGCTCCGACCATGTGAGTCTCATTCTTTTATTCTCAAATATATTGTTCTTATGATAAGTTGTTGTCTTGTTTTTTGTTGTTGTTGCTTTAAATCAAAACTGAGTTTAGAATTTTGCTATTGATGTTTGGATAGAGAGTTAAACCGTAAAATAGAAGAAGAGTTGTTGTTGTTGTTGATGAACCGATAACGGTGAGTTTGTTGTTGTTATGTTGTTTTAAGGAATAAATATGGAAGGAAACAAAGTTGAGGTTGATGATTTGTTCTTGCTGTTGTTTTTCGGACTGAGAGGAACAAAGAGAAATTTTAACGTGATAATAAAAGAAAGAGTGGGCGACTGATTATGTTAACTACTAGGGATTTCTTTAATTCATTTTCCATTTTTCGTTTTGGGCTCAAGTCCCACTAAAACCTGGCCCAGTTCTTTATTTTTTGGTTCACCTAAATTTTGTTTATTTTCTTTTTTTTATTCTACTTTGATACAAAAACAATCAGTACTCGTTCCAGCTAGCTATTTCTTTACTTTTGTTTTGGTTTTTATTTTATTTATTTCAATTCATTAGTTTAAATGTTAAAATTGACCTAGCTTTGTTTTTTTGTTAATTTACTGGTACATATTACATGATCATTCACAAGAACTCATTGTATTTTTTATTTTAATTCTATCTCTTTTTTAACAACATAAAATTGTGCATTAATTTATATTATATTACTTTTTAGTAAATTTCTTGTTGTAGACTTTGGCTTTTTTTTTATAGATATTATTTTGTTATAATATATTATTGTGTGGTTAAAAGATGTGAGTGCTTCTCTTGAGTAGCGTTTTCATGATAAGATAAAAGTAGGTGCTACTCTTCTTAATGTTTGTGCTAACGTGAATCCCTATTCCATTTTTCTATGTTCATCACTTTAATTATTGTTTATTGATTCATAGGATTAGTGTTATTATATAGAATTAGTTTTATTTATTTATCGTCAAATGAATTTTAAGAAAAAATGACAAAAATATATATTAGAATTTAGTTTTACTTTAGATTTCATTATTTATTTAATTTCATAAAAATACCAAAAATATATATTAGTATAATTTAGTCTCTTTATTAAAATTAATTTTTTATTGTTAATTATTTAGTTATTTAATTGCTATTTTATTTAATTTCTTTTCTTTCGATTTTTGAGTTTTTTTTTATATATTTTTTGTTTGTCTATTCCAAGGGAAAGAATTAGTTTGTTGACTTCATGTCATCAAATACATCTAATACAATTGTGCGAATCTCTTCATTCTTTTTTGTTTTACTATTTTTGTTAATCTTAAGTTAATTTTCCTACAAATCAATTTTTAAACTCACACACCTTTTTAAGTCAAAACTTCGATACTAGGTCGTTGTATCATCCAAATCTCGTCCACACCCATTTTAACCAAACAAACAATTTTAAAATAAAAAAAACAGATATTTCAAAAGGTTCCTGCGGAGTACCTTAGATGCATTGGGTGCTAGTACCTTCCCATTGCATAACCAACCCCTGAACCTTCAATCTCTTTCAAAAACGCATTGTATTTTTATTACTTTTAAGTATTATTTTACATTGCATATTTAAGGGTTTTATTTCTCTCTTTTCCCTTTTTCCTTGGAAATAATAAAGCACGGTGGGGACTCTTGCTATTTACGAGCCAAGTTAATTAATATCTTGATCTCCAATTTTCACCGCTACACCAGGCTCCTTCTCATATATTTCCAGATGAAGTTTCACACGGACTCATCCCGAAGCAGCCCTACCCAGGCTCATTCTCATGTATTTCCAAATGAAGTTTCACACAGACTTATCCCGAAGCAGCCCTACCCAGGCTCCTTCTCATATATTTCTAGATGAAGTTTCACACAGACTCATCCCGAAGCAACCCTACCCAGGCTCCTTCTCATACATTTTCAGATGAAGTTTCACACGGACTATCCTGAAGCAGCCCTACCCAGGATCCTTCTCATATATTTCCAGATGAAGTTTCACACAGACTCATCCTGAAGCAACCCTACTGTGTTACGGTGGCAGAACCGACTGTTATACTGGTTTTGCATTTGTGTTCGCAAATGTTTCTGTAAGCAAGAGTCGCCACCGAATTTTCTTTTATCCAATAAAGGAAAGGGTGAAGAGAACAGAAAAAACCTTTCGAGATTATTTCTGAGTAAGGGGGATAGATTATGGAAAGGGAAGATGTTAGCACCCTTTCCATCTGTAGTTATCTATGGGCTCTTAGATGCTTAGCTCATTTTTGAAATACCTTATGCTTTATGTGTTTTGAAAAGTATTTGTGAAAGCGCCTTAGTATGGAGAACTTTATAATGTTTCTCGAAATGGTAGAGAACGTATACAAAGTGTTTGAAAATGTTTTTGAAAGAAGTTTTGTGTAAGTGTAAAAATTGTTTGAGCAAGCATTTGACAGCTATCTACATTATTCGAAAGGTTTTTATTTTCCTCCTTTCCTTTAGACAGTGCTATCCTACTATTAGTGAGTAGGTATCCCTATTCATTGGATGTTTGAGGGACAATCGAAGGGACGTTTAAACAATCACAAAGGCAACTGGGCAAGAAACTTTAGAAACTACCCTAGGGTTTTATGATCATTTTACCGAGGCAACATCGAGAGGGTCATTGAGGGACTTATAATCTTTAAACCAGAGGGTGGCCACTAAAATCTCTCACATTTCAAGAGATGTGACTGGTTTTCCAAAGGCAACCAAAGTGGGATACCTTAGAGGTGTACATGTGCAATTGTGTTGTATTCAGTTATTTTTGTCTTTTTCATTAGGTTTTCTAGCATTTTGTTTTTATTCTTTCCATACAATCCTAATTAGCATACATATAAACAGTTAATAATTTGCAGTAATTAAAAGTGCGGAAATATAAATCTAACTATTACAGGGCTTCGGGGATGGGGATTATTACAATTCTAAAACTTCAGGGAAAAAAATAAAGAAAGAAGATAAGTAAAGAGTCCTAATTAATTCTATTACATCCCAGTAGGCAGTTACAGGAAATATAAAAATAAAATGCGAAAGGTAATAACACGCGTGAATTGAAATGACGTATAATCCTAAACTAATTCTAAGTTAAAAAAGAGAACTCTTTTTGTTGTTTTTTTGTTCATTAAACTAAATTAAGTCTAATTATTAGATTAAAATAAAACTAAAAGAAAATTATTAATTAAAAAATAATTCTAATACAACCTAATATTTTTGGCATTTTTATTTGAGAAATACGAAAATTTAACCTAATTCTAAGTAGATTTTTAATTTAAAAAAAAACTCAAAATAATTAACTCAATTAACTTATTAAATTAAAATATAAAATAAACCTAATTCTAAGTTATTGGTATTTTTAATATGAAAAGAAAAGAAAATTAAAATCCTAAGTTCTATTAATTTTAAGTTAAAGAAAATGCTTAAAATAATTATCCATTAATTTACAAAATTAGTTTAATAAAAAAACCTAAAACTATATATTTTTTTGTGATTTTATCTATTTTATATTGTTATTAAAAATAGATTAAAAGAAATAAATAAATAAACAAATAAATAAAAGAAAGAAAAATGCAAATGGGCCTGGTAGCAAAAGAAATAGGGGGGGTATAGGATTTGAAATTCGCTGGGTCCAAAACAAATAAACCCAGACTTTGTGCCTGATTCCATGTGGCTGGCCCCTTGAGGGTTCATCATGTACAACGTGCTTGAGATGCTGGATCTCTATCTGTTGGAATTTGATGGCCCAAATGTGAAGGCACATGGTAGGTGCTTGGTAATGCAGCGTATTGGATCTGTAACAGTTTCGTTAGAAAAAAACAAAATGCATGACCTGGGAATCGAACCCAGATCCTTTCCAATACACACCTTCTCTTTTGCCATATGAGCTTCTTATCCATTTGTTAATATAAATGAAATGATGATATTATATTAGAAAATGAAACAAATCAATTTTTAAAAAATAAAACGCACGCTGATGGGCCCCCTACATTCAAATGGACCAATCAGGGCATGCTTTCTTGCCAAGTAGCACACGCCTGAGTCAAACGACCGGAGGGACGCCGGAGTCAAACTCCGGTCGTCTTCTCCGGTGCACTAAAACCCGGATATTGCAAAATCGTTAGTTTCAAGGCCAAACAAAGACCCTATCCCACTTAAAATTCTGCCCTGATCACGAATCTGGCCTTCGATTGGCCAGAAAACTCCTGTATCCCGAGTTACGAACCAAAAACCCTAATACGATTTGAACATGGCATCTCACGATCTATACGCTACACATTCCATGTAGTGCTCTTAACATGTTCTAATGACGCCCAGAAACTTATACACACATATCAAAACATTCAATAATTCGTAAAAATAAAGATTTGAGTTTGTGATTATACCAAAATGGTGATGACTTGTTTGGCCAGTTCCAGGTAGCTTCAGGCGTATATGAGAGATGAGTTAGCCTCTTGGGAGCTTCAGGAGGAAGTCTTGACCCTTGGTTTGGATTGAAAAGGGCTGGAACCATGGATGCAACTTTTGATAACTTTGTGAAATTTTGGAATTTTATGGAGCTCTTGTGGGGTAATGTATTTGTGTCCAATGCTTGCAAGAGTGTTACATAATTATAGTAGATTGAGGAGGAAAGGCAATAAGGAAAGAATCATGGCATTAAGGCTATGTTTTAAGACCATGATCACATATTTGAAAAATTTCCAAAAATGAGATTTCATGCCAATTTTGATCCTTGCACGAAAATGGGAAGTTTGTTGGCTGTTAACAGCTGTATTGGGCTTCAAATAAACTAATCCATGCGCTAGCCCAAGTATTTTTACAATTTATTTAATTTATTCTTGAACTTAAATGAATAAAGTCCAAATAAATAAAATAAAAAATCAAGCCTTTGCATGAATGTGTTTAGGGGTCCTTAGGCATGTCTTGAACATGTTTATGTCCTAAAAGTTAGGCCTACTAACTTAAAAAATGAATTTGCCCAAAGTTGACTTTATGTATTTTCTTGAAAATTATCCAACTTGTACAAGCCATAACTTGCTCAATTTTTAACCAATGATGATGATCTTTGACTTTTTGGAAAGCCCAAGATATCTAATTCAACCACTCTTTTGATCAAGTTTGCATTTGAAGATATTATCTTGATGTAAATGGTCTTGGAAAAAAGTGTCTTTTGTTGACTTTCTAAAAATGACCTGTAATGTATGAGCTTGTATATTTCAAATGGTGCATTTATTGGACTTGAGGGAAAAAGATAAGTTCTAGGGAATTCGATTCACTTCAAAATGAGCTTTGGTTGGGGAAAAATGGATGAAGCATGTAAATGTTATGCCTGGTCAAAGTTCAGTTGACTTTTCCTATAGAAACCCTAATTTAGCAATTCTTGACTTTTGATTGATTAGGAGTATTTATTGAGGAATCATGATCAACCCTTGATCAAATGATGATTGTCACTTCAAAATGTTGATGTTGACAAAAAACTTGAAGTTTGACTGTATATTGGCCACAATTGACTTTTGACCTAGTACAATTGATTTTCAAACATTTGGGTAACTAATTGAGCAAACTTGTTGTGCAAGGCATGAAATTTGGCATGGATAATCTTGAGGACATATTAGGACCATGGAAAACACTTTAGGCCTTTTGAGCTCAAACATCTTGGTGAAAAGTGAAACCCTAGTTGGAGGTTCATTGCTTAGGAGAAGAATTTGTCTGATCAATTCTTGGTCAACCTTGAGCTATTGAAGACCTCAATGAGAATGTCTCGAGTAAAAATGGGAGGAACAATTTTGGGGTACAACATCTGCCCCTGTTCAATCTTCTTAAACCTGAGTATTTAGATTGGCTTGTCTACCTTTCGTAACCTGAAGGTGGAAGATGATTGAACACTAGAGTGCCCAGAAATATGCACTCGCATATACATGAAGTAACACCATGGGTTGATGATATCGGGAATGGGCTTACAGATTCCATTTGGAGAAGATAACGGAGATTCGTCAGAGACGGGCTTAAAGATGCCATCTAAAGTAGATACTGACTTCATAAGAGGTCTCTTTGTGGGGATTCCTGTTCCTGTTGTTTGAGGAGGACTCCACTGGAAAATGCTGGTTTCTATTTGGGGAATAGAGTCTAGGAGCTTTAGTTGTCCATTGATCTACTGGGGAATTATCTCTTGACTGGAGAGGTGAAAGTTAGCTGTTATCTGGTCGAATCCAAACTTCACAGTAGCTTGCTGAAGATAATAAAATTGGTTGTTATCTGGTCGTACACCAGGCTTTGCAAAGACTTACTGAGGAATATGAAATTAACTATTATATGGTCGATCTCCAGGCTCTGCAGTAATTTGCTTCAGATTAACTATTATCTGGTCGTATCCAGGCTTCAATGACTTGAACTATTATCTGGTCGTGTACATGCTTCAGTAACTTGAAGAAATTAAGTTGTTATCTGGTCGGATCCAGGCTTTAACTTGAATTTGAGGTATACTTCCATCTGGTCGGGTCCAAGCTTCATAGTAATTGACAAAATTAGACTGTTATCCGGTTGGATTCCGGGCTTCAGCAATGATGTTAACTGCTATCTAGTCGGGTCCAAATTTCGCAATGTTTTAGATTATACTATCATCTGGTCGGGTCCAGGATTCATAGTGATTGACAGAATAAACTGCTATCTGGTCGGATTCCAGGCTTTGCAGTAATTTGACAGAGTAAACCGCTATCTGGTTGTAATCCAGGCTTCGCAGTAACTTATACTGTTATCTGGTCGGATTCCAGACTTCATAGTATTGTGAATTGTATATTGACTATTATCCGGTCGGATTCTGGGCTTCAGCAATGATGTTGACTGTTATCTGGTCGAATTCCAAACTTCAAAGTGTTGTAAGCTGCTATCTGGTCGGATTCCAGGCTTCATAGACAATTGTATTTAATGTTAACTGCTATCTGGTCGGGATCCAGGCTTCACAGTGATTGATGAGTTGTTGCTTCAGATAGTTGCCCTGCCTTGTTTCAGGAATTAATCTGGAACTTGTTGAAAATTATGATGATGTTTGTTTAGCAATCTTTCCTGAAAAGGTAAAGAATTAACTCTATGCAATGTCATGATGCATGACGCACATTGTGTGATGATGTTCTCAACATGGATGATATTGTGCTATATGTATTTTGTATGCATGTTTGTAAAATGATGTATGAATGCAGGATATGAACTGATTAGTTCTTTGCAATGTCGTTGAATTGAGGGAAAATAAATTCCTGAGCGCTGCTGGGGATAAAGAAAGTAATTCTTCATTATTTATTGAAGTTGAATAGTTGGGAGATGGATTTCCGTGGCTAGAGAAATAAAATCCACTGGGAAAGAAACTCCGTAAACTGCTTGGGGATTTTATGAAACCCTGTTGGGGAACCCAAGAAGTTTATGAACCATATTAAGGAGACTTTCAAGATACTTGGAAGAGGATTGGAGACTCTTTCTCTACAGGGGATATTAGAACCTCTAACATTATTAATATGGTATGTTGAAGATACGACAGTGACTTCGCAGGAGGCCGTTTCTGCCTTTGTATCTATTGTGGGATGCATCTGTGGGGATTTGCAGATGGCTTTTTAGACATTGTCCTATTTCTTAAAGCCATTAGTATCTGTCTTTATATATTTTATGCTGGTATTTGTAAATGGTAATCACATTCAAATTCATATGTTTAAAATAATCACTGGATGTTTTTGCAAAACAAAACAAAAGAATAAAATAGACAGTTTTGAACTTTCAAAAGATGATTTTGTATTGATTTGAAGAAGTCTGCCTATAACGCTCGTTTTTGTACAAGGAGACAGACATCCTAATAAGAGAATGTCGTTGTAAGAATGAAAAATATACAAAGTAGTATACAAATAAAAACATCTATGCGAAATGATCCCATTGGGTTCACATTATGCTATTTCCTTTATATCTTTGAGCGTCTCATCACTTTGCTGTTTGACCGAAGATGACTGGATTGATTAGTACCATTAGAACTTGATAGTTGACAATGAAGGTCGTCTGTAAGGTAATCCAACGGGACATAGTTGTATGCTTTTAAATCCCTAACTTTTTCCTAGACCGCCCTTTCGGGTTTTCAGTCCATTGGGATACCCTTTTTTTCCCAAGCCGCATTTTCAGGCTTTCGACTTGCCAGGTGTACAAATTTTTTCATATATATATATATATATATATATATATATATATATATATATATATATATATATATCCCTAACTTTTGTCCGAACCCTTTTGGTTCGCCGGGATGCCCTTATTTTTGCCTAGGCCAGTCAACCTAGCGGGTCTCTGTTCATGCGTAGTATCTTTTAACTATGTCCATTTTTACAGGGTGCGGAAGGTCGTCACTGTCCATAGTGGTTAAGATCATGGCTCCACCAGAAAATATGTTCTTGATCACAAATGGCCCTTCGTATGTAGGAGTCCACTTGCCCCTGAGATCACCTTGTGGCAGGATAATGCGCTTGATTACTAGGTTGCCAACCTGATATATCTGACGTCAGACCTTCTTGTTAAAAGCTTTAATCATACGTTTCTGGTACATCTGACCATGAAAAACAACCGTGAGCCTCTTCTTGTCAATCAAGTTCAATTGGTCAAGTCGAGTTTGAACCCATTCATCTTCCTTCAAACCTGTATCCTTCATGATTCTCAATGAAGGGATCTGGACTTCGATGGGTAGGATAACTTCCATACCGTATACCAGAGAGAAAGGAGTTGCCCCTGTTGACGTGCTTGTTGAGGTACGATAACCATTGATAGAAAACGGTAACATCTTGTTCCAGTCTTTGTATGTCACCGTCATCTTCTGAATGATCTTCTTGATGTTCTTATTGGCAGCCTCTACAGCGCCATTCATCTTTGACCGGTAAGGAGAATAGTTATGATGCTGGATCTTGAATTGTGTGTAGAGCTCGGTGATCATAGTATTATTGAGGTTAGTACCATTATCCGTAATTATTCTTTATGGAATACCATACCGACAGATAATGTTATGCCTGAGGAACCGTGCCATAACGTTCTTGGTAACGGAAGCAAAAGAGGTTGCGTCTACCCACTTTATGAAATAATCAATGGTGACAAGGATGAAATGGTGCCCATTAGAAGCGGTAGGTCTAATCTCGCCGATCATATCAATGCCCTAGATTGCGAATGGCCAGGGAGCAGTCAAGACGTTCAAGGGGACCGGACGCACATGTATTTTGTCAGCATATATTTGGCATTTGTGACAAGTTCGGGAGTACTAATAACGGTCTTCTTCCATAGTGGACCAGTAGTATCCTCCCCGTAGGATCTTTTTATCCATTGTATGCCTACTAGAATGGGTGCCAAAGTTACCTTCATGTATATCTGTCATAATCTTCTCCGCTTCACTCTTGTCTACACACCGAAGCAAAGTAGAATCGTGATTTCCCTTGTAGAGGATCCCGTTACTGAAGAAAAACTTGGTAGAGAATCTTATTAATAACTTCTTATCATCGACGGAAGCTCCCTCAGGATACTCTTGGGCTTCGAGGTATCTTTTCACTTCGTGGAACCAAGGTTTGTCCACTACTTCTTAAGTATCAACCTCATAACAATATGCTGGTTTGTCCAATCTCTCGATAGTGATCTGAGGAGCCTCATTATCCCATATGACCTTGAACATGGATGACATAGTAGCTAGCGCGTCCGCTAACTGGTTTTCCTATCGTGGAAAATGCTCAAAGGTGACTTCTTCAAAGTGTGAAATCAGTGTCAACACATGCTCTCGGTAATGGATGAGATTAGGATACTTCGTGTCCCACTCTCCTTTGATTTGACTGACTACGAGGGCTGAATCTCCAAATACACTCAAGAATTTGATTCTTAAGTCGATAGCAGCTTTGAGACCCATAATGCATGCTTCGTATTCAACCATATTGTTGGTATAGTTAAAGCATAGCCGGGCGGTGAAGGGAGTATGACACCCTTCGAGAGATATAATCACAGCACCGATGCCATTGCCAAGTGTGTTGGAAGCTCCATCAAAAACCATAGTCCATCATGATCCTTTTTCAGGTCCTTCATCCGGTCCGAGTTCTTCGCAGTCAGTTACTAGCATAGTGTTCTCATCCAGGAACTCAAAATTCATGGATTGGTAGTCTCCCACATCCTGATGAGCCAAATGATCAGCTAATACACTTCCTTTGATTTCTTTCTGGGTAGTGTATTAAATGTCATATTCGGTCAGGACCATTTTCCATCTTGCTATTCTTCCGGAGAGAGCGGGCTTCTCAAAGATGTATTTGATAGGATTTTAGATATCAACAAGATAGTGTGAGTCAACATATACTGTCTCAGTCGGCGAGCAGCCCATGCCAAAACACAACAAGTTTTCTCGAGCAGTGAGTATCTTATTTCACAATCAGTAAATTTTTTTCTAAGGTAGTATATTGCATGCTCTTCTCAACCAGACTCGTCATGCTGCCTCAGCACACACCCCATTGAATTATCTAATACTGTTAAGTAGATGATCAAAGGTCTTATTTCAACAGGCGGCATCAAAATTGGAGGCTCTTGAAGATATTCCTTGATTTTGTCAAAGGAAATCTGGCAGTCGTCATTCCATTTCACTACTTGATCTTTCTTCAGTAATTTGAAGATTGGCTCACAAGTAGCGGTTAGATGGGAATGAATCTGGTAATGTAATTTAGATGTCCTAAGAATCCTCTAACCTCCTTCTCAGTGCAGGGAGTTGGCATTTCTTGTATAGCTTTAACCTTTGCAGGATCTACCTCAATACCTTTACTTCTAACAACGAAGCCTAAAAGATTACTAGATCTTACTCCAAAGTTTCACTTGTTCAGGTTCAGTCTCAACTTGTACTTCCTCAGTCTTTCAAACATCTTTTGCAGGTGACCAAGGTGCTCTTCTTTAGTCTGAGACCTGGCTATCGTGTCGTCGACATAGAACTCTATCTCGTGATGGATCATGTCGTGAAACAACGCTACCATAGCACGCTGATAGGTAGCCCCAGGGTTCTTCAACCCAAATGGCATAACTTTGTAGCAGAAAGTGCCCCACTATGTGACGAAGGTTGTTTCTCCATATCTTCAGATGCCATTTTGATCTGATTGTACCCGGAGAAACCATCCATGAAGGAGAATACCTTATGCTGTGCGGTGTTGTCAACCAGAACATCAATATGGGGAAGCGGAAAGTCATCCTTGGGGCTCTCCCTATTCAAGTCTCAGTAATATACACATACTTACTTTACCGTCCTTCTTAGGTACCAGAACAACATTAGCAACCCATTTTGGATAAGAAGTAACAGCTAAGAACCCGACATTAAACTGTTTCATGACTTTAGCCTTAATCTTTTCTGACATCTCAGGACGCATATGACGAACCTTTTGCTTCACTGGAGGGAAGTCTTCTTTCATCAGTAAATGATGAACCATAATATCCGTGTCTAGCCCTGACATGTCTTTATATGACCAGGCAAAGATCTCAACATAGTCATGTAACATCTGAATTAACCTTTCTTTGACACCATGCTCCAAATTGGAACCTATTTTAACTTCCTTTTTATCCTCTTTAGTACCCAAGTTTACCGTCTCGACTGGCTCTTCATGAGGTTGTATGGCTCTTTCCACTTGTTGCAACTTTCTAGCAAGTTCTCCTAGTACTTCACAATCTTCCTCACCCTCATCCTCGGCTTGGTGGATCGGATTTTCAAAGTCATAATTGGCAATAGTTGAACCGTTATCAATGGGATCCATAGTGGATGTGGATCTGCAGTTTGATATGTGGGTGCGTGTAAGAGAGCATATCTATTTTGATAAAGTAAAAGCAGAAAAGAAAGACAAAGAGCATAAAATTTGCATGCAAAACGTCCAATGATTTATTAGTGACATATGAAGATGAAGTAATAACCCTCAAAAATAGACCATTGTGCCTCGGGTAAAACATAAGGCTTTAGAGTTTAAATTGTTCAAATATTACATATTCCAAAAAACAAAAAGACAATTACTCCTGGATAAAAGTAACGGGAACAAAGTCTCTAGCCATCCAATTATTTAGTCCACCGCTGGTAGTTGGGAAGATCCAATTGTCCATGTTACAATCACTGTCACTGTCTTCTAATGCATTGATTCTGTGGTTGCTGATGCGTAGTAGTGGTCCTCCGACGCGACCACGACGAACAACTTTTTGAGCTCCTGAAGTAAAACCCAAACCAAACTTGTTATATTTTAGGGGATGTTAGGGATCTGGCCCCAGATAGTAACCCCACCTTCTTAAACTACAACTTTGGCATCCTTCAGAGAAGCCATCTTCAACAGAGGTCTAGTAGTCTTTGGAACACTAGCAACAGTCTTGGTAGCAGCAATTATCTGAGGAACCTCTTTAAAGTCCTGGAAGGGGGTTTCGATGAACTCATCGTCCATCTCGACATACCTCGAAGATTTCAGGTGGCTCACCATATATTCTTCCTCTCCATGGATTGTAACAATCTTTCCATTAACCAGATACTTCAACATTTGATGTAGAGTAGAGGTAACAACACCAACTCCATGGATCCAAGGGCGACCCAACAAACAAGAGTAAGATGGGCGGATGTCCATTACATAAAAAGTAGAGTCAAAGGTCTGATAACCAACTTTAATAGGAATGTTTACCTCCCCGTGTACCATTCTTTTAGAACCATCAAAAGCCCTCACAAGAATATTGATGGGCTTCAGTGTGAGTCCTTCACAATCCAATATGTCCAAAGCATTCTTAGGTAAGAAATTTAATGATGAACCTGTATCCACCAGAACATGAGCTAGGGTAGTGCCCCTGCACTCAATAGAGACATGCAGGGCATTATTATGATTTCTTCCTTTGGACATCAAATCAGCATCAGAGAAACCAAGTCCATTGTTAGTAGTCAGACTAGAAACGCAGTTCTCGAATTGGTCGGCATAAGTCTCTTGAGGCACATGAGAAGACTTCAGGAACTTCACCAAAGCCTTAGCATGGGCTTCAGAGCATAACAGTAAGGCCAACATTGAAATTTTTGAAGGGGTCTGCCCCAATTGTTCCACAATATTGTAGTCACTTTTCCACATGATTTTCAGTATCTCCTCCATTTCTTTTTAGAGGCTTCAAGAACGGTTTCTTTAGGTGCCTCCATCCAGGCAGGCTCAACCAGTACCTCTTTGCCCCGAGTCTCAACTGAGTCAGTAGTGGGAATAACAATAGGAGTGACAATAGGGGTATTAACAGGAGTAGTGACAGGAACATTAATAGGAATAACCAAAGGAGTGGCAATAGTCTTTGGAGAGATCTCAGGAGAGAAGATCCTTCCGCTTCTGGTAATTTTAATGGTCCCAACAATGTTGTCAATTTTAGGACCAACATCTATAGCAACTTCATCTTTGAGAGCCAATAGGTCTTGCTTGATGCCATGGTAGTAGACGTCAGCTCCATAGTTCCAAGGAACGGCCTTATCGGAGGAATATGGCATCGACCCAGGAAAAGTGATAATTAAAGGAGTAACCTTAGGAGTGGGTATAATCTTGACGGGTATTTTGGAGGAGACCCTGGGAGGATTGTCGAATATGGTAATAATTGATATATCTTCACACACACTTCTTGTAGAGGAAGTCTTCTCAAACATAATTTATTTGTTGTTCATTAGGTGCTGGACACCTATCTTCAACAATAAAAACCATTGGGTAATGACGCACATAGGTGGAAACCTTCACCATAACCCGGAAATAAACCGACTCGCAAGAGATTCTTCTTAACAACTAAAAGAGGAGTAACTAGTTCATCAACAGAAGAAACAAACAGGTCATTATCAATAGCATTAATACCCTGGCCATGGTTGGGCATTGGTGCAGTTATCACATTGGGGGTTTCTGGAGGGTCAAATTCAATCTCCTTTGCCTCAATAAGATCTTGCACTTTGTTCTTTAGGGCCCATTAATCATTTGTATCATGCCCTGGACTGTTGGAGTGGAAGGCACATCAAGCATTTGGATTATAATGGGGAGATGCAGTATTTGGATTTTTAGGAGCCTCCCTCAGAGTGACCAGATTGGACTTCAACAAGTGTGGCAAAACCTGAGATAAGAACATGTTAAGCCGGATGCACTGCCTTCTGAGCGCATCCTGCCTGCACTGCTTATTTTGTTGTTAATTTGGCGCAGGGCTGGAGATCATCACAACTCTACCGTTGGACGACATTCAACTTTACTTTGATTCCTATGACCATAGGAAACACTTACTTCTTTCTTCCTAGAGAATGGTTTCTTCATTGTACTTGAAGATGCATCTCTCTGAATCTTACCGCTCTTGATACCAACTTCTACTCGTTCACCAGTCAATATCAGCTCAGTAGACCCGGATGAAGAGCTTCCTATCAAGTGGTTGAAAAATGGACCAGACAAAGTACCCAATAACATATCTACCATCTCTCTATCAGACAGAGGAGGTTGGACTCTTCCTGTAAGATCTCTCCACTTCTGGGCATAATCTTTGAATCCCTCGCTAAAACCCATAGTAATTCTTTGAAGTTGAGTAGGGGTTGGAGCGAGGTCAGCATTGTATTGGTACTGCTTGTAGAAAGCAGCAGCCATATCCTCCCAGTTGCGGATGTTGGTTCCCTCCAGCTGATAGAACCATTCCAACTGAGTACCCGATAAACTTTCCTGGAAGAAATGAACCCATAAATTCCTATCATACGTGTGAGGTTGGATATTCCTTACATAAGACCTCAGATGCAGCTTAGGACATGAAATCCCGTCATATTTAGCAAATGCGGGAACCTTGAACTTCTGTGGAATGACCACTCCAGAAACCAGCCTAGGTCTTCAAAATCCAACCCAGGTACCCTCTAAATTTCCATTGCATTGAGACGATCCTCCAGCTGTTTGTATTTGTCATCAGCAGGAGGATATTGCTCTTTAGTATAATCATCCTCTTCTTCATCGGACTTTGGGCTGTGGTCTTCTTCTTTTGGTTTCTCCTCCTAATTGTCCCCCTCGTTTGATGGAGTTGTGAATTCTAGAGATTGCTTTGCTGGTCCTCTAAATCTCCTCCCCATATTCAGGACACCCACTGGTTTCTTTGTCTTCTTCTTCTTGTCTTTGAGAATAAGATCCTTCAAGTCTTCTTGTCCCTTAGCCAGAGGCAGGAACATCTGCTGGAATTGAGCATTTTGGGCTTGAAGGTCCTTAATGTTCTGTTCGAGAGCCATTTCTTTTTGCTGAAATAAACAGCAAAAATATAAGAAACCTGTTTTAGAACACCTGCTTATGTAATGATGTGCATGATATGCTTATGCAATGTTTTCAAGGAATCTAAAGATTTAAATTTTCTTAGACAAAAAAAGAACACACATTAATTGCATTAATAAGTTTGAACGGTTACAACGATGCCTCTTAGGGTTACAATGGAAGAAACAAAGATAATAAAAAATAAACTCCTAAAACAAAAGGGACTCAAGCGTCCCATGAGCGCATCCTCTTCAGTGAAATGTAGGCATTCAAACTCTGCTCTTCATGAAGTTGTCTTGTAAGTTTCAAAACATTCTTCTCGCTTGCGTAGGACTGGGTTTCAAAGGTGTCTCATTCCTCTTTGAGTTGAATCTAATATCTTGGCAACTCCTCGAGAGTAGTTGGCATGTCAGGATAGAGAATAATGTAAGGAACATATCTCTCGGTAATAGGCTCCATGATGATAGGTAGGATGGCCTCATAAGGCATCTTGAGATTTTGAATGTATGCTCACACCCACTTAAGATAAGGCTCCAAAGGAATGGAGTTCTTATGCCTCATGCCTTGCTATCAACTTTGTTCACCATGCCCCAAGCTTCTATGAATCTCAGACGATAACCTTGGACATCGTTGTCATAGTCGAATGCAATCCCTTGGATAAGTGCATCATGAGGACCATCCCTCTTAGCATACCCAAACTGTTATAATTCCAAACAAAGGTTGTAGGTGATTCCTCCCCTAATGTCTAGGAGATGGACATTAGGGAATTCCCCATAGCGATCAATGATGGTAACTGTGATACGGTGGCAGAACCGACTATTTTTACTGGTTTGCGTTTTGCGTTTTTGTGTGCAAAATGTCGCGGTAAGCAAAAGTCGCCATCGACTTTTATTTCATCCAATCATGGAAAAGGAAAAAGAACAGAAAAAACCTTTTTTCGAGATATTCTGAGTACGGGGGGTAGATTATAGAAAGGGAAGATGTTAGCACCCTTTCTATCCATGGTTTTCCATGGGCTCTTAGGTACTTGCTCATTTTTCAAATTGCTTGTGTGTGCTTGTTTTGAAAATGTTTTACTTCGTGATAACCCCTGTATTAGTCCTAAAGGGTGTGACAAAGTTTGTTTTGAAAATGGTTTTGAAAGGCGTTTGTGTGAAAAATTTTATTGAGCAAGTACTTAAGATTCTACCTACTCGAAAAAAGATTGTTCGTTCTCATTTCCTCTAGACAGCGCTATCCTACTATTAAGGAGTAGCTAGCCCCGTCGTTGGAGTTTCAAGGGACATTCAAAAGGGATAAGTACAATCACTAAAGCAACAGTTAGAAAACTTTAGTAGTAACCCTAGAGTTTTAAGATCTTTTCGAGGAAACATTTCCGAGGCAAGATTCGAATGGGACATTTTGATCTCTTAGACAGGAGGGCAACCACTAAAATCTCCTATGCTTAATGACTGTTTTACCGAAGGAAACCGAAGTGAGGTAAACCCTAAGAGTTAATATGTGCATATGAATTGTTTCAGTTATTTAATCTTTGCACATTAGGTGATCTACCGTTTAAATTTCCAGATATTCTTGCCATACAATCCTATTAGTATACATCTAGACAGTTAAATATTTGCAGGAATTTAAGAGTGCGAGAAAATAAACCTAGCTATTACAAGGCTTCAAGGGATGGGGATTAATTACATAACCAAAGAATCGGGGAAAAAGCGATAAATAAAAACCCTAGTTTAACTATTAAAAACCATTGGCAGTTACAAAAATAATGGAAAAAGAAATAATTAAATACGCGGCGAGTTAAATACGAGGGATGTTGAAAAATAACCTAAACCCTAATTGAAAGAAAAAAATATTTTTCCACTTTTTATTTATTGAAGAAAACAAAGATATTGCAAAATAAATAAAACCCTAATTTCTAATTGCTTTTTAATTATGAAAAAAAGTATTTAAGTTGCTAATTAATTAAATAAATATTTTTAATGAAAATATGATTTTGGTGTATTTTTGGTGGTTTTTTATTTGAGGAAAGAAATTTAATTGTAAAATTAAAAACCTAGTTTCTATTTGATTTTAATTATGAAAAAGAAATTAAATTTACCTAACTTACTAATTACATTAAATAAATATTATAAAAAAAGCTCTTTTTTATGATTTGTTGATTTTATGAAAAAAAATAACTTTTGGGTTAATTAATTAAAACAAATAAAGAAAATAATTAAAGAAATAAAAAAAGAAAATAGAAAGAAACTACAAACTGGGCCTGTATAATGAGTAATCTGGGGGGGTTCAGAATTTGGATTTTCTAGGCCTAAAAACGCTGAGCCCAGTTAATATGCCTGATCCCATGGAGTGCTGGCTTGAGGGTGCATCATGGTCCCTCATTGTTTGAGGCATTAGATATGACTGATGATGAATCTACTGGATGGAAGATAGAGGCGTATGGGAGGCGTTTGAAAGATCGATGCACCTGATCCTGTATAGGAAAATTAAAAAAAAGGAAATTGTTGGGACCTAGGATCGAACCCAGGTCCTCAGTCTCACCACTAACGCGCCCAACCACTAGGCTATCATGTTCAATTGTTATTATAATGAAAACACAATATAATATATGAAACAAAGTGGTTAGTGGGAAAAAAACAAAAACGCGCGCGCTGGTTTGAATGGCCCAGTGGTTAGCTGCCATGTTATTCTTCTTCTAACTTTCTCCGTCGTCTTAGCTGCATACCTTTACCTACAGACAAAAGTCTGTAGCTACAAACCTATAAAACTCAAAAATCCAGCATAAGCATGAAAAATTAATTGTGATTGTACCGATCAACTCGTCTTGGCCTCACGAGTATCCTAGTACCTTGTTCATGGCCTAATTTCCCCTGTGTCAAGAATCCCCAAAACGTGGCTTCAAACCCTAGCTATGGCATTCATCAGTATACACGTTAAAACATCAATTAAACATAACCAATACGTTGCAAACATGATAACAAACACATATATGCCATTAAAACATGTTCATGATGCGTGAATCACAATAATCGAATATAGAAAACAGGGCAAACCGTGGGACTGCTACGTGATGATTCTGGACCTGGGGTTGCTTGCAATTGGTTGGTACACGTTACTGGGATGTCCAACAAGCTATTGGTAATGTTAGAACGACTTGACTTGGCCTCTAGAATGGAAATCGAATCACCACTTTTCTTTGAAATTTTGAAGTTTTGTTCTGCCCTTTTTCACGACTACAACCCCTGTTTTTTGCTTTGTTCTTGTCCATATATATCTAGGAATAAATTAGGGTTACGAACTTGGATTGAATCTTTGCAATTATAAGAGATTTGATTTGATTTTCATGCTACATATAAACTTGCTATTTTGAGCCAAATCATCCCTTTCTTGTACCAATTATGCTTGATTCATTTTGGCCTTGATAACTCAGCATATTTTGGTTGCCAACCTGCCCAAAAACCAAATCAAATCATATCTTTGCTATTATTCATCAATTATTTGATTTAATTCAATTTTTAATTAATAAAAAATCAAAATAAATTGAAAAATGAAGAAAATAATGTGTGGGTGAATATTTGAGTCGTGGACCACATTATAAGTGAGGTGCAAGCATAAAACGTTAAGCCCATTTAGCAAAAAATGCATTTTTGATCACATTTGACTTTTGGGAATTTTGCAAAAAAGGTCAACTTTGACAAGGCATATCTCTTCCAATTTTAACCCTAGAGAGGTGTTCTTGGACTTTTTAGAAAGCTTAGGATGTACCCTAAGCAACCCTTTTTGTCTCATCTCAATTGAGTCTTCCATGTTCATGTAAGAAGCTTTGACCCAAAAGGTGTTTTTGTTGACTTTTTAAAAGGACCCATAATGTAGAAATCCATATCTTTTTGTGGGTGCATATTTTGAACTTGTGGGATGAAGTTGAATTGTAGGGAATTACATCCTCTTCAAAATGATCTTTGGATAGAAAATTTCTGATAAAGCATGTGGAAGTTATGCTTGGTCAAAATTTGGTTGACTTTTACTCAAAAACCCTAATTTAGCAACTTTTGGGTTTTGATTATTTTGGAGCATTCCTTGGAGAATCATAATCAACCCTTGATCAAATGATGAAAGTCACTTCCAAATGTTAATGTTGACCAAAAATCTTGAAGTTTGACTGTATGTGGGTCACAATTGACTTTTGACCTAATACAGTCGATTCTCAAGCATCTGAGCAGTTGACTGGGCAGACTTCTTGTGCAAGGCATGAAACTTGACATGGAGGGTCTTGGGAACATATTAGGACCATGGAAAGAATTTGGGTCCTTTTTGGTTCACACATATTGATTAAAATGGAAACCCTAATTTGAGGTACACTGCCCTAGGAGAGAGTTTGTCTGGTCCACTCTTGGGCAACCTTGAGCAAATTGAGGATCTCAATGAACATGTATTGAGTAAAATGAGAGGGAAAATTTTGGGGTACAACAGCTGCCCCTGTTCAATCTTCTTAAACCTGAGGATGTAGATTGACTGTCTACCTTTCGTAATCTGAAGGTGGAAGATGATGAACAATAGAGTGCCCAGAAATTTGCACTCGCATGAAGTAATACTTGATTTGTGATATCGGGAATGGGATTATAGATGCCATTTAAAGGTTGATGATAGAAGACTGTCAGAGATGGGCTTAAAGATGCCATCCTGGATGTGACAGAGAATCATCGGAGATGGGCTTAAAGATGCCATCTAGAGAATGTTGGTTTCCTGAGATATTCCTTTGACGAGAGTCCCTACTCCTGTCGTTGATGAGGAATCTGCTAAGGATTGTTGGTATTTGTCTTGGGAGAAATATAATTATAGGAGCTTTAGTTGTCCGTTACTCTATTGGGTTAATAACTCTTGCTTGAGGAAGCAGAAGTGAACTGCATATCCGGTCGATGTACAGGCTGTACCATGACTTACTGGGGAAATGCGAAACCAATCATATTTGATCAAGTCCCTATGTTAGTGTTGTAAACTATTGTCTGGAGATAAGAGAGAAGGAACCTAGATAGTAAGGTTATGAGAAGGAACCTGGATAGTAGGGTTGCTTCGATATGAAAGCCTGGATAGTAGGGCTGTGAGAAGGAACCTGGATCGTAGGGTTACTTCGATATGAAAGCCTGGATAGTAGGGTTGTGAGAAGGAACCTGGATCGTAGAGTTACTTCGATATGAAAGCCTGGATAGTAGGTGTTGTACCCCAAAATTTGCCCTCCTATATTCTTCAAAGATTTGCCAAGTCAAGCTTCAAAATCTCCCCAAGGGTTGCACAGTCAAGGGTCTCCTAAATAGTCAAGATTAGGGTTTTGGTTCTGATCAAGAAAATGAAGTTTCCAAGGGTCTAATCAAGTCTCATATGCCTACAAATATGGTCAAGCATCCTCATACCAAGTTTCAAGACATTCAGCTCAAAATTGCACAGTCAAAACCCTAATTGCACTACAGTCAACTGTAGGGGCAAAATGGTCATTTGACAGTCAAAAGTTCAAATTTTTGGTCAACATATCATTTTGAAGCCACAAACATCATTTGATCAATGCTTGATCATGATTCTCAAAGCTTGGCTCAAAAATCATCAAGATGCAAAAATTTCCTTATTTGGACAGTTGAAAAAGTCAACTGTAAATTGACCAGGGCATAACTTTCACATGGATTATCAGAAAAATTCCATCCAAAGCTCATTTTGAAGAGAAAGACATTTCCTACAACTCATCTTCATACTTCAAGTCCAAGAAATGCTCTCACAAAAAGTTATCAATTTCAACATTATAGGTCATCTTCAAAAGTCAACAAAAAGGGACTTTAAGTCAAAGTCCATAACTTGAGATTGGTAAATCAAAATGACATGGGACCAAAGGCATTGGTTAGAGGACTCAAATACCTTTCCAAAATGTCCAAGAACATGAGCAAAGCTTAAAAATTGAGAAAGTTATGCCTTGTGGAAGTTGGGAAATTTTTGGATATTTTGAAAAGTCAACATTGATTCAAATGACCTAAAATTGCTAATGGGCCCATTTTTCTTCCACAATTCATCATCCAAAGCATGTACACGACCATTTGGCCCAAAGGGAAGTTTTTCTCCATTTTTATTTATTTATTTGAATTTTTTATTATTAATAATTCATTTAATCAAATAAAATACATGAAAAATATAAAACCAATGAAATAAAATCTTTTTGTGCATATAATATCTTCAAAAAAACGTGCATGATCAGATATGGAAAGGACCAATACAATTGGATGTGATTTGGTATCAATTTGCATGGAAAAGATTTGAAAGTTATGGCATAAAAAATCAAATATTCCTTCATCAATTCATGGATCTTTTGGATCAAATTCCTTGACCTAATTGTTCCACACATATATACAAAGCAAACCCTCATGCTATTGACCACGCAGCTGCTCAGAAAACCCTTGCACAAACTCACACTTTTTCTCAAAAATCTCAATTCTGAAAACACCTTTGCAAGGCGATTCAAGACAAAATAGTGATTCCATTAGCTTCCTTGAGGATTATAGGACATATTCCAATCATTCCCCAAGCTCCATACTCAAGAAAACACAAGATCACCATTGAAGTTGGTAAAGAAAAATTCTGAATCGGTTTCTATCATACATGCATTGTTAACATGTTTTATTGTTATGTTTGTGTTTATAATAATGTTTGCAAGCTAATCATGTACTTTGATTGAAGTTTTACGCACTGTATGCAAAGATGCCATTATTGTTTTCTAGGGTTTACAGGACTTGGAATTAGGGGTTTTTGAATGAGGAAAAATTAGAACCCCTGAGTACCACCATTGACACAAGCGCGTTTGGACGAAGAAGACGGCACCCTCGCGCTCAATTTATGAGCGTCACAGGGCTATTCGCTATTTTTCCATAGATGACCTATAGCAACGTTTGAAAACCGTTGCTCATTGTTTGTGTATTTCAGGAAAAAGAAAACCAACGAAGGAGACGATGAAGTGGCGAGATGTGATAGGGTCATTTAAATTTCACGCGCAGAGTCCACTAACGCTTTTGTTTTCTTTTATAATATTTATTCATTATTATATGTTAACAACGCGTGAATTGGTTCAGTGGCAAGGCATATGAGCTGGCAACATTCATGACCTGGGTTCGAGCCCCAGGTCTTCACTATCTCAATGTTATTTTTCAATTTACGTTCACGTGTAGTTTCAGCCTAAGGGACATACCATACACCTTCCTGATCAAGCGTCCACGCGTCCAGTGGAATTCAATCAAAGGCCAAGAATTGAGGAACATGGTAGGTCCTAGTCAACACGCCAGCACACTGCCTGGAAAAAGTCAAAAGGGCCAGGGTAAATGGGCCAGATTTCTAAAGATTCACCTCCATATTAAGGGGCAGACCCCCTAGGTTTGCAATTCTTTTCATTTTCTTTATTTTTTTTATTTTTACTTATTTTCTATTTCCTTTTAAATTGTTGTTTTCTTAATTAATTTAATATTTTTTAATATAAAAAATACCATAAAAAAATCAGAAAGAAGAAGAAAAATATAATAAATATTTTATTTTAGTATTTTCATAAATAAATTTGCATGTAATTAAATTTAGTTTTACATTAGGTTTTAATTTTAATTCTTTTAATAAAAATCTAAAAAACATAGAATTAGGGTTCATATTAATTTTTTATCCTTTTTTTTCTTTTTCTCCCATAATAATTAAATAATTAAATATTTATTTCTTATAATTAAATTTGTATATAAAAATTAGGGTTAATTTAGGTTAAAATTCAATGTTTTCTTAATAAATTAAAAGCCACTAGAATTAGGGTTAGTATTTATTTTAATTAATTCTTTTTTCCTTAAAATCTTAAAAAATCATAAAATACCAAAAAACATCTCCTTTTCTTTTTTTATTAATTCCATGTAATTTTAATTTTGCAAAAAGGGTCCAACGCCCTCGTTTCGATTTAATTCTTATGCGCGTATTTATTTTATTTCTTTATAATATTTATGTATCTCTCCCAAGGCCATGTAACCTTTTAATTTTCTCGCACTTTTCTTTACTTCTTTATTTATTTTCTGTCAAATCGGGTCCAAGAAATTTTGGCGATGTGGACCCGCGACTTTTGTAATAGCTTAGATTTTTTACTTCTCGCAAATATTTTAACTGTTAAATAATGGCATGAAAGAATGTATGGACAAAAATAAAAAAAAAAGCGTAGAACACCAATAACATGACAAGATAAATGCAAATGAAAACGACACACAAATCGCACACACCACCCCTAGGGTACGCCTCACTGTTGCCTTGCCTCGAAAGGTGATCGTCGAGTAGAGGATGTCTTAGTAAGTCCTCATGATCCGGGAACCTGGCATGAGGGTAGCCTCTAAGGTGTCTTCCCATTGCTCTGGTGATCACCATGTCCCGAACCTCGAATTGACCCGAACACCTCCAACGGTGGTGCTACCTACCCCTCAATGGTGGGATGGCACTACTTTAAAGGACATCTACACAGACGAATTCCTTAGGGTAGGTAGACGACTCTAGATACTTGCTCTAAATTCATAAACAAATTCAAAAATACTTTTCACACCGACACCTTTTCAAAAAGCTTTCAAAAGTGATTTTTTCAAACACTCTTGAGGACCGATACAAGAGTCGAACTGGAATTTTCAAAGAAACTTTTTTTAAAACCCACAGTTGAAAAGCAAACAAACCATTTTGAAAACACAAGTGAGCAAGTATCTAAGAGCCCATGGATAACCATGGATAGAAAGGGTGCTAACACCTTCCCTTTCTATAATCTACCTCCCGAACCGAGAGCAATCTCTATAAGGAATTTTTCTGTGCTTTTGTCCTTTCCATTTGGAGAAAATAAAAGACGGTGGCGACTCTTGCTTCCGCGACATTTCGCGAACCAGCGTTAAACAGTCAGTTCCAGATCCACCGATCATAGAACTGGCGACTCTGCTGGGGACCAAACTTAAAGTGTGGTGTACCTTAGGGCTAGTTCATAACTGTGTTTTCAATTGCATTGATTTGCTTGCTTTACTATTGTGGGTTGCATCGGAGTTACATAGATCCTAACCCGGATCTGGGGATACCCTATTTAGGTAGCATAAGCTGTGAGAGACCTGTCCGGCGTAGACCGACACAGGTGAAGCAGTGGCTACGTTGGTGTGGCACCTTGGTCTGTACCGATATCCCTTGTGTCGCAACGAGGAGAATATGGGTCTTCTAAGGAGTCATCAAGCACCAACAACCTTAGAACCTTAATTGATACAACTTGGCCTTTAGAATTGTAGCAGTATGCTACGCCCATTGAGGCTAAACTCTCGTGATGGTTCTGGCTGCAAGAAAAGATTGCGATGCTGGAGTTATGACCGATTGAGGGTAGTCAATGATATTGGGATCCTCTAAGAACCCGATTACTTTTGATTAGGACAGGTATGAACCAACAAACTGAAAGAGGGTAGTACCTGGACCTCATGCTGGCCTAAACTTTAGGGGCTTGCCTTGTGTGACTTGTGTGCCTTACCATGTTTGCCTTTGTATCTATATGTGGTGTGCTTTATCATAACATCATAGCATCATGAGCATTGCATGCATCCTGCATAAGGACTGACCATTTCAAAGACAAGAGGGTTTCACCTTTGCTCTGTTTTGTAGGACATCATGATGCCTGTGCGAAGGAATACTATCCGGTTCAACTTTGTTCGTTCACCTGAGTTGCTTGATGAGTTGGTTAGCAGAATTCCAAATACCACTTCCTTCATCCAGAGGCATGGTTCTCTTCTCAGTTTAGTCACTGCAAAGCGGGATCAACAGTTGATGAGTGTTCTGACCCAGTTCTATGACCCTCTGTACCAGTGCTTCACCTTTCAAGACTTCCAGCTGGTCCCTACCCTGGAAGAGTTCTCTGATTTGCTTGGTATCCCTATCTTGGATCAGACTCCCTTTACTGGTTGGGAAAAGACCCTCAGGCTTGAGGATGTTGCTGCAGCTCTTCCTTTGACCCATCAAGAGGTAACAGACAACTGGGTGACTAGAAGCGGAGTTAAGGGTTTCTTGGCCAAGTTTCTGATTGGTAAAGCTAACAGTTTCTGGAGTGACCTGGACTTTAGGGCATATGAAGACATCTTGGCTCTCCTAATCTATGGGTTAGTCCTGTTTCCTAATCCTGACAACTTCATCAATGTCACTGCCATAAGGATCTTTATGTCTCAGAATCCTGTGCCCACTCTCTTGGGTGACATCTTGCAACAACTTCATGCCCGTACTACCCGAAGACGAGGAACCCTATGGTGTTGTATCCCTTTGTTGGTGAGGTGGTTTATTTCGCACCTCCCTAAGTTCGTACTGAAGAATCAAGAAGGAAGAGGTTGGGCTCATAGGTTAATGTCTCTCACCGATAAAGACATCATTTGGACTTGCAGAGGTTTGGATGAGATAGCTATTATTGATCGATGCGGGGAATACCCTAATGTTCCTCTGATTGGTACCCAAGGAGGGATCTCTTACAATCCATGTCTAGCACTCCGTCAGTTTGGAAGAGCAAGAAGAGCAGGTCCCCATGAGATGTCGGTGCCTCACATCTGAATTTCAGGTGGATAGTGACGAGCTGCGTCGTAGGTTCATCAAGGCTTGGGACAAAGTTCATAAAGCTGACCCACAAGAGTTAGGGCCAAAGACCTCTTTACCTATGGAAGCCTACTACAAATGGGTTCGCATCCGTGCTTAGAAGTTAGGTATGCCGTATGAAGCTGTCAGACCCGTCATTCTTGAGTGTCCTGACAAAGATGGTGTTCCTCCAACTGTCCTTCCTCCTCAGATACCTACTGATTATGAGACATTGAAGAGATCTTGGTCGCAACTGCGAGAAGAGCGGGATTCTTACCGGGAAAAGTTCAACGAGCAGGAATCAAAGATCCAGAAGCTGACAAAACAGTTGGAGAATGAGAGAGCTCTGAATGCCTACATCCGTACTGAGAAGAGGAGACCATGGGATCAATAAGGAGCTCCAGATGTGCTTTTACAGTTTTATTTCCTTTTCAGTATTTCCTTTCATGTAACGCCTAAGGGCAACCTGTTGAATAATTTCAGTTTCAAAGTTGAATCTAATGAAGTGTGTTCCTTTTTTGTTTACAAAGTTGATTCCCGATTGTCTTTGAAAACATAATTCATACGCATTTCATACATCATGTGCATAGCAGGTTTTTCCTCTTTTCAGGTTGCTTACAGTTCTTCGCTGTTTATTTCAGCATCATGAATCCCGACTCGTCATCAACTGAGACATCCATCAAGGCTCTTCAGGCGCAGAATGCGCAGTTTCAGGAATTAATCAAGGGTTTGGCTCAAGGCCAAGAAGAGCTGAAGGCTATGCTCCTGAAGAAGGAGAAGAAGAAGAAGAAGAGAAGAACTATTCTGTTCAACTCGGGCCGAAGGTTTGGCAATGCTCTGCAGCAGGAAGAGGCTGGTTCTTCTGTTGGCAAGAGTACTCCTCAGGCAGAAGCAAGGGTTCCTAGTCCGGTAGTCTCCGACAACGAGACTGATTTTGATGAAGAGCAGTACCCTCCTGCAGAAGACAAATACAAGCAACTGGAGGATAGGTTGAATGCTATGGAGATTCAACAGGTACCTGGGCTGGATTTTGGAGATCTGGGTTTGTCTACTGGTGTGATTATTCCTCGGAAGTTCAAAGCACCATCTTTCTCTAAATATGACGGGGCGTCTTGTCCCAAGCTACATCTCAGGTCCTATGTTCGGAAAATTCAACCATACTCAGCGGACAAGAATTTGTGGATCCACTTCTTCCAGGAGAGTCTTTCAGGGACTCATCTCGAATGGTTCTATCAGCTGGATGGGACCAAGGTTCATAACTAGGAGGAGTTGGCTACTGCTTTCTATAAGCAGTATCAGTATAATGCCGACCTTGCCCCTACACGTACCCAACTCTAGGGTATGTCGTTAGGTTCAAGCGAAGGTTTTAAGGAGTACGCTCAGAAGTGGAGAGACCTGGCTGGCAGGGTGCAGCCTCCGTTGACTGATCGGGAGTTGGTAGACATGTTCTTGGGAACCCTATCTGGGCCATTTTTCAACCATCTCATCGGGAATTCGTCTGCAGGGTTCACTGATCTGATTCTGACTGGAGAGAGAATTGAGGCTGGGTTGAAGTCTGGAAAGATTCCGAAGGGGGCATCATCTAGTTCGGAGAAGAAACCCTTCAAGAAGGAGGCTAGTGCCGTGTATGGTTCCAAGAGATCAGAGAGACCTGAGCGCCGCCAATCTGTCAGTGCGGTAATGATTGCCAAGCCTGCTGCCGCTCCTCGGCCGACCAATCCTCAAAGGGCTGAGAGACCCCGGAGAGAGTTCACCCGGTTGAGCATGACCTTGTCGCAGATCTTACCACAGTTACTCTCAACCAACTTAGTGACTGTCAGAGAAGCGCCGAAGTTCCCAAACACTGCATCTCCTAAGTACAACCCGAATGCTCGTTGTGCTTACCATTCAGATAGCCCGGGGCATTCCACTGATGACTGTTGGGAATTAAGGAGTAAGGTGCAAGACCTTATCGACGCGAAGGAGATACAGTTCGAAGCGCCTGAGAGGCCGAATGTAGTTACTGCTCCTATGCCTCAGCATGGGGTAAATGCTGTTGACGAAGATGTTTATGCTGTTTCTGTGGATGATCTAGCCACTCCTCTGAAGACTGTCAAGAAGAACCTGCTGCTGGCCGGTTTATTTCCGGGTTGCAGTGAAGGTTGCCTGTTCTGTGCTGTGTCCCTATCTGGTTGTCCCTTGCTGAAGTTAGGCATCCAAAGCCTAATGGATAGCAAGGAGATTCTGTTTAAGAAGTCTGCTGTTCAGTTGGTTCCGGTGGAAGAAGTTTCTGTGGTTACCATATTCAATAATCCAATCAAGGCTCTCCCGAAGAAGCCCGTCCAAATCATGACCGTCGCACCTATTGTTATCACTGTTCCGGGGCCCCTGCCCTATGTATCTGATAAAGCTATCCCCTGGCATTATGGGGCAGATGTGTATGTAAATGGGATTAAACAAGAGTTCAGCGCTGGCGCCAGCATCTGTGACATCACTGGCCCAACCAAAGTCACCCGCAGTGGCAGGCTCTTCTCGCCTGACATTGCACCGCCTGCTGCTCGAAGACCACTTCTTATAACTCCTACAAGTGTACCTGTTCCTGTTGCTGACCAAGTTGTTTCTCCTGCTGCCGAGTCCTCCAATGCTCGGGGCAAAGGAATTGAAGTTGAGCCTGCCCAGATGGAGGCACCTATACCTGTAACTGCTGAAGCCTCCCAACAAGAGATGGAGGAAATCTTGAAAATTATAAAGAAGAGTGACTTTAATGTTGTGGAACAGCTGGGGCACACGCCCTCTAAAATCTCCATGCTCTCTTTATTGCTGTGCTCCGAGGCCCATGCTAAGGCCTTGATCTCATTCCTCAAGACGGCCCATGTGCCACATGAAACATCTGCAGTCCAGTTCACTGATTGCGTAGCAAATCTGACAGCAGACAATGGTTTGGGTTTCTCAGATGCTGACCTGACCGCGAAGGGAAGAGACCACAATGATGCCCTGCATGTCTCTATCGAATGCAGGGGCACTACTCTGGCACATGTATTGGTGGATACGGGTTCTTCTTTGAATGTGCTGCCCAAGAAGGCTTTGGACCGTTTAGATTGTGAAGGCCTAGAATTGAAACCCAGCAATATCATCGTCAGGGCCTTTGATGGTTCAAAGAGGATGGTTCATGGAGAGGTCGACATTCCGATTCGTGTGGGCTCTCAGGTGTTTGACTCTACATTTTATGTGATGGATATCCGTCCATCTTACTCTTGTCTACTGGGTCGACCTTGGATACATAAGGCTGGGGCAGTGACCTCTACCTTGCACCAGAAGCTGAAGTACCCTGTCAGAGGGAAGATCGTCACTGTGCAAGGAGAGGAGGAGTATATGGTAAGCCACCTGAATTCCTTCAGATACATTGAGATGGACGGGGAGTTCATTGAAACCCCCTTTCAGCATTTCGAGGAGGTGCTTCCAATTGCAGCAGCCGAAACAGCAGCGGAAGAAAGTGTTCCTTTGAAGATGGCCTCCCTGAAGGATGCTCGGGCTGTGGTTCAGAAGGGTGAATGTGCTAACTGGGGCAGGCTTCCAGACTTCACACAGAAGACTGACAAATTTGGGCTGGGTTTTACCACAGAGGGTCAGAAATCTATGAGGAAAGCAAAGATCGGAAGACCTCCTGTGTTCATTACAAATCCAGGAGTGAATGCTGTTGGGGAAGACAACAAAGTGGATGAAGCAGAATTCAATAGCTGGATCTACCCGACGACCGAAGGCGGACTGAACAATTGGATTGCCAAAGACCATACCCCTATTACCTTTGTGACGCAGTAATAAATTTCTTTGTTTCGTTATTTTGTAATAAACAATAATAAACTCTATGGCCCGGTGTCTTACCCGAGGCACCGTGGTTCTATTTGTGAGGGCATATAAATTGTCATTTCATATATCATGAATGAAAATCTTGGACGTTTTCTCGCATTGCAAATCTTATGCTCCTTTTCTGTCTTTCTTCCTTTTACATATTTTTCAAAACAGTTGTATTTACACACACACTCACTCATACAGGTTCCAATCCACTCTGGATCTTACTGGTAATGACTCTGCTACTGCCAGTTATGACTTCGAAAATCCGATCAACTTAGCCGAAGACGAAGGTGAAGATGATTGCGAAGTGCCTGGTGAGCTTGCAAGACTGTTGCTTCAGGAAGAGAGGGCAATTCAACCACACGAAGAGCCAGTGGAAACAGTAAACTTGGGTACTGAGGCAGACAGGAAAGAGGTAAAGATTGGTGCCAACCTAGAGCTCAGCGTGAAGCAACGGTTGACTCAGATGCTGCATGATTATGTGGAGATATTTGCCTGGTCCTACGAAGACATGCCCGGGTTGGATACCGATATTGTGGTCCATCACTTGCCAACTAAGGAAGACTGCCCTCCGGTTAAGAAAAAGGTCCGTCGGATGCGTCCAGAGATGTCGGAGAAGATTAAAGCCGAGGTTATGAAACAGTTTGATGCTGGGTTCCTTGCAGTGACTTCTTACCCTCAGTGGGTTGCTAATGTGGTGCCGGTACCTAAGAAGGACGGTAAGGTCAGAATGTGTGTCGACTACAGAGATCTGAACAGGGCCAGCCCCAAGGATGACTTCCCTTTACCTCACATTGATGTCCTTGTTGATAATACAGCTCAGCATAAAGTGTTCTCTTTCATGGATGGTTTCTCAGGTTACAATCAGATCAAGATGGCACCTGAAGACATGGAAAAGACTACATTTGTTACTCAGTGGGGCACCTTCTGCTACAAGGTCATGCCATTCGGGTTGAAGAACGCTGGGGCAACCTACCAACGTGCCATGGTTGCTTTATTTCATGACATGATCCATCATGAGATAGAAGTGTATGTGGACGACATGATCGCAAGGTCCCAGACTGAGGAAGAGCACCTAGATCATCTGCAGAAATTGTTTGACCGGTTGAAACTGTACAAGCTGAGGTTGAACCCGAACAAGTGCACCTTCGGGGTAAGATCTGGAAAGTTGCTAGGCTTCATGGTAAGTGACAAGGGCATTCAAGTGGACCCTGCTAAGGTCAAAGCTATTCAAGAGATGCCTGTTCCTAAGACAGAGAAGGAAGTCAGAGGCTTTTTAGGACGCCTGAATTACATTGCTCAGTTCATCTCACATCTGACTGCTACCTGTGAACCAATCTTCAAGCTGCTGAAGAAAGATCAGGTAGTACGTTGGAATGATGAATGTCAGGCTGCTTTTGACAGAATCAAAGAGTATCTCCAAGAACCACCTATCCTTATGCCACCGGTTGAAGGGAGACCTCTGATATTATACCTGACAGTGCTTGACAACTCAATGGGGTGTGTGCTGGGGCAGCATGACGAGTCTGGCCGAAAAGAGCATGCCATTTATTACCTTAGCAAAAAGTTTACCGACTGTGAGACCCGATACTCACTGCTTGAGAAAACTTGCTGCGCTTTGGTATGGGCTGCTCGCCGGCTGAGATAGTATATGCTGACTCACACTACCTTGTTGATCTCAAAGATGGATCCTATAAAATACATATTCGAAAAGCCCGCTCTGTCTGGGAGAATTGTAAGATGGCAAATGATCTTGACGGAATACGACATTCAGTACACGACCCAGAAAGCCATCAAGGGAAGTGTATTGGCAGACCACTTGGCACATCAGGCCGTAGATGACTATCAGTCAATAAACTTCGAGTTTCCGGATGAAAGCATCATGATAGTAACTGACTGTGAAGTACCTGGACCGGATGAAGGACCTGAACCAGGATCCCGATGGTCTATGCACTTTGACGGAGCCTCCAATGCTTTGGGTAACGGTATCAGCGCCATAATCATATCCCCTCAAGGCACTCATACTCCACTCACTGCCCGGCTGTGTTTCAACTGTACCAACAACATGGCGGAGTATGAGGCGTGCATCATGGGTCTTCAAGCTGCGATCGACCTAAGGATTAAGTTTCTGAGTGTCTTCGGAGATTCCGCTCTTGTGATCAATCAGATCAAAGGAGAGTGGGATACGAAACATTCGAACCTTATTCCTTACAAAGAATGCGTGTTGACCTTGATCCCCCACTTCACAGAGATAACCTTTGAACACTTCCCGAGAGAAGAGAATCAGCTGGCGGACGCGTTAGCTACAATGGCTTCTATGTTCAAGGTCAAATGGGATAATGAGGCTCCCCGGATCATCATCTGGAAACTGGACGAACCGGCATACTGTTGCGATCTCGAGACTGAATTGGTGACTGAGAAGCCTTGGTACCATGAAGTAAAGAGATATCTGGAAACTCAGGAATACCCTGAAGGTGCCTCTGTCAATGATAAGAAGTTCCTGAGAAGGTTCGCAGCCAAGTTCTTCCTTAGCAACGACATCTTGTACAAGCGAAATCATGATTCAACCCTACTGCATTGTGTGGATAAGACGGAAGCAGAAAGGATCATGGAAGAGCTACATGAAGGGACCTTTGGTACACATTCCAGTGGACACACTATGGCTAAGAAGATCCTACGGGCAGGATATTACTGGTCCACAATGGAAGCTGACTGCTACCAACACTCTAGGACATGCCATAAGTGCCAGATTTATGCAGACAAGGTGCATGTTCCTCCAGTTCCTCTGAATGTTCTGACTGCGCCTTGGCCGTTTGCAATGTGGGGCATAGACATGATCGGAGAGATCAAACCTACGGCATCTAACGGGCATCGCTTCATCCTAGTGGCGATTGATTACTTTACAAAGTGGGTCGAGGCAGCATCCTATGCTACGGTAACCAAGACTGTTGTGGCACGGTTCATTCGGCATAATCTGATCTGTCGGTACGGTGTCCCAGAGAGAATTATTACAGACAACGGTACCAATCTGAATAATAAGATGATCGCTGAGCTCTGCGAGCAGTTCAAGATACAGCACCACAATTCTTCTTCTTACAGACCGAAGATGAATGGGGCTGTAGAAGCAGCGAATAAGAACATCAAGAAAATCGTGCAGAAGATGACAGTGACCTATAAGGATTGGCACGAGATGTTACCGTTCGCTCTACATGGGTACCATACCTCAGCTAGGACGTCAACCGGGGCAACTCCTTTCTCTCTGGTCTATGGTATGGAGGCAGTCTTACCGATCGAAGTGCAAATACCCTCTCTCCGGATAATGAAGGATGCAAATCTGAATGAGGATGATTGGATCCAGACACAACTTGATCAGCTCAACCTCATTGATGAAAAGAGACTTGCTGCTATCTGCCATGGTCATACGTATTAGAAACGAATGATCAGGGCATTTAACAAAAAGGTCAGACCACAGGAATATCAAGTTGGGGATCTGGTAATCAAGCGAATCATCCTTTCTCAGAGTGATCCAAGGGGCAAATGGACCCCTACGTATGAAGGGCCATTTGTGGTTAAGCATGTGTTCTCAGGAGGAGCCATGATTCTAACCAATATGGATGGTGACGACCTTCCTCACCTTGCCAATGCAGACATAGTAAAAAGATACTACGCATGAGAAAAAGACCCGCTAGGCTGACATGCCTAGGCAAAAATTAGGGCTTCCCGTCGAACCAAAAGGGTTCGGGCAAAATGAAGGGATGAAAATGAAAAAAAACTGTACACCCGGCAAGTCGAAAACCTGAAAAGGCGGCTTGGGCAAAAATGGGTATCCCGGTGGACTGAAAACCCGAAAGGGCGGTCCAGGCAAAAATTAGGGATAAAAGCGTAATACTATGTCTCATTGGATCACTTTGCATCCAGAATCCGGTATCTATATCAAGTTCAGACGGCATCGATCAGTCAGCTTCATCTTCGTTTAGGTCATCAAGTGATGAGACGCTCGGAGTTATAAAGGCAATAGCAGAGTTGAAACCCAGTGGGATCATTCATTTCACACAGCTGTTTTATCTTCTTTTGTACAAAATTTGTATAAACTCTTCTGTTCGGCGGCGTTCTCTTACTAGGACGTCAGCCTCTTGTACACAAAACGCCTATTTTCAGGCCATTCAAAAATCAATACAAATATACTTTTCAGTTAAATGTGCCAACTGTTTTTCTTTTCCTGTTTTGTTTTGCGAAGAACGTCCAAGGTTCAATTTGTGATATATGCATTGACAATAATTCGCTAACTCATAAATATTTGCATACGAAACAAAGGATTAATTACAGGTGACACTAGAAACAGGTGCAATAAAGAGTTGTCTAAGCAATCTAATTGTTCTGTCCTCCAAGGTACCAAGGTAGGTTCAGCTAAAGAACATGACCAGTACATCTTAATTCCCCAGAGAGTAAGTCAGCAGTCAGTGCATTCTTCTCCAAGCAGAATTATCCAATCTCAAGGAAATTGAGTATCCTCCAGTAGATCTCAATACTTCCCCAGCAGCATACATACTCATAACAAGCATCCCCGGCAGTCTTGGTCTAAAGATTGTTCCCCGGCGACATATCAAATATTCAAAGGAATCACTTCCCTCGCAGTTCAAACTTCCCCAGGAGAATCCAATCCAGTATCCCCCGAAAAGTTGGAATTCATCTCCCCAAGCAGTAAGCTTATCCCCAGTAGATTCTGGAAGCTTATCCCTCGCAAGGCACGAACGCGTCGTCCGGCTTTATTTAAAGAGTTATTTCCTTAACAGGATATAATTGGGTTATCCTCAGCCAAAAGCCACGGAAAGGTCGTCGTCAATACAGTCTTCTTATCCCCAGCGAAGTCTATCAACACTTCCAATACAGCAAAGATATCCCCAGCAGGTTATTACTAACAATTCAGCAGAGTACCTCTCTCCCCACAGAGTATTGCTCCCCAGCAAGATCGTCAGAGTACTTTTCCTCCCCGCAGTTATTCCATTCGCCAAGTTTATTCCTCAACGGAGTCATCTTCTCCTACCGGTATTCTTGCAACTATCATCCCCAGCGGAAGTAAAATCTATTCTTCAACATCAGCCCAGGAGTGACTTCCCGGCTTCCGTCAAGGGTTTACTTTCCTAGACGAAAGCATACATTCCTAAACATCACATACATCATTATAGCATGCATAGACGCATCATATCCTACAAATCTCATTTATGTTGAGAACATCATTGCTTGGTTCATATCATGCATTGCATATGACTGACCTTTACCTTTCAGGAAAAAGCCAGTTAAAGTTCTCAGCTATTTCAAGACCTAGACCGGTTCAGTTAATCGACTCCAAAGATTTCTTATCCAATCCAAGGCCTTCTCTAGTCCAGCTAAATCGACTCCCAACAGATTTTTCTGATGAAGACTCAGTAGAAGTTATTCAGGTTTTTCTCAGACGTCCGCTTTTGAGATTATAATTTCCTATGGTTCTCTCCCCGACGGTGCGTGAGATGATAATTCCATTTCAGGTTATAATTTCCTATGGTTCTCTCCCCGACGGTGCGTGAGATGATAATTCCATTTCAGGTTATAATTTCCTATGGTTCTCTCCCCGACGGTGCGTGAGATGATAATTCCATTTCAGGTTATAATTTCCTATGGTTCTCTCCCCGACGGTGCGTGAGATGATAATTCCATTTCAGGTTATAATTTCCTATGGTTCTCTCCCCGACGGTGCGTGAGATGATAATTCCATTTCAGGTTATAATTTCCTATGGTTCTCTCCCCGACGGTGCGTGAGATGATAATTCCATTTCAGGTTATAATTTCCTATGGTTCTCTCCCCGACGGTGCGTGAGATGATAATTCCATTTCAGGTTATAATTTCCTATGGTTCTCTCCCCGACGGTGCGTGAGATGATAATTCCATTTCAGGTTATAATTTCCTATGGTTCCCTCCCCGACGGTGCGTGAGGTGATAATTACATTTTAGGTTTTTCTCAGACGCCCGCTTTTGAGATTATAATTTCCTATGGTTCCCTCCCCGACGGTGCGTGAGGTGATAATTCCATTTTAGGTTTTTCTTAGACGTTCGCTTTTGAGATTATAATTTCCTATGGTTCCCTCCCCGACGGTGCGTGAGGTGATAATTCTATTCCAGGTTTTTCTCAGACGTCCGCTTTTGAGATTATAATTGCCTTTTGGTTCTCTTCCCGATACTGCGAAGATGGTAATTCCCACCAAGATTTTCTCAACGAGTGTTGTTGAAGTTAAAGTCACCCAAGGTTCTCTCAGCGTTCATGCTGAGGTAGTAACCACCCCTGTTTCATTCATCACCTTTTGAAAATCCAGACTCAGCTCCTGTAACCAGTCAGGACACATCTATACCAAGCATCTTAAAACCAGCTCCTGCAACATGTCATGTACTCATTTTTCTTTTGCAGGTATACATGTTCTCGCTAAGGAATCTCTTATGCGATCAACGTCCATATGGCATCTATAAGCCCATCATCCTACTCGTCAATCTCTAAATGGCATCTATAAGCCCATTCCCATCATCGCATTGCTACTATGTGAGCGCAAATTTCTGGGCACTCTAGTGTTCAATCACCTTCTACCCTCGGATTACGAAAGGCACGTCAGCCAATCTGCATCCTCAGGTCTAAGAAGATTGAACAGGGGCAACTGTTGTACCCCAAAATTTTCCCTCCCATATTCTTCAAAGATTTGCCAAGTCAAGCTTCAAAATCTCCCCAAGGGTTGCACAGTCAAGGGTCTCCTAAACAGTCAAGATTAGGGTTTTGGTTCTGATCAAGAAAATGAAGTTTCCAAGGGTCTAATCAAGTCTCATATGCCTACAAATATGGTCAAGCATCCTCATACCAAGTTTCAAGACATTCAGCTCAAAATTGCACGGTCAAAACCCTAATTGCACTACAGTCAACTGTAGGGGCAAAATGGTCATTTGACAGTCAAAAGTTCAAATTTTTGGTCAACATATCATTTTGAAGCCACAAACATCATTTGATAAATGCTTGATCATGATTCTCAAATCTTGGCTCAAAAATCATCAAGATGCAAAAATTTCCTTATTTGGACAGTTGAAAAAGTCAACTGTAAATTGACCAGGGCATAACTTTCACATGGATTATCAGAAAAATTCCATCCAAAGCTCATTTTGAAGAGAAAGACATTTACTACAACTCATATTCATACTTCAAGTCCAAGAAATGCTCTCACAAAAAGTTATCAATTTCAACATTATAGGTCATCTTCAAAAGTCAACAAAAAGGGACTTTAAGTCAAAGGCCATAACTTGAGATTGGTAAATCAAAATGACATGGGACCAAAGGAATTGGTTAGAGGACTCAAAGACCTTTCCAAAATGTCCAAGAACATGAGCAAAGCTTAAAAATTGAGCAAGTTATGCCTTGTGGAAGTTGGAAAAGTTTTGGATATTTTGAAAAGTCAACATTGATTCAAATGACCTAAAATTGCTAATGGGCCCATTTTTCTTCCACAATTCATCATCCAAAGCATGCACACGACCATTTGGCCCAAAGGGAAGTTTTTCTCCATTTTTATTTATTTATTTGAATTTTTTATTGTTAATAATTCATTTAATCAAATAAAATACATGAAAAATATAAAACCAATGAAATAAAATCTTTTTGTGCATATAATATCTTCAAAAAAACATGCATGATCAGATATGGAAAGGACCAATACAATTGGATGTGATTTGGTATCAATTTGCATGGAAAAGATTTGAAAGTTATGGCATAAAAAATCAAATATTCCTTCATCAATTCATGGATCTTTTGGATCAAATTCCTTGACCTAATTGTTCCACACATATATACAAAGCAAACCCTCATGCTATTGACCACGCAACTGCTCAGAAAACCCTTGCACAAACTCACACTTTTTCTCAAAAATCTCAATTCTGAAAACACCTTTGCAAGGCGATTCAAGACAAAATAGTGATTCCATTAGCTTCCTTGAGGATTATAGGACATATTCCAATCATTCCCCAAGCCCCATACTCAAGAAAACGCAAGATCACCATTGAAGTTGGTAAAGAAAAATTCTGAATCGGTTTCTATCATACATGCATTGTTAACATGTTTTATTGTTATGTTTGTGTTTATAATAATGTTTGCAAGCTAATCATGTACTTTGATTGAAGTTTTATGCACTGTATGCAAAGATGCCATTATTGTTTTCTAGGGTTTACAGGACTTGGAATTAGGGGTTTTTGAATGAGGAAAAATTAGAACCCCTGAGTACCACCATTGACACAAGCGCGTTTGGACGAAGAAGACGACACCCTCGCGCTCAATTTATGAGCGTCACAGGGCTATTCGCTATTTTTCCATAGATGACCTATAGCAACGTTTGAAAACCGTTGCTCATTGTTTGTGTATTTCAGGAAAAAGAAAACCAACGAAGGAGACGATGAAGTGGCGAGATGTGATAGGGTCATTTAAATTTCACGCGCAGAGTCCACTAACGCTTTTGTTTTCTTTTATAATATTTATTCATTATTATATGTTAACAACGCGTGAATTGGTTCAGTGGCAAGGCATATGAGCTGGCAACATCCATGACCTGGGTTCGAGCCCCAGGTCTTCACTATCTCAATGTTATTTTTCAATTTACGTTCACGTGTAGTTTCAGCCTAAGGGACATACCATACACCTTCCTGATCAAGCGTCCACACGTCCAGTGGAATTCAATCAAAGGCCAAGAATTGAGGAACATGGTAGGTCCTAGTCAACACGCCAGCACACTGCCTGGAAAAAGTCAAAAGGGCCAGGGTAAATGGGCCATATTTCTAAAGATTCACCTCCATATTAAGGGGCAGACCCCCTAGGTTTGCAATTCTTTTCATTTTCTTTATTTTTTTTTATTTTTACTTATTTTCTATTTCCTTTTAAATTGTTGTTTTCTTAATTAATTTAATATTTTTTAATATAAAAAATACCATAAAAAAATCAGAAAGAAGAAGAAAAATATAATAAATATTTTATTTTAGTATTTTCATAAATAAATTTGCATGTAATTAAATTTAGTTTTACATTAGGTTTTAATTTTAATTCTTTTAATAAAAATCTAAAAAACATAGAACTAGGGTTCATATTAATTTTTTATCCTTTTTTTTCTTTTTCTCCCATAATAATTAAATAATTAAATATTTATTTCTTATAATTAAATTTGTATATAAAAATTAGGGTTAATTTAGGTTAAAATTCAATGTTTTCTTAATAAATTAAAAGCCACTAGAATTAGGGTTAGTATTTATTTTAATTAATTCTTTTTTCCTTAAAATCTTAAAAAATCATAAAATACCAAAAAACATCTCCTTTTCTTTTTTTATTAATTCCATGTAATTTTAATTTTGCAAAAAGGGTCCAACGCCCTCGTTTCGATTTAATTCTTATGCGCGTATTTATTTTATTTCTTTATAATATTTATGTATCTCTCCCAAGGCCATGTAACCTTTTAATTTTCTCGCACTTTTCTTTACTTCTTTATTTATTTTCTGTCAAATCGGGTCCAAGAAATTTTGGCGATGTGGACCCGCGACTTTTGTAATAGCTTAGATTTTTTACTTCTCGCAAATATTTTAACTGTTAAATAATGGCATGAAAGAATGTATGGACAAAAATAAAAACAAGCGTAGAACACCAATAACATGACAAGATAAATGCAAATGAAAACGACACACAAATCGCACACACCACCCCTAGGGTACGCCTCACTGTTGCCTTGCCTCGAAAGGTGATCGTCGAGTAGAGGATGTCTTAGTAAGTCCTCATGATCCGGGAACCTGGCATGAGGGTAGCTTCTAAGGTGTCTTCCCATTGCTCTGGTGATCACCATGTCCCGAACCTCGAATTGACCCGAACACCTCCAACGGTGGTGCTACCTACCCCTCAATGGTGGGATGGCACTACTTTAAAGGACATCTACACAGACGAATTCCTTAGGGTAGGTAGACGACTCTAGATACTTGCTCTAAATTCAGAAACAAATTCAAAAATACTTTTCACACCGACACCTTTTCAAAAAGCTTTCGAAAGCGATTTTTTCAAACACTCTTGAGGACCGATACAAGAGTCGAACTGGAATTTTCAAAGAAACTTTTTTTAAAACCCACAGTTGAAAAGCAAACAAACCATTTTGAAAACACAAGTGAGCAAGTATCTAAGAGCCCATGGATAACCATGGATAGAAAGGGTGCTAACACCTTCCCTTTCTATAATCTACCTCCCGAACCGAGAGCAATCTCTATAAGGAATTTTTCTATGCTTTTGTCCTTTCCATTTGGAGAAAATAAAATACGGTGGCGACTCTTGCTTCCGCGACATTTCGCGAACCAGCGTTAAACAGTCAGTTCCAGATCCACCGATCACAGTAGGGCTTTGAGAAGGAACCTGGGTAGTAGGGTTACTTCGATATGAAAGCCTGGGTAGTAGGGCTGTGAGAAGGAACCTGGGTAGTAGGGTTACTTCGATATGAAAGCCTGGATAGTAGGGCTATGAGAAGGAACCTGGGTAGTAGGGTTACTTCGATATGAAAGCCTGGATAGTAGGGCTGTGAGAAGAAACCTAGATAGTAGGGTTACTTCAATATGAAAGCCTGGATAGTAGGGCTGTGAGAAGGAACCTGAATAGTAGGGTTACTTCGATATGAAAGTCTGGATAGTAGGGCTTTGAGAAGGAACCTGTATAGTAGGGTTACTTCGATTTGAAAGCCTGGATAGTAGGGCTGTGAGAAGGAACCTGGATAGTAAGGTTACTTTGATATGAAAGCTTGGATAGTAGGGTTGTGAGAAGGAACCTGGATAATAGGGTTACTTCGATATGAAAGCCTGAATAGTAGGGCTGTGAGAAGGAACCTGGATAGCAGGGTTACTTCGATATGAAAGCCTGGATAGTAGGGCTGTGAGAAGGAACCTGGATTGTAGGGTTACTTCGATATGAAAGCCTGGATAGTAGAGCTGTGAGAAGGAACCTGGATAGTAGGGTTACTTCGATATGAAAGCCTGGATAGTAGGGTTGTGAGAAGGAACCTGGATAGTAGGGTTACTTCGATATGAAAGCTTGGATAGTAGGGCTGTGAGAAGGAACCTGGATAGTAGGGTTACTTCAATATAAAAGCCTGGATAGTAGGGTTATGAGAAGGAACCTGGATAGTATGGTTACTTCGATATGAAAGCCTGAATAGTAGGCCTGTGAGAAGGAACCTGGATCATAGGGTTACTTCGATATGAATGCCTAGATAGTAGGGCTGTGAGAAGGAACCTGGGTAGTAGGGTTACTTCGATATGAAAGCCTGGATAGTAGGGTTGTGAGAAGGAACCTGGATAGTAGGGTTACTTAAAAGTGATAGTGCAGATTAGTTGACCCGTTTGATTTCGGGAACTGAGTTTCCATTAGTCGTCTGTAGATGTGATCTGTATAACTGCTGGATTTGTTGAGGCTAATCGTCTTTTCCTGCAAAAGATATCAGGGTTAGTTATATGCGATGCATGAAATGCAGGGTAAGATGATGTTCTCAAAATAAATGAGATTATGATGTATATGATATGCATGCGTATGTCATGATGTATGTTTATGAAATTCTATCGGGGTATGCTCGTGTCTGGGAAAATAAAATCCTGACGGTTGCTGTAGATTTGTAAATACCCTGTCGGGAAGAAATGCTGAAGAATAACTCTACGGGGAGCAAACTTAGGGGGAAGAGATACTTCGTTGGTAGTCCTGCTGATCTGGAGGAATAAACTCAGCTGGGGATGAAATTCCGTTGCTAGAGATGATGAGCTATGTTGGAGATTGAGCTTCTATATCCGTAGAAATAAACTCCGCCTGTGGGATGAAATTTACTGACTCGCCCGCGATTGAGAACCTTGGATGGGGATAGTTAAGTCCTGTTTCGAGAAAGCTGACATCAATGTATTTGGATACTTTTACTCTGTGGGGAGTGTATGTACCAATAATTATGTTCCCAAGCTGGCTCTATCCCGATACCTGTTGGGAAGAGTAACCGTTTGGTTTGGCACTTCTTGTTTTTTCCTTGTTTTTGGAATTACGAGTAATTGTCTTTGTTTCTTATGTAAATATTAATGAGCGGCAATCATTTTCAAATGCATATATAAAAAATAAATTATTGGGTGTTCTTGCAAAAGAAAATAGAAAAATAAAAAACAAATTGAAGTTTCTTGTGAAAATGACTTGTATTGATTTTTGAAGTTGGCCTGTAATAGCCGTTTTGTACAAAGAGGCTGACGCTCTAGTAAGAGAACATCGCCGAAAGACAGAAATTATACAATTTGTGTAAAAGAAAGAAAAACAGCTATGTGAAATAACCCCATTGGGTTCTAACTATGTTATTGCCTTTATATCTTCAAGCGTCTCATCACTTTGATACTTGGCCGAAGGTTGATCAGATTGGTTGGCGCTGTCTGAGCTTGATAGTCGATACCGAAGTCTGGTCGCAAGATAATCCAATGAGACATAGTGATATGCTTCAATCCCTAACTTTTGCCTGGACCGCCCTTTCGGGTTTTCAGTCCACCGGGATACCCCTTTTTTCCCAAGCCGCCTTTTCGGGTTTTCGACTTGCCAGGTGTACAAATTTTTTCATTTTCATCCCTTACTTTTGGCCGAACCCTTTTTGTTTGCCAGGAAGCCCTTATTTTTGCCTAGGCCAGTCAACCTAGCGGGTCTTTGATTATGCGTAGTATCTTTTTACTATGACTGCATTGACAGGGTGAGGAAGGTCGTCACCATCCATGGTTGTTAGAATCATAGCTCCTCCCGAGAAAATGTTCTTAACCACAGATGGCCCTTCATACGTGGGGGTCCATTTTCCCCTGGGATCACCTTGCGGCAGTATGATGCGCTTAATTACTAGATCCCCGACTAGAATTGGTTTTGAAGGTGCCTTTTATGTAGATCTGTCATGATCCTCTCTGCTTCGCTCTTGTCTACACACTGTAGTAGCGTGGAGTCATGGTTGCGTTTATAGAGGATTCCATTACTGAGGAAGAACTTTGCAGCGAACCTTCTCAGAAACTTCTTATCGTTGACAGATGCCCCTTCGGGATACTCTTGAGCCTCGAGATACCTTTTAACTTTGTGAAACCAGGGTTTGTCTGCCACTTCTTCGGTATCGATCTCACAGCAGTGTGTTGGTTCATCCAACCTCTCAATGGTGATTTGGGGAGCTTCATTGTCCCACCTAACTTTGAACATAGAAGACATAGTGTTGCACCCCAAAATTTGCCCTCCCATATTCTTCAAGAAATTGCCAAGCCAAGTCACAAACATTCCCCAAGGGTTGCACAGTCCAACTGTCTCCTATACAGTCAAAACTAGGGTTTGGGTTCTGATCAAGAAAATGAAGTTTTCAAAGGCCCAATCAAGCCTCATATGCCTACAAATATGGTCAAGTATCCTCATATCAAGTTTCAAGGCATCCAGCTCAAAATTGCACAGTCAAAACCCTAAATTGCACTACAGTCAACTGTAGGGGCAAAATGGTCATTTGGCAGTCAAAAGTTCAAATTTTTGGTCAACATATCATCTTGAAGCCACAAACATCATTTGATCAATACTTGATCATGATTCTCAAAATTTGGTTCAGAAATCATCAAAGATGCAAAAGTTTCCTTATTTGGATAGCTGAAAAAGTCAACTGAAATTGACCAGGGCATAACTTTCACATGGATTATCAGAAAAATCCTATCCAAAGCTCATTTTGAAGAGAAAGACATTTCCTACAACTCATCTTCATATTCCAAGTCCAAGAAATTCTCTCACAAAAAGTTATCAATTTCACCATTATAGGTCATTTTCAAAAGTCAACAAAAAGGGACTTTAGTTCAAAGACCATAACTTGAGATTGGTAAATCAAAATGACATGGGACCAAAGACATTGGTTAGAGGACTCAAAGACCTTTCCAAAATGTCCAAGAACATGAGAAAAGCTTAAAAATTGAGCAAGTTATGCCTTGTGGAAGTTGGGAAATTTTTGGATATTTTGAAAAGTCAACAATGATCCAAATGACCTAAAATTGCTAATGGGCCCATTTTTCTTCCATGATTCATCATTCTAAGCATATGCACGACCACTTGGCCCAAAGGGAAGTATTTTCTCATTATTTATTTATTTATTTGAATTATTATTTATATTAATTCATTTAAATCATTAAAATATATGGAAAATATCTAATATGCCTTAACAAATCTTTTTATACATGTTTTAAGGTCAATATTTCGTGCACATCCCAACATGGAAAGATTTGGTTTGATTTTAGCTAATTGACACAAAAATGCACATGAAAAAAGATATGGAAGATCCTTAAGAAATCAAATATGCAAAACCATTATGGCATTGGATTTTATTGAGTTTTGTTGACCTAAAAGCTTCACTACATATGCTTGATCACAACCCTAGTGCCCATACACCCTAAGCTGCGCAAAAGAACCCATTAGAAACTGGAAATTTTCTTCATAAAACTCAAAACTGAAACCAGTGTTCTAGGTCGACTCAAGCCCTAATAATCATTCCATTGGCTTCCTCAAGGTTCCCAGAAGCGATTCCAATCCCTAACATCAACTCAAACTTCAAGAATTGGTAAAACAAACTCAAACTGTACAGAGAAAAATTGCCATTCGTACATCATGATCTAAGCATTATTTGTGAAATTTATTTATGGATTCATGTTCATTATAGTGTTTTGATGCTAACCAACATATCCAATTGCTCTTTTGTGCGCTATATACGATTATACCATGATTGAATGTTAGGGTTTCCAGAGCTTCAAATTAGGGATTCTTAAAAGAGGAAAAATTGGACATCCTCAGTACCATGGTTGGATTCAGCGTATAGAGACGAAGAAGAATCAATTGTCGCGCCTAATTTATATTCAATGAGCATCTAATCGCTATTTTCTGGTATATGGTCTTAGGCAACGTTTGCAAAACCGTTGCCTCATGTTTGTGTTTCAGGAAAAAGAAAGAAGACGACCTCGTTGTCAAAACGTGATAGGCCGGTTTGAATATTTCGCGCGCTCTCCACTAACGCCTTCGTTTCTTTTTATATTATTTATTTGTTAGTTATATATTAAACGCGTTGGCATGGCGTAGTGGCACAGGTGTTGAGTTGCAATGTCCAAGACCTGGGTTCGAGTCCCAGGTCTGTATAACTTCAATATTATTTTTCATTAATAACTCCTATGCAGCGCTTCTGTTGAGGACTACCATACACTCACCAAATCCAGCCGGCCACGTGGTTAGCTTCAGTAATCCAAGGGTGGAGAATTGATGGACACCCTCAACCCAGGTCAACGCGCTGGCACACAAACTGAAAAGGTCAAATGGACCAAAGCTTAATGGGCCAGCATTCTAAGGCCTATACCTCACAATTGGGACTGAAACCCCCTGGTTTGCAATTTCATTCCATTTTATTTTTTTCAATTTATTGTTTTATTTTTGCTTTATTGTTTTAATCAAATTAATTAATTTTCTTTTTTTACAAAATATAAAGACATCATAAAAAACAGAAAAGACAAAAAATATAATAAATACTTTATTTTAATTATTTTTCTAAATAAATGCTTGTAAACAAATTTAGTTTAACATAGGTTACAATTTTAATTCTTTTTAATAACTAAAAATCCAAAAATATAGAATTAGGTTTAATAACTTTTTATTCCTTTTAATTTTCCCTTTTTCATAATAATATTATTTATTTATTTATTCTATAATTAAATTTGCATGTAAATTAATTTAGATTTAAATTAGGTTAAAATTCAATATCTTTCATAATAAATTTAAAAGCCATTAGAATTAGGGTTTGCATTCAATTTTAATTTTAAATTATTTCTTTTTCCATTAAATCTTAAAAACACTAAAAATACCAAAAACATTCTTTTTAATTTTAATTTTAAATTCCTTATTAATTTTAATTTTGCAAAAGGGTCCAACGCCCATATTTTTAATTGTTTAATTTGCGCATTTATTTTATTGCTTAAATATTTATGTATCTCTCCCAAAGCGTTGTAACTTAAACTTTTCGCGCCTTTATTTTGCTTTCTTTATTTTCTGTCAAATCGGGTCCGGTTTAATTTTGGCGATGTGGACCCGCGCCATTTGTAATAGCCTTAGATTTACTTTCCCGCAAATATTTTTTAACTGTTAACAAAAAAAGCATGAAAGAATGAATGGACTTAATTAAAATCAAGCGTAGATCACAATGAACATGACAAGACAAAAATAACTGAAACATGACACACGAATCGCACACACCACCCCTAGGGTACGCCTCACTGTTGCCTTGCCTCGAAAGGTGATCGTCGAGTAGAGGATGTCTTAGTAAGTCCTCATGATCCGGGAACCTGGCATGAGGGTAGCTTCTAAGGTGTCTTCCTATTGCTCTGGTGATCACCATGTCCCTACAAACTCGAATTGACCCGAACACCTCCAACGGTGGTGCTACCTACCTCTCAATGGTGGGATGGCACTACTTTAAAGGACATTTACACAGACGAATTCCTTAGGGTAGGTAGGTTCTCAAGGATACTTGCTCTAATTTAAAACAAAAATACTTTTCACACCAACACATTTTCAAAAGCTTTCAAAGCAAATTTTTCAAACACTCTGACGCACAAGTCGAACTGAAATTTTTCAAAGAAACTTTTTAAAACCCACATTGAAAAGCAAACAAACAATTTTGAAAACACAAATGAGCAAGTATCTAAGAGCCCATGGATAACCATGGATAGAAAGGGTGCTAACACCTTCCCTTTCTATAACCTACCTCCCGAACCGAGAGCAATCTCTTTAAGGAATTTTTCTGTGCTTTTGTCCTTTCCATTTGGAGAAAATAAAAGACGGTGGCGACTCTTGCTTCCGCGACATTTCGCGAACCAGCGTTAAACAGTCAGTTCCAGATCCACCGATCACAGAACTGGCGACTCTGCTGGGGATAAAACTTAAAGTGAGGTGTACCTTAGGGCTAAAATCACTGAGTTTTCAATTGTTTTCCTTGTGTGCTTTAAAATTGTGGGTTGCTTGGGAGTTCTATAGATCCTAACCCGGATCTGGGGATACCTTCTTAGAAAGTAGCAACAAGGCTGTGAGGGAACTGTGCGGGGTATACCGACATGGTTGAAACAGTCTGCTACGTTGATGTGGCACTTTGGTGTGTACCGGTAACCCTTGAGTTCAGTCAAGGAGAGTACGGGGCCTCCGCGTGGTGTCATGAAGCATCAACAGACCTTAGGAACCTTAATTGAATTATCTTGGCCTCTTTAGGGTAGTGAGATAACTGACTTTGGTGCAGTTCGAGGTTGGTTGATACTCGATACTACACTCAATTGAGGGTTGCTTTCCTGGAATATTTCGGTCGCCAGTTCAGTGGCTAAATCGAAACGATGAACAATGAAAGCAATCCCGTGATATTGGGAACCTTAGAACCCGGTTACTTTGATTAGGACAGGTTGAACCCACCAACTTCAAGAGGGTAATACCTAGACCTCATGCTGGCCTGAACCCTAAGGGCTCTTTTGTGTGACTTGTGTGCCTTCGTACTTGACTATTTGCATGCTTGTTACCTGACACTTGTTTCTTGCAGGTCTTGTTTATAGTCCTTAATTGGGACTCATAACAGGGTACTAAGTTTCTTGCAGGTCTTGTTTATAGTCCTTAATTGGGACTCATAACAGGGTACTAAATTTCTTGCAGGGTTGTTTATAGTCCTTAATTGGGACTCATAACAGGGTACTAAATTTCTTGCAGGGTTGTTTATAGTCCTTAATTGGGACTCATAACAGGGTACTAAATTTCTTGCAGGGTTGTTTATAGTCCTTAATTGGGACTCATAACAGGGTTACTCACATTACCCCATGCATAGCATGACATCATACCATTGCATACCATCGCATACATCCTAACCCATTTCAAGGATCTCAAGGGCTTGTGATGCAGGTCATGATAAATCAAACATCTAGCCAGGGGCAAAGAGGATTTATTTTCCTCTAGCCAAGGTTGTCAGGGGCTATGACCCACTGGATATGGTGAGCCTTTGACCCTTGACGAAGGACTCTCAACAAAATGAAGTTCTTACAATCAAGCTACCGGTTCCAAATGCTAACAAAGTTTCTCTGTTTACCCCGCGAGGTCCTTGAAAACATTACATGCATGTCATACATCTCATTGCATTGCAGGTATCCCTTTGACATGTTGCTTACCCTTCTCCGCTGTTTATTTCAGCCGATCGTCATGAATCCTGAATCATCAGCCGAGCAGACTATCAAGGACCTCCAAGCTCAGAACGCCCAGTTCCAAGAGCTGATCATGAATTTGACCCAGGGGCAACAAGATCTGAAGGCTCTGCTCTTGAAGAAGGACAAGAAGAAGAAGAGGACTGTCTTGTTCAGCCCTAGGCGCAGATCTGGGAATACACCGCAGACTGAAATTGAGAGGACTACCCCATCTGTGAGGGAAAGCAGTCACCAGGAGAGAGAGGTGCCTAGTCCAGTGGTCTCCGACAACGAGACAGATTTCAACGACGAACAGTACCCTCCTGCTGAGGACAAGTACAAACAGTTGGAGGATAGGCTGAATGCTATGGAGATCCAACAGGTACCTGGACTGGATTTTGGAGATCTGGGTTTGTCAACTGGTGTGATTATTCCTCGGAAGTTCAAAGCACCATCCTTTACCAAGTATGACGGGGCGTCTTGTCCCAAATTACATCTCAGGTCCTATGTTCGGAAGATCCAACCATATACGGTGGACAAAAACTTGTGGATCCACTTCTTCCAGGAGAGTCTTTCAGGGACTCATCTCGAATGGTTCTATCAGCTAGATGGGACCAAGGTTCGTAACTGGGAGGAGTTGGCTACTGCTTTCTACAAGCAGTATCAATATAATGCCGACCTTGCTCCTACGCGTACCCAACTCCAGGGTATGTCGTTAGGATCAAGTGAAGGTTTTAAAGAATATGCGCAGAAATGGAGGGATCTTGCTGGAAGGGTACAACCACCTCTAACTGATCGGGAACTTGTCGATATGTTCTTGGGGACTCTGTCTGGTCCGTTCTACAACCACCTAATTGGGAATTCGTCTGCTGGATTCACAGATCTTATCTTGACTGGAGAGCGAATAGAAGCTGGCATCCGGTCTGGGAAAATTCAAGAGGCTGCACCTTCTGATAAAAAGCCTCATCATGGAAAGAAAGAATCCAATGCTGTGCACGGTAAAAAGAGCCGTCATGAGGTAGGGGCAATCCAGATCTCCAATCCTGGACCTGCTCAACAAGGACAGGGGCAGCAGCGCAAGGAGAAACGACAGTATACCAAACTCAACATGTCACTGGATCAAGCACTACAACAAATGTTGAAGGCAGGGCTGATCACCTTAAGGGCTCCCCTTCGGAATCCGGACACTTCGGCTCCTAACTATCATCCCAACGATAGGTGCGCATATCATTCTGATAGCCCGGGGCATACTACGGACAACTGCTGGCCTCTCAAGAACAAAATTCAAGACATGATCGACGCCGGGGAGATTCAGTTTGAAGTGCCTGAGACTCCGAACATAATCACTGCTCCGTTACCCAATCGTTGAAGACCTTTTGTTTATTTGAATTTTTGAGTTGTATTTTTCTTTGCTTATACAAACAATTAATGTCATAGCAAACTCTTTTATTCTATCAATGCATCGCATACGTCTGTTTTGGGAATTAATACAATTGTTTTCATTATGTTCAAATTTCTTTTCATATTTTTTCTGATGTCAACTCTGGATCTAAAATTCTAAGCCTCTTGAGGGAGGATGACGAAAACGATACCGCGATCATTACAGTATGCTTTTGAATAGACCCCGCTGATGAGGTACAGGCATTGTTTCAAATCCTAAACATTGGAGTTATAAGGAAGATAATCCCTCGTCAACCCATCTGAGCCAAAGAAGTAGGAGTTTTATTTTCGAAAATTGAAACCCTTAATCATAACCTGGGGCAGGGTAGGCTTCTCAGTTGATCCAAGTGTACAATGAATGGCACCTAATGAGTTTTTCAAAAACAAAAGACAGTGATGGTTCAGAACAATCAAAAAGACAGGCAGTCATTATCAAAAAAAAAATCATAAACGAAAAGCCCAAGAAGCCAAAACCTATAAAAAGGGACTTATGAAACTGGGGCATCCCGCTGACTGTAATTCCAAAAAGGAAACAGTTCAGGCAAAAAGAAAGGGATAATAAAAATCAAGAAAGAGGTCTCACAAACCCTCAACCAAAGCAAAAAATGACTGCCTAGTCAAAAGAAATCATCAACATCTGAACCATTATCGGAATTTCAGAGCAAAGACTCAAACAAGGTCTAACGCACGATCAACTGAGTTTAGGTTTGGAGAACATCACGAAGAGTGGGTGGGTACAAATAAGTTGAGCCTTTATCCTTTGTTTCTTTAACCATGAACCAGGCCACGTTATAACCCTTAAAAGTCCTAGCTGAAGCATGGGTTAGTTCGAAAGCATACTGTTACGAAAGGTATCCTGACTCCTTAAGGCTTGCGGTAAAATAACGAGTTGACATCACGTTTTACAAACATTCACTTGTTTTATGAAAAAGAATGCATTTTCAAAATCTTCAAGACAGACATAAGCTTTGCATTTTTAACATAACTTTGTTTGCATATGACTTTTTGTTTGAACAGCAGGGAAATTCGCATGACGAAAGTCTAATGAACAAGAGTATCTCCAATCAAGGGGCAGGTATGACTATTGTCCATCATCTGGGGCAGTTAAGTCAAGATTCGGAGAACCTCTCAAAGGCCAAATAGCCTGGGGCAAATCTCCGCCTGAGTCACTTGGGGCATTCCAACAATGAATCTTGCATGATCAGACACCTTCTGGTAATATGGCAACACAAGCAGCCAGGGGCACCTCCCTACATCCTGAAAGCATGGACATAGTCGGAAAAATACTACGCATAATCAAAGACCCGCTAGGTTGACACACCTAGGCAAAAATAAGGGCTTCCCGGCGAATCAAAAGGGTTCGGGCAAAAATAAGGGATGAAATGAAAAATCTGTACACCCGGCAAGTCGAAAACCTGAAAAGGGGGCTTGGGCAAAAATGGGTATCCCGGTGGACTGAAAACCCGAAAGGGCGGTCCAGGCAAAAAGTTAGGGATCAAAGCGTACGACTATGTCCTGTCATCTTATCACCCGCCTACCAGAAGAAGGTTTGTCCATCAACCGCTATCAGCGCTTCACAGGTCTTCCTCTCCCACCTCAGAAACAGGGGCAGTAAAGAGTCGTCCAAACAATCTAATGGCTCTGTCCTCCAAGGTACCAAGGTAGGTTCAGCTAAAGAACATGACCAGTACATCTTAAACTCCCCAGTAAGTTACGTAAGCTTACCCTCGCAGAGCATGAACGCGTCGTCCGACTTTATTTAAAGAGTTATTTCCTTAACAGGATATAACTGGGTTATCCTCAGCCAAAAGCCACGGAAAGATCGTCGTCGACAAAATCTTCTTATCCCCAGCGAAGTCTATCAGCACTTCCAATACAGCAGAGATATCCTCAGCAAGTCATTCTCAACAATTCAGCAAAAGCATCTCCCCACAGAGTATTTCTTCCCAGCATGGTCGCTAGAATATCTTTTTCTCCCCGCAGAATCTTCCATTTGCCAAGATTGTTCCGCAACGGAGTTATCTTCTCCTACCGGTATACTTGCAACTATCATCCCCAGCGGAAACAGAAATCTATTCTTCAACATCAGCCCAGGAGTGACTTCCCGGCACCCGTCAAGGATTTATTTTCTTAGACAAAAATACATTCATAAACATCATATCCTCGTACATTGTAGCATGCATATGCATCATATGGCACGAATCTCATTTATTTTGAAGACATACAGTTCATGCATCATGATTTTGCATACAATTATGTTTTGCCTTTTCAGGAAAAAGATCAATACAAAAATGACTACTATCAACTAACGCAATTCTTTCTAGATATAGTTTCAGATATGACCCAGATATGGTGACGTTCTGATGCTGCTTCCAGATCTCCTTCTAGATATAGTTTCGGATATGACCCAGCGACGGTGACTTTCTGATACTGCTTCCAGATTTCCTTCTAGATATAGTTTCAGATATGACCCAGCGACGGTGACGTTCTGATACTGCTTCCAGATTTCCTTCTAGATATAGTTTCAGATATGACCCAGATATGGTGACGTTCTGATGCTGCTTCCAGATTTCCTTCCAGATATAGTTTCAGATGTAAACCAGATATGGTGACGTTCTGATGCTGCTTCCAGATTTCCTTCCAGATATAGTCCAGATATGAACCAGATATGGCGACGTTCTGACACTTATTCCAGTTAAAGACCTTTCAAGACCTTGTCCGGTCCAGCTAAATCGACTCCCAACAGATTTTTCTGATAAAGACTCAGTAGAAGTCATCCCAGGCTGATAGTCTCTTATGGTTCCCTCTCCGACGGTGTGTGAGGTGGTAAGTCCTTTTCAGATGTTTCCCTCTCCGACGATGAGTGTGAGGTGATAGTCTCTTATGGTTCCCTCTCCGACGGTGTGTGAGGTGGTAAGTCCTTTTCAGATGTTTCCCTCTCCGACGATGAGTGTGAGGTGATAGTCTCTTATGGTTCCCTCTCCGACAGTGTGTGAGGTGGTAAGTCCTTTTCAGATGTTTCCCTCTCCGACGATGAGTGTGAGGTGATAGTCTCCTATGGTTCCCTCTCCGGCGGTGTGTGAGGTGGTAAGTCCTTTTCATATGTTTCCCTCTCCGACGATGAGTGTGAGGTGATAGTCTCTTATGGTTCCCTCTCCGATGGTGTGTGAGGTGGTAAGTCCTTTTCAGATGTTTCCCTCTCCGACGGTGAGTGTGAGGTGATAGTCTCCTATGGTTCCCTCTCCGGCGGTGTGTGAGGTGGTAAGTCCTTTTCAGATGTTTCCCTCTCCGACGGTGAGTGTGAGGTGATAGTCTCCTATGGTTCCCTCTCCGGCGGTGTGTGAGGTGGTAAGTCCTTTTCAGATGTTTCCCTCTCCGACGATGAGTGTGAGGTGATAGTCTCTTATGGTTCCCTCTCCGACGGCGTGTGAGGTGGCAATTCCTTTCTTATGATTCCCTCTCCGACGGCGAATGAGGTGATTCCTTTTCAAGACTATAATGGCCTATGGTTCTCGTTCCGATCCTGCGAAGATGGTATTTCCCACCAAGATTTTCTCAACGAGCGTTGTTGAAGTTAAAATCACCCAAGGTTCTCTTACCATTCATGCTAAGGAAGTAACCATACCTGGTCCATTCATCATCTTTTGAAGCTCCAGACTCACCTCCTGTAACCAGTCAGGACACATCTATACCAAGCATCTAAAATCAGCTCCTGCAACGTGTCAGGTACTCATTTTTCTTTTGCAGGTATGCAGGTTCTCGCTAAGGAATCTCCTACGCGATCAACATCCAGATGGCATCTATAAGCCCATCATCATATCCAACAATCTCCAAATGGCATCGATAAGCCCATTCCCCCATCACACTGCCACTATGTGAGCGCAAATTTCTGGGCACTTTAGTGTTCAATCATCTTCCACCCTCGGATTACGAAAGGCACATCAGCCAATCTGCATCCTCAGGTCTAAGAAGATTGAACAGGGGCAACTGTTGCACCCCAAAATTTGCCCTCCCATATTCTTCAAGAAATTGCCAAGCCAAGTCACAAACATTCCCCAAGGGTTGCACAGTCCAACTGTCTCCTATACAGTCAAAACTAGGGTTTGGGTTCTGATCAAGAAAATGAAGTTTTCAAAGGCCCAATCAAGCCTCATATGCCTACAAATATGGTCAAGTATCCTCATATCAAGTTTCAAGGCATTCAGCTCAAAATTGCACAGTCAAAACCCTAAATTGCACTACAGTCAACTGTAGGGGCAAAATGGTCATTTGGCAGTCAAAAGTTCAAATTTTTGGTCAACATATCATCTTGAAGCCACAAACATCATTTGATCAATACTTGATCATGATTCTCAAAATTTGGTTCAGAAATCATCAAAGATGCAAAAGTTTCCTTATTTGGACAACTGAAAAAGTCAACTGAAATTGACCAGGGCATAACTTTCACATGGATTATCAGAAAAATCCTATCCAAAGCTCATTTTGAAGAGAAAGACATTTCCTACAACTCATCTTCATATTCCAAGTCCAAGAAATGCTCTCACAAAAAGTTATCAATTTCACCATTATAGGTCATTTTCAAAAGTCAACAAAAAGGGACTTTAAGTCAAAGACCATAACTTGAGATTGGTAAATCACAATGACATGGGACCAAAGACATTGGTTAGAGGACTCAATGACCTTTCCAAAATGTCCAAGAACATGAGAAAAGCTTAAAAATTGAGCAAGTTATGCCTTGTGGAAGTTGGGAAATTTTTGGATATTTTGAAAAGTCAACAATGATCCAAATGACCTAAAATTGCTAATGGGCCCATTTTTCTTCCATGATTCATCATTCTAAGCATATGCACGACCACTTGGCCCAAAGGGAAGTATTTTCTCATTTTTTATTTATTTATTTGAATTATTATTTATATTAATTCATTTAAATCATTAAAATATATGGAAAATATCTAATATGCCTTAACAAATCTTTTTATACATGTTTTAAGGTCAATATTTCGTGCACATCCCAACATGGAAAGATTTGGTTTGATTTTAGCTAATTGACACAAAAATGCACATGAAAAAAGATATGGAAGATCCTTAAGAAATCAAATATGCAAAACCATTATGGCATTGGATTTTATTGAGTTTTGTTGACCTAAAAGCTTCACTACATATGCTTGATCACAACCCTAGTGCCCATACACCCTAAGCTGCGCAAAAGAACCCATTAGAAACTGGAAATTTTCTTCATAAAACTCAAAACTGAAACCAGTGTTCTAGGTCGACTCAAGCCCTAATAATCATTCCATTGGCTTCCTCAAGGTTCCCAGAAGCGATTCCAATCCCTAACATCAACTCAAACTTCAAGAATTGGTAAAACAAACTCAAACTGTACAGAGAAAAATTGCCATTCGTACATCATGATCTAAGCATTATTTGTGAAATTTATTTATGGATTCATGTTCATTATAGTGTTTTGATGCTAACCAACATATCCAATTGCTCTTTTGTGCGCTATATACGATTATACCATGATTGAATGTTAGGGTTTCCAGAGCTTCAAATTAGGGATTCTTAAAAGAGGAAAAATTGGACATCCTCAGTACCATGGTTGGATTCAGCGTATAGAGACGAAGAAGAATCAATTGTCGCGCCTAATTTATATTCAATGAGCATCTAATCGCTATTTTCTGGTATATGGTCTTAGGCAACGTTTGCAAAACCGTTGCCTCATGTTTGTGTTTCAGGAAAAAGAAAGAAGACGACCTCGTTGTCAAAACGTGATAGGCCGGTTTGAATATTTCGCGCGCTCTCCACTAACGCCTTCGTTTCTTTTTATATTATTTATTTGTTAGTTATATATTAAACGCGTTGGCATGGCGTAGTGGCACAGGTGTTGAGTTGCAATGTCCAAGACCTGGGTTCGAGTCCCAGGTCTGTATAACTTCAATATTATTTTTCATTAATAACTCCTATGCAGCGCTTCTGTTGAGGACTACCATACACTCACCAAATCCAGCCGGCCACGTGGTTAGCTTCAGTAATCCAAGGGTGGAGAATTGATGGACACCCTCAACCCAGGTCAACGCGCTGGCACACAAACTGAAAAGGTCAAATGGACCAAAGCTTAATGGGCCAGCATTCTAAGGCCTATACCTCACAATTGGGACTGAAACCCCCTGGTTTGCAATTTCATTCCATTTTATTTTTTTCAATTTATTGTTTTATTTTTGCTTTATTGTTTTAATCAAATTAATTAATTTTCTTTTTTTACAAAATATAAAGACATCATAAAAAACAGAAAAGACAAAAAATATAATAAATACTTTATTTTAATTATTTTTCTAAATAAATGCTTGTAAACAAATTTAGTTTAACATAGGTTACAATTTTAATTCTTTTTAATAACTAAAAATCCAAAAATATAGAATTAGGTTTAATAACTTTTTATTCCTTTTAATTTTCCCTTTTTCATAATAATATTATTTATTTATTTATTCTATAATTAAATTTGCATGTAAATTAATTTAGATTTAAATTAGGTTAAAATTCAATATCTTTCATAATAAATTTAAAATCCATTAGAATTAGGGTTCGCATTCAATTTTAATTTTAAATTATTTCTTTTTCCATTAAATCTTAAAAACACTAAAAATACCAAAAACATTCTTTTTAATTTTAATTTTAAATTCCTTATTAATTTTAATTTTGCAAAAGGGTCCAACGCCCATATTTTTAATTGTTTAATTTGCGCATTTATTTTATTGCTTAAATATTTATGTATCTCTCCCAAAGCGTTGTAACTTAAACTTTTCGCGCCTTTATTTTGCTTTCTTTATTTTCTGTCAAGTCGGGTCCGGTTTAATTTTGGCGATGTGGGCCCGCGCCATTTGTAATAGCCTTAGATTTACTTTCCCGCAAATATTTTTTAACTGTTAACAAAAAAAGCATGAAAGAATGAATGGACTTAATTAAAATCAAGCGTAGATCACAATGAACATGACAAGACAAAAATAACTGAAACATGACACACGAATCGCACACACCACCCCTAGGGTACGCCTCACTATTGCCTTGCCTCGAAAGGTGATCGTCGAGTAGAGGATGTCTTAGTAAGTCCTCATGATCCGGGAACCTGGCATGAGGGTAGCTTCTAAGGTGTCTTCCTATTGCTCTGGTGATCACCATGTCCCTACAAACTCGAATTGACCCGAACACCTCCAACGGTGGTGCTACCTACCTCTCAATGGTGGGATGGCACTACTTTAAAGGACATTTACACAGACGAATTCCTTAGGGTAGGTAGGTTCTCAAGGATACTTGCTCTAATTTCAAACAAAAATACTTTTCACACCAACACATTTTCAAAAGCTTTCAAAGCAAATTTTTCAAACACTCTGACGCACGAGTCGAACTGAAATTTTTCAAAGAAACTTTTTAAAACCCACATTGAAAAGCAAACAAACAATTTTGAAAACACAAATGAGCAAGTATCTAAGAGCCCATGGATAACCATGGATAGAAAGGGTGCTAACACCTTCCCTTTCTATAACCTACCTCCCGAACCGAGAGCAATCTCTTTAAGGAATTTTTCTGTGCTTTTGTCCTTTCCATTTGGAGAAAATAAAAGACGGTGGCGACTCTTGCTTCCGCGACATTTCGCGAACCAGCGTTAAACAGTCAGTTCCAGATCCACCGATCACAGAACTGGCGACTCTGCTGGGGATAAAACTTAAAGTGAGGTGTACCTTAGGGCTAAAATCACTGTGTTTTCAATTGTTTTCCTTGTGTGCTTTAAAATTGTGGGTTGCTTGGGAGTTCTATAGATCCTAACCCGGATCTGGGGATACCTTCTTAGAAAGTAGCAACAAGGCTGTGAGGGAACTGTGCGGGGTATACTGACATGGTTGAAACAGTCTGCTACGTTGATGTGGCACTTTGGTGTGTACCGGTAACCCTTGAGTTCAGTCAAGGAGAGTACGGGGCCTCCGCGTGGTGTCATGAAGCATCAACAGACCTTAGGAACCTTAATTGAATTATCTTGGCCTCTTTAGGGTAGTGAGATAACTGACTTTGGTGCAGTTCGAGGTTGGTTGATACTCGATACTACACTCAATTGAGGGTTGCTTTCCTGGAATATTTCGGTCGCCAGTTCAGTGGCTAAATCGAAACGATGAACAATGAAAGCAATCCCGTGATATTGGGAACCTTAGAACCCGGTTACTTTGATTAGGACAGGTTGAACCCACCAACTTCAAGAGGGTAATACCTAGACCTCATGCTGGCCTGAACCCTAAGGGCTCTTTTGTGTGACTTGTGTGCCTTCGTACTTGACTATTTGCGTGCTTGTTACCTGACACTTGTTTCTTGCAGGTCTTGTTTATAGTCCTTAATTGGGACTCATAACAGGGTACTAAGTTTCTTGCAGGTCTTGTTTATAGTCCTTAATTGGGACTCATAACAGGGTACTAAATTTCTTGCAGGGTTGTTTATAGTCCTTAATTGGGACTCATAACAGGGTACTAAATTTCTTGCAGGGTTGTTTATAGTCCTTAATTGGGACTCATAACAGGGTACTAAATTTCTTGCAGGGTTGTTTATAGTCCTTAATTGGGACTCATAACAGGGTTACTCACATTACCCCATGCATAGCATGACATCATACCATTGCATACCATTGCATACATCCTAACCCATTTCAAGGATTTCAAGGGCTTGTGATGCAGGTCATGATAAATCAAACATCTAGCCAGGGGCAAAGAGGATTTATTTTCCTCTAGCCAAGGTTGTCAGGGGCTATGACCCACTGGATATGGTGAGCCTTTGACCCTTGACGAAGGACTCTCAACAAAATGAAGTTCTTACAATCAAGCTACCGGTTCCAAATGCTAACAAAGTTTCTCTGTTTACCCCGCGAGGTCCTTGAAAACATTACATGCATGTCATACATCTCATTGCATTGCAGGTATCCCTTTGACAGGTTGCTTACCCTTCTCCGCTGTTTATTTCAGCCGATCGTCATGAATCCTGAATCATCAGCCGAGCAGACTATCAAGGACCTCCAGGCTCAGAACGCCCAGTTCCAAGAGCTGATCATGAATTTGACCCAGGGGCAACAAGATCTGAAGGCTCTGCTCTTGAAGAAGGACAAGAAGAAGAAGAGGACTGTCTTGTTCAGCCCTAGGCGCAGATCTGGGAATACACCGCAGACTGAAACTGAGAGGACTACCCCATCTGTGAGGGAAAGCAGTCACCAGGAGAGAGAGGTGCCTAGTCCAGTGGTCTCCGACAACGAGACAGATTTCAACGACGAACAGTACCCTCCTGCTGAGGACAAGTACAAACAGTTGGAGGATAGGCTGAATGCTATGGAGATCCAACAGGTACCTGGGATGGATTTTGGAGATCTGGGTTTGTCAACTGGTGTGATTATTCCTCGGAAGTTCAAAGCACCATCCTTTACCAAGTATGACGGGGCGTCTTGTCCCAAATTACATCTCAGGTCCTATGTTCGGAAGATCCAACCATATACGGTGGACAAAAACTTGTGGATCCACTTCTTCCAGGAGAGTCTTTCAGGGACTCATCTCGAATGGTTCTATCAGCTAGATGGGACCAAGGTTCGTAACTGGGAGGAGTTGGCTACTGCTTTCTACAAGCAGTATCAATATAATGCCGACCTTGCTCCTACGCGTACCCAACTCCAGGGTATGTCGTTAGGATCAAGTGAAGGTTTTAAAGAATATGCGCAGAAATGGAGGGATCTTGCTGGAAGGGTACAACCACCTCTGACTGATCGGGAACTTGTCGATATGTTCTTGGGGACTCTGTCTGGTCCGTTCTACAACCACCTAATTGGGAATTCGTCTGCTGGATTCACAGATCTTATCTTGACTGGAGAGCGAATAGAAGCTGGCATCCGGTCTGGGAAAATTCAAGAGGCTGCACCTTCTGATAAAAAGCCTCATCATGGAAAGAAAGAATCCAATGCTGTGCACGGTAAAAAGAGCCGTCATGAGGTAGGGGCAATCCAGATCTCCAATCCTGGACCTGCTCAACAAGGACAGGGGCAGCAGCGCAAGGAGAAACGACAGTATACCAAACTCAACATGTCACTGGATCAAGCACTACAACAAATGTTGAAGGCAGGGCTGATCACCTTAAGGGCTCCCCTTCGGAATCCGAACACTTCGGCTCCTAACTATCATCCCAACGATAGGTGCGCATATCATTCTGATAGCCCGGGGCATACTACGGACAACTGCTGGCCTCTCAAGAACAAAATTCAAGACATGATCGACGCCGGGGAGATTCAGTTTGAAGTGCCTGAGACTCCGAACATAATCACTGCTCCGTTACCCAATCGTTGAAGACCTTTTGTTTATTTGAATTTTTGAGTTGTATTTTTCTTTGCTTATACAAACAATTAATGTCATAGCAAACTCTTTTATTCTATCAATGCATCGCATACGTCTGTTTTGGGAATTAATACAATTGTTTTCATTATGTTCAAATTTCTTTTCATATTTTTTCTGATGTCAACTCTGGATCTAAAATTCTAAGCCTCTTGAGGGAGGATGACGAAAACGATACCGCGATCATTACAGTATGCTTTTGAATAGACCCCGCTGATGAGGTACATGCATTGTTTCAAATCCTAAACACTGGAGTTATAAGGAAGATAATCCCTCGTCAACCCATCTGAGCCAAAGAAGTAGGAGTTTTATTTTCGAAAATTGAAACCCTTAATCATAACCTGGGGTAGGGTAGGCTTCTCAGTTGATCCAAGTGTACAATGAATGGCACCTAATGAGTTTTTCAAAAACAAAAGACAGTGATGGTTCAGAACAATCAAAAAGACAGGCAGTCATTATCAAAAAAAAAAATCATAAACGAAAAGCCCAAGAAGCCAAAACCTATAAAAAGGGACTTATGAAACTGGGGCATCCCGCTGACTGTAATTCCAAAAAGGAAAAAGTTCAGGCAAAAAGAAAGGGATAATAAAAATCAAGAAAGAGGTCTCACAAACCCTCAACCAAAGCAAAAAATGACTGCCTAGTCAAAAGAAATCATCAACATCTGAACCATTATCGGAATTTCAGAACAAAGACTCAAACAAGGTCTAACGCACGATCAACTGAGTTTAGGTTTGGAGAACATCACGAAGAGTGGGTGGGTACAAATAATTTGAGCCTTTATCCTTTGTTTCTTTAACCATGAACCAGGCCACGTTATAACCCTTAAAAGTCCTAGCTGAAGCATGGGTTAGTTCGAAAGCATACTGTTTCGAAAGGTATCCTGACTCCTTAAGGCTTGCGGTAAAATAACGAGTTGACATCACGTTTTACAAACATTCACTTGTTTTATGAAAAAGAATGCATTTTCAAAATCTTCAAGACAGACATAAGCTTTGCATTTTTAACATAACTTTGTTTGCATATGACTTTTTGTTTGAACAGCAGGGAAATTCGCATGACGAAAGTCTAATGAACAAGATTATCTCCAATCAAGGGGCAGGTATGACTATTGTCCATCATCTGGGGCAGTTAAGTCAAGATTCGGAGAACCTCTCAAAGGCCAAATAGCCTGGGGCAAATCTCCGCCTGAGTCACTTGGGGCATTCCAACAATGAATCTTGCATGATCAGACACCTTCTGGTAATATGGCAACACAAGCAGCCAGGGGCACCTCCCTACATCCTGAAAGCATGGACATAGTCGGAAAAATACTACGCATAATCAAAGACCCGCTAGGTTGACACACCTAGGCAAAAATAAGGGCTTCCCGGCGAATCAAAAGGGTTCGGGCAAAAATAAGGGATGAAATGAAAAATCTGTACACCCGGCAAGTCGAAAACCTGAAAAGGGGGCTTGGGCAAAAATGGGTATCCCGGTGGACTGAAAACCCGAAAGGGCGGTCCAGGCAAAAAGTTAGGGATCAAAGCGTACGACTATGTCCTGTCATCTTATCACCCGCCTACCAGAAGAAGGTTTGTCCATCAACCGCTATCAGCGCTTCACAGGTCTTCCTCTCCCACCTCAGAAACAGGGGCAGTAAAGAGTCGTCCAAACAATCTAATGGCTCTGTCCTCCAAGGTACCAAGGTAGGTTCAGCTAAAGAACATGACCAGTACATCTTAAACTCCCCAGTAAGTTACGGAAGCTTACCCTCGCAGAGCATGAACGCGTCGTCCGGCTTTATTTAAAGAGTTATTTCCTTAACAGGATATAACTGGGTTATCCTCAGCCAAAAGCCACGGAAAGATCGTCGTCGACAAAATCTTCTTATCCCCAGCGAAGTCTATCAGCACTTCCAATACAGCAGAGATATCCTCAGCAAGTCATTCTCAACAATTCAGCAAAAGCATCTCCCCACAGAGTATTTCTTCCCAGCATGGTCGCTAGAATATCTTTTTCTCCCCGCAGAATCTTCCATTTGCCAAGATTGTTCCGCAACGGAGTTATCTTCTCCTACCGGTATACTTGCAACTATCATCCCCAGCGGAAACAGAAATCTATTCTTCAACATCAGCCTAGGAGTGACTTCCCGGCACCCGTCAAGGATTTATTTTCTTAGACAAAAATACATTCATAAACATCATATCCTCGTACATTATAGCATGCATATGCATCATATGGCACGAATATCATTGATTTTGAAGACATACAGTTCATGCATCATGATTTTGCATACAATTATGTTTTGCCTTTTCAGGAAAAAGATCAATACAAAAATGACTACTATCAACTAACGCAATTCTTTCTAGATATAGTTTCAGATATGACCCAGATATGGTGACGTTCTGATGCTGCTTCCAGATCTCCTTCTAGATATAGTTTCGGATATGACCCAGCGACGGTGACGTTCTGATACTGCTTCCAGATTTCCTTCTAGATATAGTTTCAGATATGACCCAGCGACGGTGACGTTCTGATACTGCTTCCAGATTTCCTTCTAGATATAGTTTCAGATATGACCCAAATATGGTGACATTCTGATGCTGCTTCCAGATTTCCTTCCAGATATAGTTTCAGATGTAAACCAGATATGGTGACGTTCTGATTCTGCTTCCAGATTTCCTTCCAGATATAGTCCAGATATGAACCAGATATGGCGACGTTCTGACACTTATTCCAGTTAAAGACCTTTCAAGACCTTGTCCGGTCCAGCTAAATTGACTCCCAACAGATTTTTCTGATAAAGACTCAGTAGAAGTCATCCCAGGCTGATAGTCTCTTATGGTTCCCTCTCCGACGGTGTGTGAGGTGGTAAGTCCTTTTCAGATGTTTCCCTCTCCGACGATGAGTGTGAGGTGATAGTCTCTTATGGTTCCCTCTCCGACGGTGTGTGAGGTGGTAAGTCCTTTTCAGATGTTTCCCTCTCTGACGATGAGTGTGAGGTGATAGTCTCTTATGGTTCCCTCTCCGACGGTGTGTGAGGTGGTAAGTCCTTTTCAGATGTTTCCCTCTCCGACGGTGAGTGTGAGGTGATAGTCTCCTATGGTTCCCTCTCCGGCGGTGTGTGAGGTGGTAAGTCCTTTTCAGATGTTTCCCTCTCCGACGATGAGTGTGAGGTGATAGTCTCTTATGGTTCCCTCTCCGACGGTGTGTGAGGTGGTAAGTCCTTTTCAGATGTTTCCCTCTCCGACGGTGAGTGTGAGGTGATAGTCTCCTATGGTTCCCTCTCCGGCGGTGTGTGAGGTGGTAAGTCCTTTTCAGATGTTTCCCTCTCCGACGGTGAGTGTGAGGTGATAGTCTCCTATGGTTCCCTCTCCGACGGTGTGTGAGGTGGTAAGTCCTTTTCAGATGTTTCCCTCTCCGACGATGAGTGTGAGGTGATAGTCTCTTATGGTTCCCTCTCCGACGGCGTGTGAGGTGGCAATTCCTTTCTTATGATTCCCTCTCCGACGGCGAATGAGGTGATTCCTTTTCAAGACTATAATGGCCTATGGTTCTCGTTCCGATCCTGCGAAGATGGTATTTCCCACCAAGATTTTCTCAACGAGCGTTGTTGAAGTTAAAATCACCCAAGGTTCTCTTACCATTCATGCTAAGGCAGTAACCATACCTGGTCCATTCATCATCTTTTGAAGCTCCAGTCTCAGCTCCTGTAACCAGTCAGGACACATCTATACCAAGCATCTAAAATCAGCTCCTGCAACGTGTCAGGTACTCATTTTTCTTTTGCAGGTATGCAGGTTCTCGCTAAGGAATCTCCTACGCGATCAACATCCAGATGGCATCTATAAGCCCATCATCATATCCAACAATCTCCAAATGGCATCGATAAGCCCATTCCCCCATCACACTGCCACTATGTGAGCGCAAATTTCTGGGCACTTTAGTGTTCAATCATCTTCCACCCTCGGATTACGAAAGGCACATCAGCCAATCTGCATCCTCAGGTCTAAGAAGATTGAACAGGGGCAACTGTTGCACCCCAAAATTTGCCCTCCCATATTCTTCAAGAAATTGCCAAGCCAAGTCACAAACATTCCCCAAGGGTTGCACAGTCCAACTGTCTCCTATACAGTCAAAACTAGGGTTTGGGTTCTGATCAAGAAAATGAAGTTTTCAAAGGCCCAATCAAGCCTCATATGCCTACAAATATGGTCAAGTATCCTCATATCAAGTTTCAAGGCATTCAGCTCAAAATTGCACAGTCAAAACCCTAAATTGCACTACAGTCAACTGTAGGGGCAAAATGGTCATTTGGCAGTCAAAAGTTCAAATTTTTGGTCAACATATCATCTTGAAGCCACAAACATCATTTGATCAATACTTGATCATGATTCTCAAAATTTGGTTCAGAAATCATCAAAGATGCAAAAGTTTCCTTATTTGGACAGCTGAAAAAGTCAACTGAAATTGACCAGGGCATAACTTTCACATGGATTATCAGAAAAATCCTATCCAAAGCTCATTTTGAAGAGAAAGACATTTCCTACAACTCATCTTCATATTCCAAGTCCAAGAAATGCTCTCACAAAAAGTTATCAATTTCACCATTATAGGTCATTTTCAAAAGTCAACAAAAAGGGACTTTAAGTCAAAGACCATAACTTGAGATTGGTAAATCAAAATGACATGGTACCAAAGACATTGGTTAGAGGACTCAAAGACCTTTCCAAAATGTCCAAGAACATGAGAAAAGCTTAAAAATTGAGCAAGTTATGCCTTGTGGAAGTTGGGAAATTTTTGGATATTTTGAAAAGTCAACAATGATCCAAATGACCTAAAATTGCTAATGGGCCCATTTTTCTTCCATGATTCATCATTCTAAGCATATGCACGACCACTTGGCCCAAAGGGAAGTATTTTCTCATTATTTATTTATTTATTTGAATTATTATTTATATTAATTCATTTAAATCATTAAAATATATGGAAAATATCTAATATGCCTTAACAAATCTTTTTATACATGTTTTAAGGTCAATATTTCGTGCACATCCCAACATGGAAAGATTTGGTTTGATTTTAGCTAATTGACACAAAAATGCACATGAAAAAAGATATGGAAGATCCTTAAGAAATCAAATATGCAAAACCATTATGGCATTGGATTTTATTGAGTTTTGTTGACCTAAAAGCTTCACTACATATGCTTGATCACAACCCTAGTGCCCATACACCCTAAGCTGCGCAAAAGAACCCATTAGAAACTGGAAATTTTCTTCATAAAACTCAAAACTGAAACCAGTGTTCTAGGTCGACTCAAGCCCTAATAATCATTCCATTGGCTTCCTCAAGGTTCCCAGAAGCGATTCCAATCCCTAACATCAACTCAAACTTCAAGAATTGGTAAAACAAACTCAAACTGTACAGAGAAAAATTGCCATTCGTACATCATGATCTAAGCATTATTTGTGAAATTTATTTATGGATTCATGTTCATTATAGTGTTTTGATGCTAACCAACATATCCAATTGCTCTTTTGTGCGCTATATACGATTATACCATGATTGAATGTTAGGGTTTCCAGAGCTTCAAATTAGGGATTCTTAAAAGAGGAAAAATTGGACATCCTCAGTACCATGGTTGGATTCAGCGTATAGAGACGAAGAAGAATCAATTGTCGCGCCTAATTTATATTCAATGAGCATCTAATCGCTATTTTCTGGTATATGGTCTTAGGCAACGTTTGCAAAACCGTTGCCTCATGTTTGTGTTTCAGGAAAAAGAAAGAAGACGACCTCGTTGTCAAAACGTGATAGGCCGGTTTGAATATTTCGCGCGCTCTCCACTAACGCCTTCGTTTCTTTTTATATTATTTATTTGTTAGTTATATATTAAACGCGTTGGCATGGCGTAGTGGCACAGGTGTTGAGTTGCAATGTCCAAGACCTGGGTTCGAGTCCCAGGTCTGTATAACTTCAATATTATTTTTCATTAATAACTCCTATGCAGCGCTTCTGTTGAGGACTACCATACACTCACCAAATCCAGCCGGCCACGTGGTTAGCTTCAGTAATCCAAGGGTGGAGAATTGATGGACACCCTTAACCCAGGTCAACGCGCTGGCACACAAACTGAAAAGGTCAAATGGACCAAAGCTTAATGGGCCAGCATTCTAAGGCCTATACCTCACAATTGGGACTGAAACCCCCTGGTTTGCAATTTCATTCCATTTTATTTTTTTCAATTTATTGTTTTATTTTTGCTTTATTGTTTTAATCAAATTAATTAATTTTCTTTTTTTACAAAATATAAAGACATCATAAAAAACAGAAAAGACAAAAAATATAATAAATACTTTATTTTAATTATTTTTCTAAATAAATGCTTGTAAACAAATTTAGTTTAACATAGGTTACAATTTTAATTCTTTTTAATAACTAAAAATCCAAAAATATAGAATTAGGTTTAATAACTTTTTATTCCTTTTAATTTTCCCTTTTTCATAATAATATTATTTATTTATTTATTCTATAATTAAATTTGCATGTAAATTAATTTAGATTTAAATTAGGTTAAAATTCAATATCTTTCATAATAAATTTAAAAGCCATTAGAATTAGGGTTTGCATTCAATTTTAATTTTAAATTATTTCTTTTTCCATTAAATCTTAAAAACACTAAAAATACCAAAAACATTCTTTTTAATTTTAATTTTAAATTCCTTATTAATTTTAATTTTGCAAAAAGGTCCAACGCCCATATTTTTAATTGTTTAATTTGCGCATTTATTTTATTGCTTAAATATTTATGTATCTCTCCCAAAGCGTTGTAACTTAAACTTTTCGCGCCTTTATTTTGCTTTCTTTATTTTCTGTCAAATCGGGTCCGGTTTAATTTTGGCGATGTGGACCCGCGCCATTTGTAATAGCCTTAGATTTACTTTCCCGCAAATATTTTTTAACTGTTAACAAAAAAAGCATGAAAGAATGAATGGACTTAATTAAAATCAAGCGTAGATCACAATGAACATGACAAGACAAAAATAACTGAAACATGACACACGAATCGCACACACCACCCCTAGGGTACGCCTCACTGTTGCCTTGCCTCGAAAGGTGATCGTCTAGTAGAGGATGTCTTAGTAAGTCCTCATGATCCGGGAACCTGGCATGAGGGTAGCTTCTAAGGTGTCTTCCTATTGCTCTGGTGATCACCATGTCCCTACAAACTCGAATTGACCCGAACACCTCCAACGGTGGTGCTACCTACCTCTCAATGGTGGGATGGCACTACTTTAAAGGACATTTACACAGACGAATTCCTTAGGGTAGGTAGGTTCTCAAGGATACTTGCTCTAATTTCAAACAAAAATACTTTTCACACCAACACATTTTCAAAAGCTTTCAAAGCAAATTTTTCAAACACTCTGACGCACGAGTCGAACTGAAATTTTTCAAAGAAACTTTTTAAAACCCACATTGAAAAGCAAACAAACAATTTTGAAAACACAAATGAGCAAGTATCTAAGAGCCCATGGATAACCATGGATAGAAAGGGTGCTAACACCTTCCCTTTCTATAACCTACCTCCCGAACCGAGAGCAATCTCTTTAAGGAATTTTTCTGTGCTTTTGTCCTTTCCATTTGGAGAAAATAAAAGACGGTGGCGACTCTTGCTTCCGCGACATTTCGCGAACCAGCGTTAAACAGTCAGTTCCAGATCCACCGATCACACATGGTAGCTAGCGCGTCCTCTAAATGGTTCTCCTCTCATGGGAAATGTTCAAAGGTTACCTCCTCAAAGTGTGGGAGCAATGTTAGTACATACTTTTGTAAGGAATGAGATTCGGGTGCTTCGTATCCCACTCGCCTTTGATCTGACTTATCACCAGAGCGGAATCACCGAATACACTTAAGAATTTAATCCTCAGGTGAATAGCAACTCGAAGACCCATGATACATGCTTCATACTCCGCCATGTTGTTGGTGCAGTTGAAACATAATCGAGCGGTGAACAGAGTATGACATCCCTCGGGAGATATGATTACAACGCCAATTCCGTTTCCCAGTGCGTTTGAGGCTCCATCAAAGTACATATACCATCGGGATTTCTCCTCAGGTCCTTCATCTGGTCCAGGTTCTTCGTAGTCAGTCACTAACATGATATTCTCATCTGGGAACTCAAAATTCATGGACTGGTAGTCGTCCACGGCCCGACGAGCCAAATGATCAGCCAATACACTCCCTTTTATTGCTTTTTGGGTTGTATATTGTATGTTGTACTCAGTTAAGATCATTTTCAACTTTGCTATCCTTCCAGAGAGAGCAGGCTTCTCGAAAATATACTTGATCGGATCCATCTTTGATATCAACGAAGTAGTGTGAGTCAGCATATACTGTCTCAGTCGGTGAGCAGCCCATGCCAAAGCACAATAAGTTTTCTCGAGCAATGAGTATCGTGTCTCACAGTCGGTAAACTTTTTGCTAAGGTAATATATGGCGTGCTCTTTTTGACCAGACTCGTCATGCTGCCCTAGCACACACCCCATTAAATTGTCTAGCACTGTCAAGTATAATATCAAATGTCTTCCTTCAACTGGAGGCATCAGAATTGGCGGTTCTTGAAGTTATTCCTTGATTATTTTGAAAGAGGTCTGGCATTCATCATTCCACTTTACCACTTGATCTTTCTTCAGCAGCTTGAAGATTGGCTCACAAGTAGCAGTCAGATATGAAATGAACCTGGCGATATAATTCAGACGTCCTAAGAAACCTCTAACCTCTTTCTCTGTGCAGGGAGCCGACATCTCTTGCATGGACTTTACCTTCGCAGGGTCTACCTGAATACCCTTGTCACTGACAATGAAACCCAGAAGCTTACCAGACCTTACCCCGAAGGTGAACTTGTTCGGATTTAATCTCAACTTGTATGTCTTCAACCTGCCGAACAACTTTTGGAGATGATCAAGGTGCTCTTCCTCAGTCTGAGACCTGGCTATCATGTCATCAACATAGACTTCGATCTCGTGGTGAATCATACCATGGAACAAAGCGACCATGGCGTGCTGATAAGTTTCCCCAACATTCTTCAACCCAAAAGACATCACCTTGTAGCAGAAGGTTCCCCACTGTGTAATGAAGGTTGTCTTCTCCATGTCTTCAGGAGCCATCTTGATCTGGTTGTAGCCAGAGATTTCATCCATGAAGGAGAAGATTTAATGTTGCACGGTGTTGTCGACCAGAATGTCAATGTGAGGAAGTGGGAAGTCATCCTTGGGGCTTGCCCGGTTCAGATCTCTGTAATCAACACACATCCGTACCTTACCATCCTTCTTAGGTACCAGAACGACATTAGCAACCCATATTGGATAAGAAGTGACAACTAAGAATCCTGCGTCGAACTGTTTCATAACCTCTGCCTTGATCTTCTCTGACATTTCAGGGCGCATACGACGGACCTTCTGCTTAACCAGAGGACAATATTCTTTAGTCGGCATGCGATGTACCACAATATTAGTGTCCAAACCAGGCATGTCTTCATAGGACCGGGCGAAGATCTCAACGTATTCGTGCAGCATCTGTATCAACCTCTGTTTGACGCTAAGCTCTAGATTTGCACCTATTTTAACCTTTTTTCTATCTTCCTTAGTACCCAAATTCACTGTCTCAACTGGCTCTTCATGAGGCTGTATGCCCCTCTCTTCCTGCTGTAGTAGTCTAGCAAGTTCTCCAGGCGCCTCACAATCATCCTCACCTTCGTCCTCGACTTGGTTGATCGGATTTTTGAAGTCATAACTGGCAATAGCAGAGCTTTTATCAATGGGATCCAGAGGGGATATGGATTTGTATTATGATACGTGAGTGTGTGTAAGAGAATAGTTGTTTCGATAAAGTAAAAAACAGAAAAGAAAAACAGAGAGCGCAAAATTTGTATGCAAGAAACGTCTAATGCTTTATTAATGATATATGAAATGACAAATAACAGCCCTCACAAACAAAACCAATATGCCTCAGGCAAGGCACAAGGTCGTAAAGTTTTAAATTTTTTATTACAAATCTCAAAACAAGTAAGTCAATTACTGCGGAATAAAAGAAACAGGTATAAAGTCCCTAGTCGTCCAATTACTCGGTCCACCGTTGGTAGTTGGGTAGATCCAACTGTCAATGTCTGAGTCTTCCTCGCTGTCTTCAATGGCATTAACCCCACGATTGTTGATGCGTAGGGGAGGTCCTCCAGCCCGAGCGTATCGAACAACCCTTTGAACCCCTGTAGTAAAGCCCAAACCAAATTTGTCAGTTTTCTGAGTGAAATCAGGGAGTTGACCCCAATTGGTACACCCACCTTCTTCAACCACAGCCTTGGCGTCCTTGAGAGAAGCCATATTCAAAGGAGGTTTGTTGGTAGTAGCTTCAGTTGATGCTAAGATCTGAGGGACCTCTTCGAAGTTCTGACAAGGAGTTTCTATGAATTCCCTGTCCATCTCTATGCAGCGGAAGGAATTGAGGTGACTCACTATATATTCTTCTTCACCCTGCACTGTGACAATCTTTCCTTTCACCAGATACTTCAGCATTTGGTGGAGTGTAGAAGTAACTACCCCAACCTCGTGGATCCAAGGAAGACCCAGTAAACAAGAATACGACGGCCTAATATCCATCACATAGAAGGTGGACCCAAAAGTATGAGAACCCACTTTGACAGGGATGTACACCTCCCCGTGCACCATTCTCTTCGATCTGTCAAAATTCCTTACCACAATGTTACTAGGCTTTAGAGTTAGACCCTCGCAATCCAACCGGTCCAACGCCTTCTTCGGCAGAACATTCAGTGAAGACCCAGTACCTACCAGCACATGAGCCATAGTGGTGCCCCTGCATTCGATCGAGACATGTAGAGCATCATTATGCTTCATTCCCTTTTGTGTCAAGTCTGCATCTGAAAAACCCAGCCCATTATCAGCAGTCAGGTTGGCCACACAATCTTTAAATTGATCAGCTGAAGTCTCTTGTGGCACATGCGCAGTCTTGAGGAATGCAATCAAAGCCTTCACATGGGCTTCGGAGCACGAGAGCAGGGATAACATGGGTATTTTTGATAGGGTCTGCCCCAGCTACTCGACCATATTGTAGTCGCTCTTCTTAATGATTTTCAGTATTTCCTACATTTCTTGCTTAGAGGCTTCCACAAAAAATTTCTTAGGCACCTCCATCCGAGAAGGCTCACCTATTATTTCTTTTTCGCGGGCATCGGATGATTCGCCGATAGGGGTAATAACTGGAGTAAGAACATGAACAATAGTTAATGTAATAGAAGGAACAACATATGGAATGACAATAGACTTGTTGACAGTCTTCGGGGAAATCTCATGAGAGAAGACCCTTCCACTTTGGGTAACATTGTTGGTTCCGACAATGTTACCAACATCAAGATCAGCTTCTTCATCTTTTAAATTTTTTTTGATGCCATGATAGTACACATCGGCACCATAATGCCATGGGACAGCGTTGTCCGAGACATATGGAACAGGACCAGGAACAGTGATTATTAGCAGAGAAATTCTTGGAGCGGATGTAATCCTAACAGGTCTTCTCGAGGAAACCTTGGAAGGATTGGCGGAAATGGTTATAATGGCAAGGTCTTCAGATGGAATAACGGGAACCAAAGTTTTCTCAAATAAAATTTCTTTGCTATCTATCAGGCGTTGAACACCTAACTTCAGCAAATGGCAACCAGAAGGTAGAAACGAACACATGTGGAAACCTTCACCATAACCCGGAAATAAACCAGCCAACAACAAATTCTTCTTGACAATCATGAGAGGAGTATAAACTTCACCAACAGAGGTAACAAACAAATCAGTGTCAACAGCATTAACTCCACGACTGTGTTTAGGCATGGGAGCAGTTATGACGTTGGGCTTCTCCGGAGCATCAAAATCTATTTCCTTGGCTTCAATTAAGTCTTGTACTTTGTTCCTCAGAGCCCAGCAGTCATTGGTATTATGGCCAGGACTCTCATAATGATAGGCACACCGGGCATTTGGATTATATCGGGGAAATGTAGTATATGGATTCTTGGGAGCCTCTTTCAAGGTTGTCAAGTTGGATCTCAGCAGATGAGGTAGCACTTCAGCCAATGTCATGTTGATTCGGGTAAACTGCCGTTGTGGTCTTTCCACCCTTTGTTGATTGTTGCATTGTGGAGCAACTACAGACCTAGGTATCATTACGACACTTACTGTCTGACGGTGTTCAACCCTATTTTGGCCCCTCGGGCTATAGATGGCACTGGCTTCCTTCTTACCAGCAAAAGGCTTCTTTACTGAACTCGAAGAGGCATCCTTCTGTATTTTTCCGCTTCGAATCCCAGCTTCTACTCTTTCTCCAATTAGGATCAGCTTGGTGAAACCAGCTGACAAGCTGCCGATCAAATGATTGAAAAATGGACCAGATAGCGTCCCCAAAACATATCAACCAGCTCCCTATCAGACAACGGGGGTTGAACTCTCCCAGCCAAGTCTCTCAATTTTTGTGCATAATCTTTAAAGCCTTCACTTGCCCCCATGGACATACTCTGGAGTTGAGTACGAGTAGGAGCAAGGTCGGCATTGTATTGATACTGCTTGTAGAAAGCAGCAGCCAGATCTCCCCAATTTCGGACATTGGCTCCCTCCAACTGGTAGAACCCTTCAAGCTGAGTCCCTGACAGACTATCTTAAAAGAAATGAACCCACAAATTTCTATCAACGGTGTGGGGCTAGATCTTTCTGACATAAGAACAAAGATGGAGTTTTGGGTAGGACATCCCATCATACTTAGCAAAAACTGAAGCTTTGAACTTCTGCGGGATGACTACTCCCGACACCAATCCCAATTCTTCGAAATCCAATCCAGGTATCCTCTGAACTTCCATGGCACTCAGACGATCTTCCAACTGTTTGTATCTATCCTCAGCAGGAGGATATTGCTCATCATTGTAATCGGTATCATTGTGAGAAACTGCAGGACTGGGGTCCTTCTCTTCTTCCTGATTCTCCCTTTCTTTAGATGAAGAGGTCAGATCGACTTGTCATTTCAACCGCTCTCCAAACCTTCTGCCCATATTCAGAATACTGGCAGCCTTCTTCTTTTTCTTCTTTTCTTTCAGGATGAGGGCTTTAGATCCTCCTGCCCTTTTTCCAGACTTATGAACATTTGTTGGAACTGGGCGTTTTGTGCCTGAAGGTCCTTAATGGTTTGTTCGGAAGACATTTCGTGATGAAATAAACAGCGAAGAAGATGAGAAACCTGTAATGGTACCTATAATGATGTGTATGATAATGGGATGCAAATGCAATGATTTCAAAGACTTCGGGAAATTTAAATTTGCAAACCAAAATAAACAAATATTTTATTAGCTGAATTTGAAGGTTCAAAATGTCTTTTAGGCGTTATAATTAAAAATAAATCTAAAACTAGAAAAGAAATCAAAATTTCCATGGATGCTTTCTCTTTGTGCCGAGATAATCATTGAGCCCTCTTTCTTCATGCAGTTGCTTTGTGAGCTCTAAAACCTTCCTCTCCTGAGCATGGAACTGATCCCTATAAGTATCCCGCTCCTTCATCAACTGAATCCAAGACCTCTGTAATTCCCCAAGATCAGTGGGCATGTAAGAATAGAGAACCGCGTAAGGAATACGTTCTTCAGTAGTGGGTTCCACAATCACTGGTAAAATGGCCACATAGGGCATCATAAGCTTCTGGGCACGAGCTCGTACCCATTGGAGGTAAGGTTCCATAGGAATGGAAGTTTTTGGCCCTAAAGCCTTGACGCCAGATCTATTTACCATGCCCCAAGCTCGTATGAACCTCCGGTGATACTCTTTAACATCATCCTCATAGTTGAATACAATTCCCTCAATAAGTAACTCGTGGGAACCATATCTCCGAGCGTAACCAAATTGTCGCAGATCTAAACAAGGATTGTAGGTTATACTCCCTCTAATACCAAGTAATGGGACATTAGGGTACTCCCCGCAGCGGTCAATAATAGTAGTGTTTTCCATAGCTCGAGAACACCAAAGAATATCCGTATGAGCAAGTGAAATTATCCTTTGCGACCAACCCAAACCTTCTTCATTCTTCAGTATGGACTTAGGGAGGTGAGAAATAAACCACCTCGACAGCAATGGCATGCAGCACATAAGAATCCCCCTTTTCTTCATGGTACAAGTATGGAGAGTGTGCAAAATATCTCCGAGCAAGGTATGCACAGGGTTGCGGGAGAGAAAAACCTTGATAGCATTCATATCTATGAATGAGTCCGGATTAGGGAATAGGACTAACCCATAGATTAGAAGAGACAAAACCTCCTTAAAAGCCTGAAAATCCATATCATCCCAAAACAGCTGGGCCTTGTCTATCAGAAACATAGCTAGAAAACCCTTGACCCCGCTTCTTGTTTTCCAATTGGATACCACGTCGGCCCGTTTCAGATGCAAAGCCGAGGCAATGACTTCTGGCTTAGGAACTTCTTCTAGACCTATGAAGGGCAACTGTTCAAGAATGGGTATATCCAACAGCTGGGAGAATTCTTCCAAGGTAGGTACCAACTGATAGTGTGGAAAGGGGAAGTAGTGGTGCTTGGGATCAAAGAACTGGTAGAGTACACTCATCATCTTTTCATCAAAGTTTGAAGTAACCAGGTTGAGAAGTTGACCATGTCTCTTAGTGAACACAAAAGTTTCAGAAACCCTTGATACTAGCTCTTTGAGTTGGGAAGGTATCTTCACAAAGTTGATTTGGATAGTGTTTCTACGAACGGAATCCATGATCTGCAAAACAGAACAAAGATAAATCCCCTTGGTCTTTGAAATGGTTAGTGCAATAAGAATGGATTCTATGTTATGATGCATGATGTCATGAGAAAACACAGGTATAGCAAGCACAGGTATATCAAACACAGTCAAACCACACAAAGTCCTTAGGTTTAAGGCTTGCATGGGGTCAAAGGTAATACCCTCTTGAATTTTAGTTGGTTTCAAACCAGTCTTAAAAAGTAACCGGGTTCTAAGGGATCTAAAAATCACTGACCATCCTTTATCGGGCACTGTCTCAGCTCAAGCAATCTTTTCTTGCAGCCAAAATATCTCGAAAGTCTGATCTCAATGAGTGTAGAATCGAGTATCAACCAATCCTTAGCTCTGCACTGAGGCCAGCTATCTCACTACTTTCTAATGGCCAAGTTTGTTCAACTAAGGTTCTAAGGTCCGTTAGTGCTTCACGACACCACGCGGCGGCCCCGTATTCTCCTCGTTTCCCCATGAAGGATACCGATACCAACCAAAGTGTCATGCCAACACATCCATCGCTTAAACCATATCGGTCTACGCCGTACAGTCTCCACGATCTATTATTGTTTACCTAAAAAGTTCCCCAGATACGGGTGTAGGATCTATAGTAACCCCAAACAAACCCTCAAAAGTAAAGCAATCAAGACAATCAAGAGAAGCAATTTAATGACCTAGATCCTAAGGTATACCCCACTTATATTTCCCCAGCAGAGTCTCTAGTTCTGTGATACTGTGGCAGAACCGACTGTTTTTACTGGTTTGCGTTTTGCGTTTTTGTTCGTAAAATGTCGCGGTAAGCAAGAGTCACCACCGACTTTTATTTCATCCAATCATGGAAAAGGAAAAAGAATAGAAAAAACCTTTTTTTCGAGATATTCTGAGTACGGGGGGTAGATTATAGAAAGGGAAGGTGTTAACACCCATTCTATCCATAGTTTTCCATGGGCTCTTAGGTACTTGCTCATTTTTCAAATTGCTTGTGTGTGCTTGTTTTGAAAATATTTTACTTCATGATAACCCTTGTATCAGTCCTCAAGGGTGTGATGAAGTTTATTTTGAAAATTGTTTTGAAAGGTGTTTGTGTGAAAAGTTTTGTTGAGCAAGTACTTAAGATTCTACCTACTCGAAAAAAGATTGTTCGTTCTCGTTTCCTCTAGAAAACGCTATCCTACTATTAAGGATTAGGTAGCCCCGTCGTTGGAGTTTCAAGGGACATTCGAAAGGGATAAGTACAATCACTAAAGCAACAGTTAGAAAACTTTAGTAGTAACCCTAGAGTCTTTAGATCTTTCTGGGGCAACATTTCCGAGGCAACATTCGAACGAGACATTTTGATCTCTTAGACAGGAGGGCAACCACTAAAATCTCCCATGCTTAATGATTGTTTTACCAAAGGCAACCGAAGTGAGGTAAACCCTAGGAGTGAATATGTGCATATGAATTGTTTTAGTTATTTAATCTTTCCATATTAGGTGATCTACCGTTTAAATTTCCAGATATTCTTGCCATACAATCCTATTAGCATACATCTAGAAAGTTAAATATTTGCAGGAATTTAAGAGTGCGAGAAAATAAACCTAGCTATTACAAGGCTTCGAGGGATGGGGATTAATTACATAACCAAAGAATCGGGGACAAAGCGATAAATAAAAACCCTAGTTTAACTATTACAAACCATTGGCAGTTACAAAAATAATTGAAAAAGAAATAATTAAATACGCGGAGAGTTAAATACGAGGGATGTTGAAAAATAACCTAAACCCTAATTGAAAGAAAAAAATATTTTTGCACTTTTTATTTATTGAAGAAAACAAAGAAATTGCAAATTAAATAAAACCCTAATTTCTAATTGCTTTTTAATTATGAAAAAAATTATTTAAGTTCCTAATTAATTAAAATAAATATTTTTAATGAAAAAATGATTTTGGTGTATTTTTTGTGGTTTTTTATTTGAGGAAAGAAATTTAATTGTAAAATTAAAAACCTAGTTCCTATTTGATTTTAATTAGGAAAAAGAAATTAAATTTACCTAATTTACTAATTACATTAAATAAATATTATAAAAAAAGCTCTTTTTATGATTTGTTGATTTTATGAAAAAAATAATAATTTTTGTGTTAATTAATTAAAACAAATAAAGAAAATAATTAAAGAAGTTAAAAAAGAAAATATAAAGAAACTACAAACTGGGCCTGTATAATGAGTAATCTGGGGGGTGCAAAATCTAGATTTTCTAGGCCCAAAAACATTGAGCCCAGTCAATATGCCTGATCCCATGGAGTGTTGGCTTGAGGGTGCATCATGGTCCCTCATTGTTTGAGGCATTAGATCTGACTGATGATGAATCCACTAGATGGAAGATGGAGGCGTATGAGAGGCGTTTGAAAGATTGATGCACCTGATCCTGTATAGGAAAATTAAAACAAAGGAAATTATTAAGACCTGGGATCGAACCCAGGTCCTCACTCTTACCACTAACACGCCCAACCACTAGGCTATCATGTTCAGTTGTTATTATAATGAAAATACAATATAATATATGAAACAAATTGGTTAGTGGGAAAAAACAAAAACGCGCGTGCTGGTTTGAATGGCCCAGTGGTTGGCTGCCACGTTATTCTTCTTCTACCTTTCTTCGTCGTCTTAGCTGCATACCTTTACCTACAGACAAAAGTTTGTAGCTACAAACCTGTAAAACTCAAAAATCCAGCATAGGCATGAAAAATTAATTGTGATTGTACCGATCAACTCGTCTTGGCCTCACGAGTATCCTGGTACCTTATTCATGGCCTAATTTCCCTGTGTCTAGAAGCCCCAAAACATGGCTTTAAACCCTATCTATGGCATTCATCAGTATACGCGTTAAAACATCAATTAAACATAACCAATACGTTGTAAACATGATAACAAACACATATATGCCATTAAAACATGTTCATGATGCGTGAATCACAGTAATCGAATCTATAAAATAGGGCTAACCGTGGGACTGCTACGTGATGATTCTGGACCTGGGGTGGCTTGAAATTGGTTGGGACACGTTCCTGGGATGTCCAGCAAGCTATTGGTAATGTTAGAACGACTTGACTTGGCCTCTAGAATGGAAATCGAATCACCACTTTTCTTTGAAATTTTGAAGTTTTGTTCTGCCCTTTTTCACGACTACAACCCCTGTTTTTTGCTTTGTTCTTGTCCAATATATATCTAGGAATGAATTAGGGCTACGAACTTGGATTGAATCTTTGCAATTATAAGAGATTTGATTTGATTTTCATGCTACATATAAACTTGCTATTTTGAGCCAAATCATCCTTTTTTTGTACCAATTATGCTTGATTCGTTTTGGCCTTGATAACTCAGCATATTTTGATTTCCAACCTGTCCAAAAACCAAATCAAATCATATCTTTGCTATTATTCATCAATTATTTGATTTAATTCAAAAAATCAAAATAAATTGAAAAATGAAGCAAATAATGTGTGGGTGAATATTTGAGTCGTGGACCACATTATAAGTGAGGTGCAAGCATAAAAAGTTAAGCCCATTTAGCAAAAAATGCATTTTTGATCACATTTGACTTTTGGCAATTTTGCAAAAAAGGTCAACTTTGACAAGGCATATCTCTTCCAATTTTAACCCTAGAGAGGTGTTCTGGGACTTTTTAGAAATCTTAGGATGTCCCCTAAGCAAACCTTTTAGTCTCATCTCAATTGAGTCTTCCATGTTCATGTAAGAAGCTTTGACCCAAAAGGTGTTTTTGTTGACTTTTCAAAAGGACCCATAATGTAGAAATGCATATCTTTTTGTGGGTGCATATTTTGAACTTGTGGGATGAAGATGAATTATAGGGAATTGCATCCTCTTCAAAATGAGACTTGGATGGAAATTTTTTGATAAATCATATGGAAGTTACGCTTTGTCAAAGTTTGGTTGACTTTTACTAAGAAACCCTAATTTAGCAACTTTTGGGTTTTGATGATTTTGGAGCATTCATTGGAGAATCATGATCAACCCTTGATCAAATGATGAAAGTCACTTCAAAATGTTAATGTTGACCAAAAATCTTGAAGTTTGACTGTATGTGGGTCACAATTGACTTTTGACCTAATACTGTCGATTCTCAAGCATCTGAGCAGTTGACTGAGCAGACTTCTTGTGCAAGGCATGAAACTTGACATGGAGGGTCTTGAGAACATATTAGGACCATGGAAAGAATTTGGGTCCTTTGTGGTTCACACATCCTGATGAAAATGGAAACCCTAATTTGAGGTACACTGCCCTAGGAGAGAGTTTGTCTGGTCCACTCTTGGGCAACCTTGAGCAAATTGAGGATCTCAATGGACATGTATTGAGTAAAATGAGAGGGAAAATTTTTGGGTACAACAGCAACATCCTCCAAAGATCGAGGACACCAATGAATATCTGAATGCGTGAGAGACATAAACCTTTTAGACCATCTCATGCCTTGATCATTCTTCAAAATAGATCGAGGTAGGTGCGAAGTTAACCACCTAGCCAACAGAGGAGTGAAACACATAAGGGTCTCTCTTCTCTTTATGGTTCGAGTGCGAAGAGAGTGCAAAATGTCTCCAAGTAAGGTAGGCACCGGGTTACGAGACAGAAAAACTTTGACCGGATTCACATTTATGAGTTGGTCCGGATTAGGGAATAGTACCATCCTATAGATGAGAAGGGTCAACACTTCTTCAAAGGCTTGTAAATCCAGAGTATCCCAAAAATAGTGAGCCCTCTCAAACAAAAACTTTGCTAGAAATCCTTTGACACCACTTCTTATTTCCCAATTTGCCACAACGACAGACCATTGTAAATGTAGAGCTTGAGCAATCTCTTCAGGTTTTGGGTCTCTTTCAGTACTGTTGAAGGGTAATTGATTAAGATTAGGAACTTCCAATAACTGAGAAAACTCCTCCATGGTAGGAAATAATTGGTAATCAGGAAATGTAAAGCAATGGTGTAAAGGATCAAAGAACTGAAAAAGCACTTTCATCATGTCTTCATCAATGCTTGAGGTAACCATATTGAGAAGTCGAGCATGTCTTCTGGTAAATGGAGAATTCTCGGGAACCCTTAATGCTAACTCCTTGAGTTGAAGAGACACTCTTACGAGGCTGACTTGGATAGTATTTCTGCGAGTGGAAGCCATGTCCTACAAAACAACACAAAGATAAGTCCTAAAAATCCTTGAAATGGTAAGTGCGACATGCCATGTTATGAAGATATGTAGTCATGTACAAAAAATTATATACAAGCACACAAAAAAGTCCTTAGGTTTAAGCTTGAATGAGTTCCATAGGTAAGTACCCTCTTGAATTTTAGTTGGTTCAACCTATCCTAGAAAGTAACCGGGTTCTAGGGAATCTCAATATCATTGATCTTTCTTCACCGAGAATTGTTCCAGCGCAAGCCTCTTAATGGAGACCGAAATATCCCGAAAGTCTGATCTCAATGAGCATAGTATTGAGTATCAACCAACTTTGGACTACACCAAAGTCGGCTATCTCACTACTTCCTAAAGGCCAAGTTGTTCAATTAAAGGTTCTAAGGTCAGTTAGTGCTTCATGACACCACACAGCGGCCCCATATTCTCCTTGACTAAACTCAAGGGCTACCGGTACCAATAAACGTGTCACACTAACGTAGCCATCACTTTAACCATGTCGGTATACACTGCATAGTCCCCACGATCTATTTCTACTTACCTAAAAAGGTGCCCCAGATCCGGGTGTAGGATCTTTAGTAACAACCTAAACAAGCCCTAAAAAATAAAGCATACAAAACACACAATGTAAAGCAAATAAGATGAACTAAACTATAAGGTAACCCCACTTTATAATTACATTCCCCAGCAGAGTCTCCAGTTCTGTGATACGGTGGCAGAACCGACTGTTATATTGGTTTTGCGTCTGTGTTCGCAATTGTTATGGTAAGCAAGAGTCGCCATCGACTTTTCTTTTATCCAACAAAGGAAAGGGTGAAAAGAACAGAAAAAGACCTTTCGAGATTATTTTCTAAGTAAGGGGGGTAGATTATGGAAAGGGAAGGTGTTAGCACCCTTTCCATCCGTAGTTATCTACGGGCTCTTAGATGCTTAGCTCATTTTTGAAATGCCTTATGCTTTGTGTGTTTTGAAAAGTATTTTTGAAAGCGCCTTAGTATGGACAACTTTGTAATGTTTCTCGGAATGGTAGAGAACGTATACAAAGTGTTCAAAAATGATTTTGAAAGAAGTTTTGTGTAAGTGTAATAATTGTTTGAGCAAGCATCTGATAGCTATCTACTTTACTCGAAAGATTGTTCTTTTCCTCTTTTCCTTTAGATAGTGCCATCCTACTATTAGTGAGTAGGTAGCCCTAGTCGTTGGATGTTTGAGGGATAATTGAAGGGACATTTATACAATCATAAAGTCAACTGGGTGAGAAACTTTAGTAACTACACTAGGGTTTTAAGATCATTTTTACGAGGCAACATCGAGAGGGTAATCAAGGGACTTATGATCTTTAAACCAGAGGGTGTCCACTAAAATCTCTCACATTTTGAGAGATGTGACTATTTTTCCGAAGGCAACCAAAGTGGGATACCTTAGAGGTGTACATGTGTAATTGTGTTGTATTCAGTTAGTTTTGTCTTTTGCATTAGGTTTTCTAGCGTTTTGTTTTTATTCTTGCCATACAATCCTAATTAGCATACATCTAAACAGTTAATAATTTGCAAAAATTAAAAGTGCGGAAATGTAAATGTAACTATTACAAGGCTTCGGGGATAGGGATTATTACAAGTCCAAATCTTGGGGGGAAAATAAAGAAAGCAGAGAAGTAAAGAGTCCTAATTAATTCTATTACATCCCAGTAGGCAGTTACAAAAAATATGAAAATAAAATGCGAATGGTAATAACGCGCGTGAATTGAAATGACGTATAATCCTAAACTAATTCTAAGTTAAAAAAGAGAACTCTTTTTGTTGTTTTTTTATTCATTAAACTAAATTAAGTATAATTATTAGATTAAAATAAAACTAAAAGAAAATTATTAATTAAAAAATAATTCTAATACAACCTAATGTTTTTGGTATTTTTATTTGAGAAATACAAAAATTTAACCTAATTCTAAATAGATTTTTAATTTAAAAAAAAGTCAAAATAATTAACTCAATTAAGTTATTAAATTAAAATATAAAATAAACCTAATCCTACGTTATTGGTATTTTTAATATGAAAAGAAAATAAAATTAAAATCCTAAGTTCTATTAATTTTAAGTTAAAGAAAATGGTTAAAATAATTATTGATTAATTTGCAAAATTAGTTTAATAAAAAAACCTAAAACTATAATTTTTTTGTGATTTTATCTATTTTATGTTGTTATTAAAAAGATATTAAAATAAATAAACAAATAAAACAAATAAATAAAAGAAAGAAAAATGTAAATGGGCCTGGTAGCAAAAGAAATAGGGGGGGAGGTATAGGATTTGAAATTCGCTGGGCCCAAACCAAATCAACCTGGACTTTGTGCCTGATTCCATGTTGCTGGCCCCTTGAGGGTTCATCATGTACAACGTGCTTGAGGTGCTGGATCTCTATCTGTTGGCATTTGATGGCCCAGATGTGAAGGCACATGGTAGGTGCTTGGTAATGCAACGCATTGGATCTGTAAAAGTTTTGTTAGAAAAAAAACAAAATGCATGACCTGAGAATCGAACCCAGGTCCTTTCCAATACACGCCTTCTCTTTTTCCATATAAGCTGCTTATCCATTCGTAAATATCAATGAAATGATGATATTATATTAGAAAATAAAACAAATCAATATTTAAAATATAAAACGCACGCTGATGGGCCCCCTACATTCAAATGGACCAATCAGGGCACGCTTCCTTTCCATGCACCACACACCTGAGTCAAACGACCGGAGGGACGCCGGAGTCAAACTCTGGTCGTCTTCTCTGGTGCACCAAAACCTGGATCCTGCAAAATCATTAGTTTCAAGGCCAAACAAAGATCCTATCCCACTTAAAATTTCGCTCTGATCACGAATCCGGCCTTAGATTAGCCAGAAAACTCATGTATCTTGAGTTACGAACAAAAAACCCTAGTATCGTTTGAACATGGAATCTCACGATCTAGACATCACATATTCCATGTAGTGCTCTTAACTTGTTCTAATGAAACCCATAAACTTATACACACATATCAAAACATTCAACAATTCATAAAAATAAAGATTTGAGTTTCTGAATATACCAAAATGGTGATGACTTGGTTGGCCGGTTCCAGGTAGCTTTAGGCGTATATGAGAGATGATTTGGCCTCCTGGGAGCTTCAGGATGAAGGCTTGATCCTTGGTTTGGATTGAAAGGGGCTGGAACCCTGGATGCAACTTTTGACAACTTTGTGAAATTTTGGAATTTTGTGGAGCTCTTGTGGGGAAATGTATTTGTGTCCAATGCTTGCAAGAGTGTTACATATTTATAGGAGATTGAGGAGGAAAGGTGTTGTACCCCAAAATTTACCCTCTCATGTTTCCCAAGGTTTCTTTTACATGGGTGGTTACAAACACTTTCCAAAAGAAAAATGATTTTTTTTTAATGATAGCAAAATGTCTTTCGATTGGCATGCCAACAATGTCTTTCGATTGACATATGAGTAATGTCCTTCAATTGGCACATCAAAGCAAAGGTTCCTTCGATTGGCATGTCAACAAGCTTAGATTGGGCATCTAAAACCCCTCGACTAAGCATTGTCCCATTAGCGTCTATTGCATGTTGGTTCCCCTTTCGAGCAAACATTGGTCCAAGTTTCATTTAGGCGAGAATCCCATACAAGTTCCCTTCGATCCATAAGCATTGGCCTCCTGCATGTGTATTCTGATTCACTTGGAAAAAACTTCCTCATGCTTGCCTTGGTTTCACAAGGCAAAGACCCATCAGCTTGCCTTTGATCTACAAGGAAAAATTCCTCTTTTACTGGTCTTCGATTCACAAGACAAAGGGTTGCCTCAGACATGCTTTGATTCACTTGGCGATGGCCTCTTTTACGCTTGCTTTGACATGCCTCATACTAGCACCCACAAGGCATTGGATGCCGTTGTGCCAACTTCGACTGGGCAATGGTCCCCTTTGAAATAGTTTTTCACACTTCGACATGCATGTTAGTCCCTTCAAAGGCGCATTCATGAGGTCCCTTCGAAGAAGAATTCATTGGTCCATTCGAAGGACACATGGTTACTGAATACATGCTTGTCTTGTGATGGGTCTTTGTACTACATGTAGCCAGGCCCAGGCCTCTTGTGTAATGGAATTTGAAAGTGGTGACAAAGGAGGTTTCAATTGGCCATAATGAAGTTTTCGTTTGGGTTATTTGAATCAAGCAGCTAAGGCAAGTATATAGGATCAATCGAAGAAGATATAAAAATATATCTATGGTCTGTTCGAAGGAGACAACTCCTAGCCAATCAAAGAGCAAGGATAAGGTGTACTTCAAAGGCATGTTAACAAAGTGTCCTTCGATTGGCATATTAGAGCAAGATGTCTTTAGATAATCAAGCAATCAATGTAGAAGCTGACTGATTGAAGAAGCTCTAATAAAGAAGTTTTTGAACACTTCGAATCAAAAATCTAGGCTAATTGAAAAGCAACGCTGATCGAATCATACAGACATATGTTGCCTCAAAAAAGTCTAGGCTAATCGAATCATACACACATATGCTGCCTAAAAAAGTATACTAAATTATAAAAAAATCATATAATTCGAAGCTAGTGTTGCAGGTACCCTCAGTCCATACAAATACTAAATTTATGCTCCTGAGGCTCCCAAAAGTCTATTCCAAGCCCATCCACATCCAGAAGTTCCAAATCAAAGCAACCCTTAAACAAGGGTACCCACGCCTGTAGCTACAGATTCATACATCACCGTTGGTAAGAACTGGTAAAAAGATAAAACTTTACATTTGCATGATATATTAACACTTGTAGTTCATTCAATTTGTATTCAAGATTAAGTACCTGGGTTCGACACCCATGTTTGAATTTGTTTTGTTTCTAACATTTGTTGCAGATCCAGCCTGAATAGACCAACACGCACAGGATATAAGGACCTGGGTTCAATACCCAGGTCCTGCATCTTTATTTGGCTAATATTTGTCTTGCAGATTCAAATCGAAAGGCAACATCCACCCCTGGATCAAAAAGTAAAGCATCCCTTCTTGGATCGAAAAAATCATATTCCCCCTGGATCGAAAAGCCCCCATTCTTCCATGGATCAAAGGACAATCTCCTTCCTGGATCAAAGGGAAATCCCCTTCCCTGGATCAAAGGGAAATCCCCTTCCCTGGATCAAAGGACTTTTTGTTTTGTTTATTTTCTCTTAACGGTTTTCCTCTTTACAACAAACATCAAATCAAAAGATCACAAAAAAATTAGGTTCTAATCTTTTTTTATTAAAATTAATTTTGTTAATCAATTATTAATTACTTTAACTTTTTTTTTCTCAAAAAAACAAAACAAAACAAACAAAAAGATTTCTTTTCCTTAGGATTTAGACGTCTCTTTTAATTTGTTTGCATATATATTTACTTTCGCATTTTTTTCCATCTTATTGTAACTGCTTCCCAGTTTGTAATAGTAACTAGGACTTTACTTTTCATATTTCTATAATGTACCTCTCACAAAGCCATGTAATAACGTAGGATTTACATTCCCGCACTTTATGTTTCTGCACTTTAAATTATTGTATATACTAATGTTAGTAACTAGGCTTGCACGACAAGACTGAAAAATTAAGACGTTAGCAAACCTAAATGTGCAAGATAAATAGCTGAACTAAACAAAATTTCACATGCGCACCTATAGGGTATCCCACTTCGGTTGCCTTCGGAAAACAATCACAATTCTCGAAACGTGAGAAGTTTTAATGACTGTCCTCTAGTTTGAAAAGATCACAAGTCCCTTGATGATCCTCTCGACGTTGCCTCGGTTAAAAGTGATCTTAGAACTTTAGGACAGTTACTAAAATTCCTTGCCAAGTTGCCTTCGTGACCGTAACGTCCCTTCGATTGTCTCTCAAAACATCCAACGATAGGGCTACCTACTCACTAATAGTAGGATAGCACTGTCTAAAGGTTAGGAGGAAAAGAATGAACTTTTTCGAGTATAAGTAGATACTTCCTAGATGCTATGCTCAAAACAAACTTTTTACACTTACACATGTCAAAAACATTTGCTTTATCAACACTCTTGAGGACTGATACAAGAGTTATCATAAAGTGAATCGCCACACTAAGGCATTTTTTCAAAATAATTTTCCAAAAACACAAATCACAAGGTATTTTTCAAATGAGCTAAGCATCTAAGAGCCCGTAGATAACTACGGATGGAAAGGGTGCTAACACCTTCCCTTTCCATAATCTACCCCCCTACTCAGAAAAATCTCGAAAAGGTCTTTTTTTGTTCTTTTCACCCTTTCCTTTATTTGGATAAAAGAAAAGTCGGTGGCGAATCTTGCTTACCGCGACATTTGCAAACACAAATGTAAAACCAGTATAACAGTTAATTCTGCCACTGTATCACAGAACTGGCGACTCTGCTGGGGACATGAACAAAAAGTGGGGTTACTTTAAGAGTTAGTTCATTTTAAAACTATTTAATTGCTTTCTTTGTATGCTTTATCCTTGGAGGGTTGTTTTGGTTGTTACTATAGATCCTACACCCAGATCTGGGGACATATTTTTAGGTAAACAACAATAGATCGTGGATACTATACGACATAGACCGATATGGTTGAAACGATAGCTGTGTTGGTGTGACACTCTGGTTAGTACCGGTATCCCTTGTCTTGAATCAAGGACAATACGGGGCCGCCGCGTGGTGTCCTGAAGCACTAACGGTCCTTAGAACCTTAGTTGAACAAATTTTCCATTAGAAAGTAGTGAGATAGCCAGCCTCGATGTAAAGCTGGGGATTGGTTGATACTCGATGCTACACTCATTGAGATTGGACTTTCGAGATGTTTCGGTCGCAAGAATAGATTGCTAAGATGAAACAATTCCCGATAAAGAAAGATCAGTGATATTGAGACTCCTTAAAACCCGGTTACTTTTCTAAGACATGTTGAACCAAATAAACTTCAAGAGGGTACTTACTTAAAAACCCTATGCAAGCCTGAACCTAAGGATGCTTTAGTGACTTATTTGCCTTCATTATCTAACAACTTGAACTCATTGCAGGGCTTTTGTTTGTATTCCTTGCAGGACCTTGTTTGTATACATTAACCAATAAACTGGTTTTCTTGCAAGACATACTTGTCTTCATCACCCTGCATTTTTGCTTGATGCATAGCATACACATCATAGCATTATACCATATCATTTCCTTAACCATTTCAAGGATCTCAAGGGCCGGTGATACAAGTTATGATAAAGCAGATGTCTAGCAAGGGGCAAGGGGATTTATTTTCCTCTAGCCAATGCCGTCAAAGGACCAAAACACAACAACTTGAGTCAGGGGCTATGACCCACTCGACATGGTGAGCTCGTTTCTCAAGGAAGGACGATCAATAATACGAAGTTCTTCAAGCAAAGCTGCAGTCAACTCCTAACATCTTCTTGTGTTTACCCTGCGAGACCCTTGAAAACATCGCATAAGCATATCATGCATGTCATTACATAACATTTCTTTCAGTATAGGTCTCCCATGTTCTCACTGTTTATTTCAGCAAGGGAAATGGCTTTCAAACAGAACAACGGAGATATCCAAACTCAAGATGCTCAGTTCATGGAAATGTTCCTCAACCTATTCAAGGGTCAGGAAGAATTGAAAGCACTCCTCAATAGGAACTTGACCAAGAAACATCCTGACAACAATAAGGATGACCGGTTGGAACAACTGCATGCTTAAATTGAAAGGATGAGTAATCAAAAGGCTCTTATCTAAAGTTTAGCTTGGGAACAAGAAGAGTTGGGGTTTCTCATCAGCAAGCTTCATCAAGACAGATGCAAATGTATGAAGCAAACAGTCGAGACTGGGGATCAAGTTATTAATCAGCCTCTGATGAGACAAGAAGTTGGCTGGGTGGAGAGTAGACCTTTCCAAGTTACTGCTACGTCACGAATCCAACCGCCACCTCGCCAACAACGACAGGGTAATCAGCGTAAGCGGGATGCATTGACCAGGAAATATACCAAACTCAACATACCAATGTCTCCAGTCTTGCAACACATGTTGAAGTTGAATTTGGTCACATTAAAGGAACCTCCTCGGAATACTAATACTACCGCTCCTACTTACCATCCCAATGAAAGGTGTGCATATAACTCTAGCAGCCCGGTGCATGATACTGATAACTGTTGTACGTTGAAATATAAAATTCAAGACCTGATCGATGAAGGAGCACTAGAATTTGCACAAGATGGTCAACTGGAATTCTTCTGCTATCTCTCAAAGGCACACCATATGAAGTGACAAGCCAAGACAAAGAGGCTTTTTGTTCATCTAGAATTTTCAATTTGTAATTTCTTTTGATTGTTCGAACATTTGTTTCATGTCAAACTTTGTTATTTTATCAATGCACTGCATATGTCTGTTTTGAATTAATTCATTCGTATTCACTATATTTAAACTGCTTTCTTACTTCTTTTTTGTGATATTCAACTCTTGATCAAAAGCTCTAAGCCTTTAGAGGGAGGATAACAAAAATGATACCACAATCTCTACAGTATACTTTTGAACAGACCCTGCTGATGATGTATAAGCATTGTTTCAAATCCCAAAAAATGGAGTTATAAGGAAGATAATCCCTAGTCAACCCCTTTGAGCCTAAGGAGTAAGATTTTTTCTTTTCACACAAATTAAAACCCTTAATCATAACCCGGGGCAGGGTAGCTTTCTCAGTTAATTCAGAGGTGCATTCAGTTGCAAGCTCATACTTGATACACGACAAATAGTGTAGAAGATTGCCTTCCAAAATATGGTGATGGTTCCACATAATCTCCAAGACAGACAATCATTATCTCTCGAAATAAAAGCCCGTTAAGTCAAAAACCTAGGAAGGAGACTTAAGAAAAATTAGGGCATCCCACGGACTGTAATCTCAAAAGAAACAGTTCATACAAAAATGGAGATGACAAAATTAAAAAAAGAGGTCCTACAAATCCTCAACAAAAAAAGAAAAGGTTACAAAAATGACTGCCTTCTCAAACAAACGTTTAATTTCTGAATCATCACCAAGTATCAGAGCAAAGATTCCAGACTCAATTGGGATCTGAACGCACAATTAGCTGAGAATAGGTGTTATACCCCAAAATTTTCCCTCTCAATTATCAAGTAATTTCTCATAAGATCTCCTTTGGTTCAAGACTGCACTAGGGTTGATCAGCTCAGGATACCACCTTAAGCACTAATGACTGAAAATTAGGGTTTGAGATTGCACAAGGATAATTGAACTTTTAATTCCTCATATGACTTTCATGGATCATTTTGGACCCTCAAGATTGCTCATGTCAAGTTTCAAGCCTTGGATCACATTTTTGCCCAGTCAATTGACCAGTTGACCTAAAATCAATTGTATTGGGGAAAAAGTCAACTGTGGCCAATTTACAGTCAAAATTCATAATCTTTGATCCAAATCAACACCATGAACCTATATATGTCATTTTATCAAGTTTGGACCACAATTCCTCAAGAAATTTGATCAGATCATCAAAAGGGCAAAATGGTCAAAATTAGGGTTTTGACTGAGAAAGGGCAATATCTGATTTTTGACCTAGCAAATGGTTAATTGGTTTGAGACATGATCTCAAGGTTTCAAATGCATAATTTTGACCAAATGGAATGACTCAAAAATTCCCTCAAGATCAATTGATTAATAATTGATTTTCAGTCAACTGATCAAAAGTCAACTGTATACTGAACAGTCAAACTTTGACTTTTTGGTCAAAATCAAGTATCAAAGATCACAATTCATCAAAACATGTCAAAATATGAAACTTATTCATCAAGAAATCAAAAAGTCAAGATTTTATTTTGAAAAGTCAAAATTTCTTAACTTAAAAATTTTTCTAAGTGTTGGAAATTTCATATTTTTTCACAACTTTGAGCCAATTTTTCACCATGATGCAAGATGATTCAAAGGAAATGTTGTAGATATCAAAGATATCTAAAACATTTATGAACACAACTCCTCCTAGAAATGTATGTATTTCAAGTTATGATTTTGTGAATACATGTTCGTGAAACTTGGAAACTTAGTGAAAATTTGCCCTAGTTTAGGCAGGATTTTGACCTAACTTCATGGCAATTTTTCACATAGTTCCAAGGGGAATTTTCAAAAGTGACCAACATAGAGGTTGTAGAGGATGTTACAAGATTTCCAAAATTTCCAAGAACTCATTAAGATCATGTTTGAGCAAGGATAATTGAAGGCATGAAGTTGGCATTTCATTCTTGAATTATAGGTCATTTCCATGATGAACAAATATTCAAATCCAAGCCTAGGCTGCATAATCTTTGTTTTGCAGGCCTCAAACTTGTTTGTCACTACATAATTAAATGCCTACACAACTTTTGGAAGCTTCAATCCAAGCATTCAATGCATTTCCCATGCTTAATTCCATTTTAGGAAGAAAGTAACCATTCCATTCTAGTAAAGTTGATTTAACCACAAAATCAGTTTTGTCTTGAGCATTGAACTTGTCCTTTCTGCACAAGCATTCCCTATAAAATCAGAATAAGCATGTTTAAAGGTTACAACCACCCTACAAGCTTTGTACTTGACATTGGAACAAGATGTTTCAAGCTTGCTTCAAAAACAAGCAAAATCCCATAACTTGTACTTGTGTGATTCTGACCCTCTCAAGCCTCAAAGTCTTTTCCATGTAGTTATACAAATTGTTTACAAGCAGGGACAAGAATACACAAGCTCTCAAACTCCCCCAAAGTTAGATTTGCATAACAGACCTCCATTGTTGCATATTCTGGCATGAAATCCCAAAATCAAAAACTACTCCTGCGTTTCTTGGCCTTTTGCTTCCAAAAGCTTCCAAACATCATATATAAGCCATCCTTGTCCCTGTTACATGACTGTAACACCATCTTCACCCACTTCCAAGTTCAAAAATAGAGCATTACAGTTGGACTTCTCCAGACCATTCTAGCCACCTTCAGTTCAAGTCATCCATTGCATTAGCTTCCTAGAGGTTCAAGGAAGCTAACCTGATCATCACCATACTTGAAACAAGCTCAAACTCATTTCACGATTTCAGTTTTTGAGGTATTTTTCTTGAACTTCTATCTCATTATTTAGGCATTGTTAGGCTTGCATTTGTGAAGATAGAATGTAGGTATCATTGCCCTGAAACTATACATGTCCATTGATTTCATTTATGTTGCTTGAGCATGGAGAATTTTGAGTCTGAACTTGCTGAAACGTTTAGGTCAGAATTTTGTACTTTCATAAATTTATCCTTATCTTTGAATGTTAGCTTAATTTAGTTGCATGGTTGGATTCGTGGTGGAAAAATGCACAAGTTTCATGTTTACATTTTTTAAAATGGTTGAGGAATGAGCAAGTTTGAAATCCTTCGGTTGGAGGTTAAAGATGAAGTACAGTCAGGACAAATCATGTATCATATATTTATTGTTTTGTTTAAGTTAACAGATGTATCACCACCTCAGTGGTTAAAGCGCGCGCTTGTAACTAGAGGGACTTGGATTCGAGCCCCAGTGATACCCTTTTGCTTGTTTTTCATGTTTTTTTCTCCACTTTTTTTATTGTTGTTTGCAGCGCTGGGCCTCCAACTTAGGCCTGGCTATTTGTTTGCTGACTCTACCCCCTGACTATGTTTACACTCCTGGCCCATTTTATTTATTTTGCTTTTATTTATTTTTATTTCTATTTCATATTTTCTTCATATTTTTTATTACTATTATTATTATTATTATTATTATTATTATTATTATTCTTATTATTATTTTACTAAAAAATTATAAAAATATTTTTTATTTTATTATTTATATTTATTTAGTTTATTTTTCTTCATAAAACAAAAGAATAAAAACATTTTCTTTTAGTAAATAAATTTCTTTTTTTAATACTTAGATAATTAGTTTTAATTATTAGATCATTATTTTCTTGTAAATTAAAATTAATTTAGAACTTAGGTTTATTTTAATTAATTAATTTTAATATACTTTTTTTTTTAAATTTAATTTTCATAAAAAACCCTAAAAATAATTTCTTAACTTATTTCCTTTGTTAATTAATTTAAGTTTTAATTTTGTTTAATTCTTAAATTATTTATTTCTTAATTAAGTCAAGATTAAAACCCTTCATAAAATCAAATAAAAATCATTTCTTTTTCCATTTTATATTCATGCATTTTATTTTTAATTTTGTACAATATTCAATATGGTTGTAATAGTTAATTAGATTTATTTTTCTTGCAAAATACCCATTTGTAAATTTGTATACCCCCTTCCCTAATGATGTAATAGCTTAGTATTTTTATTTTTCGCAATTTAATGCTTTATATATAAATGCTAGTAAATTAGGGTTTGTATGGAAAGATTAAAATCAACAAGTTAGCAAACCCTAAATCAAGACAAAACAATACATGTAAATCAACACACTTGCACAATTACACCCTTAGGATAAATCCATTTTGTTGCCTTTTGAAAAATGGCCATGTTATTCATGTGGGGTATCTTAGCAAAAGCAATAAAAAATACAAGATCATAGTCCCTCGATGACGCTATCAATGTTGCATTTCAAAATGATCTTAGTCCCTCAAAGAGAAAATGCTAAGACATCTTACAACATTGCTATCATGGCTATACGATGACCCACGCCATCCCTTTACATCCAAAGATAGGGTTTCTTACCAAATCAATGGTAAGATAAAAATATCAAAGGAAAGGAAGAAATGAACTAAGACTTTGGAGTAGGTAGATTGTTCCTAGTTGCTTGCTTAAATCCAAATCAAACACTCTTGCTTATTTTCAATACAAACACCAACACTTTCAAAACATCTTCCAAACTTGAAATATTTTCAAAAGATCAACACTTTGTATACGTTCTTACGAACGAGAATTATTACAAAGTTTGCCTAAACGATGGCGCCTTTTCAAAATACTTTCAAAAAACCACAAAAGCACATTTTCAAACAAAAGTAAGTGATCTAGCAAGCAACTAAGAGCCTATAGATAACTATGGATGAAAAGGGTGCTAACACCTTCCCTTTTCATAATCTACCCCCGGAACTCAAGAAACAATCTCAAAGGTCTTTCCTGTTCTTTTCAGCCTTTCCTTTTGGATAAAAGAAAAGTCGATGGCGACTCTTGCTAACTACAACATTTGCAATAAAACGCAAAACACCAAGTTAGTTCTCCCACCGTATCATAATAGGATTGAAGAACACAACAAAGAACAGGTTGGATATAAATAAAATTTGAGCCTTTATCCTTTGTTTCTTAAAACCATGAACCAGGACACGTTATAACCCTTGAAAGTCCTAGCTAAAGCATGGGTTAGTTCGAAAGCATACTGTTACAAAAGGTATCCTGACTCCTGTAGGGTTCACTATAAATTCTGAGTTGATATCACGCTCTTACAAAATTTGTTTGTTTTATTAAAAAATGAATTTTCAAACTTCAAGACAGACATAAGCTTTGCATTCTTTAAATACCATTGTTTCCATATGACTATTTGTTTAACAGCAGAGAAATTCGCACGACGGATATTCGATGAACATAAATCCTCTCAGTGGACATAATCACCTTAGATGGAAAGACATTCCAGTGATAGGCCTTTCATAATCAAATGGCATAACATGGTGTCCAGCTAATCTGGGGCAGTCAAGTCAAGGTTCAAGGAATCTCTCAAAAATGCCAAATAGCCAAGGACAGATCTCCATCTGAATCACTTGGGGAATTGGACATGAATTCCAGTAACGAATCATGTACGATCAAACAAACATCTTCTGGCAGTGTGGCAACACTTACTGCTATGGACAATGACAATTCTCTGTACCCGGTGAACATGGACATAGTCGGAAAATACTACGCATGAACAAAGACCCGCTAGGTTAACTGGCCTATGAAAAATAAGGGCATCCCCGCAAACCAAAAGAGTTCGGGAAAAATTTTGGGATATAAATATGAAAAATCTGTACACCGGCAAGTCAAAAACCTGAAAAGGCGGCTTGGGCAAAAAAGGGTATCTCGATGGACTTAAAATCTGAAAGGACAATCCAGGAAAAAGTTAGGGATTAAAGTGTACGACTATATCCCGTCATCTCATCACTTGTCTATCAGTAGAATACACCCTGATAAACATCTACTTGAACCCCCAGGAGTTGGGATGACACTCAATCCATCCATAAAATCTTCGCAGATACTTTCTCCCGCAAGTACAGAGGCAGGGGCATCCTCCTAAAAAGTCACCGCCATATCCTCAGCTTACGGCCTAATGAGGTCAGGCGTTCTTATATCCCTGGCGGAGCAAGAATCTCTAACTACTGCTCTGACATCTAGAAAATTCCCATGTGAAATCGTCAAACTTTTTGGGTTCCCCAACAGGATCCCATAAAGATCCCCAAGCAGATTACTGAGTTTCCTTCCCCAACAATGTTTATTTCCCTGACAACGGAAATCCATCTCTCAGCATCTCAATTCCAACAAAATTTGAAGACATACATTTCTTCATCCCCAACTGCAATTAGGGATTTATTTTCCCTAGTTCAACAATACCGCAATAGAACAACTGACACGTTCATGCATTGCATTCATACATAATTTTACAAACGTCATAACATATGCAACACAAATGCATATATCACAATCTCATTTATTTTGAGAGCATCATGCAATTCATGCATCATGACATCGCATGAAATTGACTTTACCTTTCCAGGTTGAGTTTGCAAAAAGACAAACACTATCAACTTACACAACAGGTCAAAGATTAATTCTCGAAACTAGACGGGAAAACTATCTACACGACCAAGTGGTATAAACTACCGAAGCAAGACGGGCTAACCAACAAATACGCAAGCCACTGATTAATGCCTGAAATCGAACGAGGAAACTATCTATGTAACCAACAAAACAAGTCCCATATTAATACCTGTAATAAGCTAGGACAACTATTTGTGGACGACCGATTGTAAATTAATGCGTGTAACAAGCCAGGAAAACTATCTACATAAGGAGATTGAAGATTAATACCTATAACAAGCCAGGAAAACTATCTTTCTTTCTCGGGCCAGAGATTAATACCTATAACAAGCCAGGAAAACTATCTCGACGACCAACAAAAACAAGTTCCATACTAATACCTGTAGCAAGCCAGGAGAATTATATGTGGACGACCGTTGTAGATTAATACCCGTAACAAGCCAGGAAAACTATCTACATAAGGAGATTGAAGATTAACACCTGTAACAAGCCAGGAAAACTATCTTTTTTTCTCAGGTAGAGATTAATACATGTAACCAGCCAGGACAACTATCTCTATGACCGACAATTTTCGAGTTCCAGATTAATACCTGAAACCAGACAGGACAACTATCTGCGAACAACTGATTGTAGATTAACACCTGAAACAAGCTAGGAAAACTATATACATAAGGAGATTGAAGATTAATACCTGTAATAACCCAGGAAAACTATCTTTCTTTCTCAGGTCAGAGATTAATACCTATAATAATCCAGGACAACTATCTTAGCGACCAACAATTTTCAAGTTCCAGATTAATACCTGAAACCAGACAGGACAACTATCTGTGAACAGATAATTCGTATATTAACACCTGAAAACATACAGGAAAACCATCTACATGACCAGACAAAGAAATCTTACACGGGTTTCTTCTCATGATCTCCAAATGCAGTCTAACACAGACACATCCTGAAGTAATCTTACACGGGTTCCTTCTCATCATCCAGATGCAGTCTAACACTGACTCATCCTAAATAAGCCCCACACAGGCTCATTCTCATATATCTCCGGATGCAGACTAACACAGACTCATCCTGAAACAGCCCTACATAGGCTCTTTCTAATATATTTTCAGGTAACGGTTAATTCCATTAGCCACAGCAAGCTACTATGAAGCCTGAATTTCAACCAGAAAACAATAAACTTCCATCTCTCCAGAGATAACTCTTCAGCAGAGCCTTGTACAACTGAAGTTCCTAGACTCTATTCCCCATAGAGTTTCCTCAAGCTGGAGAACAATAGAAACCCATATTCCCCAGCGTAGTCCTCCTCAGACAGCAAGAATAGGAATTCCCCACAAAGAGACCTCTTAGGAAGTCAGAATTTACTTTAGATGGCATATTTAAGCCCATCTCCGACGACTCTTTGTCATCTTCTCCAAATGGAATCTGTAAGCCCATTACCGCCATCATTAACCATCAGTGTTACTGCATGCGAGTGCAAATTTCTGGGCACTCTTGTGTTCAATCCTCTCCCACCTTTAGATCACGAAAGGTAGACGGGCCAATCTAAATCCTTAGGTTTAAGAAGATTGAACAGGGGCAGCTGTTATACCCCAAAATTTTCCCTCTCATGTTTCCCAAGGTTTCTTTTACATGGGTGTTTACAAACACTTGCCAAAAGAAAAATGAAATTTTTTGAATGATAGTAAAGTGTCTTTCGATTGGCATTCCAACAATAACTTTCGATTGGCATCTGAGTAATGTCCTTCGATTGGCACATTAGAGTAAAGGGTCCTTCAATTGGCATGTCAACAAGCTTTGATTAGGTGTCTAAAACCCTTCGACCAAGCATTGGCCCATCAACTTCGATTACATGTTGGTTCCCCTTTCAAGCAAACATTGGTCCAAGTTTCATTTAGGCGAAAATCCCCTACAAGTTCCCTTTGATCCACAAGCAGTGGCCTCCTGCATGTGTATTCTGATTCACTAGGCAAAAACTTCCTCATGCTTGCCTTGGTTTCACAAGGAAAAGACCCATCAACTTTCCTTCGATCTACAAGGCAAAAGGCCCCTTTTACTGGTCTTCGATTCACAAGACAAATAGTTGCCTCAGACATGCTTCGATTCACTAGACGATGGCCTCTTTTACGCTTTCTTTGACCTGCCTCATGCTAGCGCCCACAAGGCATTGGCTGCCTTTGTTCCAGCTTCGACTGGGCAATGGTCCCCTTTGAAACAATTTTTCACACTTTGACACTCATGTTAGTCCCTTCGAAGGCGCATTCATGAGGCCCATTCGAAGAAGTATTCATTGGTCCATTAGAAGGACACATGGTTACTGAATACAAGCTTGTCTTATGATGGGTCTTGGTTCTACATGTGGCCAAGCCCAGGCCTCTTGTGCAAAGGCATTCGAAGGTTGTGACAAATGAGGTTTCGATTGGCCAGAATGACGTTTTCATTTGGGTTATTTGAATCAAGCAGCTAAGGCAAGTATATAGGCTCAATCAAAGAATATATAAGGATATATCTGTGGTCTATTCGAAGGAGACAACTCGCGGCCAATCGAAGAGCAAGGATAAGGTGTACTTTGAAGGCATGTTAGCAAAGTTTCCTTTGATTGGCATATCAGAGCAATATGTCTTTAGATGATCAAGCAATCAATGCAGAATCTGACTGAATGAAGAAGCTCTAATAAAGAAGTTTATGAACACTTAGAATCAAAACTCTAGGCTAATCGAAGAGCAACGCTGAAGGGCATTTGAAGGAGCCAAAGTGTCCAAGTTCATGCAAACTACGAAAATGGCAAGAATGTAACATAAATGGATGATTTTCAAATTCTTGAAGGCCATATTAAAGACTTGATTCTTGCCATATTTATCAAGCTTCGACCAAAGGTATCCCGGGCTTTCGATTCCTATCAAGTTGGAGGCCCAAAACAACTCAGAGCAAGCTGGCAGAAACGCATGATTGGACCAAATATGGCAAGTTTTCATGAAAAAATCAAATAAAATCTCTACCTCATGATGACCAAAGATTTGGTACACAAATGTTGACCTAAATATTTTCCTATATAAACCCAACAATTCTAGACACAAAGGGACGACTCATACACACATATACACTTCCTAGAGAGCTACAAAAAATTGCCAAAAATCTAGCGAAGTAGTGAAATTCGAACAACTAATTCTAGCCACATTCAGTCTGTTCCAAGTGTCCCATCACCACCTTGAGGATCCCAGGAGTTCCTACCAGCCCTCCTTGACGTTTAAAGCATCTTAAAACAAGCAGATTTCATTGCTCCGGTAGGGTAAAATTCTCGCGCTCTAATCTCTCAGTTCATGCAATTTAAATAAATTCGAAGCACAGATCCATATTCATGTTGTTGTTTAGATTTGTTTTGACATAGCACATGCCAGGTTAAGGAAGGAATCCATAAACACCATTTTTAGGGTAGCCTGCGATGTTTTAGTCGTATCTCCCTATGCAAACACCCTCACATCCCTATAAATACATGTCTAAAGCACACGGAAAAGGAGACTGGCTCATACACGCATACGCTGCCTCAAAAAGTATACTAAATTATAAAAAAATCATATAATTTGAAGCTAGTGGTGCAGGTACCCCCAGTCTATACAAATACTAAATTTGTGCTCATGAGGCTCCCAAAAGTCTATTCCAAGCCCATCCACATCCAGAAGTGCCAAATCGAAGCAACCCTTAAACAAGGGTACCCACGCCTGAAGCTACAGATTCATACATCACCATTGGTAATAACTGGTAAAAAGATCAAACTTTACATTTGCATGATATATTAACACTTGTAGTTCATTTGATTTGTATTCAAGATTAAGGACCTGGGTTCGACACCCATGTCTGCATTTGTTTTGTTTCTAACATTTGTTGTAGAACCAGCCTGAATAGACCAACGCAAGCAGGATCGAAGGACCTGGGTTCGATACCCAGGTCCTGCATCTTTATTTGGCTAATATTTGTCTTGCAGATTCAAATCGAAAGGCAGCATCCACCTCTGGATCAAAAATCAAAGCATCCCTTCTTGGATCGAAAAATCATATTCCCCTCTGGATCGAAAAGCCCCCATTATTCCCTAGATCAAAGGAAAATCTCCTTCCTGGATCGAAAGGCAATCCCCTTCCCTGGATCAAAGGGCAATCCCCTTCCCTGGATCAAAGGACTTTTCGTGTTTTTTTACTTTTCATTTTGTTTATTTTCTCTTAATGGTTTTCCTCTTTACAACAAACATCAAATTAAAATATCATAAAAAATTAGGTTCTACTCCTTTTTTTATTAAAATTAATTTTGTTAATCAATTATTAATTACTTTAACATTTTTTTCTCAAAAAACTTAAATAAACCAAACAAAAAGATTTCGTTTCCTTAGGATTTAGACGTCTCTTTTAATTTGTTTGCGCATTTATTTACTTTCGCATTTTTTTCATCTTATTGTAACTGCTTCCTAGTTTGTAATAGTAACTAGGACTTTACTTTTCGCATTTCTATAATGTACCTCTCCCAAACCCATGTAATAGTGTAGGATTTACATTCCCGCACTTTACATTTCTGCACTTTAAATTACTGTATATACTACTGATAGTAACTAGGCTTGCATGACAAGACTGAAAAATTAAAACCTTAGCAAACCTAAATGTGCAACATAAATAGCTGAACTAAACACAATTGCACATGTGCACCTCTAGGGTATCCCATTTCGGTTGCCTTCGGAAAACAGTCACAATTCTTGAAACGTGAGAAGTTTTAATGGTTGTCCTCTAGTTTGAAAAGATCACAAGTCCCTCGATGATCCTCTCGACGTTGCCTCAGTTAAAAGTGATCTTAAAACTTTAGGACAGTTACTAAAATTCCTTGCCAAGTTGCCTTCATGATCGTAACGTCCCTTCGATTGTCCCTCAAAACATTCAACGATAGGGCTACCTACTCACTAATAATAGGATATCACTGTCTAAAGTATAGGAGGAAAAGAACGAACTTTTTCGAGTATAAGTAGATAGTTCCTAGATGCTATGCTCAAAACAAACTTTTTACACTTACACATTTCAAATACACTTTCAAAAACATTTGCTTTATCAACACTCTTAAGGACTGATACAAGAGTTATCATAAAGCAAATCGCCGCACTAAGGCATTTTTTCAAAATACTTTTCCAAAAACACAAAGCACAAGGTATTTTTCAAATGAGCTAAGCATCTAAGAGCCCGTAGATAACTACGGATGGAAAGGGTGCTAACACCTTCCCTTTCCATAATGTACCCCCTTACTCAAAAATCTTGAAAAGGTCTTTTTCTGTTATTTTCATCCTTTCCTTAATTTTGATAAAAGAAAAGTCAATGGCGACTCTTACTTACCGCGAAATTTGCGAACACAAATGCAAAACCAGTATAACAGTCGGTTCTTCCACCGTATCACACAGGCAATAAGGAAAGAATCATGGCATTAAGGCTATGTTTTAAGGTCATGATCACATATTTGAAAAATTGCCAAAAATGAGATTTCATGCCAATTTTGATCCTTGCACGAAAATGGGAAGTTTGTTGGCTGTTAACAGCTGTATTGGGCTTCAAATAAACCAATCCATGCGCTAGCCCGAGTGTTTTTATAATTTATTTGATTTATTCTTGAACTTAAATGAATAAAATCCAAATAAATAAAATGAAAAATCAAGCCTTTGAATGAATGTGTTTAGGAGTCCTTAGACATGTCTTGAACATGTTTATGTCCTAAAAGTTAGGCCTACTAACTTAAAAAATGAATTTGCCCAAAGTTGACTTTATGTATTTTCTTGAAAATTGCCCAACTTGTGCAAGCCATAAATTTCTCAAATTTTAACTAATTATGATGATCTTTGACTTTTTGGAAATACCAAGATGTCTACTTCAATCCCTATTTTGATCAATTTTGCATTTGAAGACATTATCTTGATGTAAATGGTCTTGGAAAAAAGTGTCTTTTGTTGACTTTCTGAAAATGACCTGTAATGTATGAGCTTGTATCTTTCAAATGGTGCATTTCTTGGACTTGAGGGAAAAAGAGAAGTAGTATGGAATTGGATTCTCTTCAAAATGAGCCTTGGTTGGGAAAAATGGATGAAGTATGTGAAAGTTATGCCTAGTCAAAGTTCAGTTGACTTTTCCTATAGAAACTCTAATTTAGCAATTCTTGACTTTTGATATATTAGGAGTATTTCTTGAGGAATCATGATCAAACCTTGATCAAATGATTGTTGACAAAAAAACTTGAAGTTTGATTGTATATTGGCCACATTTGACTTTTGACCTAGTACAGTTGATTTTCCAACATTTGAGCAATTGATTGAGCAAACTTGTTGTGCAAGGCATGAAATTTGGAATGGACAATCTTGAGGACATATTAGGACCATGGAAAACACTTTAGGCCTTTGTATCTCAAACATCTTGGTGAAAAGTGAAACCCTAGTTGGAGGTTTATTGCTTAAGAGAAGAATTTGTCTGATCAATTCTTGGTCAACCTTGAGCTATTAAAGACCTCAATGAGCATGTCTTGAGTAAAAATGGGAGGGAAATTTTTGGGGTACAACACCTACCCAGACTCCTTCTCATATATTTCCAGATTAAGTTTCACACATACTCATCCCGAAGCAGCCCTACCCAGGCTCCTTCTCATATATTTCCAGATGAAGTTTCACACGGACTCATGTCGAAGCAGCCCTACCCAGGCTCCTTCTCATATATTTCCAGATGAAGTTTTACACGGACTCATCCCGAAGCAGCTCTACCCAGGCTCCTTCTCATATATTTCCAGATGAATTTTCGCATGGATTTATCTCGAAGCAACCCTACCCATGCTCCTTCTTATAAATTTCTAGATACAATTTCACACAAGTTTCATCCTGAAGCAATCTTACACGGATTCCTTCTAATAAATTTCTGGACATGACTTAACACGGGTCCATTCCAGCTAATCATTCAGATTCAATCGACCAAATATTTATTCTAATACTTCTCTGACACCTACTGCTTCAGTATAAATCGACCATAGATTTATTCTGACGCTTCTTCCAATCTCTATCAATAGTCACCTTGGATGGCATCTATAAGCCCATCTCCGACAAATAATTCATCACTTCTCCAAATGGCATCTTTAATCCCATTCCCAACACAATCAACTAACACATAGTTGAGTGCAAATTTCTGGGCACTCTAGTGTTCAATCATCTTCCACCTTCAAGTCACGAATGGCGGACTCGCCAATCTAACTCTCCAAGTTTAAGAAGATTGAACAGGGGAAGTTGTTGTATCCCAAAAATTTCCCTCTCTTTTCTCAAGACATTTCCCACAAAGATCTTCAAAAGCTCAAGCTTGCACCAGTATTGACTAGGTCAAGCCATCTCCTTAACACTGATACCTTAAGACTAAGGTTTGAGTTTGTACAAGGACAATTGGACTTATAATACTTCAAATGACGTTCATGGATCATTATGGACCTTCAAGAATGCTCATGTCAAGTTTCAAGTCTTGTATCACAAATTCTACTCAGTCAATTGACCAGATGATCAAAAATCAGTTGTACTGATGAAAAGTCAACTGATACACCAAAAGTCAAACTTTGACTTTTTGGTCAATATTAAGTCTCAAAGATCAAAATTCATCAAGAAATTCAAGAATATCAAGCTTGATCATCAAAAAGTCAAGAAAGTCAAAAGTCAATTTGAAAAGTCAAACTTTTCAAGACTTAGAAATTTTTCTAAGTGTTTTACACATGTTTATTTCATAACTTCATACCAATTTTTCACCATGATGCAAAATGATTCAAAGGAAACTTTACACATGAAATTTGTAGATCTTGATGAATTCTACAACTTTGTATTAGAGGGTTAATGTCCAAAAAATGCTTATATTTGAATATATGAGCCCATGAAGTCATGACATTGTTATCCAACACTTAGAGAAATTTTCAACAGATTGGTCAGGATTTTATCCCCACTTCTTGGCATTTTTCACATAATTCCAATATGATTTTGTCAAAATGGCCAACATGAAAGCTATAAAGTATGTTTCAAGCTTTCCAAAACATCCAAGAGCATGAATTTATCATACTTGAGCTAGGAGATTCAAGGGCATGAAGTTGGGCATCCATTCTTGAATTGCAAGTCACTTTGTTGAAGAACACATAACAAAACCCTTATGCTATGCTGCATAGTCTTGTGTTACAGTCCTTCTTACTTGCAAATATCATCATAATTTAATGCTTACACCCACTCTTGAGATATTACCCAAGTGTTTGAGCCATTGTCCAAAAGATCTTTCCATTTATGGCATAAAGTTACCATTGTTATTCTTGAAAAGTAAACTTTTTGGTACAAATTTGTCTTGAGCCCATACTTTGTTTGTTTCTGATTTTACTCCACCATAAATCATGGAAATTAACCCCTCTAAACCAGCAACTTTGGCACTTCATCTTGGAACCATGGAGTACTTGACATAGTTTGATATTTGTATCCCAACCAAACATAACATGTTGTCTTGTAAACCTATTCAGCCCTTGTTCACAAACCCTTTGCCTATAAATAGGATAAGCATTTGCAAGGGAAAGAGGTCGGAAAAATAGAGAGAAAAACCAGAAGTTTTGTTGATAAACCCTCAAAATCTCATATTCAAAAAAATCCATAACAATCCACAAAGCTTCCACTCATGAGCATTGAAATCCAAATCCTAGAACTCTACATACTTTGCAAATTCTGTCCAAACATCTAAGCACCTCACATACATCACTTAGAAGTTGTTCAAACTCAAGAACAAGTTTCTGTAACATCTCTGTTTTTCAAAGCTCAAGAACACTCAAGGCAGCAACTCAATCTCAAGACACAAATTCCAGCTTCAAGCTAAGTCTCCTTGACTTTAAACCCTTCATTTAAAGCATCATTAGTTGATTCATCTTTGAAGATAAAATGTAATAATCATTTCCCTTGAAGCTAACCTTTGTTTATCTTCCATTCTTGTCATTTATGTGTTGAGAACTAACCAATGTATGCAGCAAAACAAAGATAGAGTGAAAAAATGACAGTATGAGTCGACACATACCTATATGAGTCGACACATCTTAGTGGAAAAATAGGTTATGAGTTGACACATAGCCTTATGAGTCGGCACATACTATTATACAGGCCCAAAATAGAAGAAAAAAGGTGTATGAGTCAAAAAAAAGCACATATGAGTCGACACATGCAGGGTATGGGTCGACACACACCATTTTGTATCGACTCATACTGAGTTGATTTGGCAATACAGGGGCGAGGGAAGGTTATGTGTCGATGCAAAAGAGCATGTGTCGACACATAATGTTCAAAAATGCATTTTTCTTTCCTTTTCCTATATTTTTACATGTTTCACATATTTTCTTCATGGCTATTAAATATGGTTGTAATATTTAAGCTCATATCCATCCCCATTTATAAATTGTACCCCCATCCCCCTAAAAAATGTAATAGCATAGGACTTTATTTTCTGTAATTTACCGCTTTCAAATACAAATGCTAGTAACTAGGGTGTGTATGGCAAGATAAAAATCAATCTTATACAAACCTAATCCAAGAAAAAACAATGCATGAAAAATAAACACTTGCACACTTGCACCTCTAGGGTTAACTCTACTTGTTGCCTTAAAAAATGGTCATGACATGCATGTGAGACATCTTATGAAAAACAAACAAAATACAAGATCAAAGTCCCTCGATGATACTACGAATGTTGCCTTATGAATGATCTTAGTCCCTTAAGAAAAATGCTAAGGTATCTCGCAACATTTCATCTTATGATTATGGAACAACCCGCGCCCGTCCCTTCACATCCAAAGATAGGGCTTCTTACCAATCAATGATAAGATAACAATGTCAAAGGACGAGAGAAATTAACAAAAGACTTTTGAGTAGGTAGAACATTCTTAGTTGCTTGCTCACAATCCATCTTCAAAACTAACATCTTTTCAAACAAATCAAACACTTTCAGAACATGAAATATGTTCAAAAGTCCAACACTTTTTATGCATTCTTATAAAGACGAGAATCATTACAAATTTTTCCTAAACGAAGGCGCTTTTCAAAAATACTTTCAAAAGTCGCCATAAACACATTTCAAACAAAGCAATTTCAAAAGTGATCTAGAAAGGAATTAAGAGCCCATAGATAACTATTAAAAGGGAAGGTGTTAACACCCTTTTCATCCATAGTTATATATGGACTCTTAGTTGCTTGCTAGATCACTTTTGAAATTGCTTTGTTTGAAATGTGTTTGTGGTGGGTTTTTGAAAGTATTTTTGAAAAGCGCCTTCATTTAGGCAAACATTGTAATGATTCTTGTCTCTATAAGAATGTATACAAAGTGTTGGACTTTTGAAAATATTTCATGTTTTTGAAAGTGTTTGGTGTGTTTGAAAAGATGTTTTTTTTTGAAGATGGATTATGAGCAAGCAACTAAGAACGTTCTACCTACTCAAAAGTCTTTTGTTCATTTCTCTCTTCCTTTGACATTGCTATCTCACCATTGATTGGTAAGTAGCGCTATCTTTGTATGTAAAGGGATGGGCGTGGGTCATCGTATAACCATGGATATAAATGTTGTGAGATATCTTAGCATTTCTCTTAAGGGAATACGATCATTTATAAGGCAACATTTGTAGCGTCGTCGAGGGACTATGATCTTGTACTTTTGATTGTTTTTTCTAAGACGTCTCACATGCATAACATGACCATTTTTAAGGAAATAAAGTGGAGTAAACCCTAGAGGTGAAAAGTGTGCAAGTGTTTGTATTTCATGCTTGATTTATCTTGAATTAGGGTTGTCTAGGATTGATTTTAGTCTTTCCATACACACCCTAATTACGAAAAATTATATGAAAAACGAAAAATTTGCGGAAAATAAAATCCTATGCTATTACATCATTAGGGGTATGGGGAGTACAATTTATGAATGGGGATGAAATAGGAGCTTAAATATTACAACCATATTGAATAGCCATGAAGAAAATATATATAAAGTATAAAAACAGTGTAAAAGAGAGGAAAATCGCATTTTTAACCATTATGTGTCGATACATGCATCTATGCATCGACACATAACTTTTCCTTGCCCCTGTAAAACCAAATCATCCCAGTATGAGTCGATACATAATGGTATATGTTGAATCATTTCTTGCATGTGTCGACACATTCGTGTTTTGTATCGACTCATGTGCCTTTTTTATTTCTGTTTTGTTCCTGTTATAGTAGTATGCATCGACTCATGAGGTTTTGTATCGACTCATAACCTATCCTGCCATTAAATGAGTCGACTCATGTGAGTATGTGTCGACTCATACTACAATTTTTTCACTCTATCGTTGTTTTGCTGCATACATGGGTTAGTTCTCAACACCTGGTTAGTAAAAATGAAAGATAAGCATATGGTTAGCTTCAAGGGAAACAATTACTACACTTTATATTCAAAAATGAATCATTAATGATTCTTTATGAGGAGTTAAAAGTCTAGCAGACTTACCTTACAGCTGGATTTATGTGCTTTGAGTTTGAGTTGTTGTCTTGACTGTTCTCGAGCTTGGAAAAAAAACAGAGATGTTACAGAAGTTGTTCTTGAGTTTGAACAACCTTTATATGATGTATGTAAGGTATTTAGATTGTTTGTTTGGATAAAACTTGCAAAGTGCAAGGGATTCAAGGGTTTAGATTTCAAAGCTCAAGAGTGGAAGCTTTGTGGACAGTTATGGCTTTTTTGAAGGCGTGAGATTTTTGAGGGCTTGCCTACACAATAACACTTCTGGATTTTCTCTATTTTTTCTGACCTCTTTCTCTTGCAATTGTCCTCTCTATTTATAGAGAAGGTTTGAGACTTAAAATAACTCAGATTTTGAAAGTCACATGTTATGGTTATCTTGCTTGTTTTTGAAGCAAGCATGAAGAACATGTTTCTAAGGTTTGTACCCAGCTAACTAAAGTGGTTTATCACTTTAAACATGTTTGTTCTGACTTGTAGAAGTTGAGTGTGATCAGAACAACAAGTTAGAGGCTCAAGAAATTGACTTTGTGATTAAAGTGAACTTTTCAAGAATGGATATGTTACTTTTCCAAAAATGGAATGATCAATTAGACTAAGGCTCAAACACTTGGATATAAGTTTAATCAGTTGTGTAAGCATTTAATTAAGGAGTGAAATGCAAGTTAGAAGCCTGCAAAGTGGATTTGTACAGCATGCTTGAAGATTGGATCAAATGTTCTTCACAAATCTGCCTTGTAAATCAAGAATGAATGCCTGACTTCTTGCCTTTGATTCTCTTAGATAAAGTATGGTATTGATGAGTTCTTGGAAATTTTATAAATATTGTAACATCCTATACAACCTTCATGTTTGACATTTTTGAAGATTCAATTTGGAACTAGGTGAAAAGTTGCCATGAAGTTAGGTCAAAAATCTGCCTAACTAGGGAAATATTTCACTAAGTGTTTAAGAAAAAAGTGCATGCCTTTATGAAATTATAACTTAAAATAGAATAATTTCTAGAAAAAGTTATGCCCTATAATGTTTTATATCTCATTGAGATCTACAACTTTCATGTTTTAAGTTTTTCTTGAATCATTTTGCATTTTGGTGAAAAATCGAGATGAAGTTGTCAAAAAAAGTTAACTTTCCAACACTTAGAAAAATTTCTAAGTCTTAGAGTTTTGAATTTTCAAAGATGATTTTTACTTTTTTATTTCTTGATGAACAATCTTAATATTTTGACAAGTCTTGATGAAATATGATTTTTGAAACTTGGTTTTGATCAAAAGTCAAAGTTTGACTTTTCAGTGTACGGTTGACTTTTTCATCAGTTGACAAAATTTCAACTATCAATCAATTGATCTTGAGAAGTGTTTTGAACCTTGCCATTAGGTCAAGATGATGCATTTGAATCATTGATATCATGTCTCAAACCAATAAGTCATGCATTTGGTCAAAAGTAAAAAATTGAGCCTTCTCAGTCCAAACCCTAATTTTGACCATTTGCCCTTTTGGTGATCTGATAAAATTTCTTGAGGAATTGTGATCCAAACTTGACCAATTGACATATATGAGTTCAAAATGTTGATATGGATAAAAAATTATGAAGTTTGATTGTAAATTGACCACAATTGACTTTTTGCCCAATATAGTTAATTTTAGGTCAACTGATAAATTGACTGAGCAAAAATGTGATCCAAAGCTCGAAACTTGACATGAGCAATCTTGAGAGTCCAAAATGATCCATGAAAGTCATATGGGGCCTTAAAAGTTCAATTGTACTTGTGCAAAACTCAAACCCTAATTTTTAGTCATCAGTGCTTGAGGAGGTGTCTTGAGCTGATCCATCCTTATGCCTTCTTGAACCAATGGACATCTTGTGAGAGAAATATTGAGAAAATGAGATGGAAAATTTTGGGGTACAACATCTGCCCCTGTTCAATCTTCTTAAACCTGAAGAGTTAGATTGGCGGATCCGCCATTCGTGGCTTGAAGGTGAAAGATGATTGAACACTAAAGTGCCCAGAAATTTGCGCTCTATGATGTATTGATTTGGGAATGGGCTTATAGATTCCATTTGGAGAGATGATGGTAGAAACTGGGAGAAACATCAGCATAAATCTTTGTTCGATTCATGCTGAAAACTAGGTGTCTTGCCTGTCTTTAACTGGAAGAATTAATTATGTTCCAGAAGAGGTATTTGGATCAATGATTTTTTTCTGCAAGGAACAAAGGGGTTAGCTGTATGCGAATGTATTCATGGTGTAATGATGTTCTCAAAATAAATGAGATTATGTTGTATGTATATGTTTTTTATATGATGCATGGATGCGACAAGTTGTTGAAGCGTATCCTTGATAGATACTGGGGAGTTTTGAGAAGTTAAATCTCAGACTACTGTTGGAGGTGAAGAGTATGTGTATCTCCAGACTTTATTAAAAATACTTTCGTTAGGGATTCCTTCTTTGTTGAGGGGAATTCCGCTAGGTAATATTTACTTTGCTTGAGAATACTCTGTGGAGAGTGTTGATTTCTGCTTGGGAACTAGAGTTCAGGAGTTTTAGTTGTCCATTGCTCTACTGGGGAATTATCTCTTGATCGGAGAAGAAGAAAGTTCAACTGTCATCTGGTTGAATTCCAGGTTTCACACCAACTTGACGGGGATAAGGAATTTAACTGCTATTTGGTTGGATTCTAGGCTTTATAGCAAATCATTGGGGATAGTGGCAAACTGTACCGGGGAAGAGGAAATTAACTGTTATCTGGTCAGATTCTAGGTTTCACAAAAAATTGAAGAAGTTAAACTGTTATCTGGTCACATTCCAGGTTTTGCAGCTTAAACTTGAGGTTAACTATTATCTGGTCGGGTCCAGGTTTCAGCAACTCGAACTATTTATCTGGTAGGGTCCAAGCTTTGCAGTAACTGGAGAAGTTAAACTATTATTCGGTCGGGTCCGGGCTTTAGTAACTTAAAATTAAGATTTACTGTTATCTGGTCGGATCCAGGTTTCAGCAACTTGAACTATTAACTGGTATCTAGTCGGGTCCAGGCTTTAGTAACTTATTTTTCGAAGGAATGGAGTCGACTATTATCTGGTCGGGTTCCAGTCTTTACAGCAGCTTCCGGGGATATCAATGACTATGTTGGCGACTTCACTGAGGATTAGGGTTTGCGGTCCCTTGATCTATAATAGTTTGAGAGGCAAACTCAAGATGGGGAATTTGTTATTTGTCGGGGAAATAAACCTTGTTGAAGAGGATATTTGGCGACCTGCTGGGGAGGTGTCTCTTTAGGAAGAAATCCAAAAGGCTTCCTTTTAATACCAACTCAGCTGGGGAGAGGATCTTCCGAAGATTGAAATTCTGGCAGGGGATTTTATGAATCCAAATTTGTGGGGATAATGTTATTGAAATAACTCCGGGGATATATCAAATGCATTTAAGGAGGTGCTTGTCATTGTTTTTAAGCATACATTTGCTAAAAGTTTAATCATGTTCATATGCATATGTTCATTCAATTTTAGTCATTGGACACCTTTGCACTCAAAACAGAAAAAACAAAAAGGTTGTGCTTTAAAGTATATTTCTATTGATGTTTTACCCATGAATATGTGTTTTTGTATAAATATACAGAGATCCTAGTAAGAGGAAATTGTCGAAAGAATGAAAGGAATACAAAACAAAAATAACAGCCACGTGGAAGTGATCTCGTTGTGTTCCAACTCCACTATTGCCCCTATGTCCTCGAACATCATCCCTTGCCGTTGAAAGAAGTTGATTGGATTGATCTTGGACCATTTGAACTTCATACTTTGGTAATAAAGCTGGCTGTAAAGATCCCACGGGACATAGTCATATGCTTTAATCCGTAACTTTTTCCTGGACCGCCCTTTCGGGTTTTCAGCCAACCAAGATACCCATTTTTTTCCCAAATCTCCCTTTCGGGTTTTCGAATTTCTGGGTGTATAATCTTTTGCATATATCCCTAAATTTTGCCCGAACCTCTTTGGTTCGCCAAGATGTCCTTATTTTTTCCTAAGTATGTCAACCTAGCGAGTCATTTTATGCGTAGTATTTTTTAACTATGTCCGCGTTTACAGGATGTGGAAAGTCTTCGCCATCCATAGTAGTTAGTATCATGGTACCACCAGAGAAAACTTTCTTTACAAAAAATGGTCCATCTTAAGTGGGATTCCATTTTCCCCTGGGGTCACCTTGTGGAAGAATGATGCGCTTTATTACCAAGTCTCCAGTTTGATATACTCGAGGCTTGATCTTTTTTGAAAGCCTTAATCATACGTTTTTGGTACGTCTGACCATGACAAACAACAGCCAGTTGCTTCTCGCCTATCAAGTTTAACTGATCCAACCTAGTCTGAATCCATTTGTCTTCACCTAAATCTTCTTCCTTCATTATCCTTAGAGAGGGAATTTGAACTTCAACAGGTAGGGCAACTTCCATGCCAAAGATCAAGGAGAACGGGGTTGCCCCAGTTGATGTTCGAGTTGAAGTACGGTAGCCATGGAAAGCAAATGCTAACATCTCATGCTAGTCTTTATATGTTACCACCATATTTTGCAAAATCTTCTTGATATTTTTATTGGCAGCTTCTACTGCGCCATTCATCTTAGGTCTATACGGAGAAGAATTGTGATGCTTGATTTTGAACTGAGTACAAAGTTCCATAATCATAGAATTATTGAGGTTGGTCCCATTATCGGTGATAATCCTTTCGGGGATACCATAACGGTAGACGAGGTTATGCTTGATGAATCTGGCTACAACATTCTTTGTAACTGAGGCGTATGAGGCAGTTTCGACCAACTTGGTAAAGTAATCAATGGCGACAAGAATGAAACAATGTCCATTAGAAGCGGTAGGTTTGGTCTCTCCAATCATATCAATGCCCCATATTGCAAACGGCCACGGAGCAGTCATGACATTTAGAAGAATATGAGGTACATGGACCTTGTCAGAATAGATTTGACATTTGTGGCAAGTCCTTGAGTGATGATGACAATCAGTTTCCATTGTGGACCAATAGTAACTAGCCCTCAGGATTTTCTTGGCCATAGTGTATCCACTAGAGTGGGTCCCCAAGAGGCCATCATGCATGTCTTTTATAATTTTCTCTGCTTCCTTCTTATCCACATATCAGAGTAGAGTAGAATCATGGTTGCGCTTGCATAGGATTCTGTTGCTTAGAAAGAATTTGGCTGAAAATCTTCACAAGAATTTCTTATCATTGATGGAAGATCCTTCAGGATATTCTTATGCCTCAAGATATCTCCTCACCTCATGGTACCATGGTTTCTCTTCGTCAGTGTCAAGCTCATAGCAGTGTGCAGGTTCGTCAAATCTTTCAATTGTAATCGTGGGAGATTCGTTGTCCCATTTGACCTTAACATGGAAGACATTGTTGCCAAGGCATCAGCCAACTGATTTTCTTCTCTAGGAAAATGTTCAAAGGTGATCTCCTCGAAGTATGGTATTAGGGTTAACACGAGCTCCTTGTAAGGAATAACGTTAGGATGCTTAGTGTCCCATTCTATTTTGACTTGGCTGATTACTAGCGCAGATTCTCCGAATATGTTCAAGAACTTGATCCTTAAGTCAATGGCAGCCTTTAGACCCAAGATGAACGCTTCATACTCATCCATGTTGTTCGTACAATCGAAGCATAATCTAGCAGTGAAAGGAGTATGGAAACCCTCAGGAGAAATAATCACATCACCAATTCCATTGTTCAAAGTGTTGGAAGCCCCATCGAAAACCATAGTCAATCGGGATCTCTGTTCAGGTCCGTCATACAGTCCAGGTTCTTCACAGTCAGTTACTAGCAAGATATTCTCATTCGGGAAGTCAAAGTTCATAGATGGATAATCATCAACAACTTGATGGGCCAAATGATCTGCCAATACACTTCCTTTGATGGCCTTTTGTGTTGTATATTGGATGTCATATCCGGTTAGAATCATTTGCCATCTAGCTATCAGTTCGGAGAGAGCGGGCTTCTCGAAGATGTACTTGATAAGGTCCATCTTAGAAATTAATAAAGTGGTGTGAGTCAACATATACTGTCTTAGCCGACGAGCAACCCATGCCAGAGCGCAACAAGTTTTATCGAGCAGTGAATATCTGGTTTCACAGTCGGTAAACCTTTTGCTCAGGTAGTATATCACATGCTCTTTTCAACCAGACTCGTCATGTTGGCCCAACACAAACCCCATAGAATTCTCTAGCACAGTCAAGTACATGATCAATGGTCTTCCTTCAACTGGAGGCATCGAGTTAGGAGGTTCTTGTAAATATTCCTTAATCTTGTCAAAAGCTGTTTGGCAGTCCTCGTTCCATTCGACTACTTGATCTTTCTTCAGGAGTTTGAAGATTGGCTCACAAGTAGCAGTTAGATGAGATATGAAACATGCAATGCAATTAAGACGACCCAAGAATCCTCTAATTTCCTTCTTAGAGCAGGGAACTGGTGTTGTACCCCAATTTTTACCCCTAAGATCCCTTCATCATACCATATTAATTCAATCACAACAAGATCACATTAGGGATTTTGGTTCTCCTCCCTATCTTTAGCTTTTATCTTTGAGGAATCACCAAGCACCTTGACTTGTTTTTCTTTTGTGATCATGCATGTTTTGTTTTGACTTTCCTTTTAATTAATAAAATTCAATGTTGGTTTGTCTTACTTGTTAATAATGTAGGTAAAGGCAATGTGGCTTGGCAAGTTAATCCATGGGTTCATGAGTTTATTTCCATGCCCTAGTCAATAAAGCTTGATAAATTCAAACCTCACCATTGAAGTTGTTTTGGAAGAAATGGCATGACAAGTTTTATTTTGGTTCACCATATTTCAAAGTTATCAAGATTGATTCAAAAGTACAATGGGTTGATTGAAGAAGTTGTCATGGTTGGACAAGGACTTGTTCCCATTGGTCACAAGTGCATATTTCTCTCAATTCTCAAGATATGGAATTGGTTTTGGTTGCTATGAGTTCTCATTATCATCCTCAACAACTTCTATCTACAAAGCAAAAGTGTTGGTACAAGAAGGTTGCTTAAAATTGTCAAAGTTCCTCAAAGCATTATCTTGATCTAGGAGCTAGGGTTTTGAACTTCAAAGAAGTATATCTTTCTCATCTTTTGGTATTTTTGAGTGATTCAAAAAAATCCTTCTCTTCAAAGGGTTATTAACAAATCACTTTAAATGATGAAGCAAGATTACAAGTCCTCCAGATGAACCCCCAGATTCCCATGTGTGACTTTAAATGATCATAACTTGGTCAATTTTATCACCTTGAGACCACTCTTTTTCCACAATGATTTTTAGGATGTGAAATTTATTCCTTCTTTTATGTGCAAAGTGAGAAAAAGGATGGAAGAAGCCCTAAGGATACAAAATATTATAGGTCATTTCATATTTTTTTTGCCAACTTCAACAATTCATAACTCTCTCAATTTTAGGATATTTTGAATGGTTCAAGTCTCAAAATGTCATTCAAGAGGTCTACTTAATGCCATCTTTTTTGTCAAGAACAAATTCCAAGTGGAAGGCCATGTTTGGATGAAAAACATTATAGGTCACTTTTAAAGAAAAATTTGAAATATTTCTAATAATGGAAAGTCAACCTTTTTCCCCAACTTTGACTCATTGCAAATTTCAACTCAAACATCCATTTGATTCCATTCTTTTCCCATTGCAAAGATTTTAATCTCATCTTTCTAAAGCATCAAGAATCATATCCTAAGACCCCTTGAGTTGAAAATTCCATTATTTTGAAATTGGTAACTTGAAACTGAATTTCTCACCAAGTCAGAATTTTGAAATCCATAATGTGGCCTCTAATCACAAGATTGGTGCATGTTTTTGATTTAAACTTGATTAACAAACTTTCCAGAAGTGTTTAGCACCTCAAAATGCAAAGATTGGATGAGTTTTGGCGAAAATGAGATCACATTTCACTCGTGTCCAATCTCCACTCAATTTCCCTCCAAACTTATTTGTTTTCTCCAATTTTCATTGCCATTCGTTTTCCTATAAATAGAGGATCTTATTCCATTCATTTTCTCAAGCTTGAACAACCAAAATCACCCTGCCAAACTCGCTTCATAACTCACTTTTCTACAACTTTGAAATCAGTGTTCAAGCCTTTTTCAATCCATCTTTTCTATCAATTCCACTTCCTTGATCTTCACTAAAGCTAACCATACAATTACCTTCAAGAATCGTGACCTATATTGATCCATAGAAATCTAGTTTCAGAGCCCTGTAACTTAACTTCAATAGGTAGATTCCTTCACCAATTCTCTCAGACTTTGATATCATTGTGAAGCTCTCATTGCCCTGGTTCTAGTTGCAAGACTTGCTTTTAAATGGAAACACATTTTGGCCATGAATTTTCAAATTCCTTTTCAAAACTTTCCTTCCAAATTGCTTGAGCTACAGTTTATATAAATTTTTCATGAAGGCGTGGTTGTCTTCGTCTTGATGAGACGAAGCGAATGGCATAGGTCTGAGCTTCTGATTTTACAGTTTGAGAGACCTGCATTTCATGTTGACTGGAGGTTGAAGATGACCAATGTTTCATCTTCCAATCAATGATGGCATGTCATTTGTTCTTTTTAAATTTCTGATTTAATTAGTGATCTAATGTTTTATTCACTAAAGTCCATGACATGCACAGCGCGCCAGGTCCACTTGATCTGTTTACTAACGTGTTTTGACAATGATCAGATGGCCCATATTTTTTTGGTTTGATATTTTATTTTCTGGTTTTCATTTTAATTGATTTAAATTTCAAAAAATCCTATAAAATTCATTTTTAGTCCAAAAAATCTAAAAAATTATGAAAAATATTTTTTATTTTTCTCTTTCTGATTTTTATTTTTTCACAATTTTATTGTTTTGATATTTTTTTTATAAATTTTCACTTTATTTGAATTGTTTTAAATGTTTAAAAATACTTTTATGCATTTTTAAATTCTGAAATTTTTTTGGAATGATCCAATGATATTGAGACAAATATTGGTGACCTCATTTATTTTTTATTTCTGACTTTGTTATTTTTTATCATTTTTGGTTCATTTTACTCATTTCTTTTAATTTTAAAAATAGTTTCTGACTTTAAAAAATTACAAAAAATTTTATAAAAATATTTGAGTTCATTTCTGATTTTTTCTATGGTCTTACTTAATTTTTCTTGATTAATTTAACCATGGTTGATTTTTTTCCCTCTTATTTTTATTTTAAAACATAAAAAAAAACCTTTTCAATGCATATATTAAATGTAATATTATTTTGTGATTATTTTCTGACTGATCTTGGGTTGAATTTTTGATCATGAACTTTGTTAACATCATTGGATCCATGGTGTTGAGTCTAACTCCATGAAAATGGATGAATGATTTTAAAAATAGTTTGATTAAATTTTAATTCAAATGTGGTTTGTATATTATTTCCCACCCTTCTTCATCTTATCCCTTTCTTATTGTAGTAAGTTTTATTGGAGCATGATCTCTATATCATGTCTCAAAACAAAGGATGCATAGATTGATATTGACCGGCCTCAAAATAGGTGCGACTTCTATATAAGTCCACTTACGATTGCTTAACATATCTCTAAATTTTGTCCCGATTCGAATAAATGATCATTCGTGGCCCAAACCTATGTTTACAAGCCCAAGTATGTTAATTTGATCTCTTTGATCCAATAACCTTGAGATTATTATGTTGAGGCTTTGGTTCTACCAATCCTCTAATGGATCTACATCACTTTTGGTCAACGCGGATCACTTAAACATCGTTGATCATTAAATTTTATTTTTGAGGATTCCAAAATGGATGAAATACTTGACAAAAAGCAAATTTAACTTGTTGTGTGGAGGCTTTGGTTCTACCAATCCTCTAATGAGTTCCAAATGCAAGTTTCAAGATGGTCATCCAACTAATCAGTAATTACTAATAATTGACTTTATTTTGTGTTTTTATTTTATGCTCTTTTATTTTATGCACCATTTACTTTAGCATTTACATTTCATGCTATTTTTCATCTTTGCTCACTTGAGCCCCTTTATATTCTTGTCATTTTTATTTTGCTCACTTGAGCTTTGCTTTTCTTTTTTAAGATACCTAATAGTCAACATAAACCATAAAAAACCTTTAATGATACTTGGACTATTTGGTTACTATCCTTGGCATTATGGAGTATTGGACTTCTTAGACTTAGGATTAGAAACCTTGACCTATGTTGGAGACCTTGTGACCTTAATTGATATTTTGTCTGGAGTTTTTGAGGTTTACCTCAAGACATTGGGTAGTTTGTTTGTTTTGTGTGTAGGTTATTGTGATTACATTCTTTGTTTGTAATATGGAATTCACCCGTATACAGTTGTTACTCTGCCCAATTTTTGTGAAGACTTAATACATTTGAAGTTTGGTTCTCTCAAGATGTCTAGTATCTTTGCTTGTTTGGTTTCAATCCAAAGAATGAGAATTCTATCTTGACTCATAATGTCAAGTATTGGCTTCTTGTTGGTTAGATGGTTCTTATACCTAGCTTTTACCTTATGCTTTAGGATAGTCTCTTCTTCTCCTCCCATCTTCTTTAATTTCAAAAATCTTCTTCCCCCTTTTGAAAACTCTTCTTGTTTTTAAAATTGAACTACTTTCATAATAAACTTGGACTTAGGTCCATGCATTTTCAAAACATTTTCATAAATAAACTTCAATCAACTTAATAATACCTTGACATTTTTTTTATGAGAAGACTAAAAGTCAATCAATCTCATTTCAAACCATTTTTCCACTTTTGCTTTTTATTTTAAAACTTTTCTCAAAAGACTGGACTCTTGTCAACCCTTGTAGTGATGCAACAACTATACTTCTAAAATATATAGTGAAGTGAGATATTTTCCACTTGGGTGTTGAGTGAGGCATTGTTGATTTTAAAATCCAAGCCATATCCTCCACTTTGAGATGATGCAAGTTATCCTTTCTCATGATTGTGGGTAGTAAGTATGTTTTCCACACGGACAATGACAATGATGTCTTATCTCATAAAATCAACCAACACACTTGTGTTTTAAATTTTTTTAAAGGTGAACTACGTATACCCTGATCTTCTATTGCACGAAAGTTGGTACATAGGCACTAAAGGTTCGCAACCGCGGTGGTAGCAAAAATCATAAAAAAAATATATTTCTTTTCTCACCTCCACCATCTATTTTTTATACAACATTTTATAACCAAAATATACAGATTTTACAAAGAGGTTCCTGCGGAGTACCGTAGATTTTTAGGGTTCTAATACCTTCCCTTTGCATAACCAACCCCCTTTTTAATATTTCCCCCTCTTTTTGGGTTACTCACTCTTTTCCCATTCCTTTGGAAACAATAAAGCACGGTGGCGATTTTTATTTTTTATTTGTATAAGTCTATTCAATCCAATGGCTTAGTCTTAAACATTTCTACCACTACAGAAAAAAATGGCGACTTCACTGGGGATAAATTGACCTCTTACTGGTCCATCCCTAAGTGGGTTGAACCTATCTTTGTTTATATCTGTATGTGTGCTATTGTTGTTTATGTGATATATTATTTGTTGTATATATGTTTTCCTGGATTTTCCTGGTTTTCATGGTGCTTGGTGACTTCACATAAGTCTTATACCCGGACTTGGGAAAACTTTAAGATAGGACAGGCAGTATAGTCATGTTAACTTTGAGGGAGTAATCCGAAAAAGGAGGCATGAGATCCCCCACTCAGTGAAGGCCCCTTTGACTGTAGTGTCATTTACCGAGTAATTGGGAAGACGCACTACTTTTGACCTGGGAGCCTGCTGAAGTTGAGGACCATAGAATACCTAACCCATCTTGGCCTTTTAGGTGTAGTGCGGAGCTATGACGGAGTAATCCGGAAATAGTTATCACGCGATACTACGCTTGGACGAGTTTTTCTTGAGAATATTACTAATTAACGAATTAATCAGGAAGTTTGTAATATCCGAAGGAAGGATGTAGACCCTGGGAACCTTTAGAAGCTTGTTCGGCAGGCGATAACTTTTAGACCATACCTTATGGGTAGTGTGATACGGTGGGAGAAATGACTTGAGGTTTTGTGTTTTGCCGCAAATGTCGCGGTTAGCAAGAGTCACCACCGACTTTTCTTTTATCCAAAAGGAAAGGTGAAAAAGCACAGGAAAGACCTTTAAGATGTTTTCTTGAGTTCGGGGGGTAGATTATGAAAAGGGAAGGCGCTAACACCCTTTTCATCCATGGTTTTCCATGGGCTCTTAGTTACTTGCTTAGATAACTTGCTTTGGTTTGTTTGAAATGGTGTTTGATGTGGTTTTGAAATTATTTTGTAAAAGAGGCCATTCGTTTAGGCAATCTTTATAATGACTCTCATTCGTAAGAATGTATACAAAGATGTTTGCCTTTTTGAAAATGTTTTCAATGTTTGTAAGATGTTTTTGAAATGCGCGTGTGTTTGTTTTTGAAAATAGCAAGGATTGTTTGAAATGGTAAAAGTAACTTAGAAGCTACCTATCTTCTCAAATGTCTTTCTCATGCATTTTCTATTCCTTTGACATTGTTGACTTACCATTGATTTGGTAAATAACGCTATCTTTGGATGTAAACGGGACGGGCGTGGGTCATCGTATAACCATGATAGCAATTTTACAAAGTATCTTAGCATTTTTGAGGGACCAAGATCATTTTGTTTAGGAAACTTTTTGAATAGCGTCATCGAGGGACTATGATTTTATATTTGTTTGTTTTGCCAAGATACTTCGCATGCGTAACATGGCCATTTTATTTTAGGCAACCAAGTGGGAGATACCCTAAGGGTGCTTGTGTGCAAAGTGTACCATTTTCATGCTTTTGAATTTGTCTTGTATTTAGGGTTTTCTATTTGTTTTGTTTTGCTCTTGTGATACAAACCCTAATTACTAATCATGGCATATGAAAGCAATAAATTGCGTAATGTAAATATACTAAGCTATTACAACAATTTTATGGGAGGGGGGAATACAAGTTTGAATGGGGATTTGCACAAATATAAAGCTAAATATATTATTACAACCAAATCGAATTCGCACGAATTAAAATAAATACAATACAATATTTTAAAATGTAATGCAATATGTATGTAAAGGAAAAGATATTTTATGTCTTGCTTTTGTATAAAAAGAATATTTAATTTAAACCTAAAAAATAAGGAAAAATAATTAATTCTTTTTGAAAGGGGTTAAACCCTAATTTTCATTTAAAAGAAAATAATGTTTCTATATGTATTATTTTGTGCATTTTTTTGTATAAAAAATAAATAATATTGTATATAAATATTAAAAAATAAATATGTGTAAAAAAATAAGTATTTGTAAATAGAAAATGTAAAATAAAAGTATTAAGTTTATTTTATTATATTCATAAGTTTATTAAGAAAATAAATTACATTTTATCAAAATAAATTAATTTTTTATGTGAGAAATAATAAAAATAAAATAAAATAAAAGTGTAAAAATAATTTAAATTATTTTTTAGGATTTTTTATCATTAAAGAAAATAATTAAAAGTAATAAATATAAAAATAAAAAATAAAATATGAAAGAGTTAGCAGGGGGTGTAATATCAAAACAATGGTAGTGTTTAGCAAAAACAAAAAGCCCAAGCAGCAAAAAGCCCAAACAACTTCATCCCTGTCTTGTCTTCCTCTTCCTCACGCTTTTGCCAGTCAACCTGTAACTTCCTCATACTTGCATAAAAATGAAAACTTATAACATGAAAAATGTAGCATTTGAGCTCACGATTCCAACCATATAAATTATGTAATCTAACTATCAAAGATCAAAGAGAATTTTGAAATCCCTAAATCGTGACCTAAAATTTTCAGAGATTTCAAACTCCAAATTCTCTTAGCACAAGTAACATAAATGCCATATAATGATATGTACAACTTCGTTATGATAAGAACTACATTTTTTATTCACAAATCGTGGCTTGAGGTTGCCTGTATAAGGAGATAGAGTTTGAAAAAATACCTCCTTCAGCTGGAAGTGTAAGGACTTTAATGGAGGTCTGATGATTGCTTGAGCTTCCCTGAATCTATTCCAACTCTTACCTTGCTCTGAAGATGGCTAGAACTCCCTGACCAAGTCTAACTGCAAGCTTCAAAGTTAACAATGGCAGATGGTGAAACAGAGGTTACAGAACAGGGATGATGGCTTGTATGTGTTTGATATCTAATATGTAAGATGTTTGGATGAGTTAAACACAAAATGCACGAGCCAAATGAGAGTTGGATGAGTTTGTGCAGAAACTGTATGCTTGGGCAGTTTTTTTGTGTTTTTCAGTTTGAGAGAGTTTCAGGTCCTTGCCAAGTGTGTTATATGTTGTACATTGTTTGCATATTAGTATAGAAATGATCTAAAGTCAGCTCTCTATCAACTGTACAAGCCCTAGCCTTTTGGCAACTTTTCTTGTACTTGAAGCAAAGTGACAAGACCAAACCCACATGCTTGTACCAACTTGATTTAAGGGTTGGTATGAGTTTGCAAAAGTTGCTTGAGACCTGTGTGGTTTGCTTGTATCAAAGGGACATGTTCAAAGCTCCAAGTTGACAAGTTTGCAAAAGTACTTCTTTATGAAAATGGCAATGGGGCCTTTTTGCCCAAAATGGAATTACAAGTTGTGTAAAAGTCCAAAAGCAGGGATAAAGGCTTTGTCAACTGAGTATGCATTTAATTAAGGAGTGTGTAGCAAGTTTAGGACATGTAAAGCATGAAATAGCCAGCATAGGTTTGGTTTGCAACTTGGTTCTTCATGAAAATGGCTTAAACAAAAAGTGAGAAAATGCCAACTTCCTCTCTTCGATTCTCCATACTCAAAAATGATCTTGGTGAGTTCTTGGACATTTTGGAAAGCTTGAAATGTGATCTAGAATCCATCTTTGAAAAGAATTTTGATATACCTCTTGGAACTAGGTGAAAAATTGCCATGAAGTTGGGTCCAAAACCTGCCTAAATTAGGGCAAAATTTCACTAAGTTAAGAAGTTCATGGCCATGTATTCACAAATTCATAACTTGATATCCAAGCATATTTAAGGAAACGTTTGTGAATAAAAGTTGTAGATTTCATAGAGGTCTAAAACTTTCATGTTGGGGACTTTCCTTGAATCAAAATGCATCATGGTGAAAAAGTGGTGCAAAGTTGAGAAAAAATAAGAAAATTTTTATACTTAGAAAAATTCTAAGTTATGAAAATTTTCAAATTCAAACCCTAATTTTCAAATTTGGAATTCTTGATGAAAAAGTTTCACATTTTGACATGTTTTTATGAATTATGACCCTTGGCACTTGATTTTGACCAAAAAGTCAAAGTTTGACTTTTCAGTGTACAATTGACTTTTGATCAGTTGATTGCAAATTTCATCTTTCAATCCAATGAACTTGAGATGTTTTGAACCATGTAATTAATTCAAGATGATGCCATTGAATCCTTGAAATCATTCTTGAACTCAATTGGTCAATTGCTAGGTTAAAAATCATAAATTGCCCTTCCTCAGTCAAAACCCTAATTTTAACCATTTTGCCCTTTTGATGATTTGATCAAATTTCTTGAGGAGTTGTAATCCAAACTTGATCAAATGATACATATGAGTCTAAAATGTTGATGTGGATAAAAAATTATGAATTTTGACTGTAAATTGGCCATGGTTGACTTTTTCCCCAATACAACTGATTTTTAGCTCAACTGTCCAATTGACTGATCAAAAATATGGTTCAAGGCTTAAAACTTATCATGAGCAATCTTATGGGTCCAAAATGGTGTATGAAAGTCACATGAAGCATTGATGGTCCAAAAATCCTTGTGCAAACTCAAACCCTAATTTTGGGTTATCAGTGCAAGATGGGATGTCTTGAGCCGAGCAAACCCCGATCTTGTCTTGAGTCAAAGAAGTCTTGTGAGAAAAGTCTTAATAAATGAGAGGGAAAATTTTGGGGTAAAACAGCTTCCCCTGTTCACTCTTCTTGAACCTGAAGAGTTAGATTGGCGAGCTTTGCCATTCGTGACTCGAAGGTAAAAGATGATTAGACACTAGAGTGCCCATAAATTTGCACTCGACAAAGTGTAGTTGAGGGAATGGGCTTAAAGATGCCATTTGGAGAGGTGATAGAATCTTGTTGGAGATGGGCTTGTAGATGCCATCCAAGAATGTTTGTTGAATTGTAAGTTGTAAGTCAGAAGAATAAGTATCAGAATGGTGTCCGCGTCTGGAACGTATCTGAGTTGTATCTGAACTTGAAATCTGAATGAGAAACAGAATAGCATCCGTGTCTGGAGCGTATCCGAACTTTGGAAATCTGAATGAGTATTAGGATGGCATCTGTGTCTGGAGCGTATCTGAATTGTATCTGAATTTGAAAACTGAATGAGTATCAGAATGTCATCCGTATTTGGAGCGTATCTGAACTTGAAATCTGAATGAGAAATAGAATAGCATCCATGTTTGGAGCGTATCTGAAATTTGGAAATTTGAATGAGTATCAAGAAGGCATCCGTGTCTGGAGCGTATCTGAACTGTATCTGAATTTGAAAACTGAATGAGTATCAGAATGTCATCCGTATCTGGAGCGTATCTGAAATGTATCAAAAGGTTGAATCTGAATGAGTAACAGAATGGCTTCCGTGTCTGGAGCGTATCTGAATTGTAACTGATTTTGAAAGTTGAATGAGTAACAGAAAGGCAACTGCTTCTGGAGCGTATTTGTACTGTATCATGATTGCACATTATTTAACGGTAGCTGTTAATCTTGTCCTGAAAAGGGTAAAATGTTAGCTGGAACATAGAATTATGTTGCATGAAATGTATGATGCAATATATGTGTTTTATCAATGTTTATGATATATGGATGTAATGTATGCGCATGTAAGTTGATTCGCTGTATTGCTGAGGAAAATAAATTCTTGACTGCTGCTGAGGATATGTGGATTCTTCATGTCTTGAAGTTGGAGTAATTGACAAAAATTCTGTTGTGAGAAATGCAATATACTGCTTGAGTAATCTGCTTGGGGAATCCAGAGAATTTTGATGACTTCTACTGGGGATCTAACAATGGGAATCCTCGTTCTGTTGGGGAACAATGAAAAATCTGTGGGAAAAAGCTTATTCCTGCTTGGAAAAAGCTCAGGAGTTTCGGTCACCTGCCACTCTACTGGTGAATTATCCTAGGTTAGGGAGAAACAAAAGTTAGCCGTTATCCGATTAATTTTCAGGCTTCAAGACAACTTGTTGGGGAACTTGGAGAAACTGGATGGTTTCCACTGGGGATTAATAGTTTGAAGTTTCAGCTCCGCTGGGGATCTTAATGACGTACTGTAGAGATTGTTCATGGAATAGCTTAAAGATGTTTTCCTATTCTTTCAACCTGTCAGTAATTTTTTTTTCATTTTGCTTATTTGTAAACAGTAATTATGTTCAAATGGATATGTTCATTAATGAATCATTGGATGTTTTTTGCAAATAAAACGCAAGTGTAAAAGAAAAGGACAGATAGTTTTCTGTACTTTAAAGAGATATCTTTATATTCACTTTGAATAAGTATTTTATACAAAGGAGACAAACATCCTAGCAAGAGGATGATGTCATAAAAATAAGAAAAATTTATACAAAGAAAGATAGCTATATGTGATAATCCCATGGGGTTCCCATTCTGCTATAGCCTCCGTATCTCTGAATATCTTGTCTATCTGTGGCTTCGTCCTAAGATGATTGAATCGATCAGAACTCCGAGTTTGTCAGTGAAGAGGTTGAAGTTGTCCTCAAAGTTATCCGATGAGACATAGTCATACGCTTTAATTCCCTAACTTTTTCCTGGACTGCCCTTTTGGGTTTTCAATCCACCGGGAAACCCTTTTTTGCCCAAGTCGCCCTTTCGGGTTTTCAACTTGCCGGGTGTACAAATTTTTATTTTATTTTATCCCTAATTTTTGCCCGAACCTTTTGGTTCGCCGGGATGCCCCCCTTTTTTTTTGCCTAGGTGTGTCAACCTAGCGGGTCTCTTATGCGTAGTATCTTTTTACTATGTCCGTGTTCACGGGGTGTGGCAAATCGTCTCTGTCCATGGTGGTTAAGATCATTGCCCCACCGGAAAAGATGTTCTTGATTACAAATGGTCCTTCATAGGTAGGAGTCCATTTTCCCTTGGGATCACTTTGTGGCAAGATGATGCGCTTGATCACCAGATCTCCAACTCGATATACTTGGCGTCTGAGTTTCTTGTTGAAAGCTTTGATCATCCGTTTTTGATACATTTGACCATGGCAAACAGCAGTAATTCTTTTTTCGTCAATTAAGTTCAGTTTATCAAGCCGGGTCTGGATCCAATCGTCCTCACTCAAACCTGCATCTTTCATAATTCTCAAAGAGGGGATTTGAACCTCGATAGGCAAGACAGCCTCCATGCCATAAACCAAAGAATAGGGTGTTGCCCCAGTTGATGTGCGAGCCGTGGTACGGTACCCATGGAGAGCAAACAGTAGCATCTCATGTCAATCTTTGTAGGTGACTATCATTTTCTGTATGATCTTTTTAATGTTTTATTAGCAGCTTCGACCGCACCATTCATCTTTGGCCGATAGGGGGATGAATTGTGATGTTGAATCTTGAACTGCTCGCACAAGGAGGTGATCATAGTATTGTTAAGGTTCATACCGTTATCAGTAATGATCCTTTCTGGAATACCGTGCCGGCAAATAAGATTCTGCTTGATGAAGCGGGCAACAACATTCTTAGTAACGGATGCGAAGGAAGCTACTTCGACCCACTTTGTGAAATAGTCAATGGCCACTAGAATGAAGCATTGTCCATTGGAAGCTGTAGGCTTGATCTCCCCAATCATATTGATTCCCCACATAGCGAAGGGCCAAGGAGCTGTTAAGACATTTAGAGGAACCGGAGGCACGTGCACCTTGTCTGCATAGATTTGACACTTATGACAGGTCCGGGAGTGTTGATAGCAGTTTGCTTCCATGGTAGACCAATAATAGCCTGCCCGTAGAATTTTCTTCTCCATCGTATGCCCACTAGAGTGAGTGCCAAAGGTACCTTCATGTAATTCAGCCATAATCTTTTCAGCCTCAATCTTATCCACATAACGGAGCAGAATAGAATCATGATTACGTTTGTACAGGATGCCATTACTTAGGAAGAACTTAGCTGAGAATCTCCTTAAGAACTTTTTGTCGTTGATTGAAGCTCCTTCTGGATATTCTTGAGCCTCGAGATACCTTTTGAATTCATGAAACCAAGGCTGGTCCACTACTTCTTCAGTATTAATCTCGTGACAGTGTGCTGTTTCGTCCATTCGTTCAATGGTGATTTGGGGAGCCTCGTTATCCCAATTAAGTTTAAACATAGATGACATTGTGGCTAGAGCATCTTCTAGCTGATTCTCTTCTCGCGGGAAATGCTCGAAGGTAATCTGCTCGAAATGTGGTAACAATGTCAAAACATGTTCTTTGTAAGGGATAAGGTTTGGATGCTTAGTGTGCCACTCTCCTTTGATCTGACTGATGACTAAAGCTGAATCTCCAAACACAACTAAAGATTTGATTCCCAAGTCTATGGCAGCCTTGAGACCAAAGATGCATGCTTCGTATTCCGCCATGTTGTTCGTACAGTTGAAGCAAAGTCTGGCAGTAAAAGGAGTATGGCATCCTTCCTGAGATATGAGTACAACGTCGATACCATTACCAAGTGCATTGGATGCCCCGTCAAAGAACAGGGTCTATCAGGATCCTTGTCCAGATCCTTCATATGGTCTGATTTCTTCACAGTTGTCTAATGTCATGATGTCTTCATCAGGGAATTCAAACTTCATGGACTGATAATCTTCTACAGCTTGATGGGCAAGATGATCAGCTAGCACACTGCCCTTTATAGATTTTTGGGTAGTGTACTGTATATCATATTCTGTTAGGATCATCTTCCATCTAGCTATCCTGCCAGACAGAGCAGGCTTCTCAAAGATGTACTTTATTGGATCCATCTTAGATATCAGCAAAGTGGTATGAGTCAACATATACTGTCTTAGCTGGCGAGCAGCCCATACCAGAGCGCAACAAGTTTTCTCGAGCAGTGAATATCTGGTTTCACAGTCGGTAAACTTTTTGCTCAGGTAGTAAATAGCGTGCTCTTTTCGGCCAGACTCGTCATGCTGCCGCAATACACACCCCATTGAGTTCTCTAAAACGGTCAGATACATGATCAGTGGTCTTCCCTCGACTGGTGGCATCAAGACAGGAGGCTCTTGTAAATACTCTTTGATTTTTTCAAAAGCAATCTGACATTCATCATTCCATCTGACTACTTGATCTTTCTTCAAGAGTTTGAAGATTGGTTCACAAGTAGATGTTAGGTGAGAAATGAATCTGGAAATATAGTTCAGGCGTCCCAAGAATCCTCTGACTTCCTTCTCAGTACGAGGAGCAGGCATTTCTTGTATTGCTATAACCTTGGCAGGATCAACCTCGATGCCTTTGTTGTTGACAATGAAACCTAAGAGTTTACCGGACCGGACTCTGAATGTGCACTTGTTCGGGTTCAACCTTAGTTTGTACTCCTTCAATCTGACAAACAACTTTTGCAAGTGATCAAGGTGTTCTTCTTTAGTTTGTGATCGGGCTATCATGTCATCTACGTAGACCTCTATCTCATGATGTATCAAATCATGAAACAAAGCTATCATGGCGCGTTGATAGGTTGCCCCGACATTCTTCAGTCCGAATGGCATCACTTTGTAGCAGAACATGCCCCACTGTGTGACAAATGTAGTTTTCTCCATGTCCTCAGGTGCCATTTTGATCTGGTTATAGCCTGAGAATCCATCCATGAAAGAAAATACTTTATGTTGGGCCGTATTATCAACCAGGATGTCGGTGTGTGGAAGTGGAAAATCATCTTTAGGGCTGGCCCTGTTTAAATCTCTATAATCCACGCACATCCGTTCTTTACTGTCCTTTTTAGGCACGGGATCAATGTTGGCCACCCATTGAGGATAAGAAGTAACATCCAGAAATCTAGCATTGAACTGCTTCATAACTTCCGCTTTGATCTTCTTTGACATGTCAGGTATCATGCAGCGAACTTTTTGTTTCACTGGTGGGCAGTCTTCTCTTGTGGGTAGACAATGTACCACGATGTCTGTATCGAGTCCCGACATGTCTTTGTATGACCAGGCAAAGATCTCAACATAATCATGCAATAGCTGAATTAGACGCTCCTTGACACTCGGCTCTAAATTGGCACCCACTTTGATTTCCTTTTTATCTTCCTCGGTACCCAAATTGATTGTATCCAACAACTCCTCATGAGGTTGAATAGCTCTTTCCTCTTGTTGTAGTAGTCTGGACAATTCCCCTGGCACCTCACAATCTTCCTCACCTTCGTATTCGGCTTGGTAGATTAGATCTTCAGAGTCACTGAAGGCTATAGCAGTATCGTTACCCATGGGATCCAGAATGGAGGGGTACTGCATTTGTGAGTGTGGGTGTGTGTAAGGGTATAGCCATCTTAAAACAATAAAATGTAAAAGAAAGACAATGAGCACCAAAGGTTTATATATGAAAAAGTGTCCATGATTCATTGAATGTCATATGAAGATGAAATAAAAACCCTTACAAATGGACCATTGTGCCTCAGGTAAGACACAAGGTTTTTAAAGTGCAAATTGTTCGTGAATATTACAAGTCCAACAGAAATGTAAAAGATAAATTACTGAGATGAAAGTTATTGGGACAAAGTCTCTGGCTTCCCAGTTGCGAAGTCCTCCGCTGACAGTAGAAAATATCCAATCTTCCAAGCTGCCATCCTCTTCATTGTCTTCTACTGCATTGACCCCTTGGTTGCTAATATTCACAGGTGGCCCCCCCAGCACGGGCACGACGCACAATCTTCTGAGCAATTGAAGTAAACCCCAAGCCAAACTTGTCTGATTTGTACAGAATGTCTGGAAGCTGCCCCCAGATGGTTCATCCACCCTCTTCCATTACTTCCTTTGCATCCTTTATAGATGACATCCGAAGTGGAGGTCTTGTGATCTTAGGAATCAAGGATACCGCCTTGGTCGCCGCTACTTCTTGAGAGACTTCTTCAAAATGTTGGAAAGGGGTTTCAATGAACTCTCCATCCAACTTCATATATCGGAAAGAATTCAGATGACTAATCATGTACTCCTCCTCCCCAAGGACAATTATGATCTTTCCTTGGACCGGGTACTTCAGCATCTGATGCAATGTGGAGGTGACAGCACCAGCATTATGGATCCAGGGGCGTCCTAACAGACAGGAATAAGAAGGACGAATATCCATCACATAGAAGGTTGAGTTGAAAATATGAGTTCCCACCTTTATTGGGATGTCCACCTCCCCGTGGACCATCCTCTTCGAACCATCAAATGCTCTCACCACTATGTTACTGGGTTTTAAAGTCAGCCCCTTACAATCCAATTTGTCAAGGGCTTTTTTCGGTAAGACGTTTAAAGATGATCTCGTGTCCACCAAGACATGGGCTAGGGTTGTTCCTCTACACTCCACTGAGACATGTAATGCCTCATTGTGTTTTCTCCCTTTGGGTGTCAAATCAGCATCGGAGAAACCCAAGCCATTATCAGCTGTCAAACTGGCCACACAGTCTTGGAACTGGTCAGCTGACGTCTCTTGTGGCACATGAGTTGTCTTCAGAAATTTTAGCAGATCTTTCGCATGTGCTTCAGAGCACAACAACAGAGCTAGCATAGAGATCTTGGAAGGGGTTTGCCCCAACTGTTCAACCACATCATAATCACTCTTCTTTATTATCCTCAGGATTTCTTCCATTTCCTTCTTGGATGTTTCGGGAATAGCTAGTGATTGAGCCTTCTTCTGGACAGGCTCTTCTTGAATGCTTTTTCCTTTATTCTCAGCAGTGGAAGTATTGGTAGGGATAGGGATTGTATTGTCTTTGTCGGTGGGTACGCTTGCAGGTATAATCACTGGTGCAGAGGTAATCTTCGGAACGGCCATGGGTCCAAAAACTGCCTTTGGAGGGGAAATCTCTAGAGAGAAGATTCTACCACTGCGGGTAATCTTGCTAGTTCCGGAAATATTGCTAATGTAGGAATTGTCCTCTTCGGAGCTCTCTTCTTCGGTAGTCAGTTCATCCTGTTTGATACCATGGTAGTAGATTTCTCCACCGTAATTCCATGGTACTGTTTTATCTGATTTGTACGAGACCGGCCCGGGCATTGTAATCTTTAGTGGAGTAGTCTTTAGAGCAGGTGTAATCCTAATGGGTCTTTTAGGGGCCCTGGAAGGATTGACATAGATGGTTATAATTGAAACTTCTTTAACTGGAACGGGTGAAATAGGAGCATTCTCAAACAGAATTTCTTGGTTATCAATCAGTCGTTGGATACCTTTTTTTCAACAGAGGGCAATCAATTGATGAGGATAGGCAAATAAGGAAGTCTTTGTCACAACCTGGGAATATACCAGCTTTCAACAAATTCAACTTAATGATCGGGAGCGAAGTCAACAGTTCATCCACGGTAGCAACAAACAAATCTTCTTCGATAGCGTTGGCATTGTGACCATGCCTAGGCATCGGAGCGGAAATAACATTTGGTTTCTCAGGCGCATCAAACTCAACTTCCTTCGCATCCATCAGGTCTTGAATTTTGTTCTTCAGAGCCCAATAGTTGTTAGTGTCGTGCCCTGGACTTTCAGAATGGTATGCGTATCTAGCATTTGGATGGTAATGAGGAGATGCAGTATTGGGATTCTTTGGGGCCTCTTTTAAAGTTGCCAGATTCAATTTCAGAAGATGTGGTAGAACCTGGGATGGAGTTATGTTAATCCTGGTGAATTTCCGGACTGGCCTTTCCACCCTTGGTTAGTTATTTCTTGGCTGGTCAAATGCAGGCTTTGGAATCATAACGCCCCCACCATTGGTCGGCGTTCAGTTCTTCCCCGATTCCTCTGTGAATAAAAAGCAGATACTTCCTTCCTCCCAGTGAAGGGTTTTTTCACATCTGTAGAGGCAGACGAATCTTTCTGAATCTTCCCACTTCTTATACCAGCCTCCACCCTTTCGCCGGTTAAAATCAATTCAGTAAACTCTACAGAGGAACTCCCAATCAGATGATTGAAGAAAGGGCCTGATAGAGTTCCCAAGAACATGTCTACTAACTCCCTTTCGGACAAAGGGGGTTGCACTCTTTCGGATAGATCTCTCCACTTTTGCGCGTAATCTTTGAAGCCCTCGTTGGAAACCATAGCCATACTCTAAAGTTGAGTACGGGTAGGCGCCAAATCAGCGTTGTACTGGTATTGTTTATAGAAAGTTGTGGCCGGGTCTTCCCAATTATGGACGTCGGCCCTTTATAATTGGTAAAACCAATCAAGTTGCGTTCCTGATAAACTGTCTTGGAAAAAGTGGACCCACAAGTATTTGTCGGCAGAGTGTGGCTGAATCTTCCTGACGTACGATCGGAGGTGCATTTTAGGACACGACACTCCATCATATTTGGCAAATAATGGCACTTTAAACTTTGGCGGGATCACAATTCCTGACACTAACCCCAACTCTTCAAAATCTAGACCCGATACTCTTTGTATTTCTATAGCGCTTAAACGCTCTTCAAGGTGTTTGTACTTGTCATCAGTCGGAGGGTATTGTTGTTCAGAGTAGTCTTCCTCTTCCTCCTCTTCTTCAGAATCTGATGGTACTACCATTTCTTTTCCTTTTCTTTCCCCTAATCCAGGCTTCACGGCTTGTGTTTATGATATACCACTATCTGGTCGAATCTAGGCTTCATGGTGTCTCGTACTGCTATCTGGTCGTAATCCAGGCTTCACAGTAACTTTATGAGCTGTTATCCGGTCGTAATCCGGGCTTCACGGCTTGTTGGGGATTAAACTATTATCCGGTTGTTCTCCGGGCTTCATAGCTTAAAGATAAACCATTATCTGGTCGAATCCAGGCTTCGCGGTGTTTGATATTGTTATCTAGTCGTTCTCTGGGCTTCACAATATGATGGGGAAATCAAGATATACTATCCGGTCAGACCCGGGCTTCATAGCTTGAATTTTGTGAGAATTTAATTGTATCTTTTCCTGAACTGTAAAGAGTTAGTCCTATGCAATGCATGACATGTATTGAGCAATGATGTTCTCAAAATAAATGAGATTGTGCTGTATGATGCGTATGCACATGTCATGATGTATGGATATGCAATGTTTTTGTGATATTCTCTAGCTGGGGAAAATAAATCCTGGACTACTGCTGGAGAGTATAATGAGTTGAGTTCTTCGTTCTCGCTGGGGTAACGACCGAAGATGATTTTGAGAATAAAGTGGCGATAGAATGACTCTGGGGAAGAGAGATGCTCTGCTAGAAGATTTGCTGATTTGGAGAAATAACCTTGGCTGGGGAAGAATTACCATTTTCGGTGATAATGAACCCTGTTGGGGATTGGGTTTCCGCTTGTGGAAGAAATAAACTCCGTTGGGGATAATCTTCTAGTGCTGGTGATAGATAAATCTGCTTGGGGAGAATCACTGTTTTTTAGACACCTTTTTCTCTGCGGGGAGTGAATGTACCTTTAGTCGTATTCTCCAGCTAGGTTTGTCCCTATACCTGGTGGACAGATCAATTGTAAGGTTTGGACATTTCTTGTTTGCCCCTATTTCTGATATTACGAGTAATCGTCTTTTGTTTCGCATGTAAATATTTATGAGCAAAAATTATTGTCAAATGCATATATCAAAAATGAACCATTGGACGTTCTTGCAAAACAAAACAGAAAAAAGAAAACCAATTTGAAACTTCTTTGTGAAAATGAATTGTATTGATTTTGAAGTTGGCCTGTAAATAGGCGTTCTTTGTACAAGAGGTTGACGTCCTAGTAAGAGAACGCCGCCGAATGATAGAATTTATACAATTTGTGTAAAAGAAAGAGAAAAAACAGCTATGTGAACAATCCCACTGGGTTCCAACTCTGCTATTGCCTTTATGTCTTTCGAGCATCTCATCACTTTGCTACTTGGTTGAAGGTAGATCAGATTGATTGGTGCCGTCCGAGCTTGATAGTTGATACCGAAGTCTGGTTGCAAGATGATCCAATGAGACATAGTGTTACGCTTTAATCCTTAATTTTTGCCTAGACCGCCCTTTCGGGTTTTCAGTCCATCGGGATACCCTTTTTTGCCCAAGCCGCCTTTTCAGGTTTTCGACTTGCCAGGTGTACAAAATTTTCATTTTCATCCCTTATTTTTGCGCGAACCCTTTTGGTTTGCCGGGAAGCCCTTATTTTTTCCTAGGCTAGTCGACCTAGCGGGTTTTTAATTATACGTAGTATTTTTTCACTATGTCTGCATTGACGAGGTGGGGAAGGTCGTCACCATCCATGGTGGTTAGAATCATAGCTCCTCCTGAGAAAATGTTCTTAACCACAAATGGCCCTTCGTACGTAGGGGTCCATTTACCCCTAGGATCACCTTGAGGTAATATGATGCGTTTGATCACCAGATCCCCAACTTGATACTCTTGTCGCCTGACTTTCTTATTAAATGCCTTTATCATCCGCTTTTGATATGTCTGACCATGACAAATAGCAGTAAGTCTCTTTTCGTCGATTAAGTTTAACTGATCAAGCCGAGTTTGGATCCAGTCGTCCTCGCTCAAACCTGCATCTTTCATAATTCAAAGAGAGGGTATCTGGACCTCAATGGGTAAGACTGCTTCCATGCCATACACCAAAGAGTAGGGTGTTGCCCTTGTTGAAGTTCCCGCTGAGGTTCGGTACCCATGAAGAGCAAATGGTAACATCTCATGCCAATCTTTGTATGTCATTGTCATCTTATGCACAATCTTCTTGATGTTCTTATTAGCCGCTTCAACAACCCCGTTCATCTTCGGCCGGTAAGGAGAAGAGTTGTGATGTTGTATCTTGAACTGTTTGAAGAGCTCGGTGATCATTGTATTATTGAGATTTGTACCGTTGTCCGTAATGATCCTCTCGGGTACACCATATCGACAGATCAAATTGTACCGAATAAACCGTGCCACGACGTTCTTGGTTACTGTAGCAAAGGAAGTTGCCTCAACCCACTTCGTAAAATAATCAATCGCTACCAGGATGAAACGATGCCCGTTGGATGCAGTAGGTCTGATCTCACCAATCATATCGATGCCCCATATTGCAAAAGGCCAAGGAGCCGTCAAGACGTTCAGAGGAACTGGAGGTATATGCACCTTATCAGCATAGACTTGGAACTTGTGACAGGTCCGAGAATGCTAATAACAATCGGCTTCCATGGTTGACCAATAATATCCTGCCCGTAGGATCTTCTTTGCCATGGTGTGTCCACTGGAATGAGTTCCGAAAGTACCTTCATGTAACTCTGCCATAATTCTTTCTGCCTCGCTCTTATCCATACATCATAGTAAGGTCGAATCATGGTTACGTTTGTAAAGGATACCATTACTGATGAAGAACTTCGCAACGAACCTCCTCAAAAACTTCTTATCATTAACAGATGCACCCTCGGGGTATTCCTGAGCCTCAAGATATTTCTTTACCTCGTGAAACCAGGGTTTATCTGCTACCTCTTCAGTCTCGATGTCACAGTAATGTGCAGGTTCGTCCAACCTTTCAATGGTAATCTGGGGAGCCTCATTGTCCCACCTGACCTTGAACATAGAAGACATAGTAGCTAACGCATCCGCCGACTGATTCTCCTCCCTGGGGAAATGTTCAAAGGTTATCTCCTCAAAGTGCGGAAGCAAAGTCAATACATACTCTTTATAAGGAATAAGATTTGGGTGTTTCGTATCCCACTCGCCTTTGATCTGACTGATCACTAGAGCGGAATCTCCAAACACACTCAAGAACTTAATCCTTAGGTCAATAGCTGCTCGAAGGCCCATGATGCACGCTTCATACTCCGCCATGTTGTTGGTGCAGTTAAAACATAATCGAGCGGTGAACGGAGTATGACAGCCTTCAGGGGATATGATCACGGCGCCAATACCATTACCCAACGCGTTTGAAGCTCCGTCAAAATACATAGACCATCGGGATCCTTCCTCAAGTCCTTCATCTGGTCCAGGTTTTTCACAGTCAGTTACCAATATGATGCTCTCATCCGGAAACTCGAAATTCATAGACTGGTAATCGTCTACGGCCTGATGTGGCAAATGATCTGCTAACACACTTCCCATGATTTCTTTTTGGGTTGTGTATTGGATGTTATACTCAGTTAAGATCATCTTCCATCTTGTTATTCTTCCGGACAAGGCAGGCTTTTCGAAGATATACTTGATTGGATCCATGTTTGATATCAATAGGGTAGTGTGAGTCAGCATATACTGTCTCAGCCAGCAAGCAGCCCATGCCAAAGCGCAACAAGTTTTCTCAAGCAGTGAGTATCGGGTCTCACAGTCAGTAAACTTTTTGCTAAGGTAGTAAGTAGCATGCTCTTTTCGGCCAGACATGTCATGTTGCCCCAGCACGCACCCCATCGAATTGTTGAGTACTGTCAAGTATAAGATCAAAGGTCTTCCTTCAACTGGAGGCATCAGAATAGGAGGCTCTTGGAGATATTCATTGATCCTTTCGAAAGCGGCCTGACACTCATGATTCCATCTTACCACTTGATCTTTCTTCAATAGCTTGAAGATTAGTTCACAAGTAGCAGTCAGGTGCGAAATGAATCGGGTAATATAGTTCAGACGTCCCAAAAAACCTCTGACTTCCTTTTCCGTTCGGGGAGCTGGCATTTCCTGTATAGCTTTCACTTTTGCAGGATCCACTTGAATACCTTTATCACTAACGATGAAGCCCATCAGCTTACCAGACCTTACTCCGAAGGTGCACTTGTTCGGGTTTAACCTCAGCTTGTACATCTTTAACCTATCAAATAGCTTTTGGAGATGGTAAAGATGTTCTTCTTCAGTTTGGGAACTTGAGATCATGTCGTCAACGTATACCTCAATCTCATGATGAATCATGTCGTGGAACAAAGCGACCATGGCGCGCTGATACGTTGCCCCGGCATTCTTCAATCCGAACGGCATAACTTTGTAGCAAAAGGTACCCCACTGTGTAACGAAGGTTGTCTTCTCCATGTCTTCGGGAGCCATTTTAATTTGATTGTAACCATAAAAACCATCCATAAAGGAGAAGATCTTATGTTGCGCGGTGTTTTCGACCAAAACATCGATGTGAGGTAGTGGTAAATTGTCCTTGGGGCTTGCCCTATTCAGATCCCTATAGTCCACACACATCCGCACCTTACCATCTTTATTTGGCACCGGAACCACGTTGGCAACCCACTGCGGGTAAGAAGTAACTACTAGAAAACCGGCGTCAAATTATTTCATGACCTCAACTTTGATTTTCTCAGACATCTCTGGGCGCATTCGGTGAACTTTCTGTTTCACTGGAGGATAGTCTTCTTTGGTTGGCAGGCGGTGTACCACAATATCGGTATCCAACCCAGGCATATCTTCGTAAGACCAAGCGATAATCTCAACATAATCACGCAGAATTTGTATTAACCGTTGCTTGACACTAGACTCCAGATTTGCACCGATCTTGACCTCTTTCTTGTCTTCCTCTGTACCCAGATTCACTGATTCCACTGGCTCTTCATGGGGCTGTATGGCCCTCTCTTCCTGTAGTAACAGTCTAGCAAGTTCCCCAGGCACTTCACAATCATCCTCACCTTCATCCTCGGCTTGGTTGATCGTACTTTCGAAGTCATAATTGGCAGCAACATAGTCGTTATCAGTGGGATCCAGAGTGGATGTGGGTCTGCATTATGATATGTGAGTGTGTGTAAGACAATAGCTGTTTTGATAAAGTGAAAGATAGAAAAGAAAAACAAGGAGCGCAAAATTTGTAATGCAAGAAAATGTCCAATGCTTTATTGATGATATATGGAAATGACACATAATAAGCCCTCACAAACAAAGGCACGGTGCCTCGGGCAAGGCACCGGGCCGTAAAGTTTTAAACTGTCTGTTTACAAATCTCAAAACAAAAGTCTATTGCTTAATCCACCGTCGGTAGTCGGGTAAATCCAGCTGTTAATATCTGACTCTTCTTCATCTTCCTCGATCGTATTCACTCCCTGATCATGTTTGGGTATGGGCGCAGTTATGATGTTGGGCTTTTCCGGAGCGTCAAACTTGATTTCTTTAGCCTCAATAAAATCTTGCACCTTATTCCTCAAGGCCCAGCAATTGTTGGTATCATGCCCTGGGCTATCAGAGTGATAGGCACAGCGGGCGTTTGGATTATACAGCGGTGATGTAGTACTGGGATTCTTCGGGGCTTCCCTCAGAGTTATCAAGTTGGTCTTTAATAATTGTGGTAAAATTTGAGGTAAGGTCATACTGAGCCGAGTATATTGTCTTTGTAGTCTCTCTACTCTTTGCTGATTGTTGCATTGTGGGGGCAACAGTGGGTCTTGATATTACTACCGCGTTAATTGCTTGGCGTCGTTCAGGTCGGTTTTGGCTCCTTGAGCTGTAAACTGAACTAGCTTCTTTTCTGAAAGGCTTCTTTTCTGTACTTGATAAAGCACTTTTCTGTATCTTGCCACTTTTGATACCAGCTTCTACCCTCTCCCCAGTCAAAATCAATTCAGTAAATCCAGAGGACGAACTTCCGATCAAATAATTGAAAAATGGACCAGACAAGGTCCCAAGAAACATATCCACCAACTCCCTATCAGACAGAGGGGGTTGGACTCTTCCAGCCAGATCTCTCCACTACTGAGCATAGTCCTTAAAGCCTTTGCATGTACCCATAGACATACCCTGAAGTTGAGTACGCGTGGGAGCAAGGTCGGCATTATACTGGTATTGCTTGTAAGAAGCAGCAGCAAGGTCCTCCCAGTTGCGGACATTAGCTCCTTCCAATTGATAGAACCATTCAATTTGAGTCCCTGAAAAACTATCTTGAAAGAAATGAACCCACTGGTTATTATCAGCAGTATAGGGTTGAATTTTTCTGACGTATGAGCGGAGATGAAGCTTTGGACAAGACACTCCATCATACTTAGCAAAGACAGGAGCTTTGAATTTGTGAGGGATCACCACCCCAGATGCCAGTCCCAGATCTCCGAAGTCCAACCCAGGTATCTTCTGAATCTCCATTGCACTCAGCCGGTCTTCGAGTTGCTTATACCTATCCTCAGCAGGAGGATACTGGTCTTTATCAAAATCATTGTCATTATCAGAGACCACAAGACTAGAACCTTTTTCTTCCTCTTGATTCTCTCCTCCTTTAGATGAGTGATACAGATCAGCTTCCTGTCGCAACCTGTTCCCAAATCTGTGACCCATATTCAGAAGGACCACCTTCTTCTTCTTCTTCTTCTTCTTCTTCTTCTCCTTCAGGATGAGAGTCTTCAAATCCTGTTGTCCTTTAGCCAAGTTCAAGAATAACTCTTGGAATTGAGCATTTTGTGCTTGAAGAGCCTTGATGGCTTGATCAGTAGGTGTTTCAGAAGACATTTTGTGCTGAAATAAACAACGAAGAAAATAAGAAACCTGTAATGATACCTGTAATGAGGTGCATGATAATGAAATGCGTATGAAATGATTTCAAAGACTTTGGGAGATTCAAATTTGTAAAACAAAATAAAACACACTTTATTAGATTAAACTTGTAACAATGTTTAACAATTCCTTTAAGGCGTTACAAAAAGAAATAACTGAAAAACAAATTTAAACTAGAAATAAGCAGAAATCAGAAATCCCATGTTCGCTTTCCCTTTGTGCTGACATAATCATTGATTATCCTTTCATTCTCAAGCTTCCTTGTAAGCCTCAAGATCTTCCTTTCCTGTTCATGATACTTCTCTCGATAGGTATCCCTTTCTTCCTTCAGCTGAATCCAGGATCTCTTTAATGCCCTAAGATCAGTAGGCGTGTAGGGATAAAGCATCGTATAAGGAACCCCTTCTTCATTAGTATGCTCCACAATCACTGGAAAAACAGCTTTATAAGGCATCCCTAGCTTTTGAGCACGAGCTCAAACCCACTGGAGATAAGGTTGCATAGGGAGAGAAGTCTTTAATCCTAGCTCTTGAGGGTCAGACCTGTTCACCATGCTCCAGGCTCGTATAAACCTTCGGCGATGCTCATCCACGTCCCCCTTTTAGTCAAAGATAATGTCTGTAAGAAGCAGCTCATAGGGTCCGTCTCTCCGAGCGCGTCCAAACTGTCATAAATCCAAGCAAGGACTGTAAGTTATACCCCCTTGTGATCGGTGGGAAAGAGAACTGACCATTTTGGAATGCTAGTTCGCGTTTTGCGTTTGTTTTTGCAAAATGTCGCGGTAAGCAAGAGTCGCCACCGTCTTTTATTTTATCCAACAAGGAAAGGAAAAAAAAGCACAGAAAAATTCCTTTTTCGAGATGTTTCTCGGGTTCGGGAGGTAGATTATAGAAAGGGAAGGTGTTAGCACCCTTTCTATCCGTGGTTATCCACGGGCTCTTAGGTACTTGCTCATTGTGTTTTCAAAATTGATTTTCTTTGTGTTTGTGGGTTTGAAAGAGTTTTTTGTTTGAAAGGAGTGTAAGTGCGAAAAGTTTTGTTTTGTTTTAAAAGGAGCAAGTACTTAAGAACCATTTACCTACTCGAAAAGGGAATTAATATGTGCTAATGTCCTTTAGGCAATGCTATCCCACTATTGAGGAGTAGGTAGCATCGTCGTTGGAGTTTTAAGGGTCAATTCGATTAAGGGACGTGTGGTCACTAAAGCAATGTTAGGACGCCTTAGCGGTAACCCTAATGTATTAGATCATTTTTTCTGAGGCAACCGTTTCGAGGCAACTTATGATCTTTGGACAAGAGGGCGACCTCTAAAACTTCCTATACTCAATGACCACGTTCGAAGGCAACCAAGTGAGGTGTACCCTAAGAGTGTGTATGTGCGAGTGTATTGTTTTTCAGTTATTTATCTTTGTACATGTCATGAGTGAGCTATGTTGATTTTAAGTTCATACATTTGATCTTGTCATGCATTCCCTATTATCAAATATCTAACAGTTAATAGTTGTGGAATTTAAATTGCAGAAATTAAATCTAAACTATTACAAGGCGTCGGGTATTTACATCGCCAAAAACAAACCCTTTAATTTAAATTGCGGAAAGTAAAATAAAGCGATAAATAATTAAAGTCCTAATTAAAAGCTATTACATACCGGAAGCAATTACAATATTGGATAAAACGATACGCGTGCGAGAAATTAAATCGGGCGAATTTTTAGGGTTTTGACCCTTTTTTGAAAGAAAGCATGTTTTTATTATTTTTTTGAATTAAATGGAAATTAAATTAGGTCAAAATTAATTAATTAATTAATGAAAATATTTTTGTATTTTTTGATATTAAAAGAAATAAAATAAATTTGATTAAAAGTTAGTAAAAACCTAATTCTACATTAATTTTAATTATTTTGCAAAAAATATTAGGATTGTACCTAATTAAAACTAAGTCAATTAAATTATTATTTATTTACAAAAAATAAAAGTGATGAATTAATTTAATAAAATAAAACATATTTTTGTGTTTTGATTTTATGAGGAAAATAAATTATTTGGTTAATGGCAATAAAAATAATTAATAAAAACAATTAAATAAAAAGAAATATAAAAGAGAAAAGAAATAAACCCAGGGGGTGTTGGGCCCAAGAGGAGGTAAGAATAACATGTTCAAGGCCCATTTACGTCAAGCCTGTATGACTTTTTCTACTTCCATGTGGCACGTTGACTGGTGTGTATGGTGGACATCATCTTGTGACCATCAGATTTGGCCTGAAGGCCATCTGGCGCTTGGGATCTGAGGGAGCATGATGGGCCTACGCGCTTGAATGCATACTGGAATACCTGAATCAAAATGACACAAAGTTTTTTGGGGGACCTGGGATTCGAACCCAGGTCCCTTGAGACAATCCACTAGCGCCTTAGCCACTACACCACTGCCACTTTATTGTTATTGGAATAGGTAACAGTCATTATATATAAAACAAAACATTATGCTTGGAAAATAAAAAAAATAGCGCGAATATTTAAATCAACCAATAGGGAGAAGACACATAGTCGTCTTCTTCATTGAAAAGCCTGGATATTTACCTGCGGATTTTGTCCGCGGCTAAATCAATGGCTCACTCCTAAAACAAATTCCAGGCCATATAAATACAAACTAAGACCATCAACATGTTCGTCTCTCCTTCCTGAGCACGTCTATACCCCTTATTTGCCCCAATTTTTCCTAAAATCAAAATGCCTAAAAAAAAAGAACAAAAACCCTAGTTTCGGGTACAGGGTTACAGGCTATGAAAACAAAATCAAATAATGTAGAAATGTTCTAAATAGACCGATTAGCATGATTGTACAAAGATTTTGGCAAAAAGATGCAAGAACAACAGGTTATGTTTTCGTGTACAGGGCCATGTTCATGAGTACTTACAGTGCGTTTTAGGTGACGAGAGGGCTTGGTTTTGATGCCTATCGCTTCAGTGGATGGCAAACAAGAACACCACGTTGAGTTTTGGTCTTGAAAACGTCCCTAACCAAGATTTCGATTCTCAACTTTTTCAAGCTTTTTTCAGTTTTGGTATTGTGTATTATGCAGCCTCTTGGTCGTGTTCTTGTATGGCCTATGTTGTATATGTAACAAGGATTGTATTAGGTTAAATCTTTGGGCTTGAATCCATGTGAATTGATGATTTGAGATTTGATATGATTCCTCCATTAAAGGCTTCCAATTTCTTTCCAAATCCAAGATTTTGTGCATGATATGGCTTGGCACGAATTTGATTGTGTTCATGATGTCAATTAAGACCTGTAATGATCAAAAAGATATCAAGTTATTAAGATTTGGATTTTATTTTGATTTAAATTGATTAAAAATGAATTAAATCAATAAAAATCAAATAAAATAGAAAAATTAACAAATTGGCACAAGACTGAAGATATGACACGTGTGTGGTGTGACAAGATCAAATCAAGTGGAAAAAAGTGGGCCCTTTTGACAAAATTTGAAGTTTGGGGGATAGTTGACTTTTGGCAATTTTGGAAAAATGCCCAACTTCAACAATGCATAACTTCTTCAATTTTGAACTTTTGGAAGTGTTCTTGGACTTTTTAGAAACCTTGAGATTCTGTCTAACCAACCATTTTGTTCTCATCTCATTTGGATATTCCATACTCAAGTTATAAGCTTTGGAAAAAAAGGTGTTTTTGTTGACTTTCAAAAATGACCTATAATGTCCAAATTTGTAACTTTTTGTGAGTGCATTTCTTGATCTTGGGGTGTGAATATGGATTGTAGGAAATTGCATCCTATTAAAAATGAGATTTGGATGGGTCATTTCTCATAAAGTATGAGAAAGTTATGCTTGGTCAAAGTTGAGTTGACTTTTCCTACAAAACCCTAATTTAGCAACTTTTGAATCTTGATGAAACTTGAGCAATCCTTGATGAATCATGATCAACCCTTGATCCAATGATGAATTATCCTTCAAAATGAGAATGTTGACAAAAAATCTTGAGGTTTGACTATTTGTAGGCCACAATTGACTTTTGCCCTAGCACAGTCAATTTTTGGATCTTTTGAGCAATTGACTGACCAAACTTCCTCTGCAAGGCTTGAAATTTGACATGGATGGTCTTATGAAAATTTTAGGACATTGGGGAGCACTTGAGGTCATTTGGATGCAAGGACCTTGATGCAACACAAAACCCTAATTTGAGATTGACTGCCTTAGGAGATGATTTGACTGTCCAACTCTTGAGCAATTTGAGCCACTTGGAGATTATTCTTGACATGTCTTGAGAAATATGGGAGGGAAAATTTTGGGGTAAAACAGTTGCCCCTGTTCAATTTTCTTAAACCTGAGGATATAGATTGGCTTTCGAGCCTTTCATGATCCGAAGGTGGAAGATAATTGAACACTAGAGTGCCCAGAAATTTGCACTCGCATGGTGTAGTATCAGCATTGTGATGTTGGGAATGGGCTTACAGATGCCATTTGGAGATTGTTGGTAGGAGGATGGGCTTACAGATTCCATCTGCAGGAGTGTCGATCGCATAAGAGATTCCTTAGCGAGAACTTGCATACCTGTTGTTGTAGAAGATTTCGCTGGGGAAGCCTAACTTTTGTTGAGATTTAGGAACTTGCCTGTACTTCAACTGAGAGAATGCCTCGGCTGAGTCTTAAGAACCTATCCATAATTAAATTGGGGGGAAACATCTTCATTAAGATCTAGGAACTGTCTAGTCTTCAACGTAGTATACCGTTGAGATTATAGAACTCGTCCACACTTTGACGGAGGAAAACATCAAGATCTAGGAACTGACTAGTATTCAACGTAGTATACCGTTGAGGTTATAGCACTCGTCCACACTAGGACGTAGTAAAACATCATCCTCAAGATTTAGGAACTGTCTAGTATTCAACGTAGTATACCGTTGAGATTATAGAACTCGTCCACACTTTGACGGGGGAAAACATCAAGATCTAGGAACTGACTAGTATTCAACGTAGTATACCGTTAAGGTTATAGCACTCGTCCACACTATGACGTAGGGAAACATCTTCATCAAGATTTAGGGACTGTGTAGTCTTCAACGTAGTATACCGTTGAGATTATAGAACTCGTCCACACTTTGACAGAGGAAAACATCAAGATTTAGGAACTGACTAGTATTCAACGTAGTATACTGTTGAGGTTATAGCACTCGTCCACACTATGACGTAGGGAAGCATCTTCATCAAGATCTAGGAACTGTCTGGTCTTCAACGGAGTATACCGTTGAAATTAGAGAACTCGTCCACACCATGACGGAGGAAAACATCAAGATCTAGGAACTGACTAGTGTTCAACATAGTATATTGTTGAGGTTATAGCACTCGTCCACACTATGACGTAGGGAAACATCTTCATCAAGATCTAGGAACTGTCTGGTCTTCAACGGAGTATGCCGTTGAAATTAGAGAACTCGTCCACACTATGACGGAGGAAAATTGTCGAGATTGAGAACCTTATCTGAAATTCAATCGAGGATAATTCAGTTGAGATTTAAGAGCCGGTCAGGTCTTCGACTAAGCTGAGAATTTAACTGCATATTTCCTGAAAGGTAAAGGTCAGTCATATGTAATGCATGAGATGGATCAAGCAATGATGTTCTCAACATAAATGAGATTGTATGGTATGATGCGTATATGCATGTATCATGATGTATGAAAATGTGATGTTTTAGCTGGGGAAAATAAATCCCGGATAGCTGCTGGAGAATAGAGTTGGATTCTTTGTTTCCACTGGGGATGATGAACGAAGATGGTCGCGGGAATAATCCTGTAGGAGAAGAGAACTCCGTCGGGGAATAAACTTGATGAAGAGATTACTCTGTGGGGAATTACTCTGTGGGGAAGAGATGTCCTGCTGAAGATTTTAACGATAAACTCTGCTTGGGATTCCGCTGAGGATGGGTTACCGTTGCTGGTGATATTGAATTTGTTGAGGATTGAACTCCTGTTTGGGGAAAGAAAGAACTTTGTTGGGGATGATCTTTCAGTTGCGAATTGCTAGAGATAACCCTGTTAGACTCTTGTGGGGATAACCCTCTGAATTTGGCTGGGGAGATTTATTTTGTACTCCGCTGGGGGTAAGCTTCCAAAGTCTACTGGGGATGATGCCTCAACTCCGTTGGGGAAGCTTTTTTAGACCGTGCTGGAGAATATTGATTCCATTGGGGGTATCTTGTATTCTTCCGGGGAACATTCTTATACTCCATTGAGGAATATTAAGACTGTCGGGGATACTCTGATACTTGCTAGGGAATATTCTTATACTCCGCTGGGGAATATTAAGACCTTATGGGGATACCAAGCCTTTTTAGGGCTGATGGTAGACTAACTCTGCTTGGGGAGAGTATTGCTGATTTGTACATAGCTGCAAGTCTCAGCTGGGAGAGCTATCATTACTGTCTTACTCTGCGGGGAGTGAAGGTATCTTGGTCATATTCTTCAACTGAATCTACCTTGATACCTGGTGGACAGGGCAACTGTACAGTTCGGACAATTCTTATTGCCCCTGCTTCTGATATTACCAGTAATTCATCTTTCGTTTCGTATGTAGATATTTATAAGCAGCAATTAATGTCAAATGCATATATCAAAAATGAACGTTGGACGTTCTTTGCAAAACAAAACAGATAAAGGAAAAAACAGTTTGAAATTTGTTTGAAAATGAATTGTATTGATTTTGAAGTTTGTCCTGTAAATAGGCGTTTTTGTACAAGAGGCTGACGTCCTAGTAAGAGAACGCCGCCGAACAAATATAATTTATACAATTTGTAAAAGAAAACAAAACAGCTATGTGAATAATCCCATTGGGTTCCAACTCTGCTATTGCCTTTATGTCCTCAAGCATCTCATCACTTTGCTACTAGTTGAATATGAATTAGGTTGATTAGTGTCATCTGAGCTTGATAGTCGATACCGAATTCCGGATGCAAGATGATCCAATGAGACATAGTGTTACACTTTGATCCCTAATTTTTGCCTGGACCACCCTTTCGGGTTTTCAGTCCACCGGAATACCCTTTTTTGCCTAAGCCGCCTTTTCAGGTTTCCGACTTGCCGGGTGTACAGATTTTTTATTTTCATCCCTTATTTTTTCCCGAACCCTTTTGGTTCGCCGGGAAGCCCTTATTTTTGCCTAGGTCAGTCAACCTAGCGGGTCTTTGATTATGCGTAGTATCTTTTCAATATGTCTGCATTGACGGGGTGAGGAAGGTCATCGCCATCCATGGTGGTTAGAATCATAGCTCCTCCTGAGAAAATGTTCTTAACCACAAATGGCCCTTCGTAAGTAGGGGTCCATTTTCCCCTGGGATCACCTTGAGGTAGAATAATGCGCTTGATTACCAGATCCCTAACTTGATACTCTTGTCGTCGAACTTTCTTGTTAAATGTTGTGATCATCCGTTTTTGGTATGTCTGATCATGACAAATAGCAGTAAGTCTCTTTTCATCGATTAGGTTCAGTTGATCAAATTGGGTCTGGATCCAGTCATCTTCACTCAAACCTGCATCCTTCATAATTCGAAGAGAGGGTATCTGAACTTCAATGGGCAAGACTGCCTCCATGCCATAAACCAAGGAATAGGGTGTTGCCCCTGTTGACGTCTGTGCTGAGGTACGGTATCCATGAAGAGCAAATGGCAACATCTCGTGCCAATCTTTGTATGTCACTGTCATCTTCTGCACAATCTTCTTAATGTTCTTATTAGCCGCTTCGACAGCCCCATTCATCTTCGGCCGGTAGGGAGAAGAGTTGTGATGTTGTATCTTGAATTGCTCGCAGAGCTCAGTGATCATCTTGTTGTTAATATTGGTACCATTTTCCGTAATGATCCTCTCTGGTACACCGTATCGACAGATCAGATTGTGCCGAATAAACTGTGCCACGACGTTCTTGGTTACAGTAGCAAATGAATCCGCTTCAACCCATTTTGTAAAGTAACCGATCGCTACTAGGATGAAACGATGTCTGTTAGATGCCGTAGGTCTGATCTCGCCGATCATATCAATGCCCCACATTATGAAAGGCCAAGGTGCCGTCAAGACGTTCAGAGGAACTGGAGGTATGTGCACCTTATCAGCATAGACTTGGCATTTGTGACATGTCCGAGAATGCTGATAACAGTCGGCTTCCATTGTGGACCAGTAATATCCTGCCCGAAGGATTTTCTTTGCCATAGTGTGTCCATTGGAATGAGTTCCGAAAGTACCTTCATGTAACTCCGCCATGATCCTTTCTACTTCATTCTTATCCACACATCTCAGTAAGGTTGAATCATGGTTACGCTTGTAAAGGATGCCATTGCTGATGAAGAACTTCGCCGCGAACCTCCTCAGAAACTTCTTGTCATTAACAGATGCACCCTCGGGGTACTCTTGAGCTTCAAGATACCTTTTCACCTCCTGAAACCAGGGTTTATCTGCCACCTCTTTAGTCTCAATATCGCAGCAATGTGCAGGTTCGTCCAACCTTTCAATGATAATCTGGGGAGCTTCATTGTCCCAATTGACATTGAAAATAGAAGACATCGTAGCCAGCGCGTCCGCTAACTAATTCTCCTCTCTGGGGAAGTGTTCAAAGGAGATCTCATCGAAATGGGGAAGCAATGTCAACACATACTCCTTGTAAGGAATAAGATTTGGGTGTTTCATATCCCACTCGCCTTTGATCTGACTGACCACGAGAGCGGAATCTCCGAAGACACTCAGAAACTTAATCCTTAGGTCAATTGCTGCTCGAAGACCCATGATGCACGCTTCATACTCCGCCATGTTGTTGGTGCAGTTGAAACATAGTCATGCGATAAATGGAGTATGAGAGCCTTTAGGAGATATGATCACGGCGCCAATGCCATTACCCAAAGCGTTCGAAGCTCCATCAAAATACATAGAACATCGGGATCCTTCCTCAGGTCCTTCATCCGGTCCAGGTGTCTCACAATCAGTTACCAACATGATATTCTCGTCCGGAAATTCAAAGTTCATAGACTGGTAATCATCCACTGCCTGATGTGCCAAATGGTCTGCTAATACACTTCCCTTAATTGCCTTCTGGGTCGTATACTGGATATCATACTCAGTCAAGATCATCTGCCATCTTGCTATTCTTCCGGACAAAGCAGGCTTTTCGAAGATATACTTGATTGGATCCATCTTTGATATCAACAGAGTAGTGTGAGTCAGCATATACTGTCTCAGCCGGCAAGCAGCCCATGCCAAAGCACAACAAGTTTTCTCAAGCAGTGAGTATCGGGTCTCACAGTCGGTAAACTTTTTGCTAAGGTAATAAATAGCATGCTCTTTTCGGCCAGACTCGTCATGCTACCCAGCACACACCCCATTGAGTTATCGAGTACAGTCAAGTATAAGATCAGAGGTCTCCCTTCAACTGGTGGCATCAGGATGGGTGGCTCTTGTAGATATTCTTTGATCCTTTCGAAAGTGGCCTGGAATTCATCGTTCCAACGTACTACTTGACTTTCTTCAGCAGCTTGAAGATTGGCTCACAAGTAGCAGTTAGGTGTGAGATGAATCAGGCAATATAATTCAGTCGTCCCAGAAAGCCTCTGACTTCTTTCTCTGTTCTGGGAGCTGGCATCTCCTGTATAGCTTTCACTTTTTCCGTATCCACTTGAATACCTTTGTCGCTCACGACGAAACCTAGCAATTTACCAGATCTCACCCCGAAGGTGCACTTATTCGGGTTTAACCTTAGCTTATACAACTTCAGCCTGTCAAACAGCTTCTGCAGATGGTCAAGGTGTTCTTCCTCAGTCTGGGACCTTGCAATCATATCGTTGACGTATACCTCAATCTCATGATGGATCATGTCATGAAACAAAGCAACCATGGCACGTTGATATGTTGCCCCATCATTCTTTAGTCCAAAAGGCATAACCTTGTAGCAAAAGGCACCCCACTGAGTAACAAAGGTTGTCTTCTCCATGTCTTCGGGAGCCATTTTTATCTGATTATAACTGTAGAAACCATCCATAAAGGAGAATACCTTATGTTGAGTGGTGTTGTCAACCAGAACGTCGATATGAGGTAGAGGGAAATCATCCTTGGGGCTTGCCCTGTTCAGATCCCTGTAGTCAACACACATTCGGACCTTACCATCCTTCTTCAGCACAGGAACCACATTGTCCACCCACTGAGGGTAAGAAGTAACTGCTAGAAAACCGACATCGAACTGTTTCATAACTTCAGCCTTGATTTTCTCAGACATCTCTGGACGCATTCGGCGGACCTTCTGTTTTACTGGAGGACAATCTTCCTTAGTAGGTAGGCGGTGAACCACAATGTTAGTATCCAAACCAGGCATATCTTTGTAATACCAGGAAAAGATCTCAACATAGTCACGCAACATCTGAATCAACTGTTGCTTCACACAAAGCTCCAGGTTTGCACCGACCTTGACCTCTTTCTTGTCTGTCTCTGTACCCAGATTCACAGATTCCACCGGCTCTTCGTGCGGCTGAATGGCCCTCTCTTCTTGGAGTAACAGTCTTGCAAGTTCACCAGGCACTTCACAATCATCTTCACCTTTGTCTTCCGCTAAGTTGATCGGATTTTCGAAGTCATAACTGGCAGTAGTAGTCGTTACCAATGAGATCCAGAATGGATGTGGACCTGTATATGTGAGTGTGTGTAAAATAGCTGTTTTGTAACATATAATAAAGAAAAACAAGGAGCGCAAAATTTGAAATGCAAAAAACGTCCAATGCTTTTATTAATGATATATGAAAATGACACACAAAATCCCTCACAAATGAAGCCATAGTGCCCCGGGTAAGACATCGGGACATAAAGTTTAAAACATTGTCTGTTACATATTCAAAGTAAAAAGTTTCATTACTGGGTAACAAAAGTAATAGGGATAGAGTCCTTTAATGTCCAGTTGCTTGATCCACTGTCGGTCGTAGGATAGATCCAGCTGTCGAATTCAGACTCTTCCACATCATCTTCAATGGCATTCACTCCCAAGTTTCTGATGAACACAGGAGGTCTTCCGATCCATGCATTCCGAACAGCCCTTTGAGCTTCTGCATTGAAACCCAAACCAAACTTGTTAGTCTTCTGTGTAAAATCAGGGAGCCGGCCCCAATTTGCACACTCACCCTTCTCAATAGCAGCCTGGGAATCCTTTAAGGAAGCCATCCTCATAGGAGAATCTTCAATAACAGTCTCAGCTGACGATAGTGTCTGGGGAACCTCTTCAAAATGCTGGAACGGGGTCTCAATGAACTCCCCATCCATTTCTACATATCGGAACGAGTTGAGGTGGCTGACCATGTACTCTTCCTCCCCTTGCACTGTCACAATCTTCCCTTTGACCGGGTACTTCAGCTTCTGGTGGAGCGTTGAGGTTATGGCCCCGGCTTTGTAGATCCATGGACGACCCAGCAAACAAGAGTAAGATGGCCGAATGTCCATCACATAGAACGTAGAGCTGAAGACCTGAGAACCAACCTTGATCGGGATATCAACCTCTCCATGTACCATTCTTTTAGACCCATCAAAGGCCCTGACGACAATGTTGCTTGGCTTCAACTCCAACCCTTCACAATCCAACCGGTCTAGAGATTTCTTCGGCAAAATGTTCAATGAGGAACCAGTATCCACCAATACATGTGCAAGAGTAGTGCCCCTGCATTCAATGGAGACATGCAGGGCATCATTGTGATTTTTCCCCTTAACGGTCAAGTCGGCGTCCGAGAAACCCAAACCATTATCAGCAGTCAAATTGGCCACGCAATCTGTAAACTGATCAGCTGATGTCTCTGGTGGTACGTGAGTGTGATCGATGGGAATGAGAACTGACTGTTTTGGAATGTTGGTTCGCGTTTGCGTTTGTTTTCGCAAAATGCCGCGGTAAGCAAGAGTCACCACCGTCTTTTATTTTATCCAACAAGGAAAGGACAAAAGCACAGGAAAATTCCTTTTCGAGATGTTTCTCGGGTTCGGGAGGTAGATTATAGAAAGGGAAGGTGTTAGCACCCTTTCTATCCATGGTTATCCACGGGCTCTTAGGTACTTGCTCACTATGTTTTCAAAAGTTTGCTTTTCTTTGTGTTTGTGGGTTTGAAAAGAGTTTTTGTTTTAAAAGGGGTGTAAGTGCGAAAAGTTTTGTTTTGTTTTTAAAAGGAGCAAGTACTTAAGAACATCTACCTACTCAAAAAGGAATTAGACTGTGCAAGTGCCCTTTAGACAATGCCATCCCACTATTAAGGAGTAGGTAGCATCACCGTTGGAGTTTTCGGGTCAATTCGATTTAAGGGACGTGTGGCCACTAAAGCAATGTTATGACGCCTTAACGGTAACCCTAATGTCTTAGATCATTTTTCCGAGGCAACCGTTTCGAGGAAACTTATGATCTTTGGACAAAAGGGCGACCTCTAAAACATCCTATACTCAATGACCACGTTCGAGGCAACCAAGTGAGGTGTACCCTAAGAGTGGCATGTGCGAGTGTATTGTTTTTCAGTTACATTATCTTTGTATATTTAGGTGTTCTACCGTTTGTTTTCAGATCTTGTCATGCAATCCTAGTTAGCATACATCTAAACAGTTAATATATGTATAGGAATTTAAATGCGGGAATTGTAAATCCTACGCTATTACAAGGCTTCGGGGAGGGGGATTATTTATATGTCCAAAATTATGGGAATAAAGCAGTAAAGTGTAAAAGTCTTAGTTAAGCTATTACAAACCAGTAGGAAGTTATAATAAAATAAACGCGCGCGAATTTGAAAATAACCTCTAAAAATCCTAAGAATAAAATCTTTTTGTGTTTTATTTTATTTTGGGAAAAATTATCTAAATCTTCTTAATTTTAGTTTTGAGAAAATGTTAAGATAATTAAATGAATAATTAACAAAGTTAATTTAATAGAAAAAACTAGCCTAATGTTTTTGTGTTTTTTTTTTAATTGATTTTATGTTGATTAAAAAAAAGAAATAAAATAGTCAAAATAAAGATGAAATCGAAGGAACAGGCAGTAAATCAAAAAAGGTATAATTCTGGAGGCCTGGATCGAAAGAGGTGTGGGCTGTCTTTCGATCCAGTGAAGAGGCTTGATCGAAGGTGCATGAGGGGCTTCACTTTGGGGGGTTTTCGATCTGGATATGTCATCCTTCGATCTGGGAACCCTGGATCCAGTTCGAAGCTAAGCTGCTAAACTTCGAAGCTCTGAACAAGATTCTGAGAAGATATTTCCTGCAAAACGAGACAAATGTTAAAGATCCAGGGGGGACTTTACCCCCCCTGATTCGAGTCTCCTCCCAATTCGAATCCTTCCTCAATTTGAACCTGCTGAATCTGGGTCTGGGTTTGTTTTATCCTGAGATTCGAAGGAGAAACTTAGATCGTGCCCAAGCAATGGCACGATCTCATCTTTGCGCTTTAGCTTACATGCAACATAATCAGTAATAACAAGAATACATATGCAATGTGTATTTAAATGTCATAAAGGTGCAATTTTGGTTTTTCAAACCCTTACCAATTAAAGATGTATGATCTGTGGCTCTGGGTGTGGAGATGTTCGCTGAATGGTTGCTTTGGCTTGGATTACTTATGAAAATGCTGATAACCTTTGGTGGGTTTGTGGGCAGCGTATCTCCAAATCCTCCATGTTTCTTTTTCTCCTTTTTCCGTTTTTTGTTCTCTTCGTAATGTGTCACTGGCCTCGTATTTATAGGAGTGTGGGGGTGCACGAAAATGGCAAGGGACAACCATTTAACCAGGCCTTTAAAGCCATGAGACAAGAATCAGACATATTAAAAGATTTCCTTTTTTGAAATATTCATGTCTCTTTGGAATCTTGAATGAACCTGGACACTTTTGATTTTCGAATGCCTTCAGGCCCTGCTCTTCGATTGGTCTTGATTTGCCTCCTTCGAATGGATTTCTTATGTACCCTTCGAATGGGCCTTCTTTGCCAGCTTCAAAGTCCAATTCGAATCTATTTAGAACATTCCCTATTAGACAACTTCGACCAGCCCTTGGCCTTGTGATGAGTCTAAGTTATGATTCGAAGTGTTCAGAACTTCCTTCATCAGAGCATCTTAGATTAAGAGAAACTCTGCACTTAAATGCCATTCGAAGGTCATTTCGTTCTGATGTTCTTATTAAGGGAAACTCTGAAGTTCCAGTCGAAGGACACTCTGAAGTTCCAGTCCAAGGACCTTTTGAAATGCCAATTGAAGGGTATTTGTCCATATACCAATCAAAGGGTAATTGTTAAAATTCTAATCGAAAGGCTTTGTTAACAGGCCAATCGAAAGGTGTTGTTCATGCTAATCGAAGGACATGGTTAACATGCCTGTCGAAGCTGCCTTGACACAATGCTAAATCGAAGGATCCCTTGGCATGCCAATTGAAAGGCTTGGCCCAGGGTGCCAAACGAAAAGGTCTTTCAGAATTCCAATCGAAGGCCTTAGCACAATGCCAATCGAAGGGAATTATCCATGACAATCGAAAGGCTCCTTCAGAATACCAATCGAATGGTCTTCCAGAATGCCAATCGAAAGGTACTTAAAGCACCACTCAAAAAATTTCTTTTTCCTTAGGCAAGGGTTTCTGGTCAACCATGCAGGGGGAAGACTTTGGAAAACATGAGAGGGCAAATTTTGGGGTGCAACAGTGAGCAGTCTTCAAGAAGGTAATCAGAGCCTTGGCATGGGCCTCTGAGCATAACAACAGTGACAACATAGAAATATTAGATGGGGTTTGCCCCAGCTGCTCAACTACATTGTAGTCACTCTTTTTGATGATCTTCAGGATCTCTTCCATCTCTTGCTTAGAAGCTTCAACAGTAATCGTCTTTGGTGCCTCCGTCTGGGAAGGCACATCAGTGGTGATCCCTTTGCCCCGAGTGTCAGATGACTCGGCGACAGGGGTAAGGATAGGAACTTGAACAGGAATTGTGGCAGGTACACTGGAAGGTGTAATAACAACAGGTCTTCGGGCAGTTGGTGGAGCAATATCAGGTGAGAAAAGTCTTCCGCTGCGGGTGACTTTAGCAGGTCCAACAATATTGTTGATGTCAGTATCAGCGTCCAACTCTTGCTTAACTCCATGGAAATAAACATCAGCCTCGTAGTTCCAAGGGACAGCTTTATCGGAGGTATAGGGGATGGGCCCCAGAACAGTGATGATTACAGGTGCGATTCTCGGAACAGATGTAATTCTAACAAGCTTCCTCGAGGGAGCCTTGGAAGAATTGTCGGAAATGGTAATGATGGCAACTTCTTCAGAAGGAACTAAGGGAACAATAGTCTTCTCAAATAGAATCTCCTTACTATCCATCAAGCATTGGACACCTGACTTCAAGAGATGGCAACCGGTAGGTAGAACAGAGCATATACGGCAACCTTCGTCACAGCCCGGAAATAAACCGGCTAGCAAAAGGTTCTTCTTTACAGTCAACAGAGGGGTAACTATATCATTCACAAAAACCACGAACAAATCTTCTTCTATAGCATTTACTCCATGCTTGGGCATAGGAGCAGTCACAACATTAGGCCTCTCGGGCGCCTCAAACTCAATCTCCTTCGCATCAATTAAGTCTTGTACCTTGTTCTTAAAAACCCAACAATCATCTGTATTATGCCTCGGGCTATCAGAGTGATTAGCACAACAGGCATTAGGGTTATACCTTGGTGATGTTATATTTGGATTCTTCGGAGCTTCCTTTAGAACCACCAGATTAGTCTTCAGCAACTGTGGTAGAATCTGAGACAAAGTCATGCTGAGACGGGTGAATTGCCTTCAAGGTCTCTCATCCTTCTGTTGGTTGTTGTGCTGAGGAGCACCAGCAGGTTTTGAAATAACAACTGCATTCACAGCTTGACGACGTTCAGGTCTATTCTGGTTTCTTGAACTGTAGACAACACTGGACTCTTTCTTGAATGGCTTCTTCTTGGTGCTTGACGAGGCACCCTTTTGTATCTTACCAGCCTTAATACCAGCTTCTATCCTTTCATAGGTCAAAATAAGCTTTGTAAACCCAGACGAAGAGCTTCCGATTAGATGGTTGAAAAATGGACCAGACAGGGTCCCTAGAAACATGTCCACAAGCTCCCGATCAGCCAAAGGTGGTTGCACCCTTCCGGCGAGGTCTCTCCATTTTTGAGCATAATCCTTGAATCCTTCACCCGTTCCCATTGACAAACCCTGGAGTTGGGTACGCGTAGGAGCGAGGTCGGAGTTGTACTGATACTGCCTGTAGAATGCATTAGCCAAATCTTCCCAGCTGCGGATACTGACTCCGTCCAACTGGTAGAACCACTCAAGCTGAGTCCCTGAGAGACTGTCTTGAAAGAAATGGATCCATAAGTTCTTATCAGCAGTGCAAGGCTGAATCTTCCTCACATATGACCGGAGGTGCAGCTTCAGACAAGAAACTCCGTCATACTTAGCAAAGGTTGGTGCCTTGAACTTGTGGGGAATCACCACCCCAGATGATAAACCTAGATCACCAAAGTCCAGACCAGGTACCTTATGAACTTCCATAGCACTCAACGGGTCTTCCAGTTGCTTGTATCTATCCTCACCGGGAGGATATTGTTATTCATCGTAGTCCGTCTCGTTGTCGGAGACCACAGGGCTAGGAGCCCTCCTTTCTTCTTGAAAAGTAAATAAAACTGGAAAGAGAAAACATCAAAGGTCAATCAATGCTCCCATGGTCTCTTCTTATCAGCGCGGACATAGTCGTTGAGAATCCGCTCGTTCTCTAATTGCCTAGTCAGCTTCTGGATCTTTTGTTCTTGCTCGTTGAACTTCTCTCGGTAAGAATTCCGTTCATCCCTCAGTTGCATCCAAGACCTTTTGAGTGCCCCAATGTCAGTGGGCATATAAGGATGGAGGATGGTTGGAAGAACCCCTTCTTCATTAGTAACTTCAAGAGTGACAGGCCGGACGGCTTCATATGGCATACCCAGCTTTTAGGCACGGATACGGACCCATCTGAGATATGGCTCCATCGGAAGTGAAGTCTTTGGGCCCAGCTCATGTGGATCAGATTGGTGAACTCTATCCCAAGCCCTTATGAATCTGCGACGCTGCTCGTCGCTATCCCCTTGAAAATCAAAGATGATATTAGGCATTAGCATCTCATGAGGTCCTTCTCTTCTGGATCTTCCAAACTGACGGAGAGCTAAGCATGGGTTGTAAGAAATCCCTCCATGGGTTCCTATCAGTGGGACATTAGGATACTCCCCACAACGATCAATGATAGTCACCTCGTCCATACCCTTGAGAGTCCAAATGATGTCATTATGAGAGAGAGACATCACCCTATAAGCCCAGCCCATTCCTTCTTTGTTCTTCAACACTGACTTGGGGAGGTGCGAAATAAACCACCTCGACAATAATGGAGCATAGCACATTAAGGTTCCCCGCTTTCGGGCAGTACGAGCATAAAGCTGATGAAGGATGTCACCCAAGATAGTGGGTACAGGATTCTGAGAGATGAAGATCTTTATCGCATTCACATCAACAAAAGTGTTAGGATTTGGAAACAATACCAAGCCATAAATCAGAAGAGCCAGAATATCCTCGAAGGCCTTGAGGTCTAGACCATCCCAGAAATAGTTAGCCTTACCAACCAAAAACTTAGTCAGAAAGCCCTTTGCTCCACTTCTAGTCTCCCAATTAGCCATTACCTCCTCTTTAGTCAAATGAAGGGCTGCAGCAATTTCTTCGGGCCTAAGGGTCTTCTCCCAACCAGTAAACGGGGTCTGCTCCAGAACAGAGATACCGAGAAGCTCAGAGAACTCTTCTAGGGTAGGAACCAGCTGGAAGTCCTGGAAAATAAAACAATGGTACAGCGGATCATAGAATTGGACCAGGACACTCATCATCTGCTCGTCCAATTTGGAGGTGACCAAACTGAGAAGAGAATCATGCCTCCTGATGAAGGAAGTAGTGTCAGGCATCTTCACAACCAACTCTTTAAGCAAGGTAGGGACTTGGACAAAGTTGATCCGGATGGTATTCTTACGCATGGGCATCATGATGACCTACAAAACAGAGCAAAGATGAATCCCTCCTGTCTTTGAAATAGGTTAGTCCAATGCAAGATGTATGCAATGCTATGATGTCATGATGTCATGATAAAGGCACACCACAAGTATCCACAAATAGCAAACATGGTAAAGGCACACAAGTCACACAAAAGAGCCCTTAGATTTCAGACTGGCAAGGAGCTTAGGCACTACCCTATTTCAGTTCAGTTGGTTTAAACCTGTCCTAAAAATAGTAACTGGGTTCTAGAGGATCTCAATATCACTGACTACCCTCAATCGGTCATAATTCCAGTTTAGCAACCTTTTCTTGCGGCCAAAATCATCACGAGAGTTTAGTCTCAATGAGTGTAGCATACTGCTACTGTTCTATGGCCAAGTTGGTCAATTTAAGGTTCTAAGGTCAGTTGGTGCTTAATGACCCCTTAGAAGACCCATATTCTCCTCGTTCCAACACAAGGGATATCGTTACAGACTAAAGTGCCACAACAACGTAGTTACTGCTTCAACCGTGTCGGTCTACGCCGGACAGTTCCCTCACAGTTTATTGCTACTTACCTAAATGGTACCCCCAGATCCGGGTTAGGATTTATAGAACTCCGATACAAGCCTACAAATATAAATCATACAAAGCATACAATTGAAAACACAATGATCTAATCCTAAGGTACACCTCACTTATAGATAGTCCCCAGCAGAGTCGCCAGTTCTGTGATCGGTGGGAAAGAGAACTGGCCATTTTGGAATACTGGTTCGCGTTTTGCGTTTATTTTCGCAAAATGTCGCGGTAATCAAGAGTCGCCACCGTCTTTTATTTTATCCAATAAGGAAAGGAAAAAAAGCACAGAAAAATTCCTTTTTCGAGATGTTTCTCGGGTTCGGGAGGTAGATTATAGAAAGGGAAGGTGTTAGCACCCTTTCTATCAGTGGTTATCCACGGGCTCTTAGGTACTTGCTCATTATGTTTTCAAAATTGCTTTTCTTTGTGTTTGTGGGTTTGAAAGAGTTTTTTGTTTGAAAGGAGTGTAAGTGCGAAAAGTTTTATTTTGTTTTAAAAGGAGCAAGTACTTAAGAACCATCTACCTACTCGAAAAGGGAATTAATCTGTGCTAATGTCCTTTAGGCAATGCTATCCCACTATTGAGGAGTAGGTAACATCGCCGTTGGAGTTTTAAGGGTCGATTCAATTAAGGGACGTGTGGTCACTAAAGCAATGTTAGGACGCCTTAGGGTAACCCTAATGTCTTAGATCATTTTTTCCGAGGCAACCGTTTCGAGGCAACTTATGATCTTTGGACAAGAGGGCGACCTCTAAAACTTCCTATACTCAATGACCACGTTTGAAGGCAACCAAGTGAGGTGTACCCTAAGAGTGCGCATGTGCGAGTGTATTGTTTTTCAGTTATTTATCTTTGTACATGTCATGAGTGAGCTATGTTGATTTTAAGTTCATACATTTGATCTTGTCATGCATTCCCTATTATCAAATATCTAACAGTTAATAGTTGCGAATTTAAATTGCGGAAATTAAATCTAAACTATTACAAGGCGTCGGGTATTTACATCGCCAAAAACAAACCCTTTAATTTAAATTGCGGAAAGTAAAATAAAGAGATAAATAATTAAAGTCCTAATTAAAAGCTATTACATACCGGAAGCAATTACAATATTGAATAAAACGATACGCGTGCGAGAAATTAAATCGGGCGAGTTTTTAGGGTTTTGACCCTTTTTTGAAAGAAAGCATGTTTTTATTATTTTTTTGAATTAAATGGAAATTAAATTAGGTCAAAATTAATTAATTAATTAATGAAAATATTTTTGTATTTTTTTATATTAAAATAAATAAAATAAATTTGATTAAAAGTTAGTAAAAACCTAATTCTACATTAATTTTAATTATTTTGCAAAAAATATTAGGATTGTACCTAATTAAAACTAAGTCAATTAAATTATTATTTATTTACAAAAAATAAAAGTGATGAATTAATTTAATAAAATAAAACATATTTTTGTGTTTTGATTTTATGAGGAAAATAAATTATTTGGTTAATGGCAATAAAAATAATTAATAAAAACAATTAAATAAAAATAAATATAAAAGAGAAAAGAAATAAACCCAGAGGGTGTTGGGCCCAAGAGGAGGTAAGAATAACATGTTCAAGGCCCATTTACGTCAAGCCTGTATGACTTTTTCTGCTTCCATGTGGCACGTTGACTGGTGTGTATGGTGGACATCATCTTGTGACCATCAGATTTGGCCTGAAGGCCATCTGGCGCTTGGGATCTAAGGGAGCATGATGGGCCTACGCGCTTGAATGCATACTGGAATACCTGAATCAAAATGACACAAAGTTTTTTGGGGGACCTGTGATTCGAACCCAGGTCCAATTAGACAATCCACTAGCGCCTTAGCCACTACACCACTGCCACTTTATTGTTATTGGAATAGGTAACAGTCATTATATATAAAACAAAACATTATGCCTGGAAAATAAAAAAATAGCGCGAATATTTAAATCAACCAATAGGGAGAAGACACATAGTCGTCTTCTTCGTTGAAAAGCCTGGATATTTACCTGTGGATTTTGTCCGCAGCTAAATCCATGGCTCACTCCTAAAACAAATTCCAGGCCATATAAATACAAACTAAGACCATCAACATGTTCGTCTCTCCTTCTTGAGCACGTCTATAACCCTTATTTGCCCCAATTTTTCCTGAAATCAAAATGCCTAAAAAACAAGAACAAAAACCCTAGTTTCGGGTACAGGGTTACAGGCTATGAAAACAAAATCAAATAATGTAGAAATGTTCTAAATAGACCGATTAGCATGATTGTACAAAGATTTTGGAAAAAAGATGCAAGAACAACAGGTTATGTTTTCGTGTACAGGGCCATGTTCATGAGTACTTACAGTGTGTTTTAGGTGACGAGATGGCTTGGTTTTGATGCCTATCGCTTCAGTGGATGGCAAACAAGAACACCACGTTGAGTTTTGGTCTTGAAAACGTCCCTAACCAAGATTTCGATTCTCAACTTTTTCAAGCTTTTTTCAATTTTGGTATTGTGTATTATGCAGCCTCTTGGTCGTGTTCTTGTATGCCTTATGTTGTATATGTAACAAGGATTGTATTAGGTTAAATCTTTGGGCTTGAATCCATGTGAATTGATGATTTGAGATTTGATATGATTCCTCCATTAAAGGCTTCCAATTTCTTTCCAAATCCAAGATTTTGTGCATGATATGGCTTGGCACGAATTTGATTGTGTTCATGATGTCAATTAAGACCTGTAATGATAAAAAAGATATCAAATTATTAAGATTTGGATTTTATTTTGATTTAAATTGATTAAAAATGAATTAAATCAATAAAAATCAAATAAAATAGAAAAATTAAAAAATTGGCACAAGACTGAAGATATGACACGTGTGTGGTGTGACAAGATCAAATCAAGTGTAAAAAAGTGGGCCCTTTTGACAAAATTTGAAGTTTTGGGGATAGTTGACTTTTGGCAATTTTGGAAAAATGCCCAACTTCAACAATGCATAACTTCTTCAATTTTGAACTTTTGGAAGTGTTCTTGGACTTTTTAGAAACCTTGAGATTCCGTCTAACCAACCATGTTGTTCTCATCTCATTTGGATATTCCATACTCAAGTTATAAGCTTTGGAAAAAAAGGTGTTTTTGTTGACTTTCAAAAATGACCTATAATGTCCAAATTTGTAACTTTTTGTGAGTGCATTTCTTGATCTTGGGGTGTGAATATGGATTGTAGGAAATTGCATCCTATTCAAAATGAGATTTGGATGGGTCATTTCTCATAAAGTATGAGAAAGTTATGCTTGGTCAAAGTTGAGTTGACTTTTCCTACAAAACCCTAATTTAGCAACTTTTGAATCTTGATGAAACTTGAGCAATCCTTGATGAATCATGATCAACCCTTGATCCAATGATGAATTATCCTTCAAAATGAGAATGTTGACAAAAAATCTTGAGGTTTGACTATTTGTAGGCCACAGTTGACTTTTGCCCTAGCACAGTCAATTTTTGGATCTTTTGAGCAATTGACTGACCAAACTTCCTCTGCAAGGCTTGAAATTTGACATGGATGGTCTTATGAACATTTTAGGACATTGGGGAGCACTTGAGGTCATTTGGATGCAAGGACCTTGATGCAACACAAAACCCTAATTTGAGATTGACTGCCTTAGGAGATGATTTGACTGTCCAACTCTTGAGCAATTTGAGCCACTTGGAGATTATTCTTGACATGTCTTGAGAAATATGGGAGGGAAAATTTTGGGGTACAACACCCCTCTAATTCCAAGAAACAAGACATTAGGGTATTCCCCACATCGATCAATGACAGCTACTCTTTCCATATCCTTAGAACTCCAAAGAATGTCCGTATGAGCAAGGGACATGATTCTGTAAGCCCAACCTACACCTTCCTCATTCTTCAATACAGACTTGGGGAGGTGCGAAATAAACCACCTCGCCAGCAGCGGCGTGCAACACATGAGGGTCCCCCTCCTTCACACAATACGGGTATAGAGAGCATGTAAAATATCACCCAGAAGATTAGGCACTGGATTACGAGACAAGAAGATTTTAACCGCATTCACATCTATGAAGAAATCTGGATTCGGGAAAAGAACCAAACTGTAGATGAGGAGAGCCAAGATGTCTTCAAAATCTTGAAAGTCCAAGTCATCCCAGAACTGTTGAGCTTGATCCATTAGAAACTTGTCCAAGAAACCTTTAACCCCGCTCCGTGTCTCCCAATTAGACACTACATCAGCCTTTTTCAAGTGCAAAGCTGAAACAATGTCTTATGGCCTAGGAGTCTCTTCTAAACCTGTGAAGGGCATCTGCTAGAGGATGGATATACCCAACAAATGAGAAAACTCTTCCAAAGTAGGTACTAGCTGATAATCCGGGAAGGTGAAACAATGATGTACTGGATCGAAGAACTGGAATAACACACTCATCATTTGCTCATCAAACCTGGAGGTAACCAAACTAAGAAGCTGACCATGTCTTCTAATGAATGAGGAACTATCACAAATTCTCGAGGCCAAATCTTTGAGTTGAGCAGGTATTTGCACAAAGTTAACTCGGATGGTGTTTCTGCGCATAGAAGTCATGATCTGCAAAATAGAACAAAGATAAATCCCCTCGGTCTTTGAAATGGTCAGTCTAATGAAGTATGCATGCTATGTTATGATGCATGATGTCATGATAAAGCATACTACAGGTATAGCAGATAGCAGACATGGTAAAGGCAAACAAGTCACACAATAGCCCTTAAGTTTCAGGCTTGCATGGGGTCTAGGTATTACCCTCTTGAAGTTCAGTTGGTTTCAACCTATCTTAATAATAGTACCTAGGTTCTAGAGGTTCTCAATATCACTGACACTCCTCCATCGGTCATGGTTTCAGCTCACACAATCTTTTCTTGTGGTCGGAACTATCTCGAGAGTATGGTCTCGATGACTGTAGCATCGAGTATCAAGCAGTTCTCAGCTCTATGCCGAGGCCGGCTATCTCACTACTTCCTATGACCAAGTTGGTCAATTATAGGTTCTAAGGTCAGTTGATGCTTAACGACCCATATAACAGCCCCTTATTCTCCTCGTTCCTCCACAAGGGATACCGGTACCAACCAATGTGCCACATCAACGTAGCTACTGCTTCAACCGTATTGGTCTACATTGTACAGTTCCCTCACAGATTATTTCTACTTACCTAAAAGTTGTCCCCCAGATCCGAGGATCTATAGTAACTCCAATACAAAGCCCACAAAGATAAAGCAATCAAATCAAACAATAGAAGCAATATGATGAACTAATCCTAAGGTATACCCCATTTATATATTCCTCAGCAGAGTCGCCAGTTCTGTGATACGGTGGCCAGAACCGGACTGTTTTAGGAATGCTGGTTTGTGTTTTGCGTTTGTGTTTGCAAAATGTCGCGGTAAGCAAGAGTCACCACCGACTTTTATTTTATCCAACTGGAAAGGACAAAAGCACAGAAAAATTCCTTTTTCGAGATTTTGAGTACGGGGGGTAGATTATAGAAAGGGAAAGTATTAGCACCCTTTCTATCAGTGGTTTTCCACGGGCTCTTAGGTACTTGCTCATCATTTTCAAAATTTGCTTCTGTGTTTGTGATTTGAAAGTTTTTTGTTTTACTTCGATTTAACTCTTTCTTCTGTTTCAAGAGTGTTACGAAGTGTTTTTGAAAACTTTGTTTGAAAAGAGTGTAAGTGTGAAAAAGTTTGTTTGGATTGAGCAAGTACTTAAGATTCTACCTACTCGAAAAAATAATTGTTCTATGTTTATTTCCTTTAGACAGTGCTATCCCACTATTAGTGAGTAGGTAGCACCGTCGTCGGAGTTTTAAGGGTCAATTCGAAAGGGACGTACGATCACCAAAGCAATGTTATGACGTCTTAGTAATAACCCTAATGTCTTAGATCAATTATTTGAGGCAACAATTCTGAGGCAACCATTCCGAGGCAACTTTTCCGAACGGGACTTTGATCTTTGTTTAGACAAGAGAGCGACCACTAAAGTATCCTATACTTAATGACCGTTTACCGAAGGCAACCGAAGTGAGAGTATACCCTAGGAGTGCGCATGTGCGAGTGATTCAATTTCAGATTATTATCTTTGCACATTTAAGGTTTGCTAACTGTTTTAAAGTTAATCATACATTCTTGTCATGCAACCCTAATATTCATACATCTAACAGTTAATATTTGCGGAATTTAAAATGCGGAAAATAAGCTACGATATTACAAGGCTTCGGGTATTAATTACATAGCCAAAAGCAACCCGTAAAAAAATGATAAATGAAAGTAAAAGGTCCTAATTAATCTATTACAACTTATGAGCAATTACATCAATATGGTAAAAATAAATAAAGTGCACGCGAGGAGTTAAGAACGAGAGAGAACTAGGGTTTTGACCCCTTCTAACCTAATTGAAAGAAAAAATTGTTTTTGTTGTTTTTGATTATTTTTAAGAAAAAGAACAAGGTTTTTAAATTAAATACAAAATTAATCAATAATTAAATTAATTTAAAGAAAATATTTTTCATGGCCTATTTTTGTATTTTTGGTTATAGAAAATAGAATTTAAATTAAGCTAAGACCCTAATCGTTCTAATTTATTTTAATTTATTTTACAAAAAGAAATTAAAGTTACCTAAAATTAAATAACCTAATTCAATTAATTTTTGTATAAAAAATAAATATCCTAAATCTAATTGGATGAAAATATTTTTTGTGATTTTTTGATAAAAAGAATTATTTTTTTTATGTTAGTAAAAATAAATAAATAAATTAAATAAAATAAAATAAAGTATAAAAAGAATAGAGAAAAGAGATATTGGGCCTGAGAAATAGCAAATTGGGGTGGGGGGTGAATAGAAAATCTGGGCCCAAAAGAAGGTGACCCACGCTTGACTTTCTGGACTCCATGTTATGCGTTGACTGAGGCGTATCATGGTCCCTCAAATGATGGCCATCAGATTTTGCCTTTTGACATATGGCTGGCTGGAAGATGGTGGTCCATGGTGGGCTTTGTTGTACCCCAAAATTTGCCCTCCCATATTCTTCAAGATTTGCAAAGAGCATGCTTCAAAATCTCCCAAGGGTTGCACAGTTCAATGGCCTCCTGAACAGTAAAAAACTAGGGTTTTGGTTCTGGCAAAGAAGTGAAGTTTCCAAGGGTCCAAACAAGTCCCATATGCCTACAAACATGGTCAAGCATCCATATGCCAAGTTTCAAGACTTACAGCACAAGATTGCACAATCAAAAACCCTAATTGCTCAACAGTCAACTGTAGGGGCAAAATGGTCATTTGACAGTCAAAAGCCCAAATTTTTGGTCAACATCTTATTTTGAAACCACAAACATCATTAGATCAATTCTTGATCATGATTTTCAAGGCATGGCTCAAAAAGTCTCAAGATGCAAAAATTTCCATATTTGGACAGTTGAAAAAGTCAACTGTAACTTGACCAAGGCATAACTTCCACATGGTTTATCAGAAAAATTCCATCCAAAGCTCATTTTGAATAGAATGACATTTCCTACAACTCCTCTTCACACTTCAAGTCCAAGAAATGCTCTCACAAAAAGTTATCAATCTCAACATTATAGGTCATTTTCAAAAGTCAACAAAAAGGCACAAAAAAGTCAAAGACCACAACTTGAGATTGGTAAATCAAATTGACATGGGACCAAAGGCATTGGTTATAGGACTTCAAGACCTTTCCAAAATGTCCAAGAACATGATCAAAGCATAAATATTGAGCAAGATATGCCTTGTGGAAGTTGGGAAATTTTTGGGAATTTTGAAAAGTCAACTTTGCTTCAAATGCCTCAAAATTGCTAATGGGCCACATTTTCTTCCAAGAATCATCATCCAAAGGCTATGCACGACCATTTGACCCAAAGGGGATTTATTTCATCATTTTTTATTATTTATTTGAATTTTTATCACCATTAATTCATTTAATTAAATAAAATATGACAAAAATACTCAAGCATGCATTTTAAATCTTTTTATGCAGCTAATAAGTCTATCATAACTCCAAGATTTCGTGCATCACATATATGGAAAGATTTGGCCATGATTGGTATCAAAAAGGCATGGAAAAGATTGGAAAAGATTTCATTAAAAATCAAATATTTGATTCATCAAAACATTGATTTCTTGGCTTGAATTTTCACCCTAAAACATTCCCATACATAAACAGAAGGCAACCCTAATGCATAGAACCTGAAGGCTGCGCTCAGAAGAACATACACACTTTGCATTTTTTGTGAAAAAAGTCAAAATTGAAAACACAGTTTCAGTGCGTTTCAAGGCAAGATAACCATTCCAATAGCTTGCCAAGGTCACCAGGGATCTATTCCAATCAAAACCACAACCTCTAACACAAAGAATTGGTAATACGAAGCCGTCCTGTCCTTGATATTGTTCATATTCGTGTTTTGATTTATACGTATCATTCATGCCTTTTTCTTGTTGTTTTGCACTAACATAAACATTCTAAAACTTTTGGCATCATTTAATTGAGTTTTTGTGCCCTGTACGAGAATCTGCCATTAACGCCTTCTAGGTTTTCAGAGTTCAAAAATTAGGGCTTCTTTCATAGGAAAAAATTGAACCACAAGACCTATATCATTGAACTCATGGCATCTGGACGATTCAATTCCATAGGTCGCGCCCTTTTTATATTTGAGTATGGCCTAATCGTTATTTTCCAGGTTTGAGTTAGTGGGGGTTTAAAACCCCCACTATTTGATATATTTTTTCAGGCAAAAGCAAAGAACAAGTGGAGAAGAAGATGAGTTGTAAGCACACGGTTGGCTGATTCAAAAGCTTGGCGCGCGTTTTGTTGAAATTCCAGAATAATGCTTATTTTACATTATAATATTTACGTTCCATATAATAAACAAAGAGTGCGCTTAGCACAGTTGGTGGGAAACGTGGACAATAGGTACTGGGACCTGGGTTCGATTCCCAGGTCCCCTCCCTTTCTCAATATATTTTGTTTTAATGTGATTCCATGTAATACATACCCCAGGGCCTACCATGCAGCTTCATGTTTGTACTTGCCACGCGCCCAATAAGACCCATCCAATGGTCAGAAGTTGCAGACCACCATGTGCACAGGTCAACGCCTCCACACACAAGCCAGGAAAGTCCACGTGGGCTTGCATCTCATGGGCCAGATTGCCTGCAATATACCTCCAAAAGGGCCAACAAACCCCCCTTTGTTTGTATTTTCTTCCCTTTATTCTTTTCTTTTTTTATTTTGTTTTAATTATTTTCTTTTAATTCTTCAAAATTAATTTTTTATAATAAAAATACAAAAAATCAGAGAAGACAAAAAATAAAAATGTATTTTATTTAATAGTTTTTGTAAATAGATTTTATTAACTAATGTAGTTCTAATTCTAGGTTTTAATTTTAATATTTTTTAATAAACTAAAAAATGTAGAAATTAGGGTTTTAAGCTTTTATTCTTTTTTCCTTTTTCACCATATTTAATAATTAATTATTTTTTGTAAATAAATTTGTCATTAAATAATTAGGTTAAAACTAGGTTAAACTTAAACATTTTTTTTAATAAATTAAAAATAGTTTAGAATTAGGGTTCCAATTTAATTTTCTCATTAGACTCCATAAATACAAAAACTCCAAAAAATTAATTCTTTCTTTTATTTAACTTAATTAATTTATTAATTGTAATTTAATTTCTTTAAAAGGGTCCAACGCCCTCACTTTCGATTATAATTTCGTTTCGCGCGTTTATTTTATTTCTTTTCTTATAAATTTCATGTAATTACTCCAAAGCCTTGTAATAGATTAATTAGGACATTTATCTTTCCGCATTTTACTTTATTCAAATCGGGTCTTGGATTAATTTGGCGATGTAGACCCGCGCCTTTGTAATAGCGTAGGACTTTTACCTTCTCGCATCTTTTAACTGTTAATAAATTGCATGAAAGAATGAATGCCAAAAATAAAAACAAAGCGTAGATTACAAATGCATAACAAGACAAATATAACTGAAAATGACACACAAATCACACACCACCCCTAGGGTACGCCTCATTGTTGCCTTGCCCCTCGAAACACGGTCGTCGAGTAGAGGATGTCTTAGTAAGTTCTCATGTCCATGAACATGGCATGAGGGTAGCTTCTAAGGTGTCTTCCTATTGCTCTGGTGACCACAATGTCCCGAACCCTCGAATTGACCCGAACACCTCCAACGGTGGTGCTACCTACCTCTCAATGGTGGGATGGCACTACTTTAAGGACATTTACACAGACTAATTCCTTAGGGTAGGTAGATGACTCGTAGATACTTGCTCTAATTTCAAAACAAATCAAAAACTTCTTTTCACACCGAAACCTTTCAAAAAGCTTTCAAAAGCAATTTTTCAAACACTCTTGAGGACCGATACAAGAGTCGAACTGAAATTTTCAAAGAAACTTTTTAAACCCACAGTTGAAAAGCAAACAAACAATTTTGAAAACACAAATGAGCAAGTATCTAAGAGCCCATGGATAACCATGGATAGAAAGGGTGCTAACACCTTCCCTTTCTATAAATCTACCTCCCAAACCGAGAGCAATCTCTATATGTAATTTTTCTGTGCTTTTGTCCTTTCCATTTGGAGAAAATAAAAGACGGTGGCGACTCTTGCTTCCACGACATTTCGCGAACCAGCGTTAAACAGCCAGTTCCAGATCCACCGATCACAGGCTTCAAATATACATGTGCGCCTGATCACAAGAACGAAAATAATATGAAAGAAATGGGGGGACCTGGGATTCGAACCCAGGTCCTGTAACCTTTTCCAATGACCTGGCCACCAACTGAGCTGCGCGTGTTAGTTGTATACAACATAAATAACAATTATTATATTATAAACAAGCGAAATAAAGAGAAATTCGCACAGAAATTCAAATGGACGAGTAGGGTGATGCCACACCATCATCCCTGTCCTCTCTCCGTGGCTAAAAGGTTTGAAGACCTTTACCTACGGACAACGTCCGTCCCTACAAACCTTGTAATTCTCAAAATCAAACACAAGCAAGATAAATAAAATTTAAGGCCGTGAATCAACTCGTCTTGGCCTGCTGAGCACGATGGTGCCCCTTTTGTGGCCCAATTTTACCTGTACCAAAAGATCCTAAAACGAAGCATAAAACCCTAACAATGGAAAATCTTGATACAGTCCAAAAAAATGCAATTGAATGTTATAGATAGCTTGCAAATGTATTAAGGAACAAGAATATGTGATTATTTCATGCTATAAGTGCCAGAATCATGCTATAAGATCACTGTGTTTTCAATTGCTTTGACTTGTTTGCTTTAAATTGTGGGACTGTCTTGGGAGTTCTATAGATCCTAACCCGGATCTGGGGGATACCTTCTTAGAAAGTAGCAACAAGGCTGTGAGGGAACTGTGCGGGGTATACCGACATGGTTGAAACAGTCTGCTACGTTGATGTGGCACTTTGGTGTGTACCGGTAACCCTTGAGTTCAGTCAAGGAGAGTACGGGGCCTCCATGTGGTGTCGTGAAGCATCAACTGACCTTAGGAACCTTAATTGAACTATCTTGGCCTCTTTAGGGTAGTGAGATAACTGACTTTGGTGCAGTCCGAGGTTGGTTGATACTCGATACTACACTCAATTGAGGGTTGCTTTCCTGGAATATTTCGGTCGCCAGTTCAGTGGCTAAATCGAAACGATGAACAATGAAAGCAATCCAGTGATATTGGGACCCTTAGAACCCGGTTACTTCTAATAGGACAGGTTGAGCCCACCAACTTCAAGAGGGTAATACCCAGACCCTATGCTGGCCTAAACTCTAAGGGCTTGTCTTGTGTGACTTGTGTGCCTTACATGTTTGCCTTTGTAAATATTTGTGGTGTGTTTAATCATAGCATCATGACATCATCCAGCATCATATGCATTGACTAATCATTTCAGGGGTTCGAATCTTCATCTTTGTTCTTGTTTTGTAGGACATGGAAATTGTTCGCAGAAAGACAATTCAAATCAGCCTTGTAAGGATCCCTACTCAGCTTAAGGAGCTTATATCCAGGATTCCCGAGAGCTCTTCATTCAGTGAAAGACATGGAAGACTCACCAGCGTGGTCAATACCAACATTGAGGAAGATATGATAAATGTCCTGTTCCAGTTCTTTGACCCTCTGCATCATTGTTTCACTTTCCTGGATTATCAACTGGTACCTACATTAGAAGAGCTCTCCCGGCTTCTGAAGATCCCTATCCTTGATCAACTACCCTACAACGGTACGGAAAAGGAACCCACGCTTGAAGAGATTGCTAAAGCCTTACACCTACAATCATCTGACCTCAAGGGACATTGGGAGGTTAGAAGCGGCATCAAAGGGTTCTTAGCCAGGTTTCTGTTTGAAAAGGCCCAGGAATGTTGGAACTCCCTTGACTTACAAGCTTTTGAATAAGTTGTGGCCCTCCTTGTCTATGGTTTGGTGTTGTTCCCTAACCCAGATCAGCTTATAGATATCAGTGTTGTCCAGATCTTTATGTCCAGGAATCCTATACCTACGTTGCTGGGGGACATCCTTCACTCATGTTACACTCGAACCATGAGAAAAATAGGTGTCCTTATGTGCTGCACTCCTCTCCTGGGAAGGTGGTTTATTTCGCACCTTCCACAATCAGTTTTGAAGAACGAGCGGGGTTTGAGATGGTCACAACGGTTGATGACTCTTACACATGCAGATATACATTGGTGCCCTCGGTCCAGAGAGGATGTCACTATCATTGATCGTTGCGGGGAGTACCCTAATGTTCCTTTACTTGGAATCAGAGGAGGTATTAATTACAACCCATGCCTGGCTTGGAGACAGTTTGGTTATGCTCGGAGGGATGGCCCTCATGACATGTTAATTCCTGACATAGTTTTTGACTTCGACAACGATGCACAAGGACTTCGCCAGAGATTTATCAGAGCTTGGAGGATGCCCAGTAAGATAGACAGCAAGACACTGGGGCACAAGAATTCCATCCCATTGGAACCTTATCTCAAGTGGGTACGGGCCCGCTCCCAGAAGTTAGTGATGCCATATCCTCATATGCTCCCTGTGATCAAAGAGCCAGTCTTGGAGGGAGAGGTGTCCTACACCATTCAACATCCTAACATGCCCACGTCCTCGGAAGAGATGCAGAAGAGCTGGATCCAGCTTAAAGAAGAACGGAATTCTCTTGAGACCAGTCTACATGCTAGTGAAAAGAAGGTCTTGGAGCTCACCCGCCTATTGCACGAGGAGAGGAATCTCAACACTTATATAGCTCCAAAGAGGATGCGTAGTGTCTTTTGGGATTGATTTGCTTTGTAATACGTGCCCATGAGGCTTTGATGTACTGAACAATTATTTCCTTAATGATAACGTGTGTTCCTTTTTGTCTACAACAAATTTGAACTTTCGAACCCTTGAATGCATTGCATAAACACATATCATTCATCATGTGCATAGCAGATTTTCTTCTTTTCGGGTTGCTTACTGTTCTTCGCTGTTTATTTCGGCATCATGAACCCTGACTCATCATCAACAGAGATGTCTATCAAGGCGCTTTAGGCACAGAACGCGCAATTTCAGGAGCTGATCATGGGTTTGGCTCAAGGCCAAGAAGAGCTGAAGGCTTTACTCCTGAAGAAGGAGAAGAAGAAGAAGAAGAGAACTGTTCTTTTCAACTCGGGCCGAAGGTTTGGCAACACTCTGCAGAATGAAGAAGCTGGTTCTTCTGTAGGCAAAGGCAGTCCCCAGGGGGGAAAGGCTTCAAGTCCAGTAGTCTCTGACAACGAGACTGAATTTAATGAGGAACAATATCCTCCTGCTGAAGACCGGTACAAGCAGTTGCAAGACAGACTGAATGCAATGGAGATCCAACAAGTGCCTGGGCTGGATTTTGGAGACTTGGGCTTATCTACTGGTGTGATTATTCCTCACAAGTTTAAGGCACCATCTTTCACCAAGTATGACGGGGCGTCTTGTCCCAAGCTACACCTCAGATCTTATATGCGGAAGATTCAACCGTACACAGTGGACAAGAACTTGTGGATCCACTTCTTCCAGGAGAGTCTTTCAGGGACTCATCTCGAATGGTTCTATCAGCTGGATGTGACCAAAGTTCGTAACTGGGAGGAGTTGGCTACTGCTTTTTATAAGCAGTATCAATATAATGCCGACCTTGCTCCTACACGTACCCAACTCCAGGGTATGTTGCTAGGTTCAAGCGAAGGTTTTAAAGAATATGCACAGAAGTGGAGGGATCTGGCTGGCAGGGTGTAGCCTCCGTTGACTGACCGGGAATTGGTAGATATGTTCTTGGGGACCCTATCTGGGCCGTTTTTCAACCATCTTATCGGTAACTCGTCTGCAGGGTTCACTGATCTTATTCTGACTGGAGAGAGGATAGAGGCTGGAATGAAGTCCGGAAAAATTCAGAAGGGTGCATCGTCAAGTTCTGAGAAGAAGCCCTTTAAAAAGGAAGCCAGTGCTGTGTATGGGCCTAGGAGGCAAGAGAAACCAGAACGCCGCCAATCTGTCAACGCGGTAATGATTGCTAAACCTGCTGCCGCCCCTCGGCAAACCAATCCACCCAGGGCTGAAAGACCTAGAAGAGAGTTTACCCGACTGAGTATGACCTTGTCGCAGATCTTGCCGCAGTTGCTATCCACCAATTTGGTGACTGTCAGAGAGGCCCCGAAGGTTGTGAATACTGCCTCTCCCAAGTATAATCCAAATGCCCGCTGCGCTTATCACTCCGATAGCCCGGGGCATTCTACTGATGACTGTTGGGCCTTAAGGAATAAGGTGCAAGACCTTATTGACGCAAAAGAGATACAATTTAAAGCGCCTGAGAGGCCAAATGTGGTGACTGCTCATATGCCCCAGCATGGAGTGAATGCCGTTGATGAAGATGTGTATGCCGTTTCCGTGATTGATGTAGCTACTCCTCTGATGACTGTTAAGAGGAACCTACTGCTGGCCGGTTTATTTCCGGGTTGTAGCGAAGGTTGCCTTTTCTGTGCTGTTTCCCTTTCTGGTTGTCCTTTGCTAAAGTTGGGCATCCAAAGCCTGATGGACAGCAAAGAGATTATGTTCAAAAAGACCGTTGTTCCGTTTGTTCCTGTGGAAGATATATTTGTTGTTACAATTTTCCAAAATCCAATCAAGGCTCCCCCGAGGAAGCCGGTTAAAATCATGATTGTCGCACCCATTGTGATTACTGTTCCGGGGCCTCTCCCCTATGAATCCGATAAGGCTATCCCATGGCACTATGGGGCAGATGTATATGTACATGGAATAAAGCAAGAGTTCAACACTGGCACCAGCATCAGCAACATCACTGGTCCAGCCAAAGTTACCCGCAGTGGCAGGCTCTTCTCGCCTGACATTGCCCCACCCGCTATTCGAAGACCTCTCGTTATAACACCTGCAAGTGTACCTGTTCCCATTTCTGATCAAGTTGCTTCCCTTGCTGCCGAGTCATCTAATGCTCGGGGCAAAGGGATTGAAGATGAGCCTGCCCGGATGGAGGCACCAAAATCTGTGAATGCTGAGGCCTCCCAACAAGAGATGGAGGAAATTCTGAAAATAATCAAGAAGAGTGACTTTAATGTTGTTGAGCAGCTGGGGCATACACCCTCCAAAATCTCTATGCTCTCCTTACTACTATGCTCAGAGGCCCATGCTAAGGCCCTGATTTCATTTCTCAAGACGGCCCATGTGCCACAAGAGACATCTGCAGTCCAGTTTACTGATTACGTAGCCAATTTGACAGCCGACAATGGTTTGGGTTTCTCGGATGCCGACCTTACTGCTAAGGGAAAGGACCACAATGACGCCCTGCATGTCTCTATTGAATGCAGGGGCACTACTCTTGCGCACGTGTTGGTGGACACTGGTTCTTCCCTGAATGTGCTACCCAAAAAGGCCTTGGACCGGTTGGATTGTGAGGGCCTAGAGCTGAAACCTAGCAACATCATCGTCAGAGCCTTTGACGGTTCTAAGAGGATGGTTCATGGAGAGGTAGACATTCCTATTCGTGTGGGTTCTCAAGTATTCGACTCGACTTTCTATGTGATGGATATCCGTCCATCTTATTCTTGTTTACTGGGTCGACCTTGGATTCACAAAGCTGGGGCAGTGACTTCTACCCTACACCAGAAACTCAAGTACCCTGTCAGAGGGAAGATTGTCACTGTACAGGGAGAGGAGGAGTATATGGTGAGCCATTTGAATTCCTTCAGATATATTGAGATGGACGGGGAGTTTATTGAAACCCCCTTTCAGCATTTCGAAGAGGTACCTCCAACGTTGGCAGCAGCGGAAACAGTGGTTGAAGAGGATGTTCCTTTGAAGATGGCTTCCTTGAAGGATGCCCGGGCTGTGATCAAGAAAGGTGAATGTGCTAACTGGGGCAGGCTCCCTGATTTTACACCTAAAACTGACAAGTTTGGACTGGGTTTTACTGCAGAGGCTCAGAGGGTTGTGCGCAAGGCAAAGACCAGAAGACCTCCTGTGCTCATTACCAATCCAGGGGTGAATGCTGTTGGGGATGAAGATGAGGTAGAAGAGTCAGAGTTTGATAGCTGGATTTACCCGACGACTGATGGTGGATTGACCAATTGGATTGCTAAAGATCATATTGCTGTTACTTTTGTTACGCAGTAATAAACTCCTTTGTTTTTGTTATTTGTAATAAACAATTAAAACTCTATGGCCCGGTGTCTTACCCGGGGCACCGTGGCTTCATTTGTGAGGGTATATTAATTGTCATTTCATATATCATGAATAATGACCTTGGACGTTTTCTCGCATTTCAAATCTTATGCTCCTTTTCTTTCTTTCCTTTCTTTATATATTACAAAACAGTTGTATTTACACACACTCACTCATACAGGTTTCAATCCACTCTGGATCTCACTGGTAACGACTCTGCTACTGCCAATTATGACTTCGAAAATCCGATCAACTTAGTCGAAGACGAAGGTGAAGATGATTGCGAAGTGCCTGGCGAGCTTGCAAGACTGTTACTCCAGGAAGAGAGGGAAATTCAACCACACGAAGAGCCGGTGGAAACAATAAATCTGGGTACTGATACAGACAGAAAGGAGGTTAAAATTGGTGCCAACCTAGAGCTCAGCGTGAAGCAACGATTGACTCAGATGTTACATGATTATGTGGAGATCTTTGCCTGGTCCTACGAAGACATGCCCGGGTTGGATACCGACATTGTGGTCCATCATCTGCCTACCAAGGAGGACTGCCCTCCGGTTAAGCAAAAGGTCTGCCGTATGCGTCCAGAGATGTCTGAGAAGATCAAAGCCGAGGTTATGAAACAATTTGATGCCGGGTTCCTTGCAGTGACTTCTTACCCTCAGTGGGTTGCTAATGTGGTACCAGTACCAAAGAAAGATGGAAAGGTCAGAATGTGTGTCGATTACAGGGATCTGAACAGGGCCAGCCCCAAGGATGACTTCCCTCTACCTCACATTGATGTCCTTGTCGACAATACTGCTCAGCATAAGGTGTTTTCCTTCATGGATGGTTTTTCAGGGTATAATCAGATTAAGATGGCTCCTGAAGACATGGAGAAGACTACCTTTGTTACTCAGTGGGGCACCTTCTGCTACAAGGTCATGCCTTTTGGACTGAACAATGTTGGGGCAACCTACCAGCGTGCCATGGTTGCTTTATTTCATGACATGATCCATCATGAAATTGAAGTGTATGTTGACGACATGATTGCAATGTCCCAAACTGAGGAAGAACACCTTGATCATCTGCAGAAATTGTTTGACCGTCTGAAGTTGCACAAGCTGAGGTTGAACCCGAACAAGTGCACCTTCGGGGTAAGATCTGGAAAGTTGCTAGGCTTTGTTGTAAGTGATAAAGGTATTCAAGTGGACCCTGCCAAGGTTAAAGCTATTCAAGACATGCCAGTTCCTAAGACAGAGAAAGAAGTCAGAGGCTTTTTAGGACGCCTAAATTACATCGCCCGATTCATCTCGCACCTAACTGCTACCTGTGAGCCAATCTTCAAGCTGCTGAAGAAATATCAGGTAGTACGTTGGAATGATGAATGTCAGGCTGCTTTTGACAGAATCAAAGAGTATCTCCAAGAACCACCCATCCTTATGCCACCGGTTGAAGGGAGACCTCTGATATTATACCTGACAGTACTTGACAATTCAATGGGGTGTGTGTTGGGGCAGCATGACGAGTCTGGCCGAAAAGAGCATGCCATTTATTACCTTAGCAAAAAGTTTACCGACTGTGAGACCCGATACTCACTGCTTGAGAAAACTTGTTGCGCTTTGGTATGGGCTGCTCGCCGGCTGAGACAGTATATGCTGACTCACACTACCTTGTTGATCTCAAAGATGGATCCTATAAAGTACATATTTGAAAAGCCTGCTCTGTCTGGGAGAATAGCAAGATGGCAAATGATCTTGACAGAATACGACATCCAGTACACAACTCAAAAAGCCATCAAAGGAAGTGTATTGGCAGACCACTTGGCACATCAGGCAGTAGACGACTATCAGTCAATGAACTTCGAGTTTCCAGACGAGATCATCATGATTGTGATTGATTGTGAAGTACCTGGACCGGATGAAGGACCTGAAGAAGGATCCCGATGGTCTATGCACTTTGACGGAGCCTCCAATGCTTTGGGTAACGGTATCGGCGCTGTGATCATATCACCTCAAGGCACTCATACTCCACTCACTGCCCGGCTATGTTTCAACTGCACCAACAACATGGCGGAGTATGAGGCATGCATCATGGGTCTTCAAGCTGCGATCGACCTAAGGATCAAGTATCTGAGTGTCTTCGGAGATTCCGCTCTCGTGATCAATCAAATCAAAGGAGAGTGGGATACGAAACATCAGAATCTTATTCCTTACAGAGAATGTGTGTTGACAATGATCCCCCACTTCACAGAGATAACCTTTAAACACTTTCCGAGAGAGGAGAATCAGTTGGCGGACGCGTTAGCTACAATGTATTCTATGTTCAAGGTCAAATGGGACAATGAGGCTCCCCGGATCGTCATCTGGAAACTGGACGAACCGGCATACTGTTGTGATCTTGAGACTGAATTGGTGACTGAGAAGCCTTGGTACCATGAGGTGAAGAGATACTTGGAAGCTCAGGAGTATCCCGAAGGTGCATCTGTCAACGATAAGAAGTTTCTGAGAAGGTTTGCTGCAAAGTTCTTCCTTAGCAACGACATCCTGTATAAGCGAAACCATGATTCGACCCTACTGCGTTGTGTGGACAAAGCTGAAGCAGAAAGGATCATGGAAGAACTACATGAAGGGACCTTCGGAACACATTCCAGTGGACACACTATGGCAAAGAAGATCCTTCGGGCAGGGTATTTTTGGTCCACCATGGAAGCCGACTGTTACCAACACTCTCGGACATGCCATAAATGCCAGATTTACGCAGACAAGGTGCATGTTCCCCCAGTTCCTCTAAATGTCCTGACTGCACCTTAGCCGTTTGCAATGTGGGGCATAGATATGATCGGCGAGATTAAACCTACGGCATCCAACGGGCATCGCTTCATCCTGGTAGCGATTGATTACTTTACAAAGTGGGTGGTAGCAGCTTCCTACGCTACAGTAACCAAGAACGTTGTGGCACGGTTCATTCGGCATAATCTGATCTGTCGATACGGTGTCCCGGAGAGAATCATTACGGACAACGGTACCAATCTTAATAACAAGATGATCACTGAGCTCTGCGAGTAGTTTAAGATACAGCACCATAACTCTTCTCCTTACAGACCGAAGATGAATGGGGTTGTAGAAGCAGCGAATAAAAACATTAAGAAAATTGTGCAGAAGATGACAGTGACTTATAAAGATTGGCACGAGATGTTACCGTTCGCTCTACATGGGTACCATACCTCAGCCAAGATGTCAACCGGGGAAACTCCTTTCTCCTTGGTCTACGGTATGGAAGCAGTCTTACCGATCGAAGTGCAAATACCCTCTCTCCGGATAATGAAGGATGCAGATCTGAGCGAAGATGATTGGATCCAGACTAGACTTGATCAACTAAACCTTATTGATGAAAAGAGACTTGCGGCTATCTGTCATGGTCAGACGTATCAAAAACGGATGATCAGGGCATTTAACAAAAAGGTCAGACCACAAGAATATCAAGTTGGGGATCTGGTAATCAAACGTATCATCCTTCCTCAGAGTGATCCAAGGGGCAAATGGACCCCTACGTATGAAGGGCCATTTGTGGTTAAACATGTGTTCTCAGGAGGAGCCATGATTCTGACCACCATGGATGGTGACAACCTTCCTCACCCTGCCAATGCAGACATAGTAAAAAGATACTACGCATGAAAAAATGACCCGCTAGGTTAACACACCTAGGCAAAAATTAGGGCTTCCCGGCGAACCAAAAGGGTTCGGGCAAAATGAAGGGATGAAATGAAAAAATCTGTACACCCGGCAAGTCGAAAACCTGAAAAGGCGGCTTGGGCAAAAATGGGTATCCCGGTGGACTGAAAACCCGAAAGGGTGGTCCAGGCAAAAGTTAGGGATAAAGCGTAATACTATGTCTCATTGGATCACTTTGCATCCAGAATCCGGTATCTACATCAAGTTCAAACGGCATCGATCAATCAGCTTCATCTTCAACTAGGTCATCAAGTGATGAGACGCTCGAAGATATAAAGGCAATAACAGAGTTGGAACCCAGTGGGATTGTCCTTTTCACACAGCTGTTTTATTTTCCTTTGTACAAATTTGTATAAACTCTTTTGTTCGGCGGCGTTCTCTTACTAGGACGTCAGCCTCTTGTACATAAACGCCTATTTTACAGGCAAATTCAAAAATCAGTACAAAAATCACTCTTCAGTTAAAATTGCCAATTGTTTTTCCTTTTCTGTTTTGTTTTGTGAAGAACGTCCAAGGTTCAATTTGTGATATATGCATTGACAATAATTTGCTAACTCATGAATATTTGCATACGAAATAAAGGGTTAATTACAGGTAACATTAGAAACAGGGGCAATAAAGAGTTGTCTAAGCGATCTAGTTGCTCAGTCCATCAAGGTACCAAGGTAGGTTCAGCTGAAGAACGTAACCAGTATATCTCAATTTCCCAGAGAGTGAGTCAGCAAGTCAATACACTCTCCCCAAGCAAAGCTATTATCAACCTTAAGGAAGTTGGGTATCCCTCGCAGATCTCAACATTCCCCAGCGGAGTATACAAACATTCTTAAACAAGCATCCCCGGCAGTCTTGATCTAAGATTGTTCCCCGACGGTATATCAAACATTCAATGGAGTCACTTCCCCAATATGATTCAAAATGTCCCCAGGAGAGTCCAATCTAGTTTCCCCAGGAAAGTTGGAATCCATCTCCCTAAACAGGAAGCTTATCCCCAGTAGATTCTGGAAGCTTATCCCCGTAGAGCACGAACACGTCCCCCCGCTTTATTCAAAGGTTATTTCCCTACCAGGATATAACTGGGTTATCCTCAGCCAAAAGCCACGGAAAGATCGTCCCCGACGAAGTCTTCCTATCCCCAGCGAAGTCCATTAACACTTCCAACGTAACAACGGTATCCCCAGCGGAGTTACCATCAACATCCCAACAAGTACCTCTCTTCCCACAGAGTATTGTTCCCCAGCAAGGTAGCTAGAGTATTTTCTCCCCGCAGAGTATTCTATTCGCCAAGTTTATTCCACAACGGAGTTATCTACCGGTATTCTTGCAACTATCATCCCCAGCGGAAACAACAAAAATCTATTCTCCAACATCAGCCCAGGATGTGACTTCCCGGCACCCGTCAAGGATCTACTTTCCTAGACGAAAAACATACGTTCATAAACATCACATTTCCATACATTACATCATGCATATATGCATCATATCTTACAAATCTCATTTATGTTGAGAACATCATTGCTTGATCCATATCATGCATTACATATGACTGACCTTTACCTTTCAGGAAAGATCCAGTTAAGTTCTCAGCTATATTTCAAGACTTTAGTCTGGTTCAGTTAAATCGACCCTAAGATTTTCCTGATTCTTATCCAGTCAAAGGCCTTCTCTGGTTCAGTCAGATCGACCCTAAGATATCCCTGATTCTTATCCAGTTGAAGATTCCAAGACCTTGTCCGGTTCAGTTAAATCGACCCTAAGATTTTCCTGATTCTTATCCAGTCAAAGGCCTTCTCTGGTTCAGTCAGATCGACCCTAAGATCTCCCTGATTCTTATCCAGTTGAAGATATTCCAAGACCTTCTCTGGTTCAGTCAGATCGACCCTAAGATCTCCCTGATTCTTATCCAGTTGAAGATTCCAAGACCTTGTCCGGTTCAGTTAAATCGACCCTAAGATTTTCCTGATTCTTATCTAGTCAAAGGCCTTCTCCGGTTCAGTCAGATCGACCCTAAGATCTCCCTGATTCTTATCCCAGTAGAAGACATCCAAGGTTCTCTCAGCATTCCTGTTGAGGTAGTAACCGTCCCAAGGTTCTCTCAGCGTTCCTGTTGAGGTAGTAATCGCTCCAAGGTTCTCTCAGCGTTCCTGTTGAGGTAGTAATCACTCAAGATTCTCTCAGCGGTCCTGTTGAGGTAGTAATCGTCCAAGGTTCTCTCAGCGTTCCTGTTGAGGTAGTAATCGCCCAAGGTTCTCTCACCGTCCCGTTGAGGTAGTAACCATCCCTGGTTCATTCATCACCTTTTGAAGCTCCAAACCCAATTCCTGTAACCAGTCAGGGCACATCTACATGAGAGTTTGAAGACCAGCTCCTGTAACGGGCCAGGTAATCATCTTCTTTTCAGGTACGCAAGTTCTCGCTAAGGAATCTCTTACGCGATCGACACCCAGATGGCATCTATAAGCCCATCCACCTATCCATCATCTCTCAACATGGCATCTGTAAGCCCATCTTCCTATCCATCAATCTCCAAATGGCATCTGTAAGCCCATTCCCATCATCACACTACCATGTGAGCGCAAATTTCTGGGCACTCTAGTGTTCAATCATCTTCCACCTTCGGATTACGAAAGGCACGCCAGCCAATCTACATCCTCAGGTCTAAGAAGATTGAACAGGGGCAACTGTTGTACCCCAAAATTTGCCCTCCCATATTCTTCAAGATTTGCAAAGAGCATGCTTCAAAATCTCCCAAGGGTTGCACAGTTCAATGGCCTCCTGAACAGTCAAAAATTAGGGTTTTGGTTCTGGCAAAGAAGTGAAGTTTCCAAGGGTCCAAACAAGTCCCATATGCCTACAAACATGGTCAAGCATCCATATGCCAAGTTTCAAGACTTACAGCACAAGATTGCACAGTCAAAAACCCTAATTGCTCAACAGTCAACTGTAGGGGCAAAATGGTCATTTGACAGTCAAAAGCCCAAATTTTTGGTCAACATCTTATTTTGAAACCACAAACATCATTTGATCAATTCTTGATCATGATTTTCAAGGCATGGCTCAAAAAGTCTCAAGATGCAAAAATTTCCATATTTGGACAGTTGAAAAAGTCAACTGTAACTTGACCAAGGCATAACTTCCACATGGTTTATCAGAAAAATTCCATCCAAAGCTCATTTTGAAGAGAATGACATTTCCTACAACTCCTCTTCACACTTCAAGTCCAAGAAATGCTCTCACAAAAAGTTATCAATCTCAACATTATAGGTCATTTTCAAAAGTCAACAAAAAGGCACAAAAAAGTCAAAGACCACAACTTGAGATTGGTAAATAAAATTGACATGGGACCAAAGGCATTGGTTATAGGACTTCAAGACCTTTCCAAAATGTCCAAGAACATGTTCAAAGCTTAAATATTGAGCAAGATATGCCTTATGGAAGTTGGGAAATTTTTGGGAATTTTGAAAAGTCAACTTTGCTTCAAATGCCTCAAAATTGCTAATGGGCCACATTTTCTTCCAAGAATCATCATCCAAAGGCTATGCACGACCATTTGACCCAAAGGGGATTTATTTCATCATTTTTTATTATTTATTTGAATTTTTATCACCATTAATTCATTTAATTAAATAAAATATGACAAAAATACTCAAGCATGCATTTTAAATCTTTTTATGCAGCTAATAAGTCTATCATAACTCCAAGATTTAGTGCATCACATATATGGAAAGATTTGGCCATGATTGGTATCAAAAAGGCATGGAAAAGATTGGAAAAGATTTCATTAAAAATCAAATATTTGATTCATCAAAACATTGATTTCTTGGCTTGAATTTTCACCCTAAAACATTCCCATACATAAACAGAAGGCAACCCTAATGCATAGAACCTGAAGGCTGCGCTCAGAAGAACATACACACTTTTCATTTTTTGTGAAAAAAGTCAAAACTGAAAACACAGTTTGAGTGCGTTTCAAGGCAAGATAACCATTCCAATAGCTTGCCAAGGTCACCAGGGATCTATTCCAATCAAAACCACAACCTCTAACACAAATAATTGGTAATACGAAGCCGTCCTGTCCTTGATATTGTTCATATTCGTGTTTTGATTTATACGTATCATTCATGCCTTTTTCTTGTTGTTTTGCACTAACATAAACATTCTAAAACTTTTGGCATCATTTAATTGAGTTTTTGTGCCCTGTACGAGAATCTGTCATTAACGCCTTCTAGGTTTTCAGAGGTCAAAAATTAGGGCTTCTTTCATAGGAAAAAATTGAACCACAAGACCTATATCATTGAACTCAGGGCATCTGGACGATTCAATTCCATAGGTCGCGCCCTTTTTATATTTGAGTATGGCCTAATCGTTATTTTCCAGGTTTGAGTTAGTGGGGGTTTAAAAACCCCGCTATTTGATATATTTTTTCAGGAAAAAGCAAAGAACAAGTGGAGAAGAAGATGAGTTGTAAGCACACGGTTGGCTGATTCAAAAGCTTGGCGCGCGTTTTGTTGAAATTCCAGAATAATGCTTATTTTACATTATAATATTTACGTTCCATATAATAAACAAAGAGTGCGCTTAGCACAGTTGGTGGGAAACGTGGACAATAGGTACTGGGACCTGGGTTCGATTCCCAGGTCCCCTCCCTTTCTCAATATATTTTGTTTTAATGTGATTCCATGTAATACATACCCCAGGGCCTACCATGCAGCTTCATGTTTGTACTTGCCACGCGCCCAATAAGACCCATCCAATGGTCAGAAGTTGCAGACCACCATGTGCACCGGTCAACGCCTCCACACACAAGCCAGGAAAGTCCACGTGGGCTTGCATCTCATGGGCCAGATTGCCTGCAATATACCTCCAAAAGGGCCAACAAACCCCCCCTTGTTTGTATTTTCTTCCCTTTATTCTTTTCTTTTTTTATTTTGTTTTAATTATTTTCTTTTAATTCTTCAAAATTAATTTTTTATAATAAAAATACAAAAAAATCAGAGAAGACAAAAAATAAAAATGTATTTTATTTAATAGTTTTTGTAAATAGATTTTATTAACTAATTTAGTTCTAATTCTAGGTTTTAATTTTAATATTTTTTAATAAACTAAAAAATGTAGAAATTAGGGTTTTGAGCTTTTATTCTTTTTTCCTTTTTCACCATATTTAATAATTAATTATTTTTTGTAAATAAATTTGCCATTAAATAATTAGGTTAAAACTAGGTTAAACTTAAACATTTTTTTTAATAAATTAAAAATAGTTTAGAATTAGGGTTCCAATTTAATTTTCTCATTAGACTCCATAAATACAAAAACTCCAAAAAATAAATTCTTTCTTTTATTTAACTTAATTAATTTATTAATTGTAATTTAATTTCTTTAAAAGGGTCCAACGCCCTCAGTTTCGATTATAATTTCGTTTCGCGCGTTTATTTTATTTCTTTTCTTATAAATTTCATGTAATTACTCCAAAGCCTTGTAATAGATTAATTAGGACATTTATCTTTCCGCATTTTACTTTATTCAAATCGGGTCTTGGATTAATTTGGCGATATAGACCCGCGCCTTTGTAATAGCGTAGGACTTTTACCTTCTCGCATCTTTTAACTGTTAATAACTTGCATGAAAGAATGAATGCCAAAAATAAAAACAAAGCGTAGATCATAAATGCATAACAAGACAAATATAACTGAAAATGACACACAAATCACACACCACCCCTAGGGTACGCCTCATTGTTGCCTTGCCCCTCGAAACGTGGTCGTCGAGTAGAGGATGTCTTAGTAAGTCCTCATGTCCATGAACATGGCATGAGGGTAGCTTCTAAGGTGTCTTCCTATTGCTCTGGTGATCACCATGTCCCGAACCCTCGAATTGACCCGAACACCTCCAACGGTGGTGCTACCTACCTCTCAATGGTGGGATGGCACTACTTTAAGGACATTTACACAGACTAATTCCTTAGGGTAGGTAGATGACTCGTAGATACTTGCTCTAATTTCAAAACAAATCAAAAACTTCTTTTCACACCGACACCTTTCAAAAAGCTTTCAAAAGCAATTTTTCAAACACTCTTGAGGACCGATACAAGAGTCGAACTGAAATTTTCAAAGAAACTTTTTAAACCCACAGTTGAAAAGCAAACAAACAATTTTGAAAACACAAATGAGCAAGTATCTAAGAGCCCATGGATAACCATGGATAGAAAGGGTGTTAACACCTTCCCTTTCTATAAATCTACCTCCCGAACCGAGAGCAATCTCTATAAGGAATTTTTCTGTGCTTTTGTCCTTTCCATTTGGAGAAAATAAAAGACGGTGGCGACTCTTGCTTCCGCGACATTTCGCGAACCAACGTTAAATAGTCAGTTCCAGATCCACCGATCACAGGCTTCAAATCTACATGCGCGCCTGATCACAAGAACAAAAATAATATGAAAGAAATGGGGGGACCTGGGATTCGAACCCAGGTCCTGTAACCTTTTCCAATGACCTGGCCACCAACTGAGCTGCGCGTGTTAGTTCTATACAACATAAATAACAATTATTATATTATAAACAAGCGAAATAAAGAGAAATCGCACGGAAATTCAAATGGACGAGTAGGGTGATGCCACACCATCATCCCTGTCCTCTCTCCGTGGCTAAAAGGTTTGAAGACCTTTACCTACGGACAACGTCCGTCACTACAAACCCTGTAATTCTCAAAATCAAACACAAGCAAGATAAATGAAATTTAAGGCCGTGAATCAACTCGTCTTGGCCTGCTGAGCACGATGGTGCCCCTTTTGTGGCCCAATTTTACCTGTACCAAAAGATCCTAAAACGAAGCATAAAACCCTAACAATGGAAAATCTTGATACAGTCCAAAAAAATGCAATTGAATGTTATAGATAGCTTGAAAATGTATTAAGGAACAAGAATATGTGATTATTTCATGCTATAAGTGCCAGAATCATGCAACTCGAATTCAAAAAAAGTTCAAGGTCGTGACTGACTTACAGTGGTTTTTAGCGCTGAAAAAGGCTTGTTCTTGATTGGTATAGCTTGCTTGTGATCCCAGGAATCGAATGAGATGGCGAGGGGACCTTGAAAGTGCCTGGAAGTACAAAATTGAATCACCACTTTTCTTTGATTTTTTCAAGTTTGGTTCTTGTTCTTGGAGGCAGCTCTGCACGAAAATTCTTGTCCTTAGGGTTCAATGATCTTTAGCATAAGTAGTGAATCACATTAGGTTAATTATTTTTGGCCAAGATCTCAAGAATTCATTAATTGAATATTTGGTCTTTAAGCCATATGAAATCTTTCCATAACCATGCAAATCATGCCCTTTTGCCTTGATTCGAATTTGGTTGATTAGGCCAGCTCATTTGGATTTGATTTTCATCAAAATCAGATCTTCAAAACAAATCTTGGTATTTTTTGTTATTTATTTGATTTAAAATTATTTTTAATAAATAAAAACCATAATAAAACAAATAAATGGAGAAAATAAGATGTGGTGGCTGCTTTGGGTCGTGGACCATGCTACCAACTCAAAACAAGTGCAAAAGATTAGGCCCATTTAGCAAAAATTTCAATTTGGGGCATAGTTGACTTTTTGACAATTTTGCAAAAAAGGCCAACTTCATCAATTCATAACTTCCTCAATTTTGACTCTTTGAAGGTGTTATTGTACTTTTTATAAATCTTGAGATGTCTTCTAAGCAACCCTTTTGGTCTCATCTCAATTTGGTATTCCATGTTCATGTATGAAGCTTTGACAAAAAAGGTGTTTTTGTTGACTTTTCAAAATGACCTATGATGTCCAAATTCATAACTTCTTGTGAGTGCATATTTTGAACTTGGGATCGGAAGATGGATTGTAGAGCATTGTATCCTATTCAAAATTAGCTTTGTATGGTTCATTTCTCATAAAGTATGAGAAAGTTATGCTTGGTCAAAGTTGAGTTGACTTTTTCTACAAAATCCTAATTTAGCAACTTTTGGTTCTTGATGAATTATGAGCAATCCTTGATGAATCATGATCAACCCTTGATCAAATTATGAAAGTTACTTCAAAATGAGGGTGTTGACCAAAAATCTTGAAGTTTGACTATATGTAGGCCACAGTTGACTTTTGCTCTAGCACGGTCGACTTTCAGGCCTTTGAGCAATTGACTGAGCAAACTTTCTCTGTAGGGCTTGAAACTTGACATGGATGATCTTGAGAACATATTAGGACAATAGTGAGCATTTGGGATCCCTTGGACTCAAGTATCTTGATGCAACATGAAACCCTAATTTGAGGTAGACTGCCTTAGGAGAGAGCTTGTCTGGTCAACCTTTGGACTTCCTTGAGCAACTTGAGGATCTTTCTTGCAATGTTTTGAGAAATATGGGAGGGAAAATTTTGGGGTACAACAACTGCCAATCGAAGGACATTGTTGAATTGAAAATTGAAAGGAACTTTGCTAACATTCAAAATTTTCATTTTCTTTAGGCAAGTATTTGTAACCACCAATATAAGAGAAAAAATATTGGGAAATATGAGAGGGAAAATTTTGGGGTACAACACAGAGTTTCGTGATCATAGTGTTGTTAAGATTGGTACCATTATCAGTGATGATCCTCTCGGGTATGCCATACCGACAGATGAGGTTATGCTTAATGAACTGGGCTACGACATTCCTGGTAACAGAGGCGAACGAGGCTGCTTCAACCTAATTTGTAAAATAATCAATAGCTACCAGGACGAAATGGTGCCCATTAGATGCAATAGGCTTAATCCCTCAAATCATATCAATTCCCCCACATTACAAATGGCCGTGGAGTAGTCAAGACGTTCAGAGGAACCGGAGGCACATGTACTTTATCAGCAAAAATATGGAATTTGTGACAAGTTCTGGAATGGAGATGGAAATCAGTTTCCATGGTCGACCAATAATAACCCTCTCTCAGAATTTTCTTAGCCATCACATGCCCGCTGGAATGAGTACCAAAGACCCCTTCATACATATCTTCTATAATCTTCTCAACTTCCTCGTTGTCTACACAACGAAGCAGAGCTGAATCATGATTACACTTGTACAAAATTCTGTTACTTAGAAAGAATTTGGGAGAGAACCTCAGTAGAAATTTCTTATCATTGATAGATGCCCCCTTGGGGTACTCTTGGACTTCGAAGTATCTTTTCACTTCATGGTACCACGACTTCTCCTCTACTCCATCAGTATTAACTTCGTAGTAGTATGCAGGTTCGTCTAATCTCTTAATAGTGATTCTAGGAGCTTCATTATCCCATCTGACTTTGAACATAGATGACATGGTAGCTAATGCATCTACCAATTTATTCTCTTCTCGTGGGATGTGTTCAAAAGTGATTTCTTCGAAGTACAGAATTAATGTCAACACACGATCTCGATAAGAAATGAGATTTGGATGCTTCATATCCCATTATCCCTTAATCTGACTAATTACCAGGGCTGAATCCCCATATACATCCAAGAAATTGATTCTCATATCTATGGCAGCTTTGATACCCATGATGCACACTTCATATTCTGCCATGTTGTTGGTACATTCGAAACATAATCTGGTGGTGAAGGGCGTATGGCAACCCTTGGGCGAGACGATCACAACACCAATTCCATTACCAAGCGCATTGGAAGCTCCATCAAAAAGCATAGTCCATCAGGATCTCGACTCAGGCTCTTCATACGGTCCAGGTTCTTCATAGTCGGTAATCTGCATAATATTCTCATTTGGGAACTCAAAATTCATAGTCTGGTAGTTGTCTACAGCCTGATTATCCAAATGATCTTCCAGTACACTTCCTTTGATTGCTTTCTGAGTGGTGTACTGAATGTCGTATTCTGTCAAGACCATTTTCCATCTTGCTATTCTTTTGGATATAGCGGGCTTCTCGAATATGTAATTTATCGGGTCCATCTTAGAGATCAACAAAGTGGTATGAGTGAGCATATATTGTCTTAGTCGGAGAGCAGCCCATCCCAAAGCGTAACAAGTTTTCTCGAGAACTGAGTATCTTGTTTCACAGTCGGTAAACTTTTTTCTAAGGTATTATATTGTATGCTCTTTTCGACCAGGCTCGTCATGCTGCCCCAATACACACCCCATTGAGTTCTCTAAGACTATTAAGTACATGATCAGGGGTCTTCCTTCAACTGGAGGCATTAAAATTAGAGGCTCTTGAAGATATTCCTTGATTTTGTCAAAGGCATTTTGGCAGTCGTCATTCCACTTCACTGCTTGATCCTTCTTCAGTAACTTGAAGATTGGCTCATAAGTAGCGGTCAAATGGGAAATAAATTTGGCAATGTAGTTTAGTCGTCCCAGGAAACCTCTGACTTCCTTCTCAGTACGGGGAGCTGGAATTTCTTGAATGGCTTTAACCTTGGCGGGGTCAACTTCAATACCTTTACTATTGACATCGAAACCTAGGAGTTTACCCGACCTTACCACAAAGGTGCACTTGTTTGGATTCAACATCAGCTTGCACTTCTTTAATCTCTCAAATAGCTTGTGTAGGTGATCGAGATGTTTTTCTTCAGTCTGAGACCTGGCTATCATGTCATCAATGTAAACCTTTATCTCATGATGGATCATGTCATGGAACAAAGCTACCATAACATGTTGATATGTTGCATCAGCGTTCTTCAAACCAAAAGGCATAACTTTGTAACAAAAAGTTCCCCACTGTGTGATAAAGGTAGTCTTCTCCATGTCTTCAGGTGCCATGTTGATTTGATTATAACCAGAGAAACCATCCATGAAGTAAAATACTTTATGTTGAGCGGTGTTGTCAACCATAACATCAATATGCGGAAGAGGAAAGTCATATTTGGGGCTTGCCCTATTCAGATCCCTGTAGTCTACACACATGCGCACTTTGCCATCCTTCTTAGGTACTGGCACCATATTTGAAACCCACTAAGGATAGGATGTAACAACTAAGAAACCTATAATGAACTATTTCATAACCTCAACTTTGATCTTTTCAGACATCTCGGGATGCATACGACAAACGTTCTGCTTTATCGAATAACAACCTTCTTTCATTGGTAGACGGTGGTGAACCACAATATCAGTATCAAGCCCCGACATTTATTTTTATGACCAAGAAAAAATCTCAACATAGTCACGCAACATCTGGATTAATCTGTTTTTGACACTGTCTTCTAGGTTGGCACCTATCTTGACCTCTTTCTTGTCCTCTTTAGTTACCACATTCACAACCTCGACTGGATCTTCATGCGGTTTTATGGCTCTTTCTTCTTGCTCTAACAAGATAGCAAGTTCTCCAAGTACTTCACAATCTTCCTCACCTTCTTCCTCGGCTTGGTATATCAGATTTTCAAAGTCATAATTGGCAATAGCATAATTGTTATCAACGGGATCCATAGTGGATATGGATCTGCAATTTGTTACGTGTGTGTGTAAGAACACATAGCTATTTTGAAAGCAATAAGATAAAAGAAAAACAAAGAGTGCAAAATTTGAATACAAACGTCCAATGATTTATTGAATTAAAATATGTGAATGAAAAATGACAACCCTAACAAATGGACCGTTGCGCCCCAGGTAAGGCACAAGGATTATAGTTATTGTTTTAAAATTACATAACCGAAAATTTGAAAGCAAGAAAACAGAAAATACCATTTACTCCTGACTAAAGGAGATTGGTATAATATCTCCAGTTTTCCAATTGCTGAGCCAGTTATCGGTGGTAGGAAAAATCCAATTGTCTGGGTCATAGTCGCTATCAGCATCTTCTACCGTGTTGACTCCATTGTTGTTGATGCAGAATGGTGGTCTCTCATCATGAGCATGAAGACCATCCCTCTGAGCCTCTGAAGTGAAACCCAAACCAAATTTATCAGATTTGTAAGGAATGTCGAGAAGTTGACCCCAAGTAGTGAAACCACCTTCTTCTACCACAACTTTGGCGTCTTTTAGTAAAACCATTCTGGGTAGAACCCTTGTAACCTTAGGAATAGCAAAAACTTCTTCAGTAACGGTAGTTCTCCGAGGAATAACTTCAAAGGTATGGCAGGGAGTTTCGATGAATTCACCGTCTATCTCAACATACTTAAAGGAGGTCAAGTTACTTACCATGTACTCTTCTTCACCATAAACTGTAACAATCTTTCCTTTCACGAGATATATCAACTTTTTGTGCAACATAGAAGTAACAGCGCCTTCCCCATGAATCCAAGGACGTCCAAGTAAACAGGAATAAGTCGGGCGAATCCTCTTTGAACCATCAAAGGCTCTAACCATAATGTCACTTGGTTTTAGCACAACCCCCTCACAGTCAAGCTTGTCTAGAGCACTCTTCGGTAAAACATTCAATGAGGAACCCGTGTCAACCAACACATGAGCTAAGGTAGTGCCCCCGCACTCAATAGAGACATGCAGGGCCTTGTTATGGTTTCTTCCTTTAGGAGTCAAATCAACATCACAAAAGCCTAACCCATTATCAGTCGTCAGGATAGCAACATAATTTTCGAATTGGCCAGTGGAAACTTCTTGCGGTACATGAGCGAATTTTAAGAACTTCACCAAAGCCTGGGCATGGACTTCAGAGCATAACAACAGGGGTACCATGGATATCTTAGAGGGGGTCTACCTCAGCTGTTCAACAATCTTATAGTCACTTTTTAGATGATTTTCAGTACTTCCTTCATCTCCTGCCTGGAGGTATCTTCAGTAGTAACCTCTTTTGGTGCCTCATCCTGGGCAAACTCAGTGATCTGTTCTTTGCCCCCGAGTCTCAGTAGTTGAATCAGTAGAAGTAACATGGACTGGTGCAGCAATGGTATTCGGAGAGATCTCTGGAGAGAAAACCCTTCCACTTCTAGTAATTTTACTGGTCCAAGCAATATTGTCAACGTTGGGATCAATAACTTCAGTATCTTCACTTTTGACAACCAATGGTTCTTTCTTAACACTATGGTAGTAAACATCAACTCCATAATTTCAGGGGACAACCTTGTCAAAGGAATATGGAATTGGCTCGGGCGCAGTAATGATCAGAGGAACAACTCTAGGTTCGGTCGTAATCTTTACAAAGCCTTTGGAAGTATCCTTATAGGAATTCTAGAAATTACAGACATGTCTTAAAGCTCCAAGTCTTGAAACAAATTCTCCATAGAAGGAATCTTCTAAACTAGAATTATATGGTTATCCATTAGACGTTGAATACCTTCTCTCAGCAGTTTACAACCATTGGATTAGGCTGAACAGCAGTAGCACCTTCCAGTGCAACCCGAAAATAAACTGGCTTGCAACATATTCTTCTTAATAATTATCAGGGGAGTAATCAAGTCACTTACAGCGGAAACATAAGAAACATCTTCGGTAGAATTAATGCCCTTGTCGTGCTTAGACATAGGTGCAGTAATCACATTGGGAATCTCGGGAGGATCAAATTCAATCTCTTTGGAGTCAATCATATCCTGAATCTTATTTTTCAGATCCCAGCATCTATTTGTGTCATGTCCAGGACTACTGGAATGATAGGCACACTTTACATTAGGATTGTACCGAGGAGAGGATGTGTTGGGATTCTGAGGAGGATCTCTCAATGTAATCAGCTCTGCTTTCAATAGATGTTGCAATGCCTGAGACAATGGCATGTTGGTCTTGGTAAATTGTCTCCTAGGTGCATCAGACCTACGCTGATTGTCTTGTTGATGTTACGTTGGTGCGAGATTAGAGATTAGTACCTCCCCCACAGATTGGTTACGATCACCTTGACCAAGACCCTTCTGGCCATACACAACATTATCTTCTCTTTTCCCGTTGATTATCTTCTTCACAGTACTTGAAGACGCAACCACCTAAATTTTTCCACTTCTGATTCCACCTTTAACACGTTCCGCTTGTTAATATCAGCTCGGTGAATCCTTCTAAAGAGCTTCTAATCATATGATTGAAGAAAGGAACTGTCAGAGTTCCCATAAACATGTCAACTAGCTCCCTATCAGACAAATGATGTTGAACCCTTCCCGCTAGATCTCTCCATTTATGGGCATACTCTTTGAAGCCTTCGTTCAACCCCATGGTCATACTCTGTAATTGCACACGGGTTGGTGCAAGATCAACATTGTGTTGGTATTGTTTGTAGAAAGTAACAGCCAAATCTTCCCAAGTATGGATATTGGTTCCTTCTAGTTGATAGAACCATTCTAATTGTGTCCCAGATAGGCTCTCTTGAAAGAAATGCACCCATAACTTCTTGTCGGCAGTGTATGGTTAAATCTTCTATACATATGACCTCAGATGAAGCTTTGGACAAGAAACACCGTCATACTTTGCGAAAGTATGGACCTTTAATTTATGAGGAATAACAACTCCTGAGACTAAACCCACCTCTTCAAAATCTAACCCGGGCACTCTTGGGATTTCCATAGCATTTAAATGATCTTCCAACAGTTTTTATTTTTCATCAGCAGGAGGATATTGTTCGTCTGAATAGTCTTCTTCATCTTCATCAGAATATTGGCCAGAATGAAGGTTGCTTCCTTTCTCAACCTTCACACTCTTACCATCTTCACCCTGGTTGTCATCTTCATTTTACGGGATATCACAATCTTGAGCTCACTTGATAGGACCTCTGAACCTTCCTCCCATGTTGAGGATGTCGATTGGTTTCCTTGTCTTTTTCTTCCTCTCTTTGGTGATGAGGGTATTCAGTTCTTCCTGCCCCTTGGCTAAGTTGAGGAACATTTGTTGGAACTGAGCATTCTGGGCCTAAAGATCTTTGACCGTTTGTTCGAGAGTTTTGTACCCCAAAATTTTCCCTCCCATTATATTCAATGCTCCTAGGGTTTTTAATTGCTCAAGGCTACTCAATATTTGATCAGACAAATTCTCCTCCTAAGCCATTGACCTACAACTAGGGTTTTGATTTTCTCAAAGAAGATTGGGCTTATAAAGCCTCAAGTGGATTTAATGGTTTCTTATATGTCTCAAAGAATTCTCATGCCAAGTTTCAAGCCTTGCATCACAAGTTTGTTCAGTCAATTTCTCAGATGACTAAAAATCAATTGTATTGGACAAAGAGTCAGTTGTGGTCAACATATAGTCAAATTTCAAGATTTTTGGTCAACATCAATATTTTGAAGTCACATTCATTATTTGAGCAAGGGTTGATCATGATTCATCAAGAAAACTCAAGATTTATCAAAAGTCAAAAGTTACTAAATTAGGATTTTCTTAAGGAGAAGTCAACTGAACTTTGACCAAACATAAAATTCACATGCTTCATCAGATTTTTCTTAACCAAAGCTCATTTTGAAGGAAATTCAATTCTCTACATCTTGGTCTCTCTAAGCGCAAGTCCAAAAAATGCTTCATTTGAGAGATATGGGCCAAAACATTATGGTTCATTTCAAAAGTCAATAAAAAAGACACTTTTTTCAAGGCAACTTACATCAAGATAAATTCTTCAAATTAAAACATGATCAACATAGATATTGTAGAAGACACCTCTAAATTTCCAAAAAGTCCAAGATCACCTTCAAATAATAAAAATTGAGAGAGTTATGATTAGTGCAAGTTGGGAAATTTTGAGAAAATGCATGAAACCTAAATTGACCAAACTTGAATTTTTGGGCTAATGGGCTATTTTTTCAAGGTCCATGCATGTTATATACTTCATAGTGAACCTCAAAACTTATTCATACACCCCTTGGGTTCTTATTTTATTTATTTTGATTTTTATTAATTTAAATTCAAAATTAAATAAGATAAAGTCAAGGCTTTTCTTACAAGGTCCAAGCCCACAATCTTTTGACCTAATTCAAGCATTATATATCCTTTTCATTCAGACATAACAAGCCACGAAAAAACCCTTGCAAGAAACTATTCTAAACTTCCAAATTTCTCAAAATCTAGGGCAATCCTCAAACCCTAGTGGCAGCCACTTTCAAAGCAAACCAACCTTCCCAAATGACTTCTGAAGTGTTATAGAGTTAGATTGGATCATCCTTGAAGATCCAAAGGGCCTGAAACCCTCATATATGCCTTTCCATTTTTGGTTCATTGCATGATTTTCATACTTTCATTTTATTGGTGTTTTAATACATGCTAATGATACTAATGTTCTTCTGAGGCATGACAATGCAAGACCAAACTGTAGCATGGCCCCCCATAATGGCTAAATCTAAGGTTACCATGATTGCACCATGTGATATTATTTTCATCGTATCTCTTTTTACAGCGCATTTTATCCAAAACTGATACCTCCATTGAACTTGCAAGGCCTGAATTAGAGTGGTAGGGTCCCTGAGAATCACTGACATCCATTGTTTTGCAGGTTAAAAAATATAGTTACCGGAGAAGACGATCGGAGCTAGGGCTCTGGCGCTTCTCTGTCATCATGATTTGATTTTTAATATATATATATATATATATATATATATATATATATATATATATATATATATATATATATATATATATATATACATATATATATATATATATATATATATATATATATATATATATATATATATATATATACATATATATGTGTTTTGTTTTGATAAAATAAACGGATGTATAGCCACCCAGTGGTAGAAGCGCGTGCGTCAAGGCATTTGTATAATAAGGTGTGGGTTCGATCCTGACTTTTGACATTTATTTTTTCATATTTTCCTAATCCTTGCGGGTTGATTACATATTGAATGATGTGTATTTTGCTAACACCAGCGCACGCTTGGCGTAGTGGTGAACCTTGTTGGTGGGAAGGCTAAGGGTTTGGGTTCAACACCCACCCCTGGTGTTGTACCCCAAAATTTTCCCTCTCATTTCTCAAAGGATCATCCTAGACCCTCAAGTTTGCTTCTATGAAGTTTCAAGTCTTGAATGACAATTTCCCAAGAAAGTCATTCACAAGGGCAAAATGGTCAATTGCATATTGAAAAGTAAAACTTTGAGTTTTGGATCAAAAATCAAGTTTCAAGAATCATATTTCATCAAGACATGTTAGAATATGAAATTTGTTTCATCAAAAAAATCAAAAGTACTTTGGAAAAGTCAAAATTCTAAATACTTAGAAATTTTTCTAAGTGTTTAAGAAATATGACAAGCTCAGAACTTCTGGCCAGATTTTCACCATGATACAAGCTGATTCTGGAAGAACTTATGACATAAGAGTTGTAGATCTCAATGAGATCTAAAACATTGCGGAATAGAACTTCTCCTAGAAACAATGGGATTTCAAGTTATAAATCTTCAAAGACACGTCCATGAAACTGAAACATTCAATAAATTCTGGATGCTTCCAAGACAGAGTTTGGTTAGAACTTTTGGGCCAGTTTTCACGAAGGTTCAACCAGAGTTTGCAAGAGTAATTCAAAGAAAGACTACGAAGCGTGTTACAAGCTTTCTGAAAATTCTGAGAACTCCTTCAGAACATGCTGGAGCAGGGAGATTCAAAGATCAGAAGTTGGATGTTTGTTCTAAGTTACCCTGATGTTGAACTTCTGATCCAGATTGAGCTGTGACACATAATCTCATATTGAAGGATTCTATGTTGACAAATCTCATCATCATTTAATGCTCACACCCACTTTTGAGTCTTTGTCCAAAGGATTTTCCCACGGGTGGCATAGAAGTACCATTATTGTCCTTGGAAAGCAAACTTTTGTACAAAGTTTATGCTGGCCCATGCTTTGCTTTTGCCTCTGAGGCTACTTTTCCTTAATTCATGCTTACAAATCCAGCTTAGGCACGGCTAAAAGCTGCTAACCACCATACTTGTTTAACTTGCTTTAAGAACAAGTCAGCACTCTAGCATGATGGTTGTACTATTGAATTCTCCAAGCTACAAAATCCTTGCCTATAAATTGAACTTCATTGGAAACTATAAAGAGGTCGAAAAAATTGAAAAGAAAAAGCTTTGAAACCTTGCTAAAAATTCCAGGAATTCGAAATTTCAACACAAATACAAAACCTACTAGTTTTTTATTCTTACATTCAAACTCTAATTTTCCTCAAGTGTTTCTCGACCAAATCATCAACGTAGTTTCTGATACACATTTAGAAGTCATTCCAACTTCTGTTTTCAGACTGCAATTCCATCTCCACCAACTTCCATTTCAAAATCAGAACTTTGCTTCTTGGTTGTTCCAGAATTTTCCAGCCATTCATAGCTCAAGTTAAAGGTTGTTCCATCCTTCTGAGCACGTGAGAAAGCTGACCAGAACATCACAACAGTCAGAACCAAGCTCTAGCTCACAGAACATTTTCCAGCTGCAAGGTAAGCTTCTGCTGACTCTCATCATATTACTTAGGCATTGTTAGACTTGCATGTCCAAAAACACAATGTAAACATCCTGACTCTGATTTGTACATATTCTTATATGTCATGTATTTTTTGCCTAAGTAGAGAGAATCTCAGTTCATAACTTCTTGAGGAAATTAGGATTTAGAATTAGGGTCAGCAAAGTTCATGCTTGCTTCTGATTTATAGTCCTGATATTTTATATTTCTGGAACATGGTGAAATTTTCCATAATTTCTATGTGCACATTTTCTGTTTTGTTGAGAAATGACTAAGTTGCAGATGCTCTGACTAGCATAGAGAAAGAGATGGAGTTCATCATCAGAGTTTACTTTGTGATACATGTTTATGCTTTTTCTTCTAATACCGGATGTACAGCCACCCCAGTGGTAGAAAGCGTGCGCATAAGACATTAATGCTAAGGGTCCTGGGTTCTAGCCCCAGAAGCATCTTTTTTTAGGTTCATTTGTTGACATTTTTACCCATTTATCTGTCAGATAATATTCCTAGATCAGAACTTCTAGATAGCCTCACCCAATAGCATTATCACCTCACTCTCTCAAACAACCAGAACTTCGGACTTTCCAGTGATATTAGAACTTCTAGGTTCCCAGCTGCACTATAGCTTCTAAACTCTTTCAGAAATCAGAACTTCTAGGCTTTCCTTTATTCCCAGCAATCTCAGAACTTCGGTATACGCAGACCCAAAACTTCTGACCTTCCCCATTTCTGCTAACATGTTATTTCTGTTTTTGCAGCGCATCAGAGTCAGAGTTTCTGCCTCTTATTTCTGACCCTTTCGGCCACGCGCTGATTCTGACCCCTTTTTCTCTTTTTATTTTTTTTTATTAATCAAAAAACACCAAAAATATTTTATATTTACATACTTTATTTTATCTCTTTCAAAACCAAAAGATCAAAAATATCTTCTTAGGCAAACCTATTTCTTTTCTTAACAAAAACAAGTCCATTTTACATTTCTTGTACATTATTTCAATATGGTTGTAATAGATAATTAGGAATTTAATTTCTTGCAATCCCCATTTGTAAATTTGTACACCCCATCCCCTTAATGATGTAATAGCGTAGGACTTTACTTTTTCGCACTTTTATTGCTTTCATGTATTGTTAGTAATTAGGGTGTGTATGACAAGACATGAAATTAACAAATAGATAACCCTAATCAAGACTAAATGCATGTAAATCAAATGCACCTTCACACTTGCACCCTTAGGGTAATCCCATTTTGTTGCCTATCGGAAAATAGTCATGTCCCTCGAATATGAGCGTTTTAGCAAAGACCCTCGATAAAATATCGTAGTCCCTCGATGACCCTCAATGTTGCCTTCGGTAAACGATCTAGTCCCTAAACGAAATTTCTAAAATGTCCCATAAGTTGCCTTCTATGACTATACAAACGTCTCGTGCCCGTCCCTTCACATCCAACGATGGGGCTTCTTATCAAATCAATGGTAAGATAGTAACATCTAAAGGAGGAGGAAAATAACATTTAAGACCTTTTGAGTAGGTAGGTTGCTCCTAGTTACTCGCTTGCTCACAACAAAAACATTTTATACACCCACACTTTCATTTTGAAACATTTTCAAAAGACAAACACTTTGTACACATTCTTATAGAAACGAGAACCATTACAAAGACACCTTTTTAAAATCGCTTTCAAAAACACATTCCACAAACACTTCTTTGAACTATTTTCCAAATAACACTTTATACGCATTCTTATAGAAACAAGAACCATTACAAAGAAGTTTTCAAAATACTTTCCAAACTTACACCACAAGCACATTTTCAAACAAAAGCAAGTGATCTAGCAAGCAACTAAGAGCCCGTAGATAACTATGGATGGAAAGGGTGCTAATACCTTCCCTTTTCATAACCTACCCCCCTAACTCAAGAAAATAATCTCAAAGGTCTTTCCTGTTCTTTTCAGCCTTTCCTTATTGGATAAAAGAAAAGTCGGTGGCGAATCTTGCTAACCGCAATAGTTGCGATAAATACAAAACATCCCAAGTCAGTTCTCCCACCGTATTACACCTGGCATATTTGTTTTGTTTTATTTCTAACTTTTTTTCTTCTTAATTTCTCCCTTAAAACCCTAATTTCACTTAACCATAAAACAACAAAACCTTTTTTCACAAACCCTAAAAATTAATTAGGTTTTAGGTTTTTTATTAATTTTTTTAATGTCATCAATTAACATTTTTTTAATTAAAATAAACTAGGTTTTCAAGTTTAATTAATTAATTATCATCCAAATTTCTTTTCATAAAAATATTAAAAAAAAACATTTATTTTTCCTTCAACCTTAACTTTACATTTTTAGATCGACTGGATAGGTCTCGCAAATGTAATCTTTATTTGTCGCTTTTTTTTGTTTCATTATTACGTAACTGCTTCTGGGTGTAATAACTTAGGATTTATTTTTCACACTGTTTATTATGTATTTGCCCCAAAGCGATGTAATAGTTTAGGTTTATATTTTCTGTCTTTACTTTCCGCACCTTTACTGTTTTCTATATTTGCTACTACTGCTTAGTAACTAGGGTTTGTATGGAAAGACTAAAAAAAACGATAGAAAACCCTAACTGCAAAGATAAAATAACTGAATCGAATACATTTGCACACTCGCACCTCTAGGGTAACCTCCCTTGTTGCCTTCGGAACAAAAACAGTCATGTCCCTCAAAAGTGGGGATGCTTTAGCAAAGACCCTCGAATAAAATATCATAAGTCCCTCGATGACCCTTCGACGTTGTCTATGAATAACATGATCTAGCCCCTTTATAAAACTACTAAAACATCCTTACAATTTGCCTTCGATGACCGTACGATGACCATACACATGTCCCTTCATATCCAATAGATAGGGCTACCTCCCAACTATTGGTACAGATAGCATTGTCTCTAAAGGAGAAGGAAAAAGTATAAGAATGACCTTGAGTGGGTAGAATACTGTTAATCGCTTGCTCACAAACTTCTCAAAAACAAATTCTTTTTTCTCACAAACATTTTTCACAAACAAATATTTTTTATAGAAACACTTTGTGTGCATTCTTGAGGACTGACACAAGAATCATTACAAAATATGCCTCACTATGGCATATTTTCAAAATATTTCAAAATGAGCTAAGCAATTAAGAGCCTGTAGATAATTACATATGAAAAAGGAGTTAATACCTTCCCTTTTCATAACCTACCCCCCTAACTCAAAATCTTCAAGGTCTTTCCTGTTCTTTTCACCTTTTCCTTATTGGATAAAAGAAAAGTCGGTGGTGACTCTAGTTATCCATAATATTTGCTATAAAACGCGAAACAAGTCATTTCTCCCACCGTGTTATAGAACTGGTGACTCTGTTGGGGAATACTTAAAAAATAGGGGCTACCTTAGAGTCTAGATCACTTTATTTACTTTTACTTGTCTGCTTTGTTTGCTTTAAATTTGAGGGCTACTTGGGTTTAATTTCTTGCAAAGATCCCACACCCGGATCTAGGGTACCCTAGGTAAGTAGCAATACATCGTGGAAACTGTACGACATAGACTGATATGGTTGAAGTGATAGCTACGTTAGTGTGACACTTTGGTTTGTACCAATGTTCCTTGAGTCAGTCGAGGATAACATCGGGCTGCCACGTGGTGCCATAAGCACTAAATGACTTTTAGAACCTTAATTGACCCATCTTGGCCATTAGAAGGTAGTGAGATAGTCGACTTTGGTGCAGTCCAGAGTTGGTTGATAATCGATGCTACAGTCATTGAGATTTGACTCGCGAGATGTTTTGGTGGAAAATCATTTGATGTACTAAAATAAAACCTTCGAGAAAGATCTGTGATATGAGATCCCTAGAACCCGATTACTATTTTTAGGACATGTTGAGCCAACTGAACTTCAATAGAAAAGGGTACTTACCTAAGAACCTCATGCAAGCCTTTAAACCTAAGGCTCTAGTGTGCTTTGTTTGCGTTTGATAACTGTTAAAACATGACATCATAACATCACATTTTCACTAACCATTTCAAGGATATCAGGGACCTGTGATGCATGTTTATCATGAACCGGATTGTTAGAAAGGGGCCAGGGGATTTATTTTCCTCTAACCGAATGTCGTCAGAGACCGAAGTACGTTCCCTTGAGTCAAAGGCTAGGATCCACTCGACATGTGAGCTTGATTGTCATAGAAAGACGTTCAAAGATGCAAAGTTCTTCAATCAAAGCTATAGCCAGACTCAACTTCTAACATTTCACTTTTGTCTATCCTGTGAGATCCTTGAAAACATTGCATATGCATTCACATACCATACACATCATATCATAACAGGTATTCCCAAGACAGGTTTTCTTATCTTCTTGCTGTTTATTTCAGTAAAAGATGGCTCTCGAACAAACCATAAAAGATCTTCAAGCTCAGAACGCTCAATTTCAGTAAATTTTTCTGGACTTAGCCAAGGGGCAAGAAGAGTTGAAGACCCTCATCACCAAAGAGAGGAAGAAAAAGACAAAGAAACCAATCGTCATCCTTAATATCGGTAGAAGATTCAAAGGTCCGATCAGGCGGGCTCTAGATTTTGAGGTCCCATCAAATGAAGATGGTAACCAAGAGGAAGATGATAAGAGTGTGAAAGCTGAGGAGAATAATAACCAGTATTCTGATGAAGCAGACTATTTAGATGAACAGTATCCTCCAGCTGATGACAAATACAAGTAGTTGGAAGATCGTCTCAATGTTATGGAGATCCATAGAGTGTCGGGGTTAGATTTTGAAGAGCTGGGCTTAGTCTCATGAGTGGTTATTCCTTACAAATTCAAGGTCCCTACCTTTGCAAAGTATGATGGTGTTTCCTGTCCAAAGTTTCATTTAAGGTCGTATATTTGGAAGATTCAACCCCATACTGCTGACAGGAAGTTATGGGTGCACTTTGTTGTACCCCAAAATTTGCCCTCCCATATTCATCAAGAATTGTCAAAGTCAAGGTCACAAAATTCCCCAAGGGTTGTGCAGCTCAACTGTCTCCTATACAGTCAAACTAGGGTTTGAGTTCTGGTCAAGCAAATGAACTTTTCAAAGGCCCAATCAAGTCTCATAGGCTTCCAAAGATGGTCAAGCATCCCCATGTCAAGTCTCAAAGCATTCAGCTCAAAATTGCACAGTAAAAACCCTAGATTGCACTACAGTCAACTGTAGGGGCAAAATGGTCATTTGGCAGTCAAAAGTTCAAATTTTTGGTCAATATATCATTTTGAAGCCACAAACATCATTTGATCAATGCTTGATCATGATTCTCAAAATTTGGCTCAGAAAACATCAAAGATGCAAAAGTTGCTATATTTGGACAGCTGAAAAAGTCAACAGAAATTGACCAGGGCATAACTTTCACATGGATTATCAGAAAATTCCCATCCAAAGCTCATTTTGAAGAAAAAAACATTTCCTACAATTCATCTTCATGTTCCAAGTCCAAGAAATGCTCTCACAAAAAGTTATCAATTTCAACATTATAGGTCATTTTCAAAAGTCAGCAAAAAGTGACTTCAAGTCAAAGGCCATAACTTGAGATTGGTAAATCAAAATGACATGGGACCAAAGGCATTGGTTAAAGGACTCAAAGACCTTTCCAAAATGTCCAAGAACATGTGAAAAGCTTAAAAATTGACCAAGTTATGCCTTGTGGAAGTTGGGAAATTTTTGGAAATTTTTGAAAGTCAACATTGATGCAAAAGGCCTAAAAATGCAAATGGGCCCAATTTTCTTCCAAATTTCTTCATGCCAAGCCTATGCACGACCACTAGGCCCAAAGGGAAGTATTCTCATATTTTTTAATTATTTATTTGAATTAATATTAATTTATATTCATTTAAATGATTTTAATTCATGAAAAATATAACCTTAAGCAAAACAAATCTTTTTATGCATGATTCAAACTTGAGATTTCGTGCACATGCCAATATAGAAGGTTTTGGCTTGATTGAGACCTAATTGATACAAATGCACATGAAAAAGATTCAAAAAGATTTCATAAAAATCAAATATGCAAATTCATTAATTCATGAGATTTTGTACAGCTTTTTCAACCTAAATCATTCCCTATATGATCAACATCACAACCCTAATGATCCAGGACAGAAAAGCTGCGCATAACACACCTTTGGCATTTGAAATTTTTGACAAAAAAAACTCAACACTGAAATCTGGCTTAGAGGACGATTCAAGCTTGGATTTTTGTTTCAATAGCATTCTGAGACATCACTGAGTATTTCCCAATCATTAACAACAAGCAAAACACCAAGAATTGGTACACACGAGTCAAACCGAACCAAGAAATTTCTGAATTCGCATAGCATGATTCAAGCACGATTTTGCATTTTTTTTCATGTATTTACACTCATAATCATGTTTCTATGCTAACCAGTATGTTTAATTGCGTTTTTGTTAACCATATATGATTATGCCATTGCCAAAAATTAGGGTTTTCAGGAGCTTGAATTAGGGGTTTTGTGTAGAAGAAAAATTGGGACTTCTGAACACTATGGTTGGATTCAACGCACCAAGACAATGATGAATGCATACTCGCGATGAATTTATATGTCATATATCCCTATTCGCTATTTTCTCGAATCGTCCCTAAGGCCATGCTACAAAAACCGTCGCCTATTCATTTTGTTTACAGGGTGGGGAAGAAGACAACCTCGTTGTCACCACGTGATAGGCCCTTTTTGAATTCACGCGCGCTTAGTCCATTACGCATTGATTTTACTTTTTGATATTTAATTGATATTATATGTTAATTGTAAACACGATGGCTCAGTGGTAACGCGTTGTATTCATGGCCTCAAAGACCTGGGTTCAAGTCCCAGGTCTTGCAACTTTCATTATTATTTTCCAAAACAAATTCCCATGCAGGCATCATCATGAGGCATACCATAGACCTCAAAGCGTGACCATCCATGCGTCCAGAGGGCAGCAAACCAATGGCCAAGATTCAATGCGTATCATACAACAAGTCAAGGCACTAGCATACGATCCAAAAAGTCAAGGAATTCAACACCAATGGGCTTGAATTACCAGGCCTGAACCTCCACTTGGGGACTACCCCCCCCTGGTTTGACTTTCTTTTTTATATTTCATTCTTTTTTTAATTGTTATATTATTTTCTTATTTTATTGGTTTTAATTAACTAATTATTTTCATCAAAATACAAAAACATACAAAAATCAGAAAATATCAAAAATATAATATTTATTTTACACTAATTATTTTCATGAATAAATTAGAATATAAAATGTTTAGTTTACTTAGGTTTTAATTTTAATTCTTTTTTAATAAAAAATCCAAAACATGTAGAATTAGGTTAATTAATAGTTTTAATGTCTTTTTAATTTTGATTTCTCACAATACTATTTATTTATTATTTATTTTCCTATTTAAATTGTACATAAATTTTAGGTTAATTTAGATCTTATTTTAATTCTTTCTTAATAATTAAAAAATATTAGAATTAGGGTTTGCTTCTTAATTTAATTTTAATTAATTCCTTTTTTTCATTAAATCTAAAAAATCACAAAAAATAACAAAAGTATCATTCTCATTTAATTTAATTTTTAATTCTCATTAACTTTTAATTATTTACAAAAAGGGTCCAACGCCCGTCATTAATCATCTAATTGCGCATTTATTTTATTATCGCTTATTATAATTTTGTAACTGCCCCAAAGCGTTGTAATTTACTTTCGCACTTTATTTTCTTCGCATTATTTATTTTTCCGCTAAATCGGGTCCGGTTTAATTTTGGCGATGTGGACCCGCGCCTTTGTAATAGTCTTAGATTTATTTCCTCGCAAATCTTATATCTCTTAATATGCATGCAAGAATGAATGGACTTAAATTAAAATCAAGCGTAGAACACGACAAACATGACAAGACAAATAACTGAAACATGACACACAATTCGCACACACCACCCCTAGGGTACGCCTCACTGTTGCCTTGCCTCGAAAGGTGATCGTTGAGTAGAGGATGTCTTAGTAAGTCCTCATGATCCGGGAACCTGGCATGAGGGTAGCTTCTAAGGTGTCTTCCCATTGCTCTGGTGATCACCATGTCCCGAACCCTCGAATTGACCCGAACACCTCCAACGGTGGTGCTACCTACCTCTCAATGGTGGGATGGCATTGCTTTAAAGGACATTTACGCAGACGAATTCCTTAGGGTAGGTAGGTTCTCAAGGATACTTGCTCTAATTTCAAAAACAAATCAAAACATCTTTTCACACCAACACATTTTCAAAAGCTTTCAAAGCAAACTTTTCAAACACTCTGACGTATGAGTCGAACTGAATTTTTTCAAAGAGACTTTTTAAAACCCACATTGAAAAGCAAACAAACAATTTTGAAAACACATTGAGCAAGTATCTAAGAGCCCATGGATAACCATGGATAGAAAGGGTGCTAACACCTTCCCTTTCTATAACCTACCTCCCGAACCGAGAGCAATCTCTTTAAGGAATTTTTCTGTGCTTTTGTCCTTTCCATTTGGAGAAAATAAAAGAGGGTGGCGACTCTTGCTTACCGCGACATTTCGCGAACCAGCGTTAAACAGTCAGTTCCAGATCCACCGATCACAGAACTGGCGACTCTGCTGGGGACCCTTTATAAAGTGAGGTGTACCTTAGGGCTAAGTCATAACTGTGTTTTCACTTGTATTGTTTTGCTTGCTTTACTATTGTGGGTTGTATCGGAGTTACATAGATCCTAACCCGGATCTGGGGATACCCTGTTTAGGTAGCATAAGCTGTGAGGGACCTGTCCGGCGTATACCGACATGGGTGAAGCAGTGGCTACGTTGGTGTGGCGCCTTGGTCTGTACCGATATCCCTCGTGTTGAAACGGGGAGAATATGGGTCTTCCAAGGAGTCATTAAGCACCAACAGACCTTAGAACCTTAAATGACCCAACTTGGCCATTAGAACAGTAGCAGTATGCTACGCCCATTGAGGCTAAACTCTCGTGATGGTTCTGGCCGCAAGAAAAGATTGCGATGCTGGAGTTATGACCGATTGAGGGTAGTCAATGATATTGGGATCCTCTAAGAACCCGGTTACTTTTGATAGGACAGGTATGAACCCACCAACTTCAAGAGGGTAATACCCAGACCCCATGCTGGCCTTAAACTCTAAGGGTTTCTCTTGTGTGACTTGTGTGCCTTCGTACTTGACTATCTGCGTGCTTGTTACCTGACACTTGTTTCTCGCAGGTTTTGTTTATAGTCCTTAATTGGGACTCATAACATGGTACTAAATTTCTTGCAGGTTTTGTTCATAGTCCTTAACTGGGACTTATAACAGGGTTTACCAAATTTCTTGTAGGTGTTGTTTATAGTCCTTAACAAGGACTCATAACAGGGTACTAAGTTTCTTGCAGGTTTTGTTTATAGTCCTTAATTGGGACTCATAACAAAGTATACTGAATTTCTTGCAGGGTCTGTTTATAGTCCTTAATTGGGACTCATAACATGGTTTACCTACATCACCCCATGCATAGCATGACATCATACCATTGCATACCATTGCATACATCCTAACCCATTTCAAGGATCTCAAGGGCTTGTGATGCAGGTCAGGATGAACCAATTGTCTAGCCAGGGGCAAAGAGGATTTATTTTCCTCTAGCCAAGGTTGTCAGGGGCTATGACCCACTTGATATGGTAAGCCTTTGACCCTTGGAAGAAAGACTCTCAACAAATATGAAGTTCTTTCAATCAAGCTACCGGATCCAAATGCTAACAAATTTTCTTGTTTATCCCGCGAGGTCCTTGAAAACATTGCATGCATATCATACACATCATCGCATTACAGGTATCCCTTCTGCAGGTCACTTACCTTTCTCGCTGTTTATTTCAGCAATGGCCTCACAACAAGATAACCAGGACCTTCACGTTCAAGAGTCTCAGTTCAGAGAAATCTTCCTAGGTCTATCCAAGGGGCAAGAAGAGCTGAGGACCCTCCTCATGGGGAATCTGATCAGAAAAAGTCCCGAAAATGACAAGGACGAGCAGCTGAAACGTCTACAAGCTGAGGTAGACACACTGAAAACCCAGATGCTGGGGCAAAGGGCACTCATTCAAGGTTTAGCTCAGGAGCAAGGAGAGCTGAGAGCCATGATCAGTCAACTCCACCTAGGCAAATCCAACATGAAGCTACCAGTCCAAGTCAAGGACCAAGTCTTTGATCAGCTACCAAGAGGACAACAGTCTGGTATGGTGAAGAATGGACCTCCCCAAGTTGTTACTACTTCACAAACCCAGCATCAACGGGGCAATCGGCGTAAGCGATATACGCCTGGAAGACATTTCACTGAGACTGGCATACCACCATCTCTAATGCTGGAACACTTGTTGGAGGTCAATCTGATTACTTTAAAGGGTCCTCCCCAGAATCCTGACATCTCTGCTCCTACTTACAACCCTGATAAAAGATGTGCCTACCATTCTGACAGTCCTGGACATGACACCAATGACTGTTGGAGCTTGAAGAACAAGATCCAGGACTTGATCGACGGAAGGGTGCTGGAGTTCATGCCGGGTGGCCAAATGAAATGCTTCTGCTGAGAATCTCCCATCTGAAGTGACTAATTCAAACTAGAAAACTTTTGTTCATTCGAATGTTCAAGTTGCATTTTTCTTTGATTGTCTAAACATTTATTCATGTCAAACGTTGTTATTTCATTAATGCATCGCTTATGTCTGTTTTGAATCAATATATTCGCATTCACTATATGCAAATTGTTTTCATATTTTTTCTGATGTCGACTCTTGATCTTTAATCCTAAGCCTCTTGAGGGAGGATGACGAAAACGATACCATGATCTACAGTATGCTTTTGAACAGACCCCGCTGATGAGGTACAGGCATTGTTTCAACCCCTAAACACTGGAGTTATAAGGATGATAATCCCTCGTCAACCCATCAGAGCCAAAGAAGTAGGAGTTTTTATTTTCGAAAATCAAAACCCTTAATCATAACCTGGGGCAGGGTAGTTCTCTCAGTTGATCCAAGTGTATCTTTACAAAACGAATAAAGACAGTGATGGTTCAGAACAATCAAAAGGACAGGCAGTCATCATCAAAATTCATAAATGAAAAAGCCCAAAAAAGTCTAAACCTACAAAGGGGACTTATGAAACTGGGGCATCCCGCTGACTGTAATTCCAAAAAAGGAAACAGTTCAGGCAAAAAAAAAGAAAGGGATAGCAAAATCAAGAAAGAGGTCCTACAAACCCTCAGCAGAAAAAGGAAATGACTGCCTATTCAAAATAAGTCATCAACATCTGAACCATTATTGGAATATCAAAGCAAGGACTCAAAACAAGGTCTAACGCACGATCAACTGAGTTTAGGTTTGAAGAACATCACGAAGAGCGGGTGGGTACAAATAAATTTGAGCCTTTATCCTTTGTTTCTTAAACCGTGAACCAGGCCACGATATAACCCTTAAAAGTCCTAGCTGAAGCACGGGTTAGTTCGAAAGCATACTGTACGAAAGGTATCCTGACTCTTTAAGGCCTACGGTAAATACGGAGTTGACATCACGTTTTACAAACAATCACTTGTTTTATGAAAAAAAGAATGCATTTTCAAAATCTTCAAGACAGACATAAGCCTTGCATTTTTGACATAACTTTGTTTGCATATGACTTTTTGTTTGAACAGCAGGGAAATTCGCACGATGAACACCTAGTGAACAGAAGCACTTCCAATCAAGGGGCACAGTAGGAACATTACCCGTTATCTGGGGCATAGCAAAATACTTCCAACAGGGGCAACCCCCTACATCCTGAGAGCGTGGACATAGTCGAAAAGATACTACGCAAAATCAAAGACCCGCTAGGTTGACACACCTAGGCAAAAATAAGGGCTTCCCGGCGAACCAAAAGGGTTCGGGCAAAATGAAGGGATGAAATGAAAAATCTGTACACCCGGCAAGTCGAAAACCTGAAAAGGCGGCTTGGGCAAAAATGGGTATCCCGGTGGACTGAAAACCCGAAAGGGCAGTCCAGGCAAAAGTTAGGGATTAAAGCGTACGACTATGCCCTGCCATCTGCCTACCAGAAGAAGGTTTGTCCATCAATGACTATCAACACCCCACTAATGACTTCCCCATAGAAACAGGGGCAATAAAGGGTGGTCTAAGCAGTCTGATTATTCTATCCTCCAAGGTATCAGGGTAAGCTCCGTTGAAGAATATGACCAACGCAGTTCAAAACTTCCCCAGGAGAGTCCAATACAGTTCCCCAGGAAGGACGGGATCTATCTCCCCAAGCAATAAGCGTACCCCCAGTAGATTCTGGAAGCTTATCCCCTAGCAGGGCACGAACGCGTCGTCCGGCTTGAGTTAAAGAGTTATTTCCCTAGCAGGATATAACTGGGTTATCCTCAGCCAAAAGCCACGGAAAGATTGCCGTCGACAGAATCTTCTTATCCCCAAGCGAAGTCCATTCATGCTTCCAATACAGCAAGGTATCCTCAACGAGTCATCCTCAACAATTCAGCAAAAGCATCCCCCACAGAGTATTTCTTCCCAGCATGGTCACTAGAATATCTTTTTCTCCCCGCAGAATCCTCCATTCGCCAAGTTTATTCCCCAACGGAGTTATCTTCTCCTACCGGTATACTTGCAACTATCATCCCCAGCGGAAGCAAAAGCTATTCTTCCACATCAGCCCAGGATGCGACTTCCCGGCACCCGTCAAGGATTTATTTTCCTACGACGAAAACATACATTCATAAAACGTCACATACATCATTATAGCATGCATATGCATCATGTCATACGAATCTCATTGATCTTGAAAACATACAGTTCATGCATCATGATTTTGCATACAATTATGTTCTACCTTTTCAGAAAAAAAGATCAATACAAAAATGACTACTATCAACTAACGCAATTCTCTCTAGATATAGTTTCAGATATGATCCAGATATGGTGACATTCTGATACTGCTTCCAGATATCCTTCTCGATATAGTTTCAGATGTAAACCCAGCGATGGTGACGTTCTGATACTGCTTCCAGAATTCCTTCTCGATATAGTTTCAGATGTAAGCCCAGCGATGGTGACGTTCTGATACTGCTTCCAGATATCCTTCTCGATATAGTTTCAGATGTAAGCCCAGCGATGGTGACGTTCTGATACTGCTTCCAGATATCCTTCTCGATATAGTTTCAGATGTAAGCCCAGCGATGGTGACGTTCTGATACTGCTTCCAGAATTCCTTCTCGATATAGTTTCGGATATGATCCAGATATGGTGACGTTCTGATACTGCTTCCAGATTCTCTTCCAGATATAGTTTCAGATGTAAACCAGATATGGTGACATTCTGATACTGCTTCCAGAAGCCTTTTTGATATTCCCCTCTCCGGCATGAGCGTGAGGTGATATTCTCTTATGGTCCCCTCTCCAGCGGCGTGTGAGGTGGTAATTCCTTCTTCAGATGTTCCCCTCTCCGGCATGAGCGTGAGGTGATATTCTCTTATGGTCCCCTCTCCAGCGGCGTGTGAGGTGGTAATTCCTTCTTCAGATGTTCCCCTCTCCGGCATGAGCGTGAGGTGATATTCTCTTATGGTCCCCTCTCCAACGGCGTGTGAGGTGGTAATTCCTTCTTCAGATGTTTCCCTCTCCGGCATGAGCGTGAGGTGATATTCTCTTATGGTCCCCTCTCCAACGGCGTGTGAGGTGGTAATTCCTTCTTCAGATGTTTCCCTCTCCGGCATGAGCGTGAGGTGATAGTCTCTTATGGTCCCCTCTCCAACGGCGTGTGAGGTGGTAATTCCTTCTTCAGATGTTTCCCTCTCCGGCATGAGCGTGAGGTGATATTCTCTTATGGTCCCCTCTCCAACGGCGTGTGAGGTGGTAATTCCTTCTTCAGATGTTTCCCTCTCCGGCATGAGCGTGAGGTGATATTCTCTTATGGTCCCCTCTCCAACGGCGTGTGAGGTGGTAATTCCTTCTTCAGATGTTCCCCTCTCCGGCATGAGCGTGAGGTGATATTCTCTTATGGTCCCCTCTCCAACGGCGAGTGAGGTGGTAATTCCTTCTTCAGATGTTTCCCTCTCCGGCATGAGCGTGAGGTGATATTCTCTTATGGTTCCCTCTCCAACGATGTGTGAGGTAGTAATCCCTTTTTTCAGATGTTCCCCTCTCCGGCATGAGCGTGAGGTGATATCTCCTTTCAGATTATAATTTCCTATAGTTCCCTCTCCAACGTGAGTGAGATAACTCCCTTTGAGATTATAATGTCCTTTGGTTCTCTTCCTGACACTACGAAGATGGTAATTCTCACCAAGATTTTCTCAACGAGCGTTGTTGAGATCATTCAGGATTCTCTTACCCTTCATGCTAAGGCAGTAACCATCCCTGGTTCATTCATCAGCGTTTGAAGCTCCAGACTCAGCTCCTGCAACCAGTCAGGACACATCTATACCAAGCATCTAAAATCAACTCCTGCAACGTGTCAGGTACTCATTTTCTCTTTTGCAGGTATGCAGGTTCTAGCGAAGGAATCTCTTACGCAATCAACGTCCAGATGGCATCTATAAGCCCATTATCCTATCCAAGCAACATCCAAATGGCATCTATAAACCCATTCCCTCATCATCATTGCAACTATGTGAGCGCAAATTTCTGGGCACTTTAGTGTTCAATCATCTTCTACCCTCGGATTACGAGAGGCACGTCAGCCAATCTGCATCCTCAGGTCTAAGAAGATTGAACAGGGGCAACTGTTGTACCCCAAAATTTGCCCTCCCATATTCATCAAGAATTGTCAAAGTCAAGGTCACAAAATTCCCCAAGGGTTGTGCAGCTCAACTGTCTCCTATACAGTCAAACTAGGGTTTGAGTTCTGGTCAAGCAAATGAACTTTTCAAAGGCCCAATCAAGTCTCATAGGCTTCCAAAGATGGTCAAGCATCCCCATGTCAAGTCTCAAAGCATTCAGCTCAAAATTGCACAGTCAAAACCCTAGATTGCACTACAGTCAACTGTAGGGGCAAAATGGTCATTTGGCAGTCAAAAGTTCAAATTTTTGGTCAATATATCATTTTGAAGCCACAAACATCATTTGATCAATGCTTGATCATGATTCTCAAAATTTGGCTCAGAAAACATCAAAGATGCAAAAGTTGCTATATTTGGACAGCTGAAAAAGTCAACAGAAATTGACCAGGGCATAACTTTCACATGGATTATCAGAAAATTCCCATCCAAAGCTCATTTTGAAGAAAAAAACATTTCCTACAATTCATCTTCATGTTCCAAGTCCAAGAAATGCTCTCACAAAAAGTTATCAATTTCAACATTATAGGTCATTTTCAAAAGTCAGCAAAAAGTGACTTCAAGTCAAAGGCCATAACTTGAGATTGGTAAATCAAAATGACATGGGACCAAAGGCATTGGTTAAAGGACTCAAAGACCTTTCCAAAATGTCCAAGAACATGTGAAAAGCTTAAAAATTGACCAAGTTATGCCTTGTGGAAGTTGGGAAATTTTTGGAAATTTTTGAAAGTCAACATTGATGCAAAAGGCCTAAAAATGCAAATGGGCCCAATTTTCTTCCAAATTTCTTCATGCCAAGCCTATGCACGACCACTAGGCCCAAAGGGAAGTATTCTCATATTTTTTAATTATTTATTTGAATTAATATTAATTTATATTCATTTAAATGATTTTAATTCATGAAAAATATAACCTTAAGCAAAACAAATCTTTTTATGCATGATTCAAACTTGAGATTTCGTGCACATGCCAATATAGAAGGTTTTGGCTTGATTGAGACCTAATTGATACAAATGCACATGAAAAAGATTCAAAAAGATTTCATAAAAATCAAATATGCAAATTCATTAATTCATGAGATTTTGTACAGCTTTTTCAACCTAAATCATTCCCTATATGATCAACATCACAACCCTAATGATCCAGGACAGAAAAGCTGCGCATAACACACCTTTGGCATTTGAAATTTTTGACAAAAAAAACTCAACACTGAAATCTGGCTTAGAGGACGATTCAAGCTTGGATTTTTGTTTCAATAGCATTCTGAGACATCACTGAGTATTTCCCAATCATTAACAACAAGCAAAACACCAAGAATTGGTACACACGAGTCAAACCGAACCAAGAAATTTCTGAATTCGCATAGCATGATTCAAGCACGATTTTGCATTTTTTTTCATGTATTTACACTCATAATCATGTTTCTATGCTAACCAGTATGTTTAATTGCGTTTTTGTTAACCATATATGATTATGCCATTGCCAAAAATTAGGGTTTTCAGGAGCTTGAATTAGGGGTTTTGTGTAGAAGAAAAATTGGGACTTCTGAACACTATGGTTGGATTCAACGCACCAAGACAATGATGAATGCATACTCGCGATGAATTTATATGTCATATATCCCTATTCGCTATTTTCTCGAATCGTCCCTAAGGCCATGCTACAAAAACCGTCGCCTATTCATTTTGTTTACAGGGTGGGGAAGAAGACAACCTCGTTGTCACCACGTGATAGGCCCTTTTTGAATTCACGCGCGCTTAGTCCATTACGCATTGATTTTACTTTTTGATATTTAATTGATATTATATGTTAATTGTAAACACGATGGCTCAGTGGTAACGCGTTGTATTCATGGCCTCAAAGACCTGGGTTCAAGTCCCAGGTCTTGCAACTTTCATTATTATTTTCCAAAACAAATTCCCATGCAGGCATCATCATGAGGCATACCATAGACCTCAAAGCGTGACCATCCATGCGTCCAGAGGGCAGCAAACCAATGGCCAAGATTCAATGCGTATCATACAACAAGTCAAGGCACTAGCATACGATCCAAAAAGTCAAGGAATTCAACACCAATGGGCTTGAATTACCAGGCCTGAACCTCCACTTGGGGACTACCCCCCCCTGGTTTGACTTTCTTTTTTATATTTCATTCTTTTTTTAATTGTTATATTATTTTCTTATTTTATTGGTTTTAATTAACTAATTATTTTCATCAAAATACAAAAACATACAAAAATCAGAAAATATCAAAAATATAATATTTATTTTACACTAATTATTTTCATGAATAAATTAGAATATAAAATGTTTAGTTTACTTAGGTTTTAATTTTAATTCTTTTTTAATAAAAAATCCAAAACATGTAGAATTAGGTTAATTAATAGTTTTAATGTCTTTTTAATTTTGATTTCTCACAATACTATTTATTTATTATTTATTTTCCTATTTAAATTGTACATAAATTTTAGGTTAATTTAGATCTTATTTTAATTCTTTCTTAATAATTAAAAAATATTAGAATTAGGGTTTGCTTCTTAATTTAATTTTAATTAATTCCTTTTTTTCATTAAATCTAAAAAATCACAAAAAATAACAAAAGTATCATTCTCATTTAATTTAATTTTTAATTCTCATTAACTTTTAATTATTTACAAAAAGGGTCCAACGCCCGTCATTAATCATCTAATTGCGCATTTATTTTATTATCGCTTATTATAATTTTGTAACTGCCCCAAAGCGTTGTAATTTACTTTCGCACTTTATTTTCTTCGCATTATTTATTTTTCCGCTAAATCGGGTCCGGTTTAATTTTGGCGATGTGGACCCGCGCCTTTGTAATAGTCTTAGATTTATTTCCTCGCAAATCTTATATCTCTTAATATGCATGCAAGAATGAATGGACTTAAATTAAAATCAAGCGTAGAACACGACAAACATGACAAGACAAATAACTGAAACATGTCACACAATTCGCACACACCACCCCTAGGGTACGCCTCACTGTTGCCTTGCCTCGAAAGGTGATCGTTGAGTAGAGGATGTCTTAGTAAGTCCTCATGATCCGGGAACCTGGCATGAGGGTAGCTTCTAAGGTGTCTTCCCATTGCTCTGGTGATCACCATGTCCCGAACCCTCGAATTGACCCGAACACCTCCAACGGTGGTGCTACCTACCTCTCAATGGTGGGATGGCATTGCTTTAAAGGACATTTACGCAGACGAATTCCTTAGGGTAGGTAGGTTCTCAAGGATACTTGCTCTAATTTCAAAAACAAATCAAAACATCTTTTCACACCAACACATTTTCAAAAGCTTTCAAAGCAAACTTTTCAAACACTCTGACGTATGAGTCGAACTGAATTTTTTCAAAGAGACTTTTTAAAACCCACATTGAAAAGCAAACAAACAATTTTGAAAACACATTGAGCAAGTATCTAAGAGCCCATGGATAACCATGGATAGAAAGGGTGCTAACACCTTCCCTTTCTATAACCTACCTCCCGAACCGAGAGCAATCTCTTTAAGGAATTTTTCTGTGCTTTTGTCCTTTCCATTTGGAGAAAATAAAAGACGGTGGCGACTCTTGCTTACCGCGACATTTCGCGAACCAGCGTTAAACAGTCAGTTCCAGATCCACCGATCACACACTTCTTTCAAGAAATCTTATCGGGAACACAATTGGAGTGGTTCTATCATCTGGAAGGGACCAATATTCGTACTTGAGAAGACTTAATTGTTGCTTTTTACAAACAATACCAGTACAAAGCTGATCTTGCACCAACTCGCGTGCAATTACAAAGTATGACTATGGGCTTGAATGAAGGCTTCAAAGAGTATGCCCAAAAATGGAGGGATCTAGATGGGAGAGTTCAAACTCCATTGTCTGACAGAGAGCTGGTTGATATGTTTATGGGAACTTTGACATACCCTTTCTTCAATCATCTGATCAGAAGTTCTTCATCTGGATTCACCGAGCTGATATTAATAGGGTAACAAGTTAAAAATGGAATCAGGAGTGGAAAAATTCAAGTGGTTGCATCTTCAAGTAATATGAAAAATAAGTTTAATATAAATAAGGAAACTAATGATGTGTATGGCCAGAAGGGTCATGCTAGAAATGACCGCAACCAGTCTGTGGGAGTTGTGCTAATTTCTAACCCTACGCCAACGTAACAACAAGAGAATAATTAGCGTAGGACCGACGCACCAAGGAGATAATTTACTAAGATCAGCATGCCATTGCCTCAGGCATTACAACATCTATTAAAGGAAGAGTTGATAACGCTAAGAGATCTGCCTCAGAATCCCAACACCTTCCCCCCCCCCCCCCCAAGTACAATCCTAATGTAAGACGTGCTTATCATTCTAATAGCCTCGGACACGACACAAGTAGCTGCTGGGCTTTGAAATATAAAATTCAAGATATGATTGATGTAATACGGTAGGAGAACTGACTGTTATACTGGTTTTACGTTTGTATTCACAAATGTTGTGGTAAGAAAGAGTCGCCACCGAATTTTCTTTTATCCAACAAAGGAAAGGGCGAAAAGAACAAAAAAATACCTTTCGAGATTTATTCTGGGTAAGGGGGGTAGATTATGGAAAGGGAAGGTGTTAGCACCCTTTCCATCCATAGTTATCTACGGGCTCTTAGATGCTAGCTCATTTTAAAATACCTTGTGTTTGTGTGTTTGAAGAAAGTATTTTGAAAGGACGCCTTAGCGCAGTAAACTTTGTAGTGTTTCTCATATTGTTGAGAACGTATACAAATTGTTTTGAAAATGTTTTTGGAAAGATTTTTGTGTATGTGAAAAAAAATATTTTGAGAAAGCATCTAAGAACTATCTACCTACTCGAAAAGGTTGGTTCTTTTGCTCTTTTCCTTTAGACGGTGCTATCCTACTATTAGTGAGTAGGTAGCCCTATCGTCGGATGTTTTAAGGGACAGTCGAGGGTCATCGTACGGTTACAAAGGCAACTAGTAAGATATCTTAGTAATTACCCTAAGGTTTTAAGATCATTTTACCAAGGCAACGTCGAAAGGGTCATCGAGGGACTTATGATCTTTTATACCAAAGGGTATCTACTAAAATCTCTTACATTCGAGAATCATGACCGTTTACTTATCCGAAGGCAACAAGTGGAAGTACCTTAGAGGTGCACGTGTGCGAGTGTGTTGTGTTTCAGTTATTTATCTTTAAAAATTTAGGTTTTCTACCATTTGTTTTTAAATCTTATCATGCAATCCTATTAAGCATTCATCTAAAAGTTAATTGAATAAGTATAGAAATAAAGTGCGAGAATTTTGAATCTACGCTATTACAAGGCTTCGGGATGGGAGAATTACAAACCAAAACGGGAAAAAGAAATGTAAATGGTCCTAGTTAAAATATTATAATCCATAGGCAATTGCATAATATTTATGAAAAATAATACGAATAAATAAATGAACGCACGGAGGAGAAAGAAATAAAAATGAAAGGATGAAGAAAAACTCTAAGAAAAATTCTAAGTGATAAAAGAAATATTTTTGTTGTTTTTTTATTTAGTAAAGATAATTAAATTAATTTAAGAAATCTAAGTATAATTAGTTAATTAAAAAAAGGTGATTATAATAATTAATTAAAAATTAATCTAATTAAAAACTAATTCTAATTATTTTTTGGTTTTTTTGACTTTATGATCTTTTATAATTTTAATTAGAAAAAGAAATGAATTAAATGAAAGAAAGAAAATTTAAAAAAAAAAACGAAATGGACCTTGCTGCAAAGAGTAAACTGGGGGTGTGAGAACTTGAAATGTCTCAAGCCCAATGTCCTAGGTCCAAGAGTGGCAGCAGGAAATAGAGGGGTGTGAGTCTGAAATCTCCAAGCCCATCAATGAGAAGGCCCAAACGCCTAATAACCTGTAAAAAAATATTGAAACACAAAAGTGCAAAACCTGAGACCCGAACCCAGGATCTAGAAGAGGAGTTCCTTAACTGCATCCTATGATTTAAGCATTTAACCTTTCATGTAATACGTTAGAGCAGTTCTAAATAACAGTATGAACATCAATATATGCTTCAAATTCAACTAAATTACATGGATTAAGAGATTCAGATGAGAGGAGTTTACCCAACCGGAGTGATTCGATTTGTGCGTTATAGGATGCTTCAGGCATGGATAGTGATCGATATTTACTTTTGGAAGTCTCAGGAAGACAAATATGTGACTGGTTTGGATCGAGGATGGCTAGAAATACAGCTACGAATTTTAAAAACTTTGGAACGTTTGAGAATTTTGTAGAGCTTTTTGAAGAGTAATTTCGTGCTCTTTATTCCTTGCAATGTTATGTATTTATAGAGTTAGGAGAAGATCAAGTATGGCAAGAAACAAAGCTTTCAAGGCCATGAGACAAAAATCCAACATATTGAAAGTTTGTCATATTTGGATGATTCTTGCCATTCTGGATGCTGCATGAACGTGGATAGTTTTTTTGGTCTTTGCACGAAATATTGGGATCCAGGATGGGTCAATCCAAGCCCAAATGCATTAGCCCATTAATTCTTATATTTTTATTTAATTTATTTGATTTATTTTATTTAATTCATATTTAAATGAATAAAAATTCAAATAAATAGAATTAAAAATCAAAATAGTGCATGGTTAGGCTTAGAGGTCCTTGGGTATGTCATAAACATGTTTGAACCCTAAAGGTTAGGTCCAATAACATAAAAATGCAATTTTGCTCAAAGTTGACTTCATGCATTTTTCACAAATTTGCCCAACTTGTGCAAACCATAACTTGCTCAATTTTCATCTTTTGAAGATGATATTGGACTTTTTGGAAATCCTAAGATGTCATCTACAATCTCTATGTTTTTCATTTGTTTCTTTTGAAGAAATTATCTTGATGTAAGTTGTCTTGACAAAAAGTGTCTTTTGTTGACTTTTTGAAAATGATCTGTAATGTATGAGCTCATATCTTCCAAATGATGCATTTTATGAACTTGAAAATAAAAACAAAGTTGTAGAGGATTGTATTCACTTCACAATGAGCTTTGGTTGGGGGAAAATGGATGAAGCATGTGAAAGTTATGTCTGGTCAAAGTTCAGTTGACTTTTCCTAGGAAACCCTAATTTAGCGAATCTTGACTTTTGATGATCTGGGGACTTTCCTTGAGGAATATGATCAAACCTTGATAAAATTATGAATATCACTTCAAAATGTTGATGTTTACCAAAATTCTTGAAGTTTGACTGTATATTGACCACAATTGACTTTTGACCTAATATAGTTGATTCTCAATCATCTGAGCAATTGACTGAGCAAACTTGTAATGCAAGGCATGAAATTGGCATGGGAATTATTTGGGACATATTAGGAACTATGGAAATCACTTGAGGTCTTTGAAACCCAAACTTCTTTGTAAAAAATGAAACCCTAGTTGGAAATCCATTGCTTAGAAGAAGAATTTGTCTGGTCAATTCTTGGTCAACCTTGAGCAATTGAGGACCTCTATGAGCATGTCTTGAAAAATGAGAGGGAAAATTTTGGGGTACAAGAATTGACAATAAAGAGATTGAATTTGATCCTCCCGAGACCCCCAATGTGATTATCGCTCTTATGCCTAAGCACGACAAAGGCATAAGTGCTATTAATGATGTTTCATATGTTTCTGCTGTAAGTGAATTGACTATTCCCCTCCTTATTATCAAGAAGAATTTGTTGCAGGCCAGTTTATTTCTGGTTTGCATTGAAAGATGCTACTGCTGCACAGCCCAACCCAATGGTTGTAAACTGATGAAAGAAGGTGTTCAATGTCTGATGGATAACCATATCATTATAGTTGAGAAGATTCCTTCTATTGAGAATTCGTTTCAAGACTTGGAGCTTGAAGAGGTATCTGTAATTTACGGCACTCCTATAAGGATCACTACCAAAGACCTTGTGAAGATTAAGGCTGAATTTAGAGTGGCTCCTCTAATAATCACCACACCTGGACCAATCCCATATTCTTCTGACAGGGCTATCCCGTGGAATTATAGAGATGATGTTTACTACCATGGTGTTAAGCAAGAACCATTGGTTGTTGAAAGTGGAAATACTGAATTTACTGATTTCAACATTGACAATATTGTTGGGACCAGTAAAGTTACTAGAAGTGGAAGGGTTTTCTCTCCTGAAATCTCTCTGAAGACTGTCGCCACACCAGTTCATGTTACCGCTATCGAGTCAGCTCCTGAGACTCAGGGCATATAACAAATGACTAAGCCTGCCCAAACAAAGGCACTTAAAGAAGTTACCGCTGAAGATACTTCCCGACAAGAAATGGAGGAGGTATTGAAAATTATCCGAAAAAGTGATTACAAGATTGTAGAACAACTGGGGAAGACTCCTTCTAAGATCTCCATGTTATCCCTATTATTGTGTTTGGAAGCCCATGCCCAGGCTTTGTTGAAGTTCTTGAAATCCGCTCACGTGCCACAAGAAATCTTTGCTGATCAATTTGAAAATTATGTTGCTAGCCTGACCACTGATAATGAGCTAGGCTTTTCTGATGCTGACTTGACTCCTGAAGGAAGGATCCATAACAAGGACCTATATGTCTCTATTGAATGCTGGGGAACTACTTTAGCTCATGTGTTGGTTGATACAGGTTCCTCATTAAATGTGTTACCAAAAGATTTTCTATACAGGCTTGATTGTGAAGGGGTTAGGCTGAAACCTAGTGATATTGTGGTGAGAGCCTTTGACAGTTAAAAAGGATGGTTCACAGAGAGGTGGATCTTCTGATCAAAGTAGGTTCACAGGTATTCGACTATACCTTCTATGTAATGGATATTCGACCGACTTATTCCTGTTTACTTGGATGCCCTTGGATTCATGGGGCAGGTGTTGTTACCTCTACGTTGCATCAAAAGTTTAAATATCCAGTGAAAGGAAAGGTTGTTACAGTTTGTGGTGAAGAGGAGTATATGGTGAGTCACTTAAACTCATTCAAGTATGTTGATATGGACGGCGAATTCATCGAAACCCCCTGCAAGACTTTTGAAGTTATTCCTCGGACGACTACTGTTAATGAAGACATTTCCGCTATTCCCAAGTTAACTAGGGTGCTGCCCAGAATGGCTTCTTTGAAGGATGCTTGAGTTGTAGTAGAAGAAGGTGTTTGCACTACTTGGGGTCAGCTTTTTGACATTCCTTACAAGTCTGACAAATTTGGTTTGGTTTTCACTGAAGTGGCTCAGAGGGCTATGGGTCGTGTTCGTACTGGAAGACCACCATTCCGCATCAGCAACAATGGAGTTAACATGGTAAAAGATGTTGATGGTGACTATAACATAGAAAATTGGATTTTTCCCTCTACCGAAAATGGGCTCAGCAATTGGAAGACTGAAGACGTTATACCAATCTCCTTTAGTCAGGAGTAAATGCTACTTTCTATTTTATTACATTCCAGTTTGGTTATGTAATTTTAAAATAATAACTTTAAGCCTTGTGTCTTACTCGGGGCACAATGCTTCATTTGTTAGGGTTGTCATTTCATTAACATATTTTAATTCAATAAATCATTGGATGCTTTGCATTCAAATTTTGTTCTCTATGTCTTTCTTTTACTTTATTACTTTTAAAATAGCTATGTGTTCTTGCACACAACCACACAACAAATTGCAGATCCACGTCCATTATGGATCCCGTCGATAACAATTCTGCTATTTCCAATTATGACTTCGAAAATCTGATCTACCAAGCCAAGGACGAAGGTGAGGAAGATTGTGAAGAGAACTTGCCAGACTATTAATGCAAGAGGAAAATGCTATAAAACTGCATAAAGAGCCAATCAAGGTTGTAAACGTGGGTACTGCAGAAGACAGGAAAGAAGTCAAGATAGGTGCCAACCTAGAGGACAGTGTCAAGAACAGATTAATCCATATGTTGCATGACTATGTTGAGATCTTTGCTTGGTTATACAAAGACATTCCAGGGCTTGATACTGATATTGTGGTTCACCGTCTACCGATGAAAGAAGGTTGTTCTCCAGTAAAGTAGAAAGTTTGTTGGATGCGCCCCGAGATGTCTGAAAAGATCAAAGATGGGGTTATGAAGCAGTTCAACGCGTGTTTCTTGGTTGTTATCTCTTATCCTTAATGGGTTGAAAATGTGGTTCCAGTACCTAAGAAGGATGGAAAAGTGCGTATGTGTGTAGACTACAGGGATCTGAACAGGACAAGCCCCAAAGATGACTTTTTGCTGCTGCATATTGATGTTTTAGTTGACAACACTGCTTAACATAGAGTATTTTATTTCATGGATGGTTTCTCGGGTTATAATCAGATCAAGATGGAACCTGAAGACATGAAGAAGACTATTTTTGTTACACAGTGGGGCACTTTCTATTACAAAGTTATGCCTTTTGGTTTAAAGAACACCGGTGTAACATATCAGCGTGCTACGGTAGCCTTGTTCCATGACATGATACATCACGAGATAAAGGTTTATGTTGAATACATGATATCCATATCTCAGACTGAAGAGGAACATCTTGACCACCTACACAAGCTATTTGAGAGACTGAAGAAGTGCAAGCTGAGGTTAAACCCGAACAAGTGCACTTTTGGGGTGAGATCCGGTAAACTCCTAGGTTTCTTTGTCAGTGCTAAAGGTATTGAAGTTGATCCCACCAAGGTCAAAGCCATTCAAGAAATTCCTGCTCCCAGTACTGAGAAGGAAGTCATAGGTTTCTTAGGACAACTGAATTATATTTCCATATTTATTTCTCACTTGACCGCTACTTGTGAGCCAATCTTCAAGTTGCTAAAGAAAGATCAAGTAGTGAAGTGGAACGAAGATTTTCCGATAGCCTTCGACAAAATTAAGGAGTTCCTCCAAGAACCTCTGTTATTGATGCCACCAGTTGAAGGAAGACCTCTGACCATGTACCTAACACTGTTAAAGAAGTCAATGGGGTGTGTACTGGGGCAACATGACGAGTATGGTCGAAAATAGCATGCAATATACTACCTTAGAAAAAAGTTTACCAACTGTGAAACAAGATACTCACTACTCGAGAAAACTTGATGCGCTTTGGCATGGGCTACTACCCGACTAAGACAGTATATGTTGACTCATACTACCTTGTTGATCTCTAAGATGGATCCCATAAAATACATATTCTAGAAACCCGCTCTCTCCGGAAGGATAGCCAGATGGCAAATGGTCCTAACAGAATACGATATTCAGTACACCACTCAGAAGGCAATCAAAGGAAGTGTACTGGCAAATCATTTGGCTCATCAAGCTGTAGATGACTATCAATCTATGAATTTCGAGTTCCCATATGAGAATATTATGCTAGTTACAGACTATGAAAAACCAAGACCGTATGAAGGACCTGAGCCGAGATCCTGATGGACTTTGGTTTTTGATGGAGCTTCTAACGCACTGAGCAATGGAATCGGTGTTGTGATTATCTCTTCCAAGGGTTTCCATACTCCCTTCACCGCCAAACTTTGGTTTGACTGTACCAACAACATGGCCGAATATGAAGCATGCTTTAGGTGTATTAAGGATGCTATTGATATGAGAATCAAGTTCTTGGATGTGTACGGGGACTCGGCCCTAGTGATCATTCAGATTAAGGGATAATGGGATATGAAGCATCCAAATCTCATCCCTCGTCGAGAGCATGTGTTGACATTAATTTCATACTTCGAGGAGATCACTTTTGAACATATCCCACGAGAAGAGAATTAGTTGGCAGACACATTGGATATCATGTCATCTATGTTCAAAGTCAGATGGGACAATGAAGCTCCTCGAATCACTATTGAAAAGCTAGACGAACCAGCGTATTGCTACGAAGTTGATATCGATAGAGTAGAGGAAAAGCCTTGGTTTCACGAAGTAAAAATATACCTCGAGACTCAAGAGTACCCCGAGGGAGCATCTATTAATGACAAGAAATTTCTATGGAGGTTCTCTGCCAAGTTTTTTTTTAGAAATGGAATTTTGTACAAGCGCAACCACGATTCAACTCTGCTTTGTTGTGTAGACAAGAAGGAAGTGGAGAAGATTATGGAAGATATGCACGAAGGTATATTTGGTACTCATTCCAGCGGGCATACGATGGCTAAGAAAATTCTGAGAGCGGGTTATTACTGGTCGACCATGGAAAATGATTGCCATCATCATTCTAGAACCTGTCATAAATGCCAGATTTATGCTGACAAAGTACATGTGCCTCTGATTCCTCTGAATGTCTTGACTGCTCCTTGGCCATTTGCAATATAGGGCATTGATATGATTGGAGAGATTAAGCATGTGACTTCTAATGGGCATTGTTTCATCCTGGTCACTATTGATTACTTCACAAAGTGGGTTGAAACAGCATCGTTTGCCTTTGTTACCAAGAATGTTGTGGCCCAATTCATTAAGCATAACCTCATATGTCGGTATGGCATCCCCTAAGGATTATCACAAACAATGGTACCAATCTCAACAATATTATGATCACGGAACTCTGCACACAATTCAAGATTAAACACCACAACCCATCTCCATATCAACCGAAGATGAATGACGCAGTGGAAGCCACCAATAAGAACATCAATAAGATCTTACAGAAGATAACATTGACATATAAAGATTGGCATGAGATATTACCATTTGCTCTTCATATTTATCGCACTTCAGTACGTACATCAACTGGGGCCACCCTATTCTCTCCAGTATATGGTATGGAGGTTGTCTTACCTGTCAAATTCCAGATTAATTCCTTAAGGATCATGAAAGATGCAGGTTTAGATGAAGACGAGTGGATTCAGACTAGGTTGGACCAGATACATTTGATCGACGAGAAAAGGCTTGCGACTGTTTGTCATGGTCAAATGTATCAGAAGCGTACGATCAAAGCCTTTAACAAGAAAGTCAAACATCGGGTATACTTGGCTGGTGACTTGGTAATAAAGTGCGTTATCCTACCACAAGGTGATCCCAGGGGAAAATGGACCCCCACATACGAAGGGCCATTTGTGATCGAGAAGATATTTCCTGGCGGTTCCATGATACTTACCACCATAGACGGTGAAGATTTTTCGTACCCTGTAAATGCAGACATAGTCAAAAAATACTACACATGAAAGAGACCCGCTAGGTTGACTAGTCTAGGGAAAAATAAGGGCATCCCGGAGAACCAAAAGGGTTCGGGCAAAAATTAGGGATATATATATATATATATATATATATATATATATATATATATATATATATATATATATATATATATATATATATATATATATATATATATATATATATATATATATATATATATATATATATATATATATATATATATATATATATATATATATAAAGATTGTACACCCGACAAGTTGAAAACTTGAAAAGGCGGCTTGGGAAAAAAAGGGTATCCCGGTGGACTAAAAACCTGAAAGGGAGGTCCAGGCAAAAGTTAGGGATTAAAGCGTACGACTATGTCCCATTGAATCCCCCATTTACTCATAACCAGCTTTATTAGCAATGTCAAGTTCAAATGGTACAGATCGATTCAGTTAACTTCTTTCGACAACGAAGGATGAGATGCTTGAAGACATAGGGGAAATAACAGAGTTGAAACCTGATGGGATGACTTCCACATAGCTGTTTTCCTTATTGTTCTTTGTACTTTGCTTTTCATTTTACGACGATTTCCTCCTACTAGGAATTTTGTCTCTTTGTACAAAACTGCTTGTTTATATGCAAACTTTCAATACAAATATATTTCAAAATTCAAATTTGTTTCACTTTCTCTGTTTTGTTTGCAAAAACGTCCAATGACTAAATTGAATGAACATATACATATGAATGTGATTACTGTTAACAAATATATGCATCAAAACAGGGTTAGCATTTACTAAAGACTCTAGGAGTTGGGATAACATTCAAGTCGTCCATAAATCTCCACCAAGGAATCTCCGTAGAGCTACCTTTACAAACTCATCCTCAACAGAGATACAGTCCTCAACAAGTCTAATATACCTTCAGACATAAATTGAGGCATTTTCCAGCATTTTACTTGATCAGCTTCCCCAGTAGGTCCCTAGCAGGTAAAGAAGTGTGATCATTCCCCCAGCATACGATGGAAACTTCCTCCGCACAACCTATGAAATTCCCAATTCCCATAAGAAATGATTCCCTCAACACACTTTATAGGAATTTAATTCCCCAGCGGAGTTTATTCCTCCAACACTGTAAAATCCCCGATAGAATTCTCTTCTCTAGTAGAGTTATCTCCCTAGCAGGGTTTATTTCCCCAACAGGGTTTATTTCCCAAGCAGGGTTTATTTCCCAAGCAGAGGTTATTTCTCCGATTATTGCAATTCCCAGACAGAATTCTCTTCCCAGGTCAGATGTCATTCAACTTTGTCCTCCCCAGAAGAGTTGACGTCCATATCTAAACTTAGTCAGAAAATACCTCAGAAGGTTATCCATCTCTTTTATCCTCAGTCAGGGTATATAAGAATTAAATCCTCCAAGAGAACGACGAACCAATATTTCTGAATTCTTTTATCCCCAATAGGAAGTCGGACATCCCCAGCAGAATATTCTCAAATGGAAAGCAAGAATCATTAGTGAAGGCGCTCTAGGCAAGATTGAAGATTCATAATCTTCATCCCCGACAACAGGCAGCAAATTATTTTCTCTGGCCAAAGATATTATACAAAGCTACCGTTGCCGTCAGAGACATCTTACATCCATACATCATTTACAAAAAATCATATCATATGCATACAAAACACATAGAATATTTTCATTTAATTTTGAAAGCATCATCGCGCAATGCATACATCATGACATTACATAAAACTAACTTTCATCTTTTCAAGAAAGGTCCGCAAACAGAAAAATATTACCAGCAAATTTCAAAAAGGTCGCAGATTAATTCCTAAAATAGGACGGGGCAACTATCTATACGACCAAGCGATATGAATTCCTAAAACAGGACGAGTTTACCAACAAAAAACAGGTCAGAGATTAATTCCTGAAACGGGACGAGGCAACTATCTATATGACCAAGCGGTATGAATTCCCGAAACAGGACGGGTTTACCAACAAAAAAAGCGGGTCAGAGATTAATTCTCGAAACAGGATGGGGCAACTATCTATACGACCAAGCGGTATGAATTCCCGAAATAGGACGGGTTTACCAACAAAAAGTGGGTCAGAGATTAATTCCCGAAACAGAACGAGGCAACTATCTATACGACCAAGCGATATGAATTCTCGAAACAGGACGAGTTTACCAACAAAAAAGTGGGTCAGATATTAATTCCCGAAACAAGACGGGACAACTATCTATATGACCAGGCCGTATGAATTCTTAAAACAGGACGGGTTTACCAACGAAAACAGATTATAGATCAATTCCCGAAAAAAGACGAGGCGAATATCTGCATGACCAAATGACTTCCTTCAGAGATAGAATTCTGATGAGAATTCCTATTTAGAAGTTTATTCTGAAAAAGCAATCCCCCTAGAGACTGAATTATGGTGAGCACTTTCCTTCTGAAAAACATTATTCACGATCAGGCGTATAGTCGTTCTGATACTCCTATCAACAATTACTTTGGATGGAATATGTAAGCCCATCCCTGGAGAAATTCTATCATCTCCCCGAATGGCATCTTCAATCCCATTCAAGAAATACTATCAACCAACAGTGTTACTTCATCCACCGGCGAGTGCAAATTTCCGGGCACTTAAGTGTACAATCCTCTTCCACCTTCAGATCACGAGTGGAGGACATGCCAATCTAGATCTTCAAGTTTAAGAAGATTTAACAGGGGCAGCTATTGTACCCTAAAATTTGCCCTCCCATTTTCTTCAAGACACCTCCTCATGCTCCTAGGTTTTTCAATTGCTCAAGGCTACTCAATGTTTGATCAGACAAATTCTCCTCCTAAGTCGTTGACCTACAACTAGGGTTTAACTTTTCTCAAAGAAGATTTGGCTTCTAAAGACTCAAGTGGATTTCATGTTTTCTTATGTGTCTCTAATAATTCTCATGCCAAGTTTCAAGCCTTGCATCACAAGTTTGCTCAGTCAATTGCTCAGATGACTAAAAATTAACTATATTGGACAAAAAGTCAATTATGGTCAACATACAGGCAAACTTCAAGATTTTTGGTCAACATCAAGATTTTGAAGTCGCATTCACCATTTGATTAATGTTTGATCATGGTTCATCAAGAAAACTCAAGATTTATCAAAAGTCAAAAGTTACTAAATTAGGGTTTTTTTAAGTAGAAGTCAACTGAACTTTGACCAAACAAACTTTCACATGCTTCATCAAAATTTTCTCAACCAAAGCTCAGAATTTTTTTTATTAATAACCATGTATTAAAATAATATTTCGTAAATAACTGGGTTTCGGAAAAAATTACGCAAATAACCATGTTTGAGATGGCTCCACAAAGGAGGAGCCATCTCAATTGGCGCATGCACCTCTTTTTTTAAGGGAGGCGCCATCTCACTTGGCGCCTAAGTGCTTAGGGCATGCCCTAAGCCAAGTGAGATGGCGCCTATGTACAAAATTAGGGCAAAATTTTTTTTTTTTATTTTCTTTCCTGCGCGTTGCCTATTAGACAGAGATCAACAAAATGGATTTTTTATTTAAAAAAAAATAATTACATTCAACTGTTTTACATTAAAAGAACAGTAAAAAAAATGGATACAAAAAATACTGGGGAAAAAAAAGATACATCAGTGATCCCCCGGAACCCGGTAATGACCCCCGGTTCCGCATCCCCGTCCTCGCCTTTCTCTTGCTGGGTGCCGTCTCGTTTCCTGCTGCGGCAAGGTCGATGGCCCAGCGAAGTCAATGCGATCCGAATCCATAAAATCAGTAAGATCTCCATATCTCGAAGATCCGCTCTGGTACAGTCGGTTACCCATACCCTCAAAGTTTGGTCGTGTTGGCGGTGGGTGGGGTTCCATGGTTGGTCGGTAGCATTGGTCGTCTGAGTATGGGGGGTAGAAAGGAAATGGATCTTGGGGTGTTTGGTATTGTGGATGTTGGGTTGTTTGGTGATATGGTGGTTGATGGTAGGTTTGGTCGGCTTGGTCATAATCTTCTGACATTCCCATATCAGGGCTAAGGCTGGATGTTGAGGGCGCCATATTGGGATATATGGAAGACTGAAATTGTGTCTGGGGTATGTGGGTGTGCTGGTATTGGGGTTGGTATTGTGGTTGGGTTTGAGGGATATCCGGGTATTGGTAGTTTGGTGGTGATTGTGGTTGGTAGTACGGCATTTGATTGTAGTTGTGTTGTGGTGGGGAATGTGGTTGTGTGTTTGTTGGTCTGTTTCTTCTTGGGGGTTGGTTTGAGGTTGATGGATTTTGGGTTTGTTGATGGGGAATCGAGGGTTGTTCCCATTGTGTGCGTGGGTCAACCAAGTACCTCGGATGTGCATTTCTGGGTTACTAACCGACCTGTACCACGACGTATATTGATCAGTGTGTCGCATGTTACCTTGAGTAAGGAAAACCGGGGATTGCAAGATGTAGAGGTGACGCCTTTGCCACATTTTACACCATTCTGGAGCAAAGTCTTTCCAGTTGGTAAGACCCCACTGGGCGTCGACCCTTTTTAGATGCCAGGGGGACAAATCTGTTGGATCACTTGGTATCTCTTGGATCATTCCGAACTGCATCTTCACACGGTCGCTGTGGAGCATCTCCACAATGTTGAACCGAATGAGTGCAGTCTTTGCAGTCCAAGTTGCTGCATCCTCTGGGTTTGGAGAATGGCCCAAACCCAAATATAGTCTCCAGACAAACTGTGATAAAATTTAAATCAGGTAAGCGCAAAAGTAATGTATAAATAATTAAAATGAACAAAAGTTAAAAGCTACGACGTACGTCATCTGGGCCTAAGTGATCTAACAGATTCCGGTAGAGTGCGACATTGAATCTGGGATTCTTGCCGTAATCCATACCCCTCACGCAGTACCTAAAGGAAATGAGAAACATGTTATTTTTAGCATATATTTTGGAAAGAGCAGAATAGTTATAAATGTTATAACTTAATGACTTACTTTGTTGCGTACGGGAAACCAAAAGTGTTGTTGTTGATGGGGTTTAAGGACTCCATCCTCCACCAACCCCAGGCTTGTAGTAAAAATGCGCACCCATAAAATGTACATTTTTCCTTGACTGCGTTTTTGCACAAGGAACTGTACAGGTGGGCTAATACTGCAGAACCCCAACTATATTTTCTAGTTTTTTCAAAATTTGTTAGTAAATGTAAGTACATGAAATTTACACTATTTCCCGTACTTTCGGGAAATAAAAATGTACCAAAAAGTATCATAAGATACGTTCTGGCTTTTACTACTCGGCCATTCTCTGAGGAATTTTCATTTAATTCCATACTTGCATAATGCCGTTTCAGGTCAGTGAGTAGTATTCCCTGCCCTCTTGCTCCACCACCTTCTACCATGTCCCTACCCAACAGTTCTTCACACTGTGAGTTGGGTTGTTGAACCGACCCGTTCACCGCCTTACCGTCGATAGGGAGGCCCAGTAGCATGTACACATCTTCGAGAGTGATGGTACATTCACCTATTGGTAGGTGAAATGTATGGGTCTCCGGTCTCCACCTCTCCAACATTTCAAGAATGAATTTTGAGTCAATGGTGCAGTTGGAGATCTTTATCACATGTCCAAAACCTGCATATTCCAGATAAGGGACGATAAATGGGTGGGGAGCCAGGTAGTTGTGCGAACGGATTCTGAATCTTTTTGTATCCTGAGATCATAATTAAACAAGTGTAAGATTAATTAAGATGAACAACACGTTATTTGAAGTATGAAAAATGTATAACCAAAGAAGAGACTTACAAATGCAGCAATGTTTTCCCTTGTGCCTCTGTGAGTATCACCCATTGTTAGAAGAGCCATTGTTCAGAATGGTTGAGAGTATGAAAGACTTAGGAAGAAATAAAGAGTATGATAGACTTAAGAAATATTTCGTAGCAGAGAGGGAGAGTTGTGTGGGTGTGAGAGATGTTTCATAAGGTATGTATTTATAGGCAAATAAGTTTGATGTAGTGGTTGCTTGTGCTTGCATGCCTGCGATGTGTCACATTTGCATGCTTAGGGTGTTACACATATGCATGCATGCATTTACAAAAAATGTAAGGTGTCACTCTTGCAGGCTAGGTGGCAGCCCATGCATGTATCACGATTGGACAGTAAGGGAGGCGCCATCTCACTTGGCGAAAGATTACAAAAATGAATGGTGTCGCCACCCCATTTGGCGAATAAGAGGTGTCACTTCTTACATCATTGGCTCAGGCTACGTGACAGCCTTTTGGATTCCTTTCTTTGTTGCATGCAAGGCCATTGGAGTTGATGGGTGGAGTCTTACACAAAACATTTATGTGTGCAGAATAGGACCAGGATAGGTGGCAGGCTAGGTGGCTTCATAAGCCCATGCATGTATCACAATTGGACAGTAAGGGAGGCGCCACCCCATTTGGCGAATAAGAGGTGTCACTTCTTACAGCATTGGCTCAGGCTACGTGACAGCCTTTGGGATTCCTTTCTTTGTTGCATGCAAGGCCATTGGAGTTGATGGGTGGAGTCTTACACAAAACATTTATGTGTGCAGAATATGGCCAGGATAGGTGGCAGGCTAGGTGGCTTCATAAGCCCATGCATGTATCACGATTGGACAGTAAGGGAGGCGCCATCTCACTTGGCGAAAGAGTACAAAAATGAATGGTGTCGCCACCCCATTTGGCGAATAAGAGGTGTCACTTCTTACAGCATTGGCTCAGGCTACGTGACAGCCTTTGGGATTCCTTTCTTTGTTGCATGCAGAATAGGGCCAGGATAGGTGGCAGGCTATGGGGTTTCATTATTGCATGTAATATTATTGGCAGCCTTGGGGGTTGCATCCCTTACTTAATTGAAATTTTTTGCCTTACGTTGAACATAACATTCATTCACATAATCTGTAAAATTTTCCAACCTTCGAATCAGTCATCTAACCTTCAAACATTCCAGCATTCATACCTTCATACAATCAATAAACCTAAAACATTCCAACCTTCAAACCTTAAAACAATTCTACACAATGGCCTCTTCACCACAATTTGTTGTCAAAGCACATTTCAACGGTGAGACATACATGTGTCCCACAGTTGGGTTTTTGTTTAGAAACACCGACAATGTTCGATTTCTCTTAAACGGGAAAGCAAATTTCTCGTACTTTAAGAAAAGATTGGAGGCCAAACTTGAACGAGGCCCGGTATCCCAGATATTTTATCAGAGTCCAGTCTTTTTTGGAAACAACCAAGTTATTTTTTATAAGGTTGAAGTTCAAGATGACGAGGATTTCCAGAACATGATTTCCAGCCATGTCTATTCTGGAAACGACTCTATTGAGTTGTACGTTTTGCTTCAAGAGCCTCTGGTGACACAGGAGGTAGAGCCTCCGGTGACACAGGAGGTTGATCCTTTGGAGAATGAGCAAGATGAGGTGGATGCAGTTGATGATGAAGAAGAAGATAACGAGTTAGAGTTTGATGAAATGGTGAACGACGATTCTGACGATGATGGCATCCCAAGTATTCCTACTAACAAAATCTACACACCACCTACGCACATGACAAACTTCAACATGGGCGGAGATGAACCTTCTACGGACTTGTTTTTCCAACCGTATATGCAGTCGGATGAAAATTTAAAAGAGAAGGACAAGTTTCGTAACAGAGAGGAATGCATAAGGGCCATCAAAAAATTTCACATGCTCAACTCGGTTGATTATAAGGTGGATCGTGTAAACCCGGAAAGGTACAAGATCAAGTGTGTCCACCCTGACTGTATGTTCAAGCTGACCGCATCATACAGACTAAGGGGTGACTGCTGGGTCATAGGTTCCATGACTACCCATACTTGTGTAAGTTCCACTCAATCACAAAACCACCGAAAACTCAACCATGATCTAATCTGTCAAGAAATCCTACCCCTGGTCAGCAACGACCCTTCTTTGAAGGTGAAAACAATCATCTCCCACATCACCACGATTTTTAACTACACTCCGTCTTACCGTAAGGCGTGGTTAGCAAAGACTAAGGCGATTGAAAGGGTGTACGGAAACTGGGAGGAGTCATACCGAGAACTTCCCCGCTACCTAAATTCACTCAAGACATATTCTCCAGGTAGTGTTTATGTTCTGGAAACATTGCCAGCGTACGCCCAAGATGGTAGTCTACTACATGGCAACGGAATATTCAGTCGCGTCTTTTGGGCATTTCAACCATGCATCACAGGGTTTGCATCATGCAAACCAATTCTACAAATTGACGGGACTTGGTTGTATGGGAAGTACAAAGGCACGCTTTTGATGGCAGTTGCACAAGATGGCAACAATAACATTTTCCCCGTGGCGTTTGCCCTTGTCGAGGGGGAGACCGGTGGTGCTTGGAGCTTTTTCCTAAAAAATCTTCGTACACACGTGGCTCCTCAACCAGATCTCTGTTTGATCTCGGACAGACATGCCTCCATTGAAAGTGCCTATAATAATCCAGCAAATGGTTGGCATGACCCTCCTTCTACGCATGTCTATTGCGTCAGGCATATCGTCCAGAATTTCTCGAGGGAGGTCAAGGACAAAACATTGAGGAAAGCGGTGATGAATGCGGGATACGCACTGACACAACCCACATTCAAATATTACCGCAACGAGATCCGTTTGTCTAACCCAGAAGCCGGTACGTGGATCGACAATATACCGGTCGAAAAGTGGACTAGGTCATACGACAATGGCCAAAGATGGGGGCATATGACAACAAATCTTATTGAATCAATGAATGGGGTATTCAAGGGCATACGAAACCTCCCCATCACTGCCTTGGTGAAATCCACGTATTTTAGGATGGCTGCGTTATTTTCCAAAAGAGGTGAAATGTGGTATGCGGTCTTGCAATCAGGACAACTATGGAGTGAAAGTTGTATGAAATACATTAAGGCTGAAAGTGCTAAAGCCAACACTCACATGGTTACACGGTTTGACCTCCATAGCCACAACTTCATTGTGAAAGAGACAATCGACCACAATGAAGGCCTGGCAAGACAAGAATACAGGGTCATTTTACCTTCTCAATGGTGCGATTGTGGCAGGTTTCAAGCTTTTCGTATGCCTTGCTCTCATGTCATTGCCGCTTGTGCTCATACCCATCAAGACGCGCTTCAACTGCTCTCAAACGTTTATAAATCTAAAACGTTGCTCACTGTTTACAACAACAACTTTCCTTTGGTGGAAAAACTAGACTATTGGCCTGAATACAACGGCGATATAGTTTGGCACAATGACCAAATGCGAAGGAACAAGAAGGGTCGTCCCAAAAGCAGGCGCATCACAACAGAAATGGACGATCTTGACAGGTTAGAAAGAAAGTGTGGTTTATGCCGTCAGGTCGGACACAATCGCAAAAACTGTCCGAATCGGGCGTCTGGCTCGACCACATAAATTTTGTAATACAATAAATCTTTCCAATATTTGTGTTGTAAACATTATGGGTTTTCCGTTAATAAAACTGTTAACACAATTTAAGAAATTCAATATAGGAAATTACATTAGGGTTTTCGCGTACAACAATGATTAACGATATTCAATCTAGGAAATTACAACTGTTAACACAATTTCATCTGACCCATGCATCATCAGCATTACATCACTGTCTGTTTTGACTTCCTCCAACCACACATTAGGTCTTCCTGTCGCATGCGAGGTTGTTGTTCGTTTTCGCTGGATCCTTCGAATTTTTTCCCCCTCGGCGATGTCTCCATCTAGCCACCGCATTAACTCCCGCTTCAGACGCTCCATGGAGTGAATGTGCCAGAATTTCATTTTCATCGCAGGTTTCGTGGCGGAGAATATAACGTAACCATCTCTGCTAAAAATCATAGGCGACGTCATTACGTAAATAAGGGAGTACAAAATAAAAATACAGTGCGAGAAAGTGTGAGAAATTTCAAAGAAACGGACGAATTATTTATAAAACAGCAAAAAACCCTAGTTTTGCCCTTGGCGCCAAGTGAGATGGCGCCTCCTCTCATTTTTAAGGAGCATGCGCCATCTCACTTGGCTAAAAGACAAGGGAGGCGCCAAGTGAGATGGCGCCTAGGGCAAAACCCTAGGTGCATGCGCCAATTGAGATGGCTCCTCCTTTGTGGAGCCATCTGAAACATGGTTATTTGCGTAATTTTTTCCGAAACCTGGTTATTTGCGAAATATTTTTTTAATACATGGTTATTAATAAAAAAAATTCCCAAAGCTCATTTTGAAGGAAATTCTACAACTTGGTCTCTCTAAGCTCAAGTCCAAAAAATGCTTTATTTGAGAGATATGGGCCAAAACATTATGGGTCATTTCAAAAGTCAACAAAAAGACACTTTTTTCAAGGCAAATTACGTCAAGATAAAGTCTTTAAATGCAAACATTATCAACATAGAGATTGTAGAAGGAACCTTGAGCTTTCCAAAAATTCAAATATCACCTTCAAATGATAAAAATTAAGAAAGTTATGATTGGTGCAAGTTGGGAAATTTTGAGAAAATGCATGAAACCTAAATTGACCAAACTTGAATTTTTGGGCTAATGGGCTATTGTTTCAAGGTCCGTGATGTTATATACTTCATAGTGAACCTCAGAACTTATTCATACACCCCTTGGTTTTTTATTTTATTTATTTTTATTTTTATTAATTTAAATTCAAAATTAAATAAGATAAAGTCAAGGCTTTTTTTACAAGGTCCAAGCCCACAATCTTTTGACCTAATTCAAGCATTATATATCCTATTCATTTAGACATAAAAAGCCACGAAAAAACCCTTGCAAGAAACTATTCCAAACTTCCAAAATTCTCAAAAGCTAGGGCAATCCTCAAACCCTAGTGGCAGCCACTTTCAAAGCAAACCAGTCTTCCCAAACGACTTCTAAAGTGTTGTAGGGTAAGATTGTATCATCCTTGAAGATTCAAAGGGCCTGAAACCCTCATATATGCCTTGCCGTTTTTGGTTCATTGCATGATTTTCATACTTTCGCTTTCTTTGTGTTTTAATACATACTAATGATACTAATGTTCTTCTGAGGCATGATAATGCATGATTGAACCGTAGCATGGCCCCCATAATGGCTAAATAGAAGGTTACCATGATTGCACCGGCCTGAATTAGGGGGGGTAGGGTCCCTGAGAATCACTAACATCCATTGTTTTGCAGATTAAAAAAATATAGTTACCCGAGAAGACGACCGGAGTTGGGGCTCCGGCACTTCTCCGGTCATCATGATTTTATTTTTAATATATATGTTTTGTTTTGATAAAATAAACGAATGTATAGCCACCCTAGTGGTAGAAGCGCGCGCGTTAAGGAATTTGTACAATAAGGCGTGGGTTCGATCACGGCTTTTGACATTTATTTTTTCATATTTTCCTAATCCTTGTAGGTTGATTACATATTGAATGATGCTCGTTTTGCTAACACTAGCCAATGGTGAACCTTGTTGATGGGAAGGCTAATGGCGTGGGTTCAACACCCACCCGTGGCATATTTGTTTTTTTTATTTCTAACTTGTTTTTTCTTCTTAATTTCTCCCTTAAAACCCTAATTTCACTTAACCATAAAACAACAAAACCTTTTTTCACAAACCCTAAAAAATAATTAGGTTTTAGGTTTTTTATTAATATTTTTAATGTCATCGATTAACCTTTTTTTAATTAAAATCAACTAGGTTTTTAGGTTTAATTAATTAATTATCATCCAAATTTCTTTTCATAAAAAATATTAAAAAAACATTTATTTTTCCTTCAACCTTAATTTTACATTTTTAGATCGACTGGATAGGTATCGCAAATGTAATCTTTATTTTTCGCTTTCTTTTGTTTCATTATTATGTAACTGCTTCGGATGTAATAGCTTAGGATTTCTTTTTTTCATTGTTTATTATGTATCTGCCCCAAAATGATGTAATAGTTTAGGTTTATATTTTCTGCCTTTACTTTCCGCACCTTTACTGTTTTCTATATTTGCTACTACTGCTTAGTAACTAGGGTTTGTATGGAAAGACTAAAAACAAATGATAGAAAACCCTAAATGCAAAGATAAAATAACTGAATCGAATACATTTGCACACTCGCACCTCTAGGGTAACCTACCTTGTTGCCTTCAGAATAAAAACAGTCATGTCCCTCGAAAGTGGGGATACTTTAGCAAAGACCCTCGAATAAAAGATCATAAGTCCCTCGATGACCCTTTGACGTTGCCTACGAATAACATGATCTAGCCCCTTTACGAAACTGCTAAAGCATCCTTATAAGTTGCCTTCGATGACCGTATGATGACCATATGCCTATCCCTTCATATCCAATAGATAGGGATATCTACCAACTAATGGTATGGATAGCACTGTCTCTAAAGGAGAAGGAAAAAGTACAAGAATGACCTTGAGTGGGTAGAATACCAATAACCGCTTGCTCACAAACTTTTCAAAAACAAATTCTTTTTTCTCTCAAACATATTTCACAAACAAATGTTTTTAAAGAAACACTTTGTACGCATTCTTGAGGACTGATACAAGAATCATTACAAAGTATGCCTCACTATGGCATATTTTCAAACACTTACACACAAAAGAAAATTTTCAAAGTGAGCTAAGAGATTAAGATCCCATAGATAACTCTGGATGAAAAGGGTGTTAATACCTTCCCTTTTCATAACCTACCCCCCGACATCAAAATCTTCAAGGTATTTCCTGTTCTTTTCACCCTTTTCCTTATTGGATAAAATAAAAGTAGGTGGCAACTCTAGCTATCCGCAATATTTGCGATAAAACACGAAACAAGTCAGTTCTCCGATCGTATTACAAAGAGCCATCTTTTTACTGAAATAAACAACAAGAAGATAACTTGTCTTGGAAACTTGTTATGTAATGATATGTATGGTATGTATATGTGATGTTTTCAAGGAACTCGCGGGATAAATAAGAATGAAATGTCAAAAATTGAGTCTGGCTGCATGTTTGACTGAAGAACTTTGCGTCTTTGTTTTTGAACGTCCTTATATAAGATACAAGGTCACCATGTCAAGTGGGTCCTAAACTTTGACTCAAAAGAATGTACTTCAGTCTTTGACGGCATCTGGTTAAAGGAAAATAAATATTCTTTCCCCTTGCTAGAAGTTTGATTCATGATAAACCTGCATCAAAGGTCCCTAAGATCCTTGAAATGGTTAGTGAAAATGCCATGTCATGATGTTTTATAGAAAGCTGTAGCCAAATCTTCCCAAGTACAAATATTGGTACCTTCAAGTTGATAATACCATTCCAGTTGTATTCCAGACAGACTTTCTTGGAAGAAATGCAACCACAATTTCTTATCAGTAGTGTGCGGTTGAAACTTCCGAACATATGATCTCAAATGCAGCTTTGGGCAGGAAATGCCATCATACTTGGCAAAGGTAGGAGTTTTTAACTTAGGAGGAATGACGACTCCCGAGACCAATCTCAATTATTCAAAGTTCAAGCCATGCACCTTCTGGATCTCCATAGCTTTCAGACGCTCTTCCAGCAGCTTATACTTCTCATTAGCATGGGGTTATTGTTCATCCAAATAATCCTCTTCCTCTTCATCGGGAAATTTGTCGGAACCAAGATTTCTTCTTTCCGTTTTAACTCTTTTACCATCTTCATCTCGTTTTTCATCTTTGTCCGATGGGATATCAAGATCTCAAGCTTGCTTGACTGGACCTCTGAACCTTCTCCCCATGTTAAGGACGTCAATTGGTTTCTTTTTCTTCTTCTTCTTCATGTTAGTGACGAGCGCCTTCAATTCTTCTTGCCTCTTGGCTAAGTTTAGAAACATCTCTTGGAACTAAGCATTCTGAGCCTGGAGTTCTTTGACTGTCTGTTCAAGAGCCATTTTCTGCTGAAATAAACAGTAAGAAGATGAGAAACCTATCTTGGAAACCTGTTATGTAATGATATGTATGTCATGTAGATGCATATGCAATGTTTTCAAGGATCTCGTGGGATTTAAATTTGAAATATTAGAAATTGAATCTGATTGCATCTTTTTCTGAAGAACTTTGAGTCTTCATCTTTGAACGTCCTTCTATAAGAATCAAGCTCACCATATCAAGTGGGTCATAGCCTCTGACTTAAGAGAATGTACTTTGATCTTGACGGCATCTGGCTAGAGGAAAATGAATCCTCTTGCCCCTTGCTAGAAATATGGCTTATGATAATCCTACACCATAAATCCCTAAGATCCTTGAAATGGTTAGTAAAAATGTTATGTTATGATGATATGATGCTATGATGTCATGCTCATGTTATATAGGTAGAAAACACAAACAAGTCACACAATAGCCTTAGGTTTAAAGGCTTGCATGAAGTCCATAGGTAGATACCTTTCCCCATTGAAGTTAAGTTGGCTCAAGATGTCCTAAAATAGTAACCAGGTTCTAGGAATCTCATATCGCTGATCTTTCCTGCAGGCTTTATTTTAGCACAGCAACTGGCTTGCCACCAAAACATCTGGAAAGTCGAATCTTAATGAGCGTAGTTTCGAGTATCAACCAATCTTGGACTGTACCAAAGTCGGCCATCTCACTACTTTCTAATGGCCAAGATGGGTCAATTAAGGTTCTAAAAGTAAGTTAGTGTTAATAACATCACACGAAAGCCTAATGTTATTCTTGATTGACTCAAGGAACATCAGTATAAACCAATGTCTCACACTAACCGTAACTATAATATTAACCATATCGGTCTACACCGTACAATCTTGATGATCTATTGCTACTTACCTAAGGAATTCCTAGATTCGGGTGTAGGATCTTACAAGCATTTATACCCAAACAAAACCCTTAAAGTTATGGAAAACAAAGTAAGCAATAAAATTAAAGTGATCTAAACTCTAAGGTAACCCCTCTTTTTTAAGTATTCCTCAGCAGAGTCACCAGTTCTGTAATACGGTGGGAGAACTGAATTTTTTTGTTTTATCCAAATGAGCGGATGGCAAGAGTCGCCAATGACTTTTCTTTTATCCAATATTTAGGAAAGTTGAAAAGAACAGGAAAGACCTTTAATATATTTTGAGTTCGGGGGGTAAGTTATGAAAAGGGAAGGTGTTAGCATCCTTTTCATCTGTAATTATCTACGGGCTCTTAATTGCTTAGATCACTTTGAAAACTTGCTTTGTGTGTGTGTGTGTGTGTGTGTGTGATTTGAAAATGTTTTGAAAAGCCAATGTAAGGCTGACTTTGTAATGGTTCTTGTATCAGTCCTCAAAAATGTGTACAAAGTGTTTCTTTTTAATATTTATTTGAAAGTGTGATGTGTAAAAAATGTTTTGAGAAAAGTTGTGAGCAAGCATTTAAGAGTTCCTTACCCACTAAAGATGTTTCTTATTCTTTTTCTTCTCCTTTAGAGATTGTACTATCCATACCATTAGTTGGTAGATAGCCCTATTTATTGGATATGAAGGGACAGGCATAGGGTCATCGTACGGTCATCGAAGGCAACACGTAAGGATACTTTAGCAATTGTATTGGAGGGACTATCATTATTTACTCGTAGGGACTAGATCATTTTGTAGGCAACTCGAAGGGTCATCGAGGGATTATGATCTTGCCATACAAACCCTGGTTACTAATCATAGCATAAAAATATAAGTGCGGGAATATAAAGGTCATACGCTATTACATCCTGTGAGCAGTTACATAATAATAAAAAGGATGCGGAAAATAAATCTATGTTATACACTTGATCTATGAAAATTAAATAGTGAAGAAAGAAAATAGAAAAATGTTAAAAAAGATCTAAGGCCTAATTTAATGTTTTTTGATGTTTTATAAAAATAATTTAAGTGATAATAATAATTAATAAAACCTAAATTCTAATTGATTTTAATATTTAGGGAAAATTTTATTAATTAATTAAATATTAGTTAAAACCCTAAGCCTAATTTATTAGTATAAAGGAAAAAATTAGGTTAGTTTGATGATGATTAATTAGAAATTAATTAGAGTTTAGAAAAGAAAATAGAAAAATAATTAGGTTAGGAAAAAAATAGAAAAAAGGATTGGCACGGGGTGGGTGTTGAACCCACGCCCCTAAAGTAGCATGTGCGCCTCCTTGCCATTGCACCATGCGCTCGTTGGTGTTTGAAAATAGGACTTGATTATTATATGATAAATCTGCATGTTAGTTTGGAAAATAAACAAAATAAACACAAGACGCAGGGATCGAATCTACGCCCTTCACATTACACGCCTCTGCCTCAACCAAATGTGTTGTTCTTCTAATCTGTTAATATAATATAAACAAAACAATATATAATAAAACATGTGAACCAGAGAAACGTCGGAGCCCTAGCTCCGATCGTCTTCTCCAGTGAGGTATTTCATCAACCTGCAAAAATAGCACCCGTTATGGATAAAAAGGACTCTATCCCCCTAATTCGACCCTTGTGAATCCAATGGTGGAGTTCTTTTGGGATAATTCATCTTGTATAATGAGATACGATCAACATAAGGAAAAACAGTGCAATAATGGTGATGGAGTTTTCTGGCATCATGGGCCTCATGCAAGGGATGAAACCTGCGCTAATTCTATGATACCTCAGGGATCGTTTTGGATGGTTACTTCACCTTGAGGATGGTTGCAAAAAGGATTTATAGGTCACTCCTTCTTTGCAAATTTTCCACCTCCAAACCCTTGTTTCTTGGACAGCCACGGGTGTTCCCTTTGTTTGAGCATGTAGTGTATTTATAGGTGAAGAGATTAGGTTAAAAGATGGGCTTGGATATCATCTGAAACATATCTTTGGATCTTGTTTGAAAATAGGTTTGAATATTACAAAACCATGAAGACTTGATTCAAAAAATAGGTTCACACAGTTTGTAGCATGACTTCGGGCCTCCAAAAAATTCAGATCTCAAGCCTTTTATGCCTTGTACATTTATTTAATATTTATTTGATTTAATTTTGAATTTAAATGAATTAAAATAAAAATAAATGAAATAAAAATTAAAGTGGTTCATGAATGGACTTAGAGGTCCTTTAAGGTGTCATCAACATGTTTAGATCTTAAAAGGTAGGTCCATTAGTCCAAAATTTTAAATTTGCTCAATTTGAGTTTAATGCATTTTCTCAAAATTTCCCAATTTACACCAATCATAACTCACTCAATTTTTATCATATGAAGGTGACCTTGGAATTTTTGTAAACCTCAATATGTCCCCTACAATATTCATGTTGTTCATGTTTCCATTTAAAGCCTTTATCTTGATGTAAAGTGTTTTGACAAAAAGTGTCTTTTTGTTAACTTTTAAAATGACATGTAATGTTTTGGCTCATATCTCTCAAATGAAGCATTTTCGGCCTTGAGCTTAGAGAGTCAAAGTTGTAGAGAATTGAATTTAATTTAAAATTAGATTTGGTTTAGAATTTTATGATGAAGCATGTGAAAGTTATGCTTGGTCAAAGTTCAGTTGACTTTTCCTTAAGAAAACCCTAATTTAGTAATTTTTGACTTTTGATGAATCTTGAGTTTTCTTGATTAATCATGATCAACCCTTGATCAAATGATGAATGTGACTTAAAAATCTTGATGTTTGTTCAAAAATCTTGAAGTTTGACTGTAAATTGGTCAAAGTTGGCTTTTTGTCTAATATAGTTGATTTTTAATCATCTGAGCAATTGACTGAGCAAACTTGTACTGTAAGGCTTGAAATTTGGCATGCGGATTATTTGAAGCATATGATAAACCATGAAATCCACTTGAGGCATTATAAGTCCAATTTCCTTTGAGAAAATTGAAACCCTAGTTGTAGGTCAACTGCTTAGGTGGAGGGTTTGTCTGATCAATCTTTGAGTATTCTTGAGTGTTTGAGACCCTTAGGAGCATGGGGAGGTATCTTAAATTAATTTGTCTTGAAAAATGGGAGGGAAAATTTTAGGGTACAACAGGATGCACTTGTGAAAAATTTTAGGATTTCTTTTCCCATCTTCTCTTGATCTCATTATCATGATTTAGAACCTTAAAGTTCATTTTGATGGACCATTTTAGGTGTTCTAACTTGATGCTTCTTTGGTTTTCTCCTTTGAGGACTTGTTGTCTATATTGTAGACCATAGTTTTGAATATGCTTTGTGCATTTCTACTTCATGACTATAAGTCAAAATTGAATTGAATCTTTGGTGTTGCTTTTGACCTTTTTTGTCTTGGGGCTCTAATTGCATGCTCCTATGATTCTTTGATTAACGTTCCATTGCTAATGCATCATGATGACCTTTTAGGAGCTAAAATATTTCTTTTCTTGACCTAGTTTTGATCTTAATGATTGGTGAAGCTTATAAAGGATAGGGATCCACCTTTAGTATGAATTATTAATCTTTGTTTCCATCTACTTTTAATCCATGCCTTAGATTCTTCCATTTTTTTCTCACTTACTTGGTTTGGACAAATGATTCTTATCTAGGGTGATGTTAACCTTTCACTTTGCTAGTTCATCATGTATTTTAAGTTAAGGAATTAAGATTGATACCTTATGATAACCTATTCTACTTCCATGTGGCATCTAATTGTTTCATTTCTTGACCATTATCTTACTTACTTGATTTGAAATGGATGATTCTTCTATTGGATGATATTGTTTTTTGTTTGTGAAGTTACTTGAACTTACTCCGTGCATGAAGTCTTGGTAACTTCTATTAATATTTTTTAACCTCGTCTTGAGTTAACTTCTTGCACAATCCACATATTAAATGATACCATGTTCTTGCTTTCATTTTTTTATCGTTACTTGCCTAAGTTTCTTTGAACTTGTTTGTTTGATTGCTTGACTTTCTTGACCTGTCTTTGGTTGATACTTGGCATTTCTTTCCTAATATTTGAAGCTTACTTGTATGTGTGAATTATGGTGTGGTTTTTGCCCCCACTTAGATTTACACCTCATGTGCTTCAATCCATCTTTGTATGTTTTGCTTTGATGTTTGTTTTCCATATTGAATACATGATTGCTTAAACATTGCTTGTTTTCACTTGCCTAGTTCTAGGACTTTAGTGACAAGCCCTTTGGTGCATGACCCTTAGGTCTTAATCTACATGTATATGTATGTAATTTAAGATTAACTTGATACCTTGAAAGTATTTGTTACATGTTTAAAATTTGAGCTAATTGTTGTAACTTGCTTGAGTTATGTTTGTCTTGTCTACTTGCCTAGTTAGGTTATTCACATTGATTCTTAACCTATGATGCCTTTTTTAGGTATTGCTTTAGGCACGTAACATGTTAGGGGCATTAGCTTTGAGTTGTTTGATTTACTTTTATAACATGCCTTCTTTGGTTGGTCAAACATTGCTTGCTTGATTTTCTTCTTTACTTACTCAAGTACTTGTTTGCTTGTCTTCTTTGTGTGATCCTTGTGTGATCTTTCTCCCATATTTCAGAAATATTTGTATGAAACTTTTAATGTATAATTGATGACTTGTAGAGGTATTTACCTTGCTTGCTTCACTTTATCTTTTCTTGATAAGTTTTGATGTTTGTTTCACACTTAGAGCCTTGAGTGCTTATGTGTTTGTTGATTGCTTATGTTTGGTTTGTAATGCCTTAGGGTAGAACCATTTGAGCATGAACCTTAGGGAACCCGTGTGTGTATTGATTCTTTACTTAGACACATTCTTACTTGGTGATTGATGACGTGACTGATGACTTTGGGCATGTTAAATTTTAGGCTCTTGTTGGTTTGTACTTGTTGATTGATATTTGTTTCTTACACATAGGTTTTTGCTTGGCTTTTAAGCCATTTTTTTAATGTTCATTCCCTTGTTTATTTCTTTGTCCTTTGCTTGTGATAGCATGTTCCCTTAGGAGTTTTAGTTCCATCTTCTTTAAGATGTGAATTGAATAGACCTTAGATTCAAAACCAAGAGTGACAATATTAGGTAGTTCCCTTAATCCTTAATCATAGGTCCATCTTTGCATGCTAACTTAGGTAGATGTTTCCCATTTTATTCTAACTTTAGGACCACCATTGCATGATAGAATTAGGGCTCTAGTCTCCCTTATACTTTTTCATTCCCCTTTTGCATATTTAAAACTAAAACTTCTTTTTCTTAATCAAACATCAAAAACAATTAAAAATAAAGAGGCGAACCATATGGCATGAGCCTTGAGCATTGGGAAGAGTATGAGGGGGTGCATTCCCAACCTTGTATTTTCTTTCAATCATAGTCTTTAATGTGGTTCAAATCACCAAATCATTTTTCAAGGTAAAAAAGACTCAACCAATCAAAACTCTTTTGTCTTCGGGCGTTTCTTTGAAAATCTTTTCATAAAAAGGATGTGTTATTTCCATTCCATGCAATATGACGCATAATTCCCCAAAGGTCGGGCTGCAATATTTCAACTGCTAGAGTGAGAATGTAACATTATCTGCCCAAAAAACACAAACAAACCAAAACTTTTTAGGAGAACTACGAGTTCCCTGATCTCTCATTGCACAAAGATGGTACGTAGACACAAAGGTTCGCAATTGCGGCGGACGCAATTAATAAAAATCTTTCTTTTTGTGTATATACTTTGCATTCATGTATTCACCTTAGATTTGTTAGCTTTAGATATGACACACCCTTTGATTAGAACAACAAGAGTGGATCATGTGGAGTACCACATACGTGAGGGGTGCTAATACCTTCCCCTTGCATAATCGACTCCCGTACATGTTCTCTTAGTCACAAGACCTTGATTTCTCCTTTCTTAAGTTTACTCGATATTTTCCTTTCCCTTCTTTGGGATAAATAAAATTCGATGCGACTTTATTGTTTGATCATTTTTCTCAAGTTGCTCAGTTGAGACTAAGCCATTGATTGACTTAACTCACAAAGTGAAAGTCGCCACCGCACTTTATTGTTCCAAGGGAATAGGAAAAGAACGGATAAAACCTAGAGTAAAATAGAGATCATGGTAAGGGGGTTGGTTATACAAAGGGAAGATATAAGAACCCTAAACATCTACGGTACTCTGCATGAACCTCTTTAAAAATTTGTGTATTTGGCTAAAAAAAGAAATATTTACAAAAACTGATTGTGGAGATGAGAAAAGAAGTATTTTTTACAATTTTTGATTTTGCAAAGCTTCCAATGAGCTCTAGGCCTACATACCAACAATATGCAATATTGAAATAAAAACTCATGTAGTTCGGGTAAAAAAGAAAAAATTGTTTTGTTATGATTGGTTTTAATGTAAAAGACATTTCCTCTTATCTGAGTGAAAACCCAATAAACTATGACAATCATGGTAAAAAGAGAACTTGTTTCATCTTTAATATGGAGAACTTATAGCCTGGACCAACTCAACAGTGAAAGTGTCAACATACCGGTGGAAAGTTACTTCAATATTACCATGTTTGTTAAAGTGGTGAGGTTTGCAAACACTCAAATAAAAGACTCATATCTTAAACTTTTTGAAAAGGTTAAAAGAAAAAGTGCACCAAGGCTCTAAAGGTTTGAATGAGGTTAATTACTTTTAATATTTTAAGATATGTCAAAGTATGATTAAATGGATTAAGGTTTTGATTAAGAAAGAGAGTTTTGAAAATGCATGAACCTCAGTCCAAGTTTAATATGAAAGCGGATCAAGTTAGAAAACAATAATCCTTTGAAAAAGGGAGAAGATTTTGAAAATTAAAGAAGAGTAGGAGGAGATGAAGAGACTATCCTAAAGAACAAAATAAAAAAGCTAAGGTAAAGAAGAGTCTAACCAAACAATAATCTCACACTTGGCATAATAAAGTCAATATAGAATTCTCATCCTTTGGATTAAAGCCACAAGTACCAAACAGACCAAGAGCATACCAATCATCATATAAAAGTAAACCACAAGTATCAAAGAAATCCAAGATATTTAAAACCCAAAGGAAGGTCTTCAATATTGAGCCATGAATCAAATAGATCACTTAAGGCCAACATGAAAACACCTGCACACAGAAGATTTCCCAATACACAATAGAATAACAAAAAAGAATAAGGTCCAAAGCTCTCAAGGTCTCCAAGTATCTAAACTTCTAATCCTAAGTCCAAGAGGTCCATAACTCTAATATGCCAAGGATAGAAACCCTTAGTTCATAAAGAGTCTAAGTCTTTTAATGTTTAAGTTGGATTATTAATATTTTAAGAACAAAATAACAAGTCCAAGTGGACAAAGGAAAAAACGCAAGAGCATAAACAAAACCCAAGTGGGCAAAACGCAAAGTGCAGAATCATAAACAAATTGCATGAAATCTAAATGCTAAAAGTAAATGATAATAAAGTAAAAGAATAAAATTAAAGGCATAAAGTAAAGTTAATTGTTAATGGTTAGCAAGTTAATTGTTAATAGTCGCAAAGTATGATCAATGATGATTGAATGATAATCTTCGACAAAAAATAATGAAAACTCATTAGAGGATTGATATAATCAAAGCTTATTAACAACAAGCTTCATAGGTATGGATCCAAATATAATAAATCAACCATACTTGGACTTTCAAACATAAATTTTGAGCCACGAATGATCATTTTCCCATTCGGAACAAATTTAGCGCTATGTTAAGCAATCACAGATAGACTTACGTAGAAGTCAATACTATACGAGGTCGGTCAATAGCAATCTATATACCATACATGTTAGAGATATGGTAGAAACCATACTTCTAAAACATGTAGCATGAGTAAAACAAAAGGTGATCAAGACCTAGGTCATGGAAGATAATTTTTCAACTATCCATAAGCTTAGATGAACTTAAAGTTCAAATGTCTTATCCAAATTGATCAAAAAGAAAATAAAAGAAAGGGGATGAAGTAGAGATAGTCAAGAAAATAAATTCCACATTTGAACCAAAGAATTAATCAAGCTATCATTAAAATCATTCATCTATTTTGGTGGAGTTTAACTCAACACCCAAGATCCAATGATGTTAATGAAACTTAAGACTAAAATCCACATGATCCAAGATCAGTCAGAATATATAAAAAAATAAAATTGCAATTAATAGATAAGATATAATAAGAAAATGACTTTTAAAATGTTTTTAAAATGAAAATTAAAGGCAAAATAGCAAACTACATTCAAATCTTCAAATAAGTGGTAACCAGAGGCATAGAAAAATCAGAAATACCTCAAAGTAAGTTCACAATTTTTTTCATATTTTTTAAAGTCAGAAGCTAAATTTAAAAATACAAAAGCACCTCAAAAGGATCAAAAATAGATGAAAAATAATAAACTAAAATATAAAATCCCAATAAAATCCCCATAGGTTTAAAATCATCGTTGGATCATGTCTTATTTTTTCTAGAATTTTAAAAGAGTTAAAAGTATCTTTAAACAATTAAAAACAACTAAAACAAAGAGAAAATTATTTTAAAAAAATAACAAATCACAAAATAAATTTATGGAAAAATATGGATCGGAAAGAGAAAATTCAAACAAAATTTTAGGAATTATTTTTGTATTTTTTGGATAAAGAATGAGAGATATATTAATTTTTGAAGATTAAAACAATTTAAAAAAAACTTATAAAATAAAAGAAAATAAGAAAAATGAGACGCGTTGGATCTCTTTCATTAATCTGAGGTGTCAGATCTAAAGGCTACAAAATGCACAACCATCATGAAAATTAACTCAGTAAATCACATGGAATCAGTAAAAAAGTTAGCCAATCAAAGAATTCCACTTGGCATCCTCTCATTGGACAAATGATTTGAACTCAGAAACACCAACCAGCGAAACCTCGGTCATCCCTTCTGGTGATCTTCATCGGAGCTATCACAAAAAGGTTTCAAATGCTTGCAAAACTAGTATCATTGGACGTGTCTTGATGAGACAATCCTCACCTTATACTCGCGAAATATTTATGCAACTTGTACACTATTGATTTAAGAAAAACCATAAGAGTTTTCAAAAAAAGATTCAAAAACATAAGTGCAAAATACATCAATTCGTTCAAACAAAGGATGCAGTTAGCATCAACAACATGAGAGCTACATCTTAGCCATAGATTTGGAGCAGTTTGATTGAGAATTATACTTGATTGAAGTAAGAGAATTTTTCTCTGAAACTGAACTTTGTGAGGTCGACCAGAGCTCCTTAATCTTTGGTAATGGATGTGTTGTCTTCAGAGGAGTACGATGGAACTCACTGAAACAAGAAAAGGATTGAAAAGACCTTTGAAAGTGAAAATGAAGCTTCTGGTTTAGAGAGTTGAGGTATGATTGGAGCAGGTTTTTCTTGGCTCTTCAAGCTTGGTAAATGAGGGGAATAGAGGTGCTATTTATAGTTGAGATCATGAGATGCAATACATGTGAATTCTTGATCTCAATCGTGTGAAATTGTAAACAAGCAAAGTGTGATCTATCTTGTTCACAAAGTCATCCAAAACGCAAGCTAAACCTCACAATTTCCAGTCATTTTTTCTCAGTAATCATCGCTTAACATTACCATTCCCTAACCATGTGCATTTCTTGGTTTAAAATTGAGAATCAAGTGAATTCGCAAAATTGATTTCAACCAAATTTCAATTTAGTTTAGTCAACTTTGAATCCATGGGGCAACTTGCTCAGGAAGCTTTATGAAATGATTCTTTTTGGGATGGATATACTTTCTAACAAGCTTCCCAATGTGCCAAGAAAGGTTTCATTTGGATACCTAAGCTGAGATTTATGCCTTTTTTTTTAATTGGGAAAAACAACTGATTTTCATACTTAGAAAAAATTTCTAAGTATAGAGCTTCATAATGACCTATAATATTTTGCAAACTTACATGGCCTTCCACTCAAAATTAGCTCTTGATCATTGAAGATAAAATGAAGTATACTCCTTAAATAGAATTACGGTATTAAGATCACTCAAAAATCATTAAAAAAATGAGAGAGTTATGGTCCTTGGAAGTTGGTGAAGAACACTTGAAAATCCCATGGATATGACCTATAATGTTTCCTTTAATTCCATAACTTTCAAATCATTTTTAGACCTTGCACTTTGAGTCAAATTTGTATTAGACATCCTCAAGATTGTTGTAGAAAAATAATAAGCTCAAGGAGATGAAAATTGACAAAGTTATGATGTTTTCAAGTTGGTAAATGTTTACTCAAAAATTACAATGTGACTTGTAATATTCTTCAACTTTTGATGATTTTCTTTACACAATTGGATCTTGTCATGTGAAGAGAAGTTGTTGGAAATGATAAGAAGAGTACATAGCAAAATGAATCACTCCAAGATGGTGAAAGTTTATCAAGTTATTCACTTGTGATCACAAAATCAATAACGTGCTAAATTAGGCCAAACCACTTGAATCAACTTTGAATCCCTTGAACTTTTTGCTCACATTTAAAGGCATGATGAAGTACATAGGACCTTAAAATGATGTCATCTTGAAGCACACTTGATGATGAGGAACATATCTCCATGAAATTTCTTAAAGAAGGCATGGAAATAAACTCATGAACCAATTATATGATTGAGAGAAAATTTTGAAGCCCGGGCCCCTTTGAGATTCAATGAACAACCCACTGACTGAAGATCAATCCTCAAAACCCTGGCTTTAGGAGATAGGATAGATGCCCTTGAATCAATACCTACAATGCTCAAAACAAGGAATATCTCTTTTTGGATTTTAGTTAAGGGTTAGTAAACATAAGATACACGTATACAAGATACACAATCCAAGGTGCTTGGTGGTCCCTCAAGCACAAACTTAAAGATAGGATAGAGTAGAAGTGATAGCCAACCCAAATGTGCGATCTTGATGCATTGTGATAACATGAAATGATGAGGGATCTTAGGGGAAAAAATCAGGGTATAACAGCTATGACATTCACTTCTGCTTCTTCAACCCTTCCTTTGTAAACAATAGTTTCGACCTTTGTATTGGAATCATCCTCAATTATTGCCACATAAACAAGTGATATCTCCATACTTCTTTTTCTATAAGCAAGAATGGCTATTGCTCCTTATTTAAACAAACACATGCCTTTTAATATCTAGAGATCAACTCTCAAAGTAGCGCAACCCTATGGTTTCTTTTCACATTCCAAACACCAGTCATGACTAAATTCAATCAATCCCTTTTGAACCCATTTTTCATGTATCTCTACGGGAGTTAAAATGTTGAGATCTTCAATTATAGGTACTTCAAAGTGACTTCTAACCATATTTACTCCATTATCATCTCTGTCATAAGTGATGGTGATTGTCCTTTCATCCATTAACCTCTGTATATCTCTCCTTACAACCAAGCATCCACGTGAGTTTATAGAACAAACTCCACATGTCGCATGACTATTTACAATGAGAGAAAGCCTATATAGATCAGCATGCATTTCAACGAATGATTCTCTAACATGCTTGATATCAAAAACCTAACACTTTCCAGGGCAACCGACCATAATGTTCATCTCATTATACTCAAATTTTGTTCGGTAGATCTGAATAAGGCCTTGATCCATTATCCTTTGGAGGTCTATGTTGTACCCTAAAATTTACCCTCCCATTTTTCTTCAAGATATCTTCTCATGCTTCAAGGGTTTTCATTTGCTCAAGGTTCCTCAAGAATTGATCAGACAAATTCTCCTCCTAAGCAATGGATCCACAACTAAGGTTTCACTTTTCACAAGGAAGATTTGGTTTCTAAGGTCTCAAGTGGATTTCATGGCTCCTCATATGTCTCAAGGAATTCTCATAGCAAGTTTAAAGCCTTGCATCACAAGTTTGCTTAGTCAATTGCTCAGATGGCTGAAAATCAACTGTATTGGACAAAAAGTCAATTATGGTCAACATCAAGGTTTTAAAGTCATATTCATCATTTGATCAAGGGTTGATCATGATTCATCAAGAAAACTCTCAAATCATCAAAAGTCAAAAGTTGTCAAATTAGGGTTTTCTTTAGGAGAAGTCAATTGAACTTTGACCAAGCACAACTTTCACATGCTTCATCATATTTTCCTCAACCAAAGATAATTTTGAAGGAAATTCAATTCCATACAACTTTGTCTCTCTAAGCTCAAGTAAAAAAAATGCTTCATTTGAGAGATATGAACAAATACATTATAGGTCATTTCAAAAGTCAACAAAAAGACTCTCTTTGTCAAGGCAACTTACATCAATATAAATCTTCAAATGAAAAAATGATCAACATAGGAATTGTAGAGGGCATCTTGAGCTTTCTAAAAAGTCCAAGATCACCTTCATATTATAAACATTGAGAGAGTTATGACTAGTAAAAGTTGGGAAATTTTGAGTAAATGCATGAAACCAAAAGTAACCAAACTTGGAATTTTGGGCTATTGGGCTTGTGATTCAAAGTCCATGCGTGTGATACACTCCATAATGAACCTCTGAATTACTTCATTCATCCCTTGACCTTTTATTATATTTATTTTGATTTTTATTTATTTTAAATTCAAATTAAATAAGATAAAAGTCAAGGTTCTTCTTACAAAGGTTCAAGCCAAAATGATTTGACCTAATTCATCCTTATTTATAGCCTCACTACTTCAGACAAGAGGACACGAATCCTTGCAGCAAGAAACCTCTTCCAAAACTCCAAAAATATCAAATCCTATGGCAAGGTGAACCCCTATTTGGCATCCACTTTCTAAGCCTATCAACCCTTCCAATCGATCGCTGAGGTGGTATAGGGTAAGAATGAATAATTTGTGATGATCCAAAGCACACGAAACTGACATCTCATGCATCTCTGATTACCATTAATTTATGAATTCGTATTTTTTTGTTTTTTTTCATGATTTAATTGAAATTAACACCACTAATATGTTTTTGAGATATCTATGTGTGGGACGAGACCATTGCATTATCCCCATAATGGCTGAATTATGGACTGCCATGTTTGGTCGATTCATATTATTTTTGTCATATCTCATAAACCAACGCACTTTAGCCAAAAATAGTGGTTCCATTGAACTTGTAAGGCTTGATTTTAGGGGGTAGGGTCCCTTTAGATCTCTAATATTTTCTATTTTGCAAGAACACAAAACGTGCTCAACGGAGAAGACGACCGGAGCTAGGGCTCCGACGCCTCTCTGGTCCAGTAATGTTGTTTTATTATATATTTAAATCGTTTCAGTAAAATACACTGATGTATAGCCACCCCAGTGGTAGAAGCGCGCATGATAAGGCATTTGTGTACAAGGGCATGGGTTCGATCCCTGCCTTTTGTGGTTTTTTTTCATACTTTCTGATTTTGCAGATCACATGCAGCGCATCCCACCCATCAACCATGCGCCTTGATGCTTCTCACCATCAGATCTTCACAATTATGATCCAACGCTTCCAGACGCACAGCCCATGGTGAACCTCCTGGAGCTGCCCACACGAGATCATGTGCTAAGTAAGTTGGGCCTGGACCTCCTTTTGCAATTTACACCCCCTCCCTTTGTTGAATCAGGCCCAAACTTCTTTTTCTTATGTTTTTCTTTTTTCTTTTACTTATTTGTTTTTTATTATTTAATTAAAACACCAAAGTATTAGTTTTAGGTTAAAATTAATTAGGTTTAGTTCTAACTACCTTTTTCTTAATTAATTAATTTAACTAATTATTTTTCTTAAATTAAAATTAACAAGATTCTTAGGGGTTTTTTAATTAAATTAATTGACTTTTTTTAATTAACTAGGCTTTTAGATTTTTTTAATTAATTAATCACAAACCATTTTTTTCATAAAAAAATTACAAAAAATATTTTCTTTTCTATTTTCTTTTTTTTTTTAAATCAATTGTGCTTTCGTGAATGTAATTTTTAGTTCTCACATTTCCTTTTTTTATTATTATGTAATTCTTTTTCGGGTTGTAATAGCTTAGGGTTTTTACTTTCCACTTTCTATTATGTATCTTTCCCAAAGCGATGTGATAGTTTAGGTTTATATTTTCTGCTTATACATTCCGCACATTTATTTTCTTTACTTTTCTATATTCTACATTATTGCTTAGTAACTAGGGATGTATGGAAAGACTAAAACAAATCGATAGAAAACCCTAATCTCAAAGATAAAATAACTGAACATAACACACTCGCACTTGTAGGGTAACCTCCCTTGTTGCTTTCAAAAAACAGTCATGTCCCTCTAAAGGGGGGACGCTTTAGCAAAGTCCCTCATTCAAAGATCATAGTCCCTCGATGACCCTTAGATGTTGCCTTTCGATAAATGATCTAGTCCTTTTTTGAAATTGCTAAGGTGTCCTTACCAGTTGCCTTCGATGACTGTACGACGAACCTCGTTTATCCCTTCACATATAATGATAGGGCTTCCTACTAAGTAATGGTATGATAACTTTTGTACCCCAAATTTTTCCCTCTCATTTCTCAGAAGAGGCTCCCAAAAATTCAAGCTTACACAAATACATTTGGATTTTTCAGCAGCAAGATTAAAAAAGAAATTGTTAAAAGAGACAAAACAGATGAAAATACTATTTTTGACAAAATTAAAGGAAAAAACAAGTTCTCTTTGACTTTACATCTTTCGATTGGGAACTTTGGCTCCTTCGATGTAGGCTCCGGTTGTATCCTTCGTTTGGGCGTTGGACTCCTTTTGGGCAAGTTCATTTCTTGCTTCATTTGGACACCAGGCTTCGTTTGAACGTTTTATTCTCTTTGTGCAAATCTTTCGTTTGGCCACATAGCATCTTTCCTGCGTGTTAGGCAAGATTTACAAGGCAAAATTCCTTACCATGTTAACATACACAACGCCAAAGTCACCCTTTGAAGCAAATTTTTACAAGCTTCGACAGGGCAACACTTATCAATCAAATAGCTTCAATTCACAAGGCAAAAAGACTCCTGATGATGTCCTTCGATTCAGGAAGCCAAAGCCTCTTTTCTGCTTTCTTTCAATTACACATATGGCTTTCTGCAGGCCTCCTTTGTTAGAACATAGTTTGATTATGTGATACAGTGGGAGAACTGACTATGGTTTTGCGTTTGTTTTCGCAAATGTTTCGGTTGAGCAAGAGTCGCCACCGACTTTTTATTTTATCCTAAGGAAAGGTTTAAAAAGCACAGCAAAAACCTTTGAGATATTTTCTTGGGTTCGGGGAGTAGATTATAGAAAGGGAAGGTATTAGCACCCTTTCTATCCATGGTTATCCATGGGCTCTTAGGTACTTGCTTAGATCAACTTGCCTTGGTTTTCAATTGTTTGAAATGGTGTTTTGTGTGTGGTTTTGAAAATGTTTTGAAAAAGATGCCTTGTCTAGGCTACCCTTGTAACAATTCTTTACTCGAATGTTTTACAAAAGGTGTTTGTCTTTTTGAAAAGATGTTTCAAGGTTTTTGAAAGTTTGTTTTGAAAGTGTTTGTGAAGTGTGGTTTGAAAAATAGGCAAGTGTTTTTGTTTTGCAAGTTGACAAGTACTTAAGAGCTATCTACCCTAAAGTTCTCAAAGATTTTTGTTATGTTTTAACCCTTTTAACAATTTTGTTCCACCATTGCATTTGGTGGACAATCTTGTGTTAGGATGTGAAAGGGACGGGCGCGGGTCATCGTTTTAGACCATAATTGCAATGGTGCCAAGTATCTTTGGGCAATTTTCCTTTAAGGGACTTGATCATTTTTTAGGCAACTTTCGAAAGCGTCGTCGAGGGACTATGATCATTTGATTGTTTTTGCTTTGCCCAAAGAGACCTAACATGCAATATGGCCCATTTATTGAAGGCAACAAGTGGAATACCCTAGGGGTGCAAGTGTGATTAGTGTTGTCCATTTTCATGCTTGATTATCTTGAAATTAGGTCAAACTATTTTGTTGTTTTTATTTGCATACAAACCCTAATTCTATCATGGTATATTTAGAAAGCATTAAAGTGCGAAAATTAAAGTTCCTAAGCTATTACAACACAATATGGGAAGGGGGGTACAAATGTTCAAATGGGGGGTATTTGACAAGGAATTTAAACCTAGCTATTACATCAATTTGGAATCATTTACAAGATATTTAATTGCACAAATTAAATAGAAATAAAATAAATATGCAAGATGCAAAAAGATGTTTTTATGTGTGTGAAAAAGAGTATTTTTATATGTCAAATAAACAAAAATAAAAAGTATTATTTTTTGGAGTTTTTTTATGTTTAGGGTGAAACCCTAATTTTATTAAGTAAAAGGTATTATTTATTTAATATGTACAATGTTTATTTATTATATACAAAAATAAAAATAAAAATGAAGTATATTTGTAAAAAGGTATTTTTAATATTAAATATTAATAAAGAAATAAAAGTGTGTATATTTCATATTTTTTACCTAAATATTCTAATAAATATAGATGTATTATTATTATTTACTAAATATATATTATATGTACAAAATAATAATATTTAATATTTATAAAAAAAGTATATTTTATATAAAATATTTTCAGAAGATAAAATAAAATAAAAATCAAAAAATGAATGTGTTTACATTATTTTTTCTAGTTATTCTAAATAATAATATTATGTACTTATTTACATACAAATATCAATATAAACAAATAAATGCCTAAAAAATATAAAAATGGTGTAAAAAAAGTTTTTTATGTTTTTAATATTATGAGGAAAAATAAATAAGTCAGGAATAAAAAACAAAAGTCAAAAAATCATAAAAATAAACCAAATGGGCCTAGGGGGTGTCAAAGTAAAAAAAAAGTGTGTAAACAGAAATGACAAATCAAGCCCAGCCCACCAAGTCCTTCTTCAACCTCTGGCCAGAAACAATGTCAAAAACGTGCACTTTGTTCAATTATTCAAACACCTGGATTCTTGGACTTTTAGCACAAACTTACAACATAAGAAATGTTAATCATCAAGCCACGATTCTGAATATGTAAAGAACTCATCCTAACTCTCAGAAATGAGAGAGAATTTCATCATTCCCAAATCTTAACCTAACTTTTTATCAATGTTCATACCTCAAATTCTCATAGCACAGGCAAAATAAATGGAAAGTAAAGGTATGTACAGTTTTAGGGGCATGAGTAGAACACTTCTTATTCACAAACTTAGAGCTAATGATGCCTACATTGGGAGATAGAAGTTCAAGAATATACCTGTTCAGTTGAAGTTGTATCTGATGATGGAGGTACTTTCAGAGCAAGGTGATGATTGGTTCAGCTTCCTTGATGTCCAGGGATGCTATTCCAAGTTTTACTTTGCTTTGAAACTAGCTGAATCGAGTTGTAGCACTCCACCTATAAAACAAGAAAATGAAAATGGCCAAACTGATTAGAGGAGTTATAGTCCACTTCTAATGTTTTGGATAGTTTGCATTGATGGTAGGGAAGGTGTTTGAAGTGGTTTTAGCAAGAATGCACGATGGAAATGAGTTGTGGGATTCAATCTGCAGTAGGTGCTCTGTTTGGACAGTTTGAGAGTGATTCTGTGTTTGAGAGGGCAATGGAGGTGGATGGCTCGTGTTTCAGCTTGGGTTTGATGATTAGAAAGTGTTTGACAAGTTTCCTTAAGCTTGGTTGTGCTGAGATGAAAGTTGTTATATCTTATGCTATGTTTCTTCACCCTTAAGCAAAAGATGGCCACTTGGTGTTCTAGACTGATGCAGGCCCCCAATCTATGCTGAACCACTTAGTCTTGATCAGTGTAATTAGCCCATAAACTTGTGCCAAAGAGATCTTAAATGTACTTGCTTGGATTTGCATTTTGACATAAAGTTCACTTTTGCAAAAATGGTTAAAATGCTTTATCTATTTTGGGATTAAACCATTATTCAATGCTTGAACACATAGAATATGGTCTTGGCACAAAGAGTTTGCATTAAATTTATGAGTGTAAAAAGGATTTAGGGCCTGTAATCAAGAAATGCATGCTGATTTGAAAATTGCCTAAGTGTATGAACATGGAAATTGGCCATAACAAAAGTGAGTTTTTCCCATATTGCAAAATTCGATTCTCTCAAACCATGAGGTTGTTTGATGAGTTCTTGGACATTTTGGAAATCTTGGAATGTGTACTTCAACCCATCTTTGAAATGCAAATTGAAATTCCAAGTGGAAGTATGTGAAAAATGGTCTTGAAGTTAGGCAAAAATCCTGCCTAAAATAGGTCAAATTTTCTCTAAGTTAAGAATGGTTTGGTACCCTTGTTCCAAAAATTGTAACTTGAGCTACAAGCTTCTTTTGGGAAAACTTTGTGAACCAAAGTTCTAGATTATGCAATAGGCTACAACTTTCAAGTTTTGACTTTTGCTTGAATCCAAATGAATCTTGGTGAGAAAGTGGGGCAAAGTTAGAAAAAAATTAGGGTTTTTCATAACTTGGAAAAATTCTAAGTTATGAAAAATCTTCATTTCAAACCCTAATTTCCAATTCTTGATTTCTTGATGAACAAGTTTCATGATTTGGCATGTTTTGATGAAAAATGAATCTTGACTCTTGATTTTGACCAAAAAGTCAAAGTTTGACTTTTCAGTATACAGTCAAAATTGATCAATTGACTGGGAAATTCAACTGTCAATCTTGTGTATTTGGGATCTTTTGAACTTGTTGAGCATGTCAAGACAATTCCATGGGGTCCTTGAGTCCATATGTGAGCTTGTTTTGCCATTGGCTAGGTCAAATAGTCAAAAATTGCCTTTGTGCAGTCAAAACCCTAAAAATGACCATTTTGCCCTTTTGATGATCTGATCAAATTTCTTGTGGAATTGTGATCCAAACTTGATCACATGGTCCATGTGAGTTCATAATGTTGATGTGGGTCAATTTGCATGAGATTTGACTGTCAATTGGCCACAGTTGACTTTTTCCCCAATACAGTTGATTTCTAGGTCAACTGTTCAATTGACTGGGCAAAATTTGGAATCAAGACTTGAAACTTGATGTGGATAAACTTGGGAGTCCAATATGAAGCATGAAAGTCATCTTAGGCATTTTTGGTCAAAACATCTTTGTGCAAACACAAACCCTAATTTGGGTCAACAGTGCAAGGAGAAGTCTTGAGCAGATGAAACCCTAACTGGATCCTGAGCTCCAAGGGCTTTGTGATGAGAAATCATTGAGAAATGAGAGGGCAAATTTTGGGGTACAACAGTTGCCCCTGTTCAATCTTCTTGAATCCGAAGAGTTAGATTGGCAAGTTTGCCTTTCGCGACTCGAGGGTAAAAGGAGATTGGACACTAGAGTGCCCTTAAATTTGCACTCGTCAAAGCAATGGATGCGGGAATGGGCTTAGAGATGCCATTTGGAGATGGGCTTAACGATGCCATCTGGAAGAGTGACAGAAACTTGTCGGGGATGGGCTTAAAGATGCCATCTGGAAATGAGTATCAGAAAGGTGTCCATGTTTTGAACCATCTCTGAACTGGGGGTCTGAACAAGCAATAGATTGATATCCGTATCTGGAGGCATCCGTAAACTGTTTTCAGAAGTTTGAGAAGAGTCTGAACAAGCGATAGGTTAACATCCGTTACTTGGAGAACCCGTGAACTGTTTTTAGAAATCTTGAAGTTAAATAAGCAATAGAGCAGCATCCGTTGTTGGGAAGCGTCCGTAAACTATTTTCAAAAGTTGCATCTGAACAAGCGATAGATTAACATCCGTTGTTGGGAAGAATCCATAAACTGTTTTCAGAAGTCTTGAGAAGAGTCTGAATAAGCGATAGGTTAACATCCGTTACTTGGAAAACCCGTGAACTGTTTTCAGAAATCTTGAAGTTGAATAAGCAATAGAGCAACATCCGTTGTTGGGAAGCGTCCGTAAACTGTTTTCAAAAGTTGCATCTGAACAAGCGATAGATTAACATCCGTTGTTGGGAAGAATACATAAACTGTTTTCAGAAGTCTTGAGAAGAAACTGAATAAGCGATAGGTTAACATCCGTTACTTGGAGAACCCGTGAACTGTTTTCAGAAATCTTGAAGTTGAATAAGCAATAGAGCAGCATCCGTTGTTGGGAAGCGTCCGTAAACTGTTTTCAAAAGTTGCATCTGAACAAGCGATAGATTAACATCCGTTGTTGGGAAGAATCCATAAACTGTTTTCAGAAGTCTTGAGAAGAAACTGAACAAGCGATAGGTTAACATCCGTTACTTGGAGAACCCGTGAACTGTTTTCAGAAATCTTGAAGTTGAATAAGCAATAGAGCAGCATCCGTTGTTGGGAAGCGTCCGTAAACTGTTTTCAAAAGTGTCTCGGATGATAATGATTTTTGTCTGTCGACTGATCTTACCTGAAAAGGTAAAGAGTTAGTTGTATGCAATGTCATGATGCATGATGCAACGTATGTTATGTGATATGAATGTAAATGAATGCGCATGTAAGCTGAAGAGCTGTCTTGCGAAGGATAGATGAATCCGAGATAGCTGAAGATAAAAGCATCTTGACTGCAGCCGTGAAAAACAATTCATGGGCTGTTGCTGGGGAATAAGGAGCTTGGGTTGTATACCAATCTTCTGGGGAATTCCTGTCTTGAGGAGATCTTCATTGGAGAATCTTGAATATACAATGAGGAACTGAGAACTGAGAGTCTTCAGATCTGCTTGGGGAATACCAGACCTTCAATCGTCGAGGGGCCTTAGAACCACTTGCGGGGACTTGGAATTTCCTTGGTGACTTGCAGGGTAAAAGAATTTCTGATGATTTCTACTGGGGATTTTAGGACCTGGTAGACTCATGCTGGGGAGGTAAGACTGAGAATCTCTAGTCTAGTGAGAAGCATTTTTGTGGGGAGAAGGTTCACTAGTCTGGCTCCGCCGGGGATTGATAGTTTGAAGTTTTAGCTCTGCTGGGGATACTGAAACTTAAACTCTGAGGGGAATTGAGTTCTGGAGGATTCTCTGGCCGGGGATAACAAAGATAAACTCCTCTGGGGATTGTATTGATAAGTTATGCTGGGGAACTTTGATGAATTCCGCTGGGGACAGGAAGAATTTTTGCCGAGTGCGATCTTCCGTGGCCATTAGCTGAGGATAACCCAGTTATAAGCCCTTATGAGGAATAACTTTGAATAAAGCTCGGGAGAGACGTCTGTACTCTGCAGGGGATAAGCTTCCAGAATCTACTGGGGATAAGCTTCAAGACTTGTTGGGGATATGGAATCCAAATCTCCTAGGGATTTCCTTTGAAAGGGTATCAAGATATCCAACTGCACCTTCAACCTATCAGTAATCCTCTTTCTTGATTCATAAGGAAATGATTATGTTCAAATGCATATGCCTATTTAACAAAACATTGGACGTTTCTCAAAATAAAACAAATAGTGCAAGAGAAAAGAAGAAGGAAATGACACAAATTTCTGGGAAAAGTATTTGTATTGACTTTCTATGAGTATATTTGTACAAAGGAGACAAACATCCTAGTAAGAGGATTTCATCGTAAATATTGAAAGATTTATACAAAATAAGGATGGCTATGTGAAATAATTCCATGGGATTCCATTCCGCTATAGCCTTCACAACTCTGAATATCTGTCCAATCAATGCTTCGTCTGCCGATGACTGGATTGATCAAAAGCCTGGAACTGGTTGATGAAGATATTGTCTTTGAAGTGATCTGACGAGACATAGTCATACGCTTTAATTCCCTAACTTTTGCCTGAATCGCCCTTTCGGGTTTTCGATCCACCGGGAAACCCCTTTTTGCCCAAGCCGCCCTTTCGGGTTTTCAACTTGTCGGGTGTACAGATTTTTTTGTTTTTATCCCTAATTTTTGCCTGAACCGCCCTTTCGGGTTTTCGGTTCACCGGGATGCCCATTTTTGCCCAAGCCGCCCTTTCGGGTTTTCGACTTGTCGGGTTATTTTATGTGTAGTATCTTTTGACTATGTCTGCGTTCGCAGGGTGCGGCAAATCGTCGCCGTCCATGGTGGTCAGAATCATTGCACCACCAGAAAATATGCTCTTGATCACAAATGGTCCTTCATATGTAGGAGTCCATTTGCCCCTGGGATCACTTTGCGGCAAGATAATCCGCTTGATTACGAGATCTCCGACTTGATACACTTGACGTCTGACTTTCTTATTGAAGGCCTTGATCATCCGTTTTTGATACGTCTGACCATGGCATATGGCAGCGAGTCGCTTCTCATCGATCAGATTGAGTTGATCAAGTCGGGTCTGCACCCAATCATCTTCATTCAAACATGTGTCCTTCATAATCCTTAGAGAAGGAATCTGAACCTCCATAGGCAGGACAACTTCCATGCGATATACCAAAGAAAATGGGGTTGCCCCGGTTGAAGTACGTGCCGTCGTACGGTATCCATGTAGGGCAAACGGTAACATCTCATGCCAGTCTTTGTAAGTGACCGTCATTTTCTGAATGATCTTCTTAATGTTTTTGTTCGCAGCTTCAACAACACCGTTCATCTTCGGCCGATAGGGAGATGAATTGTGATGATAAATCTTGAACTGTTCGCACAATGCGGTGATCATCGTGTTATTCAGATTTGTACCGTTGTCCGTGATGATCCTGTCTGGAACACCATACCGGCATATAAGATTTTGCTTGATGAAGCGGGCAACCACATTTTTAGTAACATAGGCGAAGGAAGCTGCTTCGACCCATTTGGTGAAATAGTCAATGGCAACTAGGATGAAACGATGTTCGTTGGAAGTCGTGGGCTTGATCTCTCCAATCATGTCAATGCCCCACATTGCAAATGGCCAAGGAGCAGTCAGGACGTTGAGAGGAACCGGAGGGATATGAACTTTGTCAGCGTAGACTTGACATTTGTGGCAAGTACGGGAATGTTGATGGCAGTCAGCTTCCTTGGTAGACCAATAATAGCCTGCCCTTAGGATCTTCTTAGCCATTGTATGCCCGCTCAAGTGAGTGCCAAATGTGCCGCCGTGTATCTCGGTCATGATCAACTCTGCTTCATCTTTGTCTACGCATCGGAGTAATACACAGTCATGGCTTTGTTTGTAAAGGATGTCGTTGCTTAGGAAGAATTTGGCAGCAAATTTCCTTAAGAACTTCTTGTCATTTGCGGAAGCTCTTTCGGGATAATCCCTAGTCTCGAGATACCTTTTGATTTCATGGAACCAAGGTTGTTCCACTACTTCTTCGGTATTAATCTCGTGACAATGTGCGGGTTCATCCATTCGCTCAATGGTGATTTGGGGAGCCTCGTTATCCCAGTTGAGTTTAAACATGGAAGACATTGTAGCTAGAGCATCTGCTAGCTGATTCTCTTCTCGCGGGAAATGCTCGAAGGTAATTTGCTCGAAATGAGGCAACAGTGTCAAGACATGTTCTTTGTACGGGATAAGATTAGGATGCTTGGTATCCCACTCTCCTTTGATTTGACTGATAACCAAAGTCGAGTCCCCAAATACGATCAAAGATTTGATCCCCAAGTCTATAGCAGCCTTGAGACCAAAGATGCAAGCTTCATACTCAGCCATGTTGTTTGTGCAGCTGAAGCAAATTCGGGCCGTGAAAGGTGTGTGGCAACCCTCCGGAGAAATGAGTACTGTGTCGATACCGTTTCCAAGTGCGTTTGAAGCACCATCAAAGTACAGGGTCCATCGGGATCCCTTTTCGGGTCCGTCATACGGTCCGTCACTTTCAATGCTGTCCAAATTCATGATGTCCTCGTCTGGGAAGTCAAATCTCATGGGTTGGTAATCTTCGATAGCTTGATGAGCCAGATGGTCAGCTAGTACACTCCCTTTTATAGCTTTTTGGGTGGTGTACTGGATGTCATACTCAGTTAGGATCATCTGCCATCTGGCTATTCTTCCCGATAAGGCGGGCTTTTCGAAGATATACTTGATAGGATCCATTTTGGAAATCAACAGGGTAGTATGAGTCAACATATACTGTCTTAGTCGGCGAGCAGCCCATACCAAAGCGCAGCAAGTTTTCTCGAGCAGTGAGTAGCGAGTCTCACAGTTGGTAAACTTTTTGCTAAGGTAATAAATAGCATTCTCTTTTCGACCAGACTCATCATGCTGGCCCAAAACACACCCCATTGAGTTATCCAAGACGGTCAGATACATGATCAATGGTCTTCCTTCGACGGGTGGCATCAGAATAGGAGGTTCTAGTAAATACTCCTTGATTTTATCAAAAGCAGCTTGGCAATTGTCGTTCCATTCGACTACCTGATCTTTCTTCAAGAGTTTGAAGATTGGCTCACAGGTAGAAGTCAGATGAGAGATGAATCTGGCAATATAGTTCAAGCGCCCCAAGAACCCTCTAACCTCCTTTTCAGTATGGGGAGCAGGCATCTCTTGTATTGCTTTCACTTTTGCTGGATCGACTTCAATGCCTTTGTTGCTTACAATGAATCCTAGAAGTTTACCAGACCTAACTCCAAAAGTGCACTTACTTGGATTCAGCCTGAGTTTGTATTCTTCCAATCTGGCAAACAGCTTTTCTAGATGTTCAAGGTGCTCCTCCTCTGTTTGTGACCGAGCTATCATATCGTCTACGTAAACTTCAATCTCATGATGTATCATATCATGAAACAAAGCTACCATGGCGCGTTGATAAGTTGCCCCTGCATTCTTCAGCCCGAACGGCATCACCTTGTAACAGAAAGTGCCCCATTGCGTGACAAAAGTTGTTTTCTCCATATCCTCGGGGGCCATTTTGATTTGATTGTAGCCCGAGAATCCATCCATGAAGGAAAACACTTTGTGCTGAGCTGTGTTGTCGATCAAAATGTCAATGTGTGGAAGTGGAAAATCATCTTTGGGGCTGGCCCTATTCAAATCCCGGTAGTCCACACACATCCTGACTTTGCCATCTTTCTTAGGTACTGGCACGATGTTAGCAACCCATTGAGGATAGGATGTAACAGCCAGAAAACCAGCGTCGAATTGCTTCATCACTTCTGCTTTGATCTTTTCAGACATGTCAGGCCTCATTCGGCGGACTTTTTGCTTGATCGGTGGACAATTCTCTCTTGTGGGGAGACGGTGAACCACGATGTCTGTGTCTAAACCCGGCATGTCTTCATAAGACCAAGCGAAGATTTCAACATACTCATTCAACAGCTGTATCAGGCGTCCCTTGACACTTGGTTCCAGATTGGCACCCCCTTGCACCTCCTTCCGGTCTTCCTCGATCCCTAAGTTGATAGTTTCCAATGACTCTTCATGCGGTAAGATGGCCCTTTCCTCTTGCTGTAGAAGTCTGGCTAGTTCCCCTGGTACTTCACAACCTTCGTCATCTTCATACTCAGTTTGATTGACCAGATCTTCAGAGTTATTGAAGGATATAGCAGAATAGTCACCCATGGAATCCGGAGTGGATGGGTACCTGCACTTGTGAGTGTGGGTGTGTGTAAGGGATAGCCATCCTTAAACAAAAATGCAAAAGGAAAGAAAATGAACACAGCAGTTTATCAAATGAGAAGCGTCCAATGAATCATTAAACATGGCATATGGATATGAAAGTAATCAAAACACTTACAAATGGACCTACATGCCCCGAGCAAGGCATGAGGTGAAAATATAGTGTACGGATTATTCGAAAACAAATATTACAGACCAAATAGGAAATGTTTGACAGATAAATTACTGATGAATAAAAGTGATAGGGACAAAGTCTTTTGCCTCCCAGTTTCACAATCCTCCTTTGACAGTTGGGTAAATCCACTCTTCGATGTTGCTCTCTTTGTCTTCATCCTCCAAAGCGTTGATTCCGTAGGGAGAAATTTTGACTGGCGCTCTTTCAATCTTCGAACGACACATAGCTTTCTGGCCCGCGGTAGTGAATCCTAATCCAAATTTGTCTGTTTTATGTGGAATATCAGGCAACTTCCCCCATGCTGAATTCTTCCCCTCCTTTATTGCGGCCTTTGCGTCCTCCAGAGATGCCATCCTGGCCATCTGCCTCGGTGCCTCAGCTGCCAACTTTGCTACTGTTATTTCAGGAAGGACTTCTTTGAAATGCTGGAAAGGCGTCTCAATAAACTCCCCCTCTACCTCCACATACGGGAAGGAGTTCAAGTGGCTGATCATGTACTCCTCTTCGCCATGGACGGTTATAATCTTTCCCTTGACAGGATACTTCAACATCTGATGTAAGGAGGAGGTGACTGCCCCAACATGGTGTATCCAAGGCCTACCCAACAAGCAAGAGTATGACGGACGGATGTCCATCACATAGAAAGTAGACTTAAACACCTCAGTGCCCACCTTGATGGGAATATCAACCTCCCCATGGACCATCCTCTTCGAACCATCAAAAGCTCTGACAACAATATCACTCGGTTTCAACTCCAACCCTTCACAATCTAGTCGGTCCAAGGCCTTCTTAGGCAGTACATTCAGCGACGAACCCGTGTCGACCAAGACATGCGCGAGAGTAGTTCCTCGATACTCGACCGAAATGTGCAAAGCATCATTGTGGTTTCTACCTTTAGGAGTTAGGTCGGCATCAGATAAACCTAATCCATTGTCCGCAGTAAGGCTGGCCACACAATTTTGAAATTGATCCGCAGAGGTTTCCTGGGGCACATGGGCTGCCTTCAGGAATTTTATCAAAGCTTTAGCGTGCGCTTCTGAGCAAACAAGTAGTGCCAGCATGGAGATCTTTGAGGGGGTTTGCCCCAGTTGTTCTACCACATCGTAATCACTCCTTTTGATTATCTTCAAGATCTCATCCATTTCTTTCTTGGAGGTTTCCGGGATGACCAAGGGTTGAGCCCTCGTCCTGACGAGCTCATCTTGGATTCCCTTACCTTTATCAGCAGCGGTAGGAGGGACAATACTAGGAACAACAACCTCTTCAATCAATGGGGTTCTAGCGGAGAGTTTTATTGGTGCAGGGATGACCTTGTCAACAGATGAGGGTCCAAAGATTGCTCTTGGAGGGGCAATCTCTGGAGAAAATATTCTCCCGCTCCGGGTGATTTTGCTCGTGCCTGCAATGTTACCAATGTTGGCTTCTTCATCATCCGAACTTTCTTCAGTTATTTCGATTTGTTTAATACCATGGTAGTAGACGTCACCGCCGTAGTTCCATGGTATTGACTTCTCAGAAACATAGGGGACAGGCCCTGGCGTTGTTATCTTCAAAGGAACAGATTTCGTAGCTGGTGTAATCTTAACATGCTTTCTGACGACCTTGGAAAGATTGGCGTGAATGGTTATGATTGAGACATCTTCAGTATGGGTTGGAACGGCAGAAACTTTTTCAAACAAAATTTATCGACTATCCATTAGGCCTTGGATGCCTTTCTTCAGTAACGGACAATCAAACGGCAGAGAGTAACAACAATAGCAATCTTCTTTACATCCCGGGAAGATCCCGGCCCTTAACAGATTCAACTTGATGGTTAGCAACGGAGTTATCAGATCATTGACATTAGCAACATACAAATATTCTTCAATGGCATTGACATTTCGGCCGTGCTTCGGCATTGGAGCAGATATCACATTAGGCTTCTCTGGAGCATCGAACTCCACTTCCTTCGCCTCTATCAGGTCTTGGATTTATGCTTGAGTGCCCAACAATCGTTGGTGTCGTGCCCGACACTGTCAGAATGGTAGGCGCATTTAGCATTAGGATGATAATGCGGAGAGGACGTATTCACATTTTTTGGTGCCTCCTTGATAGTGGCGAGATTCAACTTCAACAGATGGGGAAGCACTTGCGCTGGCGTCATATTAATGCGGGTGAACTGCCGTTGTGGCCGTTCCATCCGTTGCTGATTTGGTCTGGACTGGTTATAGCGAGGCTGCTCACTTGAAGGGTTTTGAATCATTACGGCCCCCACGGTTGGCCGGCGTTCAGTCTTCCCTGCTCTTCTCTGAGAATATACCACAGTCGTTTCCTTCTTGAATGGTTTCTTCTCAACACTTGCAGCAACACCCTTCTGAATCTTTCCTGACTTGATGCCAGCTTCTATTCTTTCGCCTGTTAAGATCAAATCGGTAAACCCCGCGGAAGAGTTACCAATCAGATGATTGAAAAATGGCCCAGATAGGGTCCCTAGAAACATATCAACAAGTTCACGGTCGGTTAAAGGAGGCTGCACCATGCCAGCCAAATCCCTCCATTTTTGTGCATATTCTTTGAATCCTTCGCATGTTCCCAGTGACATACCCTGAAGTTGGATACGCGTAGGAGCAAGGTCAGAATTGTACTGATATTGTTTGTAGAAGGCGGTGGCCAAGTCTTCCCAGTTTCGGACGCTGGTTCCCTCTAGCTGATAGAACCACTCCAATTGAGCCCCAGAAAGGCTGTCTTGAAAGAAATGGATCCAAAGGTTTTTATCTGCCGTATAAGGTTGGATCTTTCTTACGTAGGACCTGAGATGCATTTTTGGACAGGAGAGCCCATCATACCTCACAAAAACTGGCACTTTGAAATTTGGGGGAATCACAATCCCGGCAACTAAACCCAGGTCTTCAAAATCCAAACCCGGTACTCTCTGTAGCTCCATGGCGGCCAACCTGTCTTCTAAACCTTTGTATTTATCATCAGCTGGAGGGTATTGTTGATCAGAGTAGTCTTCATCCTCTTCGACCTCCTCTTCTTCCACATCGGATTCGGAAGGTACCGCAGCCCCACCTCCTTTACTGGTTCCTTCATCAGAAGTAGGAGGAAATTCAAGCACTTTCCTGGCCTCTCCGTCAAATCTTCTCCCTAAAGTAGCCACCCCGAGTCTCTTTTTCTTCTTTTTTACTGGGTCTTTATTCCCCAACAAGGTCTTGAGATCCTCCTGACCCTTAGCCAAGGTCATCAGGAGTTGCTGGAACTGTGCATTTTGAGCTTGTAGGTCTTTGACTGTTTGCTCGAGATCCATCCTACTGAAATAAACAGCAGACAGATAAGGAAACCTGGAGTGAGACCTGCTTATGCACATGATGAATGATATGCTTATGTATGCAATGCATTCAAGGATTTAGAACATTCAAAATTGTTGCAGACAAAGAAGAACGCACGTCATATTAATAAGAAGAAATTTGTTAGTACATAAATGCCCCATGGGCCAAATATTACAAAAACAACTTCTCAAGGAAAAAAGACATTGCGCATCCTCTTTGGTGCGATGTAGGTGTTGAGGGCTTCTTGCTCATGGAGTCGGCGGGTAAGCTCTAGAACCTTCTTCTCGCTAGCGTAGAAGCTGGCTTCAAAAGTGTTCCGTTCCTCCTTGAGCTGAATCTAACTCTTCTGCATCTCCTCCCACGATGTAGGCATATCAGGATGTAGGATGGTGTAGGGAACCTCTCCTTCCTTGACGGGCTCTTTAATCACAGGGAGAACATGAGGATAAGGCATCATTAGACTCTGGGCTCGGGCTCGTACCCACTTGAGATAAGGCTCAAGAGGGATGGAGTTCTTGTGTCCCAGTGTCTTGCTATCAACCTTGTTGGGCCTCCCCCAAGCTCTGATGAATCTTTGGCGAAGTCCTTGCGCATCGTTGTTGAAGTCAAAAACTAGGTCAGGAATCAACATGTCGTGAGGGCCATCCCTCCGTGCATATCCAAATTGCCTCAAAGCCAGGCAAGGGTTGTAGGTGATACCTCCTCTGATTCCAAGTAAAGGAACATTAGGAAACTCTCCACAACGGTCGATGATGATGACATTTTCTCTGGACCGAGAACACCAATGTACATCAGAGTGAGTAAGAGTCATCAACCGTTGGGACCACCTTGAGCCTTGGTCATTCTTCAAGACAGATTGTGGAAGGTGCGAAATAAACCACCTTGCAAGGAGAGGAGTACAGCACATGAGAACACACCTCTTTCTCATTGTTCGTGTGTAAAATGAGTGAAGGATGTCCCCAAGCAATGTTGGTATTGTATTTCTGGACAAGAAGATTTTGACGGCGTTGACATCTACCAATTGGTTAGAATTTGGGAACAAGACCAACCCGTAGATAAGGAGTGCCACAATCTCTTCAAAGGCTTGTAGGTCCAATGAATTCCAACATTCTTGCGCCTTCTCAAACAAGAATTTTGCTAAGAATCCTTTGACGCCGCTTCTGGTTTCCCAATGCCCCTTGATGTCAGATGGTTGTAGATGTAATGCTCGAGCAACATCTTCCGGCTTTGGTTCCTTTTCCGTACCGTTGAAGGGTAGTTGATTAAGGATAGGGATTCTTAGGAGTTGAGAAAACTCCTCCAAAGTGGGCACCAACTGGTAATCGGGGAAAGTGAAACAATGGTGAAGAGGGTCAAAGAACTGGAATAGCACTTTCATCATGTCTTCTTCAATGTTGGTTTTGACTAAGCTGAGCAGTCTACCATGTCTTTCACTGAAGGATGAGCTTTCCGGAATTCTTGAGGTGAGCTCCTTGAGTTGAGGAGAGATTCTCACAAGGTTAACTTGGATGGTTTTTCTGCGAGGAATTTCCATGACCTACAAAACAAGAACAAAGATGAAGATCTAAACCCTTTAAGTGGTTAGTGAATGCATATGATGCTTTATGATGTTTATGATGTATGCACAAAACATATGTACAAGCAATTCACACCAAACCCTAGTTTTAGGCTTGCATGAGGTTTCATAGGTAAGTACCCTCTTGAGTGTAGTTGGCTTAAAAACATGTCCTATAAATAGTAACCGGGTTCTAAGGAGCTCAATATCACTGGATTGTTTTCATTGTTCATTGTTTTGGTTTAGCCACTTAACTAGCGACCAAAATATTCCAAGAAAACAACCCTCAATGAGTGTAGTATCGAGTATCTACCAACTTCGGACTGCACCAAAGCCGGTCATCTCACTACCCCTAATAAAAGGCCAAGATGGTCAAGTAAGGTTCTAGGTCATTAGTGCTTAGTGACATCACTCAGCGGCCCCGTACTCTCCTTGATTGAACTCAAGGGTTACCGGTACTCACAAATATGTCACACTAATATAGCTATTGCTTCGACCGTGTCGGTATACCCCGCACAGTTTCCACAACTTATTGCTATCTATGAATGTTTCCCCAAATCTGGGTACAGGATTGCAAACCCAAACAAGAGAGCCAAGATATAAAGCAATCAAATCAAACAATTAGTCATGCAAGAGGGTGATCTAAGCCCTAAGGTTACTCCACTTTTAAGTTATTCCCCAGCAGAGTCGCCAGTTCTGTGATACAGTGGGAGAACTGACTATGGTTTTGCGTTTGTTTTCGCAAATGTTTCGGTTGAGCAAGAGTCGCCACCGACTTTTTATTTTATCCTAAGGAAAGGTTTAAAAAGCACAGCAAAAACCTTTGAGATATTTTCTTGGGTTCGGGGAGTAGATTATAGAAAGGGAAGGTATTAGCACCCTTTCTATCCATGGTTATCCATGGGCTCTTAGGTACTTGCTTAGATCAACTTGCCTTGGTTTTCAATTGTTTGAAATGGTGTTTTGTGTGTGGTTTTGAAAATGTTTTGAAAAAGATGCCTTGTCTAGGCTACCCTTGTAACAATTCTTTACTCGAATGTTTTACAAAAGGTGTTTGTCTTTTTGAAAAGATGTTTCAAGGTTTTTGAAAGTTTGTTTTGAAAGTGTTTGTGAAGTGTGGTTTGAAAAATAGGCAAGTGTTTTTGTTTTGCAAGTTGACAAGTACTTAAGAGCTATCTACCCTAAAGTTCTCAAAGATTTTTGTTATGTTTTAACCCTTTTAACAATTTTGTTCCACCATTGCATTTGGTGGACAATCTTGTGTTAGGATGTGAAAGGGACGGGCGCGGGTCATCGTTTTAGACCATAATTGCAATGGTGCCAAGTATCTTTGGGCAATTTTCCTTTAAGGGACTTGATCATTTTTTAGGCAACTTTCGAAAGCGTCGTCGAGGGACTATGATCATTTGATTGTTTTTGCTTTGCCCAAAGAGACCTAACATGCAATAGGGCTCATTTATTGAAGGCAGCAAGTGGAATACCCTAGGGGTGCAAGTGTGATTAGTGTTGTCCATTTTCATGCTTGATTATCTTGAAATTAGGTCAAACTATTTTGTTATTTTTATTTGCATACAAACCCTAATTCTATCATGGTATATTTAGAAAGCATTAAAGTGCGAAAATTAAAGTTCCAAAGCTATTACAACACAATATGGGAAGGGGGGTACAAATGTTCAAATGGGGGGTATTTGACAAGGAATTTAAACCTAGCTATTACAACAATTTGGAATCATTTACAAGATATTTAATTGCACAAATTAAATAGAAATAAAATAAATATGCAAGATGCAAAAATATGTTTTTATGTGTATGAAAAAGAGTATTTTTATATGTCAAATAAACAAAAATAAAAAGTATTATTTTTTGGAGTTTTTTTATGTTTAGGGTGAAACCCTAATTTTATTAAGTAAAAGGTATTATTTATTTAATATGTACAATGTTTATTTATTATATACAAAAATAAAAATAAAAATGAAGTATATTTGTAAAAAGGTATTTTTAATATTAAATATTAATAAAGAAATAAAAGTGTGTTTATTTCATATTTTTTACCTAAATATTCTAATAAATATAGATGTATTATTATTATTTACTAAATATATATTATATGTACAAAATAATAATATTTAATATTTATAAAAAAAGTATATTTTATATAAAATATTTTCAGAAGATAAAATAAAATAAAAATCAAAAAATGAATGTGTTTACATTATTTTTTCTAGTTATTCTAAATAATAATATTATGTACTTATTTACATACAAATATCAATATAAACAAATAAATGCCTAAAAAATATAAAAATGGTGTAAAAAAAGTTTTTTATGTTTTTAATATTATGAGGAAAAATAAATAAGTCAGGAATAAAAAACAAAAGTCAAAAAATCATAAAAATAAACCAAATGGGCCTAGGGGGTGTCAAAGTAAAAAAAAGTGTGTAAACAGAAATGACAAATCAAGCCCAGCCCACCAAGTCCTTCTTCAACCTCTGGCCAGAAACAATGTCAAAAACGCGCGCTTTGTTCAATGATTCAAACACCTGGATTCTTGGACTTTTAGCACAAACTTACAACATAAGAAATGTTAATCATCAAGCCACGATTCTGAATATGTAAAGAACTCATCCTAACTCTCAGAAATGAGAGAGAATTTCATCATTCCCAAATCTTAACCTAACTTTTTATCAATGTTCAGACCTCAAATTCTCATAGCACAGGCAAAATAAATGGAAAGTAAAGGTATGTACAGTTTCAGGGGCATGAGTAGAACACTTCTTATTCACAAACTTAGAGCTAATGATGCCTACATTGGGAGATAGAAGTTCAAGAATATACCTGTTCAGTTGAAGTTGTATCTGATGATGGAGGTACTTTCAGAGCAAGGTGATGATTGGTACAGCTTCCTTGATGTCCAGGGATGCTATTCCAAGTTTTACTTTGCTTTGAAACTAGCTGAATCGAGTTGTAGCACTCCACCTGTAAAACAAGAAAATGAAAATGGCCAAACTTATTAGAGGAGTTACAGTCCACTTCTAATGCTTTGGATAGTTTGCATTGATGGTAGGGAAGGTGTTTGAAGTGGTTTTTACAAGAATGCACGATGGAAATGAGTTGTGGGATTCAATCTGCAGTAGGTGCTCTGTTTGGACAGTTTGAGAGTGATTCTGTGTTTGAGAGGGCAATGGAGGTGGATGGCTCATGTTTCAGCTTGGGTTTGATGATTAGAAAGTGTTTGACAAGTTTGCTTAAGCTTGGTTGTGCTGAGATGAAAGTTGTTATATCTTATGCTATGTTTCTTCACCCTTAAGCAAAAGATGGCCACTTGGTGTTCTAGACTGATGCAGGCCCCCAATCCATGCTGAACCACTTAGTCTTGATCAGTGTAATTAGCCCATAAACTTGTGCCAAAGAGATCTTAATTGTACTTGCTTGGATTTGCATTTTGACATAAAGTTCACTTTTGCAAAAATGGTTAAAATGCTTTATCTATTTTGGGATTAAACCATTATGCAATGCTTGAACACATAGAATATAGTCTTGGCACAAAGAGTTTGCATTAAATTTATGAGTGTAAAAAGGATTTAGGGCCTGTAATCAAGAAATGCACGCTGATTTGAAAATTGCCTAAGTGTATGAACATGGAAATTGGCCATAACAAAAGTGAGTTTTTCCCATATTGCAAAATTCGATTCTCTCAAACCATGAGGTTGTTTGATGAGTTCTTAGACATTTTGGAAAGCTTGGAATGTGTAATTCAACCCATCTTTGAAATGCAAATTGAAATTCCAAGTGGAAGTATGTGAAAAATGGTCTTGAAGTTAGGCAAAAATCCTGCCTAAAATAGGTCAAATTTTCTCTAAGTTAAGAATGGTTTGGTACCCTTGTTCCAAAAATTGTAACTTGAGCTACAAGCTTCTTTTGGGAAAACTTTGTGAATCAAAGTTGTAGATTATGCAATAGGCTACAACTTTCATGTTTTGACTTTTTCTTGAATCCAAATGAATCTTGGTGAGAAAGTGGGGCAAAGTTAGAAAAAAATTAGGGTTTTTCATAACTTAGAAAAATTCTAAGTTATGAAAAATCTTCATTTCAAACCCTAATTTGCAATTCTTGATTTCCTGATGAACAAGTTTCATGATTTGGCATGTTTTGATGAAAAATGAATCTTGACTCTTGATTTTGACCAAAAAGTCAAAGTTTGACTTTTCAGTATACAGTCAAAATTGATCAATTGACTGGGAAATTCAACTGTCAATCTTGTGTATTTGGGATCTTTTGAACTTGTTGAGCATGTCAAGACAATTCCATGGGGTCCTTGAGTCCATATGTGAGTTTGGTTTGCCATTGGCTAGGTCAAACAGTCAAAAATTGCCTTTGTGCAGTCAAAACCCTAAAAATGACCATTTTGCCCTTTTGATGATCTGATCAAATTTCTTGTGGAATTGTGGTTCAAACTTGATCACATGGTACATGTGAGTTCATAATGTTGATGTGGGTCAATTTTCATGAGATTTGACTGTCAATTGGCCACAGTTGACTTTTTCCCCAATACAGTTGATTTCTAGGTCAACTGTTCAATTGACTGGGCAAAATTTGGAATCAAGACTTGAAACTTGATGTGGATAAACTTGGGAGTCCAATATGAAGCATTAAAGTCATCTTAGGCATTTTTGGTCAAAACATCTTTGTGCAAACACAAACCCTAATTTGGGTCAACAGTGCAAGGAGAAGTCTTGAGCAGATGAAACCCTAACTGGATCCTGAGCTCCAAGGGCTTTGTGATGAGAAATCATTGAGAAATGAGAGGGCAAATTTTGGGGTACAACAGATTCTACAACCCTCAGTTAGAGTTTTGATGATAACAAAATACAAGATTAAATGAATTATGAGTTTTATATTTGACATAAATGCTACTTAAAATTATGCTGTTTATTTACAGGAAACTCCGATGGAATCAGCATCAGAATATCAACATCAGCATCAGAAGATGTCAACCAGAAGATCTTACATATGCTTACGCTGAAGTCTGATGAACAGAATCTGCGCTCAACACACTCTGACTCTGATCAGGATCTCATCAATGTCATCAGCACTCAGAAGCAATCAGAATAAGCCTAAAGCCAAGAACGCTCTGATCTTAATCAAGCAGAACATTCTGAAGTGTCAACGGTACTGCATTCAAGGCAGATTAATTACCAACGGCTTTTTTCCAAGACAAAGATCTTCTCAATATGGAAAGAACGTAATGGGCATTGAAATGGAATTATTGGCATCAACGTATCTATTCCAAGAAGTATTTAAACAAATCAGTGAGAAGTGAATTGGCTAATGCTCTACAATACTCTACACGCCTAAAGTCAATCATCTTCATCCTCACTCATACAGTTTGCTAAAGCTCTCAAATTACTTACTCTATAGTTCTAGCAAGCTAGTTTTACATACGCTTCATTTTGTGTATTATCACAGTTGTGATATATAGTTTTTCCAGAAAACATTCAACACACATATTGTTCATTTATCTGTAAGAAAGAATTTCCTTGAGAAACCGGTTTGTGGTTTAGACTCAAGAAGGCTTTAGCAGTTGTTAAAGCAGATTTGTATTCAGTTGAATATAGTGGATTAAGACCTCGTTGGAGAGAGGCGAAATCACCTTGACGGGTGGACTGGAGTAGTTTGAGATCAAACGAACCAGGATAAAAATATCATGTTGTCTGCATTTGATTTCAAGTTTCAACAATTCAACCCCCCTTCTTGTGTTTTTCACTTCTTCAATTCGCATCAGAGCGCCTGGTTCTGAGTTCATAACACTTAACCGTGTCAGTACAAGATCCAGCGTTGAAAAACACTATGGCAGGAACACATCACAACATCAGCAATGACAACAACGAAGAAAGAGACAGATTCAGTGGCAAACCTCCAGTCTTTGATGGAGAGAATTTTGATTACTGGAAAGACAGAATTGAAAGCTTCTTTCTAGCCCATGATGCTGATCTGTGGGATATGGTGACAGATGGATACACGCACCCAGTAAATGCAAATGGCCAGAAGATTGACAGGAAAGCAATGTCTGATCAACAGAAGCGTGATTTCAAGAATCATCACAAGGCCAGAACTATTCTTCTCAGTGCTATCTCTTACTCTGAATATGAAAAAATATCAAACAGAGACACTGCTAAGAACATGTTTGATTCCCTCAGAATAACGCATGAAGGCAAACTTCAAGTTAAAGAAACTAAAGCTCTTGCGCTCATCCAGAAGTATGAGGCCTTCAAGATGGAAGAAAGTGAATCTATTGAAACAATGTTCTCAAGATTTCAGATTCTGGTTGCTGGTCTCAAAGTTCTGGACAAAGGGTATTCTACTGCTGATCATGTCAAGAAGATCATCAGAAGCTTGCCAAAACAGTGGAGGCCTATGGTCACAGCGCTGAAGCTAGCTAAGGATCTCAATACAATCTCTCGGGAGGAACTTGTCAGCTCCCTCAGAAGTCACGAGATAGAGCTAGAAGTTGATGAACCTCTGAAGCAAGGTAAGCCTTTAGCTCTAAAATCTAACAGAAAATGTGATTCTAAAGTTTTGCAGGTTGTTGAAGAAACCTCTTATGGGTCCTCATCAGAAGAAGATGAATTGTCCCTCCTCTCCAGAAGGGTGAACCAACTGTGGAAGCAGAGGCAAAGAAAGTTCAGGACTCCCAGAAGATCTGAGAACCAGAACGAATCCTCCTCCAGATACAGAAGGTCAGAACCCACCTCTGGATACAGAAGATCTGAAGGCTCATCATGAAGCAGAAAGCCAAACAACAAGGACATCATCTGCTATGAATACAACGAGCAAGGACACTACAAGAGTGATTGTCCAAAGCTTCAGAAGGAAAAGCCTAGAAGAAAGTTTGGCAAGGAAAAGAAGAAAAGTCTCATGGCCACATGGGATGACTCTGACACATCTGAAGCTAACTCAGAATCAGATGATGAGAGAGCAAACATAGCTCTCATGGCGAACATATCAGAAGACAGTGAAGCTTCTGAATCAGACTCTGAATCAGACACAGAAGAGGTATTTCCTGACTTTGCTATTAATTTTACTAAGGCTGAACTTGCTGAAAGCCTTAATGAGATTCTGGAACGATATCAGCAGATCAGAGTCAAGTTCAGAAACCTGAAAAGGGATCTTGCTTCTGACTCTGATAAAACTGAGAGTCTCAAGTTGGAAAATTCTGAGTTGAAAAATAAAGTTTCAAAATTAGAAAATCTTTTACAAAACTCTCAGAAGGAAACAATTCTTGAAACTCCCAGTAGCGCTGATGAGATCATCAAGGAGTATGATCACAGCTTTCAGAAGTTTCTTGCTAAAAGCATAGATAGAAGCAAGATGGCTTCAATGATCTATGGAGTTAGCAGAAATGGCAGAAAGGGAATAGGATACCAAGGTAAGGTACCTACACCAAAGAATGCCATGGATTTAGTTATTAAACGAACTCCTCTTAAGTCACACTTTGTATATGGGCACACACACGACATCAAATATACTAGTAGCAACTATTCTATCAAACCAAAATTCAACCAGAGTTTTGGTAAAACTAACAAATCAGGACCCAAGAAAATATGGGTACCTAAGGATAAAATAATACATGTTGCAGATATCTTCAGCAGCAAAGCAGAAACACCAGTCATGGTACCTGGACTCTGGCTGCTCGCGACACATGACGGGAAGAAGGCATATGTTCCAAAGTCTGGAACTTAAGCCTGGAGGCCACGTAGGTTTTGGAGGCAATCAAAGGGGAAAGATCATTGGCTCTGGAACCGTAGGTAATGGAAATCTTCCCTCTATCAGTAATGTATTATTAGTAGATGGATTAATGCATAACCTGTTATCCATAAGTCAATTAAGTGATAACGGTTATGATATAATCTTTAATCAAAATTCATGTAAAGTTGTTAGTCAGAAAGATGGGACCATCCTGTTTAATGGAAAGAGGAGAAACAACATTTACAAAATCAAACTTTCTGAACTGAAAAGTCAGAATGTAAAATGTCTTCTGTCTGTTAACAACGAGCAATGGATCTGGCACAGAAGATTGGGGCATGTTAGTATGAGAAAAATATCTCAGATTAACAAACTCAATCTGGTCAGAGGACTTCCTAACCTGAAGTTCAATTCAGATGCTTTGTGTGAAGCATGTCAGAAAGGCAAGTTTGCAAAACCTGCTTTCAAATTAAAAAATGTTGTTTCTACCTCTAAACCATTAGAACTTCTGCACATTGACTTATTTGGACCAGTTAAAACTGCTTCAGTCAGTGGCAAGAAGTATGGGTTAGTAATCGTAGATGACTATAGAAGATGGACATGGGTAAAGTTCTTAAGATACAAGGACGAGTCACACTCTGTGTTTGTCACCTTCTGTAACCAAGTTCAGAATGAAAAGGATCTTAGAATCATCAAAGTCATAAGTGATCATGGTGGAGAGTTTGAAAACAAATATTTTGAATCATTTTTTAATGACAAAGGCATTCTGCATGACTTCTCTTGTCCTAGAACTCCCCAACAAAATGGAGTTGTAGAACGAAAGAATAGAACATTGCAAGAAATGGCCAGAACCATGATCAACGAGACTAACATTGCTAAGATCTTCTGGGCAGAGGCAATAAACACAGCGTGCTACATTCAGAATAGAATCTCCATAAGACCTATTCTGGAAAAGACTCCATATGAATTGTGGAAGAACAGAAAGCCCAACATTTCATATTTTCATCCTTTTGGATGTACTTGTTTTATTTTGAATACTAAAAATTATTTGAACAAGTTTGACTCTAAAGCACAGAAGTGTATTATGTTAGGATACTCTGAACGCTCAAGAGGGTACAGAGTATACAATACAGAAACACAGATTGTGGAAGAATGAATCAGTGTTCGTTTTGATGATAAGCTTGACTCTGAAAAGTCAAAGCAGAATGAATTACTTGCAGGTATGGAAGTTGAATTCACAGGTACTGAAGATAAGTTATCAGAAGCTCTTAACAGAGACACTCCCTCAACATCAGAAAGAGGCACTGCAAGCAATCCAGCATCTTCTATTGATCAACCTCAGAAAAGACCATCCAGAAGCAGCATGGATCACCCAGAAGAAACAATCTTGGGAAGAAAGGAAGATCCAATCAGAACAAGAGCCAGCTTCAGAAACTCTGAAGAATCCCTCATGGGACTTATCTCTCTGTGAACTTCTGATCAATCTCCTTTCAGAGTATTTAGAAATGCAGATTGTATCAGATCTATCCATGAAGCTCTGAGCTCTTCAGTTCAAGGATAGAAGTGATGTTCACTCAAAGCAAACAAGTGTCATCCAGTCATCAGCTGGTTCCTGAGGCTGAACACGCGTTCACGCTTCTGAAAAGGCAAAGCGCTGATTGGTTGCATTGAGACACATGTCACTGGTAACCGTTTAAGTATCTTTCCTAAATCCCCTAAAATCCGCAATCAATTAATGCTATTAATCATGATTTATTTTCTCTCTCTTAACCGTTTATGTTTTCAAAAACTTTTTCAAAACCTATTTAAACACCATTCACACCTTTCACAATGTTTACCCTAACTTTAGTTTTCAAGCAATATTTCTGATAATCTGTGTTTGTGTTCTTCTCTATCAAGAAAACCCTTTCAATTTTTTTTCTCAAGAACTCGTGTGAACATGGCTTCTAGCAGCAATCCTTCACCTGGTTCCCAGAAAGACACATCAATTGAGCAATATGAGGTTCCTCTCAGAACTCTACTCACTCCAGTCAAGAATCTTGAAGTTCTGTCAGAGATTATAGTGGATTTCAACAGTTTGAAGGAAAATGGCTATGATTTATCAGAAGAGATTCAAGCTCAAGGATGGGAAAGGTATTTTGACAGGTTGGTGGGTCCAACTTTTCCTATCTTGGTTAAGGAATTCTGGATTCACGCCTCTTCCTCAAATCACCAAGTCACTTCTTACATAATGGGGAAGAAGATAGTGATTACTGAAGAGCTGATTGCAAAACTGATTGGATACAATGGTGGAGGCATTCGCTGTATAGACATGGCTGAAAGGTGCTCAGATGTTGTTGTTATTGCCAGGAAGATTTTCACGCTGGGGCTTCCCTCCAGCAAGATAAGGGATCTGAAAGATAAGCACAAAATTTGGGCAAAGATTATTCTGGGCTGTTTCAATCATAGGAAGCCCACAAGTTCTCCTGACTACATAAACATAGATCAACAGTTTCTGATCTATTTTATCAATCAGAAGGTAAAAATTAATCTAGCTCATCTTCTGTTCAACCATCTGAGAACCAGCGTCAAGGAGACTAGAGAAGAAGAACGCACTAAAAGGGATTGGATACCCCTGGGCAGATTGATATCAGATATTCTGACTGAGAATAGGCTGATTGAGCACTTAACAAAAGCACAAGAGATCAGCACCTTGGAACCTTCTGTTGGCAAGTAGATGAATGCCAAGAATCTAAAGAAGATGAAGCTGATAGAGAACATTAAGAAGGAGCCCAGCGTTACTCCTTTTGCTGAAATCTCCAGCAGAAGAATTCCTCTGGACGACTTCCCTTTGTTCTCAGAGATTGACTCCAAGCCTTAAATACTTCTGAGATACTTGGATGCGTGCAAAGCTGATAGAACAACACCCAATCTGAACATTCAAGATCTTCAGCAGAAGGCACCAGAGGTTGCTCTGAAGAAGACTAAGAAGAGAAAAGCTGCTCCAAAAGGATCATCACAACAGACTCCAAAGAAAAGAGGTAATCTTGTTTCTGTATCTGTTTTAAGTTCAAGTGTTGTTTCCACATCCATTCCTACTCCAATTCTATCTGATATCCCAACACCCCAAACCTTTGAAGATTTTGAAGACTTTGACCCTTCTGAGTCATTAACTCTCAGAAGATCCCGCTCCAAACCACAAAATCCAAACACTACAACCATACCAGAACCAGAACTTGCACAAGTTCTGTCTGATATTGAACAACATTCTTCCGCTCCCCATACAGAAAATCCAAATCCAATACCAGAAATTCCCACTTCTCATCAACCTAACATTCCACTCTCACCCATTCCAAAAACTCCCCTCACTCCAATACCGGAACCAGAAATTCCACAATCTTCCTCTCCCCAACCAGAAAATAATCCACCATCTCCTCCACACGCACAAACTCCACAACCTGAGACACAAAACTCTGAGGCTCAAACCTCTGAGTCCCCTGAACCACAACCCTTGGCCATTCAACTGCCTTGTGGTACAACTGTTAACATACCTCAACTACCATCCTCACCAGAAACAACTCCTCCAAACTCCCCACATAGTCCAATCATTATTTTTGACTCTCCTACTCCCTCACCCAAGAAAAATACAGAAAACCACAGAAAGACAGTCATTGATCTAACAATCCTTGAACGCCTTGCTGCAATAAACCAGAAAACTGCCATCCCCAAACCGAAACAACCAGATGTTGGTTCCAGCATTTTGAATTTTGAATCAGATATGCAGAAATGGATATCTTCTTTGAAACAAGCAACTCTGGAAGTTGTTGATCCTGCTGTATCAGATCATCTCTGGACTCAATTCAGAAGATGGGTATGCGCTGAAACTTTCAAGCTACAAGACCAGAGCTATGGACAAGTTCAGCAGAACTTCAACAATCTGCTGAAGGAAATGGAAGGTCAAGTTCTGAGCAAGGCGCTGAAGGAAGAAGTTCTCCATCTGGATAGTGAGCCTTGGTCTGAAAAGCGTCCAGCATCTACAGTTCAAGCTGCAGAAGAACAGGTTATTCAAGATGAAGACTTGGGTCAAGAAGAAGAAGCTACAGAAAGCTCTAAGAAGCAGTCTGTATCTGAAGATCCTCAAGCTTCCTCTGTTGACAGACAAGCTCTGGAGGATTTGAAGAGATCATATATGCTGATGAATGAACGGATGGACAAGCAGGATATCAAGATTGATTCTATAGCAAGCATGGTAGCCAAGAAGAACGAAACCAGTGAACAAATCAAGAGCATGTTGGAAGCGTTGTTCACACGACTTCCTTCTTGTTCTTATATTTTTCTTATGTTTTCCCTGTTTTCTTATGTTTGTCTGTAATATTTCTACTTGTTCTAAACTATCATTGCTTCTGTTTTAATACAAACGTGTTTTTACTCTGATCATTTTAAACTTTGTTTATATATGCTTTTTGATAGCTGACAAAAAGGGGGAGAAAGAACAATATTTTTCAATAACGGCTTACTGAGACAAAAGTCTCAAACATTCTAACATTCTTAAATATTTGAAGTTCTTTGTTCTGAAAAGCTTACAGGTACAAGAATCTGAAGAACTCTGATAAAAGCAAAATTCTGATGCTTAAAGAAAGGTTCAATAAAGTTCTGACGCTCAAGGAATCAAAGGGAATAATCAACTCAGGGGGAGCTTTTCTCATCTTTACTCTGATACTTTTTATTTCTTACCCTCTCAGCTCTGATAACTTTTTCTCATTATCTGATTAGCTCTGATATTGTTTCCCCTCTATTCTTAAACTCTGATACTTTCATCATTTTATTTTAATTGAAAAAATCTAGTTTTTGTCATCATCAAAAAGGGGGAGATTGTTAGAATATAGTTTGATTCTACAACCCTCAGTTAGAGTTTTGATGATAACAAAATACAAGATTAAATGAATCATGAGTTTTATATTTGACATAGATGCTACTTAAAATTATGTTGTTTATTTACAGGAAACTCTGATGGAATCAGCATCAGAATATCAACATCAGCATCAGAAGATGTCAACCAGAAGATCTTACATATGCTTACGCTGAAGTCTGATGAACAGAATCTGCGCTTAACACACTCTGACTCTGATCAGGATCTCATCAATGTCATCAGCACTCAGAAGCAATCAGAATAAGCCTAAAGCCAAGAACGCTTTGATCTTAATCAAGCAGAACATTCTGAAGTGTCAACGGTACTGCATTCAAGGCAGATTAATTACCAACGACTTTATTCCAAGACAAAGATCTTCTCAATATGGAAAGAACGTAATGGGCATTGAAATGGAATTATTGGCATCAATGTATCTATTCCAAGAAGTATTTAAACAAATCAGTGAGAAGTGAATTGGCTAATGCTCTACAATACTCTACACGCCTAAAGTCAATCATCTTCATCCTCACTCATACAGTTTGCTAAAGCTCTCAAATTACTTACTCTATAGTTCTAGCAAGCTAGTTTTACATAAGCTTCATTTTGTGTATTATCACAGTTGTGATATATAGTTTTTCCAGAAAACATTCAACACACATTGTGATACGGTGGGAGAACTGACTAGGGTTTTGCGTTTGTTTTCGCAAATGTTTCGGTTGAGCAAGAGTCGCCACCGACTTTTTATTTTATCCTAAGGAAAGGTTTAAAAAGCACAGCAAAAACCTTTGAGATTTTTCTTGGGTTCGGGGAGTAGATTATAGAAAGGGAAGGTATTAGCACCCTTTCTATCCATGGTTATCCATGGGCTCTTAGGTACTTGCTTAGATCAACTTTCCTTGGTTTTCAATTGTTTGAAATGGTGCTTTGTGTGTGGTTTTGAAAATGTTTTGAAAAAGATGCCTTGTCTAGGCTACCCTTGTAACAATTCTTTACTCGAATGTTTTACAAAAGGTGTTTGTCTTTTTGAAAAGATGTTTCAAGGTTTTTTTTGAAAGTTTATTTTGAAAGGTGTTTGTGAAGTGTGGTTTGAAAATAGGCAAGTGTTTTCTTTTGCAAATTGACAAGCACTTAAGAGCTATCTACCCTAAAGTTCTCAAAGATTTTTGTTATGTTTTAACCCTTTTAACAATTTTGTTCCACCATTGCATTTGGTGGACAATCTTGTGTTAGGAGGTGAAAGGGACGGGCGCGGGTCATCGTTTAGACCATGATTGCAATAGTGCTAAGTATCTTTGGGCAATTTTTCCTTGAAAGGGACTTGATCATTTTAGGCAACTTTTCGAAAGCGTCATCGAGGGACTATGATCATTTGATTGTTTGCTTTGTTTTTGCCCAAAGAAACCTAACATACAATATGGCCCATTTATTGAAGGCAACAAGTGGAATACCCTAGGGGTGCAAGTGTGATATGTGTTGTCCATATTCATGCTTGTTTATCTTGAAATTAGGTCAAACTATTTTGTTCTTTTTATTTGCATACAAACCCTAGTTCTAGCATGGTATATTTAGAAAGCGTTAAAGTGCGAAAAGTAAAATTCCTACACTATTACCACACAATATGGGAAGGGGGTACAAATGTTCAAATGGGGGGGATATTTAGACAAGGAATTTAAACCTAGCTATTACATCAATTTTAGAATATTTACAAGATAATCAATTGCATAATTTAAATGGAAAACAAAATAAAGATGCAAAAATGCAAAAAGGGTTTTTATATGTATGGAAAAAGGATGTTTTTTATGTCAAATAAACAAAATAAATAAAATAAAAAAAAGTAATATTTTTGGAGTTTTTGTGTTTTAAGGGTAAAACCCTAATTTCTTAAATAAAGGGTATTATTTATTTAATGTGTACAATAATTAATAAATATATACAAAAATAAAATAAAAAATGAAGTATGTTCATAAAAAAGTATTTCTCATGTCAAATAATAATAAAATAAAAAATATATATATTTTTTGTATTATTTACCTAAATATACTAATATATATAAATATCTTTATTATTTACTAAATAAATATTATATATACAAAATAATAATATTTAATATTTATAAAAAAAATATTTTTTTGATACAAAATGTTTTCAAAAGAGAAGATGAAATAAAAATCAGAAATAAAATATATTTGCATTATTTTTCTAGTTTTTCTAAATAATAGTATATATATATATATATATATATATATATATATATATATATATATATATATATATATATATATATATATATATATATATATATATATATATATATATATATATATATATATATATATATATATATATTATTTATGTACAAATAACTAATTTAAACAAATAAATGCCTATAAATTCAAAAATGGTGTAAAAAATTATTTTTATATTTTTAATATCATGAGGAAAAATAAATAAACCAGAATGAAAAAAGAAAAGTCAAAAAATCAATAAAACAAACAAAATGGGCTCAGGGGGTGTAAAACCAAAAACATGGTGTGAAAAGAAGTATCAAAGCAGGCCCAGCCCATGTGGCTTCTTCTTCAACCTCTGGACAGAAAAATATTCAAAAAACGCGCGCCTGAACACCAATTCAAACACCTGGATTCCTTGATCTTTTGCACAAACTTACAACATAAGAAATGTTAAGCATTGAATCACGATTCTAAATATGTAAAGAACTCATCCTAACTCTCAGAAATGAGAGAGAATTTCATCATTCCCAAATCCTAACCTAAGTTTTTATCAACATTCAGACCTTAAATTCTCATAGCTCAGGCAAAATAAATGAAAAGTAAAAGTATGTACAGATTCAGGGGCATGAGTAGAACACTTCTTATTCACAAACTTAGAGCTAATGATGCCTATACTAAGAGTTAGAAGTTCAAGAAGATACCTGTTCAGTTGAAGTTGTATCTGGCAATGGGGGAGCTTTCAGGGCAAGATGATGATCTGTACAGCTTGCCTGAAGTGTAGTGATGCTATTCCAATACTTACTTTGCTTTGAAACACTTTGAATCGAGCTATGGACCTTCAACTGCAAAACAAGAAAGTGAAAATGGTGGAAATGATTAGAGGAGTTACAGGTCGTGTTTTATGTTTTGGTTAGCTTCAAGTGATGCTAGGGAATGTGTTTGATGAGCTTTTAGCAAGAAAGCATGAAAGGGATGAGAGTTGGCACTCAAACTGCAGCAAGCCCTGTTTTTGTGCAGTTCAATGGTGATTTTGAGTTTGTGGAGGTATTGGAGGTGTTGGAGTCGTGTGCTAGCTCAGTTAGGATGTCTTGAATGTGTATAAAATATTTGCTTAAGGGTTCTATTGCTGAGATGAAAGTTGTCTTGTGATATGCTATGTTTCTTAACACTTAAGCAAGAAAAGGTCAAGTTGGTGTTTAGACAGGTAGAGGCCCCCATAACATGCTACAAACCTTGGCATTGATCAGTGTGATTAGTCCCTAAACTTGTGACAAGGGGATTTGATCTGTACTTCTTGGATTTTCATTTTGACATAAAGCTTACTTTTGCAAAAATGGTTAAAGTGCTTTATCTATTTTGGGATTAATCCATCATGCAATGCTTGAACACATAGAACATGGTCTTGGCACAAAGAGTTTGCATTAAATTTATGAGTGTTGAATAGTTTAGAGGCCTGTAATCAAGTTGCATGCTGATTTGAGAAATTTGCACAAGCTATGAACATGGAAATTGGCCAATTCAAAAGTGAGTTTTTGCCATATTGCAAAATTCGATTCTCTCAAGTCATGAGGTTGTTTGATGAGTTTTTGGACATTTTGGAAATCTTGGAATGTGTACTACAATCCATCTTTGAAATGAAAATTGAAATTCCAAGTGGAAGTATGTGAAAAATGGTCTTGAAGTTAGGTAAAAAACCTTGCCAAAATAGGTCAAATTTTCACTAAGTTAAGAATGGTTTGGTACCCTTGTTCCAAAAATTGTAACTTGAGATACAAGCTTCTTTTGGGAAAACTTTGTGAATCAAAGTTGTAGATTATGCAATAGGCTACAACTTTCATGTTTTGACTTTTGCTTGAATCCAAATGAATCTTGGTGAGAAAGTTGGGCAAAGTTAGGAAAAAATTAGGGTTTTTCATAACTTAGAAAAATTCTAAGTTATGAAAAATCTTCATTTCAAACCCTAACTTACAATTCTTGATTTCTTGATGAACAAGTTTCATGATTTGGCATGTTTTGATGAAAAATGAATCTTGACTCTTGATTTTGACCAAAAAGTCAAAGTTTGACTTTTCAGTATACAATCAAAATTGATCAATTGACTGGGAAATTCAACTGTCAATCTTGTGTACTTGGGATCTTTTGAACTTGTTGAACATGTCAAGACAATTCCATGGGGTCTTTGAGTCCATATGTGATCTTGGTTTGCCATTGGCTAGGTCAAACAGTCAAAAATTGTCTTTGTGCAGTCAAAACCCTAAAAATGACCATTTTGCCCTTTTGGTGATCTGATCAAATTTCTTGTGGAGTTGTGATCCAAACTTGATCAAATGGTCCATATGAGTTCATAATGTTGATGTGGGTCAATTTTCATGAGCTTTGACTATCAATTGGCCACAGTTGACTTTTTCCCCAATACAGTTGATTTCTAGGTCAACTGTCCAATTGACTGGGCAAAACTTGGAATCAAGACTTGAAACTTGGTATGGATTAACTTGTGACTCCAACATGAAGCATGAAAGTCATTTTAGGCAATTTTGGTCAAAACATCTTTGTGCAAACACAAACCCTAATTTGGGTCAACAGAGCAAGGAGAAGTCTTGAGCAGATGAAACCCTAACTGGATCTTGATCTCCAAGGGCTTTGTGATGAGATATCAATGAGAAATGGGAGGGCAAATTTTGGGGTACAACAGTTGCCCCTGTTCAATCTTCTTGTACCTGAAGAGTTAGATTGGCAATTTTTCCTTTCGCGACTCGATGGTAAAAGGAGATTGGACACTAGAGTGCCCTTAAATTTGCACTTGTCAAAGCAATGGATGCGGGAATGGGCTTAGAAATGCCATTTGGAGATGGGCTTAACGATGCCATCTGGGAGAGTGACAGACACTTATCGGGGATGGGCTTAAAGATGCCATCTGGAAATGAGTATCAGGAAGGTGTCCATGCTTAGGACCAACTCTGAACTGGGGGTCTGAATAAGCAATAGATTGACATCCGTTGTTGGGAGGAATCCGTAAACTGTTTTCAAAAATTGCATCTGAACAAGCGATAGATTAACATCCGTTGTTGGGAAGAATCCATAAACTGTTTTCAGAAGTCTTGAGAAGAGACTGAACAAGCGATAGGTTAACATCCGTTACTGGAGAACCTGTGAACTGTTTTCAGAAATCTTGGAGTTTGAATAAGCAATAGAGCAGCATCCGTTATTGGGAAGCGTCCGTAAACTGTTTTCAAAAGTTGAGAAGAGTCTGAACAAGCGATAGATTAACATCCGTTGTGGGGAAGAATCCATAAACTGTTTTCAGAAGTCTTGAGAAGAAACTGAACAAGCGATAGGTTAACATCCGTTACTGGAGAACCTGTGAACTGTTTTCAGAAATCTTGGAGTTTGAATAAGCAATAGAGCAGCATCCATTGTTGGGAAGCGTCCGTAAACTGTTTTCAAAAGTTGAGAAGAGTCTGAACAAGCGATAGATTAACATCCGTTGCTGGAGAACCTGTGAACTGTTTTCAGAAGTCTTCGAATTTGGAGGGAGAACCGGTGTAGGGTTCCCTGATGATGAGCTTGTGTAAACTGCATCTGGATAAATCTGGAATAAGCATTAGAATGTTGCCATGTCTGGGTCACATCTGAACTATTCCTGGAAAGAATCTCGGAAGATAATGATTTTAGTCTGTCGACTAATCTTACCTGAAAAGGTAAAGAGTTAGTTGTATGCAATGTCATGATGCATGATACAATGTATGTTATATGATATGAATGTAAATGGATGCGCATGTAAGCTGGAGAGCTGTCTTGCAAAGGATAGATGAATCCGGGATGGATGAAGATAAAAGTATCTTGACTGCTGCTGGGAAGAATAATTCCTGGTTGTTGCTGGAGAATAAAGAGCTTGGGTTGCATACCAATCTTCTGGGGAATTCCTGATGACTTCTACTGGGGAGTTCCAATTTAATAGACTCATGCTGGGGATGTAAGACTGAGAATCTTCAGTTTGATGGGAAGTATCTCTGGCGACTTCACTGGGGAACTCAAGATTTCCCCTCCCAAAATTCTGTGGGGAGAAAGTCCACTAGTCTGGCTCCGCTGGGGATTAATAATTTGAAGCCTTAGCTCGGCTGGGGATACTGAAACTTAAACTCTGAGGGGAATTGAATTCCGGAGGATTCTCTGGCTGGGGATTGTAAAGATAGGTTCCTCTGGGGGATTGTATTGATAAGTTATGCTGGGGAACTCTGATGAACTCCGCTGGGGGTAGGAAGAAATTTGGCGAGTGTGATCTTTCGCGGCAATAAGCTGAGGATAACCAAGTTATAAGCCCTTGTGAGGAATAACTTTGAATAAAACTCGGGAGAGACGTCCGTACTCTGCAGGGGATAAGCTTCCAAAATCTACTGGGGATAAGCTTCAGGGTTTGCTGGGGATATGGATTCCAAATCTCCTGGGGATTTCCTTTAGAGGGTATCCAGATATCCAACTGCACCTTTGACCTATCAGTAATCCTCTTTCTTGATTCGTAAGGAAATGATTATGTTCAAATGCATATGCCTATTTAACAAAACATTGGACGTTTCTCAAAAATAAACAAATAGTGCAAGAGAGAAGAAAAAGGAAATGACACAAATTTTTGGGAAAAGTATTTGTATTGACTTTCTATGAGTATATTTGTACAAAGGAGACAATCATCCTAGTAAGAAGATTTTGTCGTAAATATTGAAAGATTTATACAAAATAAAGATGGCTATGTGAAATAATTCCATGGGATTCCATTCCGCTATAGCCTTCACAACTCTGAATATCTGTCCATTCAATGCTTCGTTTGCCGATGACTGGATTGATCAGAAACCTGGAACTGGTAGATGAAGAGATTGTCTTTGAAGTGATCCGACGAGACATAGTCATACGCTTTAATTCCCTAACTTTTGCCTGAATCGCCCTTTCAGGTTTTCGATCCACCAGGAAACCCCTTTTTGCCCAAGCCGCCCTTTCGGGTTTTCGACTTGCCGGGTGTACAGATTTTTTTATTTTTATCCCTAACTTTTGCCTGAACCGACCTTTCGGGTTTTCGGTCCACCGGGATGCCCATTTTTGCCAAAGCCGCCCTTTCGGGTTTTCGACTTGTCGGGTTATTTTATGCGTAGTATCTTTTGACTATGTCTGCGTTCGCAGGGTGCGGCAGGTCGTCGCCGTCCATGGTGGTCAGAATCATTGCACCACCAGAAAATATGCTCTTGATCACAAATGGTCCTTCATATGTAGGAGTCCATTTGCCCCTGGGATCACTTTGCAGAAAGATAATTCGCTTGATTACGAGATCTCCGACTTGATACACTTGACGTCTGACTTTCTTATTGAAGGCCTTGATCATCCGTTTTTGATACGTCTGACCGTGGCATATAGCAGCGAGTCGCTTCTCGTTGATCAAATTGAGTTGATCAAGTCGGGTCTGCATCCAATCATCTTCATTCAAACCTGTGTCCTTCATAATCCTTAGAGAAGGAATCTGAACTTCCATAGGCAGGACAGCTTCCATGCCATATACCAACGAAAATGGGGTTGCCCCGGTTGAAGTACGTGCCGTCGTACGGTATCCATGCAGAGCAAACAGTAACATCTCATGCCAGTCTTTGTAAGTGACTGTCATTTTCTGAATGATTTTCTTAATGTTTTTGTTCGCAGCTTCAACAGCACCGTTCATCTTCGGCCGATAGGGAGATGAATTGTGTTTGTAAATCTTGAACTGTTCGCACAACGCGGTGATCATCGTGTTATTCAGATTTGTACCATTGTCTGTGATGATCCTGTCTGGAACACCATACCGACATATGAGATTTTGCTTGATAAAGCGGGCAACCACATTTTTAGTAACAGAGGCAAAGGAAGCTGCTTCGACCCATTTGGTGAAGTAGTCAATGGCAACCAGGATGAAGCGATGTCCGTTGGAAGCCGTGGGCTTGATCTCTCCAATCATGTCAATGCCCCATATTGCAAATGGCCAAGGAGGAGTCAGAACGTTGAGAGGAACCGGAGGGATATGAACTTTGTCAGCGTAGACTTGGCATTTGTGGCAAGTACGGGAATGTTGATGGCAGTCAGCTTCCATGGTAGACCAGTAATAGCCTGCCCTTAGGATCTTGTTAGCCATTGTATGCCCGCTCAATTGAGTGCCAAATGTGCCGCTGTGTATATCAGTCATGATCATCTCTGCTTCAGCTTTGTCTATGCATCGGAGTAACACGCAATCATGGCTTCGTTTGTAAAGGATGTCGTTGCTCAGGAAGAACTTAGCAGCAAATTTCCTTAAGAACTTCTTGTCATTTACGGAAGCTCCTTCGGGATAATCTCTAGTCTCGAGATACCTTTTGATTTCATGGAACCAAGGTTGTTCCACTACTTCTTCGGTATTAATCTCGTGACAATGCGCAGGTTCATCCATTCGTTCGATGGTGATTTGGGGAGCCTCGTTATCCCAGTTGAGTTTAAACATGGAGGACATTATGGCTAGAGCATCTGCTAGCTGATTCTCTTCTCGCGCGAAATGTTCGAAGGTAATTTGCTCGAAATGAGGCAACAATGTCAAGACATGTTCTTTGTATGGGATAAGATTAGGATGCTTGGTATCCCACTCTCCTTTGATTTGACTGATAACCAAAGCCGAGTCCCCAAATACGATCAAAGATTTGATCCCCAAGTCTATAGCAGCCTTGAGACCAAAGATGCAAGCTTCATATTCAGCCATGTTGTTTGTGCAGCTGAAGCAAAGTCGGGCCGTGAAAGGTGTGTGACAGCCTTCCGGAGAAATGAGTATTGTGTCGATACCGTTTCCAAGTGCATTTGAAGCACCATCAAAGTACAGGGTCCATCGGGATCCCTTTTCGGGTCCGTCATACAGTCTGTTACCTTCAATGTTGTCCAAATTCATGATGTCCTCATCTGGGAAGTCAAATCTCATGGGTTGATAATCCTCGATAGCTTGATGAGCCAGATGGTCAGCTAGTACACTCCCTTTTATAGCTTTTTGGGTGGTGTACTGGATGTCATACTCAGTTAAGATCATCTGCCATCTGGCTATTCTTCCAGATAAAGCGGGCTTTTCGAAGATATACTTGATAGGATCCATTTTGGAAATCAACAAGGTAGTATGAGTCAACATATACTGCCTTAGTCGGCGAGCAGCCCATACCAAAGCGCAACAAGTTTTCTCGAGCAGTGAGTAGCGAGTCTCACAGTCGGTAAACTTTTTGCTAAGGTAATAAATAGCATGCTCTTTTCGACCAGACTCGTCATGCTGGCCCAAAACACACCCCATTGAGTTATCCAAGACGGTTAGATACATGATCAATGGTATTCCTTCGACGGGTGGCATCAGAATAGGAGGTTCTAGCAAATACTCCTTGATTTTATCAAAAGCAGCTTGGCAATCATCGTTCCATTCGACTACCTGATCTTTCTTCAAGAGTTTGAAAATTGGCTCACAGGTAGAAGTCAGATGCGAGATGAATCTGGAAATATAGTTCAAGCGCCCCAAGAATCCTCTAACCTCCTTTTCAGTACGGGGAGCAGGCATCTCTTGTATTGCTTTCACTTTTGCAGGATCGACTTCAATGCCTTTGTTGCTCACAATAAATCCTAGAAGTTTACCAGACCTAACTCCAAAAGTACACTTACTTGGATTCAGCCTGAGTTTGTATTCTTTCAACCTGGCAAACAGCTTTTCTAGATGTTCAAGGTGCTCTTCCTTTGTTTGTGACCGAGCTATCATATCGTCTACGTAAACTTCAATCTCATGATGTATCATATCATGAAACAAAGCTACCATGGCGCGTTGATAAGTTGCCCCAGTGTTCTTCAGTCCGAACGGCATCACCTTGTAACAGAAAGTGCCCCACTGTGTGACAAAAGTTGTTTTCTCCATATCCTCGGGGGCCATTTTGATTTGATTGTAGCCCGAGAATCCATCCATGAAGGAAAACACTTTGTGCTGAGCTGTATTGTCGATCAAAATGTCAATGTATGGTAGCGGAAAGTCATCTTTGGGGCTGGCCCTATTCAAATCCCGGTAGTCCACACACATCATAACTTTGCCATCTTTCTTAGGTACTGGCACGATGTTAGCGACCCATTGAGGATAGGACGTAACAGTCAGAAAACCAGCGTCGAATTGCTTCATTACTTCTGCTTTGATCTTTTCAGACATGTCTGGCCTCATTCGGCGGACTTTTTGCTTGATCGGTGGACAATCCTCTCTTGTGGGGAGACGGTGAACCACGATGTCTGTGTCTAAACCCGGCATGTCTTCATAAGACCAAGAGAAGATCTCAACATACTCATTCAACAACTGTATCAGACGTTCCTTGACACTTGGTTCCAGATTGGCACCCACTTGTACCTCCTTCCGGTCTTCCTCGGTCCCTAAGTTGACAGTTTCCAATGACTCTTCATGCGGTAAGATGGCCCTTTCCTCTTGCTGTAGAAGTCTGGCTAGTTCCCCTAGTACTTCACAACCTTCGTCATCTTCATACTCGGCTTGATTGACCAGATCTTCAGAGTTATTGAAGGATATAGCAGAATTGTCACCCATGGAATCTGGAGTGGATGGGTACCTGCATTTGTGAGTGTGGGTGTGTGTAAGGGATAGCCATCCTTAAACAAAAAATGCAAAAGGAAAGAAAATGAACACAAGCAGTTTATCAAATGAAAAACGTCCAATGAATCATTAAACATGGCATATGGATATGAAAAATAATCAAAACCCTTACAAATGGACCTACATGCCCCGGGCAAGGCATGAGGTGAAAAGATAGTGTACGGATTGTTTGAAAATAAATATTACAGACCAAATAGGAAATGTTTGACAGATAAATTACTGATGGATAAAAGTGATGGGGACAAAGTCTTTTGCCTCCCAGTTGCACAATCCTCCTTTGACAGTTAGGTAAATCCACTCTTCGATGTTGCTCTCTTTGTCTTCATCTTCCAAAGCGTTGATTCCGTAGGGAGAAATTTTGACTGGCGCTCTTTCAATCTTCGACCGACGCATAGCTTTCTGGCCTGTGGTAGTGAACCCTAAACCGAATTTGTCTGTCTTATGTGGAATATCAGGTCTTGTACCCCAAAATTTGCCCTCCCATATTCTCCAAGAAATTGCCAAGTCAAGCCTCAAAATCTCCCCAAGGGTTGCACAGTGTAAAAGCCTCATGAACAGTCAAAATTAGGGTTTTGGTCCTGATCAAGAAAATGAAGTTTCCAAGGGTCCAATCAAGTCCCACATGCCTATAAACATGGTCAAGTATCCTCATACAAAGTTTCAAGACTTTCAGCACAAAATTGCACAGTCAAAACCCTAATTGCACTACAGTCAACTGTAGGGGCAAAATGGTCATTTGACAGTCAAAAGTTCAAATTTTTGGTCAACATCTCATTTTGAAGCCACAAAAATCATTTGATCAATGCTTGATCATGATTCTCAAAGCTTGGCTCAAAAATCATCAAGATGCAAAAGTTTCCTTATTTGGACAGCTGAAAAAGTCAACTATAAATTGACCAGGGCATAACTTTCACATGGATTATCAGAAAAATTCCATCCAAAGCTCATTTTGAAGAGAAAGACATTTCCTACAACTCCTCTTCATACTTCAAGTCCAAGAAATGCTCTCACAAAAAGTTATCAAATTCAACATTATAGGTCATTTTCAAAAGTCAACAAAAAGGGACTTTAAGTCAAAGGCCATAACTTGAGATTTGTAAATCAAAATGACATGGGACCAAAGACATTGGTTAGAAGACTCAAATAACTTTCCAAAATGTCCAAGAACATGAGCAAAGATTAAAAATTGAGCAAGTTATGCCTTGTGGAAGTTGGGAAATTTTTGGATATTTTGAAAAGTCAACATTGATTCAAATGACCTAAAATTGCTAATGGGCCTATTTTTCTTCCACAATTCATCATCCAAGGCACGTGCACGACCACTTGGCCCAAAGGGAAGTTTTTCTTCATTTTTTATTTATTTATTTGAATTTTTATTAATAATAATTCATTTAAATCAATTAAATACATGAAAAATACTTAACCTAAGTTTTTCAATCTTTTTGTGCATGATATATACTCAATAATTCGTGCATGATCAGATATGGAAGGAATTGAATTGATTGGATATTATTAGGGTCAAAATAGCATGGAAAATATTGAAAAAAAGATCTTGAAAAATCAAATCTTCCAAACCATGAATGCAAAGGATTTTGATCAAGTTTTCAACCCTAAATCATTCATACATAAGTACCAAACGCAACCCTAATGAGAAAAAACCAAAAAAGCTGCGCAAAAACCCCATTATCAAACTCAAGCTTTTTTGCAAAAAATTCCAAATCTGAAAACCTAGTTCTAGGACGATTCAAGGTAAAAGACTTGTGCCATCACCTTCCTGAAGCTTCAAGGAAGGATTTCCAATCAAAATCATTCACTCTAACGCCCTAAATTGGTAACACGACCTCACCCTGTACCGAAAATATTTGAAACTCTTGCATCTCAATTCATGCGCATTTAGCAATTTTTAATATATGATTTGTGTTCATTATAAGATTCTAATGCTAACCATGTGAATTAATTGTGTTTTTGAGCATTGTACACGATTCCACCATGTGAGCATATTAGGGTTCATAAAGCTCCGAATTGGGGGTTCTTGAATAAGGAAAAATTGACACTCAAAACCTGGACCACTGAAACAAGCATGATTGGACGATCATGAATCCACCCTCGCGCCTAATTTATGATGCCCCAGGGGCTATTCGTTATTTTCCAGAAGCATGCCTAAGGGAATGGTTCAAAAACCGTTGCCTGTTTCTTTTATGTTTCAGAAAATAAATCACCAACGAGGAAGATGGTTATGTGGCAGGCGATGGTTGGCTTGTTTGAAAGTTCGCGCGAAAAGTATCATTAACTCTCGTTTTTGTTTCATTATATTTATTTGTTATTTACTTTACAGATGAACGAGACAGCTCCACTGGCAAGCGCGTTGGTTGGTAATGTTTAGGACCTGGGTTCGAGCCCCAGGTCCTCACCCCCTTTCATATTTTTCTTCATATAATATTCACATGCAGATTCTACATAGGGGACTACCGTGCGTCTCTCAAATCAAGCCGTCCACGCACATGCCAGGACCAATCAAGGGCCACGATTGCAGGACTATGGTGAACATCAGTCAACGTCTGGGCATACTAGTGGAAAAAGTCAAAAGGCTTTAAAGCCTTGGGCCAAAATTGCTGAGGACTGACCTCCACTTGGAGACAGCACCCCCCTCCAGTTTGCTTTCTTTTACTCTTTTATATTTTTTTCCTTGTCTTTATTTTAATTAATTTCTTAATTTCTTGATTATTGTTTTCATAATATATAAAAAACACAAAAACACCAAAAAATCAGAAAAGATAAAAAAAAATTAAATATATTTATTTAATAGTATTTTTTGTAAATAAAGTCTATTAATTAACTAGTTTTAAATTAGGTTTTAATCTTAACTTTTTTTAATAAAAAAATCTAAAATTGATAGAATTAGGGTTTATAATAATTTTTATTCCTTTTTCTTTTCTTGCATAATAATTAAATATTTACTATTATTTATTTTTATTTTATAATTAAATTGCATGTAAAATAATTAGGGTTAATTTTAGGTTAAACTTTAATATGTTTTCATAATAAAATAAAACTTGTAGAATTAGGTTTAATTGCATTAAATTAAAATCATAAAATACCAAAAAATACCAAAAACAATTTCTTTTTTTTTTCTTTTTTTTTTAATTAATTAATTTCGTCATTTAATTTAATTTTGCAAAAAAAGGGTCCAACGCCCTCGTTTCAATTTAAAATTCAAGTCGCGTATTTATTTTATTTCTTTTAATATTTATGTACCTCTCCCAAGGCCTTGTAAATTAATTTCTCGCACTTTACTTTTCTTTACTTTCTTTATTTTTCTGTCAAATCGGGTTCAAGAAATTTTGGCGATGTGGACCCGCGCCTTTTGTAATAGCTTTAGAATTTTTACTTTCTCGCAATTTTTTTTAACTATTAATTAAATCGCATGCAAGAATGAATGTCTAAATAAAAATAACGCGTAGACCACCTATACCATGACAAGATAAAAATAAACGAATCTGACACACAAATCACACACCACCCCTAGGGTACGCCTCACTGTTGCCTTGCCTCGAAAGGTGATCGTCGAGTAGAGGATGTCTTAGTAAGTCCTCATGATCCGGGAACCTGGCATGAGGGTAGCTTCTAAGGTGTCTTCCCATTGCTCTGGTGATCACCATGTCCCGAACCTCGAATTGACCCGAACACCTCCAACGGTGGTGCTACCTACCTCTCAATGGTGGGATGGCACTACTTTAAAGGACATTTACACAGACGAATTCCTTAGGGTAGGTAGACGGCTCTAGATACTTGCTCTAATTTCAAAACAAATTCAAAAATACTTTTCACACCGACACCTTTTCAAAAAGCTTTCGAAAGCAATTTTTCAAACACTCTTGAGGACTGATACAAGAGTCGAACTGGAATTTTCAAAGAAACTTTTTAAAACCCACAGTTGAAAAGCAAACAAACAATTTTGAAAACACAAATGAGCAGGTATCTAAGAGCCCATGGATAACCATGGATAGAAAGGGTGCTAACACCTTCCCTTTCTATAATCTACCTCCCGAACCGAGAGCAATCTCTTTAAGGAATTTTTCTGTGCTTTTGTCCTTTCCATTTGGAGAAAATAAAAGACGGTGGCGACTCTTGCTTCCGCGACATTTCGCGAACCAGCGTTAAACAGTCAGTTCCAGATCCACCGATCACAGAACTGGCGACTCTGCTGGGGATATACTTTTAAAAGTGAGGTGTACCTTAGGGCTAGTTCATAACTGTGTTTTCAATTGTTTTCCTTGTGTGCTTTAAATTGTGGGTTGCTTGGGAGTTCTATAGGTCCTAACCCGGATCTGGGGGATACCTTCTTAGAAAGTAGCAACAAGACTGTGAGGGAACTGTGCGGGGTATACCGACATGGTTGAAACAGTCTGCTACGTTGATGTGGCACTTTGGTGTGTACCGGTAACCCTTGAGTTTAGTCAAGGAGAGTACTGGGCCTCCGCGTGGTGTCATGAAGCATCAATAGACCTTAGGAACCTTAATTGAACTATCCTGGCCTCTTTAGGGTAGTGAGATAACTGACTTTGGTGCAGTCCGAGGTTGGTTGATACTCGATACTACACTCAATTGAGGGTTGCTTTCTTGGAATATTGCGGTCGCCAGTTCAGTGGCTAAATCGAAACGATGAACAATGAAAGCAATCCCGTGATATTGGGACCCTTAGAACCCGGTTACTTTGATAGGACAGGTTGAACCCACCAACTTCAAGAGGGTACTACCCAGACCCCATGTTGGCCTTAAACCCTAAGGGCTTGTCTTGTGTGCCTTGTGTGCCTTACATGTTTGTCTTTGTAAATATCTGTGGTGTGTTTAATCATAGCATCATGACATCATCCAGCATCATATGCATTGACTAACCATTTCAGGGGTTCGAATTTTCATCTTTGTTCTTGTTTTGTAGGACATGGAAACTGTTCGCAGGAAGACAATTCAAGTCAGTCTTGTAAGGGTCCCTCCTCAGCTTAAGGAGCTTATATCCAGGATTCCCGAGAACTCTTCATTCAGTGAAAGACATGGAAGTCTCATCAGCTTGGTCAATACCAACATTGAGGAAGATATGATAAAGGTCATGTTCCAGTTCTTTGACCCTCTGCATCACTGTTTCACCTTCTTGGACTATCAGTTGGTACCTACATTGGAGGAGTTCTCCCGGCTCCTGAAGATCCCTATCCTTGATCAGCTACCCTACAACGGTACGGAAAAGGAACCTAAGCTTGAAGAGATTGCTAAAGCCTTGCACCTACAGTCATCTGACCTCAAGGGACATTGGGAAGTTAGAAGTGGTATCAAAGGGTTCTTAGCCAGGTTTCTGTTTGAAAAGGCCCATGAATGTTGGAACTCCCTTGATTTGCAAGCTTTTGAAGAAGTGGTGGCCCTCCTTGTCTATGGTTTGGTGTTGTTCCCTAACCCAGATCAGCTCATAGATATCAGTGCTGTCCAGATCTTTATGTCCAGGAATCCTATACCTACGTTGCTGGGGGACATCCTTCACTCATGTTACACTTGAACCATGAGAAAAAGAGGTGTCCTTATGTGTTGCACTCCTCTCCTGGGAAGGTGGTTTATTTCGCACCTTCCACAATCAGTCTTGAAGAATGAGCGGGGTTTGAGATGGTCACAACGGTTGATGACTCTTACACATGCGGATATACATTGGTGCCCTCGGTCCAGAGAAGATGTCACTATCATTGATCGTTGCGGAGAGTACCCTAATGTTCCTTTACTTGGAATCAGAGGAGGTATTACTTACAGCCCATGCCTGGCTTGGAGACAGTTTGGTTATGCTCGGAGGGATGGTCCTCATGACATGTTAATTCCTGACATAGTTTTTGACTTCGACAACGATACTCAAGGACTTCGCCAGAGATTTATCAGAGCCTGGAGGATGCCCAGTAGGATAGACAGTAAGACACTGGGGCACAGGAACTCCATCCCGTTGGAACCTTATCTCAAGTGGGTACGCGCCCGCTCCCAGAAGTTAGTGATGCCTTATCCCCATATGCTCCCTGTGATCAAAGAGCCAGTCTTGGAAGGAGAAGTGTCCTACACTATTCAGCACCCTGATATGCCCACATCCTGGGAAGAGATGCAGAAGAGCTGGATCCAGCTCAAGGAAGAACGGAATTCTCTTGAGACCAGTCTACATGCCAGTGAAAAGAAGGTCTTGGAGCTCCCCCGCCTGTTGCATGAGGAAAGGAATCTCAACACTTACATAGCTCCAAAGAGGATACGTAGTGTATTTTGGGATTGATTTGCTTTTTTATTATTTTTCCCATGAGGCTTTGATGTACTGAACGATTATTTCCTTAATGATAACGTGTGTTCCTTTTTGTCTACAACAAATTTGAACTTTCGAACCCTTGAATGCATTGCATAAACACATCTCATTCATCATGTGCATAGCAGGTTTTTCCTCTTTTCAGGTTGCTTACAGTTCTTCGCTGTTTATTTCAGCATCATGAATCCCGACTCGTCATCAACTGAGACATCCATCAAAGCTCTTCAGGCGCAGAATGCGCAATTTCAGGAATTAATCAAAGGTTATGCTCAAGGCCAAGAGGAGCTGAAAGCTCTGCTCCTGAAGAAGGAGAAGAAGAAGAAGAGAAGAACTGTTCTGTTCAGCTCAGGCCGAAGGTTTGGCAATACTCTGCAGCATGAAGAGGCTGGTTCTTCTATTGGCAAGAGTACTCCTCAAGCGGAAAAGGGTCCTAGTCCGGTAGTCTCCGACAACGAGACTGATTTTGATGAAGAGCAGTATCCTCCGGCAGAAGACCGTTACAAGCAGCTGGAGGATAGGCTGAATGCTACGGAGATACAACAGGTACCTGGGCTGGATTTTGGAGATCTGGGTTTGTCTACTGGTGTGATCATTCCTCGGAAGTTCAAAGCACCATCTTTCACTAAATATGACGGGGCGTCTTGTCCCAAGCTACATCTCAGGTCCTATGTTCGGAAAATCCAACCGTACTCAGCGGATAAGAATTTGTGGATCCACTTCTTCCAGGAGAGTCTTTCAGGGACTCATCTCGAATGGTTCTATCAGCTGGATGGGACCAAGGTTCGTAACTGGGAGGAGTTGGCTACTGCTTTCTACAAGCAGTATCAATATAATGCCGACCTTGCCCCTACATGTACCCAACTCCAGGGTATGTCGTTAGGTTCAAGTGAAGGTTTTAAAGAGTACGCTCAGAAGTGGAGAGACCTGGCTGGCAGGGTGCAGCCACCGTTGAATGATCGGGAGTTGGTAGACATGTTCTTGGGGACCCTATCTGGGCCATTTTTCAACCATCTTATTGGGAATTCGTCTGCAGGGTTCACTGATCTGATTCTGACTGGAGAGAGAATTGAGGCTGGGTTAAAGTCTGGTAAGATTCTGAGGGGTGCATCGTCTAGTTCTGAGAAGAAACCCTTCAAGAAGGAGGCTAGTGCTGTATATGGTTCCAAGAGACCAGAGAGATCTGAGCGCCGCCAATCTGTCAGTGCGGTAATGATTGCTAAGCCTGCTGCCGCTCCTCGGCCAACCAATCCCCAAAGGGCTGAAAGACCCCGGAGAGAGTTTACCCGTTTGAGCATGACCTTATCCCAAATCTTGCCGCAGTTGCTATCCACCAACCTAGTGACTGTCAGAGAGGCGCCGAAGTTTCCAAATACTACATCTCCTAAGTACAACCCAAATGCTCGTTGTGCTTATCATTCTGATAGCCCGGGGCACTCCACTGATGACTGTTGGGCATTAAGGAGTAAGGTCCAAGACCTTATCGACGCGAAGGAGATACAGTTCGAAGCGCCTGAGAGGCCGAATGTGATTACTGCCCCTATGCCTTAGCATGGGGTAAATGTTGTTGACGAAGATGTTTACGCTATTTCTGTGGATGATCTAGCCACTCCTCTGAAGACTGTCAAGAGGAACCTGCTGCTGGCCGGTTTATTTCCGGGTTGCAGTGAGGGTTGCCTGTTCTGTGCTGTTTCCCTATCTAGTTGTCCCTTGCTGAAGCTAGGCATCCAAATCCTAATGGATAGCAAGGAGATTCTGTTTAAGAAATCTGTTGTTCAGTTGGTCCCGGTTGAAGAAGTTTCTGTGGTTACCATCTTCAATAATCCAATCAAGGCTCTCCCGAGGAAGCCTGTTCAAATCATGACTGTCGCACCTGTTGTTATCACTGTTCCGGGGCCTCTTCCCTACGTATCTGATAAAGCTGTCCCCTGGCATTATGGGGCACACGTATATGTGAATGGGATCAAACAAGAATTCAACACTGGCACCAGTATCTGTGATATCACTGGCCCAGCCAAGGTTACTCGCAGTGGCAGGCTCTTCTCTCCTGACATTGCACCGCCTGCTGCTCGAAGACCACTCCTTATAACACCTACAAGTGTACCTGTTCCTGTTGCTGACCAAGTTGTTTCCCCTGCTGTCGAGTCATCCAATGCTCGGGGCAAAGGAATTGAAGTTGAGCCTGCCCAGATGGAGGCACCTATACCTATAACTACTGAGGCCTCCCAACAAGAGATGGAGGAAATCTTGAAAATTATAAAGAAGAGTGACTTCAATGTTGTGGAACAGCTGGGGCACACGCCCTCCAAAATCTCCATGCTCTCTTTATTGCTATGCTCCGAGGCCCATGCTAAGGCCTTAATCTCATTCCTCAAGACGGCCCATGTGCCACAGGAGACATCTGCTGTCTAATTCATTGACTGCGTAGCAAATCTAACAGCGGATAATGGCTTGGGCTTCTCAGATGCTGACCTGACTGCGAAGGGAAGAGACCACAATGATGCCCTGCATGTCTCTATCGAATGCAGGGGCACTACTCTGGCACATGTATTGGTGGATACGCGTTCTTCCTTGAACGTGCTACCCAAGAAGGCTTTAGACCGGTTAGATTGTGAAGGCCTGGAACTGAAACCCAGCAATATCATCGTCAGGGCCTTTGACGGTTCAAAAAGGATGGTTCATGGAGAGGTTGACATTCCTATTCGTGTGGGCTCTCAGGTGTTTGACTCTACTTTCTATGTGATGGATATCCGTCCATCGTACTCTTGTCTACTGGGTCGACCTTGGATCCATAAAGCTGGGGCAGTGACCTCTACCTTGCACCAGAAGCTGAAGTACCCTGTCAGAGGGAAGATCGTCACTGTGCAAGGAGAGGAGGAGTATATGGTAAGCCACATGAATTCCTTCAGATACATTGAGATGGATGGGGAGTTTATTGAAACCCCCTTTCAGCATTTCGAGGAGGTGCTTCCAATTTCAGCAGCAGCAGAAACAGCGGTCGAGGAGAATGTTCCTTTGAAGATGGCTTCCCTGAAGGATGCCCGGGCTGTGGTTCAAAAAGGTGAATGTGCTAACTGGGGCAGGCTTCCCGACTTTACACAGAAAACTGACAAGTTTGGACTGGGTTTTACTGCAGAGGGTCAGAAAGCTATGCGGAAGGCGAAGACCAGAAGACCTCCTGTGTTCATTACAAATCCAGGAGTGAATGCTGTTGGGGAAGACAATGAAGTGGACGAAGCTGAATTCAATAGCTAGATTTACCCGACGACCGAAGGCGGATTGACAAATTGGATTGCCAAAGACCATACTCCTGTTACTTTTGTTACGCAGTAATAAACTTCCTTGTTTCGTTATTTTGTAATAAACAATAATAAACTCTATGGCCCGGTGTCTTACCCGAGGCACCGTGGTTCTATTTGTGAGGGCATATAAATTGTCATTTCATATATCATAAATGAAAATCTTGGACGTTTTCTCGCATTTCAAATCTCATGCTCCTTTTTTGTCTTTCCTTCCTTTACATATTTTTCAAAACAGCTGTATTTACACACACTCACTCATACAGGTTCCAATCCACCCTGGATCTCACTGATAACGACTCTGCTACTGCCAGTTATGACTTCGAAAATCCGATCAACTTAGCCGAAGACGAAGGTGAAGATGATTGCGAAGTGCCTGGCGAGCTTGCAAGACTGTTACTTCAAGAAGAGAGGGCAATTCAACCACACGAAGAGCCAGTGGAAATAATAAACCTGGGTACTGAGGCAGACAGGAAAGAGGTAAAAATTGGTGCCAACCTAGAGCTCAACGTGAAGCAACGGTTGACTCAGATGCTGCATGATTATATGGAGATCTTTGCCTGGTCCTACGAAGATATGCCCGGGTTGGATACCGACATTGTGGTCCATCACTTGCCTACTAAGGAAGATTGTCCTCCGGTTAAGCAAAAAGTCCGTCGTATGCGTCCAGAGATGTCTGAGAAGATCAAAGCCGAGGTTATGAAGCAGTTTGATGCTGGGTTCCTTGCAGTGACTTCTTACCCTCAGTGGGTTGCTAATGTGGTGCCGGTACCTAAGAAGGACGGTAAGGTCAGAAATGTGTGTCGACTACAGGGATCTGAACAGGGCCAGCCCCAAGGATGACTTCCCCCTACCTCACATTGATGTCCTTGTTGATAATACAGCTCAGCATAAGGTGTTCTCTTTCATGGATGGTTTCTCAGGTTACAATCAGATCAAGATGGCACCTGAAGACATGGAAAAGACTACATTTGTTACTCAGTGGGGCACCTTCTGTTACAAGGTCATGCCTTTCGGACTGAAGAACGCTGGGGCAACCTACCAACGTGCCATGGTCGCTTTATTTCATGATATGATCCATCATGAGATAGAAGTGTATGTTGACGACATGATCGCAAGGTCCCAGACTGAGGAAGAGCATCTAGATCATCTGCATAAATTGTTTGACCGGTTGAAATTATACAAGCTGAGGTTGAACCCGAACAAGTGCACCTTTGGGGTAAGATCTGGGAAGTTGCTAGGCTTCGTCGTGAGCGACAAGGGCATTCAAGTGGACCCTGCCAAGGTCAAGGCTATTCAAGAGATGCCAGTTCCTAAGACAGAGAAGGAAGTCAGAGGCTTTTTAGGACGTCTGAATTACATTGCTCGCTTCATCTCACATTTGACTGCTACCTGTGAGCCAATCTTCAAGCTGCTGAAGAAAGATCAGGTAGTACGTTGGAATGATGAATGTCAGGCCGCGTTTGACAAAATCAAAGAGTATCTCCAAGAACCACCCATCCTTATGCCACCGGTTGAAGGGAGACCTCTGATACTATATCTGACAGTACTTGACAACTCAATGGGGTGTGTGCTGGGGCAGCATGACGAGTCTGGCCGAAAAGAGCATGCCATTTATTACCTTAGCAAAAAGTTTACCGACTGTGAGACCCGATACTCACTGCTTGAGAAAACTTGCTGCGCTTTGGTATGGGTTGCTCGCCGGCTGAGACAGTATATGCTGACTCACACTACCTTGTTGATCGCAAAGATGGATCCTATAAAGTACATATTCGAAAAGCCTGCTCTGTCTGGGAGAATAGCAAGATGGCAAATGATCTTGACAGAATACGACATTCAGTACACGACCCAGAAGGCCATCAAGTGAAGTGTATTGGCAGACCACTTGGCTCATCAAGCTGTAGACGACTATCAGTCAATGAACTTCGAGTTTCCGGACGAAAGCATCATGATTGTGACTGATTGTGAAGTACCTGGACCGGATGAAGGACCTGAGGAAGGATCCCGATGGTCTATGCACTTTGACGGAGCCTTCAACGCTTTGGGAAACGGTATCGGCGCTATAATCATATCTCCTCAAGGCACTCATACTCCACTCACTGCCCGGCTATGTTTCAATTGTACCAACAACATGGCGGAGTATGAGGCGTGCATCATGGGTCTTCAAGCTGCGATCGACCTAAGGATTAAGTTTCTGAGTGTCTTCGTAGATTCCGCTCTCGTGATCAATCAGATCAAAGGAGAGTGGGATACGAAACATCCGAACCTTATTCCTTACAGAGAATGTGTGTTGACCTTGATCCCCCACTTTACGGAAATAAGCTTTGAACACTTCCCGAGAGAAGAGAATCAGTTGGCGGACGCGTTAGCTACAATGTCTTCTATGTTCAAAGTTAAATGGGATAATGAGGCTCCCCGGATCATCATCTGGAAACTGGACGAACCGGCATACTGTTGCGATCTCGAGACTGAATTAGTGACTGAGAAGCCTTGGTACCATAAGGTGAAGAGATATTTGGAAGCTCAGGAATACCCTGAAGGTGCCTCTATCAATGATAAGAAGTTCCTGAGAAGGTTCGCGGCAAAGTTCTTCCTTAGCAACGGTGTGATCGGTGGATCTGGAACTGATTGTTTAACGCTGGTTCGCGAAATGTCGCGGAAGCAAGAGTCTCCACCGTCTTTTATTTTCTCCAAATGGAAAGGACAAAAGCACAGAAAAATTCCTTAAAGAGATTGCTCTCGGTTCGGGAGGTAGGTTATAGAAAGGGAAGGTGTTAACACCCTTTCTATCCATGGTTATCCATGGGCTCTTAGATACTTGCTCATTTGTGTTTTCAAAAATGGTTTGTTTGCTTTTCAACTGTGGGTTTTAAAAAGTTTCTTTGAAAATTTCAGTTCGACTCTTGTATCGGTCCTCAAGAGTGTTTGAAAAATTGCTTTCGAAAGCTTTTTGAAAAGGTGTCAGTGTGAAAAGTATTTTTGATTTGTTTTGAAATTAGAGCAAGTATCTAGAGTCGTCTACCTACCCTAAGGAATTCGTCTGTGTAAATGTCCTTTAAAGTAGTGTCATCCCACTATTGAGAGGTAGGTAGCACCACCGTTGGAGGTGTTCGGGTCAATTCGAGGTTCGGGACATGGTGATCACCAGAGCAATGGGAAGACACCTTAGAAGCTACCCGCATGCCAGGTTCTCGGATCATGAGGACTTACTAAGACATCCTCTACTCGACGATCACCTTTCGAGGCAAGGCAACAGTGAGGCGTACCCTAGGGGTGGTGTGTGATTTGTGTGTCAGATTCGTTTATTTTTGTCTTGTCATGGTATAGGTGATCTACGCGTTTGTTTTTATTTTATCATTCATTCTTGCATGCCATTATTAATAGTTAAAAATTGCGAGAAATATAAAGTTCCTAAACTATTACAAAGGCGCGGGTCCACATCGCCAAATTAAACCAGGATCCGATTTGACATAAAATAAAGAAATAAAATGCGGGAAATATAAAATGTCCGAGTTACATGGCTTGAGAAATTACATAATATTTGAAAGAAAATAAATGTGCGAATAGGAATTAAAATTGGAAACGAGGGCGTTGGACCCTTTTTAATGAAATTAAATTAAATGATTAAACTAATGAAATTAAAGAGAAAAAAGAAATTATTTTTTTTTTTGAGTTTTTGGTATTTATGTTTTTTATGTATTTTTATGAGAAAGATTAAATGAAATTAAAATATTAACCCTAATTCTAATTTTTTTTATTTATTAAGAAAAACATGTTAAAATTAAACCTAAAATTAATCTAATTATTTACATGCAATTTTGATTTATAAAAATAAATAATTAATTATTAGTGAAATTTATTAACAAAAAATATTAATTAAATAAATATATTTTGATTTTTATGACTTTTCTGTTTTTTACTATTTTTTATATTTTATGAAAATAAGTTAAATTAAAGGAATTAATTAAAAAAAGAAATAATTGAAATAAATAAAATAAGGAAAAAAAAGAAAATACAATACCTTGGGGGTCTTCTGTCCCCTTTTTGGAGGTGAATTGGAGTGGTTTGGCCATTTGTGTTCTGGCCTCATCATACATAAGTTGTTCTACTTTGGCCATTTGGCTTTTGGCTTTTGGCCATTTGCGTTTTGGCTTTTGGCCATTTGTGTTCTGGCTTCAACGTTCCCTTAATGTCTGGCTTAATGTCTGCCTCACCATGTATTGGTGTCATGCATAAAATGTTCTACTTTGGCCATTTGGCTTTTGGCCTCAACGTTCCTTAATGAACCTGCATGGGATCCTGTCTAAATCTGCAGTGTTGAATCTCACGAAAATATTAAATAAAATCATAAAATGCACATAAAACCAATATATGAAGAAATTTAATGTTTAGGCACAATATGGCATGTATGAATGATTATACCCTTTTGATCATGGAGATCAAATCAATCTTACCCTTACTGGAAAATTAGTGACCTGGATGCTTTTATGCCTTACTGGAAAATTAGGATCATGGAGATCAAGCCAGCCTTATCCTTACTGGAGAAGTAGTGAGGTGTTGGTTTGTAACTGAGATGGCTTTGTTTGTAGTGAGAGAGGGATTTGTAATAAGGATTTCAAGGTTTTAGGGTTCTTGAAAGAGTTTGATATTCCAACAGTGTTGTGGCAAGGTTTTTTCTCTCTTTTTCTCTTTTTTCTCTTTTCTTCTTCTCCTGGTTTGTGTGAAAAGAAGGTGATTATATAATGGAAATTAGGGTAAAGCAAATGGGCTTTGAATGTGCAATTGGGCCTCCAACATTCACTTGAATTCGTCACTTTCCAGGCTAAATCGCAGGGACTTAAGTGCATTTTTTGAAGTTGAAATGTGAAAACAAAATGTAGCCGGCATCGAGAACTAACTCCTGTCCGAAAATCGACTCAATCGGATAAACGGTGAATTAGTTATGAATTTTTGAAGTTTCAGCTCAGACAAACTTATTTTGGGCTCCAGTGTCGACTCTGACACGTTCTTCAATAAAAAACTGGTATTGATCGGAGCATAATCCGGTCTCGACTTTTGAAGCAAAGTTGTAGATCTACGAGTCAGGGACCTTGTGTAAAAATATGAGCCCAATCCGATAAAAATTGATCGAGTTATGAATTTTCGAAGTTTCGGCCCAGATGAAATAATATTCAGCATTCAGGATTTTCAGCGTGTCACGCACTCTGAGCAAAAAACGAAGGCCTTTTGAATACCGTTTGAACTCAATACCTTCTGTGAAAATGTAGCCAACTCAATTTGTGAAATTTTGGCACCGGAACCAGCTCGATACGATGAAAATCGACCAAGTTATGATTTTTTGAACATGACGCAAATAAACTTCTGTCACAAATTTTCTGCACGAAAATACTTGATAAATCCACATTTTTGAAGACCTTCTGATCGAAATTGGCTTCCAGCCGTGAGAGATGAAAACGTAGATAATGTCAAGACGGAATTTTGGCCACTGGAACGGGTTCAAAACGAGTCACGATCTTCAAGTTATGAATTTTTTAGCGCGTAAAAACTGCACTTTCAGCACACTTTTTTCACCATATTTCTTCGAGAAAACTCACACATTCGGATACCTTCTTCAAAGAATTGACTCTTGAGCCGAACCTGAATTTGAGAATATGTTACCAGAGATATCTTGACGAAAGAACACCTGAATATAACGCGCCGGGTTGGACTTGTGAATTTTCTTGAAATGTTTTGAGAAATATGGGAGGGCAAATTTTGGGGTACAACAGTTGCCCCTGTTCAATCTTCTTAGACCTGAGGATGCAGATTGGCTGACGCGCCTTTCGTAATCCGAAGGTGGAAGATGATTGAACACTAGAGTGCCCAGAAATTTGCACTCACATAGTAGCAGTGTGATGGTGGAATGGGCTTATAGATGCCATTTAGAGGTTGCTGGATAGGATGATGGGCTTATAGATGCCATCTGGATGTTGATCGCGTAAGAGATTCCTTAGCGAGAACCTGTATACCTGCAAAAGAAAAATGAGTACCTGACACGTTGCAGGAGCTGGTTTTCAGATGCTTGGTATAGATGTGTCCTGACTGGTTACAGGAGCTGGGTCTGGAGCTTCAAAAGATGATGAATGAACCAGGGATGGTTACTGCCTTAGCATGAATGGTAAGAGAACCTTGAGTGACTTTAACCTCAACAATGCTCGTTGAGCAAATCTTGGTGGGAATTACCATCTTCGCAGGATTGGGAAGAGAACCAAAGGCAATTATAATCTGAAAGGGAATTACATCTCACGCACCGTCGGGGAGAGAACCATAGGAAATTATAATCTGAAAAGGAATTATCACCTCACTCACCGTCGGAGAGGGAACCATCTGAAAAGGAATTATCACCTCACTCACCGTCGGAGAGGGAACCATCTGAAAAGGAATTATCACCTCACTCACCGTCGGAGAGGGAACCACCTGAAAAGGAATTATCACCTCACTCACCGTCGGAGAGGGAACCATAGGAGATTATCACCTCACTCACCGTCGGAGAGGGAACCATCTGAAAAGGAATTATCACCTCACTCACCGTCGGAGAGGGAACCATAGGAGATTATCACCTCACTCACCGTCGGAGAGGGGACCATCTGAAAAGGAATTATCACCTCACTCACCGTCGGAGAGGGAACCATAGGAGATTATCACCTCACTCACCGTCGGAGAGGGAACCATCTGAAAAGGAATTATCACCTCACTCACCGCCGGAGAGGGAACCATAAGGAAAGGGATTACCACCTCACTCACCGTCGGAGAGGGAACCATAAGGAAAGGAATTACCACCTCACTCACCGTCGGAGAGGGAACCATCTGAAAAGGAATTATCACCTCACTCGCCGTCGGAGAGGGAACCATAAGGAAAGGGATTACCGCCTCACTCACCGTCGGAGAGGGAACCATAAGGAAAGGAATTACCACCTCACGCACCATCGGAGAGGGAACCATAAGGAAAGGAATTACCACCTCACTCACCGTCGGAGAGGGAACCATAAGGAAAGGAATTACCGCCTCACTCACCGTCGGAGAGGGAACCATAGGAAAAGGAATTATCACCTCACTCACCGTCGGAGAGGGAACCATAGGAAAAGGAATTATCACCTCACTCACCGTCGGAGAGGGAACCATCTGAAAAGGAATTATCACCTCACTCACCGTCGGAGAGGGAACCATAAGGAAAGGGATTACCACCTCACTCACCGTCGGAGAGGGAACCATAAGGAAAGGAATTACCACCTCACTCACCGTCGGAGAGGGAACCATAAGGAAAGGAATTACCACCTCACGCACCATCGGAGAGGGAACCATCTGAAAAGGAATTATCACCTCACGCACCATTGGAGAGGGAACCATAGAAAAAGGAATTATCACCTCACTCACCGTCGGAGAGGGAACCATCTGAAAAGGGATTATCACCTCACTCATCATCGGAGAGGGAACCATAGGAAAAGGAATTATCACCTCACTCACCGTCGGAGAGGGAACCATAGGAAAAGGAATTATCACCTCACTCACCGTCGGAGAGGGAACCATCTGAAAAGGAATTATCACCTCACTCACCGTCGGAGAGGGAACCATAGGAAATTATAATCTGAAAGAAAAACCTACAATGGAAATCTCATGCACCGTCAGAGAGAGAACCAATAGGAAATTATAACCTGGGATAACTTCTACTGAGTCTTTATCAGAAAAATCTGTTGGGAGTCGATTTAGCTGGACTAGAGAAGGCCTGGGACTGGATAAGAAATCTTTGGAGTCGATTAACTGAACCGGTCTAGGTCTTGCAATATGATTGAGAATTTCAACTGCATCTTTCCTGAAAGGTAAAGGTCAGTCATATGCAATGCATGATATGGATCAAGCAATGATGTTCTCAACATAAATGAGATTTGTATGACATAATGCGTCTATGCATGCCATAACGATATATGTGATGTTTTATGAATGTATGTTTTTGTCTAGGAAAGTAAATCCTTGACGGATGCCGGGAAGTCATATCCTGGGCTGATGTTGAAGAATAAATTTTGCTTCCGCTGGGGATGATAACTGCAAGAATACCGGTAGGAGAAGATGACTACGTTGCGGAATAAACTTGGCAAATGGAAGATTCTGCGGGGAGAAAAGATACTCTAGCGACCATGCTGGGAAGCAATACTCTGTGGGAAGAGGGATGCCTTGCTGAGTGTTGATAATAATTTGCTGGGGATACCCTTGTTGTTGGAAGTGTTGATGGACTTCGCTGGGGATAAGAGAAATTCGTTGAGGACGCTCTTTCCATAGCTTTTGGCTGAGGATAACCCAGTTATATCCTGTTAAGGAAATAACTCTTTGAATAAAGCCGGACGACGCGTTCGTGCTCTGCGAGGATAAGCTTCCAGAATTTACTGGGGATAAGCTTGCTGTTTGGGGAGATGGATCCCAACTTTCCTGGGGAACTGGACTGGACTCTCATGGGGAAGTTTTTGAATTGCGGGGGAAGTGATTCCTTTGAATGTTGATGTACCACCGGGGAACAATCTTTAGACCAAGATTGCCGGGGATGCTTGTTTAAGAATACATGTATATATGTTGTTGGGGAATGTTGAGACCTGCCGGAGGATACCCAACTTCCTTAAGGTTGATAATATAGCTTGGCTTGAGGAGGGTATACTACTTGCTGGCTCACTCTTTGGGGAATTAAGATGTCTGGTTATGTTCTTCAGCCGAACCTGCCTTGGCACCTTGGTGGATGGAACAATTAGATCGCTTGGACAACTCCTCATTGCCCCTGTTTCTGAGGTGGGAGAGGAAGACCTGTGAGGTGTTGATAGTTGTTGATGGACAAACTCTCTTCTGGTAGGCAGGTGACAAGATAACAGGACATAGTCGTACGCTTTAATCCCTAACTTTTGCCTGGACCGCCCTTTCGGGTTTTCAGTCCACCGGGATACCCATTTTTGCCCAAGCCGCCTTTTCAGGTTTTCGACTTGCCGGGTGTACAGATTTTTTCATTTTCATCCCTCATTTTGCCCGAACCCTTTTGGTTCGCCGGGAAGCCCTTATTTTTGCCTACGTACGTCAACCTAGCGGGTCTTTGATTTTGCGTAGTATTTTTCGACTATGTCCGTGCTTTCAGAATGCAAGGAGTTGCCCCTGTTAGAAGTGTTTTGTCATACCGCCAGAAGATCTTCGTTTGATCGTCCAATGCCCCGAGTGACTTAGACGAAGATTTTCCCCAGGCTATTTGGCCTTTTGGGAGATTTTCCGAATCTTGACTTAATTGCCCCAGATGATGGGCAATAATCACGTCTGCCCCTTGATTGGAAGTGCTTTTGTTCACTAGGTATTCATCGTGCGAATTTCCTGTCGTTCAAACAGATAATCATATGCAAACAATGTTATATCAAAAATGCAAAGCTTATGTCTGTCTTGAAGATTTTGAAAATTCATTCTTTTTCATAGAACAAGTGAATGTTTGTAAAACGTGATGTCAACTCGTTATTTTATTGCGAGCCTTAAGGAGTCAGGATACCTTTCGTAACAGTATGCTTTCGAACTAACCCATGCTTTAGCTAGGACTTTTAAGGGTTATAACGTGGCCTGGTTCATGGTTTTAGAAACAAAGGATAAAGGCTCAAATTTTATTTGTACCCACCCGCTCTTCATGATGTTCTCCAAACCTAAACTCAGTTGATCATACGTTAGACCTTGTTTGAGTCTTTGCTCTGATTTTCCGGTGATGGTTTGGATGTTGATAACTTATTTTGAATAGGCAGTCATTCCTTTTTTTTTTGCTGAGGGTTTGTAGGACCTCTTTCTTTTTTGATTTTTGTTATCCCTTTCTTTTTTTTGCCTGAACTGTTTCCCTTTTTTTTTTGAATTACAGTCAGCGAGATGCCCCAGTTTTGTAAGTCTCCTTCATGGGTTTTGACTTAATGGTTTTTTTATTTTTTTTTAAGATAATGACTACCTTTCTTTATTGATTATTCGGAACCATCACTGTCTTTCTTTGTTTTGTAAGGACCTTTTTGGTGCCCTTCGTTATGCACTTGGATCAACTGAGAGAAACTACCCTGCCCCAGGTTATGATTAAGGGTTTTAAATTTCGAAAAGAAAAACTCCTACTTCTTTGGCTCAGAGGGGTTGACGAGGGATTATCTTCCTTATAACTCCAGTGTTTAGGAATTGAAACAATGCCTGTACCTCATCAGCGGGGTCTGTTCAAAAGCATACTGTAGATTGTGGTATCGTTTTCGTCATCCTCCCTCAAGAGGCTTAGAGTTATTATTTAAAAGTTGATCATCAGAAGAAAAAAATATGAAAATAATTTGCATTTAGTGAATACGAATATATTGTTTCAGAACAGACATATGCGATGCATTAATGAAATAACAATGTTTGATATGAATGGAATGCTTGAACAATCAAAAGAAAATTACAACTTGAAAGATTCTGATGAACAAAAATTTCTCAATCCTAGCCATGTTTTGACAAGGGAGCAATGATCACATTGGGAGTCTCGGCGGGCTCGAACTCGATCTCTTTAGCATCGATCATATTCTGAATCTTTTACTTCAATGCCCAACAGTCCTCAGTATCGTGCCCCGGGCTACCAGAATGGTAAGCGCACCTTGCTTCTGGGTTGTAATTTGGAGAGGAAGTCTTTGGATTTGCAGGAGGGTTGATCACCGCAATCAGGTTCATCCTTAACATGTGCTGCAAAGCTCGTGACCATGACATGTTGATGTAGGTGAATTGTCTCTTAGGCTCGTCCGACCTGTTCTGATCAACCCGCTGTTCTTGGCGCAGTCGTTGTTGGACCTGAGAAGTAGTAGCAACTCGGAGAGGTCTATTCATTGGACCCGACCTTTGCATTCTTGGAAGCTGTTCTATGACCTGGTCCCTGATTTGGGATGGTTGCTTCATGCCTTGAGGAAGTTGGCTGATCATGGCTCTCAGCTCTCCTTGCTCCTGAGCTAAACCTTGAATGAGGGCCCTTTGTCCCAGCATCTGGGTTTTCAATGTGTCTACCTCAGCTTGTAGACGTTTCAGCTGTTCGTCCTTGTCATCTTCATGACTCTTTCTGATCAGATTCCCCCATGAGGAGTGTCCTCAACTCTTCCTGCCCCTTGGATAGGCCTAGGAAGATTTCCCTGAACTGAGTCTCTTGAGCGTGAAGGTCCTGGTTATCTTGTTGTGAAGCCATTGCTGAAATAAACAGCGAGAAAGGTAAGTGACCTGCAACAAGGATACCTGTTATACAATGATGAGTATGACATGCATGTAATGTTTTCAAAGACCTCGCGGGGTAAACAAGAAAATTTGTTAGCATTTGGATCCGGTAGCTTGATTGAAAGAACTTCATATTTGTTGAGAGTCTTTCTTCCAAGGGTCAAAGGCTCACCATATCAAGTGGGTCATAGCCCCTGACTCAAGTCATCAACCTTATTTTGCTTTCCAAACAACCTTGGCTAGGGGAACCTTCTTCAGGAGTCAAAGCTCACCATATCAAGTGGGTCATAGCCTCTGACAACTTTGGCTAGTGGAAAATAAATCCTCTTTGCCCCTTGCTAGATGTTTGATTCATTATGACCTGCATCACAAGCCCTTGAGATCCTTGAAATGGGTTAGGATGTATGCAATGATATGATGTCATGATGCATGGGGTAATATGAATAAACCCTGTTATGAGCCCTGATTAAGGACTACAAACTAAAACCTGCAAGAAACTTGGTAAACTTTATTATGAGTCCTTATTAAGGACTGCAAACCAAATCCTGCAAGAAACTTAGTAAACCCTGTTATGAGTCCCAATTAAGGACTATAAACAAAACTTGCAAGTAGTTCATGTGTTAGATAACAAGCATGCGAGTAGTCAAGTACGAAGGCACACAAGTCACACAAGAGAAACCCTTAGAGCTTAGGCCAGCATGAGGCCTAGGTATTACCCTCTTTCAGTTTGTTGGTTCATACCTGTCCTATCAAAGTAACCGGGTTCTTAGAGGATCCCAATATCATTGACTACTCTCAATCGGTCATAACTCCAGCATCCCAATCTTTTCTTGCGGCCAGAACCATCACGAGAGTTTAGCCTCAATGGGCGTAGCATACTGCTACTGTTCTAATGGCCAAGTTGTGTCATTTAAGGTTCTAAGGTTGTTGGTGCTTAATGACTCCTCAGAAGACCCATATTCTCCTCGTTGCAACACAAGGGATATCGGTACAGACCAAGGTACCACACCAATGTAGCCACTGTTTCACCCGTGTCGGTCTACGCCGGACAGGTCCCTCACAGCTTATGCTACCTAAACAGGGTATCCCCAGATCCGGGTTAGGATCTATGTAACTCCCATGCGACCTACAAATTTAAAGCAGACAAGTCAATACAATTGAAAACACAGTTATGAACTAACCCTAAGGTACACCTCACTTTATAAAGTATTCCCCAGCAGAGCCGCCAGTTCTGTGATCGGTGGATCTGGAACTGATTGTTTAACGCTGGTTCGCGAAATGTCGCGGAAGCAAGAGTCTCCACCGTCTTTTATTTTCTCCAAATGAAAAGGACAAAAGCACAGAAAAATTCCTTAAAGAGATTGCTCTCGGTTCGGGAGGTAGGTTATAGAAAGGGAAGGTGTTAACACCCTTTCTATCCATGGTTATCCATGGGCTCTTAGATACTTGCTCATTTGTGTTTTCAAAAATGGTTTGTTTGCTTTTCAACTGTGGGTTTTAAAAAGTTTCTTTGAAAATTTCAGTTCGACTCTTGTATCGGTCCTCAAGAGTGTTTGAAAAATTGCTTTCGAAAGCTTTTTGAAAAGGTGTCGGTGTGAAAAGTATTTTTGATTTGTTTTGAAATTAGAGCAAGTATCTAGAGTCGTCTACCTACCCTAAGGAATTCGTCTGTGTAAATGTCCTTTAAAGTAGTGCCATCCCACTATTGAGAGGTAGGTAGCACCACCGTTGGAGGTGTTCGGGTCAATTCGAGGTTCGGGACATGGTGATCACCAGAGCAATGGGAAGACACCTTAGAAGCTACCCTCATGCCAGGTTCCCGGATCATGAGGACTTACTAAGACATCCTCTACTCGACGATCACCTTTCGAGGCAAGGCAACAGTGAGGCGTACCCTAGGGGTGGTGTGTGATTTGTGTGTCAGATTCGTTTATTTTTGTCTTGTCATGGTATAGGTGATCTACGCGTTTGTTTTTATTTTATCATTCATTCTTGCATGCCATTATTAATAGTTAAAAATTGCGAGAAATATAAAGTTCCTAAACTATTACAAAGGCGCGGGTCCACATCGCCAAATTAAACCAGGATCCGATTTGACATAAAATAAAGAAATAAAATGCGGGAAATATAAAATGTCCGAGTTACATGGCTTGAGCAATTACATAATATTTGAAAGAAAATAAATGTGCGAATAGGAATTAAAATTGGAAACGAGGGCGTTGGACCCTTTTTAATGAAATTAAATTAAATGATTAAACTAATGAAATTAAAGAGAAAAAAGAAATTTTTTTTTTTTTGAGTTTTTGGTATTTATGTTTTTTATGTATTTTTATGAGAAAGATTAAATGAAATTAAAATATTAACCCTAATTCTAATTTTTTTTATTTATTAAGAAAAACATGTTAAAATTAAACCTAAAATTAATCTAATTATTTACATGCAATTTTGATTTATAAAAATAAATAATTAATTATTAGTGAAATTTATTTACAAAAAATATTAATTAAATAAATATATTTTGATTTTTATGACTTTTCTGTTTTTTACTATTTTTTATATTTTATGAAAATAAGTTAAATTAAAGGAATTAATTAAAAAAAGAAATAATTGAAATAAATAAAATAAGGAAAAGAAAGAAAATACAATACCTTGGGGGGCTTCTGTCCCCTTTTTGGAGGTGAATTGGAGTGGTTTGACCATTTGTGTTCTGGCCTCATCATACATAAGTTGTTCTACTTTGGCCATTTGGCTTTTGGCTTTTGGCCATTTGCGTTTTGGCTTTTGGCCATTTGTGTTCTGGCTTCAACGTTCCCTTAATGTCTGGCTTAATGTCTGCCTCGCCATGTATTGGTGTCATGCATAAAATGTTCTACTTTGGCCATTTGGCTTTTGGCCTCAACGTTCCTTAATGAACCTGCATGGGATCCTGTCTAAATCTGCAGTGTTGAATCTCACGAAAATATTAAATAAAATCATAAAATGCACATAAAACCAATATATGAAGAAATTTAATGTTTAGGCACAATATGGCATGTATGAATGATTATACCCTTTTGATCATGGAGATCAAATCAATCTTACCCTTACTGGAAAATTAGTGACCTGGATGCTTTTATGCCTTACTGGAAAATTAGGATCATGGAGATCAAACCAGCCTTATCCTTACTGGAGAAGTAGTGAGGTGTTGGTTTGTAACTGAGATGGCTTTGTTTGTAGTGAGAGAGGGATTTGTAATAAGGATTTCAAGGTTTTAGGGTTCTTGAAAGAGTTTGATATTCCAACAGTGTTGTGGCAAGGTTTTTTCTCTCTTTTTCTCTTTTTTCTCTTTTTTTCTTCTCCTGGTTTGTGTGAAAAGAAGGTGATTATATAATGGAAATTAGGGTAAAGCAAATGGGCTTTGAATGTGCAATTGGGCCTCCAACATTCACTTGAATTCGTCACTTTCCAGGCTAAATCGCAGGGACTTAAGTGCATTTTTTGAAGTTGAAATGTGAAAACAAAATGTAGCCGGCATCGAGAACTAACTCCTGTCCGAAAATCGACTCAATCGGATAAACGGTGAATTAGTTATGAATTTTTGAAGTTTCAGCTCAGACAAACTTATTTTGGGCTCCAGTGTCGACTCTGACACGTTCTTCAATAAAAAACTGGTATTGATCGGAGCATAATCTGGTCTCGACTTTTGAAGCAAAGTTGTAGATCTACGAGTCAGGGACCTTGTGTAAAAATATGAGCCCAATCCGATAAAAATTGATCGAGTTATGAATTTTCGAAGTTTCGGCCCAGATGAAATAATATTCAGCATTCAGGATTTTCAGCGTGTCACGCATTCTGAGCAAAAAACAAAGGCCTTTTGAATACTGTTTGAACTCAATACCTTCTGTGAAAATGTAGCCAACTCAATTTGTGAAATTTTGGCACTGGAACCAGCTCGATACGATGAAAATCGACCAAGTTATGATTTTTTGAACATGACGTAAATAAACTTCGGTCACAAATTTTCTGCACGAAAATACTTGATAAATCCACATTTTTGAAGACCTTCTGATCGAAATTGGCTTCCAGCCGTGAAAGATGAAAACGTAGATAATGTCAAGACGGAATTTTGGCCACTGGAACGGGTTCAAAACGAGTCACGATCTTCAAGTTATGAATTTTTTAGCGCGTAAAAACTGCACTTTCAGCACACTTTTTTCACCATATTTCTTCGAGAAAACTCACACATTCGGATACCTTCTTCAAAGAATTGACTCTTGAGCCGAACCTGAATTTGAGAATATGTTACCAGAGATATCTTGACGAAAGAACACCTGAATATAACGCGCCGGGTTGGACTTGTGAATTTTCTTGAAATGTTTTGAGAAATATGGGAGGGCAAATTTTGGGGTACAACAAACGGCATCTTGTACAAGCGAAACCATGATTCAACCCTACTGCGTTGTGTAGATAAGACTGAAGCAGAAAGGATCATGGAAGAGCTACATGAAGGGACCTTTGGTACACGCTCCAGTGGACACACTATGGCTAAGAAGATCCTTCGGGCAGGATATTACTGGTCCACAATGGAAGCTGACTGCTACCAACATTCTAGGACATGCCATAAGTGCCAGATTTATGCAGACAAGGTGCATGTTCCTCCAGTTCCTCTGAATGTTCTGACTGCGCCTTGGCCGTTTGCGATGTGGGGCATAGATATGATCGATGAGATTAAACCTACGGCATCCAATGGGCATCGCTTCATCCTAGTGGCGATTGATTATTTTACGAAGTGGGTCGAAGCGGCGTCCTATGCTACGGTAACCAAGACTGTGGTGGCACGGTTCATTCGGCATAATCTGATATGTCGGTACGGCGTCCCAGAAAGGATTATTACAGACAACGGTACCAACCTGAATAACAAGATGATCACTGAGCTCTGCGAGCAGTTCAAGATACAGCACCACAATTCTTCTCCTTACAGACCGAAGATGAATGGGGCTGTTGAAGCAGCAAATAAGAACATCAAGAAAATCGTGCAGAAGATGACAGTGACTTATAAAGATTGGCACGAGATGTTACCGTTCGCTCTACATGGGTACCGTACCTCAACAAGGACATCAACCGGGGCAACTCCTTTCTCTCTGGTTTATGGTATGGAGGCAGTCTTACCGATCGAAGTGCAAATACCCTCTCTCCGGATAATGAAGGATGCAAATCTGAACGAAGATGATTGGATCCAGACACGACTTGATCAGCTCAACCTTATTGATGAAAAGAGACTTGCTGCTATTTGTCATGGTCAGACGTATCAGAAACGGATGATCAGGGCCTTTAACAAAAAGGTCAGACCACGGGAGTATCAAGTTGGGGATCTGGTAATCAAGCGAATCATCCTTCCTCAAAGTGATCCAAGGGGCAAATGGACCCCTACGTACGAAGGGCCATTTATGGTTAAGCATGTGTTCTCAGGAGGAGCCATGATTCTAACCAACATGGATGGTGACGACCTTCCTCACCCCGCCAATGCAGACATAGTAAAAAGATACTACGCATAAAAAAAGACCCGCTAGGCTGACATGCCTAGGCAAAAATTAGGGCTTCCCGGCGAACCAAAAGGGTTCGGGCAAAATGAAGGGATGAAATGAAAAAATCTGTACACCCGGCAAGTCGAAAACCTGAAAAGGCGGCTTGGGCAAAAATGGGTATCCCGGTGGACTGAAAACCCGAAAGGGCGGTCCAGGCAAAAATTAGGGATAAAAGCGTAATACTATGTCTCATTGGATCACCTTGCATCCAGAATCCGGTATCTACATCAAATTCAGACGGCATCGATCAGTCAGCTTCACCTTCAACCAAGGTCATCAAGTGATGAGACGCTCGGAGTTATAAAGGCAATAGCAGAGTTGAAACCCAGTGGATCATTCATTTCACACAGCTGTTTTATTTTCTCTTGTACAAAATTTGTATAAACTCTTTTGTTCGGCGGCGTTCTCTTATTAGGACGTCAGCCTCTTGTACACAAAACGCCTATTTTCAGGCCATTCAAAAATCAATACAGATATATTTTTCAGTTAAAAGTGCCAATTGTTTTTCTTTTTCTGTTTTGTTTTGCGAAGAACGTCCAAGGTTCAATTTATGATATATGCATTGACAATAATTTGCTAACTCATGAATATTTGCATACGAAACAAAGGATTAATTACAGGTAACATTAGAAACAGGGGCAATAAAGAGTTGTCTAAGCAATCTAATTGTTCTGTTCTCCAAGGTACCAAGGTAGGTTCAGTTAAAGAACATAACCAGATATCCTAATTCCCTAGAGAGTAAGCAGTCAGTACACTCTCTCCAAGCTATATTATCAAATCTTAAGGAAGTTGGGTATCCTCCAGTAGATCTCAACATTCCCCAGCAGCATATATATCCTTAACAAGCATCCCCGGCAATCTTGGTCTAAAGATTGTTCCCCGGCGGTATATCCAACATTCAAAGGAATCACTTCCCCCGCAGTTCAAAACTTCCCAGGAGAGTCCAATCCAGTTTCCCCAGGAAAATTGGAATTCATCTCCCCAAGCAGTAAGCTTATCCCCAGTAGATTCTGGAAGCTTATCCTCGCAGAACACGAACGCGTCGTCCGACTTTATTCAAAGAGTTATTTCCCTGCCAGGATATAACTGGGTTATCCTCAGCCAAAAGCCACAGAAAGAGCGTCCTCGACGGAATCTTCTTATCCCCAGCGAAGTCCATTAACACTTCCAATATAACGATGGTATCCCCAACAAGTTATTATCAACCACTCAGCAAAGTATCTCTCTTCCCACAGAGTATTGCTCCCCAGCAAGATCGTCAGAGTACTTTTCTCCCCGCAGAATATCTATTCGCCAAGTTTATTCCCCAACGGAGTTATCTTCTCCTACCGGTATTCTTGCAGCTACCATCCCCAGCGGAAGTGAAATCTATTCTTCAACATCAGCCCAGGAGTGACTTCCCGGCACCCGTCAAGGATTTACTTTCCTAGCGAAAACATACATTCCTAAACATCACATACATCATTATAACATGCATAGACGCACCATATCTTACAAATCTCATCTATGTCGAGAACATCATTGCTTGGTCCATATCATGCATTGCATATGACTGACCTTTACCTTTCAGGAAAGCTTCAGCTAAATTCTCAATAATATTTCAAGACTCTAAGACCTTATCTGGTTCAGTTAAATCGACTCCAAAGATTTCTCTGGTTCTTATCCAGTCCAAGGCCTTCTCTAGTCCAGCTAAATCGACCCCAAACAGATTTTTCTGATGAAGACTCAGTAGAAGTTATCAAAGGTTTTTCTCAATGGATGTTATTGAGATTATAATTTCCTATGGTTCTCTCCCCAATGTTGCGGAGACGATAATTCCATTCCAGGTTTTTCTCAATGATTGCTTTTGAGATTATAATTTCCTATGGTTCTCTCCCCAATGCTGCGGAGACGATAATTCCATTCCAGGTTTTTCTCAATGTTTGCTTTTGAGATTATAATTACCTATGGTTCTCTCCCCAATGCTGCGGAGACGATAATTCCATTCCAGGTTTTTCTCAATGTTTGCTTTTGAGATTATAATTTCCTATGGTTCTCTCCCCAATGCTGCGGAGACGATAATTCCATTCCAGGTTTTTCTCAATGGATGTTATTGAGATTATAATTTCCTATGGTTCTCTCCCCAATGTTGCGGAGACGATAATTCCATTCCAGGTTTTTCTCAGTGATTGCTTTTGAGATTATAATTTCCTATGGTTCTCTCCCCAATGCTGCGGAGACGATAATTCCATTCCAGGTTTTTCTCAGTGTTTGCTTTTGAGATTATAATTTCCTATGGTTCTCTCCCCAATGCTGCGGAGACGATAATTCCATTCCAGGTTTTTCTCAATGATTGCTTTTGAGATTATAATTACCTATGGTTCTCTCCCCGATCCTGCGGAGATGATAATTCCATTCCAGGTTTTTCTCAATGTTTGCTTTTGAGATTATAATTACCTATGGTTCTCTCCCCAATGCTGCGGAGACGATAATTCCACTCCAGGTTTTTCTCAATGTTTGCTTTTGAGATTATAATTTCCTATGGTTCTCTCCCCAATGCTGCGGAGACGATAATTCCATTCCAGGTTTTTCTCAATGATTGCTTTTGAGATTATAATTACCTATGGTTCTCTCCCTGATCCTGCGGAGATGATAATTCCATTCCAGGTTTTTCTCAATGTTTTCTTTTGAGATTATAATTACCTATGGTTCTCTCCCCAATGCTGCGGAGACGATAATTCCACTCCAGGTTTTTCTCAATGTTTGCTTTTGAGATTATAATTTCCTATGGTTCTCTCCCCAATGCTGCGGAGACGATAATTCCATTCCAGGTTTTTCTCAATGTTTGCTTTTGAGATTATAATTTCCTATGGTTCTCTCCCCAATGCTGCGGAGACGATAATTCCATTCCAGGTTTTTCTCAATGATTGCTTTTGAGATTATAATTTCCTATGGTTCTCTCCCCAATGCTGCGGAGGTGATAATTCCATTCCAGGTTTTTCTCAATGTTTGCTTTTGAGATTATAATTGCCTATGGTTCTCTCCCCGATCCTGCGGAGATGGTAATTCCCACCAAGATTTCGCTCAATGATTGCTGTTGAAGTGAGGTTATCCAAGATTTTCTCAACGATTGCTGTTGAGGTTAAGGTCATCCAAGGTTCTCTCACCGTTCCTGCTGAGGTAGTAACCACCCATGGTTCATTCATCATCTTCTGAAGCTCCAGATCCAGCTCCTGTAACCAGTCAGGACACATCTATGCAAAGAGTTTGAAGACCAGCCCCGTAACAGGTCAGGTAATCATTTTCTTTTTTGCAGGTACGCAAGTTCTTGCTAAGGAATCTCTTACGCGATTGACACCTAGATGGCATCTATAAGCCCATCCTCCCATTACAGTTTCCAAATGGAATCTATAAGCCCATTCCCGACAAGGTTCTGTCACACTTCCAAATGGCATCTGTAAGCCCATTCCCTACACCGCACTGCTGATACTCAACTATGTGAGTGCAAATTTCTGGGCACTCTAGTGTTCAATCATCCTCCACCCTCGGATTACGAAAGGGACGTCAGCCAATCTGCATCCTCAGGTCTAAGAAGATTGAACAGGGGCAACTGTTGTACCCCAAAATTTGCCCTCCCATATTCTCCAAGAAATTGCCAAGTCAAGCCTCAAAATCTCCCCAAGGGTTGCACAGTGTAAAAGCCTCATGAACAGTCAAAATTAGGGTTTTGGTCCTGATCAAGAAAATGAAGTTTCCAAGGGTCCAATCAAGTCCCACATGCCTATAAACATGGTCAAGTATCCTCATACAAAGTTTCAAGACTTTCAGCACAAAATTGCACAGTCAAAACCCTAATTGCACTACAGTCAACTGTAGGGGCAAAATGGTCATTTGACAGTCAAAAGTTCAAATTTTTGGTCAACATCTCATTTTGAAGCCACAAACATCATTTGATCAATGCTTGATCATGATTCTCAAAGCTTGGCTCAAAAATCATCAAGATGCAAAAGTTTCCTTATTTGGACAGCTGAAAAAGTCAAATGTAAATTGACCAGGGCATAACTTTCACATGGATTATCAGAAAAATTCCATCCAAAGCTCATTTTGAAGAGAAAGACATTTCCTACAACTCCTCTTCATACTTCAAGTCCAAGAAATGCTCTCACAAAAAGTTATCAAATTCAACATTATAGGTCATTTTCAAAAGTCAACAAAAAGGGACTTTAAGTCAAAGGCCATAACTTGAGATTGGTAAATCAAAATGACATGGGACCAAAGACATTGGTTAGAAGACTCAAAGACCTTTCCAAAATGTCCAAGAACATGAGCAAATATTAAAAATTGAGCAAGTTATGCCTTGTGGAAGTTGGGAAATTTTTGGATATTTTGAAAAGTCAACATTGATTCAAATGACCTAAAATTGCTAATGGGCCTATTTTTCTTCCACAATTCATCATCCAAGGCACGTGCACGACCACTTGGCCCAAAGGGAAGTTTTTCTTCATTTTTTATTTATTTATTTGAATTTTTATTAATAATAATTCATTTAAATCAATTAAATACATGAAAAATACTTAACCTAAGTTTTTCAATCTTTTTGTGCATGATATATACTCAATAATTCGTGCATGATCAGATATGGAAGGAATTGAATTGATTGGATATGATTAGGTTCAAAATAGCATGGAAAATATTGAAAAAAAGATCTTGAAAAATCAAATCTTCCAAACCATGAATGCAAAGGATTTTGATCAAGTTTTCAACCCTAAATCATTCATACATAAGTACCAAACGCAACCCTAATGAGAAAAAACCAAAAAAGCTGCGCAAAAACCCCATTATCAAACTCAAGCTTTTTTGCAAAAAATTCCAAATCTGAAAACCTAGTTCTAGGACGATTCAAGGCAAAAGACTTGTGCCATCACCTTCCTGAAGCTTCAAGGAAGGATTTCCAATCAAAATCATTCACTCTAACGCCCTAAATTGGTAACACGACCTCACCCTGTACCGAAAATATTTGAAACTCTTACATCTCAATTCATGCGCATTTAGCAATTTTTAATATATGATTTGTGTTCATTATAAGATTCTAATGCTAACCATGTGAATTAATTGTGTTTTTGAGCATTGTACACGATTCCACCATGTGAGCATATTAGGGTTCATGAAGCTCCGAATTGGGGGTTCTTGAATAAGGAAAAATTGACACTCAAAACCTGGACCACTGAAACAAGCATGATTGGACGATCATGAATCCACCCTCGCGCCTAATTTATGATGCCCCAGGGGCTATTAGTTATTTTCCAGAAGCATGCCTAAGGGAATGGTTCAAAAACCGTTGCCTGTTTCTTTTATGTTTCAGAAAATAAATCACCAACGAGGAAGATGGTTATGTGGCAGGCGATGGTTGGCTTGTTTGAAAGTTCGCGCGAAAAGTATCATTAACTCTCGTTTTTGTTTCATTATATTTATTTGTTATTTACTTTACAGATGAACGAGACAGCTCCACTGGCAAGCGCGTTGGTTGGTAATGTTCAGGACCTGGGTTCGAGCCCCAGGTCCTCACCCCCTTTCATATTTTTCTTCATATAATATTCACATGCAGATTCTACATAGGGGACTACCGTGCGTCTCTCAAATCAAGCCGTCCACGCACATGCCAGGACCAATCAAGGGCCACGATTGCAGGACTATGGTGAACATCAGTCAACGTCTGGGCATACTAGTGGAAAAAGTCAAAAAGGCTTTAAAGCCTTGGGCCAAAATTGCTGAGGACTGACCTCCACTTGGGGATAGCACCCCCCCTCCAGTTTGCTTTCTTTTACTCTTTTATATTTTTTTCCTTGTCTTTATTTTAATTAATTTCTTAATTTCTTGATTATTGTTTTCATAATATATAAAAAACACAAAAACACCAAAAAATCAGAAAAGATAAAAAAAAATTAAATATATTTATTTAATAGTATTTTTTGTAAATAAAGTCTATTAATTAACTAGTTTTAAATTAGGTTTTAATCTTAACTTTTTTTAATAAAAAAATCTAAAATTGATAGAATTAGGGTTTATAATAATTTTTATTCCTTTTTCTTTTCTTGCATAATAATTAAATATTTACTATTATTTATTTTTATTTTATAATTAAATTGCATGTAAAATAATTAGGGTTAATTTTAGGTTAAACTTTAATATGTTTTCATAATAAAATAAAACTTGTAGAATTAGGTTTAATTGCATTAAATTAAAATCATAAAATACCAAAAAATACCAAAAACAATTTCTTTTTTTTTCTTTTTTTTTTTAATTAATTAATTTCGTCATTTAATTTAATTTTGCAAAAAAAGGGTCCAACGCCCTCGTTTCAATTTAAAATTCAAGTCGCGTATTTATTTTATTTCTTTTAATATTTATGTACCTCTCCCAAGGCCTTGTAAATTAATTTCTCGCACTTTACTTTTCTTTACTTTCTTTATTTTTCTGTCAAATCGGGTTCAAGAAATTTTGGCGATGTGGACCCGCGCCTTTTGTAATAGCTTTAGAATTTTTACTTATCGGGGATTTTTTTTAACTATTAATTTAATCGCATGCAAGAATGAATGTCTAAATAAAAATAACGCGTAGACCACCTATACCATGACAAGATAAAAATAAACGAATCTGACACACAAATCACACACCACCCCTAGGGTACGCCTCACTGTTGCCTTGCCTCGAAAGGTGATCGTCGAGTAGAGGATGTCTTAGTAAGTCCTCATGATCCGGGAACCTGGCATGAGGGTAGCTTCTAAGGTGTCTTCCCATTGCTCTGGTGATCACCATGTCCCGAACCTCGAATTGACCCGAACACCTCCAACGGTGGTGCTACCTACCTCTCAATGGTGGGATGGCACTACTTTAAAGGACATTTACACAGACGAATTCCTTAGGGTAGGTAGACGGCTCTAGATACTTGCTCTAATTTCAAAACAAATTCAAAAATACTTTTCACACCGACACCTTTTCAAAAAGCTTTCGAAAGCAATTTTTCAAACACTCTTGAGGACTGATACAAGAGTCGAACTGGAATTTTCAAAGAAACTTTTTAAAACCCACAGTTGAAAAGCAAACAAACAATTTTGAAAACACAAATGAGCAAGTATCTAAGAGCCCATGGATAACCATGGATAGAAAGGGTGCTAACACCTTCCCTTTCTATAATCTACCTCCCGAACCGAGAGCAATCTCTTTAAGGAATTTTTTTGTGCTTTTGTCCTTTCCATTTGGAGAAAATAAAAGACGGTGGCGACTCTTGCTTCCGCGACATTTCGCGAACCAGCGTTAAACAGTCAGTTCCAGATCCACCGATCACATCAGGCAACTGCCCCCATGCTGAATTCTTCCCTTCCTTTATTGCGGCCCTTGCGTCCTCCAGAGATGCCATCCTGGCCATCTGCCTCGGCGTCTCAGCTGCCAACTTTGCTACTGTTATTTCCGGAAGGAATTCTTCGAAATGCTGGAAAGGCGTCTCGATGAATTCCCCTTCTACCTCCACGTACCGGAAGGAATTCAAGTGGCTAATCATGTACTCCTCTTCACCATGGACAGTAATGATCTTTCCCTTAACAGGATACTTCAACATCTGATGTAAGGAGGAGGTGACTGCCCCAGCATGGTGTATCCAAGGCCTACCCAACAAGCAAGAGTATGATGGACGGATGTCCATCACATAGAAAGTAGATTTGAACACCTCAGTGCCTATCTTGATGGGAATTTCAACCTCCCCATGGACCATTCTCTTCGAACCATCGAAAGACCTGACAACAATATCACTCGGCTTCAACTCCAACCCTTCACAATCTAATCGGTCCAAGGCCTTCTTAGGCAGTACATTCAACGACGAACCAGTGTCGACCAAGACATGTGCGAGAGTAGTTCCTCGACACTCGACTGAAATGTGCAAAGCATCATTGTGGTTTCTACCTTTAGGAGTTAGGTCGGCATCAGAAAAACCTAATTCATTGTCCGCAGTAAGGCTAGCCACGCAATTTTGAAATTGATCTGCAAAAGTTTCTTGGGGCACATGAGCTGCCTTCAGGAATTTTATCAGAGCTTTAGCATGCGCTTCCGAGCAAAGTAGTAGTGCCAGCATGGAGATCTTTGAGGGGGTTTGCCCCAGTTGTTCTACCACATCATAATCACTCCTTTTGATAATCTTCAAGATCTCATCCATCTCCTTCTTGGAGGTCTCCGGGATGACCAAGGGTTGAGCCCTCGTCCTGACGAGCTCATCTTGGATTCCCTTACCTTTATCAGCAGCGGTAGGAGGGACAGTACTAGGAACAACAACATCTTCGATCAATGGGGTTCTAGCAGAGAGTTTTATTGGTGCAGGGATGACCTTGTCGGCAGATGAGGTTCCAAAGACTGCTCTTGGAGGGGCAATCTCTGGAGAAAATATTCTCCCGCTCCGGGTGATTTTGCTCGTGCCTGCAATGTTACCAATGCTGGCTTCTTCATCATCCGAATTTCCTTCAGTTATTTCGATTTGCTTAATACCATGGTAGTAGATGTCACCGCCATAGTTCCATGGTATCGACTTCTCAGAAACAAAGGGGACAGGCCCTGGCATTGTTATCTTCAAAGGAACAGATTTCGTAGCTGGTGTAATCTTAACAGGCTTTCTGACGGCCTTGGAAAGATTGGCGTGAATGGTTATGATTGAGACATCTTCGATATGGGTTGGAACAGCAGAAACTTTTTCAAACAAAATTTGTCGACTATCCATAAGGCCTTGGATGCCTTTCTTCAATAACGAACAATCAAACGGCAGAGAGTAACAACAATAGCAGTCTTCTTTACATCCCGGGAAGATCCCGGCCCTTAACAAATTCAACTTGATGGTTAACAATGGAGTAATCAGATCATTGACATCAGTAACATACAAATCTTCTTCAATGGCATTGACATTTCGGCCGTGCTTCGGCATGGGAGCAGATATCACATTAGGCTTCTCCGGAGCGTCAAACTCTACCTCCTTCGCCTCTATCAGGTCTTGGATCTTATGCTTGAGTGCCCAACAATCATTGGTGTCGTGCCCAACACTGTCAGAATGGTAGGCGCATTTAGCATTAGGATGATAATGTGGAGAAGACGTATTCACATTCTTTGGTGCCTCTTTGATAGTGGCGAGATTCAACTTTAACAAATGGGGAAGCACTTGCGCTGGAGTCATATTAATACGGGTGAACTGCCGTTGTGTCCGTTCCACTCGTTGTTGATTTGGTCTGGACTGGTTATAGCGAGGCTGCTCACTTGAAGAGTTTTGAATCATTACGGCCCCCACGGTCGGTCGGCGCTCAGTCTTCCCTGCTCTTCTCTAAGAATATACCACAGTTGTTTCCTTCTTAAAAGGCTTCTTCTCAACACTTGCGGCAACACCCTTCTGAATCTTTCCTGACTTGATGCCAACCTCTATTCTTTCGCCTGTTAAGATCAAATCGGTAAACCCCGCGGAAGAGTTACCAATCAGATGAATGAAAAATGGCCCAGATAGGGTCCCAAGAAACATATCAACAAGTTCGCGGTCGGTTAAAGGAGGCTGCACCCTGCCAGCCAAATCCCTCCATTTTTGTGCATATTCTTTGAATCCTTCGCCTGTTCCTAGTGACATACCCTGAAGTTGGGTACGAGTAGGAGCAAGGTCAGAATTATACTGATATTGTTTGTAAAAGGCAGTGGCCAAGTCTTCCCAATTTCGGACGCTGGTTCCCTCTAGCTGATAAAACCACTCCAATTGAGCCCCAGAAAGGCTGTCTTGAAAGAAATGAATCCAAAGGTTTTTATCTGCCGTATAAAGTTGGATCTTTCTCACATAGGACCTGAGATGCATTTTTGGATAGGACAGCCCATCATACCTCACAAACACTGGCACTTTGAATTTTGGGGGAATCACAATCCCGGCAACCAAACCCAAGTCTTCAAAATCCAAACTCGGTACTCTTTGTAGCTCCATCGCGGCCAACCTGTCTTCTAAACCCTTGTATTTATCATCAGCTGGAGGGTATTGTTGATCAGAATAGTCTTCATCCTCTTCGACCTCCTCTTCTTCCACATCGGACTCGGAAGGTACCGCAGCCCCACCTCCTTTGCTGGTTCCTTCGTCAGAAGTAGGAGGAAATTCAAGCCCTCTCCGAGCTTCTCTGTCAAATGTTCTCCCTAAAGTAGCCACCCCGAGTCTCTTTTTCTTCTTTTTCACTGGGTCTTTATTCCCCAGCAAGGTCTTGAGATCCTCCTGACCTTTAGCCAAGGTCGTCAGGAGTTATTGGAACTGTGCATTCTGAGCTTGTAGGTCTTTGACTGTTTGCTCGAGATCCATCCTACTGAAATAAACAACAGACAGATAAGGAAACCTGGAGTGAGACCTGCTTATGCACATGATGAATGATATGCTTATGTATGCAATGCATTCAAGGATTTAGAATATTCAAAATTGTTGCAGACAAAGAAGAACGCATGTCATATTAATAAGAAGAAATTTGTTAGTACATAAATGCCCCATGGGCCAAATATTACAAAAACAACTTCTCAAGGTAAAAAGACATAGCGCATCCTCTTTGGTGCGATGTAGGTATTGAGGGCCTCTTGCTCATGGAGTCGACGGGTATGCTCTAAAACCTTCTCCTCGCTGGCGTAGAAGCTGGCTTCAAAAGTGTTCCGTTCCTCCTTGAGCTGAATCCAACTTTTCTGCATTTCCTCCCACGATGTAGGCATGTCAGGATGTAGGATGGTGTAGGGAACCTCTCCTTCCTTGACGGGATCTTTAATCACAGGGAGTACATGAGGATAAGGCATTATTAGACTTTGGGCTCGGGCTCGTACCCACTTGAGATAAGGTTCAAGAGGGATGGAGTTCTTGTGTCCCAGAGTCTTGCTATCAACCTTGTTGGGCCTCCCCCAAGCTCTGATGAATCTTTGGCGAAGTCCTTGCGCATCGTTGTCGAAGTCAAAAACTAGGTCAGGAATCAACATATCATGAGGGCCATCCCTCCGTGCGTATCCAAATTGCCTCAAAGCTAGGCAAGGGTTATAGGTGATACCTCCTCTGATTCCAAGTAAAGGAACATTAGGAAATTCTCCGCAACGATCGACAATGATGACATTTTCTCTGGACCGAGAACACCAATGTACATCAGAGTGAGTAAGAGTCATCAACCGTTGGGACCACCTTGAGCCTTGGTCATTCTTTAAGACAGATTGTGGAAGGTGCGAAATAAACCACCTTGCAAGGAGAGGAGTACAGCACATGAGAACACCCCTCTTTCTCATTGTTCGTGTGTAAAATGAGTGAAGAATGTCCCCAAGCAATGTTGGTATTAGATTTCTGGACAAGAAGATTTTGACGGCGTTGACATCTACCAATTGGTCAGAATTTGGAAATAGGACCAACCCATAGATAAGGAGTGCCACAATCTCTTCGAAGGCTTGTAGGTCCAATGAATTCCAACACTCTTGCGCCTTCTCAAACAAGAATTTTGCTAAGAATCCTTTGACGCCGCTTCTGGTTTCCCAATGCCCCTTGATGTCAGAAGGCTGTAGATGTAATGCTCGAGCAACATCTTCAGGCTTTGGTTCCTTTTCCGTACCGTTGAAGGGTAGTTGATTAAGGATAGGAATTCTCAGGAGTTGAGAAAACTCCTCCAAAGTGGGCACCAATTGGTAATCAGGGAAAGTGAAACAGTGGTGAAGAGGGTCAAAGAACTGGAATAGCACTTTCATCATGTCTTCTCCAATGTTGGTGTTGACTAGGCTGAGCAGTCTGCCATGTCTTTCACTGAAGGATGAGCTTTCTGGAATTCTTGAGGTGAGCTCCTTGAGTTGAGGAGAAATTCTCACAAGGTTGACTTGGATGGTGTTTCTGCGAGGAATTTCCATGACCTACAAAATAGGAACAAAGATGAAGATCCAAACCCTTGAAGTGGTTAGTGAATGCATATGATGCTTTATGATGTTTATGATGTATGCACAAAACATATGTACAAGCAAATCACACCAAACCCTAGTTTCAGGCTTGCATGGGGTTTCATAGGTAAGTACCCTCTTGAGTGTAGTTGGCTTAAAAACCTGTCCTATAAATAGTAACCGGGTTCTAAGGAGCTCAATATCACTGGATTGTTTTCATTGTTCATCGTTTTGGTTTAGCCACTTAACTAGCGACCAAAATATTCCAAGAAAACAACCCTCAATGAGTGTAGTATCGAGTATCTACCAACTTCGGACTGCACCAAAGCCGGTCATCTCACTACCCCTAATGTAAGGCCAAGATGGTCAAGTAAGGTTCTAGGTCATTAGTGCTTAGTGACATCACTCAGCGGCCCCGTACTCTCCTTGATTGAACTCAAGGGTTACCGGTACTCACAAATATGTCGCACTAATATAGCTATTGCTTCGACCGTGTCGGTATACCCCGCATAGTTTCCACAACGTATTGCTATCTATGAAATGTTTCCCAAAATCCGAGTGTAGGATTTGCAAACCCAAACAAGAGATCCAAAATATAAAGCAATCAACTCAAACAATTAGTCATGCAAGAGGGTGATCTAAGCCCTAAGGTTACTCCACTTTTAAATTCTCCCCAGCAGAGTCGCCAGTTTTGTGATACGGTGGGAGAACTGACTAGGGTTTTGTGTTTGTTTTCGCAAATGTTTCGGTTGAGCAAGAGTCGCCACCGACTTTTTATTTTATCCTAAGGAAAGGTTTAAAAAGCACAGCAAAAACCTTTGAGATTTTTCTTGGGTTCGGGGAGTAGATTATAGAAAGGGAAGGTATTAGCACCCTTTATATCCATGGTTATCCATGGGCTCTTAGGTACTTGCTTAGATCAACTTGCCTTGGTTTTCAATTGTTTGAAATGGTGCTTTGTGTGTGGTTTTGAAAATGTTTTGAAAAAGATGCCTTGTCTAGGCTACCCTTGTAACAATTCTTTACTCGAATGTTTTACAAAAGGTGTTTGTCTTTTTGAAAATATGTTTCAAGGTTTTTTTTGAAAGTTTGTTTTGAAAGGTGTTTGTGAAGTGTGGTTTGAAAATAGGCAAGTGTTTTCTTTTGCAAATTGACAAGCACTTAAGAGATATCTACCCTAAAGTTCTCAAAGATTTTTGTTATGTTTTAACCCTTTTAAAAATTTTGTTCCACCATTGCATTTGGTGGACAATCTTGTGTTAGGAGGTGAAAGGGACGGGCGCGGGTCATCGTTTTGACCATGATTGCAATAGTGCTAAGTATCTTTGGGCAATTTTTCCTTGAAAGGGACTTGATCATTTTAGGCAACTTTTCGAAAGCGTCATCGAGGGACTATGATCATTTGATTGTTTGCTTTGTTTTTGCCCAAAGAAACCTAACATACAATATGGCCCATTTATTGAAGGCAACAAGTGGAATACCCTAGGGGTGCAAGTGTGATATGTGTTGTCCATATTCATGCTTGTTTATCTTGAAATTAGGTCAAACTATTTTGTTCTTTTTATTTGCATACAAACCCTAGTTCTAGCATGGTATATTTAGAAAGCGTTAAAGTGCGAAAAGTAAAATTCCTACACTATTACAACACAATATGGGAAGGGGGGTACAAATGTTCAAATGGGGGGATATTTAGACAAGGAATTTAAACCTAGCTATTACATCAATTTTAGAATATTTACAAGATAATCAATTGCATAATTTAAATGGAAAATAAAATAAAGATGCAAAAATGCAAAAAGGGTTTTTATATGTATGGAAAAAGGATGTTTTTTATGTCAAATAAACAAAATAAATAAAATAAAAAAAAGTAATATTTTTGGAGTTTTTGTGTTTTAAGGGTAAAACCCTAATTTCTTAAATAAAGGGTATTATGTATTTAATGTGTACAATAATTAATAAATATATACAAAAATAAAATAAAAAATGAAGTATGTTCATAAAAAAGTATTTCTCATGTCAAATATTAATAAAATAAAAAATATATTTTTTTTGTATTATTTACCTAAATATACTAATATATATAAATATCTTTATTATTTACTAAATAAATATTATATATACAAAATAATAATATTTAATATTTATAAAAAAAATATTTTTTTGATACAAAATATTTTCAAAAGAGAAGATGAAATAAAAATCAGAAATAAAATATATTTGCATTATTTTTCTAGTTTTTCTAAATAATAGTATATATATATTATTTATGTACAAATAACTAATTTAAACAAATAAATGCCTATAAATTCAAAAATGGTGTAAAAAATTATTTTTATATTTTTAATATCATGAGGAAAAATAAATAAACCAGAATGAAAAAAGAAAAGTCAAAAAATCAATAAAACAAACAAAATGGGCTCAGGGGGTGTAAAACCAAAAACATGGTGTGAAAAGAAGTATCAAAGCACGCCCAGCCCATGTGGCTTCTTCTTCAACCTCTGGACAGAAAAATGTTCAAAAAATGTGCGCCTGAACACCAATTCAAACACCTAGATTCCTTGATCTTTTGCACAAACTTACAACATAAGAAATGTTAAGCATTGAATCACGATTCTAAATATGTAAAGAACTCATCCTAACTCTCAGAAATGAGAGAGAATTTCATCATTCCCAAATCCTAACGTAAGTTTTTATCAACATTCAGACCTTAAATTCTCATAGCTCAGGCAAAATAAATGAAAAGTAAAAGTATGTACAGATTCAGGGGCATGAGTAGAACACTTCTTATTCACAAACTTAGAGCTAATGATGCCTATACTAAGAGTTAGAAGTTCAAGAAGATACCTGTTCAGTTGAAGTTGTATCTGGAAATGGGGGAGCTTTCAGGGTAAGATGATGATCTGTACAGCTTGCCTGAAGTGTAGTGATGCTATTCCAATGCTTACTTTGCTTTGAAACACTTTGAATCGAGCTATGGACCTTCAACTGCAAAACAAGAAAGTGAAAATGGTGGAAATGATTAGAGGAGTTACAGGTCGTGTTTTATGTTTTGGTTAGCTTCAAGTGATGCTAGGGAATTTGTTTGATGAGCTTTTAGCAAGAAAGCATGAAGGGGATGAGAGTTGGCACTCAAACTGCAGCAAGCCCTGTTTTTGTGCAGTTCAATGGTGATTTTGAGTTTGTGGAGGTATTGGAGGTGTTGGAGTCGTGTGCTAGCTCAGTTAGGATGTCTTGAATGTGTACAAAATATTTGCTTAAGGGTTCTATTGCTGAGATGAAAGTTGTCTTGTGATATGCTATGTTTCTTAACACTTAAGCAAGAAAAGGTCAAGTTGGTGTTTAGACAGGTAGAGGCCCCCATAACATGCTGCAAACCTTAGCATTGATCAGTGTGATTAGTCCCTAAACTTGTGCCAAGGGGATTTGATCTGTACTTCTTGGATTTTCATTTTGACATAAAGCTTACTTTTGCAAAAATGGTTAAAGTGCTTTATCTATTTTGGGATTAATCCATTATGCAATGCTTGAACACATAGAACATGGTCTTGGCACAAAGAGTTTGCATTAAATTTATGAGTGTTGAATGGTTTAGAGGCCTGTAATCAAGTTGCATGCTGATTTGAGAAATTTGCACAAGCTATGAACATGGAAATTGGCCAATTCAAAAGTGAGTTTTTGCCATATTGCAAAATTCGATTCTCTCAAGTCATGAGGTTGTTTGATGAGTTTTTGGACATTTTGGAAAGCTTGGAATGTGTAATACAATCCATCTTTGAAATGAAAATTGAAATTCCAAGTGGAAGTATGTGAAAAATGGTCTTGAAGTTAGGTTAAAAACCTTGCAAAAATAGGTCAAATTTTCACTAAGTTAAGAATGGTTTGGTACCCTTGTTCCAAAAATTGTAACTTGGGATACAAGCTTCTTTTGGGAAAACTTTGTGAATCAAAGTTGTAGATTATGCAATAGGCTACAACTTTCATGTTTTGACTTTTTCTTGAATCCAAATGAATCTTGGTGAGAAAGTGGGGCAAAGTTAGGAAAAAATTAGGGTTTTTCATAACTTAGAAAAATTCTAAGTTATGAAAAATCTTCATTTCAAACCCTAACTTACAATTCTTGATTTCTTGATGAACAAGTTTCATGATTTGGCATGTTTTGATGAAAAATGAATCTTGACTCTTGATTTTGACCAAAAAGTCAAAGTTTGACTTTTCAGTATACAGTCAAAATTGATCAACTGACTAGGAAATTCAACTGTCAATCTTGTGTACTTGGGATCTTTTGAACTTGTTGAGCATGTCAAGACAATTCCATGGGGTCTTTGAGTCCATATGTGAGCTTGGTTTGCCATTGGCTAGGTCAAACAGTCAAAAATTGTCTTTGTGCAGTCAAAACCCTAAAAATGACCATTTTGCCCTTTTGGTGATCTGATCAAATTTCTTGTGGAGATGTGATCCAAACTTGATCAAATGGTCCATATGAGTTCATAATGTTGATGTGGGTCAATTTTCATGAGCTTTGACTATCAATTGGCCACAGTTGACTTTTTCCCCAATACAGTTGATTTCTAGGTCAACTGTCCAATTGACTGGGCAAAACTTGGAATCAAGACTTGAAACTTGGTATGGATAAACTTGTGAGTCCAACATGAAGCATGAAAGTCATTTTAGGCAATTTTGGTCAAAAAATCTTTGTGCAAACACAAACCCTAATTTGGGTCAACAGTGCAAGGAGAAGTCTTGAGCAGATGAAACCCTAACTGGATCTTGATCTCCAGGATAAAAATATCGTTTTGTCGGCATTTGATTTCAAGTTTCAACAATTCAACCCCCCTTCTTATGTTTTTCACTTCTTCATCCTTCGTTTGGGGCATATGGCCTTCGCAGTGTTGCAAGTTTCGACTGCGCCTTTCATCCTCTGCATGCATTCTTCGTTTGGGGCATGTGAATCCTTCAGTACAAGCTCTTGGTCATACCTTTTGTTTGGGCATGTGGCTCCTTTTTTTTACAAATATTCGCTTGAGCATGTTTGCACAAGGTCACAAGGCAGAGACCTTCTGCATACACCCTTTTGTTTGGCCATATGGCCCCTTGTAGGCAAGTTTGAGTAGGCAGTACCTCCCTTGGAAATGGCTTGCTTCAACACATAAATTCTACACTATACCATTGTCTCATACGAAAGAAGTACCATGGTGGCACATTTGAAGGACTTTCCATACATGTATGAATGTCCCAATCTAATGACATGTTTTGCTGACCCACCCCGAGAGCATGTATTTGGACCATTCGAAGGAACCATGAAGGGCCTGGTCGAAAGAAACTTATTTGGGCCCCTTCAATGGATACCCACGTGAGCCATTCGAAGGACACTTCGATTTGAAAAAAGAAATGATTGCTGAAGAGTCTGGTCGAAGGATAGAGCCAAGGGGTCAAGACAAAAGGTTGAGATGCCCAAAGGTACTTGTTGACCAAGTCTCATGCGCTGCCAGGTTCAGGCCTGATACACTGGCCATAAAACTCCAAAACTGTTGCACAGCAGTCCTGCAACACTGCCTTATTCCTTGCACCAAAATGGCATACAAACACTGTCCCTCGAAAGCTACAAACACAGCATGCCTTTTTTGTTTAAACCTTTTGTTTTCCCTCCTAAAACATCAGCCCAGGCCATCTATAAATATGAGACTCCATCACACATGTTAGGGGCGTCGGAAGAATTGCAAGAGAACTCTTGTGAAAATTCCTCAAACTCTCAAACATCCATCCTACGCTTTTCTTTAAAAATTCCCAACACTCCTAAAAAACTCAACCCTCTTTGTACACAAAGTGAATCCTTCGATTCACCCCCCAAGTACCATCTAACTAGCCTTCGATCCACTTCCCTAACTACCATACAGTAACCCTTTGAGTCATTTCGTTACTTGTTATAAACAGAACCTTCGATCCACTCACACACCCTCCTTTGATTCTGTGACTGCTTGCACAAAGTAGTAACTGGATTAGTCTCAGGAAGGTCCCAATGAACTTCCATTCACCACCAAGGAAGACACTTGCATTTTCCTTCGATTTAAGAACCTCGAGAGGTAAGTTCCCTTTGAACTTGAATCTATTTTATTTAAATATCATGTGCACATGCCAATAAAGAGAAATGTAGATGTTTCATATAGGGAGCTTAACCATGTTTTAACCTACGATTTTGACTGCCCATATGCTGAAAATACCAACTCTGACTAGTTAGGCTTTGGACTTTGAGACCCAATGATTTTGTGCTAACCCCTGGCCTGTAGTTACACTTGAATGTTGCATTTTAAGAATTTAAGACAGGTTCAGTATACCCTTAGATTGGCTAACTGCTCAAGCCTTTCGAATCTCAATCGGAGGGCCTAGCATGCTTACAGTTGAAGGTGTCAGCAAGGAGCATGAGGCAAAGAATTCACCCCTTGTTGACTTCCAACTCTCAGTCGAAGGACAGAACCTTGCTGACTTCCAGCTCCCAGGCAAAGAATGCACCCCTTGCTGACTTTTAGCTTCCAGGAAAAGAATGCACCCCTTGCTGACTTCCAGCTCTCAGTCAAAGGACAAAACCTTGCTGACTTCCAGCTCCCAGTCGAAGGATAGAACCTTGCTGATTTCCAGTTCCCAGTCGAAGGACAGAGCCTTGCTGACCCCAGGCCCAAATCAAAAGAGGTCAAAAAGTGAAGAATCGAAGGATGCTTCTGTCTGAATCGAAAGAGCTCATTTTTCTTCTTTTTATTTTTATTTTGTCTTTACATTTTCTTTCTATTTCAATATGGTTGTAATAGTATAGGATTTATTTTTGCATTTTTTATTGCTTTTATATAAATGCTAGTAATTAAGATGTATGGAAAGATAAAAACAACAAGTAGATAACCTAAAATTCAAAAGACAAAATGCATGCAATCAAACACATTATTCACACACATGCACCCCTAGGGTAATATCACTTTTTGCCTCAGAAAAAAAGTCATGTCCCTCGAATATGGGGTTTTAGCAAAGAACCTCGATAAAAGATCGTAGTCCCTCGATGACCCTTAATGATGTCTTCGGTAAACGATCTAGTCCCTAAACGATATTGCTAAAACGTCCTATAGGTTACCTTCTATGACTATACAAACGTCCCACGCTTGTCCCTTCACATCCAATGATGAGGATTCTTACCAAATCAATGGTAAGATAGCAACATCTAAATAAGGATGAAAAGAACATTAGACCTTTTGAGTAGGTAGGATGCTCCCAGTTGCTCGCTTGCTCACAACAAAAACATTTTATACACCAACACTTTCATTTGAAACATTTTCAAAAGTTAAAAAACGTTGTGCGCGTTCTTATAGAAACGAGAACTATACAAAGACACCTTTTCAAAATCACTTTCAAAAACACATTCCACAAACACCTTTTTGAAATATTTTCAAAACCAACAATTTGTACGCGTTCTTATAGAAACGAGAACCATTACTAAGACGTTTTTCAAAATACTTTCGAAAAACACACCACAAGCACATTTTCAAACAAAAGCAAGTGATCTAGCAAGAAACTAAGAGCCCGTAGACAACTACAGATGGAAAGGGTTCTAATACCTTCCCTTTTCATAACCTACCCCACGAACTCAAGAAATAATCTCGAAAGGTCTTTCCTATTCTTTTCAACCTTGCCTTATTGGATAAAAGAAAAGTCGGTGGCGACTCTTGCTATCTGTGATCGGTGGAAATAGAACTGACTGTTTTTTAAGCTGGTTCGTGAAATGTCGCGGTAAGCAAGAGTCGCCACCGTCTTTTATGTTCGCCAACATGGAAAGGACAAAAGCACAGCAAAATTCCTTCTTTGAGAATGTTTCTTGGTTCGGGAGGTAGATTTATAGAAAGGGAAGGTGTTAGCACCCTTTCTATCTGTGGTTATCCACGGGCTCTTAGGTACTTGCTCTTTATGTTTTCAAAATTTGTTTGCTTTTCAAGTGTGTGTGGGTTTTGAAAAAGTTTCGTTTGAAAGATTTCTAAGTAACTCTTGTATCTGTCCTCAAGAGTGTATGAAGTATTGTTTGAAAACTTTTTTGAAAGTGTAAGGTGTGAAAAGTATTTTGTTTGTTTTTGAAAAGAGCAAGTACCCATGAGTCATCTACCTACCCTAAGGAATTAAGCTGTGTAAGAGTCCTTTAGATAGTGCTATCCCACCATTGAGAGGTAGGTAGCACCATCGTTGGAGTTGTTCGGGTAATTTCGATTATCGGGACAGTGTGGTCACCGAAGCAATGGTAGGACACCTTAGAAGTAACCCTAATGTCCTAGATCCTTTTATCCGAGGCAACTGTTTCGAGGCAACTGGATATTTAGACAAAGGGTGACCTCTAAGACGTCCTATACTTGATGACCACGTTTCGAGGCAACCAGTGAGGCGTACCCTAGAAGTGGCATGTGCTTTGTGTGTTGTTTTTCAGTTAATGTTTGTCTTGTACATGTTTTTGTGAGCTACGGATTGATTTTATTTACATACATTCTTTCATGCATTTTTTAACAGTTAGGAGTGCGGAAAATAAATTACGGGAATGTAAAGCTACGCTATTACAAGGCGCGGGTCTATACATCGCCAAAAAAACAAAGACCCGTTTTGATAAAGTGCGGAAAGTAAAGAAAGCAATAAAACTAATTACTATTACATTCTTGAAGCAGTTACATAATAATCAAAATAAAATAAATGCGCGCGAATAAAAATTAATCGGGAATGCCTTAAGGGTTTTGACCCTTTTAAGAAAAGAAATGAATTTTTTTGTCTTTTTTTTTTTGTGATTAAATGAAATTAAAACTAATGATTAAACTAATTAATTGATTTATTAAAAGAAAAATGTTTTTGTATTTTTATGTTTTTAATGAAATAAAATAAAATGAATTAAAATTAAAAGTTAATAAAAGCCTAATTCTAAATTTATTTTAGTTATTAAAAAAAAGGTTAAAGTTGCCTAATTAAAACTAATTCAATTTATTAATATATTTTTTTACAAAATAATTACCTAAATGAAATTAATAAAGTATTTACATGTTTTTTTTTAGTTTTTTTGGTTTTATTGATGATTAAAAGCAATTAAAAGTCAATTTAATGATTATTTAACAATTAATTAAAATATGCATGCAATGGTGCCATTGTTTTGGCCTGAAAACGACTGTACGATGAGTTTCGAAGAAGATAACAAAAACTGCCCTAACAATGGCAAGTCCTTACTCCTGCGTTAGAGCTTGCATGTTATGTATCAAATACATTCTAATAGGTATCCTGAGTTCACACAAACAATCAAAAACAGTTAATGATACATGAAATACAAAAAACGAATTCAAGAAATTTACCAAAACAATGAGAGCTAGGGAGCACGATCTGGGATGATTTTGCTTCGTGTAAGAGTTGGGAATGATTGCTGCTATGCCCAGGAACACGATTGAATGTTTAAAACTCCTTGAAACTTGCTAGAAAAACAAATTCGAATTTGTCAACTTTGGAAAATTTTGATAGAATTAGGGTTGCCGTTTTAGAGGTTTCTAGGTCGTGAATGTCATTGGAGAGGCTTGCATATATGTATATGAATGAGAATAAATCAATATTATGGGCCTTAACTTTGTGCAATGATGTTTTGAGATTCCTCCATAACCACCATTAAAGAAACTTGCCATTTTTGTCCAAATTTGAATTTTATGCTTAAAATGGACCTCACACGAAATTGGTAGGTGGATTATGATGTATCAAAGCCATTCAAGCCACAAGATATCCCTTAATTAATTTTTTTGATTTTTATTTGAATTTTATGGATTTAAAATGAATTAAATCAATAAAATTAAATAAAAATAGAAAAATTAATTTTTAATCTTGAAATAAATCATGGGACACGTGGGTGGCATGGCAAAGCTGAATCAAGTAGAAAAAAGTGGGGCCTTTTGTCAAAAATTGAAGTTTCAAGGATAGTTGGCTTTGGCCATTTCACAAAAATTCCCCAACTTCTCCAATGCATATCTTGCTCAATTTTGATCATATGAACATGTTCTGGGACATTTTGGAAAGGTCTTGAAGTCCTCTAACCAATGCCTTTGGTCCCATGTCATTTTGATTTACCAATCTCAAGTTATGGTCTTTGACTTAAAGTTCCTTTTTGTTGACTTTTGAAAATGACATATAATGTTGAAACTGATAACTTTTTGTGAGAGCATTTCTTGGACTTGGAATGTTAAGATGAGTTGTAGGAAATGTCATCCCCTTCAAAATGAGCATTGGATGGGATTTTTCTGATGAACCATGAAAAAGTTATGCCTTGGTCAAGTTACAGTTGACTTTTCAGCTGTCCAAAAATAGAAACTTTTGCATCTTGATGATTTTTGAGCCATGCTTGTGAAATCATGGTCAAGATTTGACCAAATGATGATTGTGGCTTCAAAATGAGATGTTGACCAAAATTTTTGACTTTTGACTGCCAAATGACCATTTTGCCCCTGTAGTTGATTGTGAAGCAATTAGGGTTTTTGACTATGCAACTTGATCTTGTGAGCCTTGAAACCTGACATGTAGGTGCTTGACAATGTATATGAGCGTATGAGACTTGATTGAGCCTTTGAAAACCTCAACTTCCTTGCAAGAACCAAAACCCTAATTTGACTGGCTTAGGAGGGTGTTTGAACTGTGCAACTCTTGAGTAGACTTGAGATGATTTTGACAAATCTTTGAAGAATATGGGAGGGCAAATTTTGGGGTACAACAGTTGCCCCTGTTCAATCTTCTTAGACCTGAGGATGTAGATTGGCTTGTGTGCCTTTCGTGATCCGAGGGTGGAAGATGATTGAACACTAGAGTGCCCAGAAATTTGCACTCACATAGTAGAGTATCAGCAATGCGGTGGCGGGAATGGGCTTACAGATGCCATTTGGAAAGATGGTGGATAGGAGGATGGGCTTATAGATGCCATCTGGAGATGTGACAGAACCTTGTCGGGAATGGGCTTATAGATGCCATTTGGAACTGTAATGGATAGTTGTGGAGATGGGCTTATAGATGCCATCGGGAGGTGTCGATCGCGTAAGAGATTCCTTAGCGAGAACTTGCGTACCTGAGAAAGATAATTTCCTGGCCTGTTACAGGTGTTGATCTTCACTCAGTCGCTCACAGACATGCCCTGGCTAGATACAGGTATCGAATCTGGAACTTCAAAAGGTTGCTGGGTTGTCTCTACTGACAGGTTATCTCAGAAAAATCTTTAGGATTTAACTGAACCAGAGGAGGTTTTGTCTTTCTTGACGAGTTGTCTCTTTGGACGGGTTGTCTTCATGGACGGGTTGTCCTCAACGACGAGTGATCTTCAATGACGAGTCGTCTTCAATGACGAGTTGTCTTCAATGACGAGTTGTCTTCAATGACGAGTTGTCTTAAATGACGAGTTGTCTTCAATGACGAGTTGTCTTCAATGACGAGTTGTCTTCAATGACGAGTTGTCTTCAATGACGAGTTGTCTTAAATGACGAGTTGTCTTCAATGACGAGTTGTCTTAAATGACGAGTTGTCTTCAATGACGAGTTGTCTTAAATGACGAGTTGTCTTCAATGACGAGTTGTCTTCAATGACGAGTTGTCTTTAATGACGAGTTGTCTTAAATGACGAGTTGTCTTCAATGACGAGTTGTCTTAAATGACGAGTTGTCTTTAATGACGAGTTGTCTTCAATGACGAGTTGTCTTAAATGACGAGTGTCTATAACGACGGGTTGTCTTCTTTGACTTTAGGAAGTAATTTAACTGGACCTGTCTTCTTTGACTGGATGAGCATCAGAAAAACCTTTGGGATTTAACTGGACTTGTCTTCTCTGACTGGATTTGCCTTCTCTGACTGTATTTGTCTTCTCTGACTGTATTGTCTTTTTTTGACTGGATTTGAGAATTTGACTGCATCTTTCCTGAAAGATAAAAGTCAGCCATATGCAATGCATGATATGAATCAAGCAATGGTGTTCTCAACCTAAATGAGATTGTATGAGATGATGCGTATATGCATGTATCATGATGTATGAAAATGCATGATGTTTGTGAATGTATCTTTGTCTGGGAAAATAAATCCTTGACGAATGTCGGGAGTTAAATCCTGGGATGATGTTGAAGAGAATTCTTCATTTCTGCTGGGGATGAAGATTGCAAGAATAAACCGGTAGGAGAAGATGACTCCGTTGGGGAATAAACTTGTTGAAGAAATTACTCTGCGGGGAATTACACTGTGGGGAAGAGATACTTCGCTGAGACTTTGATGATAACTCCGCTGGGGATACCATTGATAAGTTATGTCAGGGAATTTTGATGAACTCCGCTGGGGGATAGGAAGGACTTCGCTGAGGACGATCTTTCCGTGGTAATTAGCTGAGGATAACCCAGTTAGGCCCTGGTGGAGAATAACCTTTGGACGTGGCCGGGGAGAGACGTATGTACTCTGCAGGTGATAAGCTTCCAGAATCTACTAGGGATAAGCTTCCAGAATCTACTGTGGAGATTGATTCAATTTTCCTGGGGAAACTTTGGGATTGCACTGGGGAATGGCTCCGCTGGATGTCTGTATTCCGCCGGGGATCAATCTTATATCAAGACTTCTGGGGATGCTTGTTGAGGGACAACCGTACTCCATTAGGGAATGTTGAGATCTTCTGGGGATATCCAACTTCCTTAAGGCTGACAGTAGACTAACTCTGCTTGGGGAGAGCGTTGTTGACTTGCTGGAGATACTGCGCCTTTTCGAGGCCGATGGGAGACCAACTCTGCTCGGGGGAGAGTATTGTTGCATCTTGTTTTACTCTACGGGGAGTGAAGGTATCTTGGTCATGTTCTTCAGCCGAACCTACCTTGGTACCTTGGTTGACAGAGCAACTAGATTGTTTGTACAACTCATTATTGCCCCTGTCTCTGATGTGAGAGAAGAAGATACCTTGTGGAGGTAATGGACAAATCTTCTGGTAGATAGGTGACGAGATGCCGGGACATAGTCGTACGCTTTAATCCCTAACTTTTGCCTGGACCGCCCTTTCGGGTTTTCAGTCCACCGGGATACCCATTTTTGCCCAAGCCGCCTTTTCAGGTTTTCGACTTGCCGGGTGTACAGATTTTTCATTTTCATCCCTTATTTTTTCCCGAACCCTTTTGGTTCGTCGGGAAGCCCTTATTTTTTCCTAGGTGTGTCAACCTAGCGGGTCTTTGATTATGCGTAGTATTTTTCGACTATGTCCATGCTCTCAGGATGTAGGGAGGTGCCCCTGTCAGTAGTGTTGCGTTGTCATACCACCAGAAGATCTTCGTTTGATCGCCTGATGCCCCAAGTGATCCAGATGGAGATTTGCCCCAAGCTGGTTGGCCTTTTGAGAGATTCTCCGAATCTTGACTTGACTGCCCCAGATTATGGACAATAATCATGCCATGCCCCTTGATTGGAAGTGTTTTTCCGTTTGAGGTGACCTTTTGTTGAGAAGACCTTTGTTCACTGGATATTCATCGTGCAAAGTTCTCTGTTGTTCAAACAAATAGTCATATGCAAGCAATGTTATATTAAAAATGCAAAGCTTATGTCTGTCTTGAAGTTTTTTGAAAATGCGTTTTTTCAGTAAAACAAACAAATTTTGTAACATGTGATGCCAACTCAAGATTTTACAGCGAGCCTTAAGGAGTCAGGATACCTTTGATAACAGTATGCTTTCGAACTAACCCATGCTTCAGCTAGGACTTTTAAGGGTTATAACGTGGCCTGGTTCACGGTTTAAGAAACAGAGGATAAAGGCTCAAATTTATTTGTACCCACCCGTTCTTCGTGATGTTCTTCAAACCTAAACTCAGTTGATCGTGCGTTAGACCTTGTTCGAGTCTTTGCTCTGATATTCCAGTGATGGTTCAGATTTTGACAGTTTATTTTGAATAGACAGTCTTTTTTTTTTGTTGAGGGTTTGTAGGACCTCTTTCTTTTTTGATCTGTTATCCCTATTTTTTGCCTGAACTGTTTCTTTTGTGATTACAGTCAGCGGGATGCCCCAGTTTTGTAAGTCTCCTTCGTAGGTTTTGACTTATTGGGCTTTTTATTTTGATAGATAATGACTGCCTGTCTTTATGATTATAGGAAACCATCACCGTCTTTTGTTTCGGAAGGACCTCTTTTGATGTCGTTCATTATGTACTTGGATCAACTGAGAGAACTACCCTGCCCCAGGTTATGATTAAGGGTTTAATTTTTTTGTGAAAAGAAAACTCCTACTTCTTTGGCTCAAAAAAAGGGGGTAACGAGGGATTATCTTCCTTATAACTCCAATGTTTAGGATTTGAAACAATGCCTGTACCTCATCAGCGGGGTATGTTCAAAAGCATACTGTAGATTATGGTATCGTTTTCGTCATCCTCCCCCAAGAGGCTTAGAATTATTAATTGAGAGTTGACATCAAAAAATTAAAGCAGTTTGAATATAGCGAATGAGAATATATTGATTCAAAACAGACATATGCGATGCATTGATAAAGTAAAAGAGTTTGACATGAACAAATGTTTGAACAATCAGAGGAAAATACAACTTGAACATTAGAATGAACAAAAGCTTCTTAGTTTGCACCAGTCATTTCAGATGGAAGATTCTCAGCAGAAGATTTTCATTTTCCCTCCCGGCATGAACTCCAGCACCCTTCCGTCGATCAAGTCTTGGATCTTGTTCCTCAGGCTCCAACAGTCGTCAGTGTCATGTCCAGGACTGTCAGAATGGTAGGCACACCTTTCATCAGGATTGTACTTTAGGGAGGTTATGTTGAGCTTCTTGGGAGGATCCTTTAAAGCAATCAGCTTGACCTCCAACAAGCGTTTCAGTATTAGTGAGGATGGCACACCAGTCTTCGAGAAATGTCTTCCAGACGTATTTTGCTTACGCCAATTACCCTGTTGACGCTGGTGAGGTTGATGCTGGGCTTGTGACCCCGAAGCAAACTGAGGAGCTTTTCCCTTGTCTTCTTGCCCCACAGGTGGTTGAATGATGGCTTGCTCTTCAACCTTAGATTTTTGCCCCAGTTGGTTATCCCGAAGCAGTTTGTTGACGAGAACCCTGAGCTCTCCTTGTCTTTGAGATAAGTCTTGGATAAGAGCCATTTGCCCCAGCATCTGGGTTCTCATTACATCCACCTCAGCTTGCAGATGTTTCAGCCGTTCGTCCTTGTCGTCTTCGGGACTCTTCCTGACCAAATTCCCCATGAGGAGTGTTCTCGACTCTTCCTGCCCCTTGGATAGATTTAGGAGGATCTCCCTGAACCGAGTCTCTTTAGCATGAAGGTCCTGGTTGTTTTGTTGGGAAGCCATTGCTGAAATAAACAGCGAAGATGGTAAGTGACTTGTCAAAGGAGTACCTGTAATGCCGTGATATGTATGTATGCATACGATGTTTTCAAGGATCTCGCGGGGTAAACAGAGAAACTTGTTAGAATTTGAATTTGGGTAGCTTGATTGAAGGAACTTCCTTTTGTTGAGAGTCCTTCTTCAAGAGTCAAGGCTCACCATATCGAGTGGGTCATAGCCCCGGACTCAAGTCATTAACCTTGGCTAGAGGAAAATAAATCCCCTTTACCCCTTGCTGGACATTTGATTCATCATGACCTGCATCACAAAACCCTTGAGGTCCTTGAAATGGATTAGTCCTTATGTAGGATGCATGCAATGGTATGATGGTATGATGTTATGCTATGTGTGGAGTAATGTAGGTAAACCCTGTTATGAGTCCAGATTAAGGACTGTAAACAAAACCTGCAAGAAACTCAAGTGTCAGATAACAAGTATGCAAGTAGTCAAGTTTGAAGGCACACAAGTCACACAAAGAGCCCTTAGAGTTTAGGCCAGCATGAAGTTTGGGATACTACCCTCTTGAAGTTGGTGGGCTCAAAACCTGTCCTATCAAAAGTAACCGGGTTCTAAGGAGCTCAATATCATAGGGTTGTTTTCTATGTTCATTGTTTTTATTTAGCCACTGAACTGGCGATCAAAATATTCCAAGAAAACAACCCTCAATGAGTGTAGTATCGAGTATCAACCAACTTCGGACTGCACCAAAGTCAGTCATCTCACTACCCCTAAAGAGGCCAGGATGGTCAAGTAAGGTTCCTAAGGTCAATTGATGCTTCACGACACCACGCGGCGGCCCCGTACTCTCCTTGACTGGACTCAAGGGTTACCGGTACTCACCAAAGTGCCACATCAACGTAGCAAACTGCTTCAACCGTGTCGGTATACCCCGCACAGTTCCCTCACAGTTTGTTGCTACTTTCTAAGAGGTATCCCCCAGATCCGGGTTAGGATCTACGAAACTCCCAAGACAGGCCCACAATATTAAATCAAGCAAAGCAAGCAATTGAAAATATGATGATGAACTATTCCTAAGGTACACCTCACTTTATTAATTCCCCAGCAGAGTCGCCAGTTTTGTGATCGGTGGAAATAGAACTGAATGTTTTTTAAGTTGGTTCGCGAAATGTCGCGGTAAGAAAGAGTCGCCACCGTCTTTTATGTTCTCCAACATGGAAAGGACAAAAGCACAGCAAAATTCCTTCTTTGAGAATGTTTCTTGGTTCGGGAGGTAGATTTATAGAAAGGGAAGGTGTTAGCACCCTTTCTATCCGTGGTTATCCACGGGCTCTTAGGTACTTCTTTATGTTTTCAAAATTTGTTTGCTTTTCAAGTGTGTGTGGGTTTTGAAAAAGTTTCGTTTGAAAGATTTCTAAGTAACTCTTGTATCTGTCCTCAAGAGTGTATGAAGTATTGTTTGAAAACTTTTTTGAAAGTGTAAGGTGTGAAAAGTATTTTGTTTGTTTTTGAAAAGAGCAAGTACCCATGAGTCATCTACCTACCCTAAGGAATTAAGCTGTGTAAGAGTCCTTTAGATAGTGCTATCCCACCATTGAGAGGTAGGTAGCACCATCGTTGGAGTTGTTCGGGTCAATTCGATTATCGGGACAGTGTGCTCACCGAAGCAATGGTAGGACACCTTAGAAGTAACCCTAATGTCCTAGATCCTTTTATCCGAGGCAACCGTTTCGAGGCAACTGGATTTTTAGACAAAGGGTGACCTCTAAGACGTCCTATACTTGATGACCACGTTTCGAGGCAACCAGTGAGGCGTACCCTAGAAGTGGCATGTGCTTTGTGTGTTGTTTTTCAGTTAATGTTTGTCTTGTACATGTTTTTGTGAGCTACGGATTGATTTTATTTACATACATTCTTTCATGCATTTTTTAACAGTTAGGAGTGCGGAAAATAAATTGCGGGAATGTAAAGCTATGCTATTACAAGGCGCGGGTCTATACATCGCCAAAAAAACAAAGACCCGTTTTGATAAAGTGCGGAAAGTAAAGAAAGCAATAAAACTAATTACTATTACATTCTTGAAGCAGTTACATAATAATCAAAATAAAATAAATGCGCGCGAATAAAAATTAATCGGGAATGCCTTAAGGGTTTTGACCCTTTTAAGAAAAGAAATGAATTTTTTTGTCTTTTTTTTTTTGTGATTAAATGAAATTAAAACTAATGATTAAACTAATTAATTGATTTATTAAAAGAAAAATGTTTTTGTATTTTTATGTTTTTAATGAAATAAAATAAAATGAATTAAAATTAAAAGTTAATAAAAGCCTAATTCTAAATTTATTTTAGTTATTAAAAAAAAGGTTAAAGTTGCCTAATTAAAACTAATTCAATTTATTAATATATTTTTTTACAAAATAATTACCTAAATGAAATTAATAAAGTATTTACATTTTTTTTTAGTTTTTTTTGGTTTTATTGATGATTAAAAGCAATTAAAAGTCAATTTAATGATTATTTAACAATTAATTAAAATATGCATGCAAAAATATTAATTTTAATGTCAAAAAGTAAATAAACATTTTTCTGATTAAAATGCAAAAGGAAAATATTTTTTGTGATTTTTTAAATGCATGAGAAGATTATTTAAAGATAAATTAAATTAGGATGAAAATATTAAAAAGAAAATATAGAAAGCATGTTAGTTATGAAAAATGGTAAAGAGAAAATGCTAGGGCCAAGAATCGAACTCATGCCCTCTGGAGAAATCAACCAACACGTTGCCAACTGAGCTAGCTGTCTTTGGGGTTTGTAATCTGCAATCAATGGATTAAAAATGAAAACGTGGCATATTTGAATTTTCAAACACAGTCAACACGCGTGGGGCCCAGGTGTAACATGGGAGCGAATCAGAATGCGTTATCGTGCCACGCCAGCCACGCCGGAGTCCAATCCAGTCAACGACGCCGGAGCCCTAGCTCCGGTCGTCTTCTCCGGCAAGCACAATGGCCGGTCCTGCAAAATAGGCAAAATCAAAGCAAAAGAAAAACCTTATCACCCTAATTCGACCCCTGCGGATTCAATGGTGCCATTGTTTTGGCCTGAAAACGACTGTACGGTGAGTTTCGAAGAAGATAACAAAAACTGCCCTAACAATGGCAAGTCCTTACTCCTGCGTTAGAGCTTGCATGTTATGCATCAAATACATTCTAATACGTATCCTGAGTTCACACAAACAATCAAAAACAGTTAATGATACATGAAATACAAAAAACGAATTCAAGAAATTTACCAAAACAATGAGAGCTAGGGAGCACGATCTGGGATGATTTTGCTTCGTGTAAGAGTTGGGAATGATTGCTGCTATGCCCAGGAACACGATTGAATGTTTAAAACTCCTTAAAACTTGCTAGAAAAACAAATTTGAATTTGTCAACTTTGGAAAATTTTGAGAGAATTAGGGTTGCCGTTTTAGAGGTTTCTAGGTCGTGAATGTCATTGGAGAGGCTTGCATATGTGTATATAAATGAGAATAAATCAATATTAAGGGCCTTAACTTTGTGCAATGATGTTTTGAGATTCCTCCATAACCACCATTAAAGAAACTTGCCATTTTTGTCCAAATTTGAATTTTATGCTTAAAATGGACCTCACACGAAATTGGTAGGTGGATTATGATGTATCAAAGCCATTCAAGCCACAAGATATCCCTTAATTAATTTTTTTGATTTTTATTTGAATTTTATGGATTTAAAATGAATTAAATCAATAAAATTAAATAAAAATAGAAAAATTAATTTTTAATCTTGAAATAAATCATGGGACACGTGGGTGGCATGGCAAAGTTGAATCAAGTGGGAAAAAGTGGGCCCTTTTGTCAAAAATTGAAGTTTCAAGGATAGTTGACTTTGGCCATTTCACAAAAATTCCCCAACTTCTCCAATGCATATCTTGCTCAATTTTGATCATATGAACATGTTCTGGGACATTTTGGAAAGGTCTTGAAGTCCTATAACCAATGCCTTTGGTCCCATGTCATTTTGATTTACCAATCTCAAGTTATGGTCTTTGACTTAAAGTGCCTTTTTGTTGACTTTTGAAAATGACCTATAATGTTGAAATTGATAACTTTTTGTGAGAGAATTTCTTGGACTTGGAATGTGAAGATGAGTTGTAGGAAATGTCATCCCCTTCAAAATGAGCATTGGATGGGATTTTTCTGATGAACCATGAAAAAGTTATGCCTTGGTCAAGTTACAGTTGACTTTTCAACTGTCCAAAAATAGAAACTTTTGCATCTTGATGATTTTTGAGCCATGCTTGTGAAATCATGGTCAAGATTTGACCAAATGATGATTGTGGCTTCAAAATGAGATGTTGACCAAAAATTTTGACTTTTGACTGCCAAATGACCATTTTGCCCCTGCAGTTGATTGTGAAGCAATTAGGGTTTTTGACTGTGCAACTTGATCTTGTGAGCCTTGAAACTTGACATGTAGGTGCTTGACAATGTATATGAGCATATGAGACTTGATTGAGCCTTTGAAAACCTCAACTTCCTTGCAAGAACCAAAACCCTAATTTGACTGGCTTAGGAGGGTGTTTGAACTGTGCAACCCTTGAGTAGACTTGAGATGATTTGAGATGATCTTGACAAATCTTTGAAGAATATGGGAGGGCAAATTTTGGGGTACAACACTATCCGCAACAATTGCAATAAAACACAAAACACCAAGTCAGTTCTCCCACCTTGTTACAATAACATTATCCAAAGGAGGAGTAAAATTGAAATAACGACCTTGAGTAGGGTAGATCTTAATTGCTTGCTCACAAAGCTCTTCAAAAGAAAAACACATTTCACAAACACTTTCAAAAATATTTTCAAACAAATGCTTTGTATGCATTCTTGAGGATTGATACAAGAATCATTACAAAGTTGACTTTTCAAAATATTTTCAAACACAAAAAAACAATTTTCAAAAAATTGAGCTAAGCGATTAAGGGCCCGTAGATAACTACGGATGAAAAGGGTGCTAACACCTTCCCTTTTCATAACCTACCCCCCGAACTCACAATCTTAAAAGGCATTTCCTGTTCTTTTTGCCCTTTCCTTATTGGATAAAAGAAAAGTCAGTGGCGACTCTTGTTATCTGCATATTTGGATAAAACCAAAAAAAAGGCAGTTCTCTCACCGTGTTACAGAACTTGCGACTCTGCTGGGGAAAACTCAAAAAAGAGGGGTTACCTTAGATTTAGATCACTTTTCATTTGCTTGTTTTCTTTGTTTGCTTTATATTAGAGGGTTGCTCGGGTTTAAATTTCTAGCAAAGATCCTACACCCGGATCTGGGGACCTTGGGTAAGTAGATATAGATCATGGAAACTGTACGACATAGACCGATATGGTTAAAGTGATGGCTACGTTAGTGTGACACTTTGGTTTTTACTGGTGTTCCTTTAGTCGGTCGAGGATAACACTGGGCTTCCACGTGGTGTCATAAGCACTAAATGACCTTTAGAACCTTAATTGACCCAACTTGGCCATTAGAAGGTAGTGAGATGGTCGGATTTGGTGCATACCAGAGTTGGTTGATACTCGATACTAAACTCATTGAGATTCGACTCTCGGGATATTTCGGTGGCAAGTCATTTGCTCTGCTGAAGCAAAGCCTATGAGAAAGATCGGTGGTAAGAAATTCCTAGAACCTGGTTACTATTCTTAGGACAGGTTGAGTCAACTGAACTTCAAGAGGGTACTTACCTACGAACCTCATGCAAGCCTTTAAACCTAAGGCTATTGTTTGCTTTGTTTGTGTTTTCTATCTGTTCAAACATGACATCATAACATCATGACATCATACCATAGCATTTTAATTAACCATTTCAAGGATCTCAAGGGCCTGTGATGTAGGTTTATCATGAACCAGACGTCTAGCAAGGGGCAAGAGAATTTATTTTCCTCTAACAGGATGTCGTCAAAGACCAATGTGTGTTCTTTTGAGTCAAAGGCTAGGATCCACTCGACATGGTGAGCTTGATTCTCATAGAAGGATGTTTAAAGACGCAAAGTTCTTCAATCAAAGCTGCAGCCAGACTCAACTTCTAACATTTCATTTTTTTTATCTCGCGAGATCCTTGAAAACATTGCATACGCATACCATACATATCATCATAACAGGTTTTTCCCAAGACATGTTTTCCCATCTTCTTGCTGTTTATTTCAGTAAAAGATGGCTCTCGAGAAAACCGTGAAAGATCTTCAGGCACAAAATGCTCAATTCCAAGAAACGCTCATGAACTTAGCCAAGGGGAAGAAGGAACTGATGGCACTCGTCGCCAAGAAGAAAAGGACTAGGAAATTGGTTGGTATCCTCAACATGGGAAGAAGGTTCAAAGGTCCTCCTAAACAAGCTCAGAGTTGTGACATTCCCTCTGAAGAAGAAGACAATCAGGGTAAAGAGGATAAGAGTGTGAAGGCTGGGAGAGGAAGTAACCTTGGGTCTGGCCAAGATTATGAAGAAGATTATTCAGATGGACAGTATCCATCGGCTGATGATAAGTACAAACAACTCTAAGATTGTATGAATTCCATGGAAATCCAGATGATGCATGGGTTAGATTTTAAAGAGCTGGGATTAGTCTCGGGGTTTTTATCACTCACAAGTTCAAGGTTCCTACTTTTGTGAAGTATGACGGTGTTTCTTGTCCTAAGTTGCATCTGAGGTCTTATGTCCAGAAGATCCAACCCCATACTGCTGATAGGAAGTTATGGGTACACTTATTTCAAGAGAGCTTGTCGAGGACACAATTAGAATAGTTCTATCAGCTGGAAGGAACCAATATACGTACTTGGGAAGACTTAGCTGCTGCTTTTTATAAATAATACCAATACAATGCTGATCTTGCACCAACTCGTGTGTAATTACAAAGTATGACTATGGGTTTGAACGAAGGCTTTAAGGAATATGCCCAGAAATGGAGAGATCTAGTTGGAAGAGTTCAAATTCCTTTCTCTGATAGGGATCTAGTTTAAATTTTTATGGGAACTCTGGCAGGACCTTTCTTTAATCATCTAATCGGAAGCTCTTCATCTAGTTTCACCGAGCTGATATTGACTGGGGAACATGTTGAAAGCGGAATTAGAAGTGGAAAGATTCAAGTAGATGCATATTCAAGTACTGTAAATAAGACGTTCAATGGTAAAAAGGAAACCAATGTTGTGTATGGACAGAAGGGTCTTGCTAGAGGTGATCGCAATCAATCTGTAGGAGTTGTGCTAATTTCTAATCATGTGCATGTGCAACAACAACAAGAAAATCAGCGTAGGTCAGACGCACCAAGAAGATAGTTTACCAAGATCAGCATGCCATTGTCTCAGGCATTGAAACATCTTTTGAAAGAAGATCTGATAATGTTAAGGGGCCCTCCTTAGAATCCCAACACCTCCTCCCCCAAGTACAATCTGAATGTAAGATGCGCTTATCATTCCAATAGTCCCGAACACCACACCAACAACTCCTAGACTTTGAAGAATAAAGTTTAGGATATGATTGACAATAAATAGATTGAGTTTGATCCTCCCGAGACCCCCAATGTAATTATCACACCTATGCCTAAGCATGACAAAGGCATTAATGCAATTGATGATGTTCCATATGTTTCTACTATAAGTGAATTGACTACTCCCCTCCTAATTGTTAAAAAGAATTTGTTACAAGCCGGTTTATTTCCAGGTTGTATTGAAAGGTGTTACTACTGCACAGCCCAATCCAATGGCTGCAAACTGTTGAAAGAGGGTATTCAACGCCTGATGGACAGCCACATGATTCTAGTTGAAAAGATTCCTGCTGTTGAGAATTTGTTTCAAGACTTAGAGCTTTAAGAGGTATTTGTAATTTCTTCCACTCCTATCAGGATCACTTCCAAGGGTCCTGTAAAGATTATTGCTAAACCCAGAGTTGCTCCTATGATAATCACCGCACTCGGACCTATCCCATATTCCTTGGACAAAGTTATCCCTTGGAATTATGGGGCCGGTGTTCACTACCATGGCATTAAACAAGAACCTTTGACTATGGAGAGTGAAAGTATTGAAGTTGTTGATCTCGTAATCGACAATATTGCTGGGACCAGTAAGGTTACTAGAAGAGGAAGGGTTTTCTCTCCAGAAATCTCTCTGAAGACTATCACCACACCAGTTCGTGTTATCGCTACCGAGTTAATTACTGAGACTCGGGGCAAAGAGAAAATAATGGAGCCTGCCCAGACGGAGGCACCTAAAGAAGTTATAGCTGAAGATACCTCCAGGAAAAAGTTGGAGGAGGTATTAAAAATCATTCGAAAAAGTGATTGCAATATTATTGAACAGTTGGGACAGACTCCCTCAAAGATCTCCATGTTATCCCTCTTATTATGCTCTGAAGCTCATGCCCAGGCTTTGGTGAAATTCTTAAAATCTGCCCATGTGCCACAAGAAATCTCTGTTGACCAATTCGAGAGTTACGTTGCTACCTGACAACTGATAATGGGCTAGGTTTTTCTTATGCTAATTTGACTCCCGAAGGAAGAAACCACAACAAGGCCCTGTATGTCTCTATTAAATGCAGGGGAACTACTTTAGCTCATGTATTGGTCGATATGGGTTCCTCGCTGAATGTTCTATCGAAGGGTGCTCTAGACAGACTTGACTGTGAAGGGGTTATGCTGAAACCCAGTGACATTGTGGTCAGGGACTTTGATGACTCAAAAAGGATGGTACATAGAGAGGTGGATCTTCCAATCAGAGTAGGGTTGCAGGTATTCGATTCTACCTTGTGATGGACATTCTTCCGGCATATTCTTGTTTACTTGGAAGCCCCTGAATTCATGGGGCAAGCGCTGTTACTTCAACCTGACACCAAAAGTTGAATTATTCTGTGAAAGAAAAGGTTGTTACAGTCTACAGTGAAGAAGAGTATATGGTGAGTCACTTAAAATCATTCAGGTATGTTGAGATGGACGGCAACTTCATTGAAAATCCTTGCCATACTTTGGAAGTTATCCCCCCTACCACTATTGAAGATGTTTCTGCTATCCCCAAGGTTACCAGGGTTCCACCTAGAATAGCTTCTTTGAAGGATGCTAGAGGTGTAGTAGAAGAAGGTGGATGCACTACTTGGGGTCAGCTTCCTGACATCCCGTACAAATCTGACAAATTTGGTTTGGGTTTCACTACAGAGGCTCAGAGGACTGTTCGTCATGCTTGTGCTGGAAGACCACCATTCCACGTCAGCAACAATGGAGTTAACGCGATAGAAGATGCTGATAGTGACTACGACCTAGACAGCTGGATTTTTTCCCACCATCGACAACGGGCTCAACAACTGGAAGACTGAAGACCTTATCTCAATATCCTTTGGTCAGGAGTAATTGCTACTTTCTATTTTATTGCTTTCAAGTTTCAGTTATGTAATTTTAAAACAATAACTTTAAGCCTTGTTCCTTTCCTGGGGCACAATGGTCCATTTGTTAGAATTGTCATTTCATTCGCATATTTTCATTCAATAAAACATTGGACGTTTTGCATTCAAATTTTGCGCTCTTTTATCTTTCTTTTATTTTTATTACTTTCAAAATAGTTATGTGTTCTTACACACACTCACACAATAAATTTCAAATCCACATCCACTCTGGATCCCATTGACAATAATTATGCTATTACCACTTATGACTTTGAAAATCCGATCTACCAAGCCGAGGACGAAGGTGAGGAAGACTGTGAAGTACCTGGAGAACTTTCTAGACTATTAATGCAAGAGGAAAAGGCCATACAACTGCATGAAGAGTCGGTTAAGGTTGTAAACTTGGGTACTGAAGCAGACAGGAAAAAAGTCAAGATAGGGGTCAACCTAGAGGACAGTGTCAAGAATAGGTTAATCCAGATGTTGCATGACTATGTTGAGATCTTTGCTTGGTCATACAAAGACATGCCAGGGATCGATAATGATATTGTGGTTCACTGTTGTTGTACCCCAAAATTTTCCCTCTCATTTATCAAATATTTTTCATAAAATCTCTTTTGGTTCAAGATTGCATAAGGGTTGATCAGCTCAAGACACCTCCTTAAGCACTGATGACTGAAATTAGGGTTTGAGATTGCACGAGGATAATTGAACTTTCAATGCCTCATATGACTTTCATATATCATTATGGACCCCCAATATTACTCATGTCAAGTTTCAAGCCTTGGATCACATTTTTGCTTAGTCAATTGACCAGTTGACCTAAAAATCAACTATATTGGGGAAAAAGTCAATTGTGGCCAATTTACAGTCAAACTTCATAATTTTTTATCCATATCAACATTATAAACTCATATGTATCATTTGATCAAGTTTGGACCATAATTCCTCAAGAAATTTGATCAGATCATCAAAAGGGCAAAATGGTCAAAATTAGGGTTAGGGGCAATTTCTGATTTTTGACCTAGCAAATGGTTAATTGGTTTGAGGCATGATCTCAAGATTTCAATTTCATCATTTTTACCTAATGGCATGACTCAAAATATTGCTCAAGATCAATTGGATTGATAGTTGATTTTCAGTCAACTGATCAAAAGTCAATTGTACACTGAAAAGTCAAACTTTGACTTTTTGGTTAAAATCAAGTGTTAAAGATCACAATTCATCAAAACATGTCAAAACATGAAACGTGTTCATCAAGAAATCAAAAAGTAAAGATTTCATTTTGAAAAGTCAAAGTTTTCTGTTGTACCCCAAAATTTGTCCTCTCACTTATCAATTATTTTCTCACAAAAGATCTCTCTTGGTTCAAGACTGCACTAGGGTTGATCAACTCAAGACACCTCCTTAAGCACTGATGACCAAAATTAGGGTTTGAGATTGCACAAGGATAATTGAACTTTCAATGCTTCATGTGACTTTCATGGATCATTATGAACCCCAAAGATTACTCATGTCAAGTTTCAAGCCTTGGGTCACATTTTTGCTCAGTCAATTGAGTAGTTGACCTAAAAATCAGTTGTATTGAGGAAAAAGTCAACTTTGGCCAATTTACAGTCAAACTTCATAATTTTTGATCCACATCAACATTATAAACTCATATGTATCATTTGATAAAGTTTGGACCATAATTCCTCAAGAATTTTGATCAAATCATCAAAATGGTCAAAATTAGGGTTTTTGACTGAGGAAAGGCAATTTCTGATTTTTGACCTAGCAAATGGTCAATTGGTTTGAATCATGATCTCAAGAGTTCAATTTCATCATTTTTACATAATGGCATGACCCAAAACATTGCTCAAGATCAATTGGATTGATAGTGAATTTTCAGTCAACTGATCAAAAGTCAACTGTACACTGAAAAGTCAAACTTTGACTTTTTGGTCAAAATCCAATGTAAAAGATTACAATTCATAAAAACATGTCAAAATATGAAACTTATTCATCAAGAAATCAAAAAGTCAAGATTTCATTTTGAAAAGTCAAAGTTTTCTAACTTAGAAATTTTTCTAAGTGTTTAAAACTGCATATTTTTTCACAACTTTGAGCCAATTTTTCACCATGATGATTCAAAAGAAACTTTCAACATGAAATTTGTAGGTCTCCATGACATCTACAACATTGCTTTACACAACTTCTTCTAAAAATTCTTGGATCTCAAGTTATTGATTCATAAAGTCATGGTTTTGAAATTAAACACTTAGTGAAATTTTGCCCTACTTTAGGCAGGATTTTGACCTAACTTTATGGCACTTTTTAATATAGTTACAAGGGGAATTTTCAAAAGTGATTTAAATAGGAGTTGTAGAGAACATTACAAGCTTTCCAAAATGTCCAAGAACTCCTTGATATCATTTGTGATCAAGGAGAATCGAAGAGATGAAGTTAGGGTTTTCAAACTTAAATTACAAGTCATTTTATGATGAACAAAAATTCAAATCCAAGCCTAGGCTGCATAATCTTTACTTTGCATGCCTCAAACTTGTTTGTCACTCGATAATTAAATGTTTACACAGATGTTAGAGCTTTAATCCAAGCACTTGAGCCTTTATCCAAGTTACATTTCCATTTATGGCACAAAGTAACCATTTCATTCTTGTAAAGAAGCTTTAATCACAAAGTCACTGCATAGAGCTTTGCACTTGTTCCTTCTGATCACAAGCAATGTCAAAGGCAAAAGCAACATGTCTAGAGCCTCCCATAAACTCAAGTCATGCTTGTACTATGCCTTGAAACCATGTTTTCACTTTTCTTTAAAATCAAGTAACATAGCCATAACTCTACATCTTGTGCTTCTGACCTCCTCAAGTACTCTAACCTTTTCCTTACTTATACACAAGTATATTGCAACATAACACACGAGCTGAAGGACCCCAAAACACTCCCAAGCACTCTACAACTCAGAATTTGCCATAACTTGACAGTTTTGAACCTCACATAGCCATCTTCAAGTCCACTCGTGCGTATTGAGTTTTAACCATCCAAACACTTAATATACATCATAACAAAGTGATCCAGGCCCTTGTTTCTTGATTGTAACCCCTCCATCACCATCCACAATTTCCAAAACTGAAGCTTGCAACTTGACTTGAGTTGGGAGTTTCAGCCATACTCAAAGAAAAGTAGGAGTTGGAACACACTCAAGGAGGTTCAGGCAAGCTACAGAAATCATCAGGCCATCTCAAAGGTTGCTCAAACTCCATACACGACTCCAGCTGCAAGAGGTAAGTTTTCAAACTTCTATCTCTTCATACAAGCATCATTTGATTATGATTTGTGAAGATAAAATGTAGATACCATTGCCACGAAGCTGTACATATCCATAGTTTGCATTTATATGACCTGAGCTTAGAGAATTTTAGAGTTGAAGTTTCTGAAATTTTTAGGTTTTAAATTAGGGCCAGAAAAATTCTCACTCATCTTTGACTGTTAGCTTAAGTTATTTACATGATTGGATTCGTGATGAAATTTCCAACAACTTTCATGTTTGTACTTTTGAAAATGGTTGAGAAATGAGAGAGATAGCAATTTCCAAAAATCATGTTGAAGGGTCTGGCGCGAGGTTGAAGATGATACAGGCCTATGAGTGTCTTTCAAATATATATTTACGGTTTTGTATTAATAAACAGATGTATAGCCACCCCAGTGGTAGAAGCGCCCGTCTGTGACTATAGGGACCTGTGTTCGAGCCCCAGTGGTACCCATTTGTTTTTTCACTTTTTCTTATTTAAGGTTCAATTCAAACCAAGCCAGCCTGTGTATCATGTGCCTTTCTCCATTGCCATCAGATCAGCCAAGCCATTAAATCCAACACCTCACATGCATGTCCCCATGATGCACCCTTCAAGGCTGCCCACGTTGGATCACCAGAGGGCACTGATTTGTTTTTGGGCCTGAAGCATTGTTTTTGGCTTCTCACCCCCCTATTTGCTTTTTGACACAAGCCCATTTATTTGATTTTTATTTTTTCTAACTTGAACAAAAAATTACTTTTGGGTCTAGCGCCCCTTTTACTATTGTTAACCACCATTTCTATTTTTTAACCCCCCCTGACTTTAATTGTTATATTTTACTTTTTTTTTACTTTTTCTATTTATTACTATTATTAATATTATTACTATTTTCAATAATAAGAGAAAAAAATCCAAAACATATTTATTTTTATTATTTATATCAATTTAATTTATTTTTCTTTTCAAAAATAAAAGAACAAAAACCTTTTCTTTAATTAATTCCCTTTTTTTTACTTATATAATTTACTTTTAATTATTATTATACTATAGTATTTATTTTTCTTATAAAATTAAAATCAATTTAGAACTTAGGATTTTTATTTAATTATTTTTATTTTACTAGTTTAATTAAATTCACAAAAAACCCTAAAAAGCTTGCTTTCTTTAAATTAATTTAGTTTACTATTTTAATCTTAATTTCCTTTTTTTTTAGCTAATTATTTTAATTAATTAGGTTAAAAAAACCTTTTCATAAAAAACAATAAAAATCATTTTTTTTTACATTTATATTCTTGCATTTTTATTTTTATTTTGTACATTTATTCAATTTCAACATGGTTGTAATAGTTAATTAGGTTTAATTTTCTTGCAAAATCTCCATTTGTAATTTGTATACCCCTCCCCTAAGTATTGTAATAGCGTAGTAATTTTAAATTCTGCAATTTATCGCTTTATATACAAATGCTAGTAATTAGGGTTTTGTATGGAAAGACTAAAACCAATCAATTAGCAAACCCTAATCAAAGATAAATCAAGCATGAAAATCAATACATTTTCACACAAGCACCCCTAGGGTAAATCCACTTGGTTGCCTTACAAAAATGACCATATTATGCATGTGAGGTATCTTAGCAAAGACAAGCAAAATACAAGATCATAGTCCTTCGATGACGCTATCAAAAGTTAACTTTCAAAATGATCTTAGTCCCTAAAGAAAAGTCCTAAGATACCTTGCAACATTTCTAATCATGGTTATACGATGACCCACGCCCGTCCCTTTTACATCCAAAGATAGGGTTACTTACTAAATCAATGGTAAGATAACAATGTCAAAGGAAAGAGGAAATGAACATGAAAGACTTTTTGAGTAGGTAAAATGTTCCTAGTTACTTGCTCAATTTCAAAACAAAACATCCTTTCTATTTTTCAAAACAAACACCTACACTTTAAAAGCACCCTTCAAAAACTTGAAAATATTTTCAAAAGATCAACACTTTTGTATACATTCTTACGAACGAGAATCATTACAAAAGTTTGCCTAAACAATGACCTCTTTTCAAAAATACTTTCAAAAACCACACAAAGTACATTTTCAAACAAAAGCAAGTGATCTAGCAAGTAAATAAGAGCCCATGGAAAATCATGGATGAAAAGGGTGCTAATACCTTCCCTTTTCATAATCTACCCCCCGAACTCAAGAAACAATCTCATAGGTCTTTCATGTGCTTTTTCACCTTTCCTTTTGGATAAAAGAAAAGTCGGTGGTGACTCTTGCTAACTGCAACATTTGTGATCAAACGCAAAACACCCAAGTAAGTTCTCCCACCGTATCATATTTTCAAACTTAGAAATTTTTCTAAGTGTTGAAAACTTCATATTTTTTCACAACTTTGAGTCATTTTTTCACCATGATGCAAGATGATTCAAAGGAAACTTTCAACATGAAAGTTGTAGATCCCCATGATATCTAAAACATTGTTTTACACAACTTCTCCTAGAAATGCTTGGATCTCAAGTTATTAATCCATGAAGTCATGATCATGAAACAAAACACTTAGTGAAAATTTTGCCCTAGTTTAGGCAGGATTTTGACCTAACTTCATGGAAATTTTTCATATAGTTCCAAGGGGAATTTTCAAAAGTGATTCAAATAGGGGTTGTAGAGCACATTACAAGATTTCTAAAATTTCAAGAACTCCTTGATATCATTCTTGAGCAAGGAGAATCGAAGAGAGGAAGTTAAGGTTTCAAACTAAAATTATAGGTCATTTTCATGATGAACAAAAATGAAACTTCAATGTTAGGCTGCATAATATTGCTTTGCAGGCCTTATAACTTATATATCTATCCATCATTAATGGATTACACAAACTTTTGAGCTTTAATCCAAGTGGTTTAAGCTTTATCCAATTCACATTTCTATTAATGGCACAAAGTGAACACTTCCATTTTGGAAAAGTAAGCTTTATGCACAAAGTTAATTCTTGAGCCTCTAATGTGTTCACTCTGATCACACTCCATCTACAAAGTCATAAGCAAGTGTGTTTAAAGCATAACCACTCTATCTAAGCAAGTACACAAGACTTTGAAACTTGGATTTCTTAAAAAAATCACATATTATGCTTAAACTTGTGATTTTGAATTTTGATCAACAACAAGATTCCAAACTTGTTGCTTATAAATAGAGGCACTATTTATGAGCTAGAACACGAGCTGAAGCACCCTGAAACACACCAAAACTCTCTCAAATCAGAAATTTCCCAAAAACTCCATTGTTGCACAGTTTCTGACCTTGAACACCAAACTCATATTTCCCTCGTGTGTTTCTTGGCCTTTTGGTTCCTAAAGCATTCTTACATCAAATACTACTCATCCCCATCCTCATTCCAGAACTGTAATACCATTTACCATAACCTCCATAACCAAAAAACAGAGTCTGCACATTGACTTCTCCAAGTCATTCCAGCCATCCATTGCTCAAGCTAACCATTGCATTAGCTTCCTAGGAACTTGAGGAAGCTAACCTGATCATTGCAGCACCTTGAATCAAGCTCATTTGCATTTCATGATTTCCAGTTTTGAGGTATTTTTCTTGAACTTCTATCTCATTACTTAGGCATTGTTAGGCTTGCATTTGTGAAGATAAAATGTAGACATCATTGCCTTGAAGCTGTACATGTCCATAGATTTTATTTATATTGGTTGAGCTTGGAGAATTTTAGGATTGAATCTCTGAAAACAATTAGGTCAGAATTTGGTAATTTCAAAAATTCTCATTCATCTTTGATTTATAGTTCATGATATTTATATGGTTGGATTCGTATGGAAAAATGGAGCAACTTTCATGTTTATATTTTCCATTTTTGTTGAGAAATGAATGAGATACAGGTGGTCTGGATGGAGGTTGAAGATGAAGTATATTCATGACTCATTTTACATTATGTATTTATCATTTCAGTTATATTAACGGATGTACAGCCACCCCAGTGGTAAGGCAGCGCGTTGGTAACCCAGAGGTCATGGGTTCAACACCCAGTGCGCTGCCTTTTGCATTTTTCCACATTTTTTTGTCATTTCTCTTTCCAACGCGTTTGGGCTCTCTCCCTTGGGCCTGAGTCTTTTTACTCACTAATACCCCCCCTGTTTGCTCATACCACGCAGCCCATACACCCTTTTTTTTATTTTCTAATTTCCAAACAAAAACTTCATTTGGGCCAGATTCAAAAAACTGTTTTGCTAACAAACCTCCAAATTCAATTTTAACCTCCCTGGCTTTATTATTTTTATTTTATTTTTATTTCATCTTTTATTATTATTATTAATGTTATTATTATTATTATTTTCATTAATAAAAAATCCAAGAATATTTATATTTTTATTATTTTTATTTTATTTAATTTATTTTTCATAAAACTAAAAGAACAAGAACATTTTCTTTAATAAATTAATTTCCTTTTTTTAAAAATACTTAGATAATAAATTTTAATTATTATTATAATATTTTCTTGTAAATTAAAATCAATTTAGAATTTAGGACTTTTATTTAATTATTTTTATTTACTAATGTAATTAAATTCACAAAAAAACCTTAAAAACTTGTTTTTTTTAAATTAATTTATTTTACTAACTTAATCTTAATTTTATTATTTTTAGTTAATTATTTTATTAATTAGATCAAAAAACCCTTTTCATAAAATCAAACAAGAAAATCACATTTCTTTTTACATTCACATTCTCGCATTTTTACTTATTCAATTTTGTACATTTATTCAAATTCAATATGGTTGTAATATTTATTTAGATTTAATTTCTTGCAATTCCCCATTTGTAATTTGTACACCCCCTCCCCTAAATGAGGTAATAGCTTAGTATTTTTTATTTTTTCGCAATTTTAATGTTTTATATACAAATGCTAGTAATTAGGGTTTGTATGGAAAGATTAAAACCAACAAATAGCAAACCCTAATCAAAGACAAATCAAGCATGTAAATTAATACACTTGCACACTTACAACCCTAGGGTAAATCCACTTTGTTGCCTTACAAAAATGGTCATATTATGCATGTGAGGTATCTTAGCAAAAACAAGCAAAATACAAGATCATATGCCCTCGATGACGTTATCCATGTTGCCTTTCAAAATGATCTTAATCCCTAAAGAAAATGCTAAGATATCTTACAACATTGCTAATCATGGTTATACGACGTCCCTTGCCCGTCCCTTTTACATCCGAAGATACCCTTAATTACCAAATCAATGGTAAGATAACAATGTTAAAGGAAAGAGGAAATAAACATGAAAGACTTTTGAGTAGTAGGTTACTCCTAGTTGCTTGATCAATTTCAAAACAAAAACATCCTTGCTATTTTCAAAACAAACACCAACACTTTCAAAAACATCTTTCAAACTTGAAAACATTTGCAAAATATCAACACTTTGTATACATTCTTACGAATGAGAATCATTATAAAGTTTGCCTAAACGATGGTGCCTTTTCAAAATACTTTCAAAAAACCACACAAAGCACATTTTCAAACAAAAAAGCAAGTGATCTAGAAAGTAACTAAGAGCCCATGGAAAACCATGGATGAAAAGGGTGCTAATTCCTTCCCTTTTCATAATCTACCCCCCCGAACTCAAGAAAACATCTTAAAGGTCTTTCCTGTTCTTTTCAGCCTTTCCTTTTGGATAAAAGAAAAGTCGGTGGCGACTCTTGCTAACCGCAACATTTGGGATCAAACGTAAAGGACAAAGTCAGTTATCCCACTGTGTTACAGAACTGGCGACTCTGTTAGGGAGAATCTTAAAAGTGGAGTTACCTTAGGGCTAGATCACATTTATTTGCTTTCATTGTTTGACTTGTATGCTTTACATTATGGTTCTTTGTTTAGGTTTGAATCTTCTACCCGGATTTGGGATACCTTATAGGTAAGTAGCAATATGTTGTGGAAACTGTGCAGGGTATATCGACATGTTCTAAGCAATAGCTATGTTAGTGTGACATATTTGTGAGTGCCGGTATCCCTTGAGTAGTCAAGGATAATACGGGGCCGTTGAGGGATATCATGAAGCACTAACTAACTTCTAGAACCTTTACTTGACCAACTTGGCCATTAGGACGTAGTGAAATGACCGGCTTTGGTGCAGTCCGGAGTTGGTAGATACTCGATACTACACTCATTGAGGTTTGGTTTTTTGGGATATTTCGGTCGCCATTAAAGAGGCTTGCGCTGAAACAATACCCGAGAAAACAAAACAGTGATATTGAGCTCCCTTAGAACTCGGTTACTATTTGTAAGACAGGTTTGAGCCAACTAAACTTCAAGAGGGTACTTACCTATGAGACTCCATGCAAGCCTAAACCTAAGGACTTGTTTGTTTTGTTTGTATATATTTACTTGTACATAACATCATAAACACCATAACATCATACTCATACTCACTAACCATTTCAAGGATTTTTTGGATTTATCTTTGTTCTGTTTTGTAGCACATGGATTTTATTCGCAGGAAAACCATTCAAGTCAATCTTGTAAGGATCCCTCCTCAACTTAAATATCTAGCATCAAGGGTTCCCGAAAATTCTCCATTTACTGAAAGACATGGTCGCCTCCTAAACTTGGTTACCTCTAACACTGATGAGGACATGATGAAGGTGCTCTTCCATTTCTTTGATCCTCTACACCATTTCTTCACATTTTCCGATTATCAACTTGTGCCAACTTTGGAAGAATTCTCATAACTCTTGAGGATCCCCATTCTCAATCAACTACCTTTCAACAGTACAGAAATAGATCCAAAACCAGAAGATATTTCTCAGGCCTTACACTTGCAACCATCTGATGTCATAACTAATTGGGAAATAAGGATTGGTGTCAAAGGTTTCTTAGCCAAGTTCTTGTTTGAGAAAGCCCAAAACTGTTGGAATTCCTTGGACTTGCAAGCTTTTGAGGAAATTGTGGCTCTCCTCGTCTATGGGATGGTTTTGTTTCCAAATCTTGACCAAGTCATAGATGTAAACACCGTTAAAATCTTCATGTCTCGTAACCCGATGCCTACTTTGCTAGGAGACATCCTACATTTTTTTCACACTCGCACTATGAGAAAAAGAGGTATCCTTATGTGTTATACTCCTCTTTTGGAAAGATGGTTTATTTTGCATCTTCCCCAATCTGTATTGAAGAACGATCAAGGTTCAAGGTGGTCACATAGGTTGATGACGCTCAAACATTCAGATATTCATTGGTGTTCCCGGTCTATAGGAGAATGTTACTATCGTCGACCGTTGTGGAGAATTCCCTAATGTCCCTTTACTTGGCATTAGGGGAGGTATCACCTACAACCCATGTTTAGCCTTAAGACAGCTTGGTTACGCGCGAAGGGATGGCCTACATGAGATGCTTATTCAAGGGTTGGTATTCGACTACGAGAACAACGATCAAGGTCACCGCCAGAGGTTTATCCGAGCTTGGAGGATGTTGAACAAGGTAGATAGCAAGACATTGGGGCATAATAATTCCATCCCTCTTGAGCCTTACCTCAAATGGGTACGAGCTTGTGCTCAAAGTCTTATGATGCCTTACCCCTCCATTCTCTCGGTTATCATAGAGCCTGTTGTAGAAGGAGATGTTCTATACATTATCCTGCATCCTGACATGCCCACCTCTCTTGAAGACTTGCAAAGGGATTGGATACAACTTAAGGGGGAGCGACACACTTTCAAGGCCCAATTCTACGCCAGCGAGAAGAAGGTTCTGGAACTCACCAAGCAGCTTCATGAGGAGTGGAGCTTGAATGCCTATATCGCACCAAAGAGGATGCGTTCAACTTTTTTATCTTAAAGTTTTTATATTTCTTTGTAAGCCCAAAAGAGGCATGATGTACGCAAACTTTGATTTATTAATATAACATATGTTCCTTTTTGGTCTAAAGCAAATTTAAATCTCTAATTTCCTTGAAATATTTGCATATGCATCGCCATTCATCATAACATAAGCAGGTTTCTTACAACAAGTCTCCTTATCTTTCTACTGTTTATTTCAGTAAGATGGATCTCGAGCAGACAGTAAAAGACCTCTAGGCGCAGAATGCTCAGTTTCAATAGATGTTCTTAACTCTAACCAAAGGGCAAGAGGATTTGAAAACTTTGCTGATTGTAGAAAAGAAGAAGAAAGCAAAGAAAGAAACCGGTGTTCTGAATCTAGGAAGAAGGTTCCCATGGCCAGCCAGATGTACCCTAGACTTCACAACGTCATCTGGTGAAAAGGATAATCAAGAAGGGAAAGGCAAGGAAGTGACTGCCCAGCCAGAATCTGAAGAGGAAGAAGAAGAGGACTACTCTGATGATCAGTATCCCCCGGCTGACGACAAATACAAACATCTGGAAGAGTGTCTAAGTGCAATGGAGATTCAGAAAGTGCCTGGGATGGACTTTGAAGAGCTGGGTTTGGTGTCTGGGATTGTTATTCCACCAAAATTCAAGGCACCAGTGTTTTCTAAGTACGAAGGGGTTTCGTGTCCCAAGATACACCTCCGATCTTATATGAGGAAGATACAGCCACATACTGCCGACAGAGATTTGTGGGTTCACTTCTTTCAAGATAGTCTATCTAGGACTCGGGTAGATTGGTTCTATCAACTGGAAAGGGCCAATATCCATAACTGGTGCCACCGCTTTTTATAAACAATATCAATACAACTCAGACCTTGCTCCCACCCGTACTCAACTCCAGAGTATGGCTATGGTTTCAAGCGAAGGTTTCAAAGACTACGCTCATAAATGGAGGGACTTAGCAGGAAGAGTCCAGCCTCCCTGTCTGAAAGGGAACTAGTGGATATGTTTCTAGGGACCCTGTCTGGTCCATTTTTCAATCATCTAATAGGAAGCTCCTCAGCAGGCTTTACTGAATTAATCTTGACCGGAGAAAGAGTAGAAGCTAGGATTAAGAGTGGAAAGATCCAAAAGGACGCATCCTCCAGTGTTGTGAGAAAACCATTTATTGGAAGAAAGAGGTTGTTGTTGTGTATCCTCAAAGGAGTCAAGATAGAACTGAAAACCGTCTAACGGTAGGGGCCATCATGATCCCTAAGCCTGCACCTACTCAACAAAGAAGCAACCAACCTAGAACAGAAAGACCGGTAAGACAGTTTACCCGGATAAATATGACATTATCTCAAGTCCTGCCACATTTGTTGAGATCTAATCTGGTAACTTTGAAGTAAGCCCCGAAGAATCCCAACACCTCATCTCCTCATTACCACCCTAATGCTCGTTGTGCTTACCATTCAGAAAGTCCAAGCCATGATACCAACAACTGTTGGGATTTAAAAACAAGGTGCAAGACCTTCTTGAATCAAAAGAAATTGAATTTGATGCTCCTGAGATCCCAAATGTTATCACCGCTCCTATGCCCAAGCATGGTCGTGATGTTAACGCTGTTGAAGATGATATGTTTGTTACTGTTGTTGATGAACTTATTACTCCTCTCCTGACTGTCAAGAAGAACCTGTTGAAAGCCAGTTTATTTACGGGTTATGATGAAGGCTTCCACCTCTGTTTATCCCTATCAACTGGTTGTCATTTACTGAAAGCAGGTATTCAACGCCTAATGGATGACAAAGAGATTTTTTTTTAGAAAACTCCCGTTCCAACCATTTCTTACAATGATGTTTCAATAGTAACCATTTCTGCCAATCCTTCAAGGGTCTCCACTAAAAGACCCGTTAGGATTACATCAGTTCCTAAGGTGACTCCACTGATAATTACTATGCTAGGGCCGATCCCGTACTTCTCAGGTAAAACTGTCCCATGGAACTATGGGGGCGACGTCTACTATCACGGTGTTGAACAAGATTGGTTGGATGATAAAGACTCAATTTTTGAGAAGGCTGGCCCCGACATTAGCAATATTGCGGGAACCAGCAAGATAACCCGAAGTGGCAGAGTATTCTCTCCCGAGATTGCTCCTCCGAAGACTGTTACCCATCCTGTGATCATCCCTGCTTTTGTTCCCGTTGACACTACTACTACAGTTCCTATAGCTACCCCTGTTGATACCCCTACCACCGAGTCAACCGAGACTCGCGGCAAAGGCATTCTGGTTGAGCCTGTCCGGATGTAGGCGCAATCAGCATCTATCCCAGAGGCCTCCCAAAAGGATATGGAAGAAGTTCTGAAAATTATAAAGAGAAGCGACTACAACGTAGTCGAACAGCTAGGGTAGACTCCATCAAAGATTTCCATTTTGGCTTTATTGTTGTGCTCCGAGGCCCATGCAAAGGCCTTGGTAAAATTTCTTAAAACTTCACATGTGCCACAAGAAACCTCTGTTGATCAGTTCCAAGACTGTGTGGCCAGTTTGACCGCTGACAATGGTTTAGGCTTTTCTGATGCTGACTTGACACCTAGGGGGAGGAAACATAATGAGGCATTGCATGTCTCTGTCGAATGCAGGGACACAACTTTTGCCCATGTCTTGGTGGATACTGATTCGTCTTTGAATGTGCTACCTAAGAAAGCTCTTGATAGACGCGATTGTGAAGGTTTGACCTTAAAACCCAGCAACATAGTGGTAAGGGCCTTCGACGGTTCAAAGAGAATGGTGCATGGGGAGGTGGACATCCCCATTAAAGTTGGAACTCAAACCTTTGATTCAACTTTCTATGTGATGGAAATTCGCCCTTCCTATTCCTATTTATTGGGCCGACCATGGATTCACAATGCTGGTGTTGTCACTTCTACATTACATCAAATGTTGAAATACCCAACCAAGGGGAAAATCATTATTGTCCATGGAGAAGAGGAATATATGGTCAGTCACTTGAACTCCTTCATATACGTGGAATTGGATGGTGAATTCATTGAAACTTCATTTCAGCACTTCAAGGAAGTCCCACAAACAGCGGCAGCTACCAAGACTGTTTCCCAAGTCCCAAAGATTACAAGACCTCCGCTAAAGATGTGTTCTCTGAAAGATGCCAAGGTAGTGGTCGAAGAAGGTGGGTGTACTATTTGGGGCCAACTCCCGGATATCCCTTACAAATCTGACAAATTTGGTTTGGGTTTCACTTCAGGAGCCCAGAAAGTTGTTCGACGTGCTCGTGCCGGGGGACCACCTTAGAAGATAAGCAACCATGGAGTCAACGCAGTGGGGGATGATGATGACAACTGTGACCTAGAAGATTGGATTTTCCCAACCATCAACGAAGGGCTCAGCAACTAGGAAGCTAAAGATTTTGTCCCAATTACTTTTATCCAACAGTAATTGTCTTTAAATTTTCGTCGGACCTGTAATAATTAAACAATTCAGACTTTTAAAACCTTGTGTCTTACCCGAGGCAGAATGATACATTTGTAAGGGTTGTTACCTCATTTTCATATGTCATCAATGAATCATGGAAGTTTTTGCATGCAAACTTTGTGCTCTTTGTCTTTCTTTTTCTACATTTTTATTTCTTTCAAAGATAGATATACTCTTACACACACTCACATTCAAATTGCAGATCTACATCCACTCAGGATCCCATGGGTAACGATTCTGCCATGGCCTTTTGTGACTCTGAAAATCTAATCTACCAAGCCAAAGACGAAGGTGAGGAAGGTTGTTAAGTGCCAGGGGAACTTGCCAAGTTGCCGCAACAGGAAGAGAGCACCATACAACCCCATGAAGAACTAGTGGACACAGTTAACTTGGGTACCTAAGAGAACAAGAAAGAAGTCAAGGTAGGAGCCAATCAGGAATCTAGTGTCAAGAAGCGCTTAATTCAGTTGCTACATGACTATGTTGAGGTCTTTTCCTAGTCGTACAAAGACATGTCAGGACTTGATGCTGATATCGTGGTCCATCATCTACCGACAAAAGGAGACTGCCCTCCGGTAAAACAGAAAGTCCGTCGCAAGCAGCCAGACATGTCAGAGAAGATCAAGGCCGAAGTCATGAAATAATTCAACGCCGGATTCTTAGTCGTTACCTCCTATCCACAATGGGTCGCCAATGTTGTTCTAGTGCCTAAAAAGGACGTCAAAGTACGAATGTGTGTGGACTACAGAGATTTGAATAGGGCAAGCCCCAAGGATGATTTCCCACTTCCCCATATCGATATTCTGGTTGAAAATACCTCCCAGCATAAAGTGTTCTCATTCATGGACGATTTCTCAGGCTACAATCAAATCAAAATGGCACCTGAGGACATGGAGAAAATGACCTTTGTCACACAGTGGGGCACTTTCAGTTACAAGGTTATGCCATTCGGGTTGAAGAATGTTGGGGCAACTTATCAGCGTGCCATGGTAGCTCTATTTCACAACACGATCCATCACGAAATAGGGGTCTATGTGGACGACATGATAGCCAGATCTCAAACTGAAGAGGAACATCTTGACCATTTGCAGAAACTGTTTGAGAGACTAAATAAATACAAGCTAAGGTTGAACCCAAATAAATGCACATTTTGGGTGAGGTCTGGTAAACTCCTAGGCTTTGTCGTCAACGGTAAAGTTATCAAAGTGGACCCTTCCAAGGTGAAAGAAATACAAGAAATTCCTGCTCCTTGCACCGAGAAAGAAGTCAGAGGATTATTAGGACGGCTTAACTACACTTCCAGATTCATTTCTCACCTGACCGCTACTTGTGAACCAATCTTCAAATTACTGAAGAAAGATCAAGTAGTCAAATGGAATGATGAGTGCCAAGCTGCCTTCGACAAGATCAAAGAGTACCTACAAGAGCCTCCTGTTTTAATGCCGCCAGTCGAGCGAAGACCCTTGATCATGTATCTAACTGCCTTGGAAAATTCAATGGGGTGTGTGCTGGGGCAGCATGATGAGTCTGGCCGAAAAGAGCATGCTATTTACTACCTGAGCAAAAAGTTTACCGACTGTGAAACAAGATATTCACTGCTAGAGAAAACTTGTTGCACTCTGGCATGGGCTGCTCGCCGGTTAAGACAGTATATGATGACCCATACTACCTTATTGATATCCAAGATGGATCCAATTAAATACATATTCGAGAAGCCTGCCCTCTCTGGGAGAATAGCAAGATGGAAGATGATCCTAATAAAATACAACATTTAGTACACTACCCAAAAATCAATAAAGGGCAGTGTATTATCCGATCACCTTGCTCATCAAGCCGTGGATGACTATCAGTCCATGAAGTTCGAATTCCCAGATGAAGACATCATGATGGTAAACAACTGTGAAGAACTCATACCATATGACGGACCTGAACAAGGATCCCAATGGACCTTGGTTTTTGATGGGGCCTCCAACGCACTCGACAATGGCATAGGTGCTGTAATCATATCCCCTGAAGGATTTCATACTCCCTTTACTGCAAGACTTTACTTCAATTGCACAAATAACATGGCAGAATACGAAGCGTGCATTTTTTGTCTCAAAGCTGCCATAGATTTGGGAATCAAGTTCTTAAGTGTATTTAGAGATTTAGCCTTAGTCATCAGTCAGATCAAAGGAGAATGGGACACGAAGCACCCTAACCTCATCCCCTACCAAAAACATGTGTTGACATTAATCTCATATTTCGAGGAAATTACCTTTGAGCATTTTCCACGAGAGGAAAATCAACTAGCAGACGCGCTAGCCACCATGTCATCCATGTTTAAACTCAAGTGGGGTAACGAGGATCCCCAGATCACCATTGAACAAATGGAGGAACCAGCTTACTCTCACGAGATCGATACTGAAGAAGTAGTGGACCAGCCTTGGTTCCATGAAGTCAACAGGTATCTCGAGGCTCAAGAGTATCTGGAAGGAGCTTTAGTCAATGATAAGAAGTTCTTGAGGAGATTCTTTGCTAAGTTCTTTATCAGTAATGGCATTCTCTATAAACGCAACCATGACTCTATTTTGCTTCATTGCATAGACAAGGTTGAGGAAGAAAAGATCATGGCTGATCTACATGAAGGCACTTTTGGCACCCACTCCAGTGGGCATACGATGGCTAAAAAGATCCTAAGGGCAGGGTACTACTGGTCTACCATGGAAGCAGATTGCTTTCAGCATTCACGAACCTGTCACAAGTGTCAGGTCTATGCTGACAAAGTGCATGTGCCTCCAATTCCTCTAAATGTCCTGACTGATCCCTGGCAATTCGCGATGTGGGGCATCGATATGATTGGAGAAATCAAACCTACAGCTTCTAATGGACACCGCTTCATCTTGGTGGTCATTGACTATTTCACGAAGTGGGTTGAGGCAGCTTCTTTCGCTTCTGTTACCAAGAATTTCGTGGCCCGTTTCATCAAACAGAATCTCATCTGTCGGTATGGCATCCCAGAGAGAATCATCACAGACAATGGTACGAATCTCAACAATACTATGATCACTGCACTATGCGCGTAATTCAAGATCCAGCACCATAATTCTTCCCCTTACCGGCCAAAGATGAATGGCACTGTCGAAGCCGCAAATAAGAACATCAAGAAGATCATACAAAAAATGACAGTAGCCTACAAGGACTGGCACTATATGCTACCATTCGCTCTCCACAGTTACCGTACCACGGCACGCACATCAACAGGGGCAACTCCTTTCTCTTTGGCATACGGCATGGAAGTTGTTCTTCCAATTGAAGTCCAAATACCTTCTCTGAGAATCATAAAGGATGCAGGTCTGAATGAAGATGAATGGATCCAGACTCGGCTTGACCAGTTGAACCAAATTGATGAGAAGAGGCTTACGGTTGTCTGTCACGGCCAGATGTACCAAAAACGTATGATCAAAGCTTTTAACAAAAAGGTCAGACGTCGGGTATATCGGGTTGGTGACATGGTAATCAAGCGTATCATATTACCACAAGATGATCCCAGGGGAAAATGGACTCCTACATACGAAGGATCGTTTATGATCAAAAGCATATTCTCTGGTGGAGCAATGATATTAACCACTATGGATGTCGACGACCTTCCACACCATGTGAACGCGGACATAGTCAAAAGATACTACACATAAGAGACCCGCTAGGTTGACACACTTAGGAAAAACAAGGGCATCCCAGCGAACCATAAAGGTTCAGGCAAAAATTAGGGATAAAATACAACAAAAAAATTGTACACCCGGCAAGCTGAAAACCCGAAAGGAAGGCTTGGGCAAAAAAGGGCATCCCGGTGGACTGAAAACCCAAAAGGGCGGTCCAGGCAAAAGTTAGGGAATTAAAGCGTATAACTATGTCTCGTTGGATCACCTTACAGACAACCTTCAACATCAACTGTCAAACTCAGCGGTTCTAATCAATCCAATCAACTTTGGACAAGGCATCAAGTGGACAAGACGCTCAGAGACACGAAGGCTATAACAGAAAGGGAACCCCATGGGATTATTTCACATAGATATCTTTTTCTTTGTATCAAACTTTCATTTTTTCTACGACGACATTATCTTAGTAGAATGTCTGTCTCATTATACAAAAAATACTTATTTAAGTTAATACAAAGATATCCCTTTGAAAGTGCAAAATTATCTGTTTTTCTTTATTTATGTGTTTTGTTTACAAAAACGTCCAATGATTTATTTTTGAACATATGCATTTGAACGTAACTATTGTTTACAAATGAACAGAAAATAGAAAGACAATCACTAATGGCTTTAAGAAATAGGATAATATCTTTAGACTATTCCATAAAATCCCCCACAGTGTGCAGCTTAATGATATCAAGCTCTCTCACATCCCCGACGGAACAAAACTACCAGTTATCACTCCCCAATAAAAGTCGCCCAATTTCTCAGGATTTCACAAGCAATACACGGTGTTTCCTTTACACAACAGAGTTTATTTATCTAACAAATGGAAGTTCATCAACTCATCAGCAACTTCAAAACATGAAGACTTACACCCTTTGTACCTTGCGGTACTCGAGGATTTATCTTCCCCATCAACACTGCAGTGTAACAATTAACGTGTCCATACATTGCATCCACAGGTCATAACATTGACAGCACAAATACATACGACATAATCTCATTTATTTTGAGAACATCATCACACAATGCATTTCATACATCATGACATTGCATACAACTAATCTTTCATCTTTTCAGGAAAGATCAATCAACAGAAAACTGTCATCAAATTTTCAACAAGTCAATTACAGATCAATTCCCAAGAAAGGATTGGTCAACCGTCTATACAACAGATGTTTCTTTCAGACTCCTTCTAGTTCAGTTTAAATATCTCAATAATTTATTCTGATTCTTTTCCCGCATCTGTCTTCTCTGGTTCAGATAAATCTCTCAATGATTTGTTCTGATTCTTCTCCAGATCCCAAACGGTTCAGATAAATCTCTCAACGATTTATCCTGATTCTTTCCCGCAGACGCTTTCTCTAGTTCAGATAAATCACACAAAGATTTACTATGATTATTTCCAGTTAAAGAATATTCAAGATCTCTTTTGGTTCAGTTTAAACCCCTCAACGGTTTATCCTAATACTTTCCAAAGGAACATTTCGGGTTTAGATAAATCTCTCAATGATTTATTCTGATTCTTTCCCGCAGACGTTTTCTTGGGTATAGATAAATCTCTCAACGAGTTATTCTGATTCTTTCCCGCAGAAGCTTTCTCTGGTTCATATAAATCACACAAAGATTTACTTTGATTCTTTCCAGTTAAATGATATTCAAGATCTCTTTTGGTTCAGTTTAAACCCCTCAACATTTTATCCTGATACTTTCCAAAGGAACATTTCGGGTTCAGATAAATCTCCCAATGATTTATTCTGATTCTTTCTCGCATACACTTTCTCGGGTTCAGATAAATCTCTCAATGATTTATTCAGATTCTTTCCCGTAGATGTTTTCTCTGGTTCAGATAAATCACACAAAGATTTACTCTGATTCTTTCCAGTTAAAGAATATTCAAGATCTCTTTTGGTTCAATTTAAACCCCTCAACTGTTTATCCTAATACTTTCCACAGGAACATTTCGGGTTTAGATAAATCTCTCAACAATTTATTCTGATTCTTTCCCGCATGCACTTTCTCTGGTTCCGATAAATTGCACAAAGATTCATTCTGATTCTTCCCATTCAAACAAAATACAAGACTTCTTCTGGTTCAGATAAGTCGCTCCAAGGATTTATTCTGATTCTTTTCCAAATGAAGTCAAGTTCAGACTTAGTACATTCTCTGTCAACAGTCACCTTAGGATGGCATCTACAAGCCCATCTCCGGAAAATCTCCATCATTCCTCCAAATGGAATCTATAAGCACATTCACAATCCATCTTCGAGTGCAAATTTCTGGGCACTTTAGTGTCCAATCATCTTCCACCTTCAAGTCACTAATGGCGGATCTGCCAATCTAACTCTTCAGGTTTAAGAAGATTGAACAGGGGCAGTTGTTGTACCCCAAAATTTTCCCTCTCATTTATCAAATATTTTTCACAAAATCTCTTTTGGTTCAAGATTGCACAAGGGTTGATCAGCTCAAGACACCTCCTTAAGCACCGATGACTGAAATTAGGGTTTGAGATTGCACGAGGATAATTGAACTTTCAATGCCTCATATGACTTTCATGTATCATTATGGACCCCCAAGATTACTCATGTCAAGTTTCAAGCCTTGGATCACATTTTTGCTCAGTCAATGGACCAGTTGACCTAAAAATCAACTATATTGGGGAAAAAGTCAACTGTGGCCAATTTACAGTCAAACTTCATAATATTTTATCCATATCAACAACATAAACTCATATGTATCATTTTATCAAGTTTGGACCATAATTCCTCAAGAAATTTGATCAGATCATCAAAAGGGCAAAATGGTGAAAATTAGGGTTTTGACTGAGAAGGGACAATTTCTGATTTTTGACCTAGAAAATGGTTAATTGGTTTGAGGCATGATCTCAAGAGTTCATTTGCATCATTTTAACCTAATGGCATGACTCAAAATATTTCTCAAGATCAATTGGATTGATAGTTGATTTTCAGTCAACTGTACACTGAAAAGTCAAACTTTGACTTTTTGGTAAAAATCAAGTGTCAAAGATCATAATTCATAAAAACATGTCAAAACATGAAACTTGTTCATCAAGAAATCAAAAAGTCAAGATTTCATTTTGAAAAGTCAAAGTTTTCAAACTTAGAAATTTTTTTAAGTGTTGAAAACTTCATATTTTTTCACAACTTTGAGCCATTTTTTCACCATGATGCAAGATGATTCAAAGGAAACTTTCAACATGAAAGTTGTATATACCCATGAGATCTAAAACATTTCTTTACACAACTTCTCCTATAAATTGTTGGATATCAAGTTATTAATCCATGAAGTCATGATCATGAAACTAAACACTTAGTGAAAATTTTGCCCTAGTTTAGGCAGGATTTTGACCTAACTTCATGGCAATTTTTCATATAGTTCCAAGGGGAATTTTCAAAATTCATTCAAAGAGGAGTTTTAGAGAACATTACAAGTTTCTAAAATGTCCAAGAACTCCTTGAGATCATTCTTGATCAAGGAGAATCGAAGAGAGGAAGTTAGGGTTTCAAACTAAAATTATAAGTCATTTTCATGATGAACAAAAAAGCAATTTCAATGTTAGGCTGCATAATTTTGCTTTTCAGGCCTTCTAAATTGTATATCTATCCATCATTAATGGATTACACAAACTTTTGAGCTTTAATCCAATTGGTTTAAGCTTTATCCAATTCACATTTCCATTAATGGCACAAAGTGAACACTTCCATTTTGGAAAAGCAAGCTTTATGCACAAAGTCAATTATTGAGCGTCTAACTTGTTCCCTCTGATCACACTCCATCTACAAAGACTTTGAAACTTGGATTTCTCAAAAAATCACATGTTATCCTTAAACTTGTGATTTTGAATTCTGATTAACAACAAGCTTCCAAACTTGTTGCTTATAAATAGAGGCACTATTTGTGAGCTACAATACGAGCTGAAGCACCCTGAAACACACCAAAACTCTCTCAAATCAAAAATTGCCCAAAAACTCCATTGTTGCACAGTTTCTGACCTTGAACACCAAACTCATATTTCCCTCGTGTGTTTCTTGGCCTTTTGGTTCATAAATCTTCCTTACATCAAATACTACTCATCCTCATCCTCATTCTAGAACTGTAACACCATTTACCATAACCTCCATAACCAAAAAACAGAGTCTGCACATTGACTTCTCCAAGCCATTCCATCCATCCATTGCTCAAGCTAACCATTGCATTAGCTTCCTAGGAACTTGAGGAAGCTAACATGGCCATTGCAGCACCTTGAATCAAGCTCATTTGCATTTCACAATTTCCAGTTTTGAGGTATTTTTCTTGAACTTCTATCTCATTACTTAGGCATTGTTAGGCTTGCATTTGTGAAGATAAAATGTAGACATCATTTCCCTGAAGCTGTACATGTCCATAGATTTTATTTATATTGATTGAGCTAGAAGAATTTTAGGATTGAATCTCTGAAAATAATTAGGTCTGAATTTGGTAGTTTCAAAAATTCTCATTCATCTTTGATTTATAGTTCATGATATTTATATGGTTGGATTCGTATCAAAAAACGGAGCAACTTTCATGTTTACATTTTCCATTTTTGTTGAGAAACGAATAAGATACAGGTGGTCTGGCTGGAGGTTGAAGATGAAGTGTATTCATGACTCATTTTGCATTATGTATTTATCATTTCAGTTATATTAATGGATGTACAGCCACCCCAGTGGTAAGGCTGCGCACTGGTAACCAAGAGGTCATGGGTTCAACACCCAGCGCGCTGCCTTTTGCATTTTTTTGTCATTTCTCCTTCTAGCACGTTTGGGTTCTCTCCCTTGGGCCTGAGTCTTTTTACTCACTAATACCCCCCTGTTTGCTCATACCACGCAGCCCATACAGCCTTTTTTTAATTTTCTGATTTCCAAACAAAAACTTCATTTGGGCCAGATTCAAAAAACTGTTTTGCTAACAAACCTCCAAATTCAATTTTAACCTCCCTGACTTTATTATTTTTATTTATTTTTATTTCATATTTTTTTATTATTATTAATATTATTATTATTATTATTATTTTCATTAATAAAAAATCTAAAAATATTTATATTTTATTTAGTTTATTTTTCATAAAACTAAAAGAACAAGAGCATTTTCTTTAATAAATTAATTTCCTTTTTTTTAAATACTTAGATAATAAATTTTAATTATTATTATAATATTTTCTTGTAAATTAAAATCAATTTAGAATTTAGGACTTTTATTTAATTATTTATTATTTACTAATGTAATTAAATTCACAAAAAAAACCTAAAAAACTTGTTTTTTTTTAAATTAATTTATTTTACTAACTTAATCTTAATTTTCTTATTTTTAGTTAATTATTTTATTAATTAGATCAAAAAACCCTTTTCATAAAATAAAACAAGAAAATCACATTTCTTTTTACATTCACATTCTTGCATTTTTACTTATTCAATTTTGTACATTTATTCAAATTCAATATGGTTGTAATATTTATTTAGATTTAATTTATTGCAATTCCCCATTTGTAATTTGTACACCCCATCCCCTAAATGATGTAATAGCTTAGTATTTTTATTTTTTCGCAATTTTAATGCTTTATATACAAATGCTAGTAATTAGGGTTTGTATGGAAAAATTAAAACCAACAAATAGCAAACCTTAATCAAAGACAAATCAAGCATGTAAATCAATACACTTGCACACTTACACCCCTATGGTAAATCCACTTTGTTGCCTAACAAAAATAGTCATATTATGCATGTGAGGTATCTTAGCAATAACAAGCAAAATACAAGATCATAGTCCCTCGATGACGCTATCCATGTTGCCTTTCAAAATGATATTAGTCCCTAAAGAAAATGCTAAGATATCTTACAACATTGTTAATCATGGTTATACGATGACCCTTGCCCGTCCCTTTTACATCCGAAGATAGGGTTACTTACCAAATCAATGGTAAGATAACAATGTCAAAGGAAAGAGGAAATAAACATGAAAGACTTTTGAGTAGGTAGATTACTCCTAGTTGCTTGCTCAATTTCAAAACAAAAACATCCTTGCTATTTTCAAAACAAACACCAACACTTTCAAAAACGTCTTTCAAACTTGAAAACATTTGCAAAAGATCAACGCTTTGTATACATTCTTACGAACGAGAATCATTTCAAAGTTTGCCTAAACGATGGCGGCTTTTCAAAATACTTTCAAAAAACCACACAAAGCACATTTTCAAACAAAAAAGTAAGTGATCTAGCAAGTAACTAAGAGCCCATGGAAAACCATGGATGAAAAGGATGCTAATACCTTCCCTTTTCATAATCTACCCCTCGAACTCAAGAAAACATCTCAAATGTCTTTCCTGTTCTTTTCAGTCTTTCCTTTTGGATAAAAGAAAAGTCGGTGGTGACTCTTGCTAACCGCAACATTTGCGATCAAACACAAACGACCAAGTCAGTTCTCCCATCGTATTACAACTGTCTACCGATGAAAGAGGGTTGTTCTCCAATAAAGTATAAGGTTCGTCGTATGCGTCTCGAGATGTCCGAGAAGATCAAGGCTGAGGTTATGAAGCAATTCAGCGCAGGTTTCTTAGTTGTTACGTCCTATCTTCAGTGGGTTGCAAATATGGTTCCAGCACCTAAGAAATATGGCAAAGTACATATGTGTGTAGACTACAGGGATCTGAATAGGGCAAACCCCAATGATGACTTTCCGCTTCCACATATTGACGTTCTAGTTGACAACACCGCTCAGCATAAAGTATTTTCTTTCATGGACAGTTTCCTAGGTTATAATCAGATCAAGATGGCGCCTAAATACATGGAGAAAACTACCTTCGTCATACAGTGGGGCACTTTCTGTTATAAGGTTAGGCCTTTTGGGTTGAAGAACGTCGGTGCAACATATCAGTGTGCCATGGTAGCTTTTTCCATGACATGATCCACCATGAGATAGATGTCTACATCGACAACATGGTAATCAGGTCTCAGACCGAAGAAGAACATATTAACCATCTACACATGCTATTTGAGAGACTGAAGAAGTACAAGATGAGGTTAAATCCAAACAAGTTCACTTTTGGGGTGAGATTCGATAAACCCCTAGGTTTCGTCGTCAGTGGTAAATGTATTGAAGTTGATCCCGCCAAGGTCAAAGATATTCAAGAAATACTCGCTCCCTGTACTGAGAAGGAAGTCAGAGGTTTCCTGGGACGACTAAATTATATTGCCAGATTTATTTCTCAGTTGACCGCTACTTGTGAGCCGGTCTTCAAGTTGCTGAAGAAAGATCAGGTAGTGAAGTGGAACAATGATTTCCATATATCCTTTGACAAAATCAAGGAGTATCTCCAAGAACCTCCAATTCTGATTCCACTAGTTGAAGGAAGACCTTTGATCATGTGCTTAATAGTGTTAGAGAACTCAATAGGGTACGTACTGGGCCAACATGATGAGTCTGGTCGAAAAGAGCATGAAACATACTACCTTAGCAAAAAATTTACCGACTATGAAACAAGATACTCATTGCTCGAGAAAACTTGCTGCTCTTTAGCATAGGCTTCTCGCCGACTAAGACAATATATATTGACCTATACTACCTTATTGATCTCTAAAATGGATCCCATAAAGTACATATTCGATAAATCTGCTCTCTCTGGAAGAATATCCCGATGGAAAATGGTCTTAACAGAATATGACATCCAGTACACCACTCAGAAGGCCATCAAAGGAAGTGTATTGGCATATCATATGGCTCATCAAGCCGTAGATGGATACCAGTCTATGAATTTTGAGTTCTCGGATGAGAGCATTATGCTAGTTATAGATTATAAAGAACCTGGACCGTATGAAGGACCTGAGCCAGGATCTCGATGGACAATGGTTTTTGATGGAGCTTCCAACTCACTTGGTAATGGAATTGGTGTTGTGATTATTTCTCTTAAGGGTTGCCATATGCTTTTCACCATCAGATTATGCTTTGACTGTACCAGTAACATGGTCGAATACGAAGCCTGCATCATGGGTATCAAAGCTGCTATTGACATGAGAATCAAGTTCTTAGATGTGTATGGGGACTCAGCCCTAGTCATCAGTCAGATTAAGGGAGAATGGGATATGAAGCACCAGAATCTCATTCCTTATCAGGAGCATGTATTGACACTAATTTTGTACTTCGAGGAAATTACTTTTGAACACATCCCACGAGAAGAGAATTGGTTGTAAGACGCATTGGCTATCATGTCATCTATGTTCAAAGTCAAATGGGACAACGAAGCTCCTCGGATTACCATTGAAAGACTAGATGAACCGGCACATTAATATGAAGTTGACACTGATAGAGTAGAAGAGAATCCTTGGTTTCATGAAGTGAAAAGGTACCTTGAAGCCAAAGAGTACCCTGAGGGTGCATCTATTAATGACAAGAAATTCCTACGGAGGTTCTCTACTAAGTTCCACCTGAGCAACGAAATTTTGTACAAGCGCAACCATGATTCGACTCTGCTTTATTGTGTGGACAAGAAGGAAGCTGAGAAAATTATGGAAGATATGCACAAAGGTATCTTTGGTACTCACTCCAATTGGAATATGATGGCTAAGAAAATTTTGAGAGTGTGTTATTATTGGTCTACTATGGAAACTGATTACCATCACTGCTCCAGAACTTTTCACAAATGCCAGATCTATGCTGACAAAGTACGTGTGCCTCTGGTTCCTCTGAATGTCTGGACTGCTCATTAGCCGTTTGCAGTGTGGGGCATTGATATGATTGGAGAGATTAAGCCTATGGCTTCTAATGGGCACTGTTTCATCCTGGTTGCTATTGATTATTTCACCAAATGGGTTGAAGCATCCTCGTTTGCCTTTGTTACTAAGAATGTTGTGGCTCGTTTTATCAAGCATAACCTTATATGTCGGTATGGCATTCTCGAAAGGATTATCACGGACAATGGTACCAATATTAATAACACTATGATCACATAACTCTACATGCAGTTCAAGATCAAGCACCACAATTCTTCTCCGTATCAACCGAAGATGAATGGAGCAGTGGAAGGCGCCAACAAGAACATCAAGAAAATCATACAGAAGATGACAGTGACATATAAATATTGGCATGAGATGTTACCATTTTCTCTTCATGGCTATCGCACTTCAGTACAGACATCAACTGGGGAAACCTCATTCTCTCTAGTCTATGGTATGGAAGTTGTCTTACCTGTCGAAGTCCAGATCCCTTCTCTAAGGATCATGAAAGATGCAGGTTTGGACGAAGACGAGTAAATTTAGACTAGGCTGGACCAGATAAGCTGGATCGATGATAAAAGGCTTGCGGCTGTTTTTCATAGGCAGATGTATCAAAAGCACATGATTAAAGCCTTCAACAAGAAAGTTAAACATCGGGCATATCAGGATGGTGACTTGGTGATAAAGCGCATTATCCTACCACAGGGAGGTCCCAGGGGAAAATGGACTCCCACTTACGAAGGGCCATTCATAATCAAGAAGATATTATCTGGCGGTGCTATGATATTTACCACCATGGACGGTGAAGATTTCCCGCACCCTGTGAACGCAGACATAGTCAAAAAATACTACGCATGAAAGAGACCTGCTAGGTTGACTGCTCTAGGCAAAAATAAGGGCATCCCGGCGAACCAAAAGGGTTCGGGTAAAAATTAAGGATATATATAAAGATTGTACACCCGGTAAGTCGAAAACCCGAAAAGGCAGCTTGGGAAAAAAGGGTATCCCGATGGACTGAAAACCTGAAAGGGTGGTCCAGGAAAAGTTATGGATTAAAGCGTACGACTATATCCTATTGAATCACCTACATACAACAAGCTTTATTACCAACGTCAAATTTGAATAGTATAGATCAATTCAGTCAACTTCTTTCGATAGCGAGAGATGAGATGCAAGAAGACATAGGGGACATAGCAGAGTTAGAACTTGCTGGGATCATTTCCACATAGCTATTTTTCTCTGTTTTACTTTGTACTCTTTTCATTTTACGATGATTCCCCCTTACAGGATTTCTGTCTCTTTGTACAAAATGCATGTTTATAGGCAAACTTTCAATACAAAGTCAATTTCAAAACTCAATTTTGTTTTTAATTTCTCTGTTTTGTTTGCCAAAATGTCTAATGACTAAATTGAATGAACATATGCATATGAATATGATTACTGTTAACAAATATATGCACAAAAACAGGAATAAGCATTTACTAAAGACTCTAGGAGTTGGGATAGCGTTCAAGTCATCCACAAATTTCCACAGAAAAATCCCCACAGAGATGTCTTCACAAGCTCATCCCCGACAGAGATACATTCCCCAACAAGCCAAATATGCCTTTAGACGGGAATTGGGGCATCTTCCAGTAGCTCACATAATCATCTTCCTTAGTAGGTCCCCTAGCTTTCAAGGAAGTTTAACCATTTCCCCAACATATAGTGGAAACTTCCTCTGCACAGCCTATGAAATTAGAAATGATTCCTTCAGCACAACTTACGAGAATTTAATTCTCTAGTGGAGTCTATTTCTCTAACATTGTAAAATCCCCTGCAGAATTCTCCGCTTCGGCAGGGCTTATTTCCCCAGTAGGGTTTATTTCCCCAGCGGGGTTTATTTTCCCAACATGGTTTATTTCCCCAACAAAGTTCATTTCCTCGATTACTGCAAATCCTCAGCAAAATATCTTCTCCAGCAAAGTATAGTCAAGGTTGTTATCCCCAGAGAGTTGCTACGGAATCTAAAATCGGGCCAGCTATGATTTAACTTTGTCCTTACCAGAAGAATTGGCATTTATATCGGAAACTCGGTCAGACAGCACCTCATAAGGTTATCCATCTCTTTTATCCCTAATTCAGGGTATATAAGAACTAAATTCCCCAGTAGAGCGATAAACGTTGTTCCTTAATTCCTCTATCCCCAAGCAGAAGGCAAACATTCCCAGCAGAGTATCCTCAAACAGAAAGCGGGAATCCCCAACGGAGACATTCTAAACAAGATTCATATTCTTCATCCCCAGCAACAGTCAGGGATTTATTTTTCTGAACAAGGATGTTATACAAAGCTACCAATACGCTTCAATGACATCTTACATCCATACATCATTTACAAAACATCATAGTATATGCATACAAAACGCATATAGAATTCTCATTTATTTTGAGAACACCATTACGCAATGCATTACATACATCATGACATTGCACGAAACTAACTTTGCTTCTTTCAGGTTAGTCTGCAAATAGACGAATATCATCAGCAATTTTCAAACAGGTCGAAGATTAATTCTCGAAACAAGACGGGGAAACTATCTATACGACCAGGTGGTATGAATTCTAGAAATAGAATTGGTTTACCAACAAAAAACAGGTCATAAATTAATTCCCGAAACAAGACGGGGCAACTATCTATACGACCGATAAAAAGCAGGTCCTAAATTAATTCCCAAAACAGGACAAGGAAACTATCTATATGACCATGCAAAGATTAATTCCTGAAATAGGACGAGGCAACTATCCTTATACCCAGGAAAAGATTAACTCCTGAAATAGGATGGGGCAACTATCAACATCGCCAGGTGGTATGAATTCCCGAAACAAGACGGGTTTACCAACAAAAATAGATTGTGGATCAATTCCCGAAACAGGACGGGGCGACTATCTACATGATAAACATTTTCATCAGAGACTAAATCTAACAAGCATTTCCCTCAGAGACTAAATCTGACATACTTAAGCACTTTCCCCAGAGGGTCGTCCTGAAAAGCAGTCTTCAGATATAGTTAAGCATAGACTTATTTTGATACTCCTATCAACAATCACTTTGATGGCATCTATAAGCCCATCTCTGAAGACACTTCGTCAGCTCTCTGAATGGCATCCTTAAAGCCCATTAAAGCAATATTATCAACCAACAATGTTACATTCGCACACATGCGAGTGCAAATTTCTGGGAACTTAAGTGTTCAATCCTCTTCCACCTTAAGGCTACGAATGGCGGAAATACCAATCTAACTCCTGAGGTTTAAGAAGATTGAATAGGGGAAGCTGTTGTACCATAAAATTTTCCCTCCCATTTTTCTTCAATATATCTTTTCATGCTTCAAGGGTTTTCATTTGCTCACGGTTCCTCAAGAATTGATCAAACAAATTCTCCTCCTAAGCAATGGATCCACAACTAGGGTTTCACTTTTCACAAGATTGGGTTTCTAATGTCTCAATTGGATTTCATGGTTCCTCATATGTCTCAAGGAATTCTCATACCAAGTTTCAAGCCTTGCATCACAAGTTTGCTCAGTCAATTACTCAGATGGTTGAAAATCAACTGTATTGGATAAAAAGTCAATTATGGTCAACATACAGTCAAATCTCAATATTTTTGGTCAACATCAAGGTTTTAAATTCATATTCATCATTTGATCAAGGTTGATCATGATTCATCAAGAAAACTCTCAAATTATCAAAAGTCAAAATTTGCCAAATTAGGGTTTTCTTTAGGAGAAGTCAACTGAACTTTGACCAAGCACAACTTTCACATGCTTCAACATATTTTCCTCAACAAAAGCTCATTTTGGAAGAAATTCAATTCTCTACACCCTTATATATCTAAGCTCAAGTCCAAAATATGCTTCATTTGAGAGATATGAGCCAATACATTATAGGTCATTTCAAAAGTCAACAAAAAGACACTTTTTATAAAGGCAACTTACATCAAGATAAAGTCTTCAAATGAAAAAATGATATAAATAGAGATATTAGAGGACATATTGAGCTTTCTAAAAAGTCCAAGATCACCTTCATATGATAAAAATTAAGATAGTTATGACTAGTGCAAGTTGAGAAATTTTGAGCAAATGCATGAAACCAAAAGTGACCAAACTTGGGATTTTGGGCTATTGGGCTTGTGATTCAAAGTCCATGCATGTGATACACTCCATAATGAACCTATGAATTACTTCATGCACCCCTTTACCTTTTATTCTATTTATTTTTATTTTTTATTTATTTTAAATTCAAATTAAATAAGATAAAAGTCAAGGTTTTTCTTACAAAGGTCCAAGCCCAAATGATTTGACCCAATTCATCCTTATTTATAGCCTCACTATTTCAGACAAGAGAACATGAATCCTTGCAGCAAGAAACCTCTTCCAAAACTCCAAAAACATCAAATCCTAGGGCAAGGTGAAACCCTATTTGGAAGCCACTTTCAAAGCCTATCAACCCTTCCAATTGATCTCTAAGGTGGTATAAAGTAAGAATGAATCATTTGTGATGATCCAAAACACACGAAACTGACATCTCATGCATCTCCGATTACCATTAATTTATGAATTCGTATTTTTTGTTTTCTTCATGCTTTAATTAAAACTAGCACTACTAATATGTTTCTGAGGTATCCATGTGCAGGACGAGACTATTGCATGATCCCCATAATGGTTGAATCGTGGACTGCCATGTTTGGTCAGATTCATATTATTTTTGTCATATCTCATAAACCAATGCGCTTTAGCTAAAAATAGTGGTTCCATTGAATTTGCAAGGCTTGATTTAGGGGGGTAGGGGCCCTTTGAATCTCTAATATTTGCTATTTTACAGGAACACGAAACGTGCTCACCTGAGAAGACGACCGGAGCTAGGGCTCTGGCGCATCTCTGATTCAGTAATGTTGTTTTATTATATATTTAAATCATTTCAGTAAAATAAACAGATGTATATCCACCCCATTGGTAGAAGCGCATGCGATAAGGCATTTATCTACAAGGGCACGGGTTTCATCCCTGCCTTTTGTGGTTTTTTTCATACTTTATGATTTTGCAGATCACATGCAACACGTCCCACCCATCAACCATGCGCCTGGACGCTTCTCACCATCAGATCTTCACAGTTTTAATCCAACGTTTCCAGACGCGCAGCCCATGGTGAACCTCCTAGAGCTGCCCACACGAGATCATGCGCTAAGTCAGTTGCGCCTGGACCTCCTTTTGCAATTTACACCCCTCACTTTGTTGAATCAGACCCAAACTTCTTTTTCTTATATTTTTCTTTTTTATTTTACTTACTTGTTTTTTTATTATTTAATTAAAACACCAAAATATTAGTTTTAGGTTAAAATTAATTAGGCTTAGTTTTAATTACCTTTTTCTTAATTAATTAAATTAACTAATTAATTTTCTTAAATTAAAATTAACAAGATTCTTAGGGGTTTTTTAATTAAATTAATTAACTTTTTTTAATTAACTAGGTTTTTAGGTTTTTTTTAATTAATTAATCACAAACCATTTTTTTCATAAAAAAATTACCAAAAAGCTTTTCTTTTATATTTTTATATTTTTTTAAATCGACTGTGCTTTCGCGAGTGTAATTTTTAGTTCTCGCATTTTCTTTTTTTAATTATTATGTAACTATTTTCCGGGTTGTAATAGCTTAGGGTTTTTACTTTCTGCTTTTTATTACGTATCTGCCCCAAAGCGATATAATAGTTTAGGTTTATCTTTTCTGCTTTTACATTCCGCACCTTTATTGTCTTTACTTTTTTATATTCTAGATTATTGCTTAATAATTAGGGTTGTATGGAAAGACTAAAACAAATCGATAGAAAACCCTAATCTCAAAGATAAAATAATTGAACATAACACACTCGCACCTCTAGGGTAACCTCCCTTGTTGCCTTCGGAAAACATTCATGTCCCTCAAAAGGGGGGACGCTTTAGCAAAGTCCCTCGATTCAAATATCATAGTCCCTCGATGACCCTTCGATGTTGCCTTTCGGTAAATGATCTAGTCCCTTATGAAATTGCTAAAGCGTCCTTATAAGTTGCCTTCGATGACTGTACGAAGACCCTCGCCTGTCCCTTTACATCTAACTGTAGGGCTTCCTAATAACTAATGGTAGGACAACACTATCTAAAGGAGGAGGAAAATTGCAAGAACGGCCTTGAGTAGGATAGATCTTAATCGCTTGCTCACAAAGCTCTTCAAAACAAAAACACATTTCACAAACACTTTCAAAAATATTTTCAAACAAACGCTTTGTACGTATTCTTAAAGACTGATACAAGAATCATTACAAAGTTGACTTTTCAAAATATTTTCAAACACACAAAGCAATTTTCAAAAAGTGAGCTAAGTGATTAAGAGCCCGTAGATAACTACAGATGAAAAGGGTGCTAACACCTTCCCTTTTCATAACTTATCCCCCGAACTCAAAATCTTAAAAGGTCTTTACTATTCTATTCACCTCTTCCTTATTGGATAAAATAAAAGTCGGTGGCGACTCTTGTTATCCGCAAATTTGGATAAAATAAAATAAAAGTCAGTTCTCCCACCGTGTTAGTCTCCTTTTACTACAGGACACCCACGAGGATCTTCTTTACAAATTTGGCAAGTTGAGTGATTATGTTGGAAATGATTGGATTTACAAAGAGCAACATGCATCCTTACTATATTTCCTTTCACTAAATTCACATCCACGATTTTGGATTCATCAAGACATCCCTCAATCATATTAACTATATTCCCTCCATGTTTTGGCAACGGGTTTGCTTGAACATTTGGCCCCAGGTCTTTAAAAGACAAAATACCATACCTCACCAGCTTCTGGACCTTATACTTTAGTGGGTAACAATTTTCTATATCGTGTCCTAGGGCTCCTTGGTGAAAAGCACAATTGAAATCAGCTTTGTAGTACCAGGGGAGTATTGTAGGAACAACAGGGGAGATCTAGTCAGCACTAGGTTCTTTTGAATTAAAGCGGGTAGCAATTCAGCTTAAATCATGGGAATAGGATCAAGAGGTTCTCTTCTCTAGTTCTGCCCTTGATTATTTTGTTGATAAGGTTGTTATTATGCTCTCTGTAACACCCTTCAAAAACCCACGAATATTATAATTAATAAATCAAAGTAATGCACCAAAAAGAGTGTCACGTCTTCATATAAAACATCATACATGAAATCTTGCTCCGCAACACGAGCTTTCAAAAATTAAAACATTTATCTCTTAGAAGATATCATTATGAGACTTCAACACATCGCAGCGGAAATGTTTTCTCAAAACATCTTTATTAAATACTTCAAATAAAATACCATCACACTTCATAATTCATAAGTCATACTTAAAACATATTAAGGCGAAAATAAAACATCTCAATACATCATGTCAACCAAGGAACATATAGTTCGGTTCAAATGATCCCAAAGACCCTGATGTTAAATACTAGAGCAAGACCCTCTTTATTCGAAATAAAGCAACTAAAAGACTCCATAAAATTATCCTCGAGCTTCTACGTCTATTCCTGATTACCTGCAAGTTACCCATGTATAGAGGCAACATTTCCAAATAGAAAAGGTGAGTAATCACAAAGTATTATAAAAGATATATGGAACAGATACAGTGGCACACCATCAATTCATCATAAATTCCACGTATCATCATACTTCATAAATTATACTCACACTTTCACAATCATTAATACACATCAATTATATCATCATATAATCACATTAACATCTATCTTCAAACACCACTTAGATCATAACATCAATAATATCACTTAGTCAATCATTATGCAATGTTACAGATAATGTAATGCAACATTATTGACTCATGCATGTAGTATCAAAACTTCACTAATGACCAGGCCATCTTCCTCCAAAGATCCCCACTATAGGATCGATTCCTGCTTGGAACCGGGGTACATCATAATATTAAACTCAATCCACACTATGGGATTGAGGCTATCACTGGACTAACATCCTATTATTATCACTTGACCAATCTCCCTAACAACATCACTGGACCAATCATCCTATCAAAGACACTATACTGAAGTCCTAATATATACCATGAATGCATGACGCACAACAACATAATAAAACATGACCATAGCAAGTCAAAATGCATCATAATTCATGAATTCATCACAATATCGTCACATACATCGTAATACACCAAGAATCATCATAAACACATCAATCCATCATACAAACATACATCATGTTGCATCAATCGCATAATCACATTAATTCATCATAGTATTATCATAATTCATCATTAAAGGTCTAGTTTAGTCCTATAAAGGTCATGTAAATATACATCCTTCAACTCATTTTATTCCATATAATTATAGTTAATCGTGTTAGCTGCCCAACACTTTGAATGGCACGTCAAGCAGAGTCCAGAAACTCAAGTTACGACCCTTTCAAGATTTTGCCATTTGCCTCTCGCCTGAGGCTCACCTGGCAAAGCAGCTTGCTCGCCTAAGACTCCCCTGGAGATGTTGGGTGAATCACCCTTCCCATACAAAAATCCAAGAGCATTATTTTATGTTGCCTCCTTTGCCCGGTGAGCCTGTTCATTCACCCGGCGACCTCAGCTCACCTCTGCTTCGCCCAGCGAAGCTGGAGCGAGTCCACTTCTCCCATAGAATTTCCAGGGTCTCTTTTTTCCCCTTCCCTTAGCTTACTCCTCGCCTGGCACATCAAGGGTAGAGTACCTTCACCCGGTAAAGTTGTGTGCTCGCCCGGCGACGCAACGCGAACAGGAAAGTCCCTGTGCGTTTTCTGCACTGCACTGGTCCCAATTTCCACACGATTTCACATCCAAACTGACCCAAAACTCATGAAAATCACATATTTCCATCGTGCAACATTAATACTTCTTAGTACATATTGCATACATCAAATCATGGCATTATTAGCATCCATTATTCACAGATTCATCAAAGATTCATCATAATCATCATGTTATCAATTCATCACAAAAACCCCAAAACCACCTACATACATCTAAACCCTATATCAATCATAATAATAAAGATAACCCCTCATACCTTAGATTATAGCTTTGATCTTCTTCTTTGTGTTCTATCAAAAATTTCTTTGTTCTCTTCCTGCCCTAGCTCTGCTGCGTTCTTTCAACTCTTTTCACGGTCGTACACACTGACACACTTTTCCCTCTATTCCTTGTTTAACCCTTGGACCCTTTCTATGGTCTTCCCATCTTACCCTCACTCATCACTTCATCAATTACTATCTTGTCCTTATTATTTCTACACCTCATATTATCTCTATTTCACTAATTAAAATAATTCTAAATAACCACTCTAATTATCTAAAATTATTTAAAACACACAATATCACTTAATTTTCATTATGCCCCACATAGCATCACATCACACATCATATTTATCAAAACATCACAAATACTCATTATAGTATAATAAAATAATTAAATAAATGGTTAAATAGAGTTCTTGGTCCCTCTAAATTTTTCGTTCAAAAATTTGTCCATCTAAAAAATTAAATTTTAACTTTTGGTCCCTCTTGACAAATTCGTAGCTAAAATGGTCTCTAATTTCGTTGCTAAATAAAAATTGTCGCTAAAATCGTCACTAAAACCGTCGCTAAAACTGTCGCTAAGTTGTAAAAACCGTCACTAAATTGCAGGAGGGACCAAAAGTTAAAATTTAATTTTTTAGGAGGACCATTCTTTGAAGGAAAATTTTAGAGGCACTAAAAACGAAATTTAAGATATTTAGAGGGACCAAAAACTTATTTAACCCTTAAATAAATAATCTAATTATTTTGGGGTGTTATAACTCTCTCCCACTTAAAAGAATTTTCGCCCTCGAAAATCACCTGGAGGAAATAAAATCGTATAAGACTCTCTCATCTGATCCTCACATTCCAAAGTCCAACTTTCACCAACTGAGCCACCTCACAATACATTCACTAAGGATATGTCTTTACCTCGCAATTGGTTCACTTCCCATCCTTTTATCCGCACAGGTGATACTTCAACAGTTAGGTTATCTCTCACATGTACATCATTCATTTGAATCACATGCGGAGGATCCAGAATGTACCACCTCAACTGGGTCACATGAAACACGTCATGAAGATTCTCAAGTGACGGCGGTAAAGTAATTTGATAATCCACCTCACCTTCATCTCTAATATCTCATATGGACCAACAAAACATGGCGCAAGCTTCCTCAATTTCAAAGCTCTACCAACACCGGTTACCAGAGAAACTCTCAAAAACATGTGATCATCCTTTTGGAATTCAAGTGCCTTTCTCCTCTTGTCATGATAACTCTTCTGATGACTTTGAGAAGCTTTCATCCTCTCTTTGATTATCTTGATCTTTTCGTTGTTTCCTGCACAATCTCAAGTCCGAGCACAACACTCTCGCTTGACTCATACCAACACAATAGAGTTTTATATCTCCTGCCACACAATACTTCATACGGTGCCATACCAATACTCGCATGGAAACTATTGTTGTATGTAAACTCAATAAATAGCAAGTGGTTATTCCAAGCACCTCCTTGTTCCAACACACAATCCCTCTGCAAATCCTCCAATGAATAGTCCTCTATGTCTGACCGTCCGTCTACGGATGATATATGGAATTCAACCTCAACTTAGTACCAAAAGCATTCTGTAAACCTTCCCAGAAGTTTGACATAAACCTCAGATATCTATTCGATACGATACTCGAAGGTATCCCATGTAATCTCATAATCTCCTCAATATACATCTCAACTAGTTTCTCCATATGATGATTGCTCTTCATCGGCAAGAAATGAGCCGACTTAGTCAACCTATCAAATATCACCCAAATTGAATCATTTCCCTTAGCAGTCTTCAGTAAACCCAACACAAAACCCATAGAAATAATGTCTCATTTCCATTATAGAATATTCAACGGTTGCATTAGACCCAAAGGCTTCTGATGCTCAATCTTCGACTTCTGATAAGTCAAACAAACATAAAAAAAATTTGGTAACTTCCTTTTTCATATCAGGCCACCAAAATAACTTCTTCAAGTCTTGATACATCTTTGTAGCACCGGGATGAATACTTATTCCATTTCTATATCCTTCCTCGAGAATACTCTTCTTAAGTTCTGGAACATTTGGAACACAAACTCTATCACCAAATCTCATTACTCCATTCTTGTTAACTATGAATTCACCTCTACCTTGGTTAATCAACATCAGCCAATCGACCAAACTCAAATCATATTTATGACCTTCTCATATTTCTTCAAGAATACCACTAGATAGTTTCAACATTCCCAACTTCACACTATCAGGAGTCTCTTCACACACCATTTCATATCTCTGAATTGTTCGATCATTTCTAACTCTCGAACCATAAGCATCGACACATGCAACGAATTTCTACTCAACACATCAACTATCACATTTGCTTTACCCATATGGTAACCCAAATCAAAGTCATAATCCTTTAATAACTCGAGCCATCTCCTTTGTCTCATATTTAATTCCTTTTGATAAAATAAGTACTTCAGACTCTTATGATCACTGAATAATTCAAATTTAGAGCCAAAAAGATGACGTCTCTAAATCTTCAACACAAACACCACAGTTGATAGCTCTAAGTTATGCGTAGGATAATTCCTTTCATGAACCTTCAGTTTCCTAGAGGCGTAAGCAATAACTTGCCTATTTTTCATCAGCAAACGACCAAGACCCATCTTAGACATATCACAATACACCACGAAAGGCACACTTGGACTGGGAAAATCAATATCGGAGTGGTTGTCAACTACTTCTTTAATTCTATAAAACTTTCTTCGCATGCAACATCCCAAACATAAGCTTGATCCTTTTGAGTCAACTGAGTTAACAGTAACTCCAATTTAGAAAATCCTTCAATGAACCTTCAATAATAACCTGCTAAACCAAGAAAACTTTGAATCTCATTCGCAGACTTCAGAGTCTCCCATTGCAACATTGGATCAACTTTAGAAGGATCCATAACAACTCCACCACTAGAAATCACACGGCTAAGGAAAATCACTTCCTTCAGCCAAAACTCATACTTTGACAGCCTTGCATAAAAGTCCTTCTCTTTTAACACTTGCAACACCATTTGCAAATGTTCAGCATGCTCTTATTATAGTTTAGAATATATCATAATATCATTAATGAAGACCACAACAAACTTGTCCAGATACGAATGAAATGTTCGATTCATATGCTCTATGAAAACACCTGGCGCATTAGATACACCAAACGGAATTACAGTGTACTCGTAATGATCATACCTTGTTTGAAAAGCCGTCTTCAAAATATCATCTGGTTTAACACAAATCTGATGATAACCTGAACTCAAATCAATCTTATTAAAAACACACACACACCCACTAATTGATCCATCAAATAATCAATCCTCGGGAGTGGATACTTATTTTTAATAGTCACTTTATTCAAATGCATGTAGTCCACACACAATCTCATACTCACATCTTTCTTCTTAACTAACAACACATGTGCACCCCACATAGAAACACTCGGTCGAACGAACTTCTTCTCGAGCATCTCTTCCAGTTGTTTCTTCAACTCACTCAGCTCAGAAGCTGACATTCTGTAAGGAGCCATTGACATTGGACTTGTACTTGGAACCAATTCTATATAAAACTCCACTTCAAATTCCAGAGGTAAATTACTTATATTATCTAGAAATACCTCAAGAAATTCACAGACAATGGGTAGTTCAACACTTGACTCTTTGAAATCAACTTGTAGTGACGCAAACATCGCAAACATCAAAGCTTCGTCTTCCAGGAGTTTATTCACTTGCTTCACAAACAACATCAGTTCTCCATTTTCACCAAACTTAGGGAACCTCAAAGTCTTATTATAACAATTAATGTGAACATAGTTGAACTCTAACCAGTTCATTTTAAGAATAACATCAATTTGGTGTAAGGGTAGGCACACCAAATACATCACAAAACTCTAACCATAAATGGTCAGAGGGCATCTTGAACAAATAAAAGTAGTGGTAACAGAACCACTAGCAGGAGTATCTATTACCATACTACCATTCATATTAGAAAACTCCAATCCCAGCATATAGCACATTCACGCAAAATAAACGAATGAGTAGCACCAGTATCAATAATAGAAACCAATTCAACATCGTTAATAAAACAAGTATCTCGAATCAAGTTGTATTCCTTGGAATCCTAGAATCCACTGAGAGCAAACCATCTATCGTTGGTCTAGGTAGCAGTAGCACTATTCTATGGCTTCTGACACTGGGTACTGGTATGACCCTGTTCCCCATAATTGAAATAAGTTGGAGCATTGTTCTTGCATTCAGGAGCACGATGAGCCATCTTACCACATTTGTAAGATCTCATAACCTTATTCTCACATTCATTAGAATGGTGACCTTGTTCACCACAACTATAATAACACTTAATAGGAGTGAGAGCTCCTCCCCCACTTGTCTTCTTCCCATCGGAAACCTTTTGTTTCCTTTTATCAGCTAGAGCATCATAAGGCTTCCTACAGTCTTATTGTTGTTTCCCTCCCTTTTCATTCAGACTCTTGTAGTGAGACGAATGAGCTTTGATGTCTTCTTCATAAATTCTACACCTGTTCACCAACTCTAGAAACATATGGATCTGCTGATATCCAATTTCCCATTTGATCTCTAGAAGCAAACCATTCTCAAACTTGATACACTTCGAGAACTCAATAGTCACTTCACTGTAATATGGATAATACTTTGCCAGCTCCACAAACTTCGAAGCATACTCAATCACAGTCAAATTCTCTTGTTTCAACTCTAGAAACTCAATCTCTTTCTTCCCGCGCACATGCTCTAGAAATTACTTCCTCATAAACTCCCTGCTGAACACATCCTAAGTAACGACTTCACCCATCTTTACCAATCTTTGATGGGTGCCAACCCACTAGTCGTCAACTTCCTCTCCCAGCATATGCGTACCAAACCACACCTTCTGCACCTCTGAACAATCCATGACTCGAAAGATCCTTTCAATCTCTTTTATCCAAGTATGCGCTCGATCATAATTGTCCCTACCTTTGAAAATAGGTGGATGGTTCCTCTAAAACATCTCCAAGGCATGGGACCCATCATTCCCGCCGGGATTAGGCTGATGTTGCACAGCCTGAGTAACATCCTACAAAGCAGCAACAATCACAACATCTTTTCTTCCATCCATTCTACACACAGGAAACTAACGTCAGAAAATAATGTATCGACAGTGTACTCACACTAATCGACTGACAAGACATGCACATCATAAGGAAACCTGGTTGGACAGACCAACCTGCTCTGATACCACTAATGTAACACCCTTCTAAAACCCCACTAATATTATACTAAATAAATTAGAGTAATGCACCAAAAAGAGTGTCACATCTTCATATAAAACATCATACAGGCAATCTTGCTCTGTAACACGGGCTTTCAAAAATTAAAACATTTATCTCTTTGAAGATATCATCATGAAACTTCAACACATCACACCAAAAATATTTTCTAAAAACATCTTTATTAAATACTTCAAATAAAATACCATCACACTTCATAATTCATAAGTCATACTTGAAACATCTTAAGACGGAAAAAAAAACATCTCAATACATCATGTCAATCAAGGAACATATAGTTCGGTTCAAACGATCCCAAAGACCCCTATGTTACATATCAGATCAGGACACTCTTTATTTGAAATAAAGCAACTAAAAGACTCCATAAATCTATCCTCGAGCTTCTACATCTATTCCTGATTACCTGCAAGTTACCCACGTATAGAGGCAACATCTTCAAGCTGAAAAGGTAAGTAATCAAAAACTATTATATAATATATATGGAATAGATATAGTAGCACAACATCAGTTCATCATAAATTCCATGTATCCTCATACTTCATAAATTATACCCACACTTTCGCAATCATTAATACACATCAATTATATCATTATATCATCACATTAACATCTATCGTCAAACACCACTTAGATCATAACATCAAAAAAATCACTTAGTCAATCATTATGAAATGTCACAAATAATATAATACAACATCATTGACTCATGCATGTGGTACCAAAACTTCACTGATGACCAAGTCATCTTCCTCCAAAGATCCCCACCATAGATCGATTCCCGCTTGGAACCGGAGCACATCATAATATTGCACTCAATCCACATTATGGAATTAAGGCCATCACTGGACTAACATCTTATCATCATCACTGGACCAATCTCCCTAACAGCATCACTAGACCAATCTTCCTATCAACGATATTACATCGAAGTCCTAATATATGCCATGAATGTACGATGCGCAACAACATAATAAAAATGACCACATCTAGTCAAAACTCATCATCATTCATAAATTCATCACAATATAATCACATACATCGTAATACACCAGGCATCATTAAAACAACATCAATCCATCATACAAACATACATCATGTTGCATCAATTGCATCAATTCATCATAATATTATCAAAGTTCAACATTCAAGGTCTAGTTTAATCCTAGAAAGGTACTTTAAATATACATATTTATACTTATTTTATTCCACCTAATTATAATTCATCGTGTTAGCTACCCAACGCTTTAAATAGCGCGTCCAACGGAGTTTAGAAACTCAAGTCACAATACTTTCAAGATTCAGCCATCTGCCTCTCGCCTGAGGCTCGCCCCGCGAAGAAACTTGCTTACCTGAGGCTCGCCAAGCGATGCTGGGGCGAATCACCCTTTCCATAAAAAATTCAAGGAGCGTTGTTTATTTGTTGCCTCTTTCGCCCCGTGATCCTGTTTGTTCGCCCGGCAAGCTCAGCTCGCCTCTGCTTCGTCCAACGAAGCTGGAGCGAGTCCAATTATCCCATACAATTTCCAGGGGCTATGTTTTTCCCCCTTAGCTTTGCTTACTCCTTTCCTGGCGTGTCAAGGGAGAAGTACCTTTTCCTGGCGAAGTTGTGTGCTCGCCCGACAATGCAACGCGAACAGGAAAGTCCTTGTGCGTTTTCTTCACTGCACTAGTCCCAATTTCCACATGATTTCACATCCAAGCAGACCCAAAACTCATCCAAATCACATATTTCCATCGTGCAACAACATTAATTCTTAGTACACATTACATACATAATATCATGGCATTATTAGTATCCATTATTCATAATTTCATCAAAGATTCATCACAATCATCATGTTATCAATTCATCACAAAAAACCCAAACCACCTACATACAGCTAAACCTTATACCAATCATAATAATAAGGACAACCCCCCTTACCTTAGATTATAACTTTTATCTTCTTCTTTGTGTTCTACCAAAAATCCCTTTGTTCTCTTCTTGCCCTAGCTCTGTTGCATTCTTCCAACTCTTTTCACGATCATGCACACTTACATACTTTTCCCTCTATTCCTTGTTTAACCCTTGGATCCTTTCTATGGTCTTCCCATCTTACCCTCACTCACCACTTCACCAATTACTATCTTGTCCTTATTATTTCTACACCTTATATCATCTTTATTTTACTAATTAAAATAATTCTAAATAATCACTCTAATCATCTAAAATTATTTAAAACCCAATATCACTTAATTTCCACTATGCCCCACATAGCATCATATCACACATCATATTAATCAAAATATCACAAATACTAATTATAATACAATTAAATAATTAAATAAATAATCTAATTATTTTGGGGTGTTACACTCTCAGAGGAGGTTTGTAAGTAACTATTGTAGGAGCTATACTGACAAGAGGAGTCACTGAAGCAAGATAATGTTGTTGTGGATGATATCTTCTACGGGGCTTACCCTGTCTTTCTTGGGAAATAGCATTGGAATCTCCTTATTTTTTCTTGGAGAACCCATAAGCTGGCTTCTTATATGAACTACCAGAACCTTCACTTTTTGACAAACATCCTTCACGGATAGCCTCTTTTAAACGAACGCCAATTTCTACCATCTACGTATAATCATTCAGCATGTTGGTCACCATCTATTCATGATATAAATGCCCAAGAGTGTTTAGAAACACCTTGGTCATTTCTCTTTCTTCCATTGGGGAACTTACTTGAGCAGCAATTTTGCGCCAACATTGCACGTACTCTTTGAACGACTCCTTATCCTTCTGAGTTATGAGTCTGAGCTGATCCCGATCAGGCGTCATATCCAAGTTATATTTATATTGACTTACAAAGGCTTCACCGAGGTCGTTGAAGGTGCGAATGTTAACAATGTCTAAACCCATATACCATTTAAGCGCAGCTTCTGTCAAAATGTTCTTGAAGTAATGAATCAACAGACATTGATCATCGGCATAAGTAGACATTTTCTGGATATACATAACCAAATGAGCCTGGGGACAAGAGTTGCCCTTATATTTTTCAAATTTGGGAACCTTGAACTTAACAGGTACTCGGACATTGGGAACAAGGCAAAGGTCATTGACATTCTTCCCAAACAACTCTTTTCCTCTAAGAGCCCTGATTTTTTTTTACATTTCCACTGGTCTTGAAAATCATCTACAAGGTCATGAATCCCTAAGCTTTAACTTGGAGCAGCATCAGTATGATAAACTTGATCATTAATAACAGGGATTGTATGTACAATAGGAGGTGCAATAGTCATAACAGGTTAGGGAGGACGAGAGACTTTAACAATAGGGGTATAACCTTCATGGATATAGTTCTCAGGCATGCCCCAAGGATAACCACGAGGCATTTGATACTGGGTAGTAGTAGTAACGGGAACAATAGAAATAGGAACTGTTAGTATCTCAAGAATAACAATTGTTTGTTGCTGAGGCCGAGTAGTACGAGGAGACAGAGGAGGTGGTGGTGGCTGATTCTGAGAAGCCAGCAAGGATTCCACCAAAGTAGTCAAGTTGGCCATATTGGTTCTTAAAGCAGTTACCTCTTCACGAAGCTCGCGATTCTCTTGTTCCATATTCTCCATACTTCTCTGGAACTTGGCTCGATTGTTGTATTAGTGCGACAGCTTAACTAAACAAAGACCAATGGGAATGAGTAAGACCTTTATGAGATGCAAATTCAAAATGACATTAATATGCTTATGTATGATATGTTATGAATGCATGGTATGTTTTACCATTCCCAGGGGACCCCGAAGTTTGTCATTCATTAAGCATAAAAAAGCAATAAGATAGACAAGAGGAAACAAATCCAACAATTGCTCATTCATTAACCATCAGAAGACCGAAACTGAGTTCATACATGAAATTTCAAAGACAGAGTGATGAAATATAGGTACCCCAAACAATAAGTCTGGTGGTGATCAAACTTAAAACAAAATACATCTTTGAAGATCAATCATATAACTCTAGATGTGCCAAAGGTCCTCCTCCTAGGTGTTACTGGCTTCAAGCCTTGGATTCTTCAAACAGCTTCTTGGTACTCTCATGTCTAGGCTTCTGAATCAAACTCTAAATGAGGAGATCTTTTATACCCATCATTCTCTCCAAATAGCGACAATGTTATATCAAACAATCGCATTCATTGTATTCTTCAAGTTGTACTATATGGGAGCTTTATCTCTATTCTCCAACTGAGCTTTGAGCTTTTCAATATCTTATGCATCCCTATTCAATAGAACTTGGCGACCTTTGAGTTTTAATTCTAAACTCCTTCTCTGGCTATAAACTTCTTTATTATTGACCTCTTGAATCTTGAGCTTCTCTTTCAAGGCATTAACTTCAGCTTTATTTTGGTATTTAATTTCTTCTTGTATACTTCAAGCTTTTCACATTCCTGATGTTTCTTTTGAAGATCCTTCTCAACTTTCTCCAAATCTCTTCTCTGATCTAAAGTAGCATAGGAACTTCCAACCCTCTATTTCTTCCTAGCTTCCATATTTCTGGTCCCTCCTTGTTTCTTAGCTAATTCTTCTTTCAATTCAACAACCCTATGAATCAATATTATTTTTCTTTGAAAATCTTCATAGAGTTTCAGACTCAGTACTTATCTCTCTGTCTGAAGTCCTTGATTCATAGTGTGGGCTTCATCAAGGCGTATAATGAGTACAAAAATTGGTCGGGTTAGTTGGTCAGGAGACTGCTAGTATAGAAGAGCTTCCATTGGAAAAGGTAATAAGATCGTTTTGAGTCTTTCTTTGACCCATGCTACATATGGAGCATCTGCTGAGAACCCTCTCCTTCCTGTGAACTTTGTGCCAAGCCCTTTTCACCCGTTTCAATAATTCAGGATTTTCTCCTTTACCAAAGAAAATAGTTTCTTCCAACCCCTCAGTCTTTGGCTGGTATTTCATCATGCATCCTAATTGGCGCAGTGCGAGGACATGATTATAATTAGTAACTCCTTTTGTTCCCATGAGAGGAACGTTGGCAAACTCCCTATAACTCATAATAACTCCAGCACTGTCACAAAATTGGTTGAACCAGACCAGGTCATGAGAAGTGAGAGTTGAAAGCCTTTTAGATCACCCGAGGGAATCTTTGGTGTCTACAAAAGGCCCTCTTACAAGTAAGTGAGACATAAACCAAGTATATATAAAATGAAGGCAACATGCAATAGCCCCTCCTTTTCCATGTCTGGTATGGACGGTGTAATAAGTATTTGTCAACAAAGAAAGTACCAGGTTTTTGTTCATAAAAATGCAGATAGCAGCCAAATCAACAAGGTTTTCTATACTGAGAAAAAGAATTATTTTGTATGTCATAACAGCTAATAGTGCATTAAAAGCAACCCAATCTCCATCCTTTTCAAAGGTTGTAGCCTTCCTTATTAAAAACTTTAGAGCGAACCCACATGTATGTTTTTTGGACTTCTAGTTTTCTTTCACCTCATTTATGCTCAAATAAAGAGTTTTTGTGATCAACTCAAATCGAACAACTTCAGGGACACTGACAAAAGGTACACAATCTGTAATCTTGAATTTCATGAATTAGGCTTACTCTTCCAAGGTAGGAGCAAGTTGATAATCTTAAAACGTGAAGCACTGTAACTGGCTATTATAGAACTGTAAGAGAGTTTTAATGGATGTTGTATCAATCTTCACATTCAGCAGCTATATAAGATCACCATATGTTTCCTTGAATACCTCTTGGTTCTTGTTAAATACATGCATACTCAAACTCCTTAACGGCACCAAATCAACCTTTGGAAACTTCTAACTGGAGGTACCCTTGGTCTTCCTTTTGTTTGAACCTTCTTGGTTTGCCATACTTAATCAAAGATGATAACTCTAGGGTTCCTGGAAATGCACACATATGCAGGTTATGTTTTTCATATATACATTTTTTAATGTTATGATGTAAAAGATGTAATGGGATCAAAGTTTCCACATAAACTGGACACATGTTGTATTGCCTCTGAATATCGCAGGAACAAAGGTTTAGTATCAATTCAGAACTCAAAGTAACCAAGTATCATGACGTTTAGCATATGTACCTGTAAGAGTAATTCACACCCCATCTCACATGTAAATTCTGGCTAGGGTATGGTCAAAAGTTCCACAAAGTTATGAGTCTACGTGAAAACATATCATCATAACGGAGGTACGTATGACGACAATGCCCCCAAATGAACCTTGTCTGCGCGTAGTACTTCATGATCGCACTAGTAAGGCCTACACCCCACAGGCGTCATGAACATCTACTCTAGTCCTATGGGTTCCTAAGTGTTTACAACTTTGGCCTGTGTATTGGGTCTTTTACCTCATAGTAGCATCCCTCCCACCAAGAAAAACACAAAATCCAATATTGAGCACAACAGCAGTATCCAGCATATGGAAAGCGATAAAAATGCAATATGTACAATGAACAAATAGCAAGTAAGCATATAGATAAACACCCAAAGAAAAATAATAAACAAATCTAGGATTGTCCCACTTAGGAAAGTATCCCCCAGTGGAGTCGCCAATTTTTCTATAGTAGTAAAAAGTTAAGACTAAGTCATTGATTGACTTAACTCACAAAGTGAAAGTCATCACCACACTTTATTGTTTCCAAAGGGAAATGGGAAGAGAGAGAATAAAACCCAAAAATAAAATAGAGATCAAGATATAGGGGCCGGTTATGCAAATGGAAGATATAAGCACCCTAAACATATGTTGTACTCAACGGAATTCACTATGTTTATTCTAATCAAAGGGTGTATTATCTAAATCTTAAACTTGCTAAAGGGAATGCATGAATGAATTATTAAAGGAATAAAAAAAGAAAGTTTTTATTATTGCGTTCGCCCAAATTTTGCAACTCAATGCCTACGTATCCTCACAGTGCAATGAAGAAATCAGAACACTGTAGTTTTTCTTAAAAAAATTGGTTTGTTATGTATTTTTAATGAACGATGTTGAGTTTCACATTCCATTGCAGCTCGACCCTTTAGAGACTCACGCATTTGTCGTAGAAAGGAATTAACATGTTCTTTATGAAAATATTCTCAAAGAAAAGTCTGAAGGCAAGAACGTTTGAATTGGTTGAGTATTTTTGTTAGGGTGATAGCAAATGGATCTCAATGCAGGGGCACCTACTATTTCTCCACTTATTTGCAAAAGGGTTTGTGATTTGAACCACATTAAAGACTGATTGAAAGGAAGCACAAGGTTAGGAATGCACCTCCAAATACTTAAGGCTCGTGACATAGGGTTAAATATATTTTTGGTCCCTATAAATATCTCAAGTTTTATTTTTAGTCTCTATTAAAAAACAATAAATTTTGGTCCCTAAAAAAATTCTGTTCATACAGTTTTAGTCCCTGCTACTTTCTAAAATTTTAAAAACTATTTAATTACTCTTAAACTTTTAAATTTTTGTATATTTTTTTCATACATGTTTAGAATACTATAAAATGTTTCTTTACCAAATTTAAAATGAGAAGAATTAAATATGAATTTTTTTAATTTTTCAAAATATATTGATAAAATTAATGAAAATCTCGACTTAGAAATCAAATTTTGAGTTTCTTTTTTTTCCGATGAACTTTTTATAACGTTCTAAATATATCTACAAAATAATCATTCAAAAATACACATCGGTTTAATAACATAGACAAAAACTATATGCATCATAATTTTGTAGGGGCTAAAACATGTCATGTTTTTTTATAGGGGCCAAAAACAAAATTTATTAATTTATAGGGACCAAAAACATACTTAACCCTTATTATTATATTAAAATAAAAATTTTGAATTTACCTATCTAACCTATTAAAAATATAAAAGGCAATACAAATATTAAAAAATTATTAAATATTAATTATTAAGAAGTTATCAATAAATTGTTTTACTATTTAAAAAATAAAATTATTTTTGTGATCGGATTCCTTCTCAGTCAAACTTTAAAACCTTGAATCCATAAATCCACTGACTTAATGATCGGTCCAATTTTCATTACTATAGTATTGAGTGAATATGACTTGAGATAATCCTTCTTCCGTTAGAGAAAAAATATTTATAGAGGCTCCTGAAGACAAAGGTTTATGATCCCTCAAACGTAGTCTTAACCGTTCTCTATTATTAGAGGTTATTGACCGCCTATTTTCACAAGGTCATCGAAAACCCTTTCTAGATTGGCTCTCAAGTTGGAGGCAGCTCTTTAGGAGACTCTCTCAAATCCCCTCTCAAGCGGTCCAACTGTTGGACAAATGCGTCCTAATTTGAGTCTACCAAAAATAACACTGCATTTTATATAGTAGAGAATTCAAAAAATATAAAATCTTAAATTAATATAATATTTTTAAAATTAAAATCTATTAATTAAATCACAAAAATTAAGAATATTGATAATAGTGCTCGATTGATTAATAATTATTCCCTCCGTTCTATATTATTTGTCGCAATTGAATATTTCACACAGATTAAAAAACAGTAATAAATGAAAGAGAGAGAATAGTAATTTTATCAAATTATCCTGATTAATTATTGATGTATTCAAATTAGCATTAATGTTAAATGAAAAAATAATAAATTAAAAGTATTTATTAGAGGATACAATTGAAAGATTAAATATAAAAATACATTGATAATCTAAAGTGACAAATATTTTGAGACAATTTTTTTTATTTAAAATGTGACATTTAATTTGAGACCGTGGAAGTAATAGTAATATTAAGATGTTTTTAACAGAAAACTTTTTGAGTTTACTTTCTATAACATTTGTTTATTACTTGCATATTAATTATGAAAACAAGTTAAAATACTTACAAAGAAATAAATAGTGCAATTACAAATTTGAATGAGATCTATAAAATAAATCTCTGGCGAAGACCGTGATCGTTGTTGTCATAGTCGAATACCAAACCTTGAATCAGTATCTCGGTTGATTATTTCTCATTTGATCATATGTAGGCTTTGGGATCATAACATCCCCTACCATTGGTCTATGTTCGGCTCTCCCTTGGTTCCTTTGTGGATAAACAGCAACTACTTCTTTCTTCCCAATAAAAGGCTTCCTCACAGCTATAGAAGAAGATGAATCCTTCTAAATATTTCCACTTTTTATGCCAGCTTCCACCCTCTCTTCGGTCAGTATTAACTCAGTAAATCCTGCAGATGAGCTTCCAATTAAATGGTTAAAGAAAGGGCCCGATAGAGTGCCTAAGAACATGTCCACCAATTCCCTTTCAGACAGAGGGGGTTGCACTCTCCCAGCCAGATCTCTCCATTTCTGCGCGTAATCCTTGAAACCCTCATTGGAAGCCATAGCCATACTCTGAAGTTGAGTACGGGTAGGCGCCAAATCAGCATTATATTGATATTGCTTGTAGAAAGCTGCGGCAAGATCTTCCCAATTGTGGACGTTGGCCCTTTCCAGTTGGTAAAACCAGTCGAGTTGTGTTCCAGATAGGCTATCTTGGAAAAAATGCACCCACAAGTCTTTATCAACGGAGTGTGGTTGGATCTTTCTCACATATGATCGAAGGTGCATCTTAGGACATGACACCCCATCATATTTTGCAAACAAAGGCACTTTGAATTTCGGAGGAATCACAATCCCTGACACTAGTCTTAATTCTTCAAAGTCTAGACCTAGAACCTTTTGTATTTCCATAGTGCTCAAACGCTCTTCGAGATGTCTGTACTTATCATCAGCTGGAGGATATTGTTCCTCAGTAGTCTTCCTCTTCTTCCTCCTCTTCAGATTCTGACAGGACTGCTGTTTCTTTTCCTTTCTCCTCTCCTTCACCAAATGTTATTACAAAATTCAAGGTTCTTCTAGTCTGTCCCTGAAACCTTCTCCCCATGTTTAAAACTCCGGTGACCTTCTTTGTTTTCTTTTTCCTTTCCTCAGCCAGCAGAGTCTTCAACTCTTCTTGCCCCTTGGCTAGGGTCATGAGTAATTGTTGAAACTGCGTGTTCTGAGCTTGGAGATCTTTGACTGTTTGTTTGAGATCCATCTTACTGAAATAAATAGTAGAGAGATGAGGAAACATGTTGCAAAAGACCTGTTTATTCTATGATGAATGATATGTGCATATGCAATGTTTTTCAAGGATTTCAAAGATTCAAGTTCGTTTTAGACAAAAATAAACACACGTTATATTAATAAGATAAAGTTTGAATACATCAATGCCCCTTGGGCAAAATAATACAAAACACTAAGATAAAAAGTAGTGTGCATCCTCTTTGGTGCTATGTAGGCATTTAGAGTCTTCTCTTCATTAAATAGCCTAGTGAGTTCCAAAACCTTCTTCTCGCTTGCATAGAATTGGGCTTCGAAAGTATCTCGCTCTCCTTTGACCTGTATCCAATCCCTTTGTAGGTCTTCAAGAGATGTGGGCATGTCAGGATGTAGGATAGTGTATGGAACTTCTCCCTCCTTAACAGGCTCAATGATCACCGGAAGGATGGAAGGGTAAGGCATCATGAGACTTTGAGCACGAGTTCGTACCCATTTGAGGTAAGGCTTAAGAGGGATGGAATTCTTGTGTCCCAAAGTCTTGCTATCCACCTTGTTTAGCATCCTCCAAGCTCGGATGAATCTCTGGCGAAGACCTTGATCGTTGTTGTCATAGTCGAATACCAAACCTTGAATCAGTATCTCGTGCGGGCCATCCCTTCGGGCGTAACCAAACTGTCTTAAAGCTAAGCATGGGTTGTAGGTGATGCCTCCCCTAATTCCAAGTAGAGGGACATTAGGGAATTCTCCACAATGGTCAAAAATGATAACATTCTCTTTGGATCAGGAGCACCAATGAATATCTGAATGTTTGAGCGTCATTAACCTTTGTGACCATCTTGAACCTTGCTCATTCTTTAAGATTGATTAGGGAAGATGAGAAATAAACCATCTTTCCAGGAGAGGAGTTCAACACATAAGGACACCTATTTTCCTTATTGTGCGAGTATGAAAAGAGTGTAGGATATCCCCTAGCAATGTAGGCACCGAATTGTGTGACATGAAGATTTTGACGGTGCTCACATCTATGAGTTGGTCAGGATTAGGAAATAAAATCATCCCATAGATAAGAAGAGCCACAATTTCCTCAAAGGCTTGTAAGTCTAAGGAATTCCAACAGCTTTGGGCTTTCTCAAACAGGAACTTTGCTAAGAAGCCTTTGACATCACTTCTAGTTTCCCAATGAGTTGTGGCATCAGATGAGTGCAAGTGCAGAGCTTGAGCAATCTCTTCTGGCTTTGGGTCTCTTTCCGTACCATTGAAAGGTAGTTGATTGAGAATGGGAATCCTCAAGAGTTGGGAGAATTCTTCCAAAGTAGGCACAAGCTGATAGTCGAGAAATGTAAAGCAATGGTGCAAAGGATCAAAGAACTGAAAGAGCACCTTCATCATTTCCTCATCTGTGTTGGAGGTGACCAAGTTGAGTAGACGACCATGCCTCTCGGTGAATGGAGAGTTCTCAAGGATCCTTGAATCTAGATCCTTAAGTTGTGGAGGAATTCTTACAAGGTTGACTTGGATAGTTTTCCTGCGAAGTGAATCCATATCCTACAAAACAAGAACAAAGATGAATCTCCAAAATACTTGAAATGGTTAGTAGATGTATATGATGTTCATGATGTCCATGATGTTATGTACAAGTTTTCATATACAAGCAAAGCAAACAAGTTCTTATTTTAGGCTTGCATGGGGTTTTATAGGTGAGTACCCTCTTGAAGTTTAGTTGGCTTAAACCTGTCCTAATAATAGTAACCGGGTTCTAAGGAGCTCAATATCACCGGATTGTTTCCTTGGTCATTGTTTCAACTCAATCCTCTTTAATGGCGACCGAAATATCCCAAAAAACCAACCATCAATGAGTGTAGTATCGAGTATCTACCAACTTCGGACTGCACCAAAGCCGGTCATCTCACTACATCCTAAAGGCCAAGTTGGTCAAGTAAAGGGTTCTAGAAGTTCATTAGTGCTTCATGACATCACTCAGCGGCCCCATATTCTCTTTGATCAACTCAAAGGCTATCGGTACCCACAAATATGTCACACTAACATAGCTATTTCTTAGACCATATCAGTATACCCCGCATAGTTTCCACAATGTATTGCTATTTACCTATAATGTATCCCAAATTCGGGTAGAGGATTCAAACCCAAACAAAGAACCATAATATAAAGCATACAAATCAAACAATGTAAGCAAATAAATATGATCTAGCCCTAAGGTAACCCCACTTTTATAATTTTCCCCAACATAGTCGCCAGTTCTGTGATATGGTGGGAGAACTGACTTTAGGGTTTTGCGTTTTATTGCAAATGTTGCGGTTAGCAAGAGTCGCCACCGACTTTTCTTTTATCCAAAAAGGAAAGGTGAAAAAGCACAGGAAAGACCTTTGAGATTATTTCTTGAGTTCGAGGGGTATATTATGAAAAGGGAAGGTATTAGCACCCTTTTCATCCATGGTTTTCCATGGGCTCTTAGTTACTTGCTAGATCACTTGCTTTTTATTTTGGAATTGTGCTTTGTGTGGTTTTGAAAGTATTTTGTAAAAGAGGTCATTGTTTAGGCAATCTTTGTAATGATTCTCGTTCGTAAGAATGTATACAAAGATGTTTGTCTTTTTGAAAATGTTTTCAAGGTTTGTAAGATGTTTGGAATGTGTGCATTTGTTTTGGAAAATAGCAAGGATAGTTGTTTGGAATGGAGCAAGTAACTAAAAGTAATCTACCTACTCAAATGTCTTTCTTATTCATTTTCTTTTCCTTTGATATTATTGTCTTACCATTGGTTTGGTAAGCAACCCTATCTTTGGATGTAAACGGGACGGGCGTGGGTCATCGTATAACCATGTTTAGCAATATTGCAAAGTATCTTAGCATTTTTTAGGGGCCAAGATCATTTTGTAAGGCAACTTTGAATAGCGTCATCGAGGGACTTATGATCTTATATTTGTTTGTTTTTGCCAAGATACTTCGCATGCGTAATATGGCCATTTTTTATGTAAGGCAACCAAGTGGAGTAACCCTAAGGGTGCTTGTGTGCAAGTGTGCTATTTTCATGCTTGATTTTGTCTTGGATTAGAGTTTTCTATTTGATTTGTTTTGATCTTGCCATACAAACCCTAATTACTAGCATGGTATATAAACCGGTAAATTGTGTAATTTAAAGATCACTATGCTATTACAACATTGTATGGGAGGGGGGAATACAAATTATGAATGGGGATTTGCAATAATGTAAATCTAATTAAGTTATTACAACCAAATCGAATTTGTACAAGTATTTGAAAAAATAATATACAATATAAATTAAATATGCAATGTTATGTATGTGCAATAAAAAGAAATTTGTTTTGTTGTTTTTTTTTATATGAAAAAGAGTTTTGAAATAAACCTAATAATTTAAGAAAAGGAAATTATTTTTATAAATTGGTTAACCTTAATTCTAGTTTGCTTAAAAGAAAATAAAGTTCCTTAAGTATCATTTTTGTATATTTTGTATTAAAAATAATAAATAATATTTTGTGAAAATATTTAGTCTTTTTATATGTTAGGAAAAGATATTTACAAGTGTGAAAAAAGAAATAAAAATTATCCTAAGTCTATTTTATTTTTACAAATTTATTTAAGAAAAATAGTTAATATATAATTTAATAAAAATATTTATCATATTTTATATTTTTTGTGATTTTTTATGTTAAAGAAAATAGATTTAATAGAATGAAAATGAAAATAAAAATAAATAATAAAAAGATTGGGCCAGGGGTGCTGTAAGGAGAAAGGAAGGTAAGTGTTAGAAAAAAATGAGAGGCCCAATGGAACAAAGCCCAGCGCTGCAAAAAAATGACAAAAATGAAGCTGAAAAATGCAAAAGGTAGAGCCAAGGTTCGAACCCATGGCCTATGCACTTTCAACGCGCTACCTTGCCATTGGGGTGGCTGTACATCCGTTAGTTCATATGAAACAAAAAATACATAACACATAATGCCTCCTTGCCATGTACTTCATCTTCTTCCTCAAGCTAGCCAGAACCTTTGTATCTTTCTCATTTCTCCATGAAAATGGTAGTACTTTTTCCCACGATTTCAACCATGTAACTCATGTAAACTAACAATCAAAGATCAAAGCGAATTTTAATGGCCCTAATTTCAACCCTAATTTTTACAGAAATTTGAACTCTAAAATTCTCTATACATAATGAACAAAAATGAAATCTATGCACATGGTTGGCTTTAGCACAATAATATTTACATTTTTCCTTCACAAATCGAGACCAATGGATGTCTGTATGAAGAGATAGAAGTTAGAGTTCTTACCTTCTTCAACTGAGATCGTGAATGGAGTTTGAGTGAGTTTTATGAAGGCCTGAAGATCCCTTTAGCTTGCCTGAACCTCCCTGAGTGTGTTCCAATCCTTGCCTTGCTTTGAAAGTGCCTGAATCTCTCTATCCAAGTTAACCTGCAAGCTTGAAAAACAAAAATGGCAGATGGAGAAGGAGGAGTTACAGTGAAGGGGTGATGGTCTGGAACACTTAGATATGAGGTAGGTTAAGTGTTTTAGTGATTAGAACTTGAAACGCACGAGTAGATTTTTAGATTGCTATGCTTGGTCTCAAACTGCAAGTTATGACAGGTTTTTGGTGATAGGGAGTTTTAGAGAGTTTCTGGCCTTGAGCAATCGTCCTCTTGGTTGCAACGTGTTTTTGAATAAGTATATATGAGGTTTCAAGTCAGCTCCACAATAGATTTTTTAATTGTAGGCTTTTTGCTCTATTGCTTGTCCTTTAAGAAAGGCGAGGAGATAACTCTCCACATGCTTATACAGGCCTGCTTGGAGTTGGTGAAAATCCTAGACAACTTGCTTTTGGTTTATAGGACTTGTGTGTGCAGAGAAAACAGGTCCGATGCTCAAGGAATGAAAAGTTGCAAAAGTTATGCTTTTCTAAAATGGCAATGGCAACTTTGTGTCATTTATGGAATTAAAACTTGGACAAAGACTCTTATGCTTGGATTAAGGCTTTATCAACTGTGTAAGCATTAAATTATGAAGTGAGAAACAAGTTTGAGACCTGTAAAGCAAGGATTAGGCAGCATAGGTTCAGATTTGAATTTTGTTCTTCATGGAATGGCTTGAAATCAAAGTGAGAAATTTCCAACTTCATCTCTTCGATTCTCCCTACTCAAAAATGATCTCAAGGAATTCTTGGACATTTTTGAAAGCTTGCAATGTGCTCTATAACTCATCTTTGAAATGAATTTCAAGATTCCTCTTGGAACTAGGTGAAAATTTGCCATGAAGTTAGGTCAAAAACCTGCCTAAATTAGGGCGAAATTTTACTAAGTTATTTTAGTTCCTGGGCATGTATTCACAAAATTATATCTTGAGATCCAAGCATCTTTAGGGAAAAATTTGTGAAGCAAAGTTGTATATTTCATGGAGATCTACAACTTTCATGTTGGGAGTTTTCTTTGAATCACCTTGCATCATGGTGAAAACTTTGCTTAAAGTTGAGAAAAAACAAGAAATTTTCTATACTTAGAAAATTTTCTAAGTTAAGAAAATTTCAAATTTCAAAACCAAATCTTCAATCTTTGATTTCTTGATGAAAAAGTTTCACATTTTGACATGTTTTGATGAATTGTGATCCTTGGCACTTGATTTTGACAAAAAGTCAAAGTTTGACTTCTCAGTATACAGTTGACTTTTGATCAGTTGACTGCAAATTTCATCTGTCAATCCAATGGATTTGCAATGTTTTGAATCATGTCATTAGGTCATGATGATGAAATTGAGCCCTTGTAGTCATGCTTCAAACCAATTGGTCATTTGCTAGGTCAAAAATCAGAAATTGCCCTTTCTTAGTCAAAACCCTAATTTTGACCATTTTGCCCTTTTGATGATTTGATCAAATTTCTTGATGAAATGTGGTTCCAACTTGATCAAATGATACATATGAGTCTAAAATGTTGATGTGGATAAAAAATTATGAAGTTTGACTGTAAATTGGTCATGGTTGACTTTTTCCCCAATACAGTTGATTTTTAGGTCAACTGTCCAATTAATTGATCAAAAAATGTGATCCAAGGCTTGAAACTTGACACGAGTAATCTTAGGGGTCCATATTGATATTTTTAAGTCATATGAAACATTGATAGTCCAAAAATCTTTGTGCAACTCCAAACCCTAACTTTGGGTTATCAGTGCATGATGAGATGTCTTGAGTTGGTCAAACCCTAATCCAGTCTTGAGTCAAAGAGATCTTGTGAGAAAATCTTGATAAATGAGAGGGAAATTTTGGGGTAAAATAGCAGCCAAATCAACAAGGTTTTCTATACTGAGAAAAATAATTATTTCGTATTTCATAACAGCTAATAGTGCATTAAAAGCAACCCAAATCTCCATCCTTTTCAAAGGTTATAGCCTTCCTTATTAAAAACTTTAGAGCGAACCCACATGTATGTTTTTTGGACTTCTAGTTTTCTTTCACCTCATTTATGCTCAAATAAAGAGCTTTTGTGATCAACTCAAATCGAACAACTTCAGGGACACTGACAAAAGGTACGCAATCTGTAATCTTGACGTTCATGAATTAGGCTTACTCTTCCAAGGTAGGAGCAAGTTGATAATCTTAAAACGTGAAGCACTGTAACTGGCTATTATAGAACTGTAAGAGAGTTTTAATGGATGTCGTATCAATCTTCACATTCAACAGCTATATAAGATCACCATATGTTTCCTTGAATACCTCTTGGTTCTTGTTAACTACACGCATACTAAAACTCCTTAACGACACCAAATCAACCTTTGGAAACTTCTAACTGGAGGTACCCTTTGTATTCCTTTTGTTTGAACCTTCTTAGTTTGCCATACTTAATCAAAGATGATAACTCTAGGGTTCCTGGAAATGCATGCATATGCAGGTTAGGTTTTTCATATATACATTTTTTAATGTTATGATGTAAAAAATGTAATGGGATCAAAGTTTCCACATAAACTGGACATATGTTGTATTGTCTCTGAATATCACAGGAACAAAGGTTCAGTATCAATTCAGAACTCAAAGTAACCAAGTATCATGACGTTTAGCATATGTACCTGTAAGAGTAATTCACACCCCATCTCACATGTAAATTCTGGCTAGGGTATGGTCAAAAGTTCCACAAAGTTATGAGTCCACGTGAAAACATATCATCATAACGGAGGTATGTATGACGACAATGCCCCCAAATGAACCTTGTCTGCGCGTAGTACTTCATGATCGCACTACTAAGGCCTACACCCTACAGGCGTCATGAACATCTACTCTAGTCCTATGAGTTCCTAAGTATTTACAACTTTGGCCTGTGTATTGGGTCTTTTACCTCATAGTACTATCTCTCCCGCCAATAAAAACACAAAATCCAATATTCAGCACAACAGCAGTATCCAGCATATGGAAAGCGATAAAAATGCAATACGTACAATGAACTAGCAAGTAAGCATATAGATAAACACCCAAAGAAAAATAATAAACAAATCTAGGATTGGCCCACTTAGGAAAGTATCCCCCAGTGGAGTCGCCAATTTTTCTATAGCAGTAAAAAGTTGAGACTAAGCCATTGATTGACTTAACTCACAAAGTGAAAGTCACCACCACACTTTATTGTTTCCAAAGGGAAATGGGAAGAGAGAGAAGAAAACCCAAAAATAAAATAGAGATCAAGATATAGGGGCCAGTTATGCAAATGGAAGGTATAAGCACCCTAAACATATGTTGTACTCAATGGAATTCACTATGTTTGTTCTAATCAAAGGGTGTATTATCTAAATCTTAAACTTGCTAAAGGGAATGCATGAATGAATTATTAAAGGAATAAAAAAATAAAGTTTTTATTATTGCGTTCGCCCGAATTTTGCAACTCAATGCCTATGTATCCTCATAGTGCAATGAAGAAATCAGAACACTGTAGTTCTTCTTAAAAAATTTGGTTTGTTATGTATTTTTAACGAACGATGTTAAGTTTCACATTCCATTGCAGGTCGACCCTTTGGAGACTCACGCATTTCTCGTAGAAAGGAATTAACATGTTCTTTATGAAAATATTCTCAAAGAAAAGTCCGAAGGAAGGAAGGTTTGAATTGGTTGAGTATTTTTGTTGGGGTGATAGCAAATGGATCTCAATGCAGGGGCACCTACTATTTCTCCGCTTATTTGCAAAAGGGTTTGTGATTTGAACCACATTAAAGACTGATTGAAAGTAAGCACAAGGTTAGGAATGCACCTCCTCATACTCCTCTAAATACTTAAGGCTCGTGACATAGGATTAAAATGTATTTTTGGTCCCTATAAATATCTCAAATTTTATTTTTAGTCCCTATTAAAAAAATAATAAATTTTGGTCCCTAAAAAAATTATGTTCATACAATTTTAGTCTCTGTTACTTTCTAAAATTTTAAAAACTATTTAATTACTCTTAAACTTTTAAATTTTTGTATTTTTTTTTTCATTTATGTTTAGAATACTATAAAATGTTTCTTTATCAAATTTTAAAATTTTTTAAAATGAGAAGAATTAAATATGAATTTTTTTTATTTTTCAAAATATATTGATAAAATTAATGAAAATCTCGACTTAGAAATCAAATTTTGAGTTTCTTTTTTTCCAATGAACTTTTTTTAACGTTCTAAATATGTCTGCAAAATAATCATCCAAAAATATACATCGGTTTAATAACATGGACAAAAACTACGTGCATCATATTTTTCTAGGGGCCAAAAACAAAATTTATTAATTTATAGGGACCAAAAACATATTTAACCCTTATTATTATATTAAAATAAAAATTTTGAATTTACCTATCTAACCTATTAAAAATATAAAAGGCAATACAAATATTAAAAAATTATTAAATATTAATTATTAAGAAGTTATCAACAAATTGTTTTACTATTTAAAAAATATAATTATTTTTGTGATTGGATTCCTTCTCAGTCAAACTTTAAAACCTTGAATCCATCAATCCACTGATTTAATGATCGGTCCAATTTTCATTACTTTAGTATTGAGTGAATATGACTTGAGATAATCCTTCTTCCGTTAGGGAAAAAATATTTATAAAGACTCCTGAAGACAAAGGTTTATGGCCCCTCGAACGTGGTCTTAACCGTTCTCTATTATTAGAGGTTTAGAGGTTATTGACCGCCTATTTTCACAAAGTCATCGAAAACCCTTTCTAGATTGGCTCTTACGTTGGAGGCAACTCTTTGGGAGACTCTCTCAAATCCCCTCTCAAGCGGCCCAACTGTTGGACAAATGCGCCATAATTTGAGTCTACCAAAAATAACACTACACTTTATATGGTAGAGAATTAAAAAAACATAAAATCTTAAATTAATATAATATTTTTAAAATTAAAATCTATTAATTAAATCACAAAAATTAAGAGTATTGATAGTGCTCGATTGATTAATAATTACTCCCTCCGTTTTATATTATTTGTCGCAATTGAATATTTCACACAGATTAAAAAACAATAATAAATGAAAGAGAGAATAATAATTTTGCCAAATTATCCTGATTAATTATTGGTGTATTCAAATTAGCATTAATGTTAAATGAAAAAATAATAAATTAAAAGTATTTATTAGATGGTACAATTGGAAGATTAAATATAAAAATACATTGGTAATCTACCAAAAATAACACTACACTTTATATGGTAGAGAATTAAAAAAACATAAAATCTTAAATTAATATAATATTTTTAAAATTAAAATCTATTAATTAAATCACAAAAATTAAGAGTATTGATAATAGTGCTCGATTGATTAATAATTACTCCCTCCGTTTTATATTATTTGTCGCAATTGAATATTTCACACAGATTAAAAAACAGTAATAAATGAAAGAGAGAGAATAATAATTTTACCAAATTATCCTGATTAATTATTGGTGTATTCAAATTAGCATTAATGTTAAATGAAAAAATAATAAATTAAAAGTATTTATTAGAGGGTACAATTGAAAGATTAAATATAAAAATACATTGGTAATCTAAAGTGATAAATATTTTGAGACAATTTTTTTTTTAAATGTGACATTTAATTTGAGACGGTGGAAGTAATGGTAATATTAAGATGTTTTTAACAGTAAACTTTTTGAGTTTACTTTCTATAACATTTGTTTATTACTTGCATATTAATTATGAAAACAAGTTAAAATACTTACAAAGAAATAAATAGTGCAATTACAAATTTGAATGAGATCTATAAAAAAAATCTCAAATGAATCATATACTTAGGTAAATACTAGAAAAAATAATACATGCATGCATCATATGGGGATAGAAATATTAAAAAGTGTCTTGTAAATACAACTCAAATAATAGTTGTCCAGTGTGGATTTTGTGACTCCTTCATCAACAACAAAACTATGAAGTACCACTATGGGCTTATGGTATCGTTGTCCTACCAGAGTACCTCCGTGCAGGGCCGGCCCAATCGATCCGGGGGCCTGTTTAAATTTTAAAAATAGGTCTAAAAATTTATGCATTTATACTGAATTAAAAAAAAAACAGTATAAAATTATAGATTTAAAAAAAAATTATGATTTTATATATATGTTATTAAAATATAAGTGTAAAATAGATTTTGATAATAAATTATAATTTTACATCTATTTTAAAAAAAATAGACAGAAAATATATTAGTTTGGTAATTAAAAAAAATTATTGAGCCCTTCAAGATTTGAGGCCCAGTGCGGTAGCACATGCTGCGCCTGCATTGGGCCGGCCATGCCTCCATGGACTATCATATACTGTACTGAAGTTTCTCAAGTTTAACAATGTCTGTCGAGTTTGCAAATTTTAACTGATCAAGTTCAAACAAAAAGAAATATTTGCAGGCCCTTCAGAAGTCACGTGAAATCAGCGTCTCATCTCTGAAACGATTAAAGTAATGGCAACTTTCGCTGCAATAGAAGTTTCCAATGCCAATACAGGTCAACTTCAATTTAAATCATCTTTTCAAGAGCTTTAGTACATCTCCAACCAAATGCAGAGATCCAGTGACAAGAACCTGCAACCATTAGTAAGAAAAGGCTGTCAGCATACACTCTGAAAAATATGACTCAGGAGAAGAAAAGCAAATGAATGGTAAAGAGAAAATATTATTCTTTTCTATCTAGAAAAGACAGTTTTGACCACTAGTACCAAAATAATACACTCACCAGGTTTCAACACAATTAGTTACGAATGGCAAAAACGAGAAGAGAAAAGAGAAAGAACTGACAAATCCAAACCAAAAAGAATTAAACAGACTTCAGTGAACATGATGGTAGAACTACATATTAGATGTTACATACCCCAACTATACACCCTTGCAAAAGGGTAGAAAGAAAAGGTGAAGAATATAACTGTTGCTTGAATAATGGTTTTTACTAGGATGCACTCGGTTGGCACCGTGTAAGTATGCATCCATCAACCAAATCAACTTTAGAATAAAGTCTCGGTCCACATTACTAACCTGAAGTCTTGTTGATGGGTGTTCTCTGACGCAGTCCCTCAACCATTTTATTGTCAATGGCAATGAAGGAATTACTGCACTGCTTGGAAAATAGTTATGGGAAGGACATCCCTTTGAAGCATTGTCATAAAGAAATTCATTAGGTGGTAACATCAGCTTGTTATCTATCTTGAAATCCTTTTCAAGCAAAGTGGACGTTTCTGCAAATAAACAACATAACGTCCAGGTCAGAGGAGAAACCAAGCTCTGTGACTACTACTCGGTCCTTTATAGTAGCATCTCCGAATGAAATTAAGGACTTCTGCTATGGGACTTCAAAATAGTTTAATCAGACATTCATCTTTACCCAAAGCCTAATGATTAATGACAGCAGTGGTGGTAATTGAATTTCAAATGGAGAAAGGAAGGTAAGTGTTAGAAAAAAATGAGAGGCCCAATGGAACAAAGTCCAGCGCTGCAAAAAAAATGACAAAAATGAAGCTGAAAAATGCAAAAGGTAGCGCCAAGGTTCAAACTCATGACCTATGCACTTTCAGCGCGCTACCTTGCCACTGGGGTGGCTGTACATCTGTTAGTTCATATGAAACAAAAAATACATAACACATAATGCCTCCTTGCCATGTACTTCATCTTCTTCCTCAAGCTAGGCAGAACCTCTGTATCTTTCTCATTTCTCCATGAAAATGGAAACTTCAAACATGAAAATGGTAGTACTTTTTCCCACGATTTCAACCATGTAACTCATGTAAACTAACAATCAAAGATCAAAGCGAATTTTAGTGGCCCTAATTTTTACAGAAATTTGAATTCTAAAATTCTCTATACATAATGAACAAAAATGAAATCTATGCACATGGTTGGCTTTAGCACAATAATATTTACATTTTTCCTTCACAAATCGAGACCAATGGATGTCTGTATGAAGAGATAGAAGTTAGCGTTCTTACCTTCTTCAGCTGAGATCGTGAATGGAGTTTGAGTGTGTTTTATGAAGGCCTGAAGATCCCTTTAGCTTGCCTGAACCTCCCTGAGTGTGTTCCAATCCTTTCCTTGCTTTGAAAGTGCCTGAATCTCTCTATCCAAGTCAACCTGCAAGCTTGAAAAACAAAAATGTCAGATGGAGAAGGAGGAGTTACAGTGAAGGGGTGATGGTGTGGAACACTTATATATGAGGTAGGTTAAGTGTTTGAGTGATTAGAACTTGAAACGCACGAGTAGATTTTTGGATTGCTATGCTTGGTCTCAAACTGCAAGTTATGACAGGTTTTTGGTGATAGGGAGTTTTAGAGAGTTTCTGGCCTTGAGCAATCGTCCTCTTGGTTGCAACGTGTTTGTGAATAAGTATATAGAAGGTTTCAAGTCAACTCCACAATAGATTTTTTAATTGTAGGCTTTTTGCTCTATTGCTTGTCCTTTAAGAAAGGTGAGGAGACAACTCTCCACATGCTTGTACAGGCTTGCTTGGAGTTGGTACAAATCCTAGACAACTTTCTTTTACTTTATAGGACTTGTGTGTACAGAGAAAACAGGTCAAATGCTCAAGGAATGAAAAGTTGCAAAAGTTATGCTTTTCTAAAATGGCAATGGCAACTTTGTGCCATTTATGAAATTAAAACTTGGACAAAGACTCTTATGCTTGGATTAAGGATTTATCAACTGTGTAAGCATTAAATTATGAAGTGAGAAACAAGTTTGAGACCTGTAAAGCAAGGATTAGGCAGCATAGGTTCAGATTTGAATTTTGTTCTTCATGGAATGGCTTGAAATCAAAGTGAGAAATTGCCAACTTCATCTCTTCGATTCTCCCTACTCAAAAATGATCTCAAGGACTTCTTGGACATTTTGGAAAGCTTGCAATGTTCTATATAACTCATCTTTGAAATGAATTTCATGATTCCTCTTGGAACTAGGTGAAAATTTGCCATGAAGTTAGGTCCAAAACCTGCCTAAATTAGGGCGAAATTTCACTAAGTTATTTTAGTTCATGGGCATGTATTCACAAAATTATATCTTGAGATACAAGCATCTTTAGGGAAACATGTGTGAAGCAAAGTTGTATATTTCATGGATATCTACAACTTTCATGTTGGGAGCTTTCTTTGAATCACCTTGCATCATGGTGAAAACTTTGCTTAAAGTTGAGAAAAAATAAGAAATTTTCTATACTTAGAAAAATTTCTAAGTTAAGAAAATTTCAAATTTCAAAACCAAATCTTCAATCTTTGATTTCTTGATGAAAAAGTTTCACATTTTGATATGTTATGATGAATTGTGATCCTTGGCACTTGATTTTTACCAAAAAGTCAAAGTTTGACTTCTCAGTATACAGTTGACTTTTGATCAGTTGACTGCAAATTTCCTATGTCAATCCAATGGATTTGCAATGTTTTGAATCATGTCATTAGGTCATGATGATGAAATTGAGCCCTTGGGATCATGCTTCAAACTAATTGGTCATTTGCTAGGTCAAAAATCAGAAATTGTCCTTTCTCAGTCAAAACCCTAATTTTGACCATTTTGCCCTTTTGATGATTTGATCAAATTTCTTGAGGAAATATGGTTCCAACTTGATCAAATGATGCATATGATTCTAAAATGTTGATGTGGATCAAAAATTATGAATTTTGACTGTAAATTGGCCATGGTTGACTTTTTCCCCAATACAGCTGATTTTTAGGTCAACTGTCCAATTGACTGATCAAAAAATGTGATCCAAGGCTTGAAACTTGACATGAGTAATATTATGGATCCATCTTGATATTTGAAAGTAATATGAAACATTGATAGTCCAAAAATATTTGTGCGATTCCAAACCCTAACTTTGGGTTATCAGTGCATGATGAGATGTCTTGAGCTGGTCAAATCCTAATCCAGTCTTGAGTCAAAGAGATCTTGTGATAAAATATTGATAAATGAGAGCGAAAATTTTGGGGTACAACGGCTTCCCCTGTTCAATCTTCTTAAACCTGAAGAGTTAAATTGGCTAGTTTTGCCATTCTTGACTCGAAGGTGAAAGGTGATTGGACACTAGAGTGCCCAGAAATTTGCACTTGACGTCGTGTGGTTGAGGGAATGGGCTTAAATATGCCATTTGGAGAGGTGATAGAATCTTGTTGGAGATGGGATTGTAGATCCCATCCAAGAATGCTTGTTGAACTGTGATTTGTAAACTGAAAGAATGAGTATCAGAATGGCATCCGTGTCTGGAGTGTATCTGAACTATATCTGGGAGTTGATTTTGACTAAGTATCAGAATGACATCCGTGTCTGGAGTGTATCTGAACTGTATTTGAAAGTTGTATCTGAATGAGTATCAGAATGGCATCCGTGTCTGGAGCGTATTAGTACTGTATCTGAAAGTTGAATCTGAATGAGTATAAGAATGGAATCCGTGTCTGGAGCGTATCTGTACTGTATCTGAAAGTTGAATCTGAATGAGTATCAGAATGGCATCCGTGTCTGGAGCGTATCTGTACTGTATCTGAAAGTTGAATCTGAATGAGTATCAGAATGGCATCTGTGCCTGGAGCGTATCCGTACTGTATCTGAAAGTTGAATCTGAATGAGTATCAGAATGGCATCCGTGTCTGGAGCGTACCCGTACTGTATCTGAAAGTTGAATTTGAATGAGTATCAGAATGGCATCTGTGTTTGGAGCGTATTCGTACTATATCTGAAAGTTGAATCTGAATGAGTATCAGAATGGCATCCGTGTCTGGAGCGTATCTGTATTGTATCTGAAAGTTGAATCTGAATGAGTATCAGAGTGGCATCCGTGTTTGGAGCGTATCCGTACTGTATCTGAAAGTTGAATCTGAATGAGTATCAGAATGGCATCTGTGTCTGGAGCGTATCCGTACTGTATCATGATTGCATATTGTCAATGGTAACTGCTAATCTTATCCTGAAAAGAGTAAAATGTTAGCTAAAACACAAAGTTATGTTGCATGAAATGTATGATGCAATGTATTTGCTTTATCAATGTTTATGATATATGGATGCAATGTATGCGCATGTAAGCTGATTTGTTGTATTACTGCTTGATTGAGGAAAATAAATCCATGAATGCCGCTGAGGATATGTTGAATTTTCATGTCTTGAAGTTGAAGTGTTGATGAATTCTTGTTGAGAGAAGTAAATTCTGTTGTGAGGGCAGTGTCATGTACCGCTTGTAAGATCTGCTTGGAAAATCCTAAGAAATTTGACAACTTCTACTGGGATTAAAAACTTGAAGTTTTGTTCCGTTGGGGATTTAAATGATGTACTGCAGGGGATGACTTATGGAACAGCCTAGAGACATTTTCCTATTCTTTCAACCTATCAGTAATTATCTTCTCATTTTGTTTATTTGTAAATAGTAATCATGTTAAAATGCATATGTTCATCAATGAATCATTAGACGTTTTTGCAAACAAAACACAAGCGTAAAGAAAAAGACAAATAGTTTTTGCACTTTCAAAAGGGTATCTTTGTATTGACTTTGAATAAGTATTTTTTGAACAAGGAGACCAACATTCTAGTAAGAGAATGTTGCCGTAAAAGAGAAAAATTTTGATACAAAGAAAGGATAGCTATGTGTACAAAAAATCCCACGGGGTTTCCATTCTGCTATAGCCTTCGTATCTCTGAGCATTTTGTCTATTTACCTTGTTCGAAGATGATTGAATTGATCAGAAACTCTGAGTTTGTTAGTGGAAGCCGAAGGTTGTCCGTCAAGTGATCCGACGGGACATAGTCATACGCTTTAATTCCCTAACTTTTTCCTGGGCCTCCCTTTCGAGTTTTCAGCCCACCAGGAAACCCTTTTTTACCCAAGTCGCCCTTTCGAGTTTTCAACTTGGCGGGTGTCTAGATTTTTTTTCATTTTATCCCTAATTTTTTCCCGAACCTTTTGGTTCGCCGGGATGCCCCTTGTTTTGCCTAGGTGTGTCAACCTAGCGGATCTCTTATGCGTAGTATCTTTTGACTATGTCCGTGTTCGCAGGGTGTGGCAGGTCGTTGCCATCCATGGTGGTCAAAATCATTGCCCTACCGGAGAATATGTTCTTGATTACAAATGGTCCTTCATAGGTAGGAGTCCATTTGCCCCTGGGATCACTTTGTGGCAAAATGATACGTTTGATCACTAGATCCCCAACTTGATATACTTGGCGTCTGACTTTCTTATTGAAAGCCTTGATCATCCGTTTTTGATACATTTGACCATGGCAAACAGCAGTAAGTCTCTTTTCATCAATTAAGTTTAGTTGATCAAGTCGAGTCTGGATCCAATCATTTTCATTCAATCCTGCATCCTTTATAATTCTCAGAGAGGGGATCTGAACCTCAATAGGCAAGACAACCTCCATGCAGTAAACCAAAGAATAGGGTGTTTCCCCGATTGATGTGCGAGCCGTGGTACGATAACCGTGGAGAGCGAATGGTATCATCTCATGCCAGTATTTGTATGTGACTGTCATTTTCTGTATGATCTTCTTAATGTTTTTATTTGTAGCTTCGACAACACCATTCATCTTTGGCCGATAGGGAGAGGAATTGTGATGCTGAATCTTGAATTGCTCGCACAAGACGGTGATCATAATGTTGTTGAGATTTGTACTGTTGTCAGTAATGATCCTTTCTGGGATACCGTACCGGCAAATGAGATTTTGCTTGATGAAGCGGGCAACAACATTCTTAGTAACGGAAGCGAAGGAAGCTGCTTCGACCCACTTTGTAAAATAGTCAATGGCCACTAGGATGAAGCGGTGTCCATTGGAGGCTGTAGGCTTGATCTCTCCAATCATATCAATTCCCCACATAGCAAAGGGCCAAGGAGCCGTCAAGACATTCAGAGGAACCGGAGGTAGGTGCACCTTGTCAGCATAAATTTGACACTTATGGCAAGTTCGAGAGTGTTGATAGCAATCTGCTTCCATGGTAGATCAGTAATAGCCTGCCCGTAGTATTTTCTTCGCCATCGTATGCCCACTGGAGTGAGTGCCAAAAGTGCCTTCATGTAATTCAGCCATGATCTTTTCAGCTTCAACCTTATCCATGCACCGAAGCAAAATGGAGTCATGATTGCGTTTGTACAGGATGCCATTACTAAGGAAGAACTTAGCAGAGAATCTCCTTAAGAACTTTTTATCATTGATTGAAGCTCCTTCTGGATATTCTTGGGCCTCGAGATACCTCTTGACTTCATGAAACCAAGGCTGGTCCACTACTTCTTCAGTATTAATCTCATGACAGTGCGCCGGTTCGTCCATTCGTTCGATGGTGATTTGGGGAGCCTCGTTATCCCAATTAAGTTTAAACATAGATGACATTATGGCTAGAGCATTTGCTAGCTGATTTTCTTCTCGCGAGAAATGTTCGAAGGTAATCTTCTCAAAACGTGGTAGCAATGTCAAAACATGTTCTTTGTAAGGGATAAGGTTTGGGTGCTTAGTGTCCCATTCCCCTTTGATCTGACTGATGACCAAAGTTGAATCTCCAAACACATCTAAATATTTGATTCCCGAGTCTATGGCAGCTCTGAGACCAAAGATGCACGCTTCGTATTCCACCATGTTGTTTGTACAGTTGAAGCAAAGTCTAGCAGTAAAGGGAGTATGACACCCTTCTGGAGATATGAGTACAGTGCTGATACCGTTACCAAGTGCATTGGATGCTCCATCAAAGAACAGGGTCCATCGGGATCCTTGTTCAGGTCCGTCATATGGTCTGATTTCTTCACAGTTGTCTAATGTCATGATGTCTTCATCCGGGAATTCAAACTTCATGGACTGATAGTCTTCTACAGCTTGGTGAGCAAGGTGATCAGCCAATACACTGTCCTTTATAGCTTTTTGGGTAGTATATTGTATGTCGTATTCCGTTAGGATCATCTGCCATCTTGCTATTCTCCCAGAAAGAGCAGGTTTTTCGAAGATGTACTTTATCGGATCCATTTTAGATATCAACAAGGTAATATGAGTCAGCATATACTGTCTTAGCCGGCGAGCAGCCCATGCCAGAGCGCAGCAAGTTTTCTCGAGCAGTGAATATCTGGTTTCACAGTCGGTAAACTTTTTGCTCAGGTAGTAAATAGCGTGCTCTTTTCAGCCAGACTCGTCATGCTTCCCCAATACACACCCCATTGAGTTTTCTAAAACAGTCAGATACATAATCAACGGTCTTCCCTCGACTGGTGGCATCAAAACAGGAGGCTCTTGTAAGTACTCTTTGATTTTGTCAAAAGCAACCTGGAATTCATCATTCCATCTGACTACTTGATCTTTCTTCAATAGTTTGAAGATTGGCTCACAAGTAGCTGTTAGGTGAGAAATGAATCTGGAAATATAGTTCAAGTGTCCCAAGAATCCTCTGACTTCCTTCTCAGTACAAGGAGAAGGCATCTCTTGTATTGCTTTTACTTTGGCAGGATCGACTTCTATACCCTTGTTACTGACGACAAAACCTAAGAGTTTACCAGACCGTACTCCAAATATGCACTTGTTTGGATTCAACCTCAGCTTGTATTTCTTCAGTCTCTCAAACAGCTTTTGTAGGTGATCAAGGTGTTCTTCTTCTGTTTGTGATCTGGCTATCATATCGTCTACATAGACCTCTATTTCATGATGTATCATGTCGTGAAATAAAGCTACCATGGTGCGCTGATAGGTTTCCCCAGCATTCTTCAGTATGAATGGCATCACCTTGTAGCAGAAAGTTCCCTACTGTGTGACAAATGTAGTTTTCTCCATGTCCTCAGGTGCCATTTTGATTTGGTTGTAACCTGAGAATCCGTCCATGAAGGAAAACACTTTGTGTTGGGCCGTATTTTCAACCAGGATATCGATGTGGGGAGTGGAAAATCATCTTTAGGGCTTGCCCTATTCAAATCTCTATAGTCCACGCACATTCGTACTTTGCCGTCCTTTTTAGGTACGAGAACAATGTTGGCAACCCATTGAGGGTAGGAAGTTACAACCAAGAATCCAGCATTGAATTGCTTCATGACCTCTGCTTTGATCTTTTCTGACATATCAGGTCTCATACGGCGAACCTTTTGTTTTACTGGCGGACAATCTTCTCTTGTAGGCAGACGATGTACCACGATGTCCGTATCAAGTCCCGGTATATCTTTATATGACCAAGCAAAAATCTCAACATAATCATGCAACAGTTGAATCAGACGCTCCTTGACACTGGGCTCCAGATTGGCACCCACCTTGACTTCTTTTTTATCCTCCTTGGTACCCAGGTTAATTATATCCACAGGTTCCTCGTGAGGCTGAATGGTTCTTTCCTCTTGTTGTAGTAGTCTGGCAAGTTCCCCTGGTACTTTATAATCTTCCTCACCTTCGTCTTTGGCTTGGTAGATTAGATCCTCAGAGTCACAAAAGGCCATAGCAGTATCGTTACCCATGGGATCCATAATGGAGGGGTACCTGCATTTGTGAGTGTGGGTGTGTGTAAGGGTATAGCCATCCTTAAAAATAAAATGTAAAGGAAAAACAATGAGCACAAAAGTTTGTATGCGAAAAACGTCCATGATTCATTGAATGTCATATGAAGATGAAATAATAACCCTTACAAATGGACCATTGTGCTTCGGGCAAGACACAAGGTTTTAAGTGTGCGAATTGTTTTTGAATATTACAAGTACAATCAAAATGTAGAGATAAATTACTGAGGAATGAAAGTTATTGGGACAAAGTCTCTGGCCTCCCAATTGCTGAGTCCTCCGCTGACAGTTGGAAATATCCAATCCTCTTCACCATCTTCTACTGCATTGACGTCTCGGTTTCTAATCTTCAAGGGTGGCCCTCCAGCACGGGTACGACATACAGCCTTCTGAACACTTGAAGTGAAACCTAAGCCAAACTTATTAGACTTAAATGGGATATCTGGAAGTTTCCCCCAGATGGTGCATCCACCCTCCTCTACTACTGCTTTGGCGTCCTTCAGAGATGACATCCAGAGTGGAGGTCTTATAATCTTGGGAATCTGGGACACAGTCTTGGTTACTGCTACCTCTTGGGGAACCTCTTCGAAATGTTGAAAAGGAGTTTCAATGAACTCGCCGTCCAATTCCACATACCTGAAGGAATTAAGGTGGCTAATCATATATTCTTCCTCTCCATGGACAGTGATGATCTTTCCTTGGACCGGATATTTCAGCATTTGATGCAGTGTAGAGGTGACAGCACCAGCATTATGGATCCACGGCCGTCCTAGCAGACAAGAGTAAGAGGGGCGGATGTCCATTACATAAAAGGTTGAATTGAAAGTCTGAGTCCCAACCTTTATGGGGATATCCACCTCCCCGTGTACCATCCTCTTTGAGCCATCAAATTCCCTTAACACTATGTTACTTGGCTTTAACGTCATTCCTTTGCAGTCCAGTCTGTCGAGAGCTTTCTTCGGTAAAATATTCAAAGATGAGCCAGTGTCCACCAAGACATGGGCCGAATTTGTGCCTCTACATTCTACAGAGACATGCAGTGCCTCGTTGTGCTTTCTTCCTCTTTGGTGTCAGATCAGCATCCGAGAAGCCTAGGCCGTTATCCGCTGTCAAGATGGCCATGCAATCTTGAAATTGATCAGCAGACGTCTCTTGAGGCACATGGGCTGTCTTTAGGAACTTCACCAAGGCTTTAGCATGTGCCTCGGAACACAGTATAAAGCTTCTTCTCTTTCAGAACTTCCAACACGGTGCGCAAATGTTCTGCGTGCTCTTCTTCTGATTTAGAATAAACCAGAATATCATCAATGAAAACAACCACGAAATGATCCAAGTAAGGATGGAAAATACGATTCAAGTACTCCATGAATACTCCTGGTGCATTAGTGACACCAAAAGGCATCACTGAATATTCGTAATGTCCATACCTCGTCCTGAAAGCAGCTTTCTGAACATCTTCTTCTTTCATCCTTATTTGATGGTAACCCGATCTCAAATCAATCTTACTAAACATGCGAGCGCCAACCAATCGGTCCATCAAATCATCAATTCTAGGAAGTGGATACCTATTCTTGATAGTCACTTTATTCAACTGACGATAATCAATACAAAGTCTCATGCTACCGTCTTTCTTCTTCACCAATAACACAGGAGCTCCCCACGGTGACACACTAGGTCTAACAAACTTCTTCTCGAGCAAATCTTCTAATTGGCTCTTCAATTCTACTAACTTAGATGCAGACATCCTGTATGGTGCCATAGAGATAGGTCTGGTACCAGGGACAAGATCCACAGAAAATTAAACTTCTCTTTATGGAGCTGCACTAGGAATCTCATCAGGGAATACTTCGGGAAAGTCGCACACCACCGGAAAGTTTGCTATCATAGTTTGACTCTCCACAGAAAGAGTCGCCATCAACAATAAAACTAACGCCTCATCCTTCATGAACTCATTCAACTGCTTCGTCGACACCAACATAGATTATTTTTCTTCTACTAAGGAAGAAAACCTCACAGTGTTGTCATAGCAATTGATATGGACATAATTAGCTTTTAACCAGTCCATACCTAAAACCACGTCCAACCTGACAAGCGGTAAACAAACAAGATCCACCATAAAGTCTCTATCGAAGATTGATAAAGGGAAACTTGCACACACAAAAGAAGTAGTAACTGTTCCCTTAGCCGGAACTTCTACCACCATATCTCTATCCAGAGACGACAAAGTGAGACCCAATCTCTTTACACAATCAACAACAATAAAACAGTGAGTAGCACCAGTATCAATAATAGTAATAAGAGGAAAGCTATTAATGAAACTAGTACCTCGAACAAGACCATCCTCGTTTGCCGTCGGAGCACCCGATAAAGCAAACACCTTTCCTGCTCCTTGAGTCCTCTTAGGCTTCTTACATTTAGCACTAATGTGACCTCCCTCGCCATTATTAAAACAGACCATGTCCTTATATCTACAATCGTGGGTCATATGGCCCACTTCTCCACATCGGAAACATCTCACCTCATTCTCCTTAGCTCTAACATCGCTTCGACAAACATTACTTTTGTGGCCAGGTTTCCCACACTTGTAACAAACAATACTAGCAGGAGCATCTCCCCCACTAGTTCTTCTTCCTTGGAATGCTTTCTGTTTCCCTTTACCAGCTGGAGCATCATACGGTTTTCCACGACTTTGTTGACCTTTGTTTCTCTTATCAGACATAATCTTATAATGAGCATTATTGTCCTCCTCAAAGATCCTACAACTATCAATCAAATCCGAAAAGACACGGATCTTCTGATAACCAACAACTTTCTTAATCTCCTGACACAAACCATTTTCAAACTTGATGCATTTAGAGAACTCGTCATTCGGCCCATTATAATGCGGATAGAACTTGGCCAACATAGTGAACCTTGCAGCATAATCAGTGATAGACATGCTTCCTTGCTTTAATTCAAGGAACTCTATCTCCTTCTTTCCCCGAACATCTTCTGGGTAATACTTCCTCATGAACTCCCTTCAGAAAACTTCCCATGACACTTCCTCACCAGCAATCTCAAGCCTCTGACGGGTTTCAACCCACCAGTCATCCGCTTCAGCACTTAGTTTATGAGTACCATAACGAATCCTTTGCACAGGAGGGCAATCCATCACATGGAAGATTCTTTCAATCTCCTTCAGCCACGCCAAAGCACCTTCGGGATCATACTTTCCTTGGAAAGTAGGAGGATTCTCTCTTTGGAAGGTTGCCAAACTACGAGACCCAGCGTTCTCGTCAGCATTCGGCGGGTTTTAGAAAGCTTGAGCCATTGCCTGCATAGCAGCAGCAAGAGCCTCATCATTCCTACCAGTGTTCCTTCCAGCCATAACAACTTCTTCTCAAATCAAAACAAGGATTAGAATCAACAAATAACAATACTTGGTTGATAGACGACAACAAACTCAACAACTTGGCCGGACAGACCGACCTGCTTTGATACCACTAATGTAACACCCCAATTCTACCCCTCATAATTAATAATAAAATCAGAGTTTCAAAATTTCATCCAAACATAAATTGAGGTATCACATATTCGTATTTTTCATCACTTTGCATTATAATGCACATCACAAAATCAAAAGTCGGATATACCGATTCGTAATATAAATCATCATATAAACATATGACTAATCACAACATAGCGGATGTGTTCATAAAATGTATGTATCATCATGTTATCATCAATACATAAGGTCATAAGATAGTATACATAAACTATCCTATCAAAATAATAACGCCGCCCAAATCTCGAGTGTTACTACTATCAGAGCAGAGCGACTCAAAATAAAGAGACTCGAGCTAATCCTCATCACCTCGCAGATCACCTGCACGTTACCAATATAAAAGGCAACGGCGAAACAAGTAAAGGGTGAGATACTCCACAACATATAATTAAAGGCATGATAAAATATATAAATATTTTTGGAATCATAAATGATATAGGACTAATAAGAGTATGTCAGTGTGATCGGTGGATCTGGAACTGACTGTTTAACGCTGGTTCGCGAAATGTCGCGGAAGCAAGAGTCGCCACCGTCTTTTATTTTCTCCAAATGGAAAGGACAAAAGCACAGAAAAATTCCTTAAAAGAGATTGCACTCGGTTCGGGAGGTAGATTATAGAAAGGGAAGGTGTTAGCACCCTTTCTATCCATGGTTATCCATGGGCTCTTAGATACTTGCTCAATGTGTTTTCAAAATTGTTTGTTTGCTTTTCAATGTGGGTTTCAAAAATATTCTTTGAAAAGTTTCAGTTCAACTCGTACGTCAGAGTGTTTGAAAAGTTTGCTTTGAAAGCTTTTGAAAATGTGTTGGTGTGAAAAGATTTTGATTTGTTTGAAATTAGAGCAAGTATCCTTGAGAACCTACCTACCCTAAGGAATTCGTCTGTGTAAATGTCCTTTAAAGTAGTGCCATCCCACCATTGAGAGGTAGGTAGCACCACCGTTGGAGGTGTTCGGGTCAATTCGAGTTTTAGGGACATGGTGATCACCGGAGCAATAGGAAGACACCTTAGAAGCTACCCTCATGCCGGGTTCCCGGATCATGAGGACTTACTAAGACGTCCTCTACTCGACGATCACCTTTCGAAAGGCAACAGTGAGGCGTACCCTAGGGGTGGTGTGTGCGAATTGTGTGTCATGTTTCAATTATTTGTCTTGTCATGTTTATTTGTGATCTACGCTTGATTTTAATTAAGACATTCATTCTTGCATGCTTCTTAACAGTTTAAATATTTGCGGAAAAAATAAATCTAAGGCTATTACAAATGGCGCGGGTCCACATCGCCAAAATTAAACCGGACCCGATTTGACTGAAAAATAAATAAAGCGAATAAAAGTGCAAGAAATAAAATTACAAGGCTTTGGGACATATACATAATTATAATAAATGACATAAAATAAATGCGCAAATTAAATAAATTATGAACATGGGCGTTGGACCCTTTTGCAATAAATTAAAATTAATGGAGAATTAAAATTAAAATTAAATGTTTTGGTATTTTTGTGTTTTTTAAGATTTAAAAGAGAAAGAATTAATTAAAACAAAAAAATTGGATGTAAACCCTAATTCTAATGTTTTTTTAAGTTATTAAGAAAAAGATTGAATTTTTAACCTAATTTAAACCTAAGTTATTTATATACATTTAATTATAAAAAAAAAAAATAAAAAAAAAAAGTAAATAAATAAATAATAATATTATGGAAAAAAAAGGAAAAATTAAAAGGAGTGGAAATTATTAATTAACCTAATTCTCATTATTTTTTATTTAATATGAAAAGAATTAAAATTGCAAACATCCTAATTAAAACTAAATTCATTATACATTAATTTATTTATAAAAGTAATTAAAATAAATAAATATTATATTTTTTTTGCCTTTTTCTGATTTTATGATGTTTTTGTATTTTGTTAAAAAATAATTAACTAAATAAAACAAATAAAAAAATAAATAACATAACAATTGAGAAAATAAAATATAAAAAGAAAATCAAACCAGGGGGGGCAGCCCCAAAATTGGAGGTAAGGCCTAGCATTCTGGCCCATTGAGCATTGGCCTTGTGGACTTTTCCAGATTCCATATGGTGCGTTGACTAAGACATAATACGCTCCTTGAATCTTGGCCTTTAGATCTGATGTTCTTGGATGCGTGTAGGGTCTGATCTGGATGGAACATGGTACGTCTTAATGCCTGGATTACATGGGAACATAGTTTGCAAAATATTATAGGAAATAAGGTAGACCTGGGGTTCGAACCCAGGTCACTAACATCACCAAGCAATACCTGCACCACTGAGCCAATTAACGCATTTGGTATATTAATAATAAACAAATAACAAAAGAATAGAATAAACGCATTAGTGGTTTACGCGCCAGTTTTCAAACCAGCCTATCACTAACGGACAACACATCATCTCTTTCGTTTTCCTGAAACATAAAGAACGAAGGCAACGGTTTTCGTTGTGTTTTCTTAGGGGACTTTTGGAAAAATAGCGAATAGCAATATAAGCTACATAAATTGTTCGCGAATGGTGGTTTATGTCCGTCTCAATGCACTGAATTCAATGGCCATGGTCTGAAGCTTTGATTTTTCTTCTTTGCAAAAGCCCTAATTTTAAAAACCTGTAACCCTAATATTCAAAAATGGTAGAATCGCATATGTGGCACAAAAATGTAATTGAATGTATTGGTTAGCTTGGAAACTTGACAAGGAACATGAATTCATCAATCAAAATGCAAAAAGATGTATGATTTGAGATATGCGATTTCAAAAGTTTCGAGGTATAGTCTGAGTTCTTGATACCGATTCAGGGCGTTTTGGTTCTTGTTTGTGATTGGAATGTGATCAGGAGAGTTTGAGGAAGCTATTGGAATCAGTCTTAGGGCTTAAAACTACTTAGAACCTTGATTTCAGAATTGAGTTATATGGTCAATTTTTCAAGTTTTCAATAAGCTCTTTAGCGCAGCATTTGGTGTGTTATGGTTAGGGTTTGACTTGGCACTTATGAGGGAAGAGAATTAGCTTGTTATTTGACCTTGATTCATGCTCATGAGAGAACTAGTCCTAGGGTTTTTTCATTAACAAACTTTTCCTTCTTTTAAGCCAAGACCAAGACTTAGTGTGCAATTTAACCCTAGCCTGAGTTTTTGAGTTGGCCCATGATATATGGAAGTTGTCCAAATTCAAATGACACTATTCCATTGGTTTTTGAATTTTATTTGAATTTTTAAAGATTTAAAATGAATTAAATTATCAAAAATTAAATAAAATAGAAAAATCAATGTTTGGTCTTGAAATTAATCATGGGACACGTGTGTGGCATGACAAGGCTGAATCAAGTGGAAGAAAGTGGGCCCTTTTGTCAAAAATTGAAGTTTCAAGGATAGTTGACTTTTGCCATTTCACAAAAATTTCCCAACTTCTACAAGGCATAACTTGCTCAATTTTTAAGCTTTTCACAAGTTTTTGGACATTTTGGAAAGGTCTTTGAGTCCTCTAACCAATGCCTTTGGTCCCATGTCATTTTGATTTTCCAATCTCAAGGTATGGCCTTTGACTTAAAGTCCCTTTTTGTTGACTTTTGAAAATGACCTATAATGTTAAAATTGATAACTTTTTGTGAGAGCATTTCTTGGACTTGAAGTATGAAGATGAGTTGTAGGAAATGTCTTTCTCTTCAAAATGAGCTTCGGATGGAATTTTTCTGATAATCCATGTGAAAGTTATGCCCTGGTCAATTTCAGTTGACTTTTTCAGCTGTCCAAATATAGCAACTTTTGCATCTTTGATGATTTCTGAGCCAAATTTTGAGAATCATGATCAAGCATTGATCAAATGATGTTTGTGGCTTCAAAATGATATATTGACCAAAAATTTGAACTTTTGACTGCCAAATGACCATTTTGCCCCTACAGTTGACTGTAGTGCAATTTAGGGTTTTGACTGTGCAATCTTGAGCTGAATGCCTTGAAACTTGATATGAGGATGCTTGACCATGTTTATAAGCATATGAGACTTGATTGAGCCTTTGAAAACTTCCTTTTCTTGATCAGACTCAAAACCCTAATTTTGACTGTATGGGAGACTGTTGCACTGCACAACCCTTGGGGAATTTTCTAGCTTGGCTTGGCAATTTCTTGAAGAATATGGGAGGGCAAATTTTGGGGTATAACAGTTGCCCCTGTTCAATCTTCTTAGACCTGAGGATGCAGATTGGCTGACGTGCCTTTCGTAATCCGAGGGTAAAAGATGATTGGACACTAGAGTGCCCAGAAATTTGCGCTCACATAGTGGCAGTGATGGTGGAATGGGCTTATAGATGCCATCTGGATGTTTGATTGCGTAAGAGATTCCTTGGTGAGAACCTTCATACCTGCAAAACAGAAAATGAGTACCTGACACGTTGCAGGAGCTGATGTTTAGATGCCTGGCATAGATGTGTCCTGACTGGTTACAGGAGCTGAGTCTGGAGCTTCAAACGGCGACGAAAGAACCAGGGATTTTAACTTCAACAACACTCGTTGAGAAAAATCTGGGGTGTCTTCTACTGGGATAAGAATCAGGGAGATCTTAGGGTCGATCTGACTGAACCAGAGAGGCCTTTGACTGGGTAAGAATCAGGAAAATCTTGGGACGATTTAACTGAACCGGTCTAGGTCTTGAAATGTCTTCAACTGGATAAGCATCAGGGAGATCTAAGGGTCGATCTGACTGAACCAGAGAAGGCCTTTGACTGGATAAGCATCAGGAAAATCTTGGGACGATTTAACTGAACCGGTCTAGGTCTTGAAATGTCTTCAACTGGATAAGCATCAGGGAGATCTAAGGGTCGATCTGACTGAACCAGAGAAGGCCTTTGACTGGATAAGCATCAGGAAAATCTTGGGACGATTTAACTGAACCGGTCTAGGTCTTGAAATGTCTTCAACTGGATAAGCATCAGGGAGATCTAAGGGTCGATCTGATTGAACCAGAGAAGGCCTTTGACTGGATAAGCATCAGGAAAATCTTAGGGTCGATTTAACTGAACCGGTCTAGGTCTTGAAATGTAGCTTGAGAACTTAACTGGATCTTTCCTGAAAGGTAAAAGTCAGTCATATGCAATGCATGATATGGATCAAGCAATGATGTTCTCAACATAAATGAGATTTGTAAGGTATGATGTGTACATGCATGCTATAATGATGTATGTGATGTTTTATGTATGTTTTTGTCTAGGAAAGTGAATCCTTGACGGGTGCCGGGAAGTCGTATCCTGGGCTGATGTTGAGGAATAAGCTTTTGCTTCCGCAGGGGATGATAGTTGCAAGAATACCGGTAGGAGAAGATGACTCCGTTGCGGAATAAACTTGGCAAATGGAAGATTCTGCGGGGAGAAAAGATACTCTAGCGACCATGCTGGAAAGCCATACTCTGTGGGAAGAGAGATGCCTTGCTGAGTGTTGATAACTTGCTGAGGATACCGTTGTTATGTTGGAAGTATTGACGGACTTCGCTGGGGTGAGAGGACTTCGTCGAGGACGCTCTTTCTGTGGCTTTTGGCTGAGGATAACCCAGTTATATCCTGTTGAGGAAATAACTCTTTAAATCAAGCCAGACGACGCGTTCGTGCTCTGCGAAGGATAAGCTTCCAGAATTTACTGGGGATAAGCTTACTGCTTGGGGAGATATGAATTCCAACTTTCCTGGGGAAACTAATTGGACTCTCCTGGGGAGTTTTGATGTGTTGGGGAAGTGATTCCTTTGAATGTTGATGTATGCCGCCGGGGAACCATCTTTAGACCAAGACTGCCGGGGATGTTTGTTAAGAGTATATGCTGCTGGGGAATATTGGGATCTACTGGAGGATACCCAATTTCCTTGAGACTTGTTAACTTTGTTTGGGGAAGAATGCACTGACTTGCTGTCTCACTCTCTGGGGAATTTAAGATGCCTGGTTGGGTTCTTTAGCTGAACCTACCTTGGTACCTTGGAGGATAGAACAATTAGACTGCTCAGACAACTCTTTATTGCCCCTGTTTCTAGTGTCACCTGCAATTAACTCTTTGTTTCGTATGCAAATATTTATGAGCTAGCAAATTATTGTCAATGCATATATCACAAATTGAACCTTGGACGTTCTTCGCAAAACAAAACAGAAAAAGAAAACACAGTTGGCACGTTTAACTGAAAAGTATATTTGTATTGATTTTGAATAGCCTGTGAATAGGCGTTTTGTGTACAAGAGGCTGACATCCTAGTAAGAGAAACGTCGCCGAGCAAAAGAGTTTATACAAGTTTTGTACAAAAGAAAATAAAACAGCTGTGCGAAAGATGAATGATCCACTGGGTTTCAACTCTGATATCGCCTTTAGAACTCTGAGCGTCTCATCACTTGATGACCTTGGTTGAAGGTGAAGCTGACTGATCGATGCCGTCTGAACTTGATGTAGATACCGGATTCTGGATGCAAAGTGGTCTGATGAGACATAGTATTACGTTTTTATCCCTAACTTTTGCCTGGACTGCCCTTTCGGGTTTTCAGTCCACCGGGATACCCATTTTTGCCCAAGCCGCCTTTTCAGGTTTTCGACTTGCCGGGTGTACAGATTTTTTCATTTTCATCCCTTCATTTGCCCGAACCCTTTTGGTTCGACGGGAAGCCCTAATTTTTGCCTAGACATGTCAGCCTAGCGGGTCTTTTTTCATGCGTAGTATTTTTTAACTATGTCTGCATTGGCGGGATGAGGAAGGTCGTCACCATCCATGTTGGTTAATATCATTGCTCCTCCTGAGAACACATGCTTAACCACAAATGGCCCTTCGTACGTAGGGGTCCATTTGCCCCTTGGATCGCTCTGAGGAAGGATGATTCGCTTGATCACCAGATCCCCGACTTGATATTCCTGTGGTCTGACCTTTTTGTTAAATGCCCTGATCATTCGTTTCTGATACGTCTGACCATGACAGATAGCAGCAAGTCTCTTTTCGTCAATAAGGTTGAGCTGATCAAGTCGTGTCTGGATCCAATCATCTTCATTCAGATTTGCATCCTTCATTATCCGGAGAGAAGGAATTTGTACTTCGATCGGCAAGACTGCCTCCATGCCATAAACCAGAGAGAAAGGAGTTGCCCCGGTTGATGTCCTAGCTGAGGTACGATACCCATGCAGAGCTAACGATAACATCTCGTGCCAATCTTTATACGTTACTGTCATCTTCTGCACGATCTTCTTGATGTTTTTATTAGCTGCTTCTACAGCCCCATTCATCTTCGGTCTGTAAGGAGAAGAATTGTGGTGCTGTATCTTGAACTGCTCGCAGAGCTCAGCGATCATCTTATTGTTCAGATTGGTACCGTTATCTGTAATAATCCGCTCAGGGACACCGTACCGACAGATCAGGTTGTGCCGAATGAACCGTGCCACAACAGTCTTGGTTACCGTAGCATAGGATGCTGCCTCAACCCACTTCGTAAAATAATCAATCGCCACTAGGATGAAGCGATGTCCATTAGATGTCGTAGGTTTAATCTCGCCGATCATGTCTATGCCCCACATTGCAAACGGCCAAGGTGCAGTCAGAACATTCAGGGGAACCGGAGGAACATGCACTTTATCTGCATAAATCTGGCATTTGTGGCATGTCCTGGAATGTTGGTAACAGTCGGCTTCCATTGTGGACCAGTAATATCCTGCCCGTAGGATTCTCTTAGCCATAGTGTGTCCACTGGAGTGCGTACCAAAGGTCCCTTCATGCAGCTCTTCCATGATTCTTTCTGCTTCAGTCTTATCCACACAACGCAGTAAGGTTGAATCATGGTTTCGCTTGTACAAGATGCCGTTGCTTAGGAAGAACTTGGTTGCAAACCTCCTCAGGAATTTCTTATCATTGACAGATGCTCCTTCAGGGTATTCCTGAGCTTCTAGGTATCTCTTCACTTCGTGGTACCAAGGCTTCTCAGTTACCAATTCAGTTTCGAGATCACAACAGTATGCCGGTTCGTCCAGTTTCCAGATGATGATCCGGGGAGCTTCATTATCCCATTTAACCTTGAACATTGAAGACATTGTAGCTAACGCGTCCGCCAACTGATTCTCTTCTCTTGGGAAGTGCTCGAATGTTATCTCTGTGAAGTGGGGGATCAGGGCCAACACACATTCTCTGTAAGGAATCAAGTTTGGGTGTTTCGTATCCCACTCTCCTTTGATCTGATTGATCACAAGAGCGGAATCTCCGAAGACACTTAGAAATTTGATCCTTAGGTCGATCGCCGCTTGAAGACCCATGATACACGCTTCATACTCCGCCATGTTGTTGGTACAGTTGAAACACAGCCGGGCGGTGAGTGGAGTATGAGTACCTTGTGGAGATATAATGATGGCGCCAATGCCATTTCCCAAAACGTTGGATGCTCCGTCAAAATGCATAGACCATCGGGATCCTGGTTCAGGTCCTTCATCCGGTCCAGGTATTTCACAGTCAGTTACTATCATAATGCTTTCATCTGGAAACTCGAAGTTCATTGATTGGTAGTCATCCACAGCTTGATGTGCTAAGTGGTCTGCCAATACACTTCCCTTGATGGCTTTTTGGGTCGTGTACTGAATGTCGTATTCCGTCAAGATCATCTGCCATCTTGCAATTCTCCCAGACAGAGCAGGCTTTTCGAATATGTACTTTATAGGATCCATTTTTGAGATCAACAAGGTAGTGTGAGTCAGCATATACTGTCTCAGCCGGCGAGCAGCCCATACCAAAGCGCAGCAAGTTTTCTCAAGCAGTGAGTATCGGGTCTCACAGTCGGTAAACTTTTTGCTAAGGTAATAAATGGCATGTTCTTTTCGGCCAAACTCGTCATGCTGCCCCAGCACACACCCCATTGCATTATCAAGCACTGTCAGGTAAAGTATCAAAGGTCTCCCTTCAACTGGTGGCATAAGGATGGGTGGTTCTTGGAGATATTCTTTGATTCTGTCAAAAGCAGCCTGACATTCATCATTCCAGCGTACTACCTGATCTTTCTTCAGCAGCTTGAAGATTGGTTCACAGGTAGCAGTTAAGTGTGAGATGAACCGAGCAATGTAATTCAGACGTCCTAGAAAGCCTCTGACTTCCTTCTCTGTCTTAGGAACTGGCATCTCTTGAATGGCTTTGACCTTAGCAGGGTCCACTTGAATTCCCTTGTCACTTACCACGAAGCCTAGCAACTTTCCAGATCTTACCCCGAAGGTGCACTTGTTCGGGTTCAACCTCAGCTTGTACAGTTTCAAACGGTCAAACAGTTTCTGCAGATGATCAAGGTGTTCTTCCTCAGTCTGGGACCTAGCGATCATGTCGTCAACATACACTTCTATCTCATGATGGATCATGTCATGAAATAAAGCAACCATGGCACGTTGGTAGGTTGCCCCAGCATTCTTTAGTCCGAAAGGCATGACTTTGTAGCAGAAGGTGCCCCACTGAGTAACAAATGTAGTCTTTTCCATGTCTTCCGGAGCCATCTTGATCTGATTATAGCCTGAAAAACCATCCATGAAAGAGAACACTTTATGCTGAGCTGTATTATCAACAAGGACGTCAATGTGGGGTAGAGGGAAGTCATCCTTGGGGCTGGCCCTGTTCAGATCCCTGTAATCGACACACATCCTGACCTTGCCGTCCTTCTTAGGTACCGGCACCACATTAGCAACCCACTGAGGATAAGAAGTCACTGCAAGAAACCCGGCATCAAACTGCTTCATAACCTCGGCTTTAATCTTCTCAGACATCTCTGGACGCATACGGCGGACCTTTTGCTTAACCGGAGGGCAATCTTCTTTAGTTGGTAAGTGATGGACCACAATGTCGGTATCTAATCCGGGCATATCTTCGTAGGACCAGGCAAAGATTTCTTTATAGTCATGCAGCATCTGAGTCAACCGTCGCTTCACGCTGAGTTCTAGGTTGGCACCAATCTTTACCCCTTTCTTGTCTTCTTCAGTACCCAAGTTTATTATTTCCACTGGTTCTTCATGGGGTTGAATTGCCCTCTCTTCCTGTTGTAACAGTCTTGCAAGTTCACCAGGCACTTCGCAATCATCTTCACCTTCGTCTTCGGCTAAGTTGATCGGATTTTCGAAGTCATAACTGGCAGTAGCAGAGTCGTTACCAGTGAGATCCAGAGTGGATTGAAACCTGTATGAGTGAGTGTGTGTGTAAATACAGCTGTTTTGCAATATGTAAAGAAAGGAAAGAAAAGGAGCGCAAAATTTGAAATGTGAAAAACGTCCAATGCTTTTATTCATGATATATGACGGTGACAAACAAAAGCCCTCATAAACAAAACCACGGTGCCCCGGGTAAGACACCGGGCCATATAGTTTCAAATTATTGTTTATTACAAATCAAAAACAAAGAAATTCATTACTGGGGAACAAAAGTTATGGGTGTAAAATCTTTAGCAGTCCAATTGGTCAATCCACCGTCGGTCGTCGGGTAGATCCAGCTATCGAACTCTGACTCTTCCACTTTGTCTTCCTCTCCAATAGCATTCACCTCTGAGTGGGTGATGAGCACAGGAGGTCTTCCAATTCTCGCCTTGCGCACTGCTTTCTGAGCTTCTGTGGTGAAACCCAGCCCAAACTTGTTAGTCTTAGGAGTAAGATCAGGGAGCTTGCCCCAGTTTGCACATTCACCTTTTTCGATCACAGCCCGGGCGTCCTTTAAGGAGGCCATCTTCATAGGAGAAACCTCTTCATCTGCTTCTGCTGCTGCCAAGGTTTGTGGCACTTCCTCAAAATGTTGAAAGGGGGTTTCAATGAACTCCCCATCCATTTCTACGTATCTGAAGGAGTTGAGGTGGCTGACCATGTACTCCTCTTCCCCTTGCACTGTTACAATCTTCCCCCTGACCGGGTACTTGAGCTTCTGATGTAATGTGGAGGTCACAGCTCCAGCCTTGTGGATCCACGGGCGACCCAGCAAACAAGAATAGGACGGATGGATGTCCATCACATAGAATTTTGAATCAAATACCTGTGACCCAACCCTGATTGGGATGTCCACCTCACCATGTACCATTCTTTTGGACCCGTCAAAGGCCCGGACAACAATGTGAGTTGGTTTGAGCTCTAGACCCTCACAATCCAGCCTATCCAGAGCCTTCTTGGGCAGCACGTTTAATGAAGAACCTGTGTCAACCAGCACATGAGCAAGAGTAGTGCCCCTGCATTCAATGGAGACATGCAGGGCATCATTATGGTTTTTCCCCTTTGCTGTCAGATCGGCATCAGAGAAACCCAGGCCATTATCAGCGGTTAGGTTGGCCACACAGTCGGTGAACTGGTCAGCAGACGTCTCTTGGGGTACGTGGGCTGTCTTTAAGAAAGCAATCAGAGCCTTTGCATGGGCCTCTGAACACAGCAGCAGTGACAACATGGAGATTTTAGAGGGGGTGTGCCCCAGCTGTTCTACAACGTTGAAATCACTTTTCTTTATTATCTTGAGGATTTCTTCCATTTCCTGCTTGGAAGCCTCAACAATGGTCTTTGGTGCCTCCGTCCTGGCAGGCACATCAGCAGCAATCCCCTTGCCCCGAGTATCAGATGACTCAGTAGCAGGGGTGGATACTTGGTCAGGGGGAGAAACAGGCACCCTGGCAGGTGTGAAGATCAAAGGCCTATGAATTACCGGAGGAGCAATGTCTGGCGAGAACAGTCTTCCACTACGAGTGACCTTGGCAGGCCCGGTGATGTTGGAGACACCAGTATCAATGTTGAACTCTTGTTTCACACCCAGAACATAAACATCCGCCCCATAGTGCCATGGGACAGCCTTATCAGATTTGTAGGGTATAGGCCCCGGAACAGTAATGGTGATGGGAGCACTCTTGTGAGTTGGCAAAATTTGGACAGGCTTCTTTGAAGGAGCCTTGGAATGGTTGTTGAAGATGGTAACGATCGACACTTCTTCAACAGGAGCAGCAGGAACAACAGTCTTTCTGAACAAAATCTCTCTACTATCTATCAGGTTTTGGACGCCTGACTTCAGCAGAGAACAACCAGCAGGGGAAGCAACACATAGAGGGCAACCTTCGCTACATCCCGGAAATAAACCGGCTAGCAACAGGTTCCTCTTGACCATCAGCAACGGAGTAGCAACATCATCCACCGAAGCTACATACAAATCCTCCTCAACAGCATTCACTCCATGCTAGGGCATGGGAGCAGTTACAACATTCGGCCTCTCGGGCGCCTCGAACTGTATTTCCTTTGCATCAATGAGGTCTTGAACCTTATTCTTTAGGGCCCAACAGTCATCTGTGTTATGCCCCGGGCTATCAGAGTGATAAGCACAGCGAGCATTTGGATTGAACTTGGGGGATGCAGTATTGGGAAACTTTGGAGCCTCCCTGACAGTCACTAAATTGGTGGATAGCAACTGTGGCAGGATCTGTGATAAGGTCATGCTTAACCGGGTATACTCTCTCCGGGGTCTTTCAAACTTTTGAGGATTAGTTGGCCGAGGAGCGGCAGCAGGTTTGGCGATCATTACCGCACTGACAGATTGGCGGTGTTCAGGTCGCTCTGTTCTCCGGGAGCTATATACAGCACTAGCCTCCTTTTTGAAGGGTTTCTTCTCAGTACTGGAGGAGGCAACTTTCTGTATCTTCCCCGATTTTATACCGGCCTCGATCCTTTCACCAGTCAGGATCAGATCAGTAAACCCAGCAGAGGAATTACCAATGAGGTGATTGAAAAATGGACCAGATAGGGTCCCCAAAAACATATCTACCAGCTCCCGGTCCGTCAATGGTGGTTGCACCCTGCCAGCCAGGTCTCTCCATTTCCGGGCATACTCCTTAAAACCTTCACCCGACCCTAGCGACATACCCTGGAGTTGGGTACGCGTAGGAGCGAGGTCGGAATTATATTGATACTGCTTGTAAAAAGCAGTGGCCAGATCCTCCCAGTTACGAATGCTGATTCCATCCAGCTGATAGAACCAATCGAGGTGAGTCCCTGAAAGACTCTCCTGGAAGAAGTGGATCCAAAGGTTCTTGTCTGCTGTGTAAGGCTGGATCTTCCTTACATAAGAACGGAGGTGCATCTTGGGACAGGAAGCCCCATCATACTTCACGAAGGCAGGTGTTTTGAACTTGTGTGGGATCACCACTCCAGTAGATAACCCCAAGTCTCCGAAATCCAATCCAGGCACCCGCTGAACTTCCATAGCCTTTAATCTGTCTTCCAGTTGTTTGTACCGGTCTTCAGCAGGAGGGTACTGTTCGTCGTTGAAGTCTGTTTCAGTATCAGAGCCCACAGGAGTAGGGACCTCCCTTTCTTGGTGACTACCTTCCTCCACAGATGGAGGAGTCCTTTCAGCTTCAACCAAAGTGTTCCCGAGTCTGCGCCCAGTGTTAAATAGCACAATCCTCCTCTTCTTCTTAGTCTTCTTCAGAAGCATGGTCTTCAACTCTTGTTGACCCTGAGCCAAGCCCTTGATCAGCTCCTGAAATTGGGCGTTCTGCGCCTGAAATTGGACGTTCTGCGCCTGAAGAGCCTTGATAGATGCCTCGGTTGATGATTCAGGATTCATGATGCTGAAATAAACAGCGAAGAACAGTAAACAACCTGAAAAGAAGAGTACCTATGATGCACATGATGAATGATATGTGTTTATGCAATGCATTCAAGAGTTCGAAAATTCAAATTTGTTGTAGACCAAAAGGAACACACGTTATTATTAAGAAAATCACTGTTTAATACATCAAAGCCTCATGGGCAAAAGTACAAAAAGATCAAATCAATCCCAAAATATGTTGCGCATCTTCTTTGGAGCTATGTAAGTGTTGAGGTTCCTTTCCTCATGCAACAGGCGGGTGAGCTCCAAGACCTTCTTTTCACTGGCATGCAAACTAGTCTCAAGAGAATTCCGCTCTTCCTTAAGCTGGATCCAGCTCTTCTGCATCTCTTCCCAGGATGTGGGCATATCAGGGTGCTGAATAACGTGAGACACCTCTCCTTCCAAGGCAGGCTCTTTGATTACTGGAAGCATGTGAGGATAAGGTGAAAATTCTGGCTACAGATACTCAATGTCACGTCCAATGTTATGACACTGTATCTGACTTACTATATGACAGTAAATACAAAAGCAGTAAATAACACAGTCAATTGTTTACCCAGTTCAGTGTGCAACAACACCTACTCTGGGGGCTACCAAGCCAGGGAGAGAATCCACTATAAGAGATGTTAATTCAGGAATAAACCAACCAGTTTATCTCCTTCACTTAAGACCTACCCAATGCAATTCTAATCTAAGTACAACTTAAACCTGAGTTCCTACTCACTCCCCCTCAATCACAGCAGTGATACATAAACCAATTTGACTTGAGAATTGATGAAGACACTCTTCAAAACACACTCTTGATTATGCTTCACAGCTTTTTAATCAAGTAACACAATCACTCGTGCTTCACAGCTTTGAGTGATGTACACAACTAACTTGACTCTGCTTCACAGCTTTAGTCAAGTAACATTCAAACACTCTTGCTTCAAAGCTTTGAGTGCTACACAACCCTTACAATTGAAACCTATTCCAAGACACTTATCACAATGATAATTGCTTGGAGTACAATTAAACAAATCTATACAGATTACAAACTTGATCTTCTAATTAATCAGCAGGGATCACTTCAAAAACCGCAGCTCTGTTGAATATATAGCAGCTGCAACTTCAGTTAGGGTTTCCAAAAACCTAGGGTTGATTCCGTTTGACCTAAAGACCAGGTCACAGTACTTTGTTGATCAGGTTAGGATTGAGCGAGGTTACTCCTCAGAAAACGCAGGATTCTGTTTAGGAAGGACTGAGTTATTTCCTGAAAAAACTCAGACTTATCCAATCCTGTAATCCTGCTAGTTCAGAACAGGATGTCATAACATCTGTTATGACATCTGAGAAAACCTGTCTACTGATTAGCTAAATGTGATCATTTTGCAAACATGCTCAGATACACACTTATAAACATCAGTATTTGAGTTACAATATTTTTCTGCATATGTACCTAAAGAGTTAGTACAACCTGAACTAGAATGTTATGACATCAGTCATGACATTCACACATACACTTGGAATTTACCAAAAATACAAGCCAATACCTAAACACCTACAAACTCCCCCTTTGGCAGATTTTTGGCTAAAGTCCCTAAACAATCAGAGATAGCAGCAGCAGCAGAAATAAATGATGACAGCAGAAAAATATAATGTTAAGTACTAATTAAGCAGTACCAAATATTCTCCCCCACTTTAGCCACAAATGGGCCAAAGATTACATGTTTATAAAGTAATACAGTTATCCAAGACAAAATAATGAGATCAGCAGCAGAACACCAGACAACAGCAGCAGACAACAGCAGGACATACTTCCAAACTCCACCAGCAACACCACCACGCAGCAATCATCCTTCAAGTACTGTCATCAGACTCAGAGGAGCCACTTTCTTCACTGTTGGACTGTCCTTCATCTTCTTCCCTCATGCTTGCTTCAGCTTCTTCCTTTTCTAGCTTGGCAATTAGTGCTTCTAGGGTCCTTTTCCTAGCATCCAGATCTTTGCAAGTTTCTTTTAAGACAGCTATGACATCTGATGTTTTGGACTGGCTCTTTGCAGACGATGTCTCAGCTGATGTTATGACAATGTCTGGAGCATGGGATCCCTGAAACAGTTTGTAGTGCAGGCCAAGGGCAGGGGCTCTTTTGCAGACTGTATCTCTTGCTACAAGTATGTCAGGATATTGTGCAAGGATGATTCCACAAAGGAGGGAGGGAAATGCAATTGGTCCTTTGACAGCATAACTGCCAGCATGCTTCAAGGTTTGTTCAAAAATGTACCTTCCATAATCAAAGGCAGTCTTGGTTCCTACAGCATAGATGAATCTCCCCAATCCTGTGGAGATGGTTGATTTGTGATTTGTAGGCACCCAGTTTGCTGCACCTATTTTATGCAAGATGGCAAATTTCATGCTGAGTTTACTAGCATTCAACTTCCCTTTCAATGGCCAGCACTTTACTTGCCTGGCAGTGATGGTCAAGCATACTTCATTGTCAGTTGCCTCTAGATCAGGACAGTTCTTATTCGTTCTTCCAAGAAACTTGTTGATTTCTGATGGAGAGAACTTGACCCTTCTTCCTCTAACAAACACACTCTCAAAGTCAGCTGACCTCCCATCAGCACAATCATTAGATAGGTTCACTACAAACTCTTTAACCAGATTTTCATAACATTTGCCAAACTTCATCACAGTCTTTATTAGTCCAGCATTCCTGATCAGCTCCATGATGTCTTTGCACTCCAAAGCATCATTGTTGAGTTCTCTCTCCAAGGCTATTCTCTTCAAGCAAACATACTTCCACCTGTTTGCATTATCAGGATGATGAAAGGAGATGTTGTCAGTTGGCACTTCAGGCACTCTAGCAATCTTGCTGGAAGGGAGCTTCCTTCTGATGGGAGCATTGTCAATGTCAATCTCAAATTCTGATTCATCATCAGAGTCAGAAGTTTCAGGTTCTTTTCTTTTCTTGGAGATTGGTTGTCTAGCAGTCAGCACCTGTGCCTTCTTCCCTTTAGTCTGAATTTTTTCAGCCATCCCTTCAGCCTTGGACTTCTTAGGTTTAACAGTCTCACTACTTTTTCTTTTCATCAATCTCCTAGCAATGCTAGGGTTCACATTAGCAATCAGTTCATTATCTGAGTACTCTTCATCCACATCAATGATAGGTGGATCAGCAGCCTTTTCAGAGGGATTCTGAATGTTGTCTTTTGGTGTCACAACATCCTCAGTGACATCTATATTTTCAGAACCTTCCACATTTGGACTCTCAGATTGATTCAGAGGAATAGAAATCCCCGGTACAGATTGGTTGCCACTCAGAATGCTAGTAACCAGTCTAGCAATGGCTTGGTGTACTTGCACTGTTCCTTCTTTATTAGGTATAGTAGATGAAGGAAGAGAAAAATTACCAGAGACTGCAGCTTGAGCTCTTCCTGCATGTCTGGTCCTGAGCTTCTTGATTTTGGCTGGATTAGTTGCCATCTCCCTGAGAGGAGTGACCTCAAGTACTTCAGATTCTATGCATGTCGTGATTGCCCTAGAATCGTGATCAGATGACGATGATGATGAGTGAGACGAAGCCGCCATAGTGGAAGATGATGTCTGAGACATTGTGTTTAACGTTGAGTAGCAGTAGCACTTTGAGAAAGCTCTTTGATTGGGAGGAGAAAACAGGTTGCAAGAATGAGAGAGATAGGGAGTACAAGGGAGTCTTTTCCACTTCTGAAGGCTTTTGAAGGAATTGTGAATGACTATGATCAACCCACTAAATATAGACTTAATAGAATTAATCCCTTCAACCCTTGTTTTCAGCAAAACTAATTGCTATAATTTCTCATGTTGGTGAATACCCAATCTGCCCTTCAAATTTTCAAGTTGATTTCCAACAAGCGCCTTGATAGAAGAATCAGTTAGCTGAAGCTCAGAGAACCTATGTTTCAGTTCAAATGATTTCTTCTCTCCAAAGTCAATAGGGTTTAAGGAAATGTTGAATGTTTTCAGATTATCACAACACAATGTCACAACATCTTGTGTAACATTGTCTTCAGGTAGCATCTGTGTTGACCAGAATTTTTTTGAACAGAATTTATGAGACTTGTTCTTTGACACATCACATATATTATCAGCCTGTAGTTTAGGAGTTCTTCTGACATCTTCCATTTTCATTCCTTCAAGTTTATGCTGCCACTGTTTCATATCTTTTTCTTCTTTGATGATTTGACTCAAAGTGTGGATATCAGTGTTCTCAGGCTGCCACACATAACAGTTATTTTTGGATTTTATTCCTCTCATTACAATATCTAGTTTATCATTAAACACTAGACATTCAGATCTTGAGAAGTTGACCATGAATCCTAGATCACATAATTGACTGATGCTGATGAGATTAGTAGTCAACCCTTTTACCAGCAGTACCTTATTCAGACTTGGAACTCCAGGGTAGTCCAAATTACCAACTCCTTTGATTTCTCCTTTAGCACCATCTCCAAAGGTCACAAAACTGGTGGTGTGAGGCATAACATTATTGAGGAGATTTTTGAATCCAGTCATGTGTCTGGAACATCCACTGTCAAAGTACCAATCTTCCTTTGTTGAGATCTTCGGGGAAGTGTGTGCTATCAGTGCAATAGCCTTTTTCTTCCATTGAGGAGCGTGTGGTACCCTTTTAGACTTAGGTTTGACATCTGATTTCTGATTAGGATATCCATGTAGTCTGTAGCAGAAGGGCTTTATGTGACCATATTTCCCACAATGATGACATCTCCATCTTTGGTACCTCTTCTTCATGTGTCTCTGTCCCTGATGTGGAGAGTAATGTTGAGACATCTGGTTTGACATTTGCTTCCTGGTAACAACTTTCTTTGTTTCCACAAATCCTAGGCCAGATTTATTTCCCATATTTTGTCCAGCCTGAAGAATCTCTTCCAATTTGTCTGTCCCATTTGTCAACATCTTGACTGATTTGGTCATTTGATTCAGTTGTGATTTCAGCAGTTGAACTTCTCCTTCTAAATGACTTATAGTTTCAAGATTTGCTCTCTTTTCAGCCTCCAGCTTTACAATGAGTTTTGATTGTTTCTCATTTTGCACACAGACTTCACCACTTCTGATACACAATTTCTTGTAGGTATCAGCCAGTTCTTCAAATGTTACTTCTTCATCACTGGTGTCACTTTCAGAAGGACAAACACTAGTTAGGGCAGTAACTAGTTTGGCAGATTCTTCTTCAGAATTGCTTTCTGAATCATAGTCAGACCAGGTAACAGTCATTCCTTTCTTTTGCTTCTTAAGAAAGGTAGGACATTCAGCTCGAATATGTCCATATCCTTCACATCCATGGCATTGAATTCCTCTGCCTTGGTTTTCCTTATCTTCTGATCTTGGTCTTCTGCTGGAACTGTCAATGTCAGAAGGAATGTTGTGAACATTTGACCTTGACTTTGGGTCCATTCTTTTGATGAGCCTGTTGAACTGTCTTCCAAGCATGGCAATGGCTTCTGATATGTTTTCTTCTTCATCCTCCTTGTGTTCAACATCAGTGTTGGTTACAAGTGCTATGCTTTTGTTCTTCTTGTCACCATTATCAGTGATCCCCATCTCAAAAGTCTGAAGAGACCCAATAAGTTCATCCACTTTTAACTTGCTAATGTCCTGGGCTTCCTCTATGGCAGTTACCTTCATTGCAAATCTTTTAGGCAAGGATCTGAGAATCTTCCTCACCAGTTTTTCTTCTGACATTTTTTCTCCCAGTGCTCCTGAGGTGTTGGCAATCTCCAAGATGTTCATGTGAAATTCATGGATGGTTTCATCTTCCATCATTTTTAGATTCTCAAACTTAGTGGTCAACATCTGAAGCCTTGACATCTTTACTTTGGAAGTGCCCTCATGAGTAGTTTTGAGGGTGTCCCAAACTTCCTTGGCCAGTTCATATTGATGTACTAATCTGAAGATGTTTCTATCAATTCCATTGAACAAGGCATTTAAGGCTTTTGAATTTCCCAGAGCTAACTCATCTTCTTCTTTACTCCAATCTTCCTCAGGCTTCAGACTGATTGTCCCATCTCTTTCAGTTATGGTGGGATGAATCCATCCTTTGTCAGCAGCTCTCCAAGCCTTTTTGTCCAGAGATTTTAGGAAGGCAATCATACGAGGTTTCCAATAGTCATAATTAGTTCCATCCAGAATGGGTGGTCTGTTTCCAAAAACTCCTTCTTTGTCCATAGTGCCAGAAAGTGATATCCCTAGATCTCACCCAGTAATACAGGCAGGGTGCCCGCTCTGATGCCAATTGAAAATTCTGGCTACAGATACTCAATGTCACGTCCAATGTTATGACACTGTATCTGACTTACTATATGACAGTAAATACAAAAGCAGTAAATAACACAGTCAATTGTTTACCCAGTTCAGTGTGCAACAACACCTACTCTGGGGGCTACCAAGCCAGGGAGAGAATCCACTATAAGAGATGTTAATTCAGGAATAAACCAACCAGTTTATCTCCTTCACTTAAGACCTACCCAATGCAATTCTAATCTAAGTACAACTTAAACCTGAGTTCCTACTCACTCCCCCTCAATCACAGCAGTGATACATAAACCAATTTGACTTGAGAATTGATGAAGACACTCTTCAAAACACACTCTTGATTATGCTTCACAGCTTTTTAATCAAGTAACACAATCACTCGTGCTTCACAGCTTTGAGTGATGTACACAACTAACTTGACTCTGCTTCACAGCTTTAGTCAAGTAACATTCAAACACTCTTGCTTCAAAGCTTTGAGTGCTACACAACCCTTACAATTGAAACCTATTCCAAGACACTTATCACAATGATAATTGCTTGGAGTACAATTAAACAAATCTATACAGATTACAAACTTGATCTTCTAATTAATCAGCAGGGATCACTTCAAAAACCGCAGCTCTGTTGAATATATAGCAGCTGCAACTTCAGTTAGGGTTTCCAAAAACCTAGGGTTGATTCCGTTTGACCTAAAGACCAGGTCACAGTACTTTGTTGATCAGGTTAGGATTGAGCGAGGTTACTCCTCAGAAAACGCAGGATTCTGTTTAGGAAGGACTGAGTTATTTCCTGAAAAAACTCAGACTTATCCAATCCTGTAATCCTGCTAGTTCAGAACAGGATGTCATAACATCTGTTATGACATCTGAGAAAACCTGTCTACTGATTAGCTAAATGTGATCATTTTGCAAACATGCTCAGATACACACTTATAAACATCAGTATTTGAGTTACAATATTTTTCTGCATATGTACCTAAAGAGTTAGTACAACCTGAACTAGAATGTTATGACATCAGTCATGACATTCACACATACACTTGGAATTTACCAAAAATACAAGCCAATACCTAAACACCTACATAAGGCATTACTAACTTCTGAGAGCGGGCTCGTACCCACTTGAGGTAAGGCTCCAAAGGGATGGAGTTCTTGTGCCCCAGTGTCTTGCTGTCTATCCTACTAGGCATCCTCCAAGCTCTGATAAATCTCTGGCGAAGTCCTTGAGTATCGTTGTCGAAGTCAAAAACTATGTCAGGAATCAACATGTCATGAGGACCATCCCTCCGAGCATAACCAAATTGTCTCCAAGCCAGGCATGGACTATAAGTAATACCCCCTCTGATTCCAAGTAAAGGAACATTAGGATACTCCCCGCAACGATCAATGATAGTGACATCTTCCCTGGACCTAGGGCACCAATGTATATCTGCATGTGTAAGAGTCATCAACCGTTGTGACCATCTCAAACCCCGCTCGTTCTTCAGGACTGATTGTGGAAGGTGCGAAATAAACCACTTTCCCAGGAGAGGAGTGCAACACATAAGGACACCTCTTTTTCTCATGGTTCGAGTGTAACATGAGTGAAGGATGTCCCCCAGCAACGTAGGTATAGGATTCCTGGACATAAAGATCTGGACAGCATTGATATCAACGAGCTGGTCTGGGTTAGGGAACAACACCAAACCATAAACAAGAAGGGCCACAACCTCTTCAAAAGCTTGTAAGTCAAGGGAGTTCCAACATTCATAGGCCTTTTCAAACAGAAACCTGGCTAAGAACCCTTTGATACCACTTCTAACTTCCCAATGTCCCTTGAGGTCAGATGACTGTAGGTGCAAGGCTTTAGCAATCTCTTCAAGCTTAGATTCCTTTTCTGTACCGTTGAAGGGTAGCTGATCAAGGATAGGGATCTTCAGGAGTCGGGAGAACTCCTCCAATGTAGGTACCAACTGATAGTCCAAGAAGGTGAAACAGTGATGCAGAGGGTCAAAGAATTGGAACAGGACCTTGATCATATCTTCCTCAATGTTGGTGTTGACCAAGCTGATGAGGCTTCCATGCCTTTCACTGAATGAAGAGTTCTCGGGAATCCTGGATATAAGCTCCTTAAGCTGAGGAGGGATCCTTACCAGACTGATTTGAATTGTCTTTCTACGAACAGTTTCCATGTCCTACAAAACAAGAACAAAGATGAAAATTCGAACCCCTGAAATGGTTAGTTAATGCATATGATGCTGGATGATGTCATGATGCTATGATTAAACACACCACGGATATGTACAAAGACAAACATGTAGGGCACACAAGGCACACAAGACAAGCCCTTAAGGTTTAAGGCCAGCATGGGGTCTGGGTAGTACCCTCTTGAAGTTGGTGGGTTCAACCTGTCCTAATCAAAGTAACCGGGTTCTAAGGTTCCCAATATCACGGGATTGCTTTCATTGTTCATCGTTTCGATTTAGCCACTGAACTGGCGACCGAAATATTCCAGGAAAGCAACCCTCAATTGAGTGTAGTATCGAGTATCAACCAACCTCGGACTGCACCAAAGTCAGTTATCTCACTACCCTAAAGAGGCCAAGATGGTTCAATTAAGGTTCCTAAGGTCTGTTGATGCTTCACGACACCACGCGGAGGCCCCGTACTCTCCTTGACTGAACTCAAGGGTTACCGGTACACACCAAAGTGCCACATCAACATAGCAGACTGTTTCAACCATGTCGGTATACCCCGCACAGTTCCCTCACAGCCTTGTTGCTACTTTCTAAAAGGGTATCCCCCAGATCCGGGTTAGGATCTATAGAACTCCCAAGACAGTCCCACAATTTAAAGCAAACAAAGCAATACAATTGAAAACACAGTTATGAACTAACCCTAAGGTACACCTCACTTTAAGTTTGATATCCCCAGCAGAGTCGCCAGTTCTGTGATCGGTGGATCTGGAACTGACTGTTTAACGCTGGTTCGCGAAATGTCGCGGAAGCAAGAGTCGCCACCGTCTTTTATTTTCTCCAAATGGAAAGGACAAAAGCACAGAAAAATTCCTTAAAAGAGATTGCTCTCGGTTCGGGAGGTAGATTATAGAAAGGGAAGGTGTTAGCACCCTTTCTATCCATGGTTATCCATGGGCTCTTAGATACTTGCTCAATGTGTTTTCAAAATTGTTTGTTTGCTTTTCAATGTGGGTTTCAAAAATATTCTTTGAAAAGTTTCAGTTCAACTCGTACGTCAGAGTGTTTGAAAAGTTTGCTTTGAAAGCTTTTGAAAATGTGTTGGTGTGAAAAGATTTTGATTTGTTTGAAATTAGAGCAAGTATCCTTGAGAACCTACCTACCCTAAGGAATTCGTCTGTGTAAATGTCCTTTAAAGTAGTGCCATCCTACCATTGAGAGGTAGGTAGCACCACCGTTGGAGGTGTTCGGGTCAATTCGAGTTTTAGGGACATGGTGATCACCGGAGCAATAGGAAGACACCTTAGAAGCTACCCTCATGCCGGGTTCCCGGATCATGAGGACTTACTAAGACGTCCTCTACTCGACGATCACCTTTCGAAAGGCAACAGTGAGGCGTACCCTAGGGGTGGTGTGTGCGAATTGTGTGTCATGTTTCAATTATTTGTCTTGTCATGTTTATTTGTGATCTACGCTTGATTTTAATTAAGACATTCATTCTTGCATGCTTCTTAACAGTTTAAATATTTGCGGAAAAAATAAATCTAAGGCTATTACAAATGGCGCGGGTCCACATCGCCAAAATTAAACCGGACCCGATTTGACTGAAAAATAAATAAAGCGAATAAAAGTGCAAGAAATAAAATTACAAGGCTTTGGGACATATACATAATTATAATAAATGACATAAAATAAATGCGCAAATTAAATAAATTATGAACATGGGCGTTGGACCCTTTTGCAATAAATTAAAATTAATGGAGAATTAAAATTAAAATTAAATGTTTTGGTATTTTTGTGTTTTTTAAGATTTAAAAGAGAAAGAATTAATTAAAACAAAAAAATTGGATGTAAACCCTAATTCTAATGTTTTTTTAAGTTATTAAGAAAAAGATTGAATTTTTAACCTAATTTAAACCTAAGTTATTTATATACATTTAATTATAAAAAAAAAAAATAAAAAAAAAAAGTAAATAAATAAATAATAATATTATGGAAAAAAAAGGAAAAATTAAAAGGAGTGGAAATTATTAATTAACCTAATTCTCATTATTTTTTATTTAATATGAAAAGAATTAAAATTGCAAACATCCTAATTAAAACTAAATTCATTATACATTAATTTATTTATAAAAGTAATTAAAATAAATAAATATTATATTTTTTTTGCCTTTTTCTGATTTTATGATGTTTTTGTATTTTGTTAAAAAATAATTAACTAAATAAAACAAATAAAAAAATAAATAACATAACAATTGAGAAAATAAAATATAAAAAGAAAATCAAACCAGGGGGGCAGCCCCAAAATTGGAGGTAAGGCCTAGCATTCTGGCCCATTGAGCATTGGCCTTGTGGACTTTTCCAGATTCCATATGGTGCGTTGACTAAGACATAATACGCTCCTTGAATCTTGGCCTTTAGATCTGATGTTCTTGGATGCGTGTAGGGTCTGATCTGGATGGAACATGGTACGTCTTAATGCCTGGATTACATGGGAACATAGTTTGCAAAATATTATAGGAAATAAGGTAGACCTGGGGTTCGAACCCAGGTCACTAACATCACCAAGCAATACCTGCACCACTGAGCCAATTAACGCATTTGGTATATTAATAATAAACAAATAACAAAAGAATAGAATAAACGCATTAGTGGTTTACGCGCCAGTTTTCAAACCAGCCTATCACTAACGGACAACACATCATCTCTTTCGTTTTCCTGAAACATAAAGAACGAAGGCAACGGTTTTCGTTGTGTTTTCTTAGGGGACTTTTGGAAAAATAGCGAATAGCAATATAAGCTACATAAATTGTTCGCGAATGGTGGTTTATGTCCGTCTCAATGCACTGAATTCAATGGCCATGGTCTGAAGCTTTGATTTTTCTTCTTTGCAAAAGCCCTAATTTTAAAAACCTGTAACCCTAATATTCAAAAATGGTAGAATCGCATATGTGGCACAAAAATGTAATTGAATGTATTGGTTAGCTTGGAAACTTGACAAGGAACATGAATTCATCAATCAAAATGCAAAAAGATGTATGATTTGAGATATGCGATTTCAAAAGTTTCGAGGTACAGTCTGAGTTCTTGATACCGATTCAGGGCGTTTTGGTTCTTGTTTGTGATTGGAATGTGATCAGGAGAGTTTGAGGAAGCTATTGGAATCAGTCTTAGGGCTTAAAACTACTTAGAACCTTGATTTCAGAATTGAGTTATATGGCCAATTTTTCAAGTTTTCAATAAGCTCTTTAGCGCAGCATTTGGTGTGTTATGGTTAGGGTTTGACTTGGCACTTATGAGGGAAGAGAATTAGCTTGTTATTTGACCTTGATTCATGCTCATGAGAGAACTAGTCCTAGGGTTTTTTCATTAACAAACTTTTCCTTCTTTTAAGCCAAGACCAAGACTTAGTGTGCAATTTAACCCTAGCCTGAGTTTTTGAGTTGGCCCATGATATATGGAAGTTGTCCAAATTCAAATGACACTATTCCATTGGTTTTTGAATTTTATTTGAATTTTTAAAGATTTAAAATGAATTAAATTATCAAAAATTAAATAAAATAGAAAAATCAATGTTTGGTCTTGAAATTAATCATGGGACACGTGTGTGGCATGACAAGGCTGAATCAAGTGGAAGAAAGTGGGCCCTTTTGTCAAAAATTGAAGTTTCAAGGATAGTTGACTTTTGCCATTTCACAAAAATTTCCCAACTTCTACAAGGCATAACTTGCTCAATTTTTAAGCTTTTCACATGTTTTTGGACATTTTGGAAAGGTCTTTGAGTCCTCTAACCAATGCCTTTGGTCCCATGTCATTTTGATTTTCCAATCTCAAGTTATGGCCTTTGACTTAAAGTCCCTTTTTGTTGACTTTTGAAAATGACCTATAATGTTGAAATTGATAACTTTTTGTGAGAGCATTTCTTGGACTTGAAGTATGAAGATGAGTTGTAGGAAATGTCTTTCTCTTCAAAATGAGCTTTGGATGGAATTTTTCTGATAATCCATGTGAAAGTTATGCCCTGGTCAATTTCAGTTGACTTTTTCAGCTGTCCAAATATAGCAACTTTTGCATCTTTGATGATTTCTGAGCCAAATTTTAAGAATCATGATCAAGCATTGATCAAATGATGTTTGTGGCTTCAAAATGATATATTGACCAAAAATTTGAACTTTTGACTGCCAAATGACCATTTTGCCCCTACAGTTGACTGTAGTGCAATTTAGGGTTTTGACTGTGCAATCTTGAGCTGAATGCCTTGAAACTTGATATGAGGATGCTTGACCATGTTTATAAGCATATGAGACTTGATTGAGCCTTTGAAAACTTCCTTTTCTTGATCAGACTCAAAACCCTAATTTTGACTGTATGGGAGACTGTTGCACTGCACAACCCTTGGGGAATTTTCTAGCTTGGCTTGGCAATTTCTTGAAGAATATGGGAGGGCAAATTTTGGGGTATAACAGTCAGCACATATCCAAATCTCACACACTTTAAATCATCATTTAGTGTATAAAATCAACACTTTAATTTCGTCACGTAATCATCATAATCATACCAAAACATGACATAAACTTCATCGCCATAAACTCATATCGTCGCTTTACCGTCATGTCATATTCATCGTTTACTCATCATGAAATTATCGCGTCATATTCACTTTATGTTCAACACAAAAATCATCACAAAACAAAGTATCATATATCATCGCAATTCATCATAAGCCATGAAATAAAACTCAATGCCAAAAGACTCAAAAATAAACATAACCGACTCCATGAGACACGACTATGTTATGCATGTGGTACCCGTCGCTTTGTCCATAATTAGGGACATTCGGCATAAAAGCCCATCGTCGCTTTGGCATAAAAGCCCTCGTCGCTTGGCATAAAAGCCCTCGTCGCTAATGCAATGTATGTGACTCGACAACACGACATCACAAATACGACACAACAAAACATCATCATCGCACATCAAAATTGGTATAAAACCCACGTCGCCATATTCATCCACATCAAGATAAACATATCATCGCATCGCATATCATCAAGTATTCATTATAAATAAACCGTCGCAAACATCATATTTAATCACACCACATCATTATCAAATAATTCACTAATTTTCAAACACGGAAAAATAGTCAAACATCAATAATCATCGCGAAAGTCATTCATAATAATTGGCATCAATCATAATCATTAACGTCGCAATCGGATTGTCCATACGCGACTTAAACCGACTAAAACACAACCCATTTCAAATTAACCGTAAATTGGCATATTTCGGGTTGCTTCATAAAAATTCGAAATCTCGAAAAACTAACCTCACAACGACATTCTACACGTCGAAATTAGCTAGCACGTCAATTTTCGTTCAATTCGGGGCAACTAGCTCCATCGCCGAAATTGTCGAAATCGGGAAATCGGACATAATCGGGTTCCAAATTAAATCAGCTAACTTATGTCATATTTTGTATTTAATTTATATAAATATTTAATATATTAATTTAAGAAAAGAAAAGAAAACATTAATTAATTAATTTTCTAACCTTAATCTTCCATTTCTTATACTGCTATTACGTTTTGTTTTTCTAAACATACTGCTAGCTTAGTTTTTTTTTATACATACTGCTAGCTCTCAGTTTTCTAACTTTATTTAGTTAATATACTGGTAGCATAGCTTTCTAAACTTCATTTTATTAATGCATACTGGTAATACTTGTTTCTAAATTTCATTTTATTAATACTGCTAGTTCTTGTTAATAAATTTCATTTTATTAATGCATACTGCTAATACTTGTTGAAACGTAACATACTGCTAATACTTGTTGAAACGTAACATACTGCTAGCTTAGCTTTAGAAGCTTAACTTCTAATAATATACTTCTACTACTTAGTTTTTCTAGACTTAATTTCTATTAAAATAACAATAATTCCACAACACTAACACCTAAATTAACTCTCCTAATTTATCGCAACAAATCTCAAGAACCCTAACATCAATTTTATCCCAAATCAAAATATATCAAATCAACCCTAACTATAAGCATTGGAAAATCAAACCCCTTACCTTAGATGTTTGAAATGATTATTGATGTTCCAACCAATCCAAAACCCTAGCTTTGTTCTTTCTCCTCTTCTTCTCTTCCAAGACCTCTAGCTCTCTCTAACTCTCTTAAAGTGTGTTTTAGTGTTATGACATAAAACAAAGGAAATGGTGGGTTTGGTTTGTTTTGATGCAAGACATAAGCTAGCAAAATACCCAAAAAGCCCTTCTTGTAAAATACTACCTCATAACACCAAATAATACTAAATAATATTATTAACCCAAATAATTAAATAACTCCAAATAATTAAATATCGGTCCGAATAATATTTTACCGAACCGAACGGAATAAAAACCGGACCGAACAAAATAACTACCGATCCCTCAAAACAAATACCGAACCGAATAAAATAATTATCGGTCCGAATAAAACATCGCCGAATATATTAACAGATGTAACGGTTAATTTAAATATTCTCGTCGCAAAAATAAACGGCAAACGGTAACTCGAAAATATTAATATAATATAATATTAAATAAAATGGGGCGTTACAACTCTCCCCCACTTATAAAAGTTTCGTCATCGAAATTACCTGACTCGAAAATCTCGGGATAGGAATCCCGCATCTTGCTTTCTAACTCTCACGTCGCACTTTCACCAGCTGCTCCTATCCAAACAACTTTAACCAAGGAGATCTCTTTTCCACGAAGAGACTTTATCTCACGATCTTCGATCCTTAATGGCATCGTCTCCACCGTAAGATTGTCTCGCACTTGAATATCATCAATCTCAATCACATGTGAAGGATCCGGAACATACTTCCGAAGTTGCGATACATGGAATACATCATGCAAGTTCGAAAGATTTGACAGTAACGCCACTCTATAAGCCACTTTTCCCACTTTACTAGTAATTTGGTAAGGACCAATAAAGCGAGGAGTTAGATTCTTTGACTTCAATGCTCGCCCAACGCCGGTTGTAGGAGTAACTTGCAAAAATACATGATCACCATCTTGAAATTCCAAGTCTTTTCTCCTTTTATCATGATAACTCTTTTGTCGACTTTGAGAAATTCTCATCTTTTCTCTAATCATCTTCAGCGTCTCAGTAGTCTCTCTAACCAATTCTGGTCCAAGCACTACACTTTCACCCGACTCATGCCAACACAAAGGAGTTCTACACCTCCGACCATACAAAGCCTCGAATGGTGCCATTCTAATACTAGCATGAAAACTATTATTTTAAGTAAACTCAATCAAAGGAAGATATGTATCCCATGAACCACCATGTTCAAGAATACAAGCACGTAACAAGTCTTCCAACGATTGAATCGTCCTTTCCGTCTGACCATCAGTTTGAGGATGATAACTCGAACTCAACCTCAACTTTGAACCCAAAGCCTCTTGCAAGCTCTTCCAAAATTCATAAGTAAACCTCGGATCTCTATCCGAAACAATACACAAAGGAATACCATGTAATCTCACAATTGCATGCGTATAAATTTCCTCCAACTTCGATACGGGATAAGTGATGTTAATAGGAATAAAGTGAGTCGACTTTGTAAGCCTATCAACAATCACCCAAATCGCATTGTGTCCTCTTGGTGTATTCGGTAACCCCGTTACGAAATCCATAGAAATGCTATCCCATTTCCATTCTGGAATCTCTAATGGTTGCATCAACCCTGCAGGTTTCTGATGCTCCACTTTAGACTTCTGACAAGTCAAACAAGCATAAACAAACTGAGCCACCTCTCTCTTCATGCCCGACCACCAAAATATTTTCTTTAAATCTTGATACATTTTGGTCGCTCTGGGATGAATACTCAAATTGATTCTATGACTTTCTTCAAATATCATTCTCTTCAAATCCATATCATCGGGAATACAAACCCTATCTCGGAACCTCAATACACCCTGAGCATCCAACTTGAAATCTTCATTTTCAGTTTGTCCAATACCAACCAACAAATCAACAAGTTTCACATCAAGCTTCTGAGCCTCTCTAACACTATCAAGGAAATCATTATTGATCTTTAACATTCTCAAGATAACACTCTTCGGCGTCACTTCTATTACAAGACTCATATCTCTAAATTTCTCAATCAATTCCAACTCTTTCACCATCAACAGTGACATATGCAAAGTCTTTCGACTTAAAGCATTGGCCACCACATTAGCTTTACAAGGATGGTAATTCAATCCAAAATCATAATCTTTCAACAATTCAAGCCACCGTCTTTGTCTCATATTAAGCTCTTTCTGATCGAACAAGTACTTCAAACTTTTATGGTCACTAAATACTTCAAATCTAGAACCATAAAGATAATGCCTCCAAATCTTAAGCACAAAAACAACCGTTGCAAGCTCCAAATCGTGCGTAGGATAATTCTTCTCATGAATCTTCAATTGCCTAGAAGCATAAGCAACCACTTTGCCATTTTGCATAAGTACACCACCTAAACCCATCTTAGAAGCATCACAATAAACAACAAACAGTTCTTCAGGATTAGGTAGAATCAAGATCGGAGCCATTGTCAACCTTTTCTTCAATTCAGCAAAAATTTCTTCACACTTGACATCCCACACAAATGCAGCTCCTTTACAAGTCAACCTTGTCAAAGGGAGCACCAACTTAGAAAAACCTTCAATGAACCTTCTATAGTAACCAGCCAATCCTAAGAAACTTCTAATCTCAGTAACAGACTTAGGAGTTTCCCATCTCAACACAACATCAACTTTAGAAGGATCAACTGCAATGCCATCACCAGAAATGACATGCCCCAAAAAGTTCACTTCACTTAACCAGAATTCGCACTTTGACAACTTAGCATAAAGCTTCTTCTCTTTCAGAACTTCCAACATGATGCGCAAATGTTCTGCGTGCTCTTCTTCTGATTTAGAATAAACCAGAATATCATCAATGAAAATAACCACGAAACGATCCAAGTAAGGATGGAAAATACGATTCATGTACTCCATGAATACTCCCGGTGCATTAGTGACACCGAAGGGCATCACCGAATATTCGTAATGTCCATACCTCGTCCTGAAAGTAGTTTTCTGAACATTTTCTTCTTTCACCCTTATTTGATGGTAACCCGATCTCAAATCAATCTTACTAAACATGCGAGCGCCAACCAATCGGTCCATCAAATCATCAATTTTAGGAAGTGGATACCTATTCTTGATAGTCACTTTATTCAACTGACGATAATCAATACAAAGTCTCATGCTACCGTCTTTCTTCTTCACCAATAACACAGGAGCTCCCCACGGCGACACACTAGGTCTAACAAACTTCTTCTCGAGCAAATCTTCTAATTGGCTCTTCAATTCTGCTAACTCAGATGCAGACATCCTGTATGGTGCCATAGAGATAGGTCTGGTACCAGGGACAAGATCCACAGAAAATTCAACTTCTCTTTCTGGAGGTGCACTAGGAATCTCATCAGGGAATACTTCGGGAAAGTCGCACACCACCGGAAAGTTTGCTATCACAATTTGACTCTCCACAGAAAGAGTCACCATCAACAAGAAAACTAACGCCTCATCCTTCATGAACTCATTCAACTGCTTCGTCGACACCAACATAGATTGTTCTTCTTCTAATAAGGAAGAAAACCTCACAGTGTTGTCATAGAAATTGATATGGACATAATTAGCTTTTAACCAGTCCATACCTAAAACCACGTCCAACCTGACAAGCGGTAAACAAACAAGATCCACCATAAAGTCTCTATCGAAGATTGATAAAGGGCAACTTGCACACACAAAATAAGTAGTAACCGCTCCCTTAGCCGGAACTTCTACCACCATATCTCTATCCAGAGACGACAAAGTGAGACCCAATCTCTTTACACAATCAACAACAATAAAACAGTGAGTAGCACCAGTATCAATAATAGTAATAAGAGGAAAGCTATTAATGAAACTAGTACCTCGAACAATACCATCCTCGTTTTCTGTCGGAGCACCCGACAAAGCAAACACCTTTCCTGCTCCTTGAGTCCTCTTAGGATTCTTACATTGAGAATTAATGTGACCTCCCTCGCCACAATTAAAATAGACCACATCCTTATGTCTACAATCGCGAGTCATATGGCCCACTTCTCCACATCGGAAACATCTCACCTCATTCTCCTTAGCTCTAACATCGCTTCGACAAACATTACTTTTGTGGCCAGGTTTCCCACACTTGTAACAAACAATACTAGCAGGAGCATCTCCCCCACTAGTTCTTCTTCCTTGAAACGCTTTCTGTTTCCCTTTACCAGCTAGAGCATCATACGATTTTTCACGGCTTTGCTGACCTTTGTTTCTCTTATCAGACATAATCTTATAATGAGCATTACTGTCCTCCTCAAAGATCCTACAACTATCAATCAAATCCAAAAAGACACGGATCTTCTGATAACCAACAGCTTTCTTAATCTCCGGACGCAAACCATTTTCAAACTTGATGCATTTAGAGAACTCGTCAGTCGATCTATTATAATGTGGATAGAACTTGGCCAACATAGTGAACCTTGCAGCATAATCAGTGATAGACATGCTTCCTTGCTTTAATTCAAGGAACTCTATCTCCTTCTTTCCACGAACATCTTCTGGGTAATACTTCCTCATGAATTCCCTTCGGAAAACTTCCCATGACACTTCCTCACCAGCAATCTCAAGCCTCTGACGGGTTTCAACCCACCAGTCATCCGCTTCAGAACTTAGTTTATGAGTACCATAACAGATCCTTTGCACAGGAGTGCAATCCATCACACGGAAGATTTTTTCAATCTCCTTCAGCCACACCAAAGCACCTTCGAGATCATACTTTCCTTGGAAAGTAGGAGGATTCTCTCTTTGGAAGGTTGCCAAACTACGAGACCCAGCGTTCTCGTCAGCATTCGACGGGTTTTGGAAAGCCTGAGTCATTTCCTGCATAGCAGCAGCAAGAGCCTCATCATTCCTACCAGTGTTCCTTCCAGCCATAACAACTTCTGCTCAAAACAAAACAAGGATTAGAATCAAAAAATAACAATACTTGGTTGATAGACGACAATAAACTCAACAACTTGGCCGAACAGACCGACCTGCTCTAATACCCCTATTGTAACACCCTAATTCTACCCCTCGTAATTAATAATAAAATTAGAGTTTCAAAATTTCATCCAAACATAAATTGAGGTATCACATATTCGTGTTTTTCATCACTTTGCATTATAATACACATCACAAAATCAAAAGTCGGATATACCGATTCGTAACATAAATCATCATATAAATATATGACTAATCACAGCACAGCGGATGTGTTCACAAAATGTATGTATCATCATGTTATCATCAATACATAAGGTCATAAGATAGTATACATAAACTATCCTATCAAAATAATAACGTCGCCCAAATCCCGAGTGTTACTACTATCAGAGCAGAGCGACTCAAAATAAAGAGACTCGAGTTAATCATCATCACCCTCGTGGATCACCTGCACGTTACCAATATAAAGGCAACGGCGAAACAAGTAAAGGGTGAGATACTCCACAACATATGATTAAAGGCATGATAAAATATATAAATAGTTTTGGAATCATAAATGTTATAGGATTAATAAGAGTATGTCAGCACATATGCAAATCTCACACACTTTAAATCATCATTTAGTGTATAAAATCAACGCTTTAATTTCGTCACGTAATCATCATAATCATACCAAAATAAGACATAAAATTCATCGCCATAAACTCATATCGTCGCTTTACCGTCATGTCATATTCATCGCTTACTCATCATGAAATTATCGCATCATATTCACTTTATGTTCAACACAAAAATCATCACAAAACAAAGTATCATATATCATCGTAATTCATCATAAGCCATGAAATAAAACTCAACGCCAAAAGACTCAAAAATAAACATAATCGACTCCATGAGACACGACTATGTTATGCATGTGGTACTCGTCGCTTTGTCCATAATTAGGGACATTCGGCATAAAAGCCCATCGTCGCTTTGGCATAAAAGCCCTCGTCGCTTGGCATAAAAGCCCACGTCGCCAATGCAATATATGTGACTCGACAACACGACATCACAAATACGACACAACAAAACATCATCATCGCACATCAAAATTGGTATAAAACCCATGTCTCCATATTCATCCACATCAAGATAAACATATTATCGCATCGCATATCATCAAGTATTCATTATAAATAAACCGTCGCAAACATCATATTTAATCACACCACATCATTATCAAATAATTCACTAATTTTCTAACACGGAAAAATAGTCAAACATCAATAATCATCGCGAAAGTCATTCATAATAATCGGCATCAATCATAATCATTAATGTCGCAATCGGATTGTCCATACGCGACTTAAACCGACTAAAACGCAACCCATTTCAAATTAACCGTAAATTGGCCTATTTCGGGTCGCTTCATAAAAATTCGAATTCTCGAAAAACTAACCTCACCACGACGTTCTACACGTCGAAATGAGCTAGCACATCAATTTTCGTTCAATTCGGGGCAACTAGCTCCGTCGCCAAAATTACCGAAATCGGGAAATCAGACATAATCGGTTTCCAAATTAAATCGGCTAACTTATGTCATATTTGTATTTAATTAATATAAATATTTAATATATTAATTTAAGAAAAGTAAACAAAACATAAATTAATTAATTTTCTAAACTTAATTTTCCATTTCTTATACTACTATTACGTTTTGTTTTTCTAAACATACTGCTAGCTTAGTTTTTTTTATACATACCGCTAGCTCTTAGTTTTCTAACTTCATTTAGTTAATATACTGGTAGCATAGCTTTCTAAACTTCATTTTATTAATGCATACTGCTAATACTTGTTTCTAAATTTCATTTTATTAATACTGCTAGTTCTTGTTTCTAAATTTCATTTTATTAATGCATACTGCTAATACTTGTTGAAACGTAACATACTGCTAATACTTGTTGAAACGTAACATACTGCTAGCTTAGCTTTAGAAGCTTAACTTTTAATAATATACTGCTACTACTTAGTTTTTCTAGACTTAATTTCTATTAACATAACAATAATCCCACAACACTAACACCTAAATTAACTCTCCTAATTTATCTCAACAAATCTCAAGAACCTAACATCAATTTTATCCCAAATCAAAATATACCAAATCAACCCTAACTATAAGCATTGGAAAATCAAACCCCTTACCTTAGATGTTTGAAATGAATCTTGATGTTCCAACCAACCCAAAACCCAAGCTTTGTTCTTGCTCCTCTTCTTCTCTTCCAAGACCTCTAGCTCTCTCTAACTCTCTCAAAGTGTGTTTTAGTGTTATGACATAAAACAAAGCAAATGGTGGGTTTGGTTTGTTTTGATACATGACATAAGCTAGCAAAATACCCAAAAAGCCCTTCTTGTAAAATACTACCTCATAACACCAAATAATACTAAATAATATTATTAACCCAAATGATTAAAATAACTCCAAATAATTAAATATCGGTTCGAATAATATTTTACCGAACCGAACGGAATAAAAACCGGACCGAACAAAATAATCACTGGTCCCTCAAAACAAATACCGGACCGAATAAAATAATTACCGGTCCGAATAAAACGTCGCCGAATATATTAAGAAATATAACAGTTAATATAAATATTCTCGTCGCAAAAATTAACGTCAAACGGTAACTCGAAAATATTAATATAATATAATATTAAATAAAACGGGGCGTTACAGTAATACTTGGGACAAAGTCATATTGATTCTGGTGAATTGCCAGACTGGCCTTTCCACCCTCGGTTGATTATTTCTCATTTGATCATATGTAGGCTTTGGGATCATAACATCCCCTACCATTGGTCTATGTTCGGCTCTCCCTTGGTTCCTTTGTGGATAAACAGCAACTACTTCTTTCTTCCCAATAAAAGGCTTCCTCACAGCTATAGAAGAAGATGAATCCTTCTAAATATTTCCACTTTTTATGCCAGCTTCCACCCTCTCTTCGGTCAGTATTAACTCAGTAAATCCTGCAGATGAGCTTCCAATTAAATGGTTAAAGAAAGGGCCCGATAGAGTGCCTAAGAACATGTCCACCAATTCCCTTTCAGACAGAGGGGGTTGCACTCTCCCAGCCAGATCTCTCCATTTCTGCGCGTAATCCTTGAAACCCTCATTGGAAGCCATAGCCATACTCTGAAGTTGAGTACGGGTAGGCGCCAAATCAGCATTATATTGATATTGCTTGTAGAAAGCTGCGGCAAGATCTTCCCAATTGTGGACGTTGGCCCTTTCCAGTTGGTAAAACCAGTCGAGTTGTGTTCCAGATAGGCTATCTTGGAAAAAATGCACCCACAAGTCTTTATCAACGGAGTGTGGTTGGATCTTTCTCACATATGATCGAAGGTGCATCTTAGGACATGACACCCCATCATATTTTGCAAACAAAGGCACTTTGAATTTCGGAGGAATCACAATCCCCGACACTAGTCTTAATTCTTCAAAGTCTAGACCTAGAACCTTTTGTATTTCCATAGCGCTCAAACGCTCTTCGAGATGTCTGTACTTATCATCAGCTGGAATATATTGTTCCTCAGAGTAGTCTTCCTCTTCTTCCTCCTCTTCAGATTCTGACGGGACTGCTGTTTCTTTTCCTTTCTCCTCTCCTTCACCAAATGTTATTACAAAATTCAAGGTTCTTCTAGTCTGTCCCTGAAACCTTCTCCCCATGTTTAAAACTCCGGTGACCTTCTTTGTTTTCTTTTTCCTTTCCTCAGCCAGCAGAGTCTTCAACTCTTCTTGCCCCTTGGCTAGGGTCATGAGTAATTGTTGAAACTGCGTGTTCTGAGCTTGGAGATCTTTGACTGTTTGTTTGAGATCCATCTTACTGAAATAAATAGTAGAGAGATGAGGAAACGTGTTGCAAAAGACCTGTTTATTCTATGATGAATGATATGTGCATATGCAATGTTTTTCAAGGATTTCAAAGATTCAAGTTCGTTTTAGACAAAAATAAACACACGTTATATTAATAAGATAAAGTTTGAGTACATCAATGCCCCTTGGGCAAAATAATACAAAACACTAAGATAAAAAGTAGTGTGCATCCTTTTTGGTTCTATGTAGGCATTTAGAGTCTTCTCTTCATGAAATAGCCTAGTGAGTTCCAAAACCTTCTTCTCGCTTGCATAGAATTGGGCTTCGAAAGTATCTCGCTCTCCTTTGACCTGTATCCAATCCCTTTGTAGGTCTTCAAGAGATGTGGGCATGTCAGGATGTAGGATAGTGTATGGAACTTCTCCCTCCTTAACAGGCTCAATGATCACCAGAAGGATGGAAGGGTAAGGCATCATGAGACTTTGAGCACGGGTTCGTACCCATTTGAGGTAAGGCTTAAGAGGGATGGAATTCTTGTGTCCCAAAGTCTTGCTATCCACCTTGTTTAGCATCCTCCAAGCTCGGATGAATCTCTGGCGAAGACCGTGATCGTTGTTGTCATAGTCGAATACCAAACCTTGAATCAGTATCTCGGTTGATTATTTCTCATTTGATCATATGTAGGCTTTGGGATCATAACATCCCCTACCATTGGTCTATGTTCGGCTCTCCCTTGGTTCCTTTGTGGATAAACAGCAACTACTTCTTTCTTCCCAATAAAAGGCTTCCTCACAGCTATAGAAGAAGATGAATCCTTCTAAATATTTCCACTTTTTATGCCAGCTTCCACCCTCTCTTCGGTCAGTATTAACTCAGTAAATCCTGCAGATGAGCTTCCAATTAAATGGTTAAAGAAAGGGCCCGATAGAGTGCCTAAGAACATGTCCACCAATTCCCTTTCAGACAGAGGGGGTTGCACTCTCCCAGCCAGATCTCTCCATTTCTGCGCGTAATCCTTGAAACCCTCATCGGAAGCCATAGCCATACTCTGAAGTTGAGTACGGGTAGGCGCCAACTCAGCATTATATTGATATTGCTTGTAGAAAGCTGCGGCAAGATCTTCCCAATTGTGGACGTTGGCCCTTTCCAGTTGGTAAAACCAGTCGAGTTGTGTTCCAGATAGGCTATCTTGGAAAAAATGCACCCACAAGTCTTTATCAACGGAGTGTGGTTGGATCTTTCTCACATATGATCGAAGGTGCATCTTAGGACATGACACCCCATCATATTTTGCAAACAAAGGCACTTTGAATTTCGGAGGAATCACAATCCCTGACACTAGTCTTAATTCTTCAAAGTCTAGACCTAGAACCTTTTGTATTTCCATAGTGCTCAAACGCTCTTCGAGATGTCTGTACTTATCATCAGCTGGAGGATATTGTTCCTCAGTAGTCTTCCTCTTCTTCCTCCTCTTCAGATTCTGACAGGACTGCTGTTTCTTTTCCTTTCTCCTCTCCTTCACCAAATGTTATTACAAAATTCAAGGTTCTTCTAGTCTGTCCCTGAAACCTTCTCCCCATGTTTAAAACTCCGGTGACCTTCTTTGTTTTCTTTTTCCTTTCCTCAGCCAGCAGAGTCTTCAACTCTTCTTGCCCCTTGGCTAGGGTCATGAGTAATTGTTGAAACTGCGTGTTCTGAGCTTGGAGATCTTTGACTGTTTGTTTGAGATCCATCTTACTGAAATAAATAGTAGAGAGATGAGGAAACATGTTGCAAAAGACCTGTTTATTCTATGATGAATGATATGTGCATATGCAATGTTTTTCAAGGATTTCAAAGATTCAAGTTCGTTTTAGACAAAAATAAACACACGTTATATTAATAAGATAAAGTTTGAATACATCAATGCCCCTTGGGCAAAATAATACAAAACACTAAGATAAAAAGTAGTGTGCATCCTCTTTGGTGCTATGTAGGCATTTAGAGTCTTCTCTTCATTAAATAGCCTAGTGAGTTCCAAAACCTTCTTCTCACTTGCATAGAATTGGGCTTCGAAAGTATCTCGCTCTCCTTTGACCTGTATCCAATCCCTTTGTAGGTCTTCAAGAGATGTGGGCATGTCAGGATGTAGGATAGTGTATGGAACTTCTCCCTTCTTAACAGGCTCAATGATCACCGGAAGGATGGAAGGGTAAGGCATCATGAGACTTTGAGCACGAGTTCGTACCCATTTGAGGTAAGGCTTAAGAGGGATGGAATTCTTGTGTCCCAAAGTCTTGCTATCCACCTTGTTTAGCATCCTCCAAGCTCGGATGAATCTCTGGCGAAGACCTTGATCGTTGTTGTCATAGTCGAATACCAAACCTTGAATCAGTATCTCGTGCGGGCCATCCCTTCGGGCGTAACCAAACTGTCTTAAAGCTAAGCATGGGTTGTAGGTGATGCCTCCCCTAATTCCAAGTAGAGGGACATTAGGGAATTCTCCACAATGGTCAAAAATGATAACATTCTCTTTGGATCAGGAGCACCAATGAATATCTGAATGTTTGAGCGTCATTAACCTTTGTGACCATCTTGAACCTTGCTCATTCTTTAAGATTGATTAGGGAAGATGAGAAATAAACCATCTTTCCAGGAGAGGAGTTCAACACATAAGGACACCTATTTTCCTCATTGTGCGAGTATGAAAAGAGTGTAGGATATCCCCTAGCAATGTAGGCACCGAATTGTGTGACATGAAGATTTTGACGGTGCTCACATCTATGAGTTGGTCAGGATTAGGAAATAAAATCATCCCATAGATAAGAAGAGCCACAATTTCCTCAAAGGCTTGTAAGTCTAAGGAATTCCAACAGCTTTGGGCTTTCTCAAACAGGAACTTTGCTAAGAAGCCTTTGACATCACTTCTAGTTTCCCAATGAGTTGTGGCATCAGATGAGTGCAAGTGCAGAGCTTGAGCAATCTCTTCTGGCTTTGGGTCTCTTTCCGTACCATTGAAAGGTAGTTGATTGAGAATGGGAATCCTCAAGAGTTGGGAGAATTCTTCCAAAGTAGGCACAAGCTGATAGTCGAGAAATGTAAAGCAATGGTGCAAAGGATCAAAGAACTGAAAGAGCACCTTCATCATTTCCTCATCTGTGTTGGAGGTGACCAAGTTGAGTAGACGACCATGCCTCTCGGTGAATGGAGAGTTCTCAAGGATCCTTGAATCTAGATCCTTAAGTTGTGGAGGAATTATTACAAGGTTGACTTGGATAGTTTTCCTGCGAAGTGAATCCATATCCTACAAAACAAGAACAAAGATGAATCTCCAAAATACTTGAAATGGTTAGTAGATGTATATGATGTTCATGATGTCCATGATGTTATGTACAAGTTTTCATATACAAGCAAAGCAAACAAGTTCTTAGTTTAGGCTTGCATGGGGTTTTATAGGTGAGTACCCTCTTGAAGTTTAGTTGGCTTAAACCTGTCCTAATAATAGTAACCGGGTTCTAAGGAGCTCAATATCACCGGATTGTTTCCTTGGTCATTGTTTCAACTCAATCCTCTTTAATGGCGACCGAAATATCCCAAAAAACCAACCATCAATGAGTGTAGTATCGAGTATCTACCAACTTCGGACTGCACCAAAGCCGGTCATCTCACTACATCCTAAAGGCCAAGTTGGTCAAGTAAAGGGTTCTAGAAGTTCATTAGTGCTTCATGACATCACTCAGCGGCCCCATATTCTCTTTGATCAACTCAAAGGCTATCGGTACCCACAAATATGTCACACTAACATAGCTATTTCTTAGACCATATCAGTATACCCCGCATAGTTTCCATAATGTATTGCTATTTACCTATAATGTATCCCAAATTCGGGTAGAGGATTCAAACCCAAACAAAGAACCATAATATAAAGCATACAAATCAAACAATGTAAGCAAATAAATATGATCTAGCCCTAAGGTAACCCCACTTTTATAATTTTCCCCAACATAGTCGCCAGTTCTGTGATATGGTGGGAGAACTGACTTTAGGGTTTTGCGTTTTATTGCAAATGTTGCGGTTAGCAAGAGTCGCCACCGACTTTTCTTTTATCCAAAAAGGAAAGGTGAAAAAGCACAGGAAAGACCTTTGAGATTATTTCTTGAGTTCGAGGGGTAGATTATGAAAAGGGAAGGTATTAGCACCCTTTTCATCCATGGTTTTCCATGGGCTCTTAGTTACTTGCTAGATCACTTGCTTTTTATTTTGGAATTGTGCTTTGTGTGGTTTTGAAAGTATTTTGTAAAAGAGGTCATTGTTTAGGCAATCTTTGTAATGATTCTCGTTCGTAAGAATGTATACAAAGATGTTTGTCTTTTTGAAAATGTTTTCAAGGTTTGTAAGATGTTTGGAATGTGTGCATTTGTTTTGGAAAATAGCAAGGATAGTTGTTTGGAATGGAGCAAGTAACTAAAAGTAATCTACCTACTCAAATGTCTTTCTTATTCATTTTCTTTTCCTTTGATATTATTGTCTTACCATTGGTTTGGTAAGCAACCCTATCTTTGGATGTAAACGGGACGGGCGTGGGTCATCGTATAACCATGTTTAGCAATATTGCAAAGTATCTTAGCATTTTTTAGGGGCCAAGATCATTTTGTAAGGCAACTTTGAATAGCGTCATCGAGGGACTTATGATCTTATATTTGTTTGTTTTTGCCAAGATACTTCGCATGCGTAATATGGCCATTTTTTATGTAAGGCAACCAAGTGGAGTAACCCTAAGGGTGCTTGTGTGCAAGTGTGCTATTTTCATGCTTGATTTTGTCTTGGATTAGAGTTTTCTATTTGATTTGTTTTGATCTTGCCATACAAACCCTAATTACTAGCATGGTATATAAACCGGTAAATTGTGTAATTTAAAGATCACTATGCTATTACAACATTGTATGGGAGGGGGGAATACAAATTATGAATGGGGATTTGCAATAATGTAAATCTAATTAAGTTATTACAACCAAATCGAATTTGTACAAGTATTTGAAAAAATAATATACAATATAAATTAAATATGCAATGTTATGTATGTGCAATAAAAAGAAATTTGTTTTGTTGTTTTTTTTTATATGAAAAAGAGTTTTGAAATAAACTTAATAATTTAAGAAAAGGAAATTATTTTTATAAATTGGTTAACCTTAATTCTAGTTTGCTTAAAAGAAAATAAAGTTCCTTAAGTATCATTTTTGTATATTTTGTATTAAAAATAATAAATAATATTTTGTGAAAATATTTAGTCTTTTTATATGTTAGGAAAAGATATTTACAAGTGTGAAAAAAGAAATAAAAATTATCCTAAGTCTATTTTATTTTTACAAATTTATTTAAGAAAAATAGTTAATATATAATTTAATAAAAATATTTATCATATTTTATATTTTTTGTGATTTTTTATGTTAAAGAAAATAGATTTAATAGAATGAAAATGAAAATAAAAATAAATAATAAAAAGATTGGGCCAGGGGTGCTGTAAGGAGAAAGGAAGGTAAGTGTTAGAAAAAAATGAGAGGCCCAATGGAACAAAGCCCAGCGCTGCAAAAAAATGACAAAAATGAAGCTGAAAAATGCAAAAGGTAGAGCCAAGGTTCGAACCCATGGCCTATACACTTTCAACGCGCTACCTTGCCACTGGGGTGGCTGTACATCCGTTAGTTCATATGAAACAAAAAATACATAACACATAATGCCTCCTTGCCATGTACTTCATCTTCTTCCTCAAGCTAGCCAGAACCTTTGTATCTTTCTCATTTCTCCATGAAAATGGTAGTACTTTTTCCCACGATTTCAACCATGTAACTCATGTAAACTAACAATCAAAGATCAAAGCGAATTTTAATGGCCCTAATTTCAACCCTAATTTTTACAGAAATTTGAACTCTAAAATTCTCTATACATAATGAACAAAAATGAAATCTATGCACATGGTTGGCTTTAGCACAATAATATTTACATTTTTCCTTCACAAATCGAGACCAATGGATGTCTGTATGAAGAGATAGAAGTTAGAGTTCTTACCTTCTTCAACTGAGATCGTGAATGGAGTTTGAGTGAGTTTTATGAAGGCCTGAAGATCCCTTTAGCTTGCCTGAACCTCCCTGAGTGTGTTCCAATCCTTGCCTTGCTTTGAAAGTGCCTGAATCTCTCTATCCAAGTTAACCTGCAAGCTTGAAAAACAAAAATGGCAGATGGAGAAGGAGGAGTTACAGTGAAGGGGTGATGGTCTGGAACACTTAGATATGAGGTAGGTTAAGTGTTTTAGTGATTAGAACTTGAAACGCACGAGTAGATTTTTAGATTGCTATGCTTGGTCTCAAACTGCAAGTTATGACAGGTTTTTGGTGATAGGGAGTTTTAGAGAGTTTTTGGCCTTGAGCAATCGTCCTCTTGGTTGCAACGTGTTTTTGAATAAGTATATATGAGGTTTCAAGTCAGCTCCACAATAGATTTTTTAATTGTAGGCTTTTTGCTCTATTGCTTGTCCTTTAAGAAAGGCGAGGAGATAACTCTCCACATGCTTATACAGGCCTGCTTGGAGTTGGTGAAAATCCTAGACAACTTGCTTTTGGTTTATAGGACTTGTGTGTGCAGAGAAAACAGGTCTGATCCTCAAGGAATGAAAAGTTGCAAAAGTTATGCTTTTCTAAAATGGCAATGGCAACTTTGTGTCATTTATGGAATTAAAACTTGGACAAAGACTCTTATGCTTGGATTAAGGCTTTATCAACTGTGTAAGCATTAAATTATGAAGTGAGAAACAAGTTTGAGACCTGTAAAGCAAGGATTAGGCAGCATAGGTTCAGATTTGAATTTTGTTCTTCATGGAATGGCTTGAAATCAAAGTGAGAAATTTCCAACTTCATCTCTTCGATTCTCCCTACTCAAAAATGATCTCAAGGAATTCTTGGACATTTTGGAAAGCTTGCAATGTGCTCTATAACTCATCTTTGAAATGAATTTCAAGATTCCTCTTGGAACTAGGTGAAAATTTGCCATGAAGTTAGGTCAAAAACCTGCCTAAATTAGGGCGAAATTTTACTAAGTTATTTTAGTTCCTGGGCATGTATTCACAAAATTATATCTTGAGATCCAAGCATCTTTAGGGAAAAATTTGTGAAGCAAAGTTGTATATTTCATGGAGATCTACAACTTTCATGTTGGGAGTTTTCTTTGAATCACCTTGCATCATGGTGAAAACTTTGCTTAAAGTTGAGAAAAAACAAGAAATTTTCTATACTTAGAAAATTTTCTAAGTTAAGAAAATTTCAAATTTCAAAACCAAATCTTCAATCTTTGATTTCTTGATGAAAAAGTTTCACATTTTGACATGTTTTGATGAATTGTGATCCTTGGCACTTGATTTTGACAAAAAGTCAAAGTTTGACTTCTCAGTATACAGTTGACTTTTGATCAGTTGACTGCAAATTTCATCTGTCAATCCAATGGATTTGCAATGTTTTGAATCATGTCATTAGGTCATGATGATGAAATTGAGCCCTTGTAGTCATGCTTCAAACCAATTGGTCATTTGCTAGGTCAAAAATCAGAAATTGCCCTTTCTTAGTCAAAACCCTAATTTTGACCATTTTGCCCTTTTGATGATTTGATCAAATTTCTTGATGAAATGTGGTTCCAACTTGATCAAATGATACATATGAGTCTAAAATGTTGATGTGGATAAAAAATTATGAAGTTTGACTGTAAATTGGTCATGGTTGACTTTTTCCCCAATACAGCTGATTTTTAGGTCAACTGTCCAATTAACTGATCAAAAAATGTGATCCAAGGCTTGAAACTTGACACGAGTAATCTTAGGGGTCCATATTGATATTTTTAAGTCATATGAAACATTGATAGTCCAAAAATCTTTGTGCAACTCCAAACCCTAACTTTGGGTTATCAGTGCATGATGAGATGTCTTGAGTTGGTCAAACCCTAATCCAGTCTTGAGTCAAAGAGATCTTGTGAGAAAATCTTGATAAATGAGAGGGAAAATTTTGGGGTAAAATAGCAGCCAAATCAACAAGGTTTTCTATACTGAGAAAAATAATTATTTCGTATTTCATAACAGCTAATAGTGCATTAAAAGCAACCCAAATCTCCATCCTTTTCAAAGGTTATAGCCTTCCTTATTAAAAACTTTAGAGCGAACCCACATGTATGTTTTTTGGACTTCTAGTTTTCTTTCACCTCATTTATGCTCAAATAAAGAGCTTTTGTGATCAACTCAAATCGAACAACTTCAGGGACACTGACAAAAGGTACGCAATCTGTAATCTTGACGTTCATGAATTAGGCTTACTCTTCCAAGGTAGGAGCAAGTTGATAATCTTAAAACGTGAAGCACTGTAACTGGCTATTATAGAACTGTAAGAGAGTTTTAATGGATGTCGTATCAATCTTCACATTCAACAGCTATATAAGATCACCATATGTTTCCTTGAATACCTCTTGGTTCTTGTTAACTACACGCATACTAAAACTCCTTAACGGCACCAAATCAACCTTTGGAAACTTCTAACTGGAGGTACCCTTTGTATTCCTTTTGTTTGAACCTTCTTAGTTTGCCATACTTAATCAAAGATGATAACTCTAGGGTTCCTGGAAATGCATGCATATGCAGGTTAGGTTTTTCATATATACATTTTTTAATGTTATGATGTAAAAAATGTAATGGGATCAAAGTTTCCACATAAACTGGACATATGTTGTATTGTCTCTGAATATCACAGGAACAAAGGTTCAGTATCAATTCAGAACTCAAAGTAACCAAGTATCATGACGTTTAGCATATGTACCTGTAAGAGTAATTCACACCCCATCTCACATGTAAATTCTGGCTAGGGTATGGTCAAAAGTTCCACAAAGTTATGAGTCCACGTGAAAACATATCATCATAACGGAGGTATGTATGACGACAATGCCCCCAAATGAACCTTGTCTGCGCGTAGTACTTCATGATCGCACTACTAAGGCCTACACCCTACAGGCGTCATGAACATCTACTCTAGTCCTATGAGTTCCTAAGTATTTACAACTTTGGCCTGTGTATTGGGTCTTTTACCTCATAGTAGTATCTCTCCCGCCAATAAAAACACAAAATCCAATATTCAGCACAACAGCAGTATCCAGCATATGGAAAGCGATAAAAATGCAATACGTACAATGAACTAGCAAGTAAGCATATAGATAAACACCCAAAGAAAAATAATAAACAAATCTAGGATTGGCCCACTTAGGAAAGTATCCCCCAGTGGAGTCGCCAATTTTTCTATAGCAGTAAAAAGTTGAGACTAAGCCATTGATTGACTTAACTCACAAAGTGAAAGTCACCACCACACTTTATTGTTTCCAAAGGGAAATGGGAAGAGAGAGAAGAAAACCCAAAAATAAAATAGAGATCAAGATATAGGGGCCAGTTATGCAAATGGAAGGTATAAGCACCCTAAACATATGTTGTACTCAATGGAATTCACTATGTTTGTTCTAATCAAAGGGTGTATTATCTAAATCTTAAACTTGCTAAAGGGAATGCATGAATGAATTATTAAAGGAATAAAAAAATAAAGTTTTTATTATTGCGTTCGCCCGAATTTTGCAACTCAATGCCTATGTATCCTCATAGTGCAATGAAGAAATCAGAACACTGTAGTTCTTCTTAAAAAATTTGGTTTGTTATGTATTTTTAACGAACGATGTTAAGTTTCACATTCCATTGCAGGTCGACCCTTTGGAGACTCACGCATTTCTCGTAGAAAGGAATTAACATGTTCTTTATGAAAATATTCTCAAAGAAAAGTCCGAAGGAAGGAAGGTTTGAATTGGTTGAGTATTTTTGTTGGGGTGATAGCAAATGGATCTCAATGCAGGGGCACCTACTATTTCTCCGCTTATTTGCAAAAGGGTTTGTGATTTGAACCACATTAAAGACTGATTGAAAGTAAGCACAAGGTTAGGAATGCACCTCCTCATACTCCTCTAAATACTTAAGGCTCGTGACATAGGATTAAAATGTATTTTTGGTCCCTATAAATATCTCAAATTTTATTTTTAGTCCCTATTAAAAAAATAATAAATTTTGGTCCCTAAAAAAATTATGTTCATACAATTTTAGTCTCTGTTACTTTCTAAAATTTTAAAAACTATTTAATTACTCTTAAACTTTTAAATTTTTGTATTTTTTTTTTCATTTATGTTTAGAATACTATAAAATGTTTCTTTATCAAATTTTAAAATTTTTTAAAATGAGAAGAATTAAATATGAATTTTTTTTATTTTTCAAAATATATTGATAAAATTAATGAAAATCTCGACTTAGAAATCAAATTTTGAGTTTCTTTTTTTCCAATGAACTTTTTTTAACGTTCTAAATATGTCTGCAAAATAATCATCCAAAAATATACATCGGTTTAATAACATGGACAAAAACTACGTGCATCATATTTTTCTAGGGGCCAAAAACAAAATTTATTAATTTATAGGGACCAAAAACATATTTAACCCTTATTATTATATTAAAATAAAAATTTTGAATTTACCTATCTAACCTATTAAAAATATAAAAGGCAATACAAATATTAAAAAATTATTAAATATTAATTATTAAGAAGTTATCAACAAATTGTTTTACTATTTAAAAAATATAATTATTTTTGTGATTGGATTCCTTCTCAGTCAAACTTTAAAACCTTGAATCCATCAATCCACTGATTTAATGATCGGTCCAATTTTCATTACTTTAGTATTGAGTGAATATGACTTGAGATAATCCTTCTTCCGTTAGGGAAAAAATATTTATAAAGACTCCTGAAGACAAAGGTTTATGGCCCCTCGAACGTGGTCTTAACCGTTCTCTATTATTAGAGGTTTAGAGGTTATTGACCGCCTATTTTCACAAAGTCATCGAAAACCCTTTCTAGATTGGCTCTTACGTTGGAGGCAACTCTTTGGGAGACTCTCTCAAATCCCCTCTCAAGCGGCCCAACTGTTGGACAAATGCGCCATAATTTGAGTCTACCAAAAATAACACTACACTTTATATGGTAGAGAATTAAAAAAACATAAAATCTTAAATTAATATAATATTTTTAAAATTAAAATCTATTAATTAAATCACAAAAATTAAGAGTATTGATAGTGCTCGATTGATTAATAATTACTCCCTCCGTTTTATATTATTTGTCGCAATTGAATATTTCACACAGATTAAAAAACAATAATAAATGAAAGAGAGAATAATAATTTTGCCAAATTATCCTGATTAATTATTGGTGTATTCAAATTAACATTAATGTTAAATGAAAAAATAATAAATTAAAAGTATTTATTAGATGGTACAATTGGAAGATTAAATATAAAAATACATTGGTAATCTACCAAAAATAACACTACACTTTATATGGTAGAGAATTAAAAAAACATAAAATCTTAAATTAATATAATATTTTTAAAATTAAAATCTATTAATTAAATCACAAAAATTAAGAGTATTGATAATAGTGCTCGATTGATTAATAATTACTCCCTCCGTTTTATATTATTTGTCGCAATTGAATATTTCACACAGATTAAAAAACAGTAATAAATGAAAGAGAGAGAATAATAATTTTACCAAATTATCCTGATTAATTATTGGTGTATTCAAATTAGCATTAATGTTAAATGAAAAAATAATAAATTAAAAGTATTTATTAGAGGGTACAATTGAAAGATTAAATATAAAAATACATTGGTAATCTAAAGTGATAAATATTTTGAGACAATTTTTTTTTTAAATGTGACATTTAATTTGAGACGGTGGAAGTAATGGTAATATTAAGATGTTTTTAACAGTAAACTTTTTGAGTTTACTTTCTATAACATTTGTTTATTACTTGCATATTAATTATGAAAACAAGTTAAAATACTTACAAAGAAATAAATAGTGCAATTACAAATTTGAATGAGATCTATAAAAAAAATCTCAAATGAATCATATACTTAGGTAAATACTAGAAAAAATAATACATGCATGCATCATATGGGGATAGAAATATTAAAAAGTGTCTTGTAAATACAACTCAAATAATAGTTGTCCAGTGTGGATTTTGTGACTCCTTCATCAACAACAAAACTATGAAGTACCACTATGGGCTTATGGTATCGTTGTCCTACCAGAGTACCTCCGTGCAGGGCCGGCCCAATCGATCCGGGGGCCTGTTTAAATTTTAAAAATAGGTCTAAAAATTTATGCATTTATACTGAATTAAAAAAAAAACAGTATAAAATTATAGATTTAAAAAAAAATTATGATTTTATATATATGTTATTAAAATATAAGTGTAAAATAGATTTTGATAATAAATTATAATTTTACATCTATTTTAAAAAAAATAGACAGAAAATATATTAGTTTGGTAATTAAAAAAAATTATTGAGCCCTTCAAGATTTGAGGCCCAGTGCGGTAGCACATGCTGCGCCTGCATTGGGCCGGCCATGCCTCCATGGACTATCATATACTGTACTGAAGTTTCTCAAGTTTAACAATGTCTGTCGAGTTTGCAAATTTTAACTGATCAAGTTCAAACAAAAAGAAATATTTGCAGGCCCTTCAGAAGTCACGTGAAATCAGCGTCTCATCTCTGAAACGATTAAAGTAATGGCAACTTTCGCTGCAATAGAAGTTTCCAATGCCAATACAGGTCAACTTCAATTTAAATCATCTTTTCAAGAGCTTTAGTACATCTCCAACCAAATGCAGAGATCCAGTGACAAGAACCTGCAACCATTAGTAAGAAAAGGCTGTCAGCATACACTCTGAAAAATATGACTCAGGAGAAGAAAAGCAAATGAATGGTAAAGAGAAAATATTATTCTTTTCTATCTAGAAAAGACAGTTTTGACCACTAGTACCAAAATAATACACTCACCAGGTTTCAACACAATTAGTTACGAATGGCAAAAACGAGAAGAGAAAAGAGAAAGAACTGACAAATCCAAACCAAAAAGAATTAAACAGACTTCAGTGAACATGATGGTAGAACTACATATTAGATGTTACATACCCCAACTATACACCCTTGCAAAAGGGTAGAAAGAAAAGGTGAAGAATATAACTGTTGCTTGAATAATGGTTTTTACTAGGATGCACTCGGTTGGCACCGTGTAAGTATGCATCCATCAACCAAATCAACTTTAGAATAAAGTCTCGGTCCACATTACTAACCTGAAGTCTTGTTGATGGGTGTTCTCTGACGCAGTCCCTCAACCATTTTATTGTCAATGGCAATGAAGGAATTACTGCACTGCTTGGAAAATAGTTATGGGAAGGACATCCCTTTGAAGCATTGTCATAAAGAAATTCATTAGGTGGTAACATCAGCTTGTTATCTATCTTGAAATCCTTTTCAAGCAAAGTGGACGTTTCTGCAAATAAACAACATAACGTCCAGGTCAGAGGAGAAACCAAGCTCTGTGACTACTACTCGGTCCTTTATAGTAGCATCTCCGGATGAAATTAAGGACTTCTGCTATGGGACTTCAAAATAGTTTAATCAGACATTCATCTTTACCCAAAGCCTAATGATTAATGACAGCAGTGGTGGTAATTGACTTTCAAAACTTCAATGGAGTTCCAGAAAGATCCAAAACAATATCACATCTTTTGGTTAAATTTACAAGAGCATATATTTACATTTTTTCTACATGAAAGGCAATATGACCAAGACAATCTTAATGTGAGGACTCTAGAGTGGCAAAGATGTTAAGATAGAGTGTACCCTTCCCATGCACAATCTTCTCCCATATTCTTTGTAGATTAAATTGCCATGATAGTTCTATCCCACTGAGATCAGAAGGAATAACTGATGCGCCAGAAGTAACCTTAGTATACTTTGACATACTCGGAACAAAAAGCGCTCTTGAGAAATGAATACCTAAGCAATGTTTCAATACATTAGTACAAAGCTACAAATAGACATGAATAATTATGAGTTATCAAAGTAAGAAAGTATATAAAACGGCTTGGACCTCATTCCTTGTTTTATTGTTTCTGTCTGATTCAAACCAGAACAACACATGTCTGATTCAAACCAGAACCAACACAAAAAAAATAATACAGAAAACACTTACCAATAGTAAGGAAAATATGTATTATTTCGGAAATGGGTTAATTGCACTAGAAAGTATGATATCCATACTGTCACAGAGCTAAGCACCTGTAGCTATGGGACTCTATCCATAACAACATAGCGGTTTTCAAAAGATATCTCACTACCAAGCATTCAGCCTATTTGATAACTGCAACCGCCCAATTCAAAAACCATCTTCCTTTTTCTTTCTCTCACTGTCAGTATCAGCACACTACTCCCAACTAATCCCTCTATTTTACCTAGTTTAATCTTCCAGATCTTAGGCCCATGTGACAAATGATGAATCATAAGCCCAAAGAGACTCAATTTGAGTCCTGACATTTTCCAGCAGATTAACTAATGATGATAGACCATTTAATGTAGAACATAATGCAAATGCATTTTTCCACCCTATGTGAAGAGAGTCAATTCAAGTCACTAATATTTTCTATCACATCTATTCATTTATTCTTATATTCAATCCCTAAAATATTACTATGTAAACAAACCAAGGAAAAGCCAAGTCTTAATGAAAATATCTTTTCTGATGGAACATCAAAATAAAAAGTACATGTGATTTCAAGTAGGAATACCTGACGAAGCACATCCATTGACTAGCCGTGGAAGCAAAATGTTAGGATTTCTCACATCTAAGCAATTGAATAGAAGAATCTACAATTAATCAATGCTGAATGTCAGGATGCAATTGATACTTAATCAGATGATCAAATATAAATCATATGGTATTCTGAATCAAGAAATTTCAATAATGGCTAAAAAATAGTTAAGAGTTGGGGATTTGCATTGATATTGTTGGTTGTGAGGGACGACCTTAGTATTTACTTAAAAATGGGGAAATATTGAACAAATGATATACTATGTTGTAGCAACAGCAATAGTTAAGCTTAAAGAAAAGATACCACAATAAATTGTTTTGGTAACACCTACCTGCCTAGAAGAATTCTCAAACTGCCCCAAGGCCTTGCTTTCAAGTAGAAAGTGACCATTTTCTGATGATTCCTCTGTATTCTTTACACTGATAGACAAATGTGATGGATTTTTATATCCCTTTACGGCATTGGAGAACCACTTTGCACAAGCATCCATGCTCTCTGGACTATGAGCTCCATCCAAATAAAATATCAACTGTCCACAATTTTCAGACGTAATTTCTGAGCAGTCAGAATATAGAGAAGAGTCACAAACTATTTGAGCCCTCCCAGAAAAATGGGCACTTGAAAGGCCTTTAATAAAGTCATCTGGCAAATTAGAATCCTGAAAATCCTAATATACAGGAAAAAAAACTAACATCAGAGTGGTTGAGATAATGAAAAAAGAGGAAGACCAACACAACTTCGATATTAGAGCATCAAACAATGAAAGGAGGCTCGGTGGGATATTCTTTAGGTGAAGAGGATATTATTATTTGCAAACACAATTGAAGTTAAAAAATAAAACTCGCAATCCATCCAAAAGTATTAAAATCTGATAAAAATTCCCATGTCTGGAAAATAAACTAAGCATACCAACAAGGGGTCCACTAAAAAATTTCTCATACATCACAACAAAAGGTGAAACATTTCTAACTTAAAAGTGAAAAACAAAGTGTATGAATTGTAATTTTAGCAAAGCTGAAGCATTTCTAATTTAGAGGTGAAAGTTTGAGATTATAACATACCACAAGCTACACCATTTGAATATCTTGGATCAGTAGTACAAAAAGACGGAGAAATAGGATAGATAAAAAAAATCAAATTTAAGTTGGGTGATTGAAACAGAGGAGGACCTTTGACGTTATATGTAATACAAAAGTACCGCTCAATCTGAAAGGAAAATTTTATCTTACAACTATAAGACCAGAGATGTTATATGGGACAAAATGTTGGGCAGTAAGGAATCAACATGAAAATAAAATAAGTGTAGTAAAGATGAAGATGTTTCGTTGGATGTGTGGTAAGACTAGTCAAGTTAGGATTAAAAATGACAATATTAGAGAGAGTTGGGGTAAGGTAACACCTATTATTGAAAAGATGGTGGAAACTCGGCTTAGGTGTTTTGGGCATGTAGAGAGAAGACCTATAAATTGTGTAGTAAGGAGAGTAAATCAAATGAAGGATAGTCAAATCACTAGAGGTAGAGAAAGAACTAAAGAAAACTATTCTACAGAATAATGAGTTGGATAAAGATATGATATATGATAGAACATTATGGTGTCGTTTGATCCATATAGTCGACCCCCCTTAGTGGGATAAGGCTTGGTGGTTGTTACATAACACATAATTGTTGATATTATAATTATTTCCAATGTATTATTATGACCTTCCACTACAAAGCTTTGCATAATATTCACATAGATGCATGCATGAGCCAAGAGCAGAATTTTAACTGACATTTTGACAAACTTTTTCCCAATTTCCTGTTCTCTGAAGCCAGCATCTAGAAAGTGAGACTGCAAGAGCAGCATTATAGAATTGGTGATCACCAGATAACCCAAGCTTTAATCCCTTCATTTGTTTACAATCTAAAGGCTCAGTAACTTCAAGCGGAACCTGCAGCCATTGAAAATAAGCAAACAATTATTGGCATTAGCAATAAAGAGGATTATTTGCTCATATAAGAGGTTGCATGAGCATGCTTTTCCGATTAATGACCTATATTTTCTGCAAAACTAGAGTTCTCAAATACAGGAAGTAATTGGTTACATTACATAGATAATCGAAAGGCTGGGATAAATAGCATTTCAGACAGTCAGACCATACCTAATTACGATATTATGAAATTTCATAAAAAGTTGATTTTTTGTTTTTTTATTTTATTTTATTTTAAACTATGGAATCAATCTGAAAATTTATTAGATTGCTAAAACCTTGTCTTTCAAAACAGCTAGGTATGATTCGAACAATTGGCCCCTCTATCTTTCCATTTGAATGAAAACGTTATTTTATCCTCTATTTTTGTTTAGTATACGTGAATAAAGTATCCCCCATATAGACAATAAGAGACAAAGCTGAAACTAGATTAGATGCAGATCATTAACTTATCTAAAAAAAACAACTAGAAATTTGTTCTGTTGGTTTCCAACCAATCTAATAATGTTCCGATAAAACATCATTTTGATAAGAACTTTACAACAGTTTCCGTGTAATAAAAGAAAATTGCATTTTTTTTTTAATTAGAAAATTGCAACAATAAGAGACAATCTCAAAATGCTATTACTTTTCTGCAGGCAATTTATAATATCTAGGATTGAGTACAAAGATTACCATGAGTTCTTTGGCCCTCTCAAGGATAACATCCATTGCTTCAGGAGGTTGGGGTACTGTGAAGGCGGGAACTTTAGGCTTCAGGAACATGGAAGACATCAAATCTTCAGAAGATAGGAAAGAAAATGGAGGCGGGGAGAAGGGGCTTTCAATTAGATAAATTGGAAACATAAGTACTACACCAAGAAAACTATTTTTGGATAGAAATCAATGTGCAAGAGAAAGTTTGGTTGCTTTAGCAGAATTTTCTTACCTTAAAAATTCCTGCCTTGTGTGAAGCTATCTGTCCGAGAGTATCTCCTGCAGAGTTTTAATCCTTTCAATTACCACTTTTCATATTGTGGTCAATTTAATGTTATTGAAAAGGTTCTACAAAAGCAGGTATTTTTCCTTAGATTTGCTTAGATGTTAGACTATCATTGGCAAAGCAGGTACACCGCACACATTAATCTCTATGAAAAATCAAATGCAAAACAACAGAAAAAAAGGCACAGAAAGTATGAGACATACACACCTAAAATCTCAGTATGATCCATTCCCAATGAAGTAATGCCGCACACAGTAGGTTCTTTAATCTGTCCGTTCATAATCAGTTTCAAATTTATATACTGTATACTTAAGGAGTAAAAGAAAATATATAAATTTCCATAAACTAATTATTCTATTGGTTCAAGAAAATATATTCAACAATATCTTTTAACTTCAAAAGTCAAAAAGAAGTAAATCTGTGATACCATATGCCAAATGCATACCACGTTGGTTGAGTCTTCTGTTCCTCCAAGACCAACTTCTATAATGGCAGCATCAACCTGTGAACGGGAGCGAGTTTAATAAAATATTGGTTGTGAGGTAATAACTTGTCAAATGTAAGCAGATAATGAAATGTTAATAAAAACACATAAACAGCAGGTAAAACTTAAAAGTGAAACAAGTTGTATGAACTAGCAACACATTTTACTTAACTAAAAGGAGCAGCATATCAAAAGTAAAGGTTGAGCAAGGAGTCCTGAATCAAAACATAATAATTCATTCAGATGTAGACATACTAATAAGAACACAAAAATTTAATATAATCCATAAAGTTTAAAAAATTAGCAGTATTTAATCTTAGTGTATTCGAGAAAAATGAAAAAAGTTACGTACTTAAAAGAGTATGTAAGGTAACAACTAGTAATAATACAAGATGTTTTGTTTTTGGAAATAACATTTATTATAGAAGGAAACAATTCTCCAAAGTTTAAGAAAAGCACATTGCAGACAGATAAAGGTAAATATTACTAGCAATGACATACAATTTTTTTCAAATCTAGATAGCATGGAAAACTGGGTTGGCTTGGTGTCGCATCATTTAAAACAACATTAATCTTTCCCCTCCAAAATAAATACAGGTAAGAGAATGTTGTAAATATCATTGGCTGATGGACATTGAGAATAGACCTAGTTATGACAAGTTCGTCATATTGAATCTTCCACAATGGCTACTGCTTACAGCGATATATAGCAATTTATGCAAGAATAATACAGTATGAAACTCAGTGATAAACTGAAATACAAGCTTACCTGTTCAGATGTAAATATTTTGAAGGACAATATAGTAAGAAACTGAAACAGTGGGGGCATTGGAAGCTGCTCCGTTGCTTTTTCCTGCAAAATTAAGCTTTGGGAGTTGAGAATCTGTAAAGGGAATATGTTAATGTGAAATGTATAATATATTCACACAATATCATTTCTTATAAACGGTTTATAATGTCAATTTGAAAAGAAATCATCTGATTTGAGAACTACAGTACAGAAGTTATGATTTCTAATCAACATCGATGGGCAATATAAGAAAGAAATTTACTTTTAAAAAAAATTATATTGCCTGGGAAGCTTGATAAGAGTTGATATGTTATCTTTTCAATCAGTTTCCTCTCTTTTGATCCACAAGATTAAATGTGTTGAGGGGATAATAGAGCAGGTATCGGATAATTCCCCCGTCTATGGTACTAGGAAATAATAGAGCAAGGAAGGGAATGTCAGCAGTTGAGTAGGAACAGTTGTTAGAAATGAGTGAGGGATGTATGAAAAGCAGTAAAGCACATCTTGAAAATGCAACATAACAACCAGCTAGCACAGAAGACGGGGCAAGAAACTGATTTGTGTAGTGTGAATAGGATAAAAGGAGAAGAGAGGTGAAAATTCATGAGTGAGATTTGGGAAGGGAGGAAACAAGCTCCTTAAAAGTTTCCCAATCTTTTCTTTTCTGTTTTCTTTAATCCTTATGTTTTTACATAAGTCACTATTTTTGAGATGGCAACTTCTCAAAACCAGCCACAGAGAAGAGATTCTCGATGTTTTCTATCTTTAAAACTGAGTTCTGTTTCCCGTGTTCCTATGAGTATATTATCAGAAGGCCAAAAGAGAACGGCCACAAATACTCCAACCACAGCAAATTCTTCTATTAAATATCAAGTACAAAACAAAATGATATTGTATTAAAGCAATACTTGGATATCGACATATGTACATCTATTTAGAAAAGGAAAGTAAAAAATAATTTCTATAAAAATGTAAAATAATACCTCCAATTGGTTCCAACAATCCCAGAAACACTCTAAAAACTTATCTTCTGATATGTCAATCCTACAGGAGATATTAACAATTCAGAAGTTAAAGCTATACATTCAACAAAACTAGTGCAAAATGCATGAATTTCAACTAAACAGCTAGTTGCTCTGTTGTACATGAAAAATAAAGTTGGCACTACTTATTTTCAATATAATCATCCCTTATTTGCAAATCAACGTTCCATAATCTATCCCTGCTATTAAAATGGAAAACATTGTTTGATTTTACAATTAGGTGAAGGATTTATTAACAAGATGATGTAAAGTTGTACAAACCAAGAGTGCTCATACAGACTAGCCCTCCAAGGCTCCAACTCCTTGTGGGACCAAAAGGTATTCTATTCCTCGTAAAATTTTATGAACATTCATAAATGCAAATATATTACTAAATGTGAGTGAATGCAATTTTTCTGATGCAGTACCTATACAAATGTTAAAATCAACCATACAAGATGATTCCTTCAATTACTAACCCATCTATACGAAACCGTTCACGCACATCAATTAGGTGAGGGGATGTGAAAACTCCAGTGCGAAAGCCACATTCCCTTAATATTGCCTCACAGAATATGCATGTTGAACCCTAACAAGTAATCCATTAACTAAAAGGGAAAATGCAAGATAAACAATGTTGATCATAACAAATAATAGTCCGTTTTTGAATCTTGAAGCAAAATGCAAAACGATTTAACAACAATTGTGACAAATGACAAAATGATAAAGAGCACCTTTCCCTTTGTGCCTGCGACATGAATAATTTTGAGTCGATTCATATCCTCTTCCAAGCCCAGGATCTGTATAGAAAAAGTGCATTTATGTTCTAGTATTGAAAGAAATATGATAAGAATGAGATTATTGAAGGAAGATTTAGTGGTAAAAGTAGTTGAGCATATAACCTTGAGATACATAGACATCCTCTCTAATTTATTAGGAAGAGGTGGGTTCTGCCCACGCCTTTGGCGAGTAATAAGAGATGAAAGTTTCTCCATGGCAGCTTGATACGAAGATGATGGGAAGTTTAGTAGTTGTCCATCGCTTCCCCTTTCAAAGAGAAGTTCAGATGAGGTCTTATGTACAAATCCTAAAACATCAGAAATAAAATTTTGCAGTGTCACACAAATTATAAGTGAAGTGATAAAAATACTTGCAGCGATCTGCTTGGAACAAGAGCTTACTTGTTGCAATAACATTATCAAAACTAGTAGTCCTCGGATTCGTGTGTGAAACTCCAATCGTTCCAGTCTTTGGGTACATGCTGAAATTGGTTATCATAAGCATATCAACCCTGCAATGCACGCATAAGAGAAGGCGTGAATCTGAATTCTTGTTCATACAAATTTTTTTATGGTAATGTATGAACAAGTAAACACAAAATTATATTTTTCTCTATATGTGTATGTATGGCTTAATATTATTTTTTTGTAAAAAACCGAATCAACCGAACCAATCCAAACCGTATTAGTTTGATTTGATTTGGTTCGGATTTATTTTTAAAAGTCAACCAAATCAAACTGAACCATATGTTTTTTCTCTTGCGGTTCGGATGATTTTTTGCTTCAAAACCGCACCGCGAACACCCCTAGATGCAACCATCTTGTTGTTATGGCTTTTAAAGTGGCAATAGCTTCCAATTCCCTACTGCACCAAGGCAGTTGTTGTACCCTAAAATTTGCCCTCTCATTTTATTCAAGACATACTCATAGAGGTCCCCAAATGCTTGAGGTTGACTAAGAATTGACCAGACAAATTCTCCTCCTAAGCAATGGACTTCCAACTAGGGTTTCACTGTTCACAAAGAAGTTTGGGTTTCAAAGGCCTCAAGTGATTTCCATGATTCCTAATATTTCCTCAAGAATATCCATGTCAAGTTTCATGCCTTGCATCACAAGTTTGCTCAGTCAATGACTCAAATGTTTGAAAATCAACTATATTGGTCAAAAAGTCAATTGTGGTTAATATACAGTCAAACTTCAAGATTTTTGGTCAACCTCAATATTTTTAAGTGATATTCATCATTTGATCAATGGTTGATCATGATTCCTCAAGGAAAGTCCTCAGATCATCAAAAGTCAAGAATTGTCAAATTAGGGTTTCCTTAGGAGAAGTCAACTGAACTTTGACCAAGCATAACTTTCACATACTTCATCAACTTTTCCCCAACAAAAGTCCATTGTGAAGAAACTTCAATTCCCTACAACTTTTATTATGTCCTCAAGTTCAAAAAATGCATCATTGGAAAGATATGAGCCAATACATTACAGGTCTTTTTGAAAGTCAACAAAAAGGAATTTTTTGTCAAGGCAAGTTACATCAAGATAATTTCTCCAAATGCAAAAATGGTCAACATAGAGATTATAGGGGAAATCTTGAGATTTCTAAAAAGTCAAAGATCATCTCCAAAAGATAAAAATTGGGCAAGTTATGACTAGTACAAATTGGGAAAATTTGTGAAAATGCAAAAAAAGTCAACTTTGAGCAAAAATGCATTTTTTAAGTTCATAGACCTATTTTGTGGGATTCAAATATATTTATGACTTACTCAAGGACCTCTAAATTAACTATCACATTGTTTTTCATTTTTTCTCTATTTTATTCATATTTATTTTGTTTTTATTCAAACAAACACAAAATAAATTGCATAAAATAATAAATAAAAAGTATGGACACATGGGCTAATGATTTGGGTTGATATTGCACCTTAGAATTCATGCAAGGCATGAGAAAAAAATACAAGGTTCATTGCATCTCAATAAGGGCAAGTTTTTCACAATTTTAGAAGTATTTTAATATGTTTGATATTGTTTTGAAAGGGGGCCATTATGTGTGGATTCTTGCCATGTTTACTCACCATTTCATCCCTCTATAAATACAAAACAAAAGCATAAGCAAAAGACCACGAAATTTCACACCAAGCTCTCCAAAAAAAAATTCTCCAAATTCGAAGAAATTGTGAAAATTATATCTCGCATCTCCAGCGGTTTTCAAACCGATCCAGACCTTTCATTGTCCTCCTGAAGGCCATGAGTCAGAATCAATCATTATCCTTTGCAAATCAACCCCAGAGAACGCCCTAACATCGATTTCAGTTGGTAAGTTGGTAGGTTTCACGTTCTCAATATTTTCACATTTTAAATCAATGTAAACATGTTTATTTCATTTATATGCATTTTCTACAATTTTCTAACGTTTTACATGTAAGCATGGAGGCAGAAATAACAATCACGACCATGGTGCACCCCAAGGCGCGTTCCTCACTGGATCAGAACAAAGATCATGGACTCATCTGTTTTAGGCCCATTGTTCTCATTCCTCACACCCCATCTACTTACTTGTTCTCAGCAGACCCATTTTCATTTCTTTTTTGTGTTTTAATTAACTACTTTCTTTTTTAATCAATCTCATTTTAATAAATAAAAAATCACAAAAACATTAGACTTAGGTTTTTATTAATTAAATTAATTTTAATTAATTACTTTAATCCTTTTTTAATTAATTAATTAATTAGAATTGGGGTTTTATAATTAATTTATTTTCATAAATCAAATTCAAATTATTATTAACACAAAATTCTTTTTTCTCATAAAAAGACCAAAAATATTTTTTCTTGCTTAGAATTTTAGTTTTTTTATTTTGTCCTTTAATTTCTTTTTAATTATTCCTTTGCTATTTAAATTCTAGAAAACAAATGTATAAGTCGCACGGGTAATTTTGTAATAATTGTAATTTACATTTTCTCGCATTTTTTCTATTATGTAACTGCTTATGGGATATAATAGTTGTAGGTCTTTACTTTTTCGCACTTATAGTTATGCATATTATATATATATATATATATATATATATATATATATATATATATATATATATATATATATATATATATATATATATATATATATATATATATATATATATATATATATATATATATATATATATATATATATATATATATATATATATATATATATATATATATATATATATATATATATATATATATATATATATATATATATATATATATATATATATATATATATATATATATATATATATATATATATATATATATATATATAACTGTGTAGTAACTAGGACGTGTATGACAAGATCTAAAAACAAAATATTAGAAAACATTAACATCAAAGATAAACAATAACTGAAGCACAAAACACTTCGCACACGAGCACCTCTCATGTACCTCCACTTGTTGCCTTCGGAAAACAACAATGATGTCCCTCGAAAGTGGGGACGCTTTAGCAAAGACCCTCGAATCAAAAGATCATAGTCCCTCGATGACCCTTCGGTGTTGCCTTTCGGTAAAATGATTTAGTCCCTTAAGAGAAATTGCTAAAACGTCCTTACTAGTTGCCTTCAATGACTGTACGATGACTCGCGCATGTCCCTCAAAATATCCAAGATGGGGCTACCTACTCACTAATAGTAGGATAATTGTCTAAAGAAAAAGAGGAAAAGAACAAACCTTTTTGAGCAGGTAGATAGTTCTTAGATGCTTGCTCAAAACAAAACATTTTCCACACCTACACTCCTTTCCAAAACAACCAAGTCAGTTCTCCCACCGTGTTACAGCGATGAACGACCAATGTTCCTGAACTCTTTTGTCCCCAAGCAGAAGTCAAACATTCCTAGCGGAGTATCCTCAAACAGAAAGCAGGAATCCCTAATAGAGACGTTCTAAACAAAATTAAAGATTCATATTCTTCATCCTCAGCGGAAGTCAGGGATTTATTTTCTCCAGCCAAGATGTTATATGAAGTTACCGATACACTTCAACGATGTATTGCATCCATACATCATTTCAAGTATCATGGCATATGCATACGAAACGCATATAGCAGACTCTCATTTACTTTGAGAACATCATTACGCAATGTATTACATACATCATGACATTGCACGAAACTAACTTTGTTTCTTTCAGGTTAGTTCACAAACAGATGAATATCATCAATAATTATCAAAGAGGTCGCAGATTAATTCCCAAAACAAGATGGGGCAACTATCCATTCAACCAGGCGGTATAAATTCCCAAAACATGATGGATTTACCAACAAAAAGCAGGTCAAAGTTTAAATTCCCGAAACAAGACGACGCAACTATCTAGATGACCAGGTCCAAGATTAATTCCCGAAATAAGATGGGGCAACTATCTGTACGACCATGTGGTATGAATTCCCGAAATAGGACAGGTTCACCAACAGAAAGCAGGTCAAAGATTAATTCCTGAAATAGAACGGGGAAACTATCTATATGACCAGGCAAAGATTAACTCTCGAAACACGGACGAGGAAACTATCTTTATAACTAGGAAAAGATTAACTCTCAAAACAAGACGAGGAAACTATCAACATGACCAGGTGGTATGAATTCCCAGAACAGGACGAATTTACCAACAGAAACAGATTGTGGATCAATTCCCAAAACAGGACAGGGCGACTATCTACATGACAAGCATTTACCTCAGAGACTGAATTCTGACAAGCATTTCCCGCAGATACTAAATCTGACAAGCAGCTACTTAAGCACCTTCTCTAGAGGTTCATTCTAGAAAGTATTCCTCATTTAATGGTCGAGCATAGACTCATCATGATACTCTTATCAACAACTATTTTGATGGAATCTATAAGCCCATCTCCAACAACATTCTGTCACCTCTCCAAATGGCATATTTAAGCCCATTCAAGCAATATTATCAACCAACAACGTTACTTCCTGCACATACGAGTGCAAATTTCTGGGCACTTAAGTTCCACCTTCAGATCATGAATGGCGGATATGCCAATCTAACTCTTTAGGTTTAAGAAGATTGAATTGGGGCAACTATTGTACCCCTAAATTTTCCCTCCTATTTTCTTCAAGACATTCTCCTAGGGTTCTCAAATGCTTAAGGTTGCTCAAGAATTGATCAGATAAATTCTCCTCCTAAGCAATGGACTTATAACTAGGGTTTCATTTTTCTCAAGGAAGTTGGGTTTATAAGGCCTCAAGTGGTTTCCATGATTTCTTATAGGTCTCCAAGAATTCTCATCCCAAGTTTCATGCCTTGCATCACAAGTTTGCTCAATCAATTACTCATATGACTAAAAATCAACTATATTGAACAAAAAGTCAATTATGGTCAACATACAGTCAAACTTCAAGATTTTTGGTCAACATCAACATTTTGAAGTCATATTCATCATTTGATCAAGGGTTGATCATGATTCATCAAGAAAAACTCTCAAATCATCAAAAGTCAAAAGTTACCAAATTAGGGTTTTCTTAAGGAGAAGTCAATTGAACTTTGACCAAGCATAACTTTTACATGCTTAATTCAATTTTTCTCAACCAAAGCTCATTTTGAAGGGAATTCAATTCTCTAAAACTTTGTCTCTCTAAGCTCAAGTCCAAAAAATGCTTCATTTGAGAGATATGGGCCAAAAGTTAACAAAAAGACACTTTTTGTCAAGGCAATTTACATCAAGATAAATTATTCAAATAAAAAAAATGATTAACATAGAGATTGTATGGGACATCTTGAGCTTTCCAAAAAGTCTAAGATCATATTCATATGATAACAATTGAGAGAGTTATGATTGGCACAAGTTGGGAAATTTCGAGAAAATGCATGAAATTCAAATTGATCAAACACGAATTTTTGGGCCAATGGGCTTGTGTTTCAAGGTCCAAACATGTAATAGGCCTCATAGTGAACCTCTGAACCTATTAATACACCCCTTTTATTTTTATTCCATTTATTTTTTATTTTATTTATTTAAATTCAAAATTAAATAAGATAAAGTCAAGGCTTTTCTTACAAGGTCCAAGCCCACAATGGTTTAACCTAATTCTTCTTTATATATTTCTCCTCATTCAGACATACATCACACAAAAATCCTTGCAGAGAAAACTATTCCAAAACTTTCAAAAATTCAAGAAACTAGGGCAGCACAAAACCCTTAAGTTCAACCCTTCTCAATTGAAACCAAGTCTTGCATTATCATCTTGAAGTGCCCGTGAATCCATCCAAATCCTCAAGCAGTCAAGATCGTGCCCATAACATCATGTTCATTCTCACCGGTTTTGTTTTTTTATTTTAAATTCAAACCTTTAATTTATACATTGTTAACTAATTTGATACGTTTACATGTGTTCATATACATTGTTGTACCCCAAAATTTGCCCTCCCTTTTTCACAAGAAATCACAACCCTAGGGTTTTCTCAGATTTTCAAAGATTGGCTCAAGAATCGATCAAACAGACTTTTCTTTGACAGTAAATCAAGAATTAGGGTTTTCTCTCGCATTTCTCAGAAGAAACATAATTCTCATAAATTCAATTAATTGTCACATGTTTTCACACTTTTTCAAGTTTGCTGAAAGGTTACTGATGGTTCTCAAGGTTTATTTATCTGAAATAAGAGATAGGAACTGAGATGGTCATGTGGAATATTCAGGTTTTGTCTGATCCAGGTTAATCATATGATGTGCGTCTGTCAAGACGTTTTCTTATTAATGGAATTCATGTTTGCTTGTTTAGTGGAATGCACAATGCATATTTTGATTGGAATGTTGTTGCAAGGTTACGAGATTGCAAAGTTATTGGATTACTTGGAATTTGAGTTATTTGTATTAAAAATATTGGAATGCAATTTCAATTATTTTGATCTGAGAATCTTAAAGGAATAAGTGAGGACTTGAAGAAAGAATGGCAAGATTATTGGACAGTAAAAGATTTTATTGGATATCAGTTTGCCTCAAAGATTTTTCAGATGATTGATACAAAAATAATTTATTATTTGAATACTGTATGTTTTACAACTTATAGTATTTAAAAAAACAAATAAATGATTACAATAAATGGAAAATCTAATCTAAGCCTAAGCTCAATCGCTCCCATGCTTAAAGTCTCCGGCTTCTTTTGCTTTGTCACCGTCCAATTTGTGCTCACATGCAAAAAAGACAAAAGAAAAGAGGATTAGAACAGTTAATTTTCAAACAGAAAAAGAAAGGAAAATTTTCATCGTTAAAGTTTGTCGTCCGGAATCAGAGTGCTATTTTTTTTATCACGTTTTATTTTTATCTTCGCAAATCACAAGAAGATTGCTCTTCTTGGTTCACAAAGAGAAAAATAAAAGTGCAAATGCAAGCATACAAAATCAATTGGTTCAAATGCAAACATAGGCCAAACTGAAACATTGCAAAGTCAGCAACCAAACAACAAGGCAAACTGTTATGCAAAAATAGGCCAAATTCAAACAAATATGCATTACTAAACATGGCACACAAGGCGCCAACTGTACTGCATTACAAACCAAAGGCAAACTGAATGCAAACAAAGTAAGCGAACCAAGCATAACAAGCCTAGCCAAACAGCACAACCAAAAAATCCCAAAACTGAGCTACAATGCAACAAGGCGCCAAACTGCATTTACAAAACATAAGCAAACTGAACAAAACAAATTGGATACAAACTGTACAAATGCATCAAGTACAATGCAGCAGGATAGCAGTAAAATGCAGGGGGGTAAACCAAAGTCACAAGTCAAAGACTTGTTATAGCTTTTCATCATTTTCCAGTTAAAAGACAAACTTTTCAGAAAATAAGAGAAAAGCAAAAAGAATTGCTTTGTCATTGAGAGAGAAAGAGAGAAAAGGGAGCACCTTTTTAGTATTTGTACAGTTGGCTAAAAAAATGGATCAAGATATAATACCATAAAAACAACAAGAAGAAAAAGCCCAACGGTTTCAAACACAAACCATAAGTCTCAGCCTGCTAACCAAAAGTAGAGAGGGCTGTTATAAAACAAAACTGTAAGCCAAGCCAAAGGACAAGTTAAAAAACCTGTTAAAACTTTGAACAAGAAACCAAGCTGAAAAATATACCAACAGCACTACAAAAAACCCAAAGCCAACATCCTGCATAAGACACAACTCTCCAAACAGCACAACATCAAAAACCTGTTGTAAAACTCAAACAACAACCAAAACCTTGTGTAAACAAATCACACAACCTACAAGCTTACCAAACTGAAAACCAAACTACCAATCACCAACAACCTGCATTTCTCAAACAAAACCAAGCCAACAAGCACAACCTGCTATCAAACAAACTCAAAGAAACTGCATAACATTTTCAACGAGCCTGCTAACCACAAAGTCCAAAACCTATGATCAGTTATAAGTTGGCCAAAATGCATAGCCAAACTGTAAACAAGAAAAACAAACAACAGCCAAAAACCTGTAGCAGTTTCATCACCACCCCAAACCTGTTACTACCAAACTGCAAGCAAATTGTAACAACCAATGGCCAAACAAAAGCTATCAACATAACCAGTTGCAGAACAACCACCAAAATACTCATAAGCCTGTTAACATTATCAACAAGTTCAAACTAGAAGAACAAAAACATAGCCAAATTTCAAACACAGTCCCAAACCTGCATCTTCCATCACAAACCATTATCCAACAACAATAACAGAGTTTCAAATATTTCATCATCAAGGTTTCCTCATCACATCCAACATTCAAACTTGTTGTACCCCAAAATTTGCCCTCCCATATTATCCAAAATTTGTCAAGTCAAGGTCACAAAATTCCCCAAGGGTTGTGCAGCTCAACTGTCTCTTAGACAGTCAAAACTAGGGTTTGAGTTCTGATCAAGAATTGAAAGTTTTCAAGGACCCAATCAAGTCTCATATGCCTACAAAGATGGTCAAGTAGCCTCATATTAAGTTTCAAGGCATTCAGCTCAAAATTGCACAGTCAAAACCCTAGATTGCACTACAGTCAACTGTAGGGGCAAAATGGTCATTTGGCAGTCAAAAGTTCAAATTTTTGGTCAATATATCATTTTGAAGCCACAAACATCATTTGATCAATGCTTGATCATGATTCTCAAAATTTGGCTCAGAAATCATCAAAGATGCAAAAGTTGCTATATTTGGACAGTTGAAAAAGTCAACTGAAATTGACCAGGGCATAACTTTCACATGGATTATCATAAAAATTCCATCCAAAGCTAATTTTGAAGAGAAAGACATTTCCTACAACTCATATTCATATTTCAAGTCCAAGAAATGCTCTCACAAAAAGTTATCAATTTCAACATTATAGGTCATTTTCAAAAGTCAACAAAAAGAGACTTTAAGTCAAAGGCCATAACTTGAGATTGGTAAATCAAAATGACATGGGACCAAAGGCATTGGTTAGAGGACTCAAAGACCTTTCCAAAATGTCCAAGAACATGTGAAAAGCTTAAAAATTGACCAAGTTATGCCTTGTGGAAGTTGGGAAATTTTTAGGAATTTTGAAAAGTCAACATTGATGCAAATGATCCAAAAATGCAAATGGGCCCATTTTTCTTCCAAGTTTCTTCATGCCAAGCCTATGCACGACCATTAGGCCCAAAGGGAAGTATTTTCTCATTTTTTAATTATTTATTTGAATTTATATTAACATTAATTCATTTAAATCATTTTAAATATGTAGAAAATATCAATTTGACCTAAAAAAATCTTTTTATGCACATTATAGGCTCAATATCTCGTGCTTAGTCAATTATGGAAGGTTTTGGGTTGATTGGAACTAATTGACACCAAATTGCATATGGAAAAGATATGGAAAAGATCCTTGAAATCAAAAATTCAAAAATCATCAAAGCAATGGATTTTGTCCAATTTTTCTTAACCTAATCACTCACTATATGATCAGGAAGGTAAACCTAATGCCTGAGGACTCCAAGCTGCGCTCAAAAGCAAAAACAAAAACTTGAAAACTGTCCAAAAAATTGAAAACTGATTTCAAGGTTATAAGTAGATTCAAGCCTCCATTCCTTTTGCAATAGCTTCCTTGTGTGATTCTGAACGTGTGTCAATCATAAACCACAAGCAAAGCTCCAAGAACTGGTAAAACGGGTTCAAACTGTACCAAAGAAAATCCATAATCGTATTTTGGTTTTAAAGCATGATCATTGCATTTTAATTGTATATTCATGTTCCTTACAAGGTTTTACAACTAACCATTATATTTAATTGGGTTTTCGTGCTGTATACAAGATATTGCCATGTTTCCTTTTTAGGGTTTTCAGGAGCTCGAATTAGGGATTCTTACTAGAGGCAAAATCAGGCTACCCTAATACCATCATTGCAATCAGTATATCTGGACGAAGAAATTGAGATAGTCGCGCTGAATTTATGCTCAAAGATGAGCTAATCGCTATTTCTTCTAAACCTGCCTAAGACCACGCCCAGAAAACCGTTTCCATAGCCCTTATGTTTCAGAGAAAAAAAAAGGAGAACGAGGACGATGATGTGTTGGCGTGCAATGGTTGGGTGTTTTAAATTTCGCGCGCTCAATTACTAGTGCGCTTGGTTTTACCTTTTGTTATTTATTCGTTATATTATGTTAATTGAAATTGAATGGCTCAGCTGGCAGGTACTCATGCGTGCAACCCCCAAGACCTGGGTTCAAGTCCCAGGTCTGTACAAATCTCCATAATATTTTTCAATACTTATTCTTGTGTAGCGCGCCTATTATGGACCATCATATTCCATCATCATCCCATCGTCCACGCGCCCATCACATTCAGATCAAAGGCACAGGATCAAGGAACATAATAAACATCAGTCAACACATGATACACAAGCCAAAAAGTCAAACAAATGGCATGCTTATTGGGCCAGATTACCAGGCCTGTACCTCACAAATTGGGGTTACCCCCCCCCCCCCCCCTGGTTTGCCTTCACTACTTTTTCTTACTTATTTTTTATTCTTGCCTTAATTATTTTTTTTATTTTAATTATCGTTTAATTAATTAATTATTTTTTATATAAAATGCACAAAATATCAAAAATTCAGAAAAGACAAAAATATATATAATTAATAATATTTATTTTCTATAATTAAATTTTGTATGTAAATCATTTAGTTTAATTAGGTTTTTGACTTTAATTCCTTTTAATAAAAATCCCAAAAAAAATATAGTTTAGGTTTAATAACTTTTTATTTTCTTTTTAATTTTTCCTTTTTCTCAGAATAATAATATTAGTTATTTATTTTCATAAATTAAAAATTGCACATAAATAAATTAAGGTTTAATGTAGATTATATTTGAATTCTTTCACAATAAATAAAAATATTAGAATTAGGGTTTGCCGTTTAATTTAATTTCAATTGAGTCCTTTTTCTCATTAAATCTAAAAAACACAAAAATATCATTTTCATTTAATTTTTAATTTTAATTCCTCCTTAATTAATTCATTAACTTTAAATAGTCTTGTAAAAGGGTCCAACGCCCATTGTTTTAATTTAATTGCGCATATTTATTTTATGTCGTTCATTATAATTATGTAAATCTCCCAAAGCCATGTAACTTCACTTTTCGCACTTTTATTTATTCGCTTTATTTATTTTCCGCTAAATCGGGTCCGGTTTAATTTTGGCGATGTGGACCCGCGCCTTTGTAATAGTCTTAGATTTATTTTTCCGCAACTTTATAACTGTTAAATATGCATGCAAGAATGAATGGACAAATTAAAATCAAGCGTAGAACACGACAAACATGACAAGACAAATAATTGAAACATGACACGCAATTCGCACACACCACCCCTAGGGTACGCCTCACTGTTGCCTTTCGAAAGGTGGTCGTCGAGTAGAGGACGTCTTAGTAAGTCCTCATGATCCGGGAACCTGGCATGAGGGTAGCTTCTAAGGTGTCTTCCCATTGCTCTGGTGATCACCACGTCCCTAAAACTCGAATTGACCCGAACACCTCCAACGGTGGTGCTACCTACCTCTCAATGGTGGGATGGCACTACTTTAAAGGACTCTTACACAGATTAATTCCTTAGGGTAGGTAGGTTCTCAAGGATACTTGCTCTAATCTCAAAACAAATTCAAAAAGACTTTTCACACCGACACTTTTCAAAAGCTTTCAAAACAAACTTTTCAAACACTCTGACGTATGAGTCGAACTGAAACTCTTCAAAGAAACTTTTTTAACCCACATTGAAAAGCAAACAAACAATTTTGAAAACACATTGAGCAAGTATCTGAGAGCCCATGGATAACCATGGATAGAAAGGGTGCTAACACCTTCCCTTTCTATAACCTACCTCCCGAACCGAGAGCGATCTCTTTAAGGAATTTTTCTGTGCTTTTGTCCTTTCCATTTGGAGAAAATAAAAGACGGTGGCGACTCTTGCTTCCGCGACATTTCGCGAACCAGCGTTAAACAGTCAGTTCCAGATCCACCGATCACAGAACTGGCGACTCTGCTGGGGATAACTTAAAGTGAGGTGTACCTTAGGGCTAGCTTATAACTATGTTTTCAATTGTATTGCTTTGTGTGCTTTAAATTGTGGGTTGCTTGGGAGTTCTATAGATCCTAAACCCGGATCTGGGGAATACCTTTCTTAGAAAGTAGCAACAAGGCTGTGAGGGAACTGTGCGGGGTATACCGACATGGTTGAAACAATCTGCTACGTTGATGTGGCACTTTGGTGTGTACCGGTAACCCTTGAGTTCAGTCAAGGAGAGTACGGGGCCTCCGCGTGGTGTCGTGAAGCATCAACAGACCTTAGGAACCTTAATTGAACTATCTTGGCCTCTTTAGGGTAGTGAGATAACTGACTTTGGTGCAGTCCGAGGTTGGTTGATACTCGATACTACACTCAATTGAGGGTTGCTTTCCTGGAATATTTCGGTCGCCAGTTCAGTGGCTAAATCGAAACGATGAACAATGAAAGCAATCCAGTGATATTGGGACCCTTAGAACCCGGTTACTTCTAATAGGACAGGTTGAGCCCACCAACTTCAAGAGGGTAATACCCAGACCCCATGCTGGCCTAAACCCTAAGGGCTTCTCTTGTGTGACTTGTGTGCCTTCGTACTTGACTACTTGCATGCTTGTTATCTGACCCTTGATGTCTTGCAGGTTTCGTTATAAGTCCTTAATCAGGACTTATAACAGGGTGTACTAACCACTTGCAGGTTCTGTTTATAGTCCTTAATTGGGACTCATGACAGGTTTTACTTAGGTTTCTTGCAGGTTTTGTTCATAGTCCTTAATTGGGACTTATAACAGGGTGTACTAACTACTTGCAGGTCCTGTTTGTAGTCCTTAATCAGGACTCATAACAAGTTTATCAAGTTTCTTGCAGGTCTTGTTTATAGTCCTTAACTAGGACTCATGACAGGGTTTACCAAATTTCTTGCAGGTGTTGTTTATAGTCCTTAACGGGGACTCATAACAGGGTTTACTAGATCTCTTGCAGGTTTTGTTTATAGTCCTTAATTGGGACTCATAACAAAGTATACTGAATTTCTTGCAGGGTCTGTTTATAGTCCTTAATTGGGACTCATAACAGGGTTACTCACATTACCCCATGCATAGCATAACATCATACCATTGCATGCACCCTGCATACATCCTAACCCATTTCAAGGACCTCAAGGGCTTGTGATGCAGGTCATGATGAACAATTATCCCAGCAAGGGGCAAAGAGGATTTATTTTCCTCTGGCCAAGGTTGTCAGGGGCTATGACCCACTGGATATGGTGAGCCTTTGACCCTTGAAGAAGGACTCTCAACAATATGCAGTGCCTTCAGTCAAGCTACCGGTTCCAAATGCTAACCAAGTTTCTCTGTTTACCCTGCGAGGTCCTTGAAATCATTGCATGCATATCATACATCTCATTGCATTGCAGGTATCCCTTTGACAGGTTGCTTACCCTTCTCCGCTGTTTATTTCAGCCGATCGTCATGAATCCTGAATCATCAGCCGAGCAGACTATCAAGGATCTTCAGGCTCAGAACGCCCAGTTCCAAGAGCTGATCATGAATCTGACCCAGGGGCAGCAAGATCTGAAGGCTCTGCTTTTGAAAAAGGACAAGAAAAAGAAGAGGACTGTTCTGTTCAGCCCTAGGCGCAGATCTGGGAATACATCGCAGGTTGAAACCGAGAGGACAACTCCATCTGTGGGGAAGAGCAGTCATCCAGAGGAAGGAGTGCCCAGTCCAGTGGTCTCTGACAATGAAACAGATTTCGACGACGAACAGTACCCTCCGGCTGAGGACAAGTACAAACAGTTGGAGGATAGGATGAAGGCCATGGAGGTGCAACAGGTACCTGGGCTGGATTTCGGAGATCTGGGTTTGGTAACTGGTGTGGTTATTCCTCGGAAGTTCAAAGTACCACCCTTCTCTAAGTATGACGGGGCGTCTTGTCCCAAGCTGCATCTAAGGTCCTATGTTCGGAAGATTCAGCCATATACGGTGGACAAGAATTTGTGGATCCACTTCTTCCAGGAAAGTCTTTCAGGGACTCACCTCGAATGGTTCTATCAACTGGATGGGACCAAAGTTCGTAACTGGGAGGAGTTGGCAACTGCTTTCTATAAGCAGTACCAGTACAATGCCGACCTTGCCCCCACGCGTACTCAACTCCAGGGTATGTCGTTAGGCGCAAGCGAAGGTTTCAAGGAGTACGCCCAGAAGTGGAGGGATCTTGCTGGAAGGGTACGACCACCTCTGACTGATCGGGAACTTGTGGATATGTTCTTGGGGACCTTGTCTGGTCCATTTTATAACCACCTGATTGGGAATTCGTCTGCTGGATTCACAGACCTTATCTTGACTGGAGAGCGAATTGAAGCTGGTATCCGGTCTGGAAAAATTCAAGAGGCTGCACCTTCGGACAAAAAGCCTCATCATGGAAAGAAAGAATCCAATGCTGTGCACAGTAAAAAGAGCCGTCATGAGGCAGGGGCGATCCAGATTTCCAATCCCGGACCTGCTCAACAAGGACAGGGGCAGCAGCGCAAGGAGAAACGGCAGTATACCAAACTCAACATGTCGTTGGATCAAGCACTGCAACAAATGTTGAAGGCAGGGCTGATCACCTTAAGGGCTCCTCTCCGGAATCCGAACACTTCTGCACCCAACTACCATCCCAACGATAGGTGCGCATATCATTCTGATAGCCCGGGGCATACTACAGACAACTGCTGGCCTCTCAAGAACAAAATTCAAGACATGATCGATGCCAGGGAGATTCAGTTTGAAGTGTCTGAGACTCCGAACATAATCACTGCTCCGTTGCCCAATCATTGAAGACTTCTTGTTTATTTGAATTTTGAGTTGTATTTTTCATTGCTTATACAAACAATTAATGTCATAGCAAACTCTTTTATGTTATCAATGCATCGCATACGTCTGTTTTGAGAATTAATACAATTGTTTTCATTATATTCAAATTTCTTTTCATATTTTTTCTGATGTCAACTCTCGGTTAATAACTCTGAGCCTCTTGAGGGAGGATGACGAAAACGATACCGCGATCATTACAGTATGCTTTTGAACAAACCCCGCTGATGAGGTACAGGCATTGTTTCAACCCCTAAACACTGGAGTTATAAGGATGATAATCCCTCGTCAACCCATCAGAGCCAAAGAAGTAGGAGTTTTTATTTTCAAAAATCATAACCCTTAATCATAACCTGGGGCAGGGTAGTTCTCTCAGTTGATCCAAGTGTATCTTTACAAAACGAACAAAGACAGTGATGGTTCAGAACAATCAAAAGGACAGGCAGTCATCATCAAAATTCATAAATGAAAAGCCCAAAAAGTCTAAACCTACAAAGGGGACTTATGAAACTGGGGCATCCCGCTGACTGTAATTCCAAAAAAGGAAACAGTTCAGGCAAAAAGAAAGGGATAACAAAATCAAGAAAGAGGTCTCACAAACCCTCAATCAAAGCAAAAAATGACTGCCTATTCAGAATAAATCATCGACAGCTGAACCATTATTGGAACATCAAAGCAAAGACTCAAGCAAGGTCTAACGCATGATCAACTGAGTTTAGGTTTGGAGAACATCACGAAGAGCGGGTGGGTACAAATAAAATTTGAGCCTTTATCCTTTGTTTCTTAAACCGTGAACCAGGCCACGTTATAACCCTTAAAAGTCCTAGCTGAAGCATGGGTTAGTTCGAAAGCATACTGTTACGAAAAGTATCCTGACTCCTTAAGGCTTACGATAAATACAGAGTTGACATCACGTTTTACAAACATTCACTTGTTTTATGAAAAAGAATGCATTTTTAAAATCTTCAAGACAGACATAAGCTTTGCATTTTTAACATAACTTTGTTTGCATATGACTTTTTGTTTGAACAGCAGGGAAATTCGCGCAATGAAAGTCTAATGAACCAGAGTATCTCCAATCAAGGGGCAGGACATGACCATGGTCTATTATCTGGGGCAATTCAGTCAAGATTCGGAGAATCTCTCAAGATGCCAAGATAACCAGGGGCAAATCTCCGCCTGAGTCACTTGGGGCATTTCAACAACGAACCTTGCCTGATCAAACATCTTCTGGTGGCATGACAACACAAACTTCTAACAGGGGCAACTCCCTGCATTCTGAAAGCACGGACATAGTCGAAAATACTACGCAAAATCAAAGACCCGCTAGGTTGACATGCCTAGGCAAAAATGAGGGCTTCCCGGCGAACCAAAAGGGTTCGGGCAAAATGAAGGGATGAAATAAAAAAAAAAAAAATCTGTACACCCGGCAAGTCGAAAACCTGAAAAGGCGGCTTGGGCAAAAATGGGTATCCCGGTGGACTGAAAACCCGAAAGGGCGGTCCAGGCAAAAGTTAGGGATTAAAGCGTACGACTATGTCCCGTCTTCTTGTCATCTGTCTGCCAGAAGAAGGTTTATCTCTCAACAACTATCAGCACCCCACAAGAAACAGGGGCAATAAAGGTTGGTCTGAGCAGTCTGATTGTTCTATCCTCCAAGGCATCAGGGTAGGTTCCGTTGAAGAACATCCCAACATATCAAAGCTTCCCCAGGAGAATCCAATCCAGTTCCCCAGGAAGGTTGGAATCTATCTCCCCAAGCAGTAAGCTTATCCCCAGTAGATTCTGGAAGCTTATCCCCCGCGGAGCACGAACGCGTCGTCCGGCTTTACTCAAAGAGTTATTTCCTTAACAGGATATAACTGGGTTATCCTCAGCCAAAAGCCACGGAAAGAGCGTCGTCGACAGAATCTTCTTATCCCCAGCGAAGTCTATTCATACTTCCAATACAGCAAGGTATCCTCAACGAGTCATCCTCAACAATTCAGCAAAAGCATCTCCCCATAGAGTATTTCTTCCCAGCATGGTCGCTAGAATATCTTTTTCTCCCCGCATAATCCTCCATTCGCCAAGTTCATTCCCCAACGGAGTTATCTTCGTCTATTGGAATTCTTGCAACTATTCTTCAACATCAGCCCAGGATACGACTTCCCGGCACCCGTCAAGGATTTATTTTCTTAGACAAACATACATTCATAAAACGTCATAGCATGCATATGCATCATATTACACGAATCTCATTGATCTTGAAAACATACAGTTCATGCATCATGATTTTGCATACAATTATGTTCTACCTTTTCAGGAAAAAGATCAATACAAAAATGACTACTATCAACTAATCGCAATTCCTTCTAGATATAGTTTCAGATGTAAACCCAGCGATGGTGACGTTCTGATACTGCTTCCAGAATTCCTTCTAGATATAGTTTCAGATGTAAACCCAGCGATGGTGACGTTCTGATACTGCTTCCAGAATTCCTTCTAGATATAGTTTCAGATGTAAACCCAGCGATGGTGACATTCTGATGCTGCTTCCAGATTCCCTTCTAGATATAGTTTCAGATGTAAACCCAGCGATGGTGACGTTCTGATGCTGCTTCCAGATTCCTTCTAGATATAGTTTCAGATGTAAACCCAGCGATGGTGACGTTCTGATGCTGCTTCCAGATTTCCTTCTCGATATAGTTTCAGATATGACCCAGAGATGGTGACGTTCTGATGCTGCTTCCCGGTATCCTTCAGATATAGTTTCGGATATGATCCAGAGATGGTGACGTTCTGATACTGCTTCCAGGTATCCTTCAGATATAGTTTCAGATATGATCCAGATATGGTGACGTTCTGATGCTGCTTCCAGATCTCCTTCCAGATATAGTCCAGATGTAAACCAGATATGGCAACATTCTGTCACTTATTCCAGTTGAAGATATTTCAAGACCTCCTCTAGTCCAGCTAAATCGATGCCCAACAGATTTTTCTGATAAAGACTCAGCAGTCCCCTATGGTTCCCTCTCCGACGGTGTGTGAGGTGGTAAGTCCCTTTTTCAGATGTTTCCCTCTCCGACGATGAGTGTGAGGTGATATTCTCCCTATGGTTCCCTCTCCAGCGGTGTATGAGGTAGTAATCCTTTTTTAGATGGTCCCCTCTCCGACGGTGTGTGAGGTGGTAAGTCCTTTTCAGATGTTTCCCTCTCCGACGTTGAGTGAGGTGATCATTCCTTTCAGATTATAATTGCCTATGGTTCTCTTCCCGATGTTGCAAAGATGGTAGTTCCCGCCAAGACTTTTCTCAACGAGCGTTGTTGAAGTTAAAATCATCCGAGGTTCTCTTACCATTCATGCTAAGGTAGTAACCATCCCTGGTTCATTCATCAGCGTTTGAAGCTCCAGATTCAGCTCCTGTAACCAGTCAGGACACATCTATACCAAGCATCTAAAATCAGCTCCTGCAACGTGTCAGGTACTCATTTTCTCTTTTGCAGGTATGCAGGTTCTCGCTAAGGAATCTCCTACGCGACCAACATCCCGATGGCATCTATAAGCCCATCATCCTATCCAGCAATCTCCAAATGGCATCTATAAGCCCATTCCCCCATCACTGCTACTATATGAGCGCAAATTTTTGGGCACTTTAGTGTCCAATCATCTTCTACCCTCGGATTACGAAAGGCACGTCAGCCAATCTGCATCCTCAGGTCTAAGAAGATTGAACAGGGGCAACTGTTGTACCCCAAAATTTGCCCTCCCATATTATCCAAAATTTGTCAAGTCAAGGTCACAAAATTCCCCAAGGGTTGTGCAGCTCAACTGTCTCTTAGACAGTCAAAACTAGGGTTTGAGTTCTGATCAAGAATTGAAAGTTTTCAAGGACCCAATCAAGTCTCATATGCCTACAAAGATGGTCAAGTAGCCTCATATTAAGTTTCAAGGCATTCAGCTCAAAATTGCACAGTCAAAACCCTAGATTGCACTACAGTCAACTGTAGGGGCAAAATGGTCATTTGGCAGTCAAAAGTTCAAATTTTTGGTCAATATATCATTTTGAAGCCACAAACATCATTTGATCAATGCTTGATCATGATTCTCAAAATTTGGCTCAGAAATCATCAAAGATGCAAAAGTTGCTATATTTGGACAGCTGAAAAAGTCAACTGAAATTGACCAGGGCATAACTTTCACATGGATTATCAGAAAAATTCCATCCAAAGCTCATTTTGAAGAGAAAGACATTTCCTACAACTCATATTCATATTTCAAGTCCAAGAAATGCTCTCACAAAAAGTTATCAATTTCAACATTATAGGTCATTTTCAAAAGTCAACAAAAAGAGACTTTAAGTCAAAGGCCATAACTTGAGATTGGTAAATCAAAATGACATGGGACCAAAGGCATTGGTTAGAGGACTCAAAGACCTTTCCAAAATGTCCAAGAACATGTGAAAAGCTTAAAAATTGACCAAGTTATGCCTTGTGGAAGTTGGGAAATTTTTAGGAATTTTGAAAAGTCAACATTGATGCAAATGATCCAAAAATGCAAATGGGCCCATTTTTCTTCCAAGTTTCTTCATGCCAAGCCTATGCACGACCATTAGGCCCAAAGGGAAGTATTTTCTCATTTTTTAATTATTTATTTGAATTTATATTAACATTAATTCATTTAAATCATTTTAAATATGTAGAAAATATCAATTTGACCTAAAAAAATCTTTTTATGCACATTATAGGCTCAATATCTCGTGCTTAGTCAATTATGGAAGGTTTTGGGTTGATTGGAACTAATTGACACCAAATTGCATATGGAAAAGATATGGAAAAGATCCTTGAAATCAAAAATTCAAAAATCATCAAAGCAATGGATTTTGTCCAATTTTTCTTAACCTAATCACTCACTATATGATCAGGAAGGTAAACCTAATGCCTGAGGACTCCAAGCTGCGCTCAAAAGCAAAAACAAAAACTTGAAAACTGTCCAAAAAATTGAAAACTGATTTCAAGGTTATAAGTAGATTCAAGCCTCCATTCCTTTTGCAATAGCTTCCTTGTGTGATTCTGAACGTGTGTCAATCATAAACCACAAGCAAAGCTCCAAGAACTGGTAAAACGGGTTCAAACTGTACCAAAGAAAATCCATAATCGTATTTTGGTTTTAAAGCATGATCATTGCATTTTAATTGTATATTCATGTTCCTTACAAGGTTTTACAACTAACCATTATATTTAATTGGGTTTTCGTGCTGTATACAAGATATTGCCATGTTTCCTTTTTAGGGTTTTCAGGAGCTCGAATTAGGGATTCTTACTAGAGGCAAAATCAGGCTACCCTAATACCATCATTGCAATCAGTATATCTGGACGAAGAAATTGAGATAGTCGCGCTGAATTTATGCTCAAAGATGAGCTAATCGCTATTTCTTCTAAACCTGCCTAAGACCACGCCCAGAAAACCGTTTCCATAGCCCTTATGTTTCAGAAGAAAAAAAAAGGAGAACGAGGACGATGATGTGTTGGCGTGCAATGGTTGGGTGTTTTAAATTTCGCGCGCTCAATTACTAGTGCGCTTGGTTTTACCTTTTGTTATTTATTCGTTATATTATGTTAATTGAAATTGAATGGCTCAGCTGGCAGGTACTCATGCGTGCAACCCCCAAGACCTGGGTTCAAGTCCCAGGTCTGTACAAATCTCCATAATATTTTTCAATACTTATTCTTGTGTAGCGCGCCTATTATGGACCATCATATTCCATCATCATCCCATCGTCCACGCGCCCATCACATTCAGATCAAAGGCACAGGATCAAGGAACATAATAAACATCAGTCAACACATGATACACAAGCCAAAAAGTCAAACAAATGGCATGCTTATTGGGCCAGATTACCAGGCCTGTACCTCACAAATTGGGGTTACCCCCCCCTGGTTTGCCTTCACTACTTTTTCTTACTTATTTTTTATTCTTGCCTTAATTATTATTTTTATTTTAATTATCGTTTAATTAATTAATTATTTTTTATATAAAATGCACAAAATATCAAAAATTCAGAAAAGACAAAAATATATATAATTAATAATATTTATTTTCTATAATTAAATTTTGTATGTAAATCATTTAGTTTAATTAGGTTTTTGACTTTAATTCCTTTTAATAAAAATCCCAAAAAAAATATAGTTTAGGTTTAATAACTTTTTATTTTCTTTTTAATTTTTCCTTTTTCTCAGAATAATAATATTAGTTATTTATTTTCATAAATTAAAAATTGCACATAAATAAATTAAGGTTTAATGTAGATTATATTTGAATTCTTTCACAATAAATAAAAATATTAGAATTAGGGTTTGCCGTTTAATTTAATTTCAATTGAGTCCTTTTTCTCATTAAATCTAAAAAACACAAAAATATCATTTTCATTTAATTTTTAATTTTAATTCCTCCTTAATTAATTCATTAACTTTAAATAGTCTTGTAAAAGGGTCCAACGCCCATTGTTTTAATTTAATTGCGCATATTTATTTTATGTCGTTCATTATAATTATGTAAATCTCCCAAAGCCATGTAACTTCACTTTTCGCACTTTTATTTATTCGCTTTATTTATTTTCCGCTAAATCGGGTCCGGTTTAATTTTGGCGATGTGGACCCGCGCCTTTGTAATAGTCTTAGATTTATTTTTCCGCAACTTTATAACTGTTAAATATGCATGCAAGAATGAATGGACAAATTAAAATCAAGCGTAGAACACGACAAACATGACAAGACAAATAATTGAAACATGACACGCAATTCGCACACACCACCCCTAGGGTACGCCTCACTGTTGCCTTTCGAAAGGTGGTCGTCGAGTAGAGGACGTCTTAGTAAGTCCTCATGATCCGGGAACCTGGCATGAGGGTAGCTTCTAAGGTGTCTTCCCATTGCTCTGGTGATCACCACGTCCCTAAAACTCGAATTGACCCGAACACCTCCAACGGTGGTGCTACCTACCTCTCAATGGTGGGATGGAACTACTTTAAAGGACTCTTACACATATTAATTCCTTAGGGTAGGTAGGTTCTCAAGGATACTTGCTCTAATCTCAAAACAAATTCAAAAAGACTTTTCACACCGACACTTTTCAAAAGCTTTCAAAACAAACTTTTCAAACACTCTGACGTATGAGTCGAACTGAAACTCTTCAAAGAAACTTTTTTAACCCACATTGAAAAGCAAACAAACAATTTTGAAAACACATTGAGCAAGTATCTGAGAGCCCATGGATAACTATGGATAGAAAGGGTGCTAACACCTTCCCTTTCTATAACCTACCTCCCGAACCGAGAGCGATCTCTTTAAGGAATTTTTCTGTGCTTTTGTCCTTTCCATTTGGAGAAAATAAAAGACGGTGGCGACTCTTGCTTCCGCGACATTTCGCGAACCAGCGTTAAACAGTCAGTTCCAGATCCACCGATCACAAAACTCAAGTAAAAGAACCAACAAAAGTTTCAAAATACAGTTTCAGAATAAATCATCATTAACATTCAAAGTCAAGAGAGAGGAAAAGAGTTTCAGAGGAAAAGAGTTTCAGAACAGTATCATCATCAACAAATCAAGAGAGAGGAAAAGAGTTCAGAGGAAAAGAGTTTCAGAACAGTATCATCATCAACAATCAACAACAACAAAGTTTCAGATTATCAAATCATCATCAACAATCATCAAACAAGTTTCAGAATAGAAACATTCAAATTCAAGAAAAAAAAAGAGTTTCAGAACCAACAACAAAGTTTCAGAATTATATTCATCATCAACAGAAAAACATCAACGAAAGAATTACCAACAAGTCAGAAGCTCGCCATCATCTCTTCCCCTCCGCCTCTAAGCCACCAAGGAAGCACCTCCATCTCCCCGTCTCACCTTTCCTCTCCTCTTCATAGAAAAAGTCCCAAGGTATGATTCTCAAACCCCTTTACTGTTGTTTTAGGCATGTAAAAAACATAGGTTAGACAACTAAGCAAAACAAAACTGGACAAGCATGCGAATCAAACACCAAACTGAAAAAGTTGTTAAAATCAAAAGAGACAAACCGTACCATTTTAGAACTGAAGCCATGGATCACTGTGAGGAGATGAGAGAGTGAGGGATAGTGCTCCGGCGGTTAGGGCTTAGGGGGAGTATCAGAACGAACGCGTGAGATTGAGAAAGATGAAGTGAAAACGAGAGAAATGGCGCCGCTGTGCAAGAAGACACAAACCCTAATTTGTTCACAGCCCCTGAAACGTTGTAACTTTGCCTTGGGCCTGTCCAAACAACCCTAAGCCCACAAATTGGCCAGCGCCTCCCCCTCTTCCCTGTTTATTTTTTTTGTTTGTTTCAGCAAAATGTTACAAACATTGGGAAACTGGGCCTTTCTGGCCCAAAGCACCTAAGCCCATGTAGTTACTAGTGCCTCCCCCCCCCCCCCCTTTTCCATTATGACCCCTTTTTTTTTCTTTTAATTATGTTTTGGGCCTAATACCCAAATGCCATAAGCCCATCATTCTTTTTTTAATTTCTTTTATTTTGTTTAAGCAAATACTTTTCTTAATTAATTCATTTAAATTAATTTATTTTCTTTTCTTTTGTTAATAATAACATTAATAATATTTAAAATAATTTTGATTTTTTTTCAATTAGTTTTAATCATTTTTTCTTTTATTATTTTCCTTACATTTAACAAGAAAACACCAAATAATAAAGATTTTCATGTTAATTAACTTTGTTTTCTTTAGACTTTTATTTACATAATTAATAAAAAACACATACAAAGAATAATAATAATAATTCTTAATTTTTTAGAATAGAGTTTATTTATCCTTTTTTAACACATGCATTTCATAATTGATTGATTTTCTTTATTTTATAATTTGTTATAGTTTTACATTGAATTGTGAAAATTCGATTTGGTTGTAACACTTGATATTTGGACATTGTTATCCTTGTGAGATTCATCCCCATTTGTAAATAATTGTACCCCCATCCCCGGATACTTTTGTAATAGCTTAGACTTTTAATTCTCGCACTTTATGCTTTCAAATATACCATGATTAAAGATTAGGGTTTGTATGCGAAAATCCAAAATCAATCGCTAGATGACCTAATACAAGACCTAAATGCATGAAAATGACAAACACAATTCACACGTGCACCTCTAGGGTAACCTCGCTTGTTGCCTCGGAAATGCAATCATATCCCTCGAATATGAGACACTCTAGCAAATGCACCTTCGATAAACAAAGATCGCAGTCCCTCGATGACCCTCGACGTTGCCTTCGATAAAACGATCCTGTCCCTTACAAAATTGCTAGAGCGTCTCACAAGTTGCTTTCAATGATTGTATGCAATGACCCGCGCCTGTCCCATTTAACATCCTAACACAAGGTTATTTACCAAATGAAATGGTAAAACAACACTGTCAAAAGGTTTAAAAACATATAGGAAAGATCTTTGAGTAAAATAGGGTAGATAACTCTTAGTTACTTGATCAAAACTTGCAAAACATCCTTGCTATTTTCAAACACACTTCACAACACAATTTCAAAACATTTCCCAAATCAAACTTTCAAACATTGAAATATCTTTTCAAAAGACAAACACCTTTGTATACATTCAAACAAGAATCATTACAAAGGTTGCCACAACGATGACCTCTTATTTAAAGCATTTTCAAAACCACACACACAAAGCACCATTTCAAACAATTGAAAAGCAAAAGCAAGTGATCTAAACAAGTAACTAAGAGCCTGTGATCGGTGGATTTAGAACTGACTGTTTAATGCTGGTTCGCGAAATATCGCGGAAGCAAGAGTCGCCACCGTCTTTTATTTTCTCCAACATGGATAGGACAAAAGCACAGCAAAATTCCTTATGAGAATAGTTCTCGGTTCGGGAGGTAGATTTATAGAAAGGGAAGGTGTTAGCACCCTTTCTATCCATGGTTATCCATGGGCTCTTAGATACTTGCTCTTATGTTTTCAAAATGTTTGCTTTTCAAAAATGTGAGTGGGTTTTGCAAAAGTTTCTTTGAAAGTTTTCTGAATAACTCTTGTATTTGTCCTCAAGAGTGTTTGGAAAATTGTTTTGAAAGCTTTTTTGAAAGTGTCAGTGTGAAAAGGTTTTTGTTTTGTTTTTTAGAGAGCAAGTATCCATGAGTCGTCTACCTACCCTAAGGAATTAGGCTGTGTAAATGTCCTTAAGGTAGTGTCATCCCACCATTGAGGGATAGGTAGCACCACCGTTGGAGGTGTTCGGGTCAATTCGATTGTAGGGACAGTGCGGTCGCCGGAGCAACAGTTAGGACACCTTAGAAGCTACCCTTATGTCCTTGATTCCTTTTTTTTAATCCGAGGCAACCGTTTCGAGGCAACTATTTTGAGGCAACTGTTTCGAGGCAACTGGATCATGGACATAAGGACTTACTAAAACGTCCTATACTTGACGACCACGTTTCGAAGGCAACGAGTGAGGCGTACTATGATCGGTGGATCTGGAACTGACTGTTTAACGCTGGTTCGCGAAATGTCGCGGAAGCAAGAGTCGCCACCGTCTTTTATTTTCTCCAAATGGAAAGGACAAAAGCACATAAAAATTCCTTATAGAGATTGCTCTCGGTTCGGGAGGTAGGTTATAGAAAGGGAAGGTGTTAGCACCCTTTCTATCCATGGTTATCCATGGGCTCTTAGATACTTGCTCATTTGTGTTTTCAAAAATGGTTTGTTTGCTTTTCAACTGTGGGTTTTAAAAAAAGTTTCCTTGAAAATTCCAGTTCGACTCTTGTATCGGTCCTCAAGAGTGTTTGAAAACTTGCTTTCGAAAGCTTTTTGAAAAGGTGTCGGTGTGAAAAGTATTTTTGATTTTTTTTTGAAATTAGAGCAAGTATCTAGAGTCGTCTACCTACCCTAAGGAATTCGTCTGTATAAATGTCCTTTAAAGTAGTGCCATCCCACCATTGAGAGGTAGGTAGCACCACCGTTGGAGGTGTTCGGGTCAATTCGAAGGTTCAGGACATGGTGATCACCAGAGCAATAGGAAGATGCCTTAGAAGCTACCCTCATGCCAGGTTCCCGGATCATGAGGACTTACTAAGACATCCTCTACTCGACGATCACCTTTCGAGGGGCAAGGCAACAGTGAGGCGTACCCTAGGGGTGGTGTGTGATTTGTGTGTCATGTTTGTTTATTTTTGTCTTGTTCATGTCATGGGTGATCTACGCTTTTGTTTTTATTTTAACATTCATTCTTGCATGCAATTATTAACAGTTTAAAAAGTGCAGAATTTAAAAGTTCTACGCTATTACAAAGGCGCGGGTCCACATCGCCAAATTAAATCCAGGACCCGATTTGACATAAAATAAAGATGCGAGAAAGATAAATATCGAATTTACATGGCTTTGGGAGAATTAAATAAAAATTATAAGAAAGGAAATAAATGCGCGAATTGGAATTATTATCGAATGCGAGGGCGTTGGACCCTTTTTAATGAAATTAAATTATGATTAACAAATTAATTGAATTAAAATAAAAAGAAAAAAGATTTTTTTTGAGTTTTTGTATTTATGGACTTTTATGAGAATTAAATGGAATTAAAAAAGTTAATTAACCCTAATTCTAGTTATTTTTAATTTATTAAGAAAAGCATTAAAATTTAACCTAAAATTAAACCTAATTAATTAATACAATTTTATTTACAAAAATAAGTAATTAATTATTATAATGGTAAAAGAAAAGAAAAAGATAAAGATAATTAAAACCTACTTCTACAAATTTTAAGTTTATTGAGAAAATGTTAAAATTAATCCTAGAATAAAAAACTAATTAATTAATAAGACTTTATTTACAAATTAGCATTTAAATAAAATATATTTTATTTTTTTATGACTTTCTGATTTTTTTATTATTTTTATGTGAAATTAATTTTTATTGAATAAAAAAGAAAATAATTGAATTAAAACAAATAATAAAGAAAAAAAAAGAAAAGGGAAAGAAATACAATACAAGGGGGGTTCTGCCCCAATCAGGAGGACTTATTTAGCAATTAGGCCCATCTGTTTCAAGGCCCTTTTGACTTTTCTTGGAAGCGTGTGCACGCGTTGACTGATGCCTAGGATGTTCTTCAAATCTGGACCTTTGGATTGGGATCATGAGATGCGTGGCATGCCTGGATTGTGAGCGTATGGTGGACGCTTGGAGAGAACGCTGCATAGAAACATGATTAGAAAAATAATGTGGAATAAGAAAGGGGGACCTGGGATTCGAACCCAGGTCCCATCACTTACCATACCATGTGCCTTGCCGTTGAGCCGTTCACGCGTTTTGGTTATATTATAGGAAACAAATAACATAATGCAAATCATGAGTTAGTGGACAATTTTAGCGCGAAGTTCAAATGCTCCAATCATTGGCCTACACATCACCATCTTCTCCAATGGTGCGTTTTTCCTGAAACAAAAACAAACAAGATTGCGGGGGTTTTAAACCCCCACTATATACTGTGTCAAAAAATAGCGAATAGAAATTCCTTGTTCATAAATTAATCGTGAGCTATGCCTTGAATTCGTCTGAATCTCCTGGTTTTAATGGTCTAAGTCTCGTGTTCTGATTTTTCCATAACTGAGAAACCCCAATTCAAGGTTTCTGAAACCCTAAGCATCGTTCATGGCAATCTTTCATATATGCAATAATTCTTCAATTAAATCATACTACTAGCTTCAGAATCAACTCATTAGTATAAATCAACAATAAAAATGCATGGATATGGCGTGTAGATTTGAATACGATTAAAGAAAAAATCAGGTACAGGGTAACTGCATTCTACAGTTTCTTTGTGTTAGAGGCAGTGATTTTGATCCAAGAAGATTCCTTGATGTCTCAGGAAGGCAATGGAATGATTATTTGATCTTGAAAAGCCTTGTAATCACGTTTTCAGTTTTGGAATTTTCACAAAAAAAATGCAAAAGTTGTTCTTGAATTCTGGCGCAGCTTGGAGGTCTCTAGCACTAGGGTTTGCATTAGTATAAGTATGGGAATTGATTAGGGTTGAAAATTGGATCCAAAACCCTTTGCATTGATGTACAAGATATTTGATTTTTATGCATATTCTTCCAAATCTTTTCCATGCATATTTGATACCAATCATGGCAAATCACATTGATTCTTTCCCTATCAGATAATGCACGAAATCTTGAGGATATTTCATGCATAAAAAGATTTGAAAAGTTTGCTTTGGTATTTTTTTCCATATTTTAATTAATTAAATGAATTATTAGCAATTAAAAATTCAAATAAATAAATAAAAATGATGAATAAATTCCCTTTGGGCCAAATGGTCGTGCACATGTTTTGGATGATGAATTTTGGAAGAAAATGTGGCCCATTAGCAATTTTAAGGCATTTGAAGCAAAGTTGACTTTTCAAAATACCCAAAAATTTCCCAACTTCCACAAGGCATATCTTTCTCAATTTTTAAGCTTTGATCATGTTCTTGGACAATTTGGAAAGGTCTTGAAGCCCTCTAACCAATGCCTTTGGTCCCATGTCATTTTGATTTACCAATATCAAGTTATGGCCTTTGACTTAAAGTCCCTTTTTGTTGACTTTTGAAAATGACCTATAATGTTGAAATTGATAACTTTCTGTGAGAGCATTTCTTGGACTTGAAGTGTGAAGAGAAGTTGTAGGAAATGTCTTTCTCTTCAAAATGAGCTTTGGATGGAATTTTTCTAATAATCCATGTGGAAGTTATGCCTTGGTCAAGTTACAGTTGACTTTTTCAACTGTCCAAATATGGAAACTTTTGCATTTTGAGACTTTTTGAGCCAAGCTTTGAGAATCATGATCAAGAATTGATCAAATGATGTTTGTGGCTTCAAAATAAGATGTTGACCAAAAATTTGAACTTTTGCCTGTCAAATGACCATTTTGCCCCTGCAGTTGACTGTTGAGCAATTAGGGTTTTTGACTGTGCAATTTTGTGCTGTAAGTCTTGAAACTTGGCATGAGGATGCTTGACCATGTTTGTAAGCATGTGGGACTTGATTGGACCCTTGGAAACTTCATTTTCTTTGTCAGAACCAAAACCCTAGTTTTTGACTGTTAGGAGGCCCTTGAACTGTGCAACCCTTGGGGAGATTTTGAAGCTTTGACTTGGCAAATTTTGAAGAATATGGGAGGGCAAATTTTGGGGTACAACACGTACCCTAGAAGTGGTGTGTGTATTTGTGTGTTGTTTTCAGTTTAACAATTATCTTTGATCATGGCATGGTGAGCTACGTTTGTTTTTATTTACATACATTCTTTCATGCAAGTTAACAGTTAAGGGGTGCGGAAAGTAAATTGCGGAAAAATAAATCCTACGCTATTACAAGGCGCGGGTCTATACATCGCCAAAAATTACAAAGACCCGTTTTTTGGTAAATAAGTACGGAAATTAAATAAAGCGATAAACCTATTTAACTATTACATTCTTGAAGGCAATTACATAATAATCAAATAAAGCAAATGCGTGCGAATAAATTAATCGGGAATGTCCAAGGGTGTTGACCCTTTTTTAGAAAAGAAATTGATTTTTTGGCTTTTTTATAACTAAAGTGAAATTAAAGCTAATTAATGACTAATTAATTAATTTAATTAAAAGAAAATATTTTTTTTGTTTTTTTATGTTTTATTGAAATAAAATAAATGAAATAAAATTAAAAGTGAACTTTACCTAATTCTAGATCTATTTTAATTATTTAAGAAAAGAAATTAAAATGGCCTAATTAAACTATTTTAGTTAATGTTTATTTACAAAATAAAATAATAATAATGATGATGATGTAATTCTATTTTTTTGATTTTATGAAAATATGTTAATTAAGTTAATTTTTTAATAAAAATAAAATAAAATAAAGCAAGTAAATAAAAAAAGAAGAAAATGTCAAAATAAAATAAAAAGAAGAGTAAAAACCCAAGGGGTGTGGACTGAAATGGGGGGTGTTGGACTGAGATTCTGGCCCATTTGAACAAGGCCTGCTTGACTTTTTTTGGTTGCCTACACGCGCGTTGGCTCCAGACCATGGTGTCCCTCACTTTTTGTTCTTTGGATCTGCGTTGATGTCACTTGGCTGCTTGGATCTGGAAGGCTCATGGTGTCCAGCGCTTGTAAGGCTGCACATAATAGCTTTTGGAAAAATAATATGAAATTACAAGGGGACCTGGGAATCGAACCCAGGTCCCAAGGATGTTTGGCCACGTCCCCAACCACTGAAGCACTCATACGCGTTTGTTAGTAATATGGAAAAGAAATATTATATAAAATAACTGCATTATATACTAAAAATAAGAAAAAAGCGCGCCACGTTTGAATCTGCCACTCACATGCTGCCACGACTTTGTCTTCAACCTTTTCTGCAAATATGAAAATACATAGCGGGGGTTTTAAACCCCCACAAAATACAGGCATTTCAATAATAGCGATTAGCTCCTCGTGAAGCATAAATTAGGCGCGATGGGTTCATTTTGTTCGTCTTGTCCAGCTGAATTCGTCCATGCCTGTTTGGAGCCTTGATTTTACAGTATGGTGAAACCCCCAATTTTAAACCTTGAAAACCCTAAAGTGCTTTAATGGTAAATCATGATTTAACGCGTTAGAATGCAATTAGATTATTCCATTAGCTTCAGAAGGCCCCTAACAATACAAACCAATCAAAAAAATGGATCAAATGCTCATGAAATATGATATACAGTTTTGAGAAATAAAGCAAACCGAGTGAGTTGTATGGCACGAATTCTTGAGGTTTTGCGCTTGATTTTGATTGCTAAAGATTCCTGGCAATGCAAGGAATGTGTTTGGATTGAAATGGAGGCTTGGAACAGGCTGCAAATAGGTTTTCAGTTTTGCTTTTTTCTCTTGAAAGTTTGAAATGTGTTTGGCCGTTTTGAGTGTTTCTAGGTCGTGTGTCTTGTTCTGAAAGCTTGCACATGTGTTATGTAATGAATCTCAATCAGAATTATGGTCATTAAGCTTTGCATTGAAGTTCTTGATTTCCTCCATAACCAACATTGAAACAACTTGCCTTTTGTGTCAAAATTTGAATTTCTTGCTTAGATTAGGCCTTGCACGAATTTGGAAGGTGAGTGATGGTGTATCAAAGCATTTCAATACAAAATATATCCTTTAATTAATTTTCTTGATTTTCATTTGAATTTTAAAGATTTAAAATGATTTAAATCAAATAAAATTAAATAAAAATGGAAAAATTAACTTTTAATCTTGAAATAAATTGTGGGACACGTGGGAGGCATGGCCAAGCTGAAACAAGTGGAAAAAGTGGGCCCCTTTTGTCAAAAATGAAGTTTCAAGGATAATTGACTTTGGCCATTTCACAAAAATTTCCCAACTTCTCCAATGCATATTTTGCTCAATTTTAAAGCTATGAACATGTTCTTGGACATTTTGGAAAGGTCTTGAAGTCCTCTAACCAATGTCTTTGGTCCCATGTCATTTTGATTTACCAATCTCAAGTTATGGTCTTTGACTTAAAGTCCCTTTTTGTTGACTTTTGAAAATGACCTATAATGTTGAAATTGATAACTTTTTGTGAGAGCATTTTTTGGACTTGGAATGTGAAGATGAATTGTAGGAAATATCTTCCCCTTCAAGATGAGAATTGGATGGGATTTTTCTGATGAACCATGAAAAAGTTATGCCATGGTCAAGTTACAGTTGACTTTTCAACTGTCCAAAAATAGAAACTTTTGACACCTTGATGATTTTTGAGCCATTCTTGTGAAATCATGGTCAAGACTTGACCAAATGATGATTGTGGCTTCAAAATAAGATGTTGACCAAAAAATTTGACTTTTGACTGTCAAATGACCATTTTGCCCCTACAGTTGACTGTTGAGCAAATGGGACTTTTGACTGTGCAACTTGACCTTGTGAGCCTTGAAACTTGACATGTAGGTGCTTTACAATGTATATGAGCATATGGGACTTGATTGAGCCCTTTAAAACCTCAACTTCCTTGCAAGAACCAAAACCCTAGTTTGACTGGCTTAGGAGGATGGTTGACTGTGTAGCCCTTGAGTAGACCTTGAACCATTTGCTTGTCATAACTTTGAAGATTATGGGAGGGCAAATTTTGGGGTACAACAGTTGCCCCTGTTCAATCTTCTTAGACCTGAGTATGTAGATTGGCTTGTGAGCCTTTCGTGATCCGAGGGTGGAAGATGATTGAACACTAGAGTGCCCAGAAATTTGCACTCACATAGTTGAGTATCATCACTTGTGATGTAGGGAATGGGCTTAAAGATGCCATTTGGAGGGATGGTGGATAGGAGGATGGGCTTATAGATGCCATCTGGTAGTGTGACAGAGCCTTGTTGGGAATGGGCTTATAGATGCCATTTGGAATTGTAATGGATAGTTGTGGAGATGGGCTTATAGATGCCATCTGAGATTCCTTAGCGAGAACTTGCGTACCTGAGAAAGAAAGATAATTACCTGGCCTGTTACAGGGGTTGATCTTCAAACTCTTTATGCAGATACACCCTAGCAGGATACAGGAATCGGATCTTCAAACTCTTCAGACGTGCCCTGGCTGGATACAGGAGTCGAATATGGAAATAGTCGTCAACAGATACACCCTGGCAGGATACAGGAATCGGATCTTCAAACTCTTCAGACGTGCCCTGGCAGGATACAGGAATCGAGTCCGGAAAATAGTCGTCAACAGATACACCCTGGCAGGATACAGGAATCAGATCTTCAAACTCTTCAGACGTGCCCTGGCAAGATACAGGAATCGAGTCCGGAAAATAGTCGTCAACAGATACACCCTGGCAGGATACAGGAATCGGATCTTCAAACTCTTCAGACGTGCCCTGGCAGGATACAGGAATCGAGTCCGGAAAATAGTCGTCAACAGATACACCCTGGCAGGATACAGGAATCGGATCTTCAAACTCTTCAGACGTGCCCTGGCAAGATACATGAATCGAGTCCGGAAAATAGTCGTCAACAGATACACCCTGGCAGGATACAGGAATCGGATCTTCAAACTCTTCAGACGTGCCCTGGCAAGATACTGGAATCGAGTCTGGAAAATAGTCGTCAACAGATACACCCTGGCGGGATACAGGAATCAGATCTTCAAACTCTTCAGACGTGCCCTGGCAAGATACAGGAATCGAGTCCGGAAAATAGTCGTCAACAGATACACCCTGGCAGGATACAGGAATCGGATCTTCAAACTCTTCAGACGTGCCCTGGCAAGATACAGGAATCGAGTCTGGAAAATAGTCGCTCACAGACATGCCCTGGCTAGATACAGGAATCGGATCTGGAATTGCGACGATGGATAGTAATTATCTTTGTATTGACCTTTGTTCTGAAAAGACAAAACGTTAGTTGTATGCAATGTCATGATGTATGACATGCATGATGTTCTCAGAATAAATGAGATTGTATGTCCATGATGCGTATATGCATGCTATAATGTATGAAGATGCGATGTTTATGAATGTATTTTTGTCTTAGGAAAATAAATCCTTGACGGATGATGGGAAGTTAAATCCTGGGCTGATGTTGAGGAGTAGAGTTCCTTGTTTCCGTTGGGGATGATGGTTGCAAGGATAAACCTGTGGGAGAAGAAGACTCCGTTGAGGAATAAACTTTACTGGAGAGATTACTCTGCGGGGAGTTACTCTGTGGGAAGAGAGGTATTTTGCTGAGATTGATGATAACTCCGCTGGGGATACCATTGTTGAGCTCTGTTGGAAGATTTGATGAACCCCGCTGGGGATAGGAAGACTTCGTCGGGGACGATCTTTCCGTGGTAATTGGCTGAGGATAACCCAGTTATATCCTGGTGGGGAAATAACCTTTGAATAAAGCCGGGGGAGCGTTCGCACTCTGCAGGTGATAAGCTTCCAGAATCTACTGGGGAGATTTTTCAGATTAGACTGGGGAATGGCTCCACTGGATGTTTGGTATTCCGCCAGGGAACAATCTTAGATCAAGATTGTCGGGGATACTTGTTAGGAATGTTTGTGTACTCCGTTGGGGAATATTGAGATCTTTGGGGATACCCACTTCCTTGAGGCTGACTGAGGATAACTCTGCTTGGGGAGAGTATTGCTAACTTGCTGTAGATACTGTGCCTTATCAGGGCTAACGGGAGACCACCTGCTTGGGAGAGAATTGTTGAATCTTGTCTTACTCTCTGGGGAATTAAGGCATATTGGTTATATCCTTCAGCTGAACCTACCTTGATACCTTGGCGGACAGAGCAATTAAATCGCTTAGACAACTCTTTATTGCCCCTGTTTCTGATGTTACCTGTAATTAATCCTTTGTTTCGTATGCAAATATTTATGAGTTAGCAATTATTGTCAAATGCATATATCACAAATTGAACCTTGGACGTTCTTCGCAAAACAAAAACAGAAAAAGGGAAAAAAACAAAAGGCAATTTGTCTGAAAAGTGTATTTATATTGATTTTGAATTTGCCTGTAAATAGGCGTTTATATACAAGAGGCTGACGTCCTAGTAAGAGAACGCCGCCGAACAAAAGAGTTTATACAAATTTGTACAAAGGAAAATAAAACAGCTGTGTGAAAAGAATGATCCCACTGGGTTCCAACTCTGCTATCGCCTTTATATCTTCGAGCGTCTCATCACTTGATGACCTAGTTGAAGATGAAGCTGATTGATCGATGCCGTCTGAACTTGATGTTGATACCGGATTCTGGATGCAAAGTGATCCAATGAGACATAGTATTACGCTTTATCCCTAACTTTTGCCTGGACCACCCTTTCGGGTTTTCAGTCCACCGGGATACCCATTTTTGCCCAAGCCGCCTTTTCAGGTTTTCGACTTGCCGGGTGTACAGATTTTTTTCATTTCATCCCTTCATTTTGCCCGAACCCTTTTGGTTCGCCGGGAAGCCCTAATTTTTGCCTAGGTATGTCAACCTAGCGGGTCTTTTTTCATGCGTAGTATCTTTTTACTATGTCTGCATTTCCGGGGTGAGGAAGGTCGTCACCGTCCATGGTAGTTATAATCATGGCTCCTCCTGAGAACACATGTTTAACCACAAATGGCCCTTCGTACGTAGGGGTCCATTTTCCCCTTGGATCACTCTGAGGAAGGATGATACGCTTGATTACCAGATCCCCAACTTGATACTCTTGTGGTCTGACCTTTTTGTTAAATGCCCTGATCATCCGTTTTTGGTACGTCTGACCATGACAAATAGCAGCAAGTCTCTTTTTGTCGATTAGATTCAACTGGTCAAGTCGTGTCTGGATCCAATCATCTTCATTCAGGTCTGCATCCTTCATTATCCGGAGAGAGGGTATTTGCACTTCAATTGGTAAGACAACCTCCATGCCGTAGACCAAGGAAAAAGGAGTTGCCCCGGTTGACGTCCTACCTGAGGTACGGTACCCATGTAGAGCGAACGGTATCATCTCGTGCCAATCTTTATAGGTCACTGTCATCTTCTGCACAATTTTCTTGATATTCTTATTCGTTGCTTCTACAACCCCATTCATCTTCAGCCGGTAAGGAGAAGAGTTGTGGTGCTGTATCTTAAATTGCTCGCAGAGCTCAGTGATCATCTTGTTATTAAGATTGGTACCGTTGTCTGTAATGATTCTTTCCGGGACGCCGTATCGACAGATCAAGTTATGCCGAATGAACCGTGCCACGACATTCTTGGTTACTGTGGCGTAGGAAGCTGCCTCAACCCACTTCGTGAAGTAATCAATCGCTACCAGGATGAAGCGATGCCCGTTGGATGCCGTAGGTTTAATCTCACCGATCATATCTATGCCCCACATTGCAAAAGGCCAAGGTGCAGTCAGGACATTCAGAGGAACTGGAGGAACGTGCACCTTGTCTGCGTAAATCTGGCATTTATGGCATGTCCGAGAGTGTTGGTAACAGTCGGATTCCATTGTGGACCAGAAATACCATGCCCGAAGGATTTTCTTTGCCATAGTGTGTCCACTGGAATGTGTTCCGAAGGTACCCTCATGCAGTTTTGCCATGATCCTTTCTGCTTCAGTCTTATCCACACAACGCAGTAAGGTCGAATCATGGTTTCTCTTGTACAGGATGCCATTGCTGAGGAAGAACTTTGTTGCGAACCTTCTTATCGTTGACAGATGCACCTTCAGGGTATTCTTGAGCTTCCAAGTATCTCTTCACCTCATGGTACCAAGGCTTCTCAGTCACCAATTCAGTCTCGAGATCACAACAGTATGTCGGTTCGTCCAGTTTCCAGATAATGATCCGGGGAGCCTCATTGTCCCATTTGACCTTGAACATAGAAGACATCGTAGCTAACGCGTCCGCCAGCTGATTCTCCTCTCTCGGAAAGTGTTCAAAGGTTATCTCTGTGAAATGGGGGATCATTGTCAACACACATTCTTTGTAAGGAATAAGATTTGGATGTTTCGTATCCCACTCTCCTTTGATCTGATTGATCACGAGAGCGGAATCTCCGAAGACACTCAGAAACTTGATCCTTAGGTCAATCGCATCTTGAAGACCCATGATGCATGCCTCATACTCCGCCATGTTGTTGGTGCAGTTGAAACATAGTCGGGCAGTGAGTGGAGTATGAGTGCCTTTGGGGGATATTATCACAGCGCCGATGCCATTGCCCAAAGCGTTTGAGGCTCCGTCAAAGTGCATAGACCATCGGGATCCTTCCTCGGGTCCTTCATCTGGTCCAGGTACTTCACAATCAGTCACTACTATGATGTTCTCGTCAGGAAACTAAAAGTTCATTGACTGGTAGTCGTCCACTGCCTGGTGTGCCAAATGGTCTGCCAATACACTTCCCTTTATTGCTTTCTGAGTCGTGTACTGGATGTCGTATTCTGTCAAGATCATTTGCCATCTTGCTATTCTTCCAGACATAGCAGGCTTTTCGAATATGTACTTTATAGGATCCATTTTTGAAATCAACAGAGTAGTGTGAGTCAGCATATACTGTCTCAGCCGACGAGTAGCCCATACCAAAGCGCAGCAAGTTTTCTCGAGCAGTGAGTATCGGGTCTCACAGTCGGTAAACTTTTTGCTAAGGTAATATATGACATGCTCTTTTCGGCCAGACTCGTCATGCTGCCCCAACACACACCCCATTGATTTGTCAAGTACTGTCAGGTATAGTATCAGAGGTCTCCCTTCAACCGGTGGCATAAGAATGGGTGGTTCTTGGAGATACTCTTTGATTCTGTCGAAAGCGGCTTGACATTCATCGTTCCAACGTACTACCTGATCTTTCTTCAGTAGCTTGAAGATTGGCTCACAGGTAGCAGTTAGGTGCGAGATGAATCGGGCAATGTAACTCAGACGTCCTAGAAAGCCTCTGACATCTTTCTCTGTCTTGGGAACTGGCATCTCTTGTATGGCTTTAACCTTGGCAGGGTCCACTTGAATACCCTTATCGCTTACGACGAAGCCTAGCAACTTTCCAGATCTTACCCCGAAGGTGCACTTGTTTGGGTTCAACCTCAGCTTGTACAATTTCAGACGGTCAAGCAATTTCTGCAGATGGTCAAGGTGTTCCTCCTCAGTTTGGGACCTTGCAATCATATCATCAACATACACCTCAATCTCATGATGGATCATATCTTGAAATAAAGCAACCATGGCATGCTGGTAGGTTGCCCCGACATTTTTCAGTCCAAAAGGCATGACCTTGTAGCAGAAGGTGCCTCACTGAGTAACAAAGGTAGTCTTTTCCATGTCTTCAGGGGCCATCTTGATCTGATTATACCCTGAAAAACCATCCATGAAGGAGAACACCTTGTGTTGAGCAGTATTGTCAACAAGGACATCAATGTGAGGTAGAGGGAAGTCATCCTTGGGGCTGGCCCTGTTCAGATCCCTGTAATCGACACACATTCTGACCTTACCATCCTTCTTTGGTACCTGCACCACATTAGCAACCCACTGAGGATAAGAAGTCACTGCAAGAAACCCGACATCAAATTGCTTCATAACCTCAGCTTTGATCTTCTCAGACATCTCTGGACGCATACAACGAACCTTCTGCTTAACCGGAGGGCAGTCTTCCTTAGTAGGCAAATGATGGACCACAATGTCAGTATCCAACCCGGGCATGTCTTCGTAGGACCAGGCAAAGATTTCCATATAGTCATGCAGCATCTGAGTCAACCGTTGCTTCACGCCGAGCTCTAGGTTGGCACCAATTTTAACCTCCTTCCTGTCTGTCTCAGTACCCAGATTTATCGTTTCCACTGGCTCTTCATGTGGTTGAATTGCCCTCTCTTCCTGGAGTAACAGTCTTGCAAGCTCGCCAGGCACTTCGCAATCATCTTCACCTTCGTCTTCGGCTAAGTTGATCGGATTTTCGAAGTCATAACTGGCAGTAGCAGAGTCATTACCAGTGAGATCCAGAGTGGATTGAAACCTGTATGAGTGAGTGTGTGTAAATACAGCTGTTTTGCAATATATAAAGAAAGGAAAGAAAGAAAAGGAGCATAAGATTTGAAATGCGAGAAAACGTCCAAGGTCTTTATTCATGATATATGAAATGACAATTAATATGCCCTCACAAATGAAGCCACGGTGCCCCGGGTAAGACACCGGGCCATAGAGTTTTAATTCATTGTTTATTACAAATAACAAAACAAAGGAATTCATTACTGCGTAACAAAAGTAACAGGTAGGTTGTCTTTTGCAATCCAATTGCTAGGTCCATTGTCGGCCGTTGGATAAATCCAGCTATCGAACTTTGATTCCTCCACTTCATCATCATCCCTGATAGCATTCACTCCATGAGCAGGCAGGGGAGTTGTCACCACATTGGGCTTCTCAGGTGTCTCAAACTGTACCTCCTTTGCATCAATAAGGTCTTGCACCTTGTTTCTTAAGGCCCAGCAATCATCAGTAGAATGCCCCGGGCTATCGGAGTGATAAGCACAGCGGGCATTTGGATTATACTTGGGAGATGCAGTATTCACAACCTTCGGAGCCTCTCTGACGGTCACCAAGTTGGTTGATAGCAATTGCGGTAAGATTTGCGACAAGGTCATACTCATTCGGGTAAACTCTCTTCTGGGTCTCTCAGCCCTTTGTTGATTGGTTTGCCGAGGAGCGGCAGCAGGCTTAGCAATCACCACCGCGTTGACAGATTGGCGGCACTCTGGTTTATCATGTCTTCTAGGCCCATACACAGCACTGGCCTCCTTCTTAAAATGTTTCTTCTTAGAACTCGAAGACGCACCTTTCTGAATTTTACTGGACTTCATTCCAGCCTCTATCCTCTCCCTAGTCAGAATAAGGTCAGTGAACCCTGCAGATGAATTACCGATAAGATGATTGAAGAATGGCCCGGAGAGGGTCCCCAAGAACATATCCACCAGCTCACGGTCAGTTAACGGAGGCTGCACCCTGCCTTCCAGATCCCTCCACTTCTGTGCATACTCTTTAAAACCTTCGCCTGATCCTAGCGACATACCCTGGAGTTGGGTACGTGTAGGAGCAAGGTCGGCATTATATTGATACTGCTTGTAAAAATCAGTAGCCAACTCCTCCCAGTTACGAACCTTGGTCCCATCCAGCTGATAGAACCATTCGAGATGAGTCCCTGAAAGACTCTCCTGGAAGAAGTGGATCCACAAGTTCTTGTCCACTGTGTACGGTTGAATCTTCCGTACATAAGATATGAGGTGTAGCTTGGGGCAAGACGTCCCGTCATACTTGGTGAAAGATGGTGCCTTAAACTTGTGAGGAATGATCACACCAGTAGATAAGCCCAAATCTCCGAAATCCAGCCCAGGCACTTGTTGGATCTCCATGGCGTTCAGTCTGTCTTCCAACTACTTGTACCGGTCTTCAGCAGGAGGATACTGTTCCTCATTAAAGCCAGTCTCGTTGTCAGAGACTACTGGACTTGGAGCCTTTCCCCCCTGGGGACTGTCTTTGCCTACAGAAGAACCAGCTTCCTCATTCTGCAGAGTATTACCAAACCTCCGGCCCGAGTTGAAAAGAACAGTTCTCTTCTTCTTCTTCTCCTTCTTCAGGAGCAAAGCCTTCAGCTCTTCTTGACCTTGAGCCAAACCCATGATCAACTCTTGAAATTGTGCGTTCTGCGCCTGAAGGGCTTTGATAGACATCTCGGTTGATGATTCAGGGTTCATGATGCTGAAATAAACAGCGAAGAACAGTAAGCAACCTGAAAAGAAGAATACCTGCTATGCACATGATGAATGGAATGCGTATGATTTATGTTTTCAAAGACAATCGGGAATCAACTTTGTAAACAAAAAGGAACACACTTCATTAGATTCAACTTTGCAATTTAAATTGTTCAACAGATTGCCCTTAGGCGTTACATAAAATGGAAATACTGAAAAAGGAAATAAAACTGTAAAAGAGCATCCAGAGCTCTTCATTGATCCCAGGGTCTCCTCTTCTCAGTACGGATGTAGTCATTCAGAGCTCGCTCATTCTCCAACTGCTTTGTCAGCTTCTGGATCTTCAATTCCTGCTCGTTGAACTTTTCCCGATAAGAATCCCATTCTTCTCGCAGTTGCGACCAAGACCTCTTTAACGTCTCATAATCAGTAGGTATTTGAGGAGGGAGGACAGATGGAGGAGCCCCACCTTCGTCAGGACACTCAAGAATGACGGGTCTGACAGCTTCGTATGGCATACCTAACTTCTGAGCACGGATGCGAACCCATTTGTAGTAGGCTTCCATAGGTAGAGAAGTCTTTTGCCCCAACTCTTGTGGGTCAGCTTTATGAACTCTGTCCCAAGCCTCAATGAACCTACGACGCAGCTCGTCACTATCCACCTGAAACTCAAAACTGATGTGAGGCACCAACATCTCATGAGGCCCTGCTCTTCTGGCCCTTCCAAACTGACGGAGCGCTAGACATGGATTGTAAGAGATTCCTCCTTGAGTATCAATCAAAGGAACTGTGATACGGTGGGAGAACTGACTTGAGGTTTTGCGTTTTGTATTCACAAATGTTGCGGTTAGCAAGAGTCGCCACCGACTTTTTATTTTATCCTAAGGAAAGGTTAAAAAGCACAGCAAAAACCTTTTGAGATGTTTTCTTGGGTTCGGGGAGTAGATTATAGAAAGGGAAGGTATTAGCACCCTTTCTATCCATGGTTATCCATGGGCTCTTAGTTACTTGCTTAGATCACTTGCCTTTTGTTTTCAATTGTTTTAAATGGTGCTTGAATGTGTGGGTTTGAAAAATGTTTTGAAAAGAGGCCAATGTGGTGGCAACCTTTGTAATGATCCATGTGGGGATGTATACAAAGATGTATGTCTTTTGAAAAGGTTTTCATTTGTTTTTGAAAGTTATTTTGAAAGTGTTGTGGATTGTGGTTTTGAAATTAGGCAAGTGTTTTATTTTGCAAATTTGATTCAAGCAACTAAGAGGTCATCTACTCCTAAATTTCTCAAAAGATCGTTGCTATGTTTTAACCCTTTTGACAAGTTTGTTCCACCATTGTATTTGGTGGGCAACCTTGTGTTAGGATGTGAAAGGGACAGGCGCGGGTCATCGTTTAGACCATAATTGCAACGACGTTAAATGTCTTTGGGCAATTTTCTTTAAGGGACTTGATCATTTGTTTTTTTTTGTTTTGTTTTGAAAAGTTTTGTCGAGGGACTATGATCATTCAAATTGTTTGCTTTGCCCAAAGAAGTTCAACATGCAATATGGCCCATTTATTTGAAGGCAACAAGTGGAATACCCTAGGGGGGTGCAAGTGTGATTTGTGTGTCCATTTTCATGCTTGTTTATCTTGTATTAGGTCAAACTATTTTTTATCGTTTTTTCGCATTCAAAACCCTAATTCTAACATGTTATCATTTAGAAAGCAATAAAGTGCAAAATTAAAATTACTAAGCTATTACAAAACCAAATATGGGAAGGGGGGTACAAATGTTCAAATGGGGATATTGACAAGAATTTAAATCTACATTATTACATCACTTTGAATATTTGCAATTTAAATAATGTACAAAAATTAAATAAAAATGCAAGATGCACAAAAAATGTTTTGTATATGTATGAAAAATATTATTTATGTAAAAGAGAAAAGAAAATAAAAATTATATTATTTTTTTTTTGAGTATTTTAAATTTAGGGTAAAAACCCTAATTTTAAGGAAAATGTATTATTATCTAATTAAATATAAATGTTTATTTATTATTTATAAAAATAAGCTAAAATGAAGTATATTATGAAAAAAAAGTATCTTTGTATCAAATATTAATAAGAATGAAGAATTCAAGTATTTTTATATTTTTAACTTAAATATATTGATAAACATATATATATATATATATATATATATATATATATATATATATATATATATATATATATATATATATATATATATATATATATATATATATATATATATATATATATATATATATATATTAAACCCTAAATATGTATTATACACAAAATAAATATTTATTTAATATTTTAATAAAATAAATAAAGAGTATTTTCTATGTGAAATATTTTCAGAAGGTAAATAAAAATAAAAATTGTATTTACATTATTTTTATATTTATTCTAATAATAGCATATATATACTTATGTACAAACAAAGAAAATAAACAAATAAATATGCAATAAATGCAAAAAATGATGAAAAAAATATTTTTAATTTTCTAATGTCATGAGAAAAAATAAACAAAGTCAACCAAAAAAGAAAAAGTCACAAAGAGTCAAAAATGAAGCAAATGGGCTCAGGGGGTGTAAACATGGAAATGGGGTGTGAAAAGAAAATAAATCCAGGCCCAGCCCAGACCACTTCTTCTTCAACCTCTGTACAACCTCCTTCAAGCAAAAACACGCGTTTTTTATCTCTGGATTCCTGGACTTTCAAGCAAAACTCATAACATGAAAAGTGTAGAGCATTAAGAGACGGTTTCAACCATATAAAGAACATGACCTATCTCTCTAAGATGAGGGAGAATTTCTCCTCCCCCTATTTCTGACCTAACTTTTCATCAATGTTCAGACATGAAATTCTCTAAGCACACGAAATATAAATGAAATCTAAACATATGAGCATGTTCAGGGCTATGATTGTGACATGTTTTCTTCAAAAATCTAAAGCTAACAATGCCTAATAAGGGAGATAGAACTCCATGAATGTACCTGTTCAGTTGGAGTCGAGCTTTGCAATGGAGGATGTTTCAGAGTGAAATGATGACTTGTACAGCTTCCTTGAAGTGTAAGGATGCTTTTCCAATTCCTACTTTGTCTTGAAACTCCCTGAATCGAGCTAGTGAACTCCAACTGCAAAACAGAAAATTAAAAATGGTGAAGTGGCTTGGAGGTGTTACAGGTCTGATTTTAGGACATGGTTAGCTTGTATATGTTGTAGGGAAGGTAGAGGAAAAGGTTTGGATCAAAATGCTCGAAGGGATTGGGAGTTTGCACTCAAACTGCAGGGGTTCCCCTGTTTGAGCAGTTTCAAGGTGATTTTGAGATGGAGGGTGCTTTAGATGTTCAGGACTCGTGCAAAAGCTTGGATGTGGTCTATGGAATCTGTTTGATAACTTCTCTCTTCTGTTTCTAAGCTGAGATGAGATATGTGATAAGTTATGCAATGTTACTTGAAAATGAAGCAAGCAATAGTCACTTTGTATTTTAGGTCAGTAGGGGCCTCTAATCCTGCTGCATAATCTTCTCTTGATCAGAGCAACTTGTCCATAATCTTGTGCCAAGAGGATTTTGCTTGTACTTGCTTGGATTTCAAATTGACATAAAGCTAGCTTTTTACAAAAATGGATAAAGCACTTTATCTAGTTTAGGATTAAACCATTATGCAATGTTAGAACACAAAGAACATGGCCTCAACACATTGAATAAGCATTAAATTATTGAGTATGGAATGGTTCAAGGGCCTGTAATCAAGCATAAAGCAAACTGATTTCAAATTGGCAAGATTATGAACATGTCTTGATGAAGAACAAAAGGTGAATTTTTGCCAACTTGTGAAATTCGAATCTCTCAAGTTATGAGGTTGTTTGATGAGTTCTTGGACATTTTGGAAAGCTTGGAATGTGTACTACAATCCATCTTTGAAATGCAAATCAAAATTCCAAGTGGAAGGGTATGAAAAGTGGCCTTGAAGTAGGGTAGAAAATCTTGTCAAAATAGGTCAAATTTCACTAAGTTAAAAGATGGTTTAGTGCCCTTATTCAAAAAAATTATAACTTGAGATACAAGCTTCAAATGAGAAAACTTTGTGAATCAAAGTTGTAGATTATGCAACAAGCTACAACTTTCATGTTTTGACTTTTGTTTGAATCCAAATGGATCATGGTGAAAAAGTTGGGCAAAGTTGGGGAAAAATTAGGGTTTTTCATAACTTAGAAAAAATTCTAAGTTATGAAAAATTCCATTTTCTAACCCTAATTTGCATTTTGAGATTTCTTGGTGAACAAGTTTCATGATTTGGCAAGTTTTGATGAAAAATGAATCTTGACTCTTGATTTTGACCAAAAAGTCAAAGTTTGACTTTTCAGTGTACAGTCAAAATTGATCAATTGACTGGGAAATTCAACTGTCAATCTTGTGTACTTGGGATCTTTTGAGCTTGATGAACATGTCAAGATAGTTCCATGGGGTCCTTGAGTCCATGTGTGAGTTTGGTTTGCCATTGGCTAGGTCAAACAGTCAAAAATTGCCTTTGTGCAGTCAAAACCCTAAAAATGACCATTTTGCCCTTTTGGTGATCTGATCAAATTTCTTGGAGAATTGTGATCCAAACTTGATCAAATGGTCCATATGAGTTCATAATGTTGATGTGGATCAAATTTCATGAGGTTTGACTGTCAATGGGCCACAGTTGACTTTTTCCCAATACAGCTGATTTCTAGGTCAACTGTCTAATTGCCTGGGCAAGACTTGGAATCAAGACTTGAAACTTGGTATGGAGAAACTTGGGAGTCCAATATGAAGCATGAAAGTCATCTTAGGCATTTTAGGTCAAAACATCTTTGTTCAAACACAAACCCTAATTTGAGTCCACAGTACAAGGAGAAGCCTTGAGCAGAGGAAAACCCTAACTGGATCTTGATCTTCAAAGGTCTTGTGATGAGAAAATGTTGAGGAAATGGGAGGGCAAATTTTGGGGTACAACAGTTGCCCCTGTTCAATCTTCTTGAACCTGAAGAGTTAGATTGGCAAGTTTGCCTTTCGTGACTCAAGGGTAAAAGGAGATTGGACACTAGAGTGCCCGGAAATTTGCACTCGCATGCTGGAGTCTCAACAATGTGGTGTCGGGAATGGGCTTATAGATGCCATTTAGAGAGGTGGTAGATAGGGAGATGGGCTTATGGATGCCATCCGGAGACGTGACAGAACCTTGTCGGGAATGGGCTTATAGATTCCATTTGGAAGTGTCGATCGCCTAAGAGATTCCTTAGCGAGAACTTGTGTATTTGAGGAAGGAGGATGTTTTCCTGGCTTGTTACAGGTGTTTGATCTTCAGTCTCCTTATGCAGATATGCCCTGGCTAGATACAGGTATCGAATCTACAATCGGTTGCTCACAGATGTGCCCTGGCTGGATACAGGAGTCGAATTCGGAAATAGTTGTCAATAGATGTGCCCTGGCTGGATACAGGAATTGAATCTTCGAACTCCTCAGACGTGCCCTGGCTGGATACAGGAATCGAGTCTGGAAACGTGGTCAACAGATATGCCCTGGCTGGATACAGGAATCGAATCTGGAGATGTTGTAGTTGATAGATGTGCCCTGGCCGGATACAGGAATCGAATCTTCGAACTCTTCAGACGTGCCCTGGCTAGATACAGGAATCGAGTCTGGAAACTGATCACTCTCAGATGTGCCCTGGCTAGATACAGGTATCGGATCTGGAATTGTGACAGTTGAAGGTAGTTGTTTTTGGGATTGTCTTTTTTCCTGGAAAGGCAAAAAACGTAAGTTGTATGCAATGTCATGATGTATGATATGCATATTGTCATGATACTCAACATGAGATGTTGTATACGTTCCATCATGTATGTAAGCAAGATGTATGAAAATGTAAAATGTTTATGAATGTAATTTCGTTTTGGGGAAAATAAATCCTTGACGAACGGCCGGAGAATTGCTCTGTGGAAGAGATATTTGGCCGAAGTTTTGATGAGAGGCCTGCTGAGGACTTCAACGATGGATTCCGCTGAGGACAATAATGATAAACTCCGCTGGGGAACTCCAAAGATAAACTCTGCTTGGGAATACCAAAGATAGACTCCGCTGGGGATTGAAGGAACTTTGCCGAGAGCGGTCTTCCGTGGTTTTTAGCTGAGGATAACCCAGTTATAAGTCCTTGTGAGGAAATAACTCTAAATAAAACTCGGGAGAGACGTCCGTACTCTGCAGGGGATAAGCTTCCAGAATCTACTGGGGATGGGCTTTAAGACCCGCCGGGGAATGTTGTGCTTTTTCAGGATCGTCGGGGAGTCAACTCCGCTTGGGGAAAGTATTGCTGAGCCTTGTTTTACTCTGCGGGGAGTTGAGATGATTTGGCCACTTCCTTCAGTTGAATCTACCTTAGCACCTTGGCGGACAGAACAACCAGACTGCTTAAGACAATTTTACATTGCCCCTGTCTCTGATGTCACCTGTAATCGATCTCTTGTTTCATATGTAAACATTTATGAATCAGCAATTTAATGTCAAATGCATATATCAAAAATGAACATTGGACGTTCTTCGCATGACAAAACAGAAAAGGGAAAACAATGGTAATTTGTATGGACAAGTGAATTTGTATTGATTTAAATTTTGCCTGTGAATAGGCGTTTTTGTACAAGAGGCTGACATCCTAGTAAGAGGATATCGCCAAATAGTATAGAGTTTACAATTTCGAAAAGGGAACAAAACAACTATGTGAACAATCCCACTGGGTTCCAACTCTGCTATTGCCTTTATGTCCTCGAACATCTCATCGCTTTGCTGCCTAGTTGAAGATGAAGCTGATTGGTCGATGCCGAAACCTGGAGCCAGATAGTTGATGCCGAATTCCGGATGCGAAGTGATCCAAGGAGACATAGTGTTACGCTTTTATCCCTAACTTTTGCCTGGGCCGCCCTTTCGGGTTTTCAGTCCACCGGGATACCCATTTTTGCCTAAGCCGCCCTTTCAGGTTTTCGACTTACCGGGTGTACATATTTTTATTCATTTCATCCCTTATTTTTGCCCGAACCCTTTTGGTTCGCCGGGAAGCCCTTATTTTTGCCTAGGTATGTCAACCTAGCGGGTCTTTTATTTATGCGTAGTATTTTTTCACTATGTCTGCATTGGCGGGGTGAGGAAGGTCGTCACCATCCATGGTGGTTAGGATCATGGCTCCTCCTGAGAACACACGTTTAACCACAAATGGCCCTTCGTATGTAGGGGTCCATTTGCCCCGGGGATCACTTTGAGGAAGGATGATGCGTTTGATTACCAGGTCCCCAACTTGATACTCTTGTGGTCTGACTTTCTTGTTAAATGCCCTGATCATCCGTTTCTGATACGTTTGACCATGACAGATAGCAGCGAGCCTCTTTTCGTCAATCAGATTTAATTGATCAAGTCGAGTCTGGATCCAATCATCTTCATCCAAGTCTGCATCCTTCATTATCCGGAGAGAGGGTATCTGGATTTCAATTGGCAAGACTGCCTCCATGCCATAGACCAAGGAGAAAGGAGTTGCCCCGGTTGACGTCCTTGCTGAGGTGCGGTACCCATGAAGAGCGAACGGTAACATCTCGTGCCAATCTTTATAGGTCACTGTCATCTTCTGCACAATTTTCTTGATATTCTTATTGGCTGCCTCTACAGCCCCATTCATCTTCGGCCGATAGGGAGAAGAATTGTGGTGCTGTATCTTGAATTGTTCACAGAGTTCAGTGACCATTTTGTTGTTGAGATTGGTACCATTGTCCGTAATGATTCTTTCCGGGACTCCGTACCGACAGATCAGATTATGCCGGATGAAACGTGCCACGACGCTCTTGGTTACTGTGGCATAGGAAGCTGCCTCAACCCATTTTGTGAAGTAATCGATCGCCACCAAGATGAAGCGATGCCCATTGGATGCCGTTGGTCGGATCTCACCGATCATATCGATGCCCCACATTGCGAAAGGCCAAGGTGCCGTTAGGACATTCAAAGGAACCGGAGGGATATGCACCTTGTCAGCATAGATCTGGCATTTATGACAAGTTCGGGAGTGTTGGTAACAATCGGCTTCCATTGTGGACCAGAAATATCCTGCCCGAAGGATTTTCTTAGCCATGGTGTGTCCACTGGAATGGGTTCCAAACGTACCTTCATGAAGTTCTATCATGATTTTCTCTGCTTCAGCCTTATCCACACAACATAGCAGAGTTGAATCATGATTCCGTTTGTAGAGAATGCCGTTGCTGAGGAAGAATTTTGCAGCAAATCTCCTCATGAACTTCTTATCATTGACAGATGCACCTTCAGGGTATTCCTGAACTTCCAAGTACCTCTTTACCTCGTGATACCAGGGTTTTTCAGTCACCTTCTCAGCCTCGAGCTCGCAGCAGTATGCCGGTTCATCCAACTTCCAGATTATGATTCGGGGAGCCTCATTGTCCCATTTAACTTTAAACATTGAAGACATCGTAGCTAGGGCGTCCGCTAGCTGATTCTCCTCTCTGGGGAAATGCTCAAAAGTTATCTCTTCAAAGTGAGGGAGCAAGGTCGACACATACTCCTTGTAAGGAATAAGATTCGGGTGTTTCGTATCCCACTCGCCTTTGATCTGATTGATCACGAGAGCGGAATCTCCGAAGACACTTAGAAATTTTATCCTTAGGTCGATTGCAGCTTGTAAACCCATGATACATGCCTCATATTCCGCCATGTTATTGGTGCAGCTGAAACATAATCGGGCGGTGAGGGGAGTATGAGTTCCTTTGGGAGATATGATTACAGCACCGACGCCGTTACCCAAAGCATTGGAGGCTCCATCAAAATGCATAGACCATCGGGATCCTTCCTCAGGTCCTTCATCCGGTCCAGGTACTTCACAGTCAGTTACCACCATGATGTCTTCGTCCGGAAAATCAAAGTTCAATGATTGGTAATTGTCCACAGGTTGGTGTGCCAAATGATCTGCCAGTACACTTCCCTTAATTGCTTTCTGAGTTGTATACTGGATATCATATTCTGTCAAGATCATTTGCCATCTCGCTATTCTTCCAGACAGAGCGGGCTTTTCAAATATGTACTTGATGGGATCCATCTTTGAAATCAATAAGGTAGTATGAGTCAGCATATACTGTCTCAGCCGGCGAGCAGCCCATACAAGAGCGCAGCAAGTTTTCTCAAGCAGTGAGTAACGAGACTCACAGTCGGTAAACTTTTTGCTCAAGTAATAAATAGCGTGCTCTTTTCGGCCAGACTCGTCATGCTGCCCCAGCACACACCCCATTGAATTATCAAGCACTGTCAAGTATAGTATCAGAGGTCTTCCTTCCACCGGTGGCATAAGAATGGGTGGCTTTTGGAGATATTCCTTTATCCTTTCAAAGGCGGCCTGACATTCATCATTCCAGCGTACCACTTGATCTTTCTTCAGTAATTTGAAGATTGGCTCACAAGTAGCAGTTAGATGTGAGATGAATCGGGCAATGTAATTCAGTCGTCCCAGGAAACCTCTGACTTCCTTCTCTGTTTTTGGAGTCGGCATCTCTTGTATGGCTTTTACCTTGGCAGGGTCCACCTGAATACCCTTATCACTTACAATGAAACCTAACAACTTTCCGGATCTTACCCCAAAGGTGCATTTGTTGGGATTCAATCTCAGCTTGTACAACTTGAGTCGGTCAAATAACTTCCTCAGATGGTCAAGGTGCTCCTCCTCAGTTTGAGACCTTGCAATCATGTCATCAACGTATACCTCAATCTCATGATGGATCATATCATGAAATAAAGCAACCATGGCACGTTGATAGGTTGCCCCAGCATTTTTCAATCCGAATGGCATGACCTTATAACAGAAGGTGCCCCACTGAGTCACAAATGTAGTCTTCTCCATATCCTCTGGAGCCATCTTAATCTGATTATACCCTGAAAAACCATCCATGAAGGAGAACACCTTGTGTTGAGCTGTATTGTCAACAAGGACGTCAATGTGAGGTAGGGGGAAGTCATCTTTGGGGCTGGCCCTATTCAGGTCCCTGTAGTCAACACACATTCTGACTTTACCGTCCTTCTTCGGCACTGGCACTACATTGGCAACCCACTGGGGGTAAGAAGTCACTGCAAGGAACCCGGCATCAAATTGCTTCATAACCTCGACCTTGATCTTCTCAGACATCTCTGGACGCATCCGTCGGACTTTTTGCTTTACCGGAGGGCAATCTTCCTTGGTTGGCAGGTGGTGAACTACAATGTCGGCATCCAAACCAGGCATATCTTCATAGGACCAAGCAAAAATCTCCATGTAATCTTGTAGCATCTGGATCAATCGTTGTTTCACGCTGAGTTCTAGGTTGGCACCAATCTTGACTTCTTTCCTATCTGTTTCAGTACCCAGGTTAATTGTTTCCACAGGCTCTTCATGTGGTTGAATAGCCCTCTCTTCCTGGAGTAGCAGTCTTGCGAGTTCACCAGGCACTTCACAATCATCTTCACCTTCGTCTTTGGCCAAATTGATCGGATTTTCGAAGTCATAACTGGCGGTAGCAGAGCTGTTACCAGTAAGATCCAGAGTGGATTGAAACCTGTATAAGTGAGTGTGTGTAAATATAGCTGTTTTGCAATATATAACACAGAAAGGAAAAAGAGCACAAGATTCGAAATGCAACAAACGTCCAATGTTTTGATTGATGATATATGAAAATGTCATACAAAAAAGCCCTCACAAATGGAGCTACGATGCCCCGGGTAGGACACCGAGCCAACAGAGTTTTAACATATTGTTTGTTACAAATTGGAAATCAAAAGAAATCAATTACTGCGTGACAAATGTGATAGGGGTAAAATCCTTTGCCGTCCAGTTGCTTGGTCCGTTGCTGGTAGTCGGGTAGATCCAACTGTCAAATTCTGCTTCCTCTACATCCTCCTCGATAGCGTTCACCCTTGAGCTGGAGATAAACACCGGAGCTTTTTTGATCTTCTCTTTGCGCATAGCCCTCTGAGCCTCTGCAGTAAAGCCTAGCCCAAACTTGTCGTTCTTCTGAGTGAAGTCAGGAAGCTGAACCCAGTTTGCACAATTGCCTTTCTGAACCACAGCCTGGGCATCCCTTAGGGAAGCCATCTTCAAGGAAACATTCTCTTCGACCGCTGTCTCTGCTGCTGCTGAAATTGGATGTACTTCCTCGAAATGCTGAAAGGGGGTTTCAATAAACTCCCCATCCATCTCAATGTACCTGAAGGAATTCAAATGGCTCACCATATACTCCTCTTCTCCTTGCACAGTGACGATCTTCCCCCTGACGGGATACTTCAGCTTCTGGTGCAAGGTGGAGGTCACTGCCCCAGCTTTATGGATCCAAGGTCGACCCAGCAGACAAGAGTACGATGGACGTATATCCATCACATAAAAAGTAGAGTCAAACACTTGAGAGCCCACACGAATAGGGATGTTAACCTCTCCATGAACCATCCTTTTTGAACCGTCAAAGGCCCTGACGATGATATTGCTGGGTTTCAACTCCAGGCCTTCATAATCCAGACGGTCTAAAGCCTTTTTCAGTAGAACATTCAAGGAAGAACCAGTATCCACCAATACATGTGCCAGAGTAGTGCCCCTGCACTCGATAGAGACATGCAGGGCATCATTGTGGTCTCTTCCCTTCGCGGTCAGGTCAGCATCTGAAAATCCCAAGCCATTGTCTGCTGTCAGATTAGCTATGCAATCAGTGAACTGGACCGCAGACGTCTCCTGTGGCACATGGGCCGTCTTGAGAAATGAGATTAAGGCCTTAGCATGGGCCTCGGAGCATAGCAATAAGGAGAGCAGGGAGATCTTGGAGGGTGTATTCCCCAACTGCTCGACAACATTGAAATCACTTTTCCTTATTACTTTCAGAATCTCCTCCATTTCTTGTCGGGAGGCCTCCGCATTTATAGGTATCGGTGCCTCCATCCGGGCAGGCTCTTCTTCAATCCCTTTGCCCCGAGCATTTGATGACTCGGCAGCAGGGGAGACAACTTGATCAGCAGCAGGAACAGGTAAACTTGTAGGTTTTATAAGAAGGGGTCTTCGAATAGCGGGCGGCGCAATGTCAGGCGAGAAGAGCCTGCCACTGCGGGTAACTTTGGCTGGACCCGTGATATCGCAGATACTGACACTAGCGTCGAATTCTTGTTTGATTCCATTCACATACACGTTTGCCCCATAATGCCAGGGGACAGCTTTATCAGATACGTAGGGGAGAGGCCCCGGAACAGTAATAATCACAGGTGCAACAGTCATGATTTGAACAGGCTTCTTCGGGAGAGCCTTGATTGGATTTTTGAAGATGGTAATCGCAGAAACTTCTTTCATCGGAACCAATTGAACAGCAGTCTTTTTGAATAGAATCTCCTTGGTATCCATTAGGCTTTGGATGCCTAACCTCAACAAGGGACAACCAGATGGGGAAACAGCACAGAACAGGCAACCTTCACTGCAACCCGGAAATAAACCGGCCCGCAGTAGGTTCTTCTTGACAGTCTTCAGAGGGGTAACAACTTCATCTACCGAAACAGCGTACATTTCTTCTTCGATGGCATTTACTCTATGCTGGGGCATAGGAGCAGTTACAACATTTGGTCTCTCCGGTGCTTCAAACTGAATTTCCTTTGCGTCGATCAGATCTTGCACTTTGTTTCTCAAGGCCCAGCAATCATCAGTAGTGTGCCCGGGACTATCAGAATGATAAGCACACCGGGCATTTGGGTTATATTTAGGAGACGCAGTGTTGACGACCTTAGGAGCTTCTTTGAGGGTCACCAGGTTGGTGGATAACAGTTGGGGTAAAATTTGAGATAAGGTCATACTTAGTCGGGTATACTGCCTCTTGGGCCTTTCGCTTCTTTGTTGATTGTACTGCTGAGGAGCAGCAACAGGTTTTGAGATGACCAAAGCATTGACGGCTTGGCGACTTTCGGGCTTGACTTGTCTTCTAGGACCATAGACGGCACTTGCTTCTTTCTTAAACGGCCTCTTCTCAGCACTTGTAGAGGCGGCCTTCTGTATCTTGCCTGACCTGATGCCAGCTTCAATTCTTTCTCCCGTTAATATCAAATCTGTAAATCCAGCGGAGGAGTTACCAACCAAATGATTGAAAAATGGACCAGACAACGTCCCCAGAAACATATCAACCATTTCTCGATCAGTCAATGGAGGCTGCACCCTGCCAGCCAAATCTCTCCATTTTTGAGCGTACTCTTTGAACCCTTCACCCGTTCCTAGAGACATACCCTGAAGTTGGGTACGTGTAGGAGCGAGATCAGAATTGTATTGGTATTGTCTGTAGAATGCGGTTGCCAAATCTTCCCAGTGTCGGATGCTAGCTCCATCCAATTGGTAGAACCATTCAAGCTGTGACCCCGAGAGGCTATCTTGGAAGAAGTGAATCCAGAGGTTCTTATCCGCCGTGTAAGGTTGGATTTTCCTTACGTACGACCTCAGATGCAGCTTTGGGCAGGAGACCCCATCATACTTGGCGAAGGCAGGTGCCTTAAACTTGTGTGGAATTACTACTCCAGAAGATAATCCCAAATCTCCGAAATCCAGCCCCGGCACATTCTGAATCTCCATGGCGCTCAAGCGGTCCTCCAATTGCTTGTATCTGTCAGCAGCAGGTGGGTATTGTTCATCATTATAGTCCGTCTCGTTGTCGGAGACTGCGGGACTAGGAGCTCCTCCCCCTTGGGGACTGTTTTTCTCAGCAGAAGAAGTGGTTGGATCAGCTTCATTGTGGAGTGTGTTCCCAAATCTGCGTCCGGTGTTGAACAATGCAGTCCTCTTTTTCTTCTTCTTCTTCAGGAGTAGAGTCTTCAACTCTTGCTGACCTTGGGCTAGGCTTAGGACCATTTCTTGAAACTGTGCACTTTGGGCCTGAAGGGCCTTGATTGCTTGCTCACTGGAGGAGTCTGGATTTATGATGACTGTTCAAAATAAACAGCGAAGGAGATTAAGCAACCTGTGAAATAGGGTACCTGCTATGCATATGGTGCAATGGAATGCGTATGTTTTATGTTTTCAAAGACAAACAAGGTTCAACTTTGTAGACAAAAAGGGAAACACACTTCATTAGATTAAAAATTTCAATTGTTCAACAACTTGCCCTTAGGCATTACAGGAATGAAAAGTACTGAAAAGGAAATAAAACTACAAAAAGAAACATCCAAAACTCATCAATGCTCCCAAGGCCTCCTCTTTTCAGTGGTGATGTAGTTGTTCAGGACCCGTTCTTCTTCCAATTGCTTAGTCAGCTTCTGGATCTTCCGTTCCTGCTCGTTGAACTTCTCTCGATAGAAATCCCGTTCTTCCTTTAGCTGCGCCCAAGATCTCTTCATGGTGTCAAAATCAGTAGGTATCTGAGGAGGGAGAACAGTTGGAGGAATCCCATCTTCATCAGGAGATTCCAGAATGAGAGGTCTAACAGCTTCGTAGGGCATACCCAACTTCTGAGCACGGATGCGGACCCATTTGCAATAGGGCTCCATTGGTAGAGAAGTCTTTGGTCCCAACTCATGTGGGTCAGCTTTGTGGATTCTGTCCCAAGCTCTAATGAACCCCTGGCGTAGTTTGTCATTGTCTGCCTGAAACTCAAAATGGAAGTGAGGAACCAGCATTTCATGAGGCCCATCTCCTCTGGCTCTTCCAAACTGACGGAGAGCTAAACACGGATTGTAAGAGATTCCTCCTTGGATACCAATCAACGGGACATTAGGGTATTCTCCGCAACGGTCGATAACAGCTACCTCATCCAAACCTCTGAGAGTCCAGGTGATGTCATTATCAGTGAGAGACATTAACCTCCGAGCCCAACCTTTTCCTTCTTCATTCTTCAGCACGAACTTAGGAAGGTGCGAAATAAACCACCTTACTAACAAAGGAGTACAAAACCACGGAGTTCCCCGTTTTCGAGCAGTACGAGCATAGAGTTGTTGTAGAACATCACCCAAAAGAGTGGGTACCGGATTCCGAGACATGAAGATCCTTATGACATGGATACTGATAAAAGTGTCAGGGTTGGGAAACAATACCAGACCATAGATCAAAAGAGCCAGAATATCCTCGTATGCCTTGAAGTCCAAGTCATTCCAAAAATCATTAGCCTTGCCAACCAGAAATTTGACCAAAAAGCCCTTGATCCCATTTCTAGTTTCCCAGTTGGACAGTACCTCTTCCTTGGTCAAGGGGAGAATTGCAGCAATCTCTTCAGGTCTAGGAGTCTTTTCCAAACCAGTGAATGGAGTTTGTTCCAAGACAGGGATCCCAAGCAAGTAAGAGAACTCTTCCAGGGTAGGAACCAGCTGGAAGTCTTGAAAGGTGAAACAATGATACAGGGGGTCATAAAACTGGGTCAGAACACTCATCAACTGTTGATCCCGCTTTGCAGTGACTAAACTGAGAAGAGGACCATGCCTCTGGATGAAGGAAGTGGTATTTGGAATCCTGCGAACCAACTCTTCAAGCAATTCAGGTGGGTGAACAAAGTTGAACCGGATAGTATTCCTTCGCACAGGCATCATGATGTCCTATAAAACAGAGCAAAGATGAAACCTTTTTTGTCTTTGAAATGGGTTAGTCCTTTATACAGGATGCATGCAATGGTATGATGACATGATGCTATGATGAAGCAAACCACAAGTATTCACATAGGCAAATAAGGCACACAAGTCACACAAGACATCCTTAGGTTTCAAGCCAGCATGAGTTTCAGGTATTACCCTCTTTTGGTTTTGTTGGTTAAAACCTGTCCTATCAGAAGTAACCGGGTTCTAGAGGATCTCAAATCATTGGCTACCCTCAATCGGTCATAACTCCAGCATCGCAATCTTTTCTCGCGGCCAGAACCATCTCGAGAGTTTAGCCTCAATGAGTGTAGCATACTGCTACTGTCCTAATAGCCAAGTTGGTCAATTTAGGGTTCTAAGGTTGGTTGGTGTTAAATGACCCCTTAGAAGACCTATATTCTCCCCGTTACAACACAAGGGATATAGGTACAGACTAAGATGCCACACCAACGTAGCCACTGCTTCACCGATGTCGGTCTACGCCGGACAGGTCCCTCACAGATTATGCTACCTAAAAAGGGTATATCCCAGATCCGGGTTAGGATCTATGAACTCTGATGCAAAGCCCACAAATATAAAAGCAAACAAAGCAAACAATTGAAGACAAAAGTGATCTAAGCCCTAAGGTTACTCCACTTTTAAAAGTATCCCCAGCAGAGTCGCCAGTTCTGTGATACGGTGGGAGAACTGACTTGAGGTTTTGCGTTTTGTATTCGCAAATGTTGCGGTTAGCAAGAGTCGCCACCGACTTTTTATTTTATCCTAAGGAAAGGTTAAAAAGCACAACAAAAACCTTTTGAGATGTTTTCTTGGGTTCGGGGAGTAGATTATAGAAAGGGAAGGTATTAGCACCCTTTCTATCCATGGTTATCCATGGGCTCTTAGTTACTTGCTTAGATCACTTGCCTTTTGTTTTCAATTGTTTTAAATGGTGCTTGAATGTGTGGGTTTGAAAAATGTTTTGAAAAGAGGCCAATGTGGTGGCAACCTTTGTAATGATCCATGTGGGGATGTATACAAAGATGTATGTCTTTTGAAAAGGTTTTCATTTGTTTTTGAAAGTTATTTTGAAAGTGTTGTGGATTGTGGTTTTGAAATTAGGCAAGTGTTTTATTTTGCAAATTTGATTCAAGCAACTAAGAGGTCATCTACTCCTAAATTTCTCAAAAGATCGTTGCTATGTTTTAACCCTTTTGACAAGTTTGTTCCACCATTGTATTTGGTGGGCAACCTTGTGTTAGGATGTGAAAGGGACAGGCGCGGGTCATCGTTTAGACCATAATTGCAACGACGTTAAATGTCTTTGGGAAATTTTCTTTAAGGGACTTGATCATTTGTTTTTTTTTGTTTTGTTTTGAAAAGTTTTGTCGAGGGACTATGATCATTCAAATTGTTTGCTTTGCCCAAAGAAGTTCAACATGCAATATGGCCCATTTATTTGAAGGCAACAAGTGGAATACCCTAGGGGGGTGCAAGTGTGATTTGTGTGTCCATTTTCATGCTTGTTTATCTTGTATTAGGTCAAACTATTTTTTATCGTTTTTTCGCATTCAAAACCCTAATTCTAACATGTTATCATTTAGAAAGCAATAAAGTGCAAAATTAAAATTACTAAGCTATTACAAAACCAAATATGGGAAGGGGGGTACAAATGTTCAAATGGGGATATTGACAAGAATTTAAATCTACATTATTACATCACTTTGAATATTTGCAATTTAAATAATGTACAAAAATTAAATAAAAATGCAAGATGCACAAAAAATGTTTTGTATATGTATGAAAAATATTATTTATGTAAAAGAGAAAAGAAAATAAAAATTATATTATTTTTTTTTTGAGTATTTTAAATTTAGGGTAAAAACCCTAATTTTAAGGAAAATGTATTATTATCTAATTAAATACAAATGTTTATTTATTATTTATAAAAATAAGCTAAAATGAAGTATATTATGAAAAAAAAGTATCTTTGTATCAAATATTAATAAGAATGAAGAATTCAAGTATTTTTATATTTTTAACTTAAATATATTGATAAACATATATATATATATATATATATATATATATATATATATATATTAAACCCTAAATATGTATTATACACAAAATAAATATTTATTTAATATTTTAATAAAATAAATAAAGAGTATTTTCTATGTGAAATATTTTCAGAAGGTAAATAAAAATAAAAATTGTATTTACATTATTTTTATATTTATTCTAATAATAGCATATATATACTTATGTACAAACAAAGAAAATAAACAAATAAATATGCAATAAATGCAAAAAATGATGAAAAAAATATTTTTAATTTTCTAATGTCATGAGAAAAAATAAACAAAGTCAACCAAAAAAGAAAAAGTCACAAAGAGTCAAAAATGAAGCAAATGGGCTCAGGGGGTGTAAACATGGAAATGGGGTGTGAAAAGAAAATAAATCCAGGCCCAGCCCAGACCACTTCTTCTTCAACCTCTGTACAACCTCCTTCAAGCAAAAACACGCGTTTTTTATCTCTGGATTCCTGGACTTTCAAGCAAAACTCATAACATGAAAAGTGTAGAGCATTAAGAGACGGTTTCAACCATATAAAGAACATGACCTATCTCTCTAAGATGAGGGAGAATTTCTCCTCCCCCTATTTCTGACCTAACTTTTCATCAATGTTCAGACATGAAATTCTCTAAGCACACGAAATATAAATGAAATCTAAACATATGAGCATGTTCAGGGCTATGATTGTGACATGTTTTCTTCAAAAATCTAAAGCTAACAATGCCTAATAAGGGAGATAGAACTCCATGAATGTACCTGTTCAGTTGGAGTCGAGCTTTGCAATGGAGGATGTTTCAGAGTGAAATGATGACTTGTACAGCTTCCTTGAAGTGTAAGGATGCTTTTCCAATTCCTACTTTGTCTTGAAACTCCCTGAATCGAGCTAGTGAACTCCAACTGCAAAACAGAAAATTAAAAATGGTGAAGTGGCTTGGAGGTGTTACAGGTCTGATTTTAGGACATGGTTAGCTTGTATATGTTGTAGGGAAGGTAGAGGAAAAGGTTTGGATCAAAATGCTCGAAGGGATTGGGAGTTTGCACTCAAACTGCAGGGGTTCCCCTGTTTGAGCAGTTTCAAGGTGATTTTGAGATGGAGGGTGCTTTAGATGTTCAGGACTCGTGCAAAAGCTTGGATGTGGTCTATGGAATTTGTTTGATAACTTCTCTCTTATGTTTCTAAGCTGAGATGAGATATGTGATAAGTTATGCAATGTTACTTGAAAATGAAGCAAGCAATAGTCACTTTGTATTTTAGGTCAGTAGGGGCCTCTAATCCTGCTGCATAATCTTCTCTTGATCAGAGCAACTTGTCCATAATCTTGTGCCAAGAGGATTTTGCTTGTACTTGCTTGGATTTCAAATTGACATAAAGCTAGCTTTTTACAAAAATGGATAAAGCACTTTATCTAGTTTAGGATTAAACCATTATGCAATGTTAGAACACAAAGAACATGGCCTCAACACATTGAATAAGCATTAAATTATTGAGTATGGAATGGTTCAAGGGCCTGTAATCAAGCATAAAGCAAACTGATTTCAAATTGGCAAGATTATGAACATGTCTTGATGAAGAACAAAAGGTGAATTTTTGCCAACTTGTGAAATTCGAATCTCTCAAGTTATGAGGTTGTTTGATGAGTTCTTGGACATTTTGGAAAGCTTGGAATGTGTACTACAATCCATCTTTGAAATGAAAATCAAAATTCCAAGTGGAAGGGTATGAAAAGTGGCCTTGAAGTAGGGTAGAAAATCTTGTCAAAATAGGTCAAATTTCACTAAGTTAAAAGATGGTTTAGTGCCCTTATTCAAAAAAATTATAACTTGAGATACAAGCTTCAAATGAGAAAACTTTGTGAATCAAAGTTGTAGATTATGCAACAAGCTACAACTTTCATGTTTTGACTTTTGTTTGAATCCAAATGGATCATGGTGAAAAAGTTGGGCAAAGTTGGGGAAAAATTAGGGTTTTTCATAACTTAGAAAAAATTCTAAGTTATGAAAAATTCCATTTTCTAACCCTAATTTGCATTTTGAGATTTCTTGGTGAACAAGTTTCATGATTTGGCAAGTTTTGATGAAAAATGAATCTTGACTCTTGATTTTGACCAAAAAGTCAAAGTTTGACTTTTCAGTGTACAGTCAAAATTGATCAATTGACTGGGAAATTCAACTGTCAATCTTGTGTACTTGGGATCTTTTGAGCTTGATGAACATGTCAAGATAGTTCCATGGGGTCCTTGAGTCCATGTGTGAGTTTGGTTTGCCATTGGCTAGGTCAAACAGTCAAAAATTGCCTTTGTGCAGTCAAAACCCTAAAAATGACCATTTTGCCCTTTTGGTGATCTGATCAAATTTCTTGGAGAATTGTGATCCAAACTTGATCAAATGGTCCATATGAGTTCATAATGTTGATGTGGATCAAATTTCATGAGGTTTGACTGTCAATGGGCCACAGTTGACTTTTTCCCAATACAGTTGATTTCTAGGTCAACTGTCCAATTGCCTGGGCAAGACTTGGAATCAAGACTTGAAACTTGGTATGGAGAAACTTGGGAGTCCAATATGAAGCATGAAAGTCATCTTAGGCATTTTAGGTCAAAACATCTTTGTTCAAACACAAACCCTAATTTGAGTCCACAGTACAAGGAGAAGCCTTGAGCAGAGGAAAACCCTAACTGGATCTTGATCTTCAAAGGTCTTGTGATGAGAAAATGTTGAGGAAATGGGAGGGCAAATTTTGGGGTACAACAGGAACATTAGGGTATTCTCCGCAACGGTAACAACTATCTCATCCAAACCTCTGAAAGTCCAAATGATGTCCTTATCAGTGAGAGACATTAACCTATGAGCCCAACCTCTTCCTTCTTGGTTCTTCAGTACGAACTTAGGGAGGTGCGAAATAAACCACCTCACCAACAAAGGGATGCAACACCACAGAGTTCCTCGTCTTCGGGCAGTACGAGCATAAAGTTGTTGCAGGATGTCACCCAAGAGAGTGGGCACAGGATTCTGAGACATGAAGATCCTTATGGCAGTGACATTGATGAAGTTGTCAGGATTAGGAAACAAGAATAGCCCATAGATTAAGAGAGCCAAAATGTCTTCATATGCCCTAAAGTCCAAATCATTCCAGAAACTGTTAGCTTTACCAATCAGAAACTTGGCCAAGAAACCCTTAACTCCGCTTCTAGTCACCCAGTTGTCCATTACTTCTTGATGGGTCAAGGGAAGAGCTGCAGCAACTTCCTCAAGCCTGAGGGTCTTTTCCCAACCAGTGTAGGGAGTCTGATCCAAGATAGGGATACCAAGCAAATCAGAAAACTCTTCCAGGGTAGGGACCAGCTGGAAGTCTTGAAAGGTGAAGCACTGGTACAGAGGGTCATAGAACTGGGTCAGGACACTCATCAACTGTTGATCCCGCAACCATGCCTCTGGATGAAGGAAGTGGTGTTTGGAATCCTGCTAACCAATTCTTCAAGCAACTCATGTGGGTGAACAAAGTTTAACCGGATAGTATTCCTTCGCATAGTCATCATGATATCCTACAAAACAGAGCAAAGGTGAAACCCTCTTGTCTTTGAAATGGCCAGTCCTTATGCAGGATGCATGCAATGCTCATGATGTTATGATGTTATGATAAAGCACACCACAAATATTTACAAAGGCAAACATGATAAGGCACACAAGTCACACAAGACAAGCCCTTAAAGTTTAGGCCAGCATGAGGTCTAGGTATTACCCTCTTTCAGTTTGTTGGTTCATACCTGTCCTATCAAAAGTAACCGGTGTTGTACCCCAAAATTTGCCCTCGCGTTTTTTTTTCTTTCAAGAAATAACAACTTCAGGCATTTCCTGACTTTTCAAACTGGCTCAAGAATCGGACAAACGGACTTTTCTCGTCTGTCAAACAAAAATTAGGGTTTCATTGATTTTTCAGGGCTCTGGATTTTCTCACACAGTTGGCTTAAGGGTTTTGGCTGATTCTGGCTCAATTTTTATCAGGCGAACGCTCTTTGGCATTTAATCAGGAATTAAGGTTTTATGGGCATATTCTCAAAAAAATTAAAATTCCACAGCACTTTGCAAGTTATTCCAAGATTCGGTTTGAATTCGCATTGTTTTGATTTAATCAGTAAAAGAGGCAGTTGGTTTGAATTCATGTTGTTTTGTTTGAACCAGTCAAAAGAAATACGCAGTTTGGATTTACAGTGTTTGTTGAAAATCAATGAAAAGGAAATGCGCCTGATCAGTGTTTTGATTAACTGTTGATTTGCTTTAGAAAGGCCAGGATTAATTGATCAATGTGCTAAAGCATTGTTTATTTTAATTATTTATTATTCTAAATTAAATGATTGAAATTTATTTTTCAATTATTTTAATTCAAAGAGTTTTAAATAATAAATAAACAATAAAGAGAAAACAGAATTAAATTGGATAATGGAAACTTTTATTTATTCTTAAATTAACTGTACAATTATTGTTTATAATTTAATTACAAACAATGGTTTTACATTGATTTAAATTTAAATAAAAAGAAAAGCTATCCTATTTGTTTTCTAATTCTTCATTCTTCACTTTGTTCCTCTCCATCCAAATATGTATCTGCAAAAGAAAAGGAGAAAAGTCAAATAACAGTTAAATTGAAAAGACAGATAAAAAGAAATTCATCATTAAGGGCCACTGATTGGGATCAGTTAACCCTCTCTGCAAATCACGGGATTTCTCCCGGTTCACAAAGAGGGAAGAATTTTATTCATTTAATCATGAATGCAAAATGTCAAAGTGCATAAATTCAAAATGTCAAACTGCATAGTTCAAGTTCAACCAAACTGAAAAAATCCAATTTCCTACTTTATACCAAAAAGTCCACCCAAGCTATCAAAGAAAAGAGGATTTGGGCAAAGATATTAAAAGGAGAAAAGTACAAAAGCTGTCAAAAGAAAAGATAAAATATGCAGAGGAAAGTTATGCAAGCAAGCAAGACACTATCTTTTCATCATTTCCCAACAAATGGCCACTTTCAGAACTGGGTACAGCACAAAACATGTTAAATATTTAACTGTACTAGAAGAGAGAGAGAAAGAAAAGAGGAGAAGTGTGGGCTTACTGTTTGGCTTTAGGCATAAGGAAAATACAGAAAATAAAACTGCAATAAGACAGTAAGGCAAAGGCTAAAAGAAGCATTATTTCAGTGTTACTCAAATTAGGCAGAAGTACACAGCAGAATTAATCACTAAAACAGAAAAATGCCAAAAACCTTGCAAGTCTGCCCAGTAACTTGGTTCGAGAAGAGATGCCAAAGTTTGAACAAGTCTTAGGCGCCAAAAGACCAAGTGGCTGAAGGACAAAAGAAACAAATATAAAATTGCAATAGCAGGGATAACCAGGAGATAGAGACTAACTGCATAAAATACCAACAAAAAAAAAGAGCACTGAGCTTTAGAAAACCTGATTGAGCCATAATACCAATATCACCAAAATACAAACACATAACCTCAAACCTGAAACCAGTCCAGAACCTGCTACCTCAAGCAATAACCATAACCTGCTATTTCACAAACTAAAAAGCTCAAAGCCTAACATGAAGCAAAAAACCATATACCAAATGTTCTACCTACTGTCAAAAGTCCATGAACCTTAAGCAAGAAACATAAGCACCCCACCTGTCAAGCCAATAAACCAGTCAACCTGCAGAAAGCTTGCATAGGCCTGGCCATTCAACAAAATCTTGCCAACTTTCAAGACCATCAAACCCCTGTCAAACAAGACCATGCCTTAAACCAGCACTGCCTAAAGCCTAACAACATAACCGGTTCAAGCTTCAAGCCTGCACCTGCTGAAACCTTATATTCATAATAAACCAGAAAAACCTGTAACCTATGTCAAACATCCCACACCATAACCTGTTAAGGCAATAACCAGCATAGGCCAAAACCTGTCAATCCAATCAGCTAAACACTAACACCATCCAAATCAAACTCAAGCCAACCAAAACCATTTTTCAAACCCTCAAGCCAACCAAAACCATTTTTCAAACCCTCAAGCCCTCAGCAAAAAACCATCATTGGGCAAAAACATTCAATTCAAAGCCATAAGAGGAAAGCTAGTCAAAACGAAGCGTCTCAACAGTAGCAACGTTCAAAGCAAGCCTCAGAAGAAGCTTCTTCACAGGCAAATCACAAGGCAACAAGACAGTTGAAGAAGAAAGTGAACAATAGGCAACACAAAAGCCTCAGGCAATTAACATCACAGGCGTTCAACACATAGCATACAAAATAGGCAACACAGTTTCAAAGGCATCTCAAAGCAACAATTCAAGACAACAAGTCAGAAGAAGAGAGAAGCGTTCAAAGGCATCATAAACAAGCATACAGTGGCAAAAAGGAGAAGAAGAAAAGAAGACGTGTATAGAGTTTTCAGTCATCATCATGAAACCCTAAGCAAAGGAGAAGAGATACAGAAGTACCAAGTGTCGTCCAAGCTAGCTTCATCGTGCAAAACCTCCTCACCTTTAAGCCGCCTCAGCGTTTCCTCGTCCTCTTCTCCTCCATTGTCTTCACCTCAAGGTAGAACATTCCTTCCTCATCTTTTTTTTACCACCTCGTTAAACAAACAAGATGAACACAAAAATCAGAATATAAAATCATGACATGCAAATCTAAAACATCCAACCAGTTTAAGACATTTCGTTACCTTGATTTACCGTCGCTTGGACAAATGTGAAGAGAGGAGAAGAGGTGGTAACACTGGTGGCTAAGGCGAGAAGCTCAGATTTCTGAATCCATGGGCAAAGAGCGAGCGATCAGAGAAGATGAATGAGGAAGAACATGAAAGCGAACGAATGGCGCCGTTTCCACACAAACCCTAAGCGTTGTCCAACTGAACACAAACTTCAAACCCTAAGAATGTTTGTAACAAGTGGGCCTAACGCGTTTCAATCCCACCTAAGCCCAAGCTAATTCCAGTTAACACCCCTCCCCATGTGTACGTTCTGTTTGGGCCAGTAAACCCTTGGCCCATCCATTCAGCATCCCTTTATTTTCTTTTTGTCACTCTAAACCCTTCTTAATTTGACTACCTCTTTTTTTTCTTCCTTTTTTCCTTTTCTAAATCAAATAAATTTTGTTTCTAAATAAATATTAAAACATAAAAACAATACTAATACATTAATACTAAAACATATAAAAACACTTTTTTTATCTAAAAAATCTAATTTAAATTCTATTTGTACATAAATAATAAAATACATTTTTACACCATGTAATTAAAATTGAAAATATTTTCCCTTTCTTTTTAATTAAAATATTTTTGTACATAACAAATGAAGAATACCCTTTTTGTATACATAATTAAAACTTAGAAATATTTTCTTTTCTTAAAACATCATTTTTATACATAATTTAATTAGAACTAAAAAACTTTCAATTAAAACATTTTCTTTTTATACATATTAAAAAAAAATATACAAAGTCACTAATAGATTAAATAAACATTTTTCTTTAGGTTAAAACAATACCCTAATACACATTAATTCCACATTGTCGCACATGTAAATAATTACGTATATGAATACACATACGCACGTACACCTACACAATATACTTGCATTTTGATACATTATACATTTGCTTATGTTGATACTCATTCACACTTGATTGGTTCGATTTGGTTAATTTATTGGACACTATGATCCTAAGTCTCATCCCCATTTGTGAATATTGTACCCCCACTCCCGGATACTTATTTGTAATAGCGTAGATTTTAAATTCCCGCAATTTACCGTTTTCAATTATACCATGATTAGACCTAGGGTTTTCATGTACATAAAAATCAAATGCTAGATAACCTAATACAAGACAAATACATGAAATCAATACACAATCACACTTGCACCCTCTAGGGTAATCCCACATGTTGCCTTCCAAAATGGGCCATGCTTGCACGTCGAGTATCTTTGGCAAAACAAAAATCAAATGATCATAAGTCCCTCAAAATGTTGCCTAAAACGGAATGATCATAGTCCCTTCAAAGCAAATTGCCAAAGACACTTGGCACCATTGCATTCATGGTCCATACGATGACCCGTGCCCGTCCCGAATAAACTTCCTAAACGCAAGATTGTCCACCAATTTCAATGGTGGAACAAAATTGTTAAAAAGGGGTTAAAACATAACAAAAACCTTTGAGTACAATAGGGTAGACAAAACTCTTAGTTACTTGAGATCAACTTGCAAAAACACTTGCCTTCTTTTCAAAAACCACAATCCACAACACTTTCAAACAAACTCTCAAAACATTTTTGAAACATCTTTTCGAAAAGATACACGCCTTTGTAAAATATTCGAGTAAAGAATTGTTACAAGGTTAGCCTAAGACAAGGCATCTTCTTCCAAAACATTTTCAAAAAACACTCACACGTACACCATTTTCAAGCAATCAAAAATCAAGGCAAGTGATCTAAAAAACCAAGTAACTAAGAGCCCATGGATAACCATGGATGAAAAGGGTGCTAATACCTTCCCTTTTCATAAACTACCCCCCGAACCCACGAAATATCTCAAAAGGTTTTTGCTGTGCTTTTTTAACCTTTCCTTTAGGATAAAATAAAAAGTCGGTGGCGACTCTTGCTCAACCGCACAAGTGCGAATACGAACGCAAAACACTAGTCAGTTCTCCCACCGTATCACAGAACTGGCGACTCTACTGGGGATAAATTTAAAAGTGGGGTTACCTTAGGGTTTTTAGATCACCTTCTTGCATGATTATTTTGTTTGCTTTGCTTGCTTTACCTCTTATGGTTCTCTTGTTTGGGCTTGAAATCCTATACCCGGATTTGGGAAACATTCATAGATAGCAATACGTTGTGGAAACTGTGCGGGGTATACCGACACGGTCGAAGCAATAGCTATATTAGTGCGACATATTTGTGAGTACCGGTAACCCTTGAGTTCAATCAAGGAGAGTACGGGGCCGCTGAGTGATGTCACTAAGCACTAATGACCTAGAACCTTACTTGACCATCTTGGCCTTTTATTAGGAGTAGTGAGATGACCGGCTTTGGTGCAGTCCGAAGTTGGTAGATACTCGATACTACACTCATTGAGGGTTGTTTTCTTGGGATATTTTGGTCGCTAGTTAAGTGGTTAAACCAAAACAATGAACAATGAAAACAATCCAGTGATATTGAGCTCCTTAGAACCCGGTTACTATTTATAGGACAGGTTTTTTAAGCCAACTACACTCAAGAGGGTACTTACCTGTGAAACCCCATGCAAGCCCGAAACTAGGGTTTGGTGTGATTTGCTTGCACATATGTTTTGTGCATACATCATAAACATCATGAAGCATCATATGCATTCACTAACCATTTCAAGGGTTTGGATCTTCATCTTTGTTCGTGTTTTGTAGGTCATGGAAATTCCTCGAAGAAAAACCATCCAAGTCAACCTTGTGAGAATCTCTCCTCAACTCAAGGAGCTCGCCTCAAGAATTCCGGAAAACTCATCCTTCAGTGAAAGACATGGTAGGCTGCTCAACTTAGTCAGCACCAACATTGAAGAAGACATGATGAAAATGCTATTTCAGTTCTTTGACCCTCTTCACAACTGTTTCACTTTCCCTGATTACCAGTTGGTGCCCACTTTGGAGGAGTTTTCTCAACTCCTAAGAATCCCTATCCTTAATCAACTACCCTTCAACGGTACGGAAAAGGAACCAAAGCCGGAAGATGTTGCTCGAGCATTACATCTACAACCCTCCGACATCAAGGGGCATTGGGAAACCAGAAGCGATGTCAAAGGATTCTTAGCAAAGTTCTTGTTTGAGAAGGCACAAGAATGTTGGAACTCATTGGATCTACAAGCCTTTGAAGAGATTGTGGCACTCCTTATCTATGGGTTGGTCTTGTTCCCGAATCCTGACCAATTGGTAGATGTCAACGCCGTCAAAATCTTCTTGTCCAGAAATCCAATACCAACATTGCTTGGGGACATCCTTCACTCATTTTACACACGAACAATGAGAAAGAGGGGTGTTCTCATGTGCTGTACTCCTATCCTTGCAAGGTGGTTTATTTCGCACCTTCCGCAATCTGTCTTGAAGAATGACCAGGGTACAAGGTGGTCCCAACGGTTGATGACTCTTACTCACTCTGATGTACATTGGTGTTCTCGGTCCAGAGAAAATGTCATCATCGTCGATCATTGTGGAGAGTTTCCTAATATTCCTTTACTTGGAATCAGAGGAGGTTTTACCTATAACCCTTGCCTGGCATTGAGGCAGTTTGGATATGCACGGAGGGATGGTCCTCATGATATGCTGATTCCTAGCCTAGTTTTTGACTTCGACAACGATGCGCAAGGGCTTCGCCAAAGATTCATCAGAGCTTGGGGAAAACTCAACAAGGTTGATAGCAAGACTCTGGGACACAAGAACTCCATCCCTCTTGAGCCCTATCTCAAGTGGGTACGAGCCCAAGCCCAAAGTCTAATGATGCCTTATCCTCATGTACTCCCTGTGATTAAAGAGCCCGTCAATGAAGGAGAAGTTCCCTACACCATCCTACATCCTGACATGCCTACATCATGGGAAGAAATGCAGAAAAGTTGGATTCAGCTCAAGGAGGAACGGAACACTTTTGAAGCTAGTTATTACGCCAGTGAAAAGAAGGTTCTAGAGCTTACATGCCGACTCCACGAGCAGGAGGCCCTCAACACCTACATCGCACCAAAGAGGATGCGCAATGTCTTTCTGCCTTAAGAAGTTTATTTTGTAATATTTGGCCCATGGGGCATTTATGTACTAACAAATTTCTTCTTATTAATATGACGTGCGTTCTTCTTTGTCTGAAACAATTTTGAATGTTCTAAATCCTTGAATGCATTGCATACATCAGCATACCATTCATCATGTGCATAAGCAGGTCTCACTCCAGGTTTCCTTATCTATCTGCTGTTTATTTCAGTAGGATGGATCTCGAGCAAACAGTCAAAGACCTGCAAGCTCAGAATGCACAGTTCCAGCAACTCCTGATGACCTTGGCTAAGGGTCAGGAGGATATCAAGACTCAATTGGGGAATAAGGATCCGGTAAAGAAGAAGAAAAAGAGGGTCGGAGTGGCTACCTTGGGGAGAAGATTTGACAGAGAAGCTCGGAGAGTGCTTGAATTTCCTCCTACTTCTGATGAAGGGACTAGTAAAAGAGATGGAGTTGCGGTACCTTCCGAATCTGATGCGGAAGAAGAGGATGTCGAAGAGGACGAAGATTATTCTGACCAGCAATACCCTTCAGCTGATGATAAATACAAGGGTTTAGAAGACAGATTGGATGCCATGGAATTACAAAGAGTACCGGGTTTGGATTTTGAAGACTTGGGTTTGGTTGCCGGGATTGTGATTCCCCCAAAATTCAAAGTGCCAGTGTTTGTGAGGTATGATGGGTTGTCTTGTCCCAAAATGCATCTCAGGTCCTACGTGAGAAAGATTCAACCCTATACGGCAGATAAAAACCTCTGGATTCATTTCTTTCAAGACAGCCTGTCGGGAGCTCAATTGGAGTGGTTTTATCAGCTAGAAGGAACCAGTGTCAGAAATTGGGAAGATTTGGCCACCGCTTTCTACAAACAATACCAGTATAATTCTGATCTTGCTCCTACTCGTACCCAACTTCAGGGTATGTCACTAGGAACAAGTGAGGGATTCAAAGAATATGCACAAAAATGGAGGGATTTGGCTGGCAGGGTGCAGCCTCCTTTAACCGATTGTGAGCTCGTTGATATGTTTCTTGGGACCCTATCTGGGCCGTTTTTCAATCATCTAATTGGTAACTCTTCTGCGGGGTTTACCGATTTGATCTTAACAGGCGAAAGAATAGAAGCTGGCATCAAGTCAGGAAAGATTCAGAAGGGTGTTGCTGCAAGTGTTGAGAAGAAACCTTTTAAGAAGGAGACAACTATGGTATATTCTCAGAGAAGAGCAGGGAAGATGGAGCGTCGGCCGACCGTGGGGGCCGTAATGATTCAAAACACTCCGAGTGAGCAGCCTCGCTATAACCAGTCCAGACCAAATCAGCAACGAGTGGAACAGCCACAACGGCAGTTCACCCGTATTAATATGACTCCATCGCAAGTGCTTCCCCATATTTTGAAATTGAATCTTGCCACCATCAAGGAGGCGCCAAAGAATGTGAATACGTCCTCTCCGCATTATCATGCCAATGCTAAATGCGCCTACCATTCAGACAGTGTTGGACACGACACCAATGATTGTTGGGCACTCAAGCATAAAATCCAAGACCTGATAGAGGCTAAGGAGGTAAAGTTTGACGCTCTAGAGAAGCCTAATGTGATATCTGCACCTATGCCGAAGCACGGCCGAAATGTCAATGCCATTGAAGAAGATTTGTATGTTGCTGATGTCAGTGATCTGACTACTCCGCTGCTAACCATTAAGTTGAATTTGTTGAGGGCCGGGATCTTCCCGGGATGTAAGGAAGACTGCTATTGTTGCTACTCTCTGCCGTTTGATTGTCCGCTACTAAAGAAAGGCATCCAAGGCCTTATGGATAGCCGACAAATTTTGTTCGAAAAAGTTTCTGTTGTTCCAGTTCATGTTGAAGATGTCTCAATCATAACCATTCACGCCAATCTTTCCAAGGCCGTCAAAAAGCCTGTTAAGATTACACCAGCTGCAAAATCTGTTCCTTTGAAGATAACAATGCCAGGGCATGTTCCCTATGTCTCTGAGAAGTCGATACCTTGAAACTATGGTGGTGACGTCTACTACCATGGTATCAAGCAAATCGAGGTAATTGAAGAAAGTTCGGATGATGAAAAAGCCAGCATTAGTAACATTGCGGGCACCAGCAAAATCACCAGGAGTGGGAGGATATTTTCTCCAGAGATTGCCCCTCCAAGAGCAATCTTTGGACCCTCATCTACAAAGGTCATCCCTGCACCAATAAAACTCTCTGCTAGAACTCCTTTGATTGAAGAAGTTGTTGTTCCTAGTGCTGTCTCTCCTACCATTGCTGATAAAGGAAAGGGAATACAAGATGAGCCCGTCAGGACGAGGGCCCAACCCTTAGTAATTCCAGAAACCTCCAAGAAGGAAATGGACGAGATTTTGAAGATAATCAAGAGAAGTGATTACGATGTGGTGGAACAGTTGGGGCAAACCCCCTCCAAGATCTCTATGCTGGCCCTATTACTTTGCTCAGAAGCGCACGCTAAAGCTTTGATTAAGTTTCTGAAGGCAGCTCATGTGCCCCAGGAAACTTCTGCGGATCAATTTCAAAATTGCGTGGCTAGCCTGACTGCGGACAATGGACTAGGTTTTTCTGATGCCGACCTAACCCCTAGAGGCAGAAACCACAATGATGCTTTGCATATTTCAATCGAGTGTCGCGGAACCACCCTTGCACATGTTTTGGTTGATACCGGTTCGTCGCTGAATGTTTTGCCTAAGAAGGCCTTGGACCGACTAGATTACGAAGGGTTGGAATTGAAGCCGAGTGATATTGTGGTCATAGCTTTCGATGGTTCAAAGAGAATGGTCCATGGAGATGTTGAAATTCCCATCAAGATAGGTACTGAGGTGTTTAAATCCACTTTCTATGTAATGGACATCCGTCCATCATACTCTTACCTGCTGGGTAGACCTTGGATACACCATGCTGGGGCAGTCACCTCCTCCTTGCATCAGATGCTGAAGTATCCTGTCAAGGGAAAGATCATCACAGTCCATGGCGAAGAAGAGTACATGATTAGCCACTTAAATTCTTTCTGGTATGTGGAGGTTGAGGGAGAATTTATCGAGACACCGTTTTAACATTTCGAAGAAGTCCTTCCTGAAATAGCAGTAGCAAAGTTGACGGCTGAGACACCGAGGCAGATGGCCAGGATGGCATCTCTGGAGGATGCAAGGGCCGCAATAAAAGAAGGGAAGAATTCAGCATGGGGGCAGTTACCTGACATTCCGCATAAGACTGACAAGTTTGGATTAGGGTTCACAGCCGCTGGCCAGAAAGCTATGCGCCGTGTGAAGATTGAAAGGGCGCCAGTTAAGATTTCTCCCTACAGAATCAACGCCTTGGAAGATGAAGACAAGGAGGGCAACATTGAAGAGTGGATTTATCCAACTGTCACAGGAGGATTGAGCAATTGGGAGGCAAAGGACTTTGTCCCCATCACTTTTATTCATCAGTAATTTATCTGTTAAACATTTCTTATTTGGTCTGTAATATTTTACTTTCAAACAATCCGTATACTATCTTTTCACCTCATGCCTTGCCCGGGGCATGTAGGTCCATTTGTAAGGGTTTTGATTATTTTTCATATCCATATGCCATGTTTAATGATTCATTGGACGTTTTTCATTTGATAAACTGCTTATGTTCATTTTCTTTCCTTTTGCATTTTTTTTAAGGATGGCTATCCCTTACACACACCCACACTCACCAATGCAGGTACCCATCCACTCCGGATTCCATGGGTGACTATTCTGCTGTATCTTTCAATAACTCTGAAGATCTGGTCAATCTAGCCGAGTATGAAGATGATGAAGGTTGTGAAGTACCCGGGGAACTAGCCAGACTTCTGCAACAAGAGGAAAGAGCCATCTTACCGCATGAAGAGCCACTGGAAACTGTTAACTTGGGAACCGAGAAGGACCGGAAGGAGGTGCAAGTGGGTGCCAATCTGGAACCAAAAGTCAAGGAGCGCTTGGTAGAGTTGTTGAATGAGTATGTTGAAATCTTCGCTTGGTCCTATGAAGACATGCCGGGTCTAGACACAGACATCGTGGTTCACCGTCTCCCCACAAGAGAGGATTGTCCACCAATCAAGCAAAAAGTTCGCCGAATGAGGCCTGACATGTCCGAAAAGATCAAAGCGGAAGTAATGAAACAATTCGATGCTGGCTTTCTGGCTGTTACGTCCTATCCTCAATGGGTCGCTAACATCGTGCCAGTACCGAAGAAAGATGGCAAAGTCAGAATGTGTGTGGACTACCGGGATTTGAATAGGGCCAGCCCTAAAGATGATTTCCCGCTACCTCATATTGACATCTTGATCGACAATACAGCTCAGCATAAAGTGTTTTCCTTCATGGACGGATTCTCGGGCTACAATCAAATCAAAATGGCCCCCGAGGATATGGAGAAAACAACTTTTGTCACACAATGGGGCACTTTCTGTTACAAAGTGATGTCGTTCGGGCTGAAGAACGCAGGGGCAACTTATCAACGCGCCATGGTAGCTTTATTTCATGACATGATACATCATGAGATTGAAGTTTACATAGACGATATGATAGCTCGGTCACAAACAGAGGAGGAGCACCTTGAACATCTGGAGAAGTTGTTTGCCAGATTGAAAGAATACAAGCTCAGGCTGAATCCAAATAAATGCACTTTTGGAGTTAGGTCTGGTAAACTCCTGGGATTCATTGTAAGCAACAAAGGCATTGAAGTCGATCCGGCAAAAGTGAAAGCAATACAAGAGATGCCTGCTCCCCGTACTGAAAAGGAGGTTAGAGGATTCTTGGGGCGCTTAAACTATATTGCCAGATTCATCTCACATCTGACTTCTACCTGTGAGCCAATTTTCAAACTCTTGAAAAAAGATCAGGTAGTAGAATGGAACGACGATTGCCAAGTTGCTTTTAATAGAATCAAGGAGTATTTGCTAGAACCTCCTATTCTGATGCCACCCTTCGAAGGAAGACCATTGATCATGTATTTGACCGTCTTGGATAACTCAATGGGGTGTGTTTTGGGCCAGCATGACGAGTCTGGTCGAAAAGAGCATGCTATTTATTACCTTAGCAAAAAGTTTACCGACTGTGAGATTCGCTACTCACTGCTCGAGAAAACTTGTTGCGCTTTGGTATGGGCTGCTCGCCGACTAAGACAGTATATGCTGACTCATACTACCTTGTTGATATCCAAAATGGACCCTATCAAGTATATCTTCGAGAAGCCCGCTTTATCTGGAAGGATAGCTAGATGGCAAATGATCTTAACCGAGCATGACATCCAGTACACCACCCAAAAAGCTATAAAAGGGAGTGTACTAGCTGACCATCTGGCTCATCAGGCTATCGAAGACTATCAACCCATGAGATTTGACTTCCCAGACGAGGACATCATGAATTTGGACAACGTTGAAGGTAACGGACCGTATGACGGACCTGAAAAGGGATCCCGATGGACTCTGTACTTTGATGGTGCTTCAAATGCGCTTGGAAACGGTATTGGCGCAGTACTCATTTCTCCGGAAGGTTGTCACACACCTTTCACAGCCCGACTTTGCTTCAGCTGCACAAACAACATGGCTGAGTATGAAGCTTGCATCTTTGGTCTCAAGGCTGCTATAGACTTGGGGATCAAATCTTTGGTCGTATTTGGGGACTCGGCTTTGGTTATCAGTCAAATCAAAGGAGAATGGGATACCAAACATCCTAATCTCGTCCCATACAAAGAACATGTCCTGACATTGTTGCCGTATTTCGAGCAAATTACCTTCGAGCATTTCCCGCGAGAAGAGAACCAGCTAGCAGATGCTCTAGCCACAATGTCCTCCATGTTTAAACTCAACTGGGATAACGAGACTCCCCAAATCACCATCGAGCGAATGGATGAACCGACGCATTGCCACGAGATTAATACCGAGGAAGTAGTGGAACAACCTTGGTTCCATGAAATCAAAAGGTATCTCGAGACTAGAGATTACCCTGAAGGAGCTTCCATAAATGACAAGAAGTTCTTGAGGAAATTCGCTGCTAAGTTCTTCCTGAGCAACGACATTCTTTACAAACGAAGCCATGATTGTGTATTACTCCGATGTGTAGACAAAGCTGAAGCAGAGTTGATCATGACTGATATACACAGTGGCACATTTGGCACTCACTTGAGCGGGCATACAATGGCTAAGAAGATCCTAAGGGCAGGCTATTACTGGTCTACTATGGAGGCTGACTGCCATCAACATTCCCGTACTTGCCACAAGTGTCAAGTCTATGCTGACAAAGTTCATATTCCTCTGGTTCCCCTCAACGTCCTGACTGCTCCGTGGCCCTTTGCAATGTGGGGCATTGATATGATTGGAGAGATCAAGCCCACGGCTTCCAACGGACATCGCTTCATCCTGGTTGCCATTGATTACTTCACTAAATGGGTCGAAGCAGCTTCCTTCGCCTCTGTCACCAAAAATGTGGTTGCCCGCTTTATCAAGCAAAACCTCATATGTCGGTATGGTGTCCCAGACAGGATCATCACGGACAACGGTACAAATCTGAATAACACAATGATCACTGCATTGTGCGAACAGTTCAAGATTTATCATCACAATTCATCTCCCTATCGGCCGAAGATGAACGGTGCTGTTGAAGCTGCGAACAAAAACATTAAGAAAATCATTCAGAAAATGACAGTCACTTACAAAGACTGGCATGAGATGTTACCGTTTGCTCTGCATGGCTACTGTACGACGGTACGTACTTCAACTGGGGCAACCCCATTTTCTTTGGTTTATGGCATGGAAGCTGTTTTGCCTATGGAAGTCCAGATCCCTTCTCTAAGGATTATGAAGGATGCAGGTTTGAATGAAGATGATTGGATGCAGACCTGACTTGATCAACTCAATCTGATCGACGAAAAGCGACTTGCTGCTATATGCCATGGTCAGACGTATCAAAAACGGATGATCAAGGCCTTCAATAAGAAAGTCAGACGTCAAGTGTATCAAGTCGGAGATCTCGTAATCAAGCGGATTATCTTACCGCAAAGTGATCCCAGGGGCAAATGGACTCCTACATATGAAGGACCATTTGTGATCAAGAGCATATTTTCTGGTGGTGCAATGATTCTGACCACTATGGACGGCGACGATTTGCCGCACCCTGCGAACACAGACATAGTCAAAAGATACTACGCATAAAATAACCCGATAAGTCGAAAACCCGAAAGGGCGGCTTGGGCAAAAATGGGCATCCCGGTGGATCGAAAACTCGAAAGGGCGATTCAGGCAAAAATTAGGGATAAAAACAAAAAAATCTGTACACCCGGCAAGTTGAAAACCCGAAAGGGCGGCTTGGGCAAAAAGGGGTTTCCCGGTGGATCGAAAACCCGAAAGGGCGATTCAGGCAAAAGTTAGGGAATTAAAGCGTATGACTATGTCTCGTCGGATCACTTCAAAGACAATCTCTTCATCAACCAGTTCCGGGTTTCTGATCAATCCAGCCATCGGCAAACGAAGCATTGAATGGACAGATATTCAGAGTTGTGAAGGCTGTGGCAGAATGGAATCCCATGAAATTATTTCACATAGCCATCTTTATTTTGTATAAATTTGTCAAATATTTACGGCAAAATCCTCTTACTAGGATGATTGTCTCCTTTGTACAAATATACTCAAAGAAAATCAATACAAATACTTTTCCCAGAAATTTGTGTCATTTCCTTTTCTTTTCTCTTGCACTATTTGTTTTATTTTGAGAAACGTCCAATGCTTTGTTAAATAGGCATATGCATTTGAAACATAATCATTTTCTTATGAGTCGGGAAATAGGATTACCGATAGGTCGGAGGTACAGTTGGATATCTTGATACCCTTCAAAGGAAACCCCCGGGAGATTTGGAATCCCTAGCAAGTCTTGAAGCTCACCCCCAGTAGATTCTGGAAAGCTTATTCCCTGCAGAGTACGGATGTCTCTCCCGAGTTTTATTCAAAGTCATTCCTCACAAGGCCTTATAACTGGGTTATCTTCAGCTAACAACCACGGAAGATCACACTCGCCAGAATTCTTCCTATCCCCAGCGGAGTTCATCAAAATTCCCCAGCAGTAACTTATCTTCCAATCCCCAGCCAGAGAATCCTCCGTAATTCAATTCCCCTCAGAGTTTAAGTTTCAGTATCCCCAACGGAACCAGACTAATGAACCTTTTCCCCATAGAGTTTTAGGAAGGAAAATCTTGAGTTCCCCAGTGAAGCCGTCAGAGATACTCCCCTCCAAGCTGAAGAGTCTCAATCTCACCTCCCCAGCACGAGCCGACTAAATTGGAACTCCCCCAATAGAAATCGTCAAGAAATCCTCAGAAGATTGGTATGCAACCCAAACTCTTTATTCTCCAGCAACAACCAGGAATTATTCTTCCCGGCAGCAGTCAAGATGCTTTTATCTTCAGCCATCCGGGATTCATCTATCCCCAGCAAGACAGCTCATCAGCTTACATGCGCATTCATTACATTCATATCATAAACATTGATATAACATATATTGCATCATACATTTCATGCGACATAATTTTGTGTTTAGCTAACATCTTGTCCTTTTCAGGATAAGAATAAAAGGCTATCATTAACAGTTTCAGATGCAGTTTTACACGGAATCATCATCAGGCAACCCTACACCGGTTCCTCCTCAAAGTTCAAGATTCCTGAAAACAGTTTACGGGTTCTCCAAGTAACGGATGTTAACCTATCGCTTGTTCAGTTTCTTCTCAAGACTTCTGAAAACAGTCTATGGATTCTTCCCAACAACGGATGTTAATCTATCACTTGTTCAGATGCAACTTCTGAAAACAGTTTACGGACGCTTCCCAACAATGGATGCTGCTCTATTGCTTATTCAACTCCAAGATTTCTGAAAACAGTTCACGGGTTCTCCAAGTAACGGATGTTAACCTATCGCTTGTTCAGACTCTTCTCACCTTTGAAAACAGTTTACGGACGCTTCCCAACAACGGATGCTGCTCTATTGCTTATTCAACTCCAAGATTTCTGAAAACAGTTCACGGGTTCTCCAAGTAACGGATGTTAACCTATCGCTTGTTCAGACTCTTCTCACCTTTGAAAACAGTTTACGGACGCTTCCCAACAACGGATGCTGCTCTATTGCTTATTCAACTCCAAGACTTCTGAAAACAGTTTACGGGTTCTCCAAGTAACGGATGTTAACCTATCGCTTGTTCAGTTTCTTCTCCAGACTTCTGAAAACAGTATATGGATTCTTCCCAACAACGGATGTTAATCTATCACTTGTTCAGATGCAACCTTTGAAAACAGTTTACAGATTCCTCCCAACAACAGATGTCAATCTATTGCTTATTCAGACCCCCAGTTCGAAGATGGTCCAAAGCATGGACGCCTTCATGATACTTATTCCAGATGGCATCTTTAAGCCCATCACCAAATGGCATCTTTAAGCCCATTCACCTCTACCATCATATCGCCGAGTGCAAATTTTCTGGGCACTTTAGTGTCCAATCTTCTTTTACCTTCAAGTCGCGAAAGGCAAGCTTGCCAATCTAACTCTGCAGGTCCAAGAAGATTGAACAGGGGCAACTGTTGTACCCCAAAATTTGCCCTCGCGTTTTTTTTTTCAAGAAATAACAACTTCAGGCATTTCCTGACTTTTCAAACTGGCTCAAGAATCGGACAAACGGACTTTTCTCGTCTGTCAAACAAAAATTAGGGTTTCATTGATTTTTCAGGGCTCTGGATTTTCTCACACAGTTGGCTTAAGGGTTTTGGCTGATTCTGGCTCAATTTTTATCAGGCGAACGCTCTTTGGCATTTAATCAGGAATTAAGGTTTTATGGGCATATTCTCAAAAAAATTAAAATTCCACAGCACTTTGCAAGTTATTCCAAGATTCGGTTTGAATTCGCATTGTTTTGATTTAATCAGTAAAAGAGGCAGTTGGTTTGAATTCATGTTGTTTTGTTTGAACCAGTCAAAAGAAATACGCAGTTTGGATTTACAGTGTTTGTTGAAAATCAATGAAAAGGAAATGCGCCTGATCAGTGTTTTGATTAACTGTTGATTTGCTTTGGAAAGGCCAGGATTAATTGATCAATGTGCTAAAGCATTGTTTATTTTAATTATTTATTATTCTAAATTAAATGATTGAAATTTATTTTTCAATTATTTTAATTCAAAGAGTTTTAAATAATAAATAAATAATAAAGAGAAAACAGAATTAAATTGGATAATGGAAACTTTTATTTATTCTTAAATTAACTGTACAATTATTGTTTATAATTTAATTACAAACAATGGTTTTACATTGATTTAAATTTAAATAAAAAGAAAAGCTATCCTATTTGTTTTCTAATTCTTCATTCTTCACTTTGTTCCTCTCCATCCAAATATGCATCTGCAAAAGAAAAGGAGAAAAGTCAAATAACAGTTAAATTGAAAAGACAGATAAAAAGAAATTCATCATTAAGGGCCACTGATTGGGATCAGTTAACCCTCTCTGCAAATCACGAGATTTCTCCCGGCTCACAAAGAGGGAAGAATTTTATTCATTTAATCATGAATGCAAAATGTCAAAGTGCATAAATTCAAAATGTCAAACTGCATAGTTCAAGTTCAACCAAACTGAAAAAATCAAATTTCCTACTTTATACCAAAAAGTCCACCCAAGCTGTCAAAGAAAAGAGGATTTGGGCAAAGATATTAAAAGGAGAAAAGTACAAAAGCTGTCAAAAGAAAAGATAAAATATGCAGAGGAAAGTTATGCAAGCAAGCAAGACACTATCTTTTCATCATTTCCCAACAAATGGCCACTTTCAGAACTGGGTACAGCACAAAACATGTTAAATATTTAACTGTACTAGAAGAGAGAGAGAAAGAAAAGAGGAGAAGTGTGGGCTTACTGTTTGGCTTTAGGCATAAGGAAAATACAGAAAATAAAACTGCAATAAGACAGTAAGGCAAAGGCTAAAAGAAGCATTATTTCAGTGTTACTCAAATTAGGCAGAAGTACACAGCAGAATTAATCACTAAAATATAAAAATGCCAAAAACCTTGCAAGTCTGCCCAGTAACTTGGTTCGAGAAGAGATGCCAAAGTTTGAACAAGTCTTAGGCGCCAAAAGACCAAGTGGCTGAAGGACAAAAGAAACAAATATAAAATTGCAACAGCAGGGATAACCAGGAGATAGAGACTAACTGCATAAAATACCAACAAAAAAAAAAGAGCACTGAGCTTTAGAAAACCTGATTGAGCCATAATACCAATATCACCAAAATACAAACACATAACCTCAAACCTGAAACCAGTCCAGAACCTGCTACCTCAAGCAATAACCATAACCTGCTATTTCACAAACCAAAAAGCTCAAAGCCTAACATGAAGCAAAAAACCATATACCAAATGTTCTACCTACTGTCAAAAGTCCATGAACCTTAAGCAAGAAACATAAGCACCCCACCTGTCAAGCCAATAAACCAGTCAACCTGCAGAAAGCTTGCATAGGCCTGGCCATTCAACAAAATCTTGCCAACTTTCAAGACCATCAACCCCTGTCAAACAAGACCCTGCCTTAAACCAGCACTGCCTGAAGCCTAACAACATAACCGGTTCAAGCTTCAAGCCTGCACCTGCTGAAACCTTATATTCACAATAAACTAGAAAAACCTGTAACCTATGTCAAACATCCCACACCATAACCTGTTAAGGCAATAACCAGCATAGGCCAAAACCTGTCAATCCAATCAGCTAAACACTAACACCATCCAAATCAAACTCAAGCCAACCAAAACCATTTTTCAAACCCTCAAGCCAACCAAAACCATTTTTCAAACCCTCAAGCCCTCAGCAAAAAACCATCATTGGGCAAAAACATTCAATTCAAAGCCATAAGAGGAAAGCTAGTCAAAACGAAGCGTCTCAACAGTAGCAACGTTCAAAGCAAGCCTCAGAAGAAGCTTCTTCACAGGCAAATCACAAGGCAACAAGACAGTTGAAGAAGAAAGTGAACAATAGGCAACACAAAAGCCTCAGGCAATTAACATCACAGGCGTTCAACATATAGCATACAAAATAGGCAACACAGTTTCAAAGGCATCTCAAAGCAACAATTCAAGACAACAAGTCAGAAGAAGAGAGAAGCGTTCAAAGGCATCATAAACAAGCATACAGTGGCAAAAAGGAGAAGAAGAAAAGAAGACGTGTATAGAGTTTTCAGTCATCATCATGAAACCCTAAGCAAAGGAGAAGAGATACAGAAGTACCAAGTGTCGTCCAAGCTAGCTTCATCGTGCAAAACCTCCTCACCTTTAAGCCGCCTCAGCGTTTCCTCGTCCTCTTCTCCTCCATTGTCTTCACCTCAAGGTAGAACATTCCTTCCTCATCTTTTTTTTACCACCTCGTTAAACAAACAAGATGAACACAAAAATCAGAATATAAAATCATGACATGCAAATCTAAAACATCCAACCAGTTTAAGACATTTCGTTACCTTGATTTACCGTCGCTTGGACAAATGTGAAGAGAGGAGAAGAGGTGGTAACGCTGGTGGCTAAGGCGAGAAGCTCAGATTTCTGAATCCATGGGCAAAGAGCGAGCGATCGGAGAAGATGAATGAGGAAGAACATGAAAGCGAACGAATGGCGCCGTTTCCACACAAACCCTAAGCGTTGTCCAACTGAACACAAACTTCAAACCCTAAGAATGTTTGTAACAAGTGGGCCTAACGTGTTTCAATCCCACCTAAGCCCAAGCTAATTCCAGTTAACACCCCTCCCCATGTGTACGTTCTGTTTGGGCCAGTAAACCCTTGGCCCATCCATTCAGCATCCCTTTATTTTCTTTTTGTCACTCTAAACCCTTCTTAATTTGACTACCTCTTTTTTTTTTCCTTTTTTCCTTTTCTAAATCAAATAAATTTTGTTTCTAAATAAATATTAAAACATAAAAACAATACTAATACATTAATACTAAAACATATAAAAACACTTTTTTAATCTAAAAAATCTAATTTAAATTCTATTTGTACATAAATAATAAAATACATTTTTACACCATGTAATTAAAATTGAAAACATTTTCCCTTTCTTTTTAATTAAAATATTTTTGTACATAACAAATGAAGAATACCCTTTTTGTATACATAATTAAAACTTAGAAATATTTTCTTTTCTTAAAACATCATTTTTATACATAATTTAATTAGAACTAAAAAACTTTCAATTAAAACATTTTCTTTTTATACATATTAAAAAAAAATACAAAGTCACTAATAGATTAAATAAACATTTTTCTTTAGGTTAAAACAATACCCTAATACACATTAATTCCACATTGTCGTACATGTAAATAATTACGTATATGAATACACATACGCACGTACACCTACACAATATACTTGCATTTTGATACATTATACATTTGCTTATGTTGATACTCACTCACACTTGATTGGTTCGATTTGGTTAATTTATTGGACACTATGATCCTAAGTCTCATCCCCATTTGTGAATATTGTACCCCCACTCCCGGATACTTATTTGTAATAGCGTAGATTTTAAATTCCCGCAATTTACCGTTTTCAATTTTACCATGATTAGACCTAGGGTTTGCATGTACATAAAAATCAAACGCTAGATAACCTAATACAAGACAAATACATGAAATCAATACACAATCACACTTGCACCCTCTAGGGTAATCCCACATGTTGCCTTCCAAAATGGGCCATGCTTGCACGTCGAGCATATTTGGCAAAACAAAAATCAAATGATCATAAGTCCCTCAAAATGTTGCCTAAAATGGAATGATCATAGTCCCTTCAAAGAAAATTGCCAAAGACACTTGGCACCATTGCATTCATGGTCCATACGATGACCCGTGCCCGTCCCGAATAAACTTCCTAAACGCAAGATTGTCCACCAATTTCAATGGTGGAACAAAATTGTTAAAAAGGGGTTAAAACATAACAAAAACCTTTGAGTACAATAGGGTAGACAAAACTCTTAGTTACTTGAGATCAACTTGCAAAAACACTTGCCTTCTTTTCAAAAACCACAATCCATAACACTTTCAAACAAACTCTCAAAACATTTTTGAAACATCTTTTCGAAAAGATACACGCCTTTGTAAAATATTCGAGTAAAGAATTGTTACAAGGTTAGCCTAAGACAAGGCATCTTCTTCCAAAACATTTTCAAAAAACACTCACACGTACACCATTTTCAAGCAATCAAAAATCAAGGCAAGTGATCTAAAAAACCAAGTAACTAAGAGCCCATGGATAACCATGGATGAAAAGGGTGCTAATACCTTCCCTTTTCATAAACTACCCCCCGAACCCACGAAATATCTCAAAAGGTTTTTGCTGTGCTTTTTTAACCTTTCCTTTAGGATAAAATAAAAAGTCGGTGGCGACTCTTGCTCAACCGCACAAGTGCGAATACGAACGCAAAACACTAGTCAGTTCTCCCACCGTATCACAACCGGGTTCTTAGAGGATCCCAATATCACTGACTACCCTCAATCGGTTATAACTCCAGCATCGCAATCTTTTCTTGCGGCCAGAACCATCACGAGAGTTTAGCCTCAATGGGCGTAGCATACTGCTACTGTCTATTGGCCAAGTTGTGTCATTTAAGATTCTAAGGTCTGTTGGTGCTTAATGACTCCTCAGAAGACCCATATTCTCCTCGTTGCAACACAAGGGATATCGGTACAGAACAAGGTGCCGCACCAACGTAGCCACTGCTTCACCCATGTCGGTCTACGCCGGACAGGTCCCTCACAGCTTACGCTACCTTAACAGGGTATCCCCAAATCCGGGTTAGGATCTATGTAACTCCGATGCAACCCACAATTTAAAGCAAACAAGTCAAAACAATTGAAAACACAGTTATGAACTATCTAAGGTACACCTCACTTTATAAGTTTCCCCAGCAGAGTCGCCAGTTCTGTGATCGGTGGATCTGGAACTGACTGTTTAACGCTGGTTCGCAAAATGTCGCGGAAGCAAGAGTCGCCACCGTCTTTTATTTTCTCCAACATGGAAAGGACAAAAGCACAGAAAAATTCCTTATTGAGATTAGTTCTTGGTTCGGGAGGTAGATTTATAGAAAGGGAAGGTGTTAGCACCCTTTCTATCCATGGTTATCCATGGGCTCTTAGATACTTGCTCATTTGTGTTTTCAAAGTGTTTGTTTGCTTTTCAAAGTGAGTGGGTTTGAAAAAGTTTCGTTTAAAATTTCAGTTCGACTCTTGTATCAGTCCTCAAGAGTGTTTGAAAAGTTGTTTTTGAAAGCTTTTTGCAAAGTGTCGGTGTGAAAAGAAGTTTTTTTGATTTGTTTTGAATTAGAGCAAGTATCTACGAGTCATCTACCTACCCTAAGGAATTAGTCTGTGTAAATGTCCTTAAGGTAGTGCCATCCCACCATTGAGAGGTAGGTAGCACCACCGTTGGAGGTGTTCGGGTCAATTCGAGTTTAGGGACAGTGTGGTCACCAGAGCAACAGTAGGACACCTTAGAAGCTACCCCCATGCCATGTTCATGGACATGAGGACTTACTAAAACGTCCTCTACTCGACGACCACGTTTCGAGGGGCAAGGCAACAGTGAGGCGTACCCTAGGAGTGGTGTGTGAATTGTGTGTCTTTTTCAGTTATTATTTGTCTTGATCATGCATTGAGTGTTCTACGCTTTGATTTTATTTGGGCATACATTCTTTCATGTGATTATTAACAGTTAAGGGTGCGGGAATTAAAATGCGGAAAATAAAGGTCCTACGCTATTACAAGGCGCGGGTCTACATCGCCAAATTAAACCAAGACCCGTTTTGAAATAAAATGCGGAAAATAAATGTCCTAATTATCTATTACAAGGCTTTGGGGTAAATACATTACATTTAAAAGGAAATAAAAATAAACATGCGAAAAGAAATTAAGAATCGAGTGCGAGGGCGTTGGACCCTTTAAAGAAATTAAATTGGAATTGAAAATTAATTAATGATTTAATAAAGAAAAGAACTTGTTTTTATGTTTTTTGGATTTATGAAATTAAAGAGAATTAATTGGAATTAAAAGTTAAATAAAACCCTAGTTCTAAATTGTTTTTAATTTATTAAAGAAAAATGTTTAAGTTTGACCTAATTTAACCTAATTATTTAATGACAAGTTTATTTACAAAATTAATTAAGAATTAATAATAATGATGATGAGGTAATTTAATTATTTTGGAAAAAAAGTAAAATGCTACAAAACCTAATTTTTATGTGTTTTAATTTATTTAAGAAAATTGTTAAAGTTAAAACCCTAATTTAAAACTAAATTAATTATCAAATTTATTTACAACAAAAACATTAATGTATTAAATAATAAATAAATATATTTTTATTTTTGACTTTTCTGATTTTTTTGTATTTTTGTGAAAAATTAATTTTATGGATTAAAAGAAAATAATTAAGTTAAAACAAATTAAAAAAAAATAGAAAAAAGAAATAAGGGAAAGAAATACAAATAAGAGGGGTTGCTGACCCAATTGTAGAGGCTTGTAGAAAGCAATTAGGCCCAACAGATTCAAGGCCTGTTGACTTTTTCCAGCGCGTGTGGAGGTGTTGACTGGTGTCCATGGTGGACTGCCTATCCTGGCCTTTGGATTGGAGTTGTTGGGCGCGTGGCAAGCCAGATGATGAGGTTGTATGGTAAACCCTTGATGAAGCACTGCATAGAAACATGTTAAAACAAAATATATTGAATAAGTGGGGGGACCTGGGAATCGAACCCAGGTCCCAATACCTGTAAGCAAGCGCACTAACCATCTGAGCCACTGAGCTTCTTTGATATTAATATGGAATACAATTATTATGAAAGAGAATAAGAGTTATTGGTAGAAAACAAAAATACGCGCGTAATGTTTGAATTGCCCAGTCTTGTGCTTACACCTCAGCGTCTTCTCCACTATGCCTTCGCTTTTGCCTGAAAATACAAACAGATAGCGGGGGTTTTAAACCCCCACTAACCCTAACATACAAAAATAGCGATTAGCTCATAGTTGAAAAGAAAAAGGGCGTGAATAGTGAGATTAATTCGTGTGTGTCTCCTGGTTTCAATGGTACAGGTTTGACTGGCTAATTTTGCCTTATGCGTAAAACCCCAAATCTGGAGCTTTGAAACCCTAGGCATCGTTCATGGTAACTTCCCATACATGCAAGCATTCTTCAATTAAATTGTGCCATTAGCTTCAGAATCATCATATTAGTATAAAACAATAATGAAAATGCATTGATATGGCATGTAAATTCAAATACGATTAAGAAAAATCTCATGAACAGGGCGACTGTGTTCTACCAGTTCTTTGTGTATGGAGAGTGGAAAAGGATTGAGTTACGTTCAGGAAGGCCTCAGCAAGCTTTTGGAATCGATTGTATGCTTTGAATCACGCTGGAACTGTGAAAACAATTTTGAGTTTTTTATGAAAAAATACAAGTTTTGTTCTTGGTTCTGAGTGCAGCTTGCTTGTTCTTTTGATTAGGGTTGTGTTTCTGCTTATATGTGGAGTGAATTAGGTTCACAAAACAAGTCCAAAATCCATTCAATCAATGTTCTTGAATTTGTGATTTTCATGAATCTTTTTCAATCTTTTTCATTCCTTTTTGATGCCAATCATTGCCAATTCTTGCCTTTTTGAGTATGCACGAAATATTGAGGTCATGATGAGTGGATATGCTGCACAAAAAGGTTTGGAAAACATGATTTGCTATTTTTGTCATATTTTATTTTAATTAAATGAACTAATAATAATAATTCAAATAATTAATAAAAAATGATGAAATAACTCCCTTGGATGTCAATGGGTCGTGCATAGCTTTTGGGTGATGATTCTTGGAAGAAATTGAGGCCCATTAGCAATTTTGAGGCATTTGAAGCAAAGTTGACTTTTCAAAATTCCCAAAACTTTCCCAACTTCCACAAGGCATATCTTGCTCAATTTTTAAGCTTTGATCATGTTCTTGGACATTTTGGAAAGGTCTTGAAGTCCTCTAACCAATTCCTTTGGTCCCATGTCATTTTGATTTACCAATCTCAAGTTATGGTCTTTGACTTAAAGTGCCTTTTTGTTGACTTTTGAAAATGACCTATAATGTTGAGATTGATAACTTTTTGTGAGAGCATTTCTTGGACTTGAAGTGTGAAGAGGAGTTGTAGGAAATGTCATTCTCTTCAAAATGAGCTTTGGATGGAATTTTTCTGATAAACCATGTGGAATTTATGCCTTGGTCAAGTTACAATTGACTTTTTCAACTGTCCAAAAATAGAAACTTTTGCATCTTGAGACTTTTTGAGCCATGCCTTGAGAATCATGATCAAGAATTGATCAAATGATGTTTGGGGCTTCAAAATAAGATGTTGACCAAAAATTTTGACCTTTGACTGTCAAATGACCATTTTGCCCCTGCAGTTGACTGTAGGGCAATTAGGGTTTTTGACTGTGCAATTTGTGCTGTAAGTCTTGAAACTTGACATATGGATGCCTGACAATGTTTATAGGCATGTGGGACTTGTTTGGACCCTTGGAAACTTCAATTTCTTTGCCAGAACCAAAACCCTAATTTTTGACTGTTAGGAGGCAATTGGACTGTGCAACCCTTGAGAGATTTTGAACCTTGATCTTGGCAAATCTTGAAGAATATGGGAGGGCAAATTTTGGGGTACAACAGGAGAAATTACCTAAAACCCTTGTTTATCTCTGAGACAATTTGGGTATGCCCGAAGGGATGGCCCTCATGACATGCTGATTCCGGACTTGGTTTTTGACTTCGACAACGATGCTCAAGGACTTCGACAAAGGTTTATCCGAGCATGGAGGATGCCCAACAAAGTGGATAGTAAGACACTGGGACACAAGAATTCCATCCCTCCGTTATGGAAGGAGAGGTTCCATACACCCTCCTACATCCTGACATGCCAACATCATTGGAAGATTTGCAAAAGAGTTGGATACAGCTCAAGAAAGAACGAAATACTTTTGAAGCCAGCTTCTACGCCAGTGAGAAGAAGGTTTTGGAACTTACCCGTCAACTCCATGAAGAGCAGAATCTCAACACTTACATCACACCAAAGAGGATGCACAACGTCTTTTTACATTAAGAACTTTGTAATATTTTGCCCATGGGGCATTTATGTACTGACAAATTTCTTCTTATTAATATGATGTGTGTTCTTTTTGTCTGCAACAACTTTGAATATCTGAATCCTTGGATGCATTACATGAATAAACATATCATTCATCATACGCATAAACAAGTCTTTACACCAGGTTTCCTTATCTTTCTGCTGTTTATTTCAGCAAGATGGATATAGAGCAGATGGTCAAAGATCTGCAAGCATAAAATTCGCAATTCCAACAACTCCTCGTGACCTTGGCAAAAGGTCAAGAGGACCTTAAAGCACTGTTAGAGAAAGAGAAAGAAAAAGAAAGGGAAAAAGGAAAAAAGAAAAAGAAAAGAGTCGGGGTAGCTACTCTGGGAAGAAGATTTGAGAACCAAGCTAGGAGAGTCCTGGATTTCCCCTCGACGTCTGATGAAGGGGCTGGCAAAGGAAAATGAGCTGCAGTACCTTCCGAGTCTGAGGCTGAAGAGGAAGAAGTTGAGGAGGATGAAGATTACTCTGAGCAGCAGTACCCTCCTGCGGACGACAGGTATAAGAATCTGGAAGAGCGGTTGGTAGCCATGGAGGTACAAAGGGTACCTGGACTGGATTTCGAAGAGCTGGGATTGGTTGCTGGGATCGTCATTTCCCCTAAATTCAAAGTGCCTACATTCGCTAAATACGACGATTTGTCTTGTCCAAAGATGCATCTGCGTTCTTATGTCAGAAAGATCCAACCTCACTCTTCTGATAAGGATCTATGGGTCCACTTTTTTCAAGATAGTTTGTCGGGTACACAATTGGACTGGTTCTACCAGCTTGAGAGGGCTGATGTACATAACTGGGAGGACTTGGTTGCTGCCTTCTACCGACAATATCAATACAACACAGATTTAGCACCTACTCGTACTCAACTACAAAGTATGAGTATGGTTTCTAATGAGGGCTTTAAGGAGTATGCCCAGAAGTGGAGGGACCTGGCTGGAAGGGTGCAACCACCATTGTCTAAAAGAGAGTTTGTCGATATGTTTTTGGGGATGCTGTCCGGTCCATTCTTTAATCACCTGATAGGGAGATCATCTGCAGGGTTCACTGAATTAATTCTAACATGGGAAAGGGTCGAAGCTGGTATTAAGAGCGGTAAAATTCAGAAGGATGCATCTGCTTCAGCCGCTATCAAGAAGACCTTCCCAGCCAAGGAGGAAATTTCTGTTGTTTACACCCAGAGAAATCGAGAAAGAGAGGAACGTCGGCCAGCAGTGGGGGCCGTATTAATTCAGAAGTCTGCACCGGATCAACCTAGAAATATTCAACCAAGGAATGATCAAACCAGAACCTATCAGCAAAGTGTAGAAAGGCCACAACGGCAATATACCCCGATAAACATGACACCCGCTTAGATCCTTCCCCATCTCATGAAATTAAACCTTGATAATTTGAGAGAGGCACCGAAGAATACAAATACCACTTCTCCATATTATCATCCCAATGCAAAATGTGCTTATCATTCAGATAGCATAGGACATGACACCAACAACTGCTGGGCCCTCAAAAACAAGATCCAAGATTTAATAGATGCCAAGGAGGTAGAATTCGATGCACCCGAAAAGCCGAATGTGATTTCTGCCCCAATGCCGAAGCATGGTCACAATGTCCATGCTATTGAAGAGGATTTGTATGTTGCTGCTGTTGATAACTTAATGACTCTGTTGCCAATGATCAAGATGAATTTGTTGAAAGTCGGGATCTTCCCAGGCTGTGAAAAAGATTGTTACCTTTGTTCAAACTTGCAATCCGTCTGTCCGTTATTGAAGTCAGGCATCCAACGCCTGATGGATAATCAAGAGATCCTCTTTCAGAAAACTCCTATTACCCCAATCAATGATGTTGCTATAATCACCATTTTCGACAATCTTCCCAAGGTCTGCAAAAGACCTATTAAGATTACACCCGATCCAAAGTTTGTACCACTGAAGATTACTATGCCAGGGCCTATCCCATATAAGTCCAACAAGAAGATACCGTGGAATTATGGAGGAGAGATCTTCTACCACGGTGTTAAGCAGATCGAATCAGTTGAAGAAAGTTCCGATGAAGAAACTCCTGACATAGGAAATATTGCGGGGACAAGTAAGATCACTCGTAGCGGAAGAATCTTCTCTCTGGAGATTGCTCCTCCAAGGGAAGTCTTCGGACCCTCAAGTGCTCGTGTGCCAGTCAAGATATCTATGCGAAGTCCAGTAATTGAAGAAATTGTTACTCCCGAAGTTGTACCCTCTGCTGTTACTGCTGATAAAGGTAAGGGGATCCAAGAAGCGCCTGTCAGGACGAGGGCTCAGCCTTTGGTTATCCCCAAGACCACCCAAAAGGAAATGGAGGAAATTTTAAAGATAATCAAGAAGAGCGACTATGATGTCGTAGAACAACTGGGGCAAACCCCTTCAAAAATCTCCATGCTGGCCCTATTGCTCTGTTCCGAGGCTCATGCCAAAGCCTTGATCAAATTTCTGAAGACGGCGCACATGCCTCAAGAAACTTCTGCGGATCAGTTTCAAGAGTGTGTAGCCAGCCTAACTGCCGACAATGGTCTTGGCTTCACTGATGCCGATCTAACATCTAAGGGAAGAAAGCATAATGATGCGCTGCATGTTTCGGTAGAGTGCAGAGGGACCACACTTGCTCATGTTCTGGTTGATACCGGGTCATCTTTAAATGTCCTACCAAAGAAAGCATTGGACAGATTGGACTGTGAGGGTTTGACCTTAAAGCCCAGTAATATCATTGTTAGAGCCTTCGACGGTTCTAAGCGGATGGCTCACGGAGAAGTGGACATCCCAATTAAGGTGGAAACGAAAATTTTCAACTCTACATTTTATGTGATGGACATTCGTCCTTCATATTCATGTTTATTGGGAAGGCCATGGATCCACAATGCTGGGGCAGTCACTTCTTCCCTACACCAGATGCTCAAGTACCTAGTCCAGGGTAAGATCATAACAGTTCATGGTGAGGAGGAGTATATGGTAAGCCACCTTAACTCTTTCCGCTATGTAGAGTTAGATGGTGAATTCATAGAAACACCTTTCCAACACTTTGAAGAGGTTTCTCCTGAAATTGTGACGGCCAAGACAATAACTTTTGCGCCTGCAGTTACCAAGCCTGTGTCCTGGATGTCATTCCTTAAAGATGCGAAGGTTGTGATCGAGGAAGGAGGAAGTACAGTGTGGGGTCAACTACCAGATTTTCCTTTCAAGACAGATAAGTTCGATTTGGGTTTCACTACTGCTAGTCAGAAAGCTGTGCGTCGCTCCCGGGCTAGAGGACCACCATTAAAGATCACTCATCACGGAGTTCATGCTTTGGAAGATGTTGAAGACGAGAGTAATTTTGAAGACTGGATCTTTCCAACCATTGAAGGAGGACTGAACAACTGGGAGGCGAAAGACTTTGTTCCCATTACTTTCATCAATCAGTAATTTATCTTTTGAACATTTTCAGTTGGTCTGTAATAATTATTAAATAATTTGTACACCCTTTTTGCCTTGTGCCTTACCCGGGGCATATAGGTCCATTTGTAAGGGCTTGATTTCTTCATTTCCATATGCCATTTTTAATGAATCATGGACGTTTTCATCTATAAACTTTTGTGTTCATTTTCTTTCTTTTTACATTTTATTTTGTTTAAAGGTGGCTATCCCTTACACACACCCACACTCACAAAATGCAGGTACCCATCCACTCCGGATTCCATGGGTAACAATTCTGCTATGGCCTTCAGTGACTCTGAAGATCTGGTCAATCATGTTGAATACGAAGGTGATGAAGATTGTGAAGTGTCTGGAGAGTTGGCTAGACTTCTACAACAGGAAGAGAGGGCTATTCTGCCCCATGAAGAGTTGTTATAGACTATCAACTTGGGTACTGCCGAAGACAGAAGAGAGGTTAAAGTGGGTGTCAATCTAAAGCCAAATGTCAAAGAGCGCTTAGTTCAACTGTTGAATGAATATGTTGAGATCTTTGCCTGGTCCTATGAAGACATTTCGGGACTCGACACAGATATTGTGGTTCACCGTCTCCCTACAAGAGAAGATTGTCCACCAATTAAACAGAAAGTCCGCCGAATGAGGCCCGATATGTCTGAAAAGATCAAAGCCGAGGTGATGAAGCAATTCAATGTCGGGTTTCTTGCTGTTACTTCCTATCCATAATGGGTTGCTAACATTGTGCCCGTGCCTAAGAAGGACGGCAAAGTGAGAATGTGCGTGGATTACCGAGACTTAAACAGGGCTAGCCCTAAATATGACTTTCCACTACCGCACATTGACATTTTGGTCGATAACACAGCTCAACATAAGGTATTTTCTTTCATGGATGGATTTTCAGGGTACAACCAGATCAAAATGGCCCCCGAAGACATGGAGAAGACTACTTTTGTTACGCAGTGGGGTACCTTTTGCTATAAAGTGATGCCATTCAGACTAAAGAATGCCGGGGCAACCTATCAGCGAGCCATGGTAGCTTTATTTCATGACATGATACATCATGAGATCGAAGTCTACGTAGACGACATGATAGCCCGTTCACAAACAGAAGAAGAACACATCGACCATCTGCAAAAGCTGTTTGTCATATTGAAGGAATATAAGCTTAGACTGAACCTTAGCAAGTGCACTTTCGGAGTCAGGCCTGGTAAACTCTTGGGATTCATCGTCAGCAACAAAGGCATTGAGGTTGATCCTGCTAAAGTCGAAGCTATACGAGAAATGCCTGTCCCCCACACTGAAAAGGAGGTCAGAGGTTTCTTAGGACGCCTAAACTACATTGCAAGGTTCATTTCTCACATAACATCTACATGTGAACCAATCTTCAAGCTGTTGAAGAAAGATCAGGTGGTTGAATGGAATGATGACTGTCAAGCTACTTTTGATAAAATCAAGGAGTATTTGCTAGAACCTCCTATCTTGATGCCACCCGTCGAAGGAAGGCCGTTAATCATGTATCTGACTATTTTGGATAATTCAATGGGATGTGTATTGGGCCAACATGACGAGTCTGGTCGAAAAGAGCATGCCATTTATTACCTTAGCAAAAAGTTTACCGACTGTGAGACTCGCTATTCACTGCTCGAGAAAACTTATTGCGCTTTGGTATGGGATGCTCTCCGATTAAGGAAGTATATGTTGACACGTACCACTCTGCTGATTTCTAAAATGGATCTGATCAAGTACATCTTTGAAAAGCCCGCTTTATCTGGAAGAATCGCTAGATGGCAAATGATCCTGACTGAGTATGATATCCAGTACACAACCCAAAAAGCTATAAAGGGGAGTGTGCTAGCTGACCATCTAGCTCATCAAGCTGTCGAAGATTACCAATCCATGAGGTTCGACTTCCCTGACGAAGACATTATGACATTGGACAACATTGAAGGTAACAGACCGTATGACGGACCTGAACAAGGATCCCGATGGACCCTGTACTTTGATGGTGCTTCAAATGCACTTGGCAACGGTATCAACGCGGTACTTATCTCTCCAGAAGGTTTCCATACACCTTTCACCGCTAGACTCTGCTTCAGCTGCACCAACAATATGGCCGAGTATGAAGCTTGTATCTTTTGTCTCAAGGCTGCGATTGACTTAGGAATCAAATCTTTGGTTGTGTTTGGGGACTCAGCTTTGGTTATCAGTCAAATAAAAGGAGAGTGGGACACTAAACATCCTAACCTCATCCCATACAAAGAACATGTCCTTACATTACTACCTCATTTCGAGCAGATTACCTTCGAGCACTTCCCGCGAGAAGAAAATCAGCTAGCGGATGCTCTAGCGACAATGTCTTCCGTGTTTAAACTTAACTGGGATAATGAGGCTCCCCAAATTACCATCGAACAGATGGATGAACCTGCACATTGTCATGAGATTAATACCGAAGAAGTAGTGGAACAACCCTGGTTTCACGAAATCAAAAGGTATCTCGAGACTCAAGAATACCCTGAAAGAGCTTCAATCAATGACAAAAAGTTCTTAAGGAGATTTGTTGTCAAGTTCTTCCTGAGCAATGGTATCCTATACAAGCGCAACCATGATTATGTTCTGCTTCGTTGTGTGGACAAGGTTGAAGCCGAGCAGATCATGACTGAACTGCATAGTGGCACATTTGGAACCCACTTGAGCGGACATATGATGGCTAAGAAGATCCTAAGGGCAGGCTACTATTGGTCTACCATGGAAGCTGATTGTCATCAATACGCCCGCACTTGTCACAAATGCCAAGTCTATGCGGACAAAGTGCATATTCCTCTGGTTCCTCTCAATGTCCTAACAGCTCCTTGGCCATTCTCAATGTGGGGTATCGACATGATTGGAGAGATCAAGCCTACAACGTCCAATGGACACCGCTTCATTCTGGTGGCCATTGATTACTTTACTAAGTGGGTTGAAGCAGCTTCCTTTGCATCCATTACAAAGAATGTGGTTGCCTGCTTCATCAAGCAGAACCTCATATGCCGGTATGGTATCCCCGACAGGATTATCACTGACAACGGTACAAACCTGAACAACACTATGATCACCGCTCTGTGCAAACAGTACAAGATTCAACATCACAATTCATCTCCCTATAGACCAAAGATGAACGGTGTTGTCGAAGCTGCGAACAAAAATATCAAGAAGATCATTCAAAATATGACAGTCACCTACAAGGACTGGCATGAGATGTTGTTGTTTGCTCTACACGGGTATCGTACCACGGCGCAAACATCAACTGGGGCAACACTCTTTTCTTTGGTATACGACATGGAAGCTGTTTTACCTATTGAAGTTCAGATTCCTTCCCTGAGAATCATGAAGGATGCTGGTTTGAGTGAAGACGATTGGATTCAGACCCGGCTTGATCAAATTAACTTGATTGACGAGAAGCGACTTACTGCTATTTGTGATGGTCAGACATATCAAAAACGGATGATCAAGGCTTTCAACAAGAAAGTCAGACGTCAGGTATATCAAGTCGGAGATCTTGTAATCAAACAGATCATCTTGCCGCAAAGTGATCCCAGGGGCAAGTGGACTTCTACCTACGAAGGACCATTTGTGATCAAAAACATCTTTTCTGGTGGGGCTATGATTCTAACCACCATGGACGGTGACGACCTGCCACACCCTGCGAACGCAGACATAGTCAAAAGATATTATGCATAAACGACCCGATAGGTTGAAAACCCGAAAGGGTGACTTGGGCAAAAATGGGCATCCCAGTGAATCGAAAACCTAAAAGGGTGGTTCAGGCAAAAGTTAGGGATAAACAAAAAAAATCGTACACCCGGCAAGTTGAAAACCCGAAAGGGCGACTTGGGCAAAAAAGGGTTTCCCGGTGGATCGAAAACCTGAAAGGGCGATCCAGGCAAAAGTTAGGGAATTAAAGTGTATGACTATGTCTCATCGGATCACTTTAAGGACAATCTCTTCACGGACAAGCTCCAAGGTTCTGATCAATCCAATCATCTACAGACAAAGCAACGAATGGACAAGATACTCAGAGTTGTGAAGGCTATAGAAGAATGGGAACCCCATGGAATTGTTACACATAGCCATCTTTGTTCGTATAGATTTTTCCCAATTTTATGGCGACATTCTGTTACTAGGATGTTTGTCTCCTTTGTACAAAATACTTACACAAAGTTAATACAAAGTTACTTCAAAGTGCATAAAATTGTTTGCCTTTTCTTTCTGTTTTTACACTTGTGTTTTATTTGAAAACGTCCAATGATTTATTAAATGAGCATATGCATTTGAATATAATCACTGCTTACAAATAAAACGAAATGAGAAAGAATAATTACTGATAGGATGGAAGTGTAGGAAAGTGTCTTTAAGCTATTCCAGAAGAAATCTCCTGCAATACATCATCCAGATCCTAGGCGGAACTAAAGCTTTGAAATGCATATCCCCAGCGGAGTTAAGTTTCAAGGATCCCCATCAGAGTTGAGTTTTCAAGTTCCCAATCCACAGTGGAGCAAAACTTTGAACTACAAACCCTCAGTAAGAAGGAAACTTTCTTCCCTAACGGAGTCAAACCTTCGACTTTTGAACACTGGTGAAGACCATCCAGTTTCCTCCCTTTTCCCCGGAGAGTCATTTTTAAACCAGATAATTCCTCAGAAAGTTATTTTTAAACTTTTTTCCCAGTGAAGTCGTCAATCAAATTAGCACGTCACTAAGACCCCCAGTGGAAAGGAAACTTTGAGCTACCAATCCCCAGCCGAAACCATTCAGTTTGCCCCTGATATCCTCAACAGAACGGAGTTTCTCATTTTTGAAATCCCCAGTAGATTGGCATACAACCAACCTCTTGACCCAAATGCTTGAACGAAGATTCTCATTCTCACAGTGGCGTACAACCTAAACTCCTGAACTTCTTCCAAACAGGAATAAGCTTTTCCCAGAGTCCCGAGCTTACCCTTCTGCAGTATAGCTATTCCCCACAGAATTTTTTAATCCCCTGCAGATCAAAGATTCTCGTTCTTGACTCCTCAACACAAATTCCCCTAGAAGAATGAATATTCTCATTCTCAATTCCCCACGAAGCTTTCAGATATTCCCCAGCGAAGTTCTCCTCAAACCACGAAACAGGAATCCCCGGTAGATTGACATACAACCCAAACTCCTGATTTCCCCAGCAGTATAACTTTCCCCACAGAGGTTGTCAAAAAGCTTGAAGACACACATACTCTTCAACAGTGGTCCAGGATTCATTTTCCCCGACAGCAGTCAAATATTTTATTATCTCCAGCTATCCAGGATTTATCTTCCTCAGAAAGACAGCTCATCAGCTTACATGCGCATACATTGTGTGACACCCCAAATTAATTCAAGTGTTAAATAATTAGGAATTTAATTATTAAATTAATTAAAGGCTTAATTAATAATATTTTGGATTAAATGGATGAATTAATTATGGAATTAAAAAGGAAGACCGGGGGGTGTAAGGTTAAATTAGAGGTGTGTGAAGTAAAAAGCTCTACTAAATAATAACTAATTTATTACTATTATTTGGAATATAATAAAAGGAAAAGAAAAAGAAGGTTATTTGGAAAAAAAGTCATTATACGTGAAATTGGAGAAGAGAAGAAAAGAGAGGAAAAAGCCAAACGCCGTGAATTCGAAGGATCATCGCGAGGTAAGGGGTGATTTCACTCAGTTAATATGCCTTATAGGTTTTGGAATCAATAGTATTGATTAAGCCTGTTAGGAATCCCAATTTAGGATCGTTAGGTTTATGAAATTCAAACCCCAATTCCATGAATTTTTATGTTTTGATTTAATTTGATATTATGAGGAAATTGTATGATGTTATGGTGTGTTACAATCTCATTGGAATCATGAATTATAACTTATTTTGACATTGCTGTGAGTTGGATTCAAATGGGTATGAATTGGATGGGATTGGAGTAGTAAAATGCTGTCAAAAATAGCAGTTTTGGGCTCTGCAGGTCGTGGGAACCGATTACCAGTAGGGAGGAACCGGGTTCCACTGTGCGAAGTTATAAAAACTGGCAAAAATGCACGTAGGAATCGGTTCCTGTATAGGTAGGAACCGGGTTCCCATACATTTTCCAGAAACGTGATTTTTGAACTTCGCAGGAACCGGTTCCTGCATATGTAGGAACCGGGTTCTACTGTAACTTTTTGAAAAATATTAAACTTTGAAAATTCATAACTTTCAAACCGTAAGTCCGTTTTGAGTGCCGTTTTGGAAGTTATTTCTTAAATTTAATGCTCTATTTTATAAAATGAAAATATTTCCTAAAACCTGAAATTATTTTGAAAATGAGTCAAATCCCGGAATAAGTGATTATTGGCTAACGCACATGGGTGTGTATGTAGCAGTGAACCTGTGATGGATGGATGTATTAGTATTGTGTGAATGAAAGGCATGTTTATGTTGCTAATGATGGTGTTCATGATCGTTGAGATATCATGTTTTTGGTTTTGGTTCAGTTATGATAAATTGATGTATTTCAATTTCATAGACTGATTTGATGTTGCATGTTGGTGATGTGCGTGCATATGCATTGTTTTGGTGAAGTTAATTCCCATTGTGTGGAATTTGACTTGTATTGCCGTTAACCGATACCCGGGTGATGATGGGTGGTTAGGCTGGATTCGTGTCCGGGTGTTTATGGACGAATCAATGGTTGCTGTATCCGGTTGATGATGGATCAATGTTGGGTGACTTGGTCACGTGTTGGTACCACATGCATTGTGTCTGCATTTGTGTTTGCGTGGAATTGTAACATGTTAGGATGTCTTCCAGTGTTACAATTCTTTGGTTGATTATTGATTTATGCATAATGACTTGTATGATTGGAACTGCGTGTTGAATCTGAATTTATGCTAAAATGGGTGAAATAATATGCTTGTGATATAATGTTGATTGAGAAGCTTATAATGCATGTTAATTATGAGAAATCTCACCCTTACTTTAACAATTTCAGATTAAAGTTAGCAGCTCAGGAGTTGGTGAGGATGGCTCTAGAGCTATGTTACTTTAAGTCCGTGTGTCAGTGTCGTGCTCTGATAGGTTGTAACACTGGGGGAAACATTTGAATGATGAGTTTTATTTTATACTCTATTGTTTAATTTATGTTGGGAATACTTATGAAGTGAAATTATTCCGGTTTTGAGACATTTCCGCTGTGCAGAACATGATATTGATTTGAATATTTATCTTAATAATTCCTTCAGTAAAGCATGATAACTGTAGATTTGAGGTTTTTATATTTATCTTGGATTGTGACATCCCTGTTTTCCATGTTACTCTGATTTAATTAATATATTCGCGGGTTATTTAGAAGGGGTGTTACACATTGCATTCATATATCATAAACACTGATATAACACATATATTGCATCATACATTTCATGCAACATAACTTTGTGTTTCAGCTAATATTTTACCCTTCACATGATAAGATTAGCAAGCTTCAAACTTTAGGATCATGAAAACAGTTTACGGGTGCTTCCAAACATGGATGGCAATCTATCGCTTGTTCAGATTCAACTTTTGAAAACAGTTTACGGATGCTTCCAAACACGGATGTTAATCTATTGCTTATTCAACTTCAAGGATCATGAAAACAGTTTACGGGTGCTTCCAAACATGGATGGCAATCTATCGCTTGTTCAGATTCAACTTTTGAAAACAGTTTACTGATGCTTCCAAACACGGATGTTAATCTATTGCTTGTTCAACCCAAGGCTCATGAAAACAGTTTACGGATGCTCCAAACATGAATGTTAATCTATTGCTTATTCAACTTCAAGGATCATGAAAACAGTTTACGGGTGCTTCCAAACATGGATGTCAATCTATCGCTTGTTCAGATTCAACTTTTAAAAACAATTTACGGATGCTTCCAAACATGGATGCTAATCTATTGCTTATTCAACTTCAAGGATCATGAAAATAGTTTACGGGTGCTTCCAAACATGGATGTCAATCTATCGCTTGTTCAGATTCCGCTCATTGAAAATAGTTTACGGAGGCTCCAAACATGGATGTTAATCTATTGCTTATTCAACTTCAAGGATCATGAAAACAGTTTACGGGTGCTTCCAAACATGGATGTCAATCTATCGCTTGTTCAGATTCAGCTCATTGAAAACAGTTTACGGATGCTCCAAACATGGATGTTAATCTATTGCTTATTCAAACTTCAGGATCATGAAAACAGTTTACGGGTGCTTCCAAACATGGATGTCAATCTATCGCTTGTTCAGATTCAACTCATTGAAAACAGTTTACGGATGCACCAAACATGGATGTTAATCTACTTCTTATTCAACTTTAAGGATCATGAAAACAGTTTACGGGTGCTTCCAAACACGGATGTTAATCTATCGCTTGTTCAGATTCGGCTCTTGAAAACAGTTTACGGATGCACCAAACACGGATGCTGATCTATTGCTTATTCAGACCCCCAGCTCAGAGACGTTCCAAACATGGATACCTTTCTGATACTCATTCTTTCACCTATAACATACAGTTCAATAAACATTCTTGGATGGCATCTTTAAGCCCATCTCCGACAAGATTCTGTCACATCTCCAAATGGCATCTTTAAGCCCATTCCCTCAAACTATGCTTTGACGAGTGCAAATTTACGGGCACTCTAGTGTCCAATCCTCTTTTACCTTCGAGTCACGAAAGGCAAACTCGCCAATCTAACTCTTCAGGTTCAAGAAGATTGAACAGGGGCATCTGTTGTACCCCAAAATTTGCCCTCCTTTTTTCACAAGAAATCACAACCCTAGGGTTTTCTCATATTTTCAAAGATTGGCTCAAGAATCGATCAAACAGACTTTTCTTTGACAGTAAATCAAGAATTAAGGTTTTCTCTCGCATTTCTCAGAAGAAACATGATTCTCAGAAATTCAATTAACTGTCACATGTTTTCACACTTTTTCAAGTTTGCTGAAAGGTTACTGATGGGTCTCAAGGTTTATTTATCTGAAATAAGAGATAGGAACTGAGATGGTCATGTGGAATATTCAGGTTTTGTCTGATCCAGGTTAATCAGATGATGTGCGTCTGTCAAGACGTTTTCTTATTAATGGAATTCATGTTTGCTTGTTTGTTGGAATTCACAATGCATATTTTGATTGGAATGCTGTTGCAAGGTTACGAGATTGCAAAGTTATTGGATTACTTGGAATTTGAGTTATCTGTATTTAAAATATTGGAATGCAATTTCAATTATTTTGATCTGAGAATCTTAAAGGAATAAGTGAAGACTTGAAGAAAGAATGGCAAGATTATTGGACAATAAAAGATTTTATTGGATATCAGTTTGCCTCACAAAGATTTTTCAGATGATTGATACAAAAATAATTTATTATTTGAATACTGTATGTTTTACAACTTATAGTATTTAAAAAAATAAATAAATGATTACAATAAATGGAAAATCTAATCTAAGCCTAAGCTCCATCGCTCTCATGCTTAAAGTCTTCGGCTTCTTCTGCTTTGTCACCGTCCAATTTGTGCTCACATGCAAAAAAGACAAAAGAAAAGAGGATTAGTACAGTTAATTTTCAAACAGAAAAAGAAAGGAAAGTTTTCATCATTAAAGTTTGCCGTCCGGAATCAGAGTGCTATTTTTTTTTCATCATGTTTTATTTTTCTCTTTGCAAATCACAAGAAGATTGCTCTTCTTGGTTCACAAAGAGAAAAATAAAAGTGCAAATGCAAGTATACAAAAGCAATTGGTTCAAATGCAAACATAGGCCAAACTGAAACATTGCAAAGTCAGCAACCAAACAGCAAGGCAAACTGTTATGCAAAAATAGGCCAAATTCAAACAAAGCTGCATTACTAAACATGGCATACAAGGCACCAACTGTACTGCATTACAAACCAAAGGCAAACTGAATGCAAACAAAGTAAGCGAACCAAGCATAACAAGCCTAGCCAAACAACACAACCAAAAAATCCCAAAACTGAGCTACAATGCAACAAGGCGCCAAACTGCATTTACAAAACATAAGCAAACTGAACAAAACAAATTGGATGCAAACTGTACAAATGCAGCAAGTACAATGCAGCAGGATAGCAGTAAAATGCAGGGGGGGTAAACCAAAGTCACAAGTCAAAGACTTGTTATAGCTTTTCATCATTTTCCAGTTAAAAGACAAACTTTTCAGAAAATAAGAGAAAAGCAAAAGGAATTATTTTGTCATTGAGAGAGAAAGAGAGAAAAGGGAGCACCTTTTTAGTATTTGTACAGTTGGCTAAAAAAATGGATCAAGATATAATACCATAAAAACAGCAAGAAGAAAAAGCCCAACGGTTTCAAACACAAACCATAAGTCCCAACCTGCTAACCAAAAGTAGAGAGGGCTGTTATAAAACAAAACTGCAAGCCAAGCCAAATGACAAGTTAAAAAACCTGTTAAACCTTTGAACAAGAAACCAAGCTGAAAAATATACCAACAACACTACAAAAAACCCAAAGCCAACATCCTGCAGAATACACAACTCTCCAAACAGCACAACATCAAAAACCTATTGTAAAACTCAAACAACAACCAAAACCTTGTGTAAACAAATCACATAACCTGCAAGCTTACCAAACTGAAAACCAAACTACCAATCACCAACAACCTGCATTTCTCAAACAGAACCAAGCCAACAAGAACAACCTGCTATCAAACAAACTCAAAGAAACTGCATAACATTTTCAACGAGCCTGCTAACCACAAAGTCCAAAAACTGCGAGCAGTTCTAAGTTGGCCAAACTGCATAGCCAAACTGTAAACCAGAAAAACAAACAACAGCCAAAAACCTGTAGCAGTTTCATCACCACCCCAAACCTGTTACTACCAAACTGCAAGCAAACTGTAACAACCAACGGCCAAACAAAAGCTATCAACATAACCAGTTGCAGAACAACCACCAAAATACTCATAAGCCTGTTAACATCATCAACAAGTTCAAACTAGAAGAACAAAAACATAGCCAAGTTTCAAACACATTCCCAAACATGCATCTTCCATCACAAACCATTATCCAATAACAATAACAGAGTTTCAAAGATTTCATCATCAAGGTTTCCTCATCACATCCAACATTCAAACTCAAGGAAAAGAACCAACAAAAGTTTCAAAACACAGTTTCAGAACAAATCATCATTAACATTCAAAGTCAAGAGAGAGGAAAAGAGTTTCAGAGGAAAAGAGTTTCAGAACAATATCATCATCAACAAATCAAGAGAGAGGAAAAGAGTTCAGAGGAAAAGAGTTTCAGAATAGTATCATCATCAACAATCAACAATAACAAAGTTTCAGATTATCAAATCATCATCAACAATCATCAAACAAGTTTCAGAATAGCAACATTCAAATTCAAGAAATAAAAAGAGTTTCAGAACCAACAACAAAGTTTCAGAATTGTATTCATCATCAACAGAAAAACATCAACGAAAGAATTACCAACAAGTCAGAAGCTCGCCGTCATCTCTTCCCCTCTGCCTCTAAGCCACCAAGGAAGCACCTCCATCTCCCCGTCTCACCTTTCCTCTTCATAGAAAAATTCCCAAGGTATGATTCTCAAACCCCTTTACTGTTGTTTTAAGCATGTAAAAAACATAGGTTAGACAACTAAGAAAAACGAAACTGGACAAGCATGCGAATCAAACACCAAACTGAAAAAGATGTTAAAATCAAAAGAGACAAACCGTACCATTTTAGAACCGAAGCCATGGATCACTGTGAGGAGATGAGAGAGTGAGGGATAACGCTTCGGCGGCTAGGGCTTAGGGGGAGTATCAGAACAAACACGTGAGATTGAGAAAGATGAAGTGAAAACGAGAGAAACGACGCCGCTGTGCAAGAAGCCACAAAACCTAATTTGTTCACAACCCCTGAAACGTTATAACTTTGCCTTGGGCCTGTCCAAACAACCCTAAGCCCACAAATTGGCCAGCGCCTCCCCCTCTTCCCTGTTTATTTTTTTTGTTTGTTTCAGCAAAATGTTACAAACATTGGGCAACTGGGCCTTTCTGGTCCCAAGCACCTAAGCCTATGTAGTTACTAGCCCCCGCCCCCCCTTTTCCATTCTGACCCCTTTGTTTTTCTTTTAATTCTGTTTTGGGCCTAATACACAAATGCCATAAGCCCATCCTTCTTTTTTTAATTTCTTTTCTTTTGTTTAAGCAAATACTTTTCTTAATTAATTCATTTAAATTAATTTATTTTCTTTTCTTTTGTTAATAATAACATTAATAATATTTAAAATAATTTTTATTTTTTTTCAATTAGTTTTAATCATTTTTCTTTTATTATTTTCCTTACATTTAACAAGAAAACACCAAATAATAAAGATTTTCATGTTAATTAACTTTGTTTTCTTTAGACTTTTATTTAGATAATTAATAAAAAACACATACAAAGAATAATAATAATTCTTAATTTTTTAGAATAGAGTTTATTTATCATTTTTTAATACATGCATTTCATAATTGATTGATTTTCTTTATTTTATAATTTGTTATGGCTTTACATTGAATTGCGACAATTCGATTTGGTTGTAACACTTGATATTTGGACATTGTTATCCTTGTGAGATTCATCCCCATTTGTAAATAATTGTACCCCCATCCCCAGATACTTTTGTAATAGCTTAGACTTTTAATTCTCGCACTTTATGCTTTCAAATATACCATGATTAGAGATCAGGGTTTGTATGCGAAAATCCAAAATCAATCGCTAGATGGCCTAATACAAGACCTAAATGCATGAAAATGACAAACACAATTCACACGTGCACCTCTAGGGTAACCTTGCTTGTTGCCTCGGAAATGCAATCATATCCCTCGAATATGAGACACTCTAGCAAATGCACCTTCGATAAACAAAGATCGTAGTCCCTCGATGACCCTCGACGTTGCCTTCGATAAGACGATCTCGTCCCTTACAAAATTGCTAGAGCATCTCACAAGTTGTTTTCAATGATTGTATGCGATGACCCGCGCCTGTCCCATTTAACATCCTAACACAAGGTTGTTTACCAAATACAATGGTAAAACAACACTGTCAAAAGGGTTAAAAACATATAGGAAAGATCTTTGAGTAAAATAGGGTAGATAACTCTTAGTTACTTGATCAAAACTTGCAAAACATCCTTGCTATTTTCAAACACACTTCACAACACAATTTCAAAACATTTCCCAAATCAAACTTTCAAATATTGAAATATCTTTTCAAAAGAAAAGCACCTTTGTATACATTCAAACAAGAATCATTACAAAGGTTGCCACAATGATGACCTCTTTTTTAAAGCATTTTCAAAACCACACACACAAAGCACCATTTCAAACAATTGAAAAGCAAAAGCAAGTGATCTAAACAAGTAACTAAGAGCCCATGGATAACCATGGATGAAAAGGGTGCTTGCACCTTCCCTTTTCATAATCTACCCCCCGAACCCAAGAAAACATCTCAAAGGTCTTTCCTGTGCTTTTTGACCTTTCCTTAGGATAAAATAAAAAGTCGGTGGCGACTCTTGCTAAACCGAAACATTTGCGAACACAAACGCAAAACCTCAAGTCAATTCTCCCACCGTATCACATACATCATTAGAGCAAGTTTGATGCATAATATGTGAGCTCTGGCGTAGTGGTAAACCATGCAGCATGGAAGGCTAAGGGCGTGAGCTCAATATCCACCCATGACATTTTGTGTGACTTTGCTTCTAACTTGATCTTTTTCTCTAGTTTTTCCCTTAATACAGTATGGAAGGCTAATGGTGTGGGTTTAACACCCACCCCTAATATTTTGTGTGATTTTGCTTCTAACTTGATCTTTTTCTCTATTGTTTTCCCTTAATACAATGTGGAAGGCTAAAGGCGTGGGTTCAACACCCACCCGTGATATTTTGTGTAATTTTGCTCCCAACTTGTTCTTTTTCCCTATTTTTTCCTTGAAACCCTAAATTCACCTAACCATAAAACCATAAGCCTTTTTTTTTACAAACCTAAAATAATTGTTTTTTTTGTAAACACTAAAATTAATTAATTTTTAGGTTTTTTTATCATTAACATTTTTTATTAATTTAATTAATCAATTATTTTGTTAATTAAAATTAATTAATTTTTAGGTTTTTCACATTAACCTTTTTATAAATTTAATTAATCAATTATTTTTTAATTAAAATTAATTAATTTTTAGGTTTTTCATCATTAACCTTTTTATAAATTTAATTAATCAATTATTTTTTTAATTAAAATAAATTATTTTTTAGGTTTTTTGTTATTAACCTTTTTTATTAATTTAATTAATCAATTATTTTGTTAATTAAAATTAATTAGTTTAGGTTTATTCATCATTAACCTTTTTTTATTAATTTAATTAATCAACTATTTTTGTTAATTAAAATTAATTAGTTTTTAGGTTTATTTTAATCATCATTAAAAATAACCTTTTCCATAAAAAAAATCATCAAAAATATTTCTTTTTTTTTTTCCTCTATTTTAATTTAATTTAATTTTCATAGATAAAGTGTATGGGGTTCACAATTTGTAATAGCTTAGATTTCTCGCTTTCCTTTTTCATTATTATGTAACTATTTTCTGGATTGTAATAACTTAGGGTTTTTACTTTCTCCTTTCTATTATGTAATTGCCCCAAAGCCGTGTAATAGGTTTAGGTTTATCTTTTCTGTTTTTACTTTCCGCACCTTTACTATCTTTTTTATACTTGCTATATTATCGCTTAGTAATTAAGATTGTATGGAAAGATAAAAACCAATCGATATATAACCTAACTTCAAGACAAAATAACTTAATACAAAACACTTGCACATGCGCACCTCTAAGGTAGCCTCTCTTGTTGTCTTTTGATTAAACAATCATGTCTCTCGAACGTGGGGACGCTTTAGCAAAGTTCCTCTGATACAAAAGATCATAGTCCTTCGATGACCATTTCGATGTTGCCTTTGGTAAATGATCTAGTCCCTTAAACAATAATTGCTAAAGCGTCTTTACGAGTTGCCTTCGACGATTGTACGATGACCTACACCCGTCCTTTCACATCCAACGATAAGGCTTCCTACTAACTAATGGTAGGGTAGCACTATCTAAAGGAGGAGGAAAATTTCAATAAAGACCTTGAGTAGGTAGACCGCTGTTAATCGCTTGCTCACAAATCTCTTCAAAACAAAAACATTTCATACAGACACTTTCAAAATATTTTCAAAATACCTTGTACGTATTCTCGAGGACAGATACGAGAATCATTACAAAGTTTGCTTTACAATTGACATTTTCAAAATATTTTCAAACATTCACAACACAAAGCAATTTTCAAAACAAAGTGAGCTAAGCGATTAAGAGCCCGTAGATAACTACGAATGAAAAAGGTGCTAACACCTTCCCTTTTCATAACCTACCTCTGAAACTCAAAAATCTCGAAGGTCTTTCTTGTTTTTTTCACCCTTTTCTTATTAGATAAAAGAAAAGTCGGTGACGACTCTTGCTATCCGCAACATTTGCGATAAAATGCAAAAACAAGTCAGTTCTCCCACCGTATTACAGTCATCCATGACATTGCCAAAGAAATATCACTTTGCATCACCTTTATAGTATCAACGACATACTATTGTAGTACAAATTGAGAAATCTCCTGTACTTGATTTTATAGCGACAAAGTTTCCTTGTTCTTCAACTCAGCTAACCTTTGATTTAAGAAGGATTTCTACTGATGACATAAAAATCAAAACAAAAATTTAAGTCTGGACATTAGAAAATTGAGATCTAACTCATAAGTTTATCAAGAGCATGAATTTGTTTATCAAAAAAAGAAAGAACTAAATGGATTTAACAAAAACTTCAAGAATTATATGTCTTTCTGTCTGTCCAATGGTAGTATTTGAAATTTCCTGAACTCATATTATATTATACAAAAGAAGAAATTACAAATGTATTATCAACTTAAGTATATTGTTCAATACACTCTTTCAATTTTTATAAACTCACAGGTTTTGATACAAATGAGTCCATGCCGTTAGCAAAACACTCTTTTGTACTCTTTGACAAAGCTTTTGCTGTCATCTACATTTACACAAGGTAGTAATTATTTACTTTCCAAAAGCTTTTATAATAAGAATTGATTTTTTTTAGATGATTTAAATGATTTAACTTAATTAATAAATAAATTAAAATAAAACGAAATAAATTAAAAAAAGTTTCTTTTTATAAAGTTTCTTTTATATAGATTATTTTTTAAAACTAAACTTTAGTAGTATCTATAAATAAATAAATAAAAACACATATTAGAAATTCGAACCGTCGTGGCTGGGTGCAGTTCACTTATATCTTTGCAGCGCAAGAATTTGTATAACACATTTTTCCCTTTCAAGATAAGGTGAAGCGAACAAAACCTTATGGTTATGGCGACTATGGTCTCTAAGAGTGCTTGTGCAAGAGCTGCTCATGATGTTGCTTCTTCTTTCGGCTCAAAATGGTACTCTTCTCTGTCTAGGAACAAGAATCCACGTGTTGGCTTGTTTCTCTGTTCTTTCAAAATCAGGGCTTGTCACTCCATCAATAACAACGATAAGGATATCTACAAACAAGTGGGTCTGTTCCAAAATGCTGTCTTTTTTTGTGTAAGAGCATGTACTTTTTGTTTATAACCCAGTTTCAAATAGTAGGAGTGAAGGGTGTTTTTCTTGTGCTTTTGGATACCTATTGCTTTATCTCACTTGTTAGTTTCGTCAATAATGACTATCATTGAAATTATGACCAGGTTTATTTTCGCTGAGAAGGAAAATTGAAGACGCGGTTAACCGTGCTGAGATGTATGCATCAACAGCTTTGGAAATGGAAGAAGCAAGTTGGATTAAGCAGGAAGAAATGGTGCGTGATTCGGATCTGTGGGATGACCCAACTAAGTCCAATGACATTCTTGTCAAGTTAGCTAACAGTGCCAAAGTGGTTGATTCTCTAAAGGACTTGAGATACAAGGTTTTTTTTCTGTTTCCATCTCTTATGAAAACAACTTATTCACATGTTCATAAGCTGTTTTTCAGCTTATTTCATAAGCTTTACAGGATAGCTAATGAAAATAACTTATAGCTTATATGCAAACCATTTGACTTTATTTTATCTTTTGTTATTGAAATAGCTTATACATAAGCACATATATTATTACTGTTTATGCTATAAGCGCTTAATTAATGTGTCTATCCAAATGGAGTTTCTAGACTTTTTTTTTTTACTACACTTATGTGATTGGGTTAGCCAGGACTGAGTCTCTATTAGGTTGATGGAGTTTTACTAAAAAGATGAAAATGCTAGCATTTTTGATCATATGAATCATCATTAAGCATTTACTTTGGGTAAAACACTCACCTAAAGGTTAGAGACTCACTCAAACAAATGAGAAAGACACCACATATTCACCAAAAACCTTTCTCTCACTTATGAAGTGTTCAACCTCCACAACTCACACTCGTTTCTCGACAGTATAAATCATGTAACACATTTTTTTTATACTTGTTTTCATATTATATGTAAAGAATGTAATCATTTGTTGTATGTCAAGTAGGTAGAGGAAGCACAACTAATAAAGCAGTTGACTGAGATGAACGCTATTGATTATGGACTCTATAAACAGGCATATAATGCTTCTATAGATGTGGGCAACATTCTGGATCAGTATGAGATATCCAAGCTTCTTAAGGGTCCATTTGATATGGCCGGAGCATGTTTGGTAATAAAAGCTGGACCTGCCAGCATCTATCCAAAGGTTTCATTCATAGTCTTTGAACTTATATTTCCTTTTTAGGCTTTGTAAAACTTGATAGTTCTCAAACTACATATGCAATTTATTCTCTTGTGTTTTGACCTATTTTGTATGAATCAAGCTCTGGGTAGAACAACTCCTACAAATGTATCTTGGATGGGCCAAAAGACAAGGTTATGAAGGAAGGATTGTTGACAGATGTCAGATTGAGAATGGAGGAATTAGTTCAGTAACTATAGAGTTTGAATTTGAATGTGCTTATGGCTATCTTTTAGGGGAAAAAGGAGTTCACCATTTGATAAGGGGTTCTTCAAATGAATCTTCTCAGCTTGAGGTGCAAACAATTCCTTTCATTCTATCTAACAGTACAACTGATTTTCCTTTCTAGTTGAATAATGTTATCTTTTTCGTATTTGATCTATGGAAAATTGATCTTGTTTACAAAAATGTTAATCTTTTCGTGTTGAAAATTTTAAAGCATATAGGCTTATAAATTTTAGTATGGAAATATGGTGAAATAATTTTGCCTGCTTAATTCAACATTTGCAGACTAGCTCAGCAACTGTCGATGTTGTTCCGTTGTTCCTAGAGGAAGCTCGTGATTTTGATATTGATTCAGCAGATTTGATTATCTCATCTCCTTCGACTCATGGAAAACAGAAAAAACAAATCGAGTGTACCGTTTGCATTCAGCATGTACCTACTGGGATATGTGTCCAATCCTCTGGTATGCATATTCTTATTTGTTTAATTCTTTCGTTATACGTTCAAGAGCATGTACCAGAATTTGCAAATGAAACATAGGATTTTACTGAATTACATTTTCTGTGAAGGTGAGAGAAGCCGGTTTGCGAATAAGATGAAAGCACTAAACAGATTGAAAGCCAAACTTGAAGTGATAGCAATTGAACAAGGAGTTGATAGTATAAGTAATATAGTGAAAGATAAAATAGTGAATCTGTGGGAAGAAGAAACTCGGAGGTATGTTTCGCATCCGTACAAGTTAGTACATGATGTAAAGACTGGCGTTGAGATGCTAGACTTGAATACTGTTTTGGATGGGAATATTGGACCTTTTGTTGCAGCTCATATTAGTACCAGAGAGTAATAATGTCATCATTTTCGAATTGATATTGATTTACAGAAATTGTTCTTATTACACTTTTTTGGTGTATGACTCTATACACTGAACAAAAACAAGGGTATCAAATAGTCCAATTTTGCCTGTACCGACTTATTTTTGTTAATGAGTCGAATCTCAACAATGTTGTTGTATACTGTATCCTAAAACTGTCTGTTTCTTGTTTCTTGGTTCTCTAGTTATTATTGTAATCACCTAAGAACTTAATTTTGAAATTGAATGCTTTTTTCTTGAGAACAACACTAAAGTCAAGTTTCTAACCAAAAATACTTGGCTCATATTTAATTTTAGCCAAACTCCTCAAGTTTTTCTTTGTGAATCACTTTGGTTTGGTTTGGAGAAATCAAGAAACCTGCATTGGATGCATATTTATGTGATCAGTTGACTAAGTTGTTTTCATGCAACCTTAGATTATAAGAAAACAATAAAGAAAAAAAAAAGTTTTATATAAAGACTTGTTTGATTTGATTGAATGTAGAATTTTTTTTTTGGAATAACTAGGTATTAAATTTTTTTCCACAAATAACCATGTTTCGGAGAAAATTGCACAAATAACTATGCTTTAGAAAATTTCACAAGTGAGGAGCCAACCCAGTAGGCGCATACACCTAGCATTTTGTCCTTGGCGCATGCTATCTCATTTAGCCAAGCCAAGTGAGATGATGCATACACTTTAAAAGTGAATGGAGGCGCCATCTCACTTGGCTCCTAGGGTAAAATGCATTTTTTATAAATAATACGTCCGTTTCTCCGTCATTCTTCACACTTTCTCGCACTGTCCTCTTATTTTTTGCTATGTTATTTGCGTCATGACATTGCCCATAATTTTTATCAGAGATGGTTATGTTATTTTCTCGGCCACAAAACTTCTTATATGAAATTCTGGCACATTCACTCCATGGAGCGTCTGAAGAGGGAGTTGATGCGATGGCTAGAGGGAGACATCGAGGATGAAAAAAAATTAGAAGGATCTAGCAAAGAAGAGCAGCCACCTCACTTGCGACAGGAAGACCTAATTTTTGATTGGAGGAAGTCAAAACAGACAGCGACGTAATGTTGATGATGTATGGGTCAGATGAAATTGTTTTAACGATTGTAATTTCGTAGACAGTTTATCGTGTTTTATTTGTTGTTCGCGCAAGGTTTATTGTAATAAATGTTGTTAATGAAAAATCCTAATGTTTACAACTTAAAAAAGTAAAGATGTTTTGTAATACAATTTTTATGTGGTTGAGCTAGTAGTCGGAGTCAGATAATTTTTGCGATTGTTCCGATCTGACGACATAAATCACAATTTCTTTCCAGCTTGTCAAGGGAGTCTATTTCAGTTGTGATGCGCTTACTTTTAGAACGATCTTTTTTATTCCTCCGCATTTGATCATTGTGCCATACTATTTCGCCGTCGTATGCAGACCAATAATCAGGTTTTGCTATCAAAGGGAAGTTGTTGTTGTATACGTTGAGTAAAGTTTCAGATTTGTAAATGGGAGACAGAAGTTGTAATGCGTCTTGATGAGTATAGGCACATTCAACAATGATATGAGAGCAAGACATACGAAAGACTTGAAACTTGCCACAATCGCACCAACGAGAAGGTAGTATAACCCTATACTCTTGTCTTGGCAGTTCCTCGTTGTGGTCGATAGTCTCTTTGACAATGAAGTTATGGTTGTGTCGGTCAAACCGTATAACCAGATGGGTGTTGGCTTTGGCACTTTCTGCCTTAATACACTTCATACATCTTTCACTCCATAGTTGTCCAGATTGCAACACAGCGTTCCACATTTCACCTCTTTTGGCAAACAACGAAGTCATCCTAAAATATGTTGATTTAACCAAAGTAGTTATTGGGAGGTTTTGTATGCCTTTGAATACCCCATTCATGGATTCAATTAGATTTGTTGTTATGTGGCCCCATATTTGTCCATTGTCGTATGACCTAGTCCATTTTTCTATCGGAATGTTATCGATCCACCTACCGGCGTCCGAATTTGAAAATTGGATCTCGTTGCGATAATATTTAAATGTAGGTTATGTCAATGCATATCCTGCATTCATAACCGCTTTTCTAAGAGCTTTGTCTTTGATCTCCCTCGTGAAATTTTGAACGATATGTCTAATGCAATATACATGCGTAGAAGGAGGGTCATGCCAATCGTTTGTAGGATTATTGTATGCATTCTTAATAGATGCATGTCTATCAGAGATCAAATAGAGATCTGGTTGAGGAGACACATGTGTTCAGAGATTCTTGAGAAAGAAGCTCCAAGTACCACCAGTCTCTCCCTCGACTAGGGCAAAGGCAATTGAGAAAATGTTGTTGTTGCCATCTTGTGCAACTGCCATCAGTAGCGTGCCTTTGTATTTCTCACACAACCAAGTCCCATCAATTTGAATAATTGATTTGCATGACGCAAACCCTGTGATGCAATGTTGAAAAGCCCAAAACACTCGACTGAATATTTCATTTCCAGTGAGTTGACTACCATCTGGGGCGTACGCTGACAGTGTTTCCAGAATGTAAACAGTACCCGAAGAATAAGTCTGAAGTGCATTCATGTAGCGATAAAGTTCTTTGTATGACTTCTCCTAGTTTCCATATACCTTTTCAATCACCTTGGTCTTTTCTAACCACGCCTTTCGGTAAGACAGAGTATAGTTAAATACCGTAGTGATGTGGGAGATTATGGTTTTCACCTTCAATTATGGATCGTTGCTGACAAGGGGTAGGATTCTTGACATATGAGATCATAATTTAGTTTCCGATGATCTTGTGATTGAGTAGAACTGACACATGTGTGGGTGGACATAGAACCTATGACCCAACAATCACCTCTTAATCTGTATGATGCAGTGAGTTTGAACATACAATCCAGGTGGATACACTTGATCTTGTACCTTTCTGGATTTACACGGTCTACCTTAAAATCGACCGAGTTGAGCATGTGAAATTTTTTATGGCTTGGATACAGTCTTCTCTATTACGAAATTTGTCTTTCTCTTTTAAGTTTTCATCCGACTGCATATACGGATTGAAAAATAAATCAGATGACAATTCATCTCCGTCCACGTTGAAGTTTGTCATGTGCGGAGGTGGCGTGTAGATCTCGTTTGAAGGTATATCGGGTATTCAATCATCTTCGGAATCATCATTGACCATGTCATCAAACTCCAACTTATCATCTTCTTCGTCAATGACATTTTGCTTGTTCGGTCTCCAGAGGATCAACCACTTATGACAATTGAGGCTCTCGTAGCATAATGTACAATTCAATAGAGTCGTACCCAGAATACTCATGACTGGAATACATATTCTAAAGGTCCTCGTTATCTTGAACCTCAACCTTATAAAATATTATTTGGTTGTTACGAAAAAAAATCGGATTCTGATACAAGATTTGTGTCACGGGACCTCGTCCAAGTTTGGCCTCCAATTGTTTTTTGAAATACAAGAAATTGGCTTACCTGTTTAAATAAAATCGGATGTTCTCAGTGTCTCTAAACAAAAACCCAGAGGTGGGTCAAATGTATGTCTCACCATTGAAATGTGCACTGATCATATATTGGGGTGCAGAGGCCATTGTGTATGACTGTTTGAAGGTTTAAAGGTTTGAAGGTTTGAAGGTTTGAAGGTTTAAGTGTTTGATTGTTTAAGTCTTTGAGTTAATTGCTTAAATTTTTGAATATTCTAGTGTTTGAGTCATTAAGTGTAGAAGTGTTTTGATAAATGTAGGATTAAATAGGTTGTACTGAATTTGGATAAACCAACAATACGCAACCTCTAATTTGCCTCCCTTCACGTTCAATCGTATTACATGCATGCAGAGATGCCTTCCCCAAGGCTGTCACCTAGCTTGCACCTACACTATAACCCATACCACCTCTTATTCGCCAACAGGGATGGCGACACCTTTCATCTTTGTACTCATTTGGCAAGTTCAATGGCGCCTCCCTTCACGTCCACTCGCGTTACATGCATGCAAAGATGCCTTCTCCAAGGCTGCCACCTAGCCTGCACCTACACTGCAACCATGCCACCTCTTATTCGCCAACAGGGATGGCGACACCTTTCATTTTTGTACTCATTCCCCAAGTCCAATGGCGCCTCCCTTCACGTTCAATCGTGTTACATGCATGCAGAGATGCCTTCCCCAAGGCTGCCACCTAACTTGCACCTGCACTGCAACCCATGCCACCTCTTATTCGCCAACAGGGATGGCGACACCTTTTATTAAAATGCTTCCTCATTTGAAAATTCCCTCGTGTGCCAAACATGAAGACATATATGATTTAGCTTTCAAGCTTGAACCACCAAAATTCCTAAAATTACCCAGTGCTGATTTTGGCCTGGTGTTTTACCCTCCTTATCCAGACTAGTTTGTCTGTGGAATTACCATAACTTTTTTAAAACAACAGTCTAGAAAATCTGCTGAATGAGTGGTTTCGACTAAGCATACATTGGACAATTTTAAAGACTTCCTTCACTATGATCTAAATCATGTCATAATGTTTTCCCCAGAACATGAAGGTGTGGAATCAAAGGATTCCTTGATCACTTCAAACATCTGTCATTTCTCTTTTGTAATTGATACTAACATGTACCATTTTATAATGTTCTTTTATCGGTAAAAAAGAAACAACCGAAGAAAGAAAAACTTACTTTGATGACAGGATCAACAAATGCACCTAAGTGAACCACTGCTTCAACAAAGAGTGTTATTCCAAATATTGAGAAACCAAAGACAAGGTCTAAGGTATAATCTAGTATTTTGTTTCCTTATTTATTGTATTATTCTGCTAGTCTCTTTACTTTTTATAGGCTAGTCGAAAACCTCCTACTACTCCCATGAAGAGGAAGCACACTGCATAGACCCCAGAGATTGTCGAAGGTGAGGAAGATGTGTCTCCCACTACTTCAAAGCCAAAAAAGACAAATAAGAAGAAGGAAAAACTATCTGATGCAGCCTCTCAACCCCAAAATACCATTACAGTTAAGATCTTTCCCCAACACCAAAAAAGACAAGCACTTCTCAGCCACCCAGCAACTTCGTTTTGGAATGAATTGAGAGCGACAATTCGAGCCCTGGAGTTGAAGGATCGAAGGTATGAACTATTCACAATATTCTATTCAATAAACACTTTACTTACTCAACTTAGCCCATATTCTTCTTCTTGCATAACATTCGACCAAATCCTACAGAATCTCTTATTCAATACGAAGTTCCTCTTAGCAGCAATATTCCTCCGTACCATCCTTTATCTGCTAAAGATTCTAACAAAGGATCTTCCACTGACGAGAATAAGTTAGACAAAATTTAGTCTGAAAAAGAACCTTCTCCCAATTCTCTACAAAAATCGAAAACAAATGATTCTTAAAGTGATCATGAGGAACACCAAACTTCTGACCAAAGAATTCTTGTCAACGAAGAACAAGATGATGACAATCCGAATGATTCTTCTCCAAATATGGAAAAATTTGATGAAGGGATTCTTGATGAGGATGAGAATATGTCGATGATGTCAAAAAATACTTCCAGAAAGAAGAGGAAGAAGAAACAAATGCCCATGTCGGTTCAAAAGACACCGTTACTCCTGCTAGTCACCAAGATGATTCTAATGCTCAATAAAAACCTTCTCAAGAGGAAATGAATGCCTTGAAGAAAAACTACCCCCTTGAATATATGAAGTTGATGATGAATAAAAGAGGACCTCCCTTAGACAAAGGTTACTCCATCCCTTTGACTACCTTAAGTGGAGGATCAAATGTTGAAAAATTTGAACAACTTCTTCAAAAAGTTAAGGAAAAAATCTTTGAGGTTGATTTGTTCAACACTTTGAAGAATGGTACCACTGCATGCTATAGGATGAAGAAATTAATAAACCAAATCAACATAGTAACCTGTCCTTCTGAAGTTGTTGAAATCTTGTTAGACTTAAGCACTTTGATTTACCAAATCAGTGTAGATTTCAATCGGGAAAGAGATACTACGTTTAAGCTTTAAAATATACAGGCTACTCAAGCGGATGAATGGGATAAAGCTCTCGAAACTTCCGATAAAGTTGAACAAATGGAGAAATCCTTTAAGACATTGCAAGAGGACTTCGACGTCTACACTCGCTCTATATCTCTTTGGAAAGAACAAATCCAGCAACTGCATGATAAGATTTCTCAAGTAGAGGTTCGTCAACAAGAAATCAAAAATATGGATCGCACTGAAATTGACAAGGAGATTACACAAAGATTCCAACATGTTGACAAGGCTAAAAAACTGGGGGAAGAAGTTTCTGCTCTTCAAGCTGTTCAATCCTCAACTGAATATAGGTTGAGGTTGGTGAAGATTAAATATGACAGAATAAAGACCAAGTTGCCATTTTGATTTCTTGGCATTTATAGTATTGTCCCTTTTCTTTTTATGTATTTTTAATATGTAACTTTGAAACAGAGCCATTTTTGCATTTTTGTGAAACACCATGTTGGCTTCCCTATTTCGCTTTATTATTATGTTACAATCTTTAATTCCTGAAGCATAGGTTTATACTTATTTATGTACTTGAAATTTATCTTCAGGATCATTTTATCTTCCGTAAATTCTTCTATTCCGTAAGCGTTGTTTGAAAATGTTTGAATGATTCGAAAGGGTCCTTCCCAATGTGGAGACCATTTTCCCAATAGTTTGTTCTTTCGATCCATTGGTAGTATTAACTTCTAAACCAAATCATCATTCGAAAATACTTTTCTCCCGACTCCTTTACTGTAAGCTTTAGCTATTTTTTCTTTTTATCTTCTTAGGATTTCCAAAGCATGCAATCTTTCTTCATCCAAGTCAACCAATTCATTCATCATCATTTCCCAATAATAGTCAGAGGGAATTTCGTTTTGCCTCTGGATTCTTACTGATTGCAAACGTATTTCTACTGGAAGAAGTGCATCATGGCCAAAGGTCAATCAAAATGATATAGTATTGGTTGCTTCTTTAGGAGATTTCGACGAGCCCACAAAGCTTGATCCAATGTCTTATGCCAATTCTTTGGCTTCGTTCCCACATGCCTTTTTATTAAACCAATAATTACTTTGTTCGCAACTTCGACTTGCCCATTTTCATGGGAATAGTAAGGTGTAGAAGTTTAATTTGAATCCCACTTCTTTAGCAAATTCCTACATCTTTTGACCGGTGAAAACTGATCCTTGATCAGTTGTAATGGTCTCTGGGATTCCAAACCTATAAATTATATGTCTTTGGATGAATTTAATAATAGTTTCTTGATCAACATTCACCAAAGGTATTTCCTCAATCCATTTTGTAAAATAATTGATCGATTCCCACTAGAACGTATCTCTGGCCTTTGGATGAGTCTGGTCGAATTTCTCCAACCAAGTTTAGTGCCCCACCTATGAAGGTCCATGACTTGATTATAGAATCTAATTCACTTGCAGGAGCATGTTAAATACCCGCATGAGTTTGGAATTCTTAGCATCCCATGGCGAATTTTATACAATATTTCAATATGGTGGGCCAATATTTGCCATATCAAAACAAAAGCCACTTCATCTTGTGACCTACTTAATCTGCTCCACATGCCCCACCATGTACATTCAACAATGCCAAGTAAGCTTCATTTTCTCCCAAACATTTAAGAAGGACTCCTTCTGGTGTTTTCTTGAATAATTCGTTACCCATTAATATGTAGCTTAGCACATGATACTTAACTTTCCTTTCTGCATTTGCTGGTGGATCTTTTAAGTACTCTATTATTGGACTCCTCCAATCTGTATCTTCCAGACTATTAATGGCTAACTCTTTGAAACTATCTTCGTTTGCATACCCTAAACTTGAGTTTTCTAAATCTAATGGAGACAGTTTTGTGGCCAATACCTTTCCTCATACTTGGATCAATCTTCCAACTTCTCCTTTGATACTTTGTATCTTGAGGTAATTTGGGCTAGGTCATTGGATTCTTGGTTCTTTAGCCTAGGGATGTGCTCGATATTCACATACTCGAATTTTCGAAGTAGCTTATTTGCAATAACGAAGTATATTATCAAATTTTCTTTTATGCACTTGTACTCCTTGATTATTTTCTTAATCACCAGATCAGAGTCGCCTTTTATTTCGACCCTTGTTGCCCCTAATTCCAACAAGGCTTTAAGTCATGCTATCAAAGCTTCGTATTCAGCTTCATTATTCGAATAAGGGGGCCTTTAATTTTATACTTGAATTTTGTCAAAAAAATTTCAGGAGAAATAATCAAAACTTCAACTCCAATTTCGTCTTTATGAGTAGAACCAACAAAGAATAACTTCCAAGGTTCTAGTTCCACATAACTCTAAGGAACTTCGACCACTGCATGGTCGACAATGAAATCTGAGACTACTTGTCCTTTCATAGCTTTTAAAGGCATGAAATTCAAGGAATACTCCGTCAGGGAGAGTTCCCATTTTCCAATTCGAATGTGCAGGATTGGCTTTGAGAGCATGTATTTAATAACATCGAAGTGAGAAGAAACATACACATCAACTAGTTTTATATAGTATTTCAACTTCGTACGAGAAAAGCACAAACATAAACACAATTTTTCTACAATACTATACCTAGTCTCTACATCGTTAAGTACTCGACTAAGGTAGTAGATGACTCTTTTGATGCCATTATCATCCTCTTGAGAAAACATACTTCTTATGGTTACATCTGATGCAGATATGTACAATCTCATACTTTTATTCCTACAAGGGGTGACAACATTAGAGGTTGAGCAAGGTATTATTTGATCTTATCAAATTCCTCTTGATGTTCTTGCCTCCTTTCGAAGCCTCCTTGTTTCAAACACAGAAGGGGAGAGAAGGCCTGAGTGCGTCCACTTAGATTTGAAATAAATCTTTTCAAAAAATTTATCTTCCCAAGTAGATACTGTAACTCTTTCTTCGTTGATGGCACTTTTACTTCTATGATGGCCTTCATCTTATTCTGGTTAATCTATATTCCATTCTTATGGACTACAAAGCCCAAGAAATCACCTGCTTGCACAAAAAAATCACATTTAAGGGGATTCATATTAAACACATGCTTCCTCATTCTTTCGGATGATTGGCGAAGGTGATCCTAATGAATTTCATCTGACACATACTTTACAACTATGTCATCAATGTAAACCTGAATGAAAGTCTCAATGAAATCATGAAATATATAGTTCATTTCCATTTGGTAAGTTTCCCCAAAAAATTTTAATCCAAAAGGCATAACCACCCATTCATAGGTGCCTAATTCCCCTGGACATCAAAAAGCTATTTTGGGCACATCCTCTTCAACAATGAATATTTGATTGTACCCAGAGTATCCATCAAGCATGCTAAGATACTAGAAACCTACAGCTGAATCAATAAGCATTTCTGCCACAATAATTGGGTATTCATCCTTTGAGGTTGTATAATTTAAATCTCGAAAATCAATGCAAACCCTTAAGGATCCATTCTTTTTAATAATATGTACTATATTTGCGATCCATTTGACATACCTTGTAGTCCTAATGAACTTACATCTGAGGAGTCTTTTGATTTCCTCCTTTATCTTTTAAAGAATCTCTAAAGTGAATCTTCTTGGAGTATGTTTGATGGGCTTCTTACCATCCTTTATAGGAAGCTTCAATTCGACGAGATCTCTACTCAAACCAGGAATTTCAGCATAATCCCAAGCAAATCAATCCTTGTATTCCTTTAGCAAATGGATCACCTTGACCTTCACTTATGGGTTAAGTTTTACGCTGATGTAAGTGGGTCTTTTGCTAGACCCATCGCCAGAATCAATTTCTTCGAGAAGATCTTACACCATGATTTTCGCACTTAGCATTGTCAGATCTTTCTCAAATCCTAAAGGTTCTTAGTCGTATATTGAATCCAAACTATGGCATTTTTTGTCAAAGGGTGTTAGTTTGTCAGGGGGTCCTGGCTTGAAATTGACCCCGGGTCCCTTTGCATGGATTCCATCATCATTGGCTTCGACAATCATATACTTCGCTTCAGCCTCCAAGGCCGTTTCAATCTGTTTTCAGCTAAATAAGCCGAAATCTTTTCAAAAAAACTGGACTCATACATGATCATCGTCTTCGTCCCCCAAGCCAATTGGCCGAAGTCCTAGTACTTCATCCACATCATTCTCTTCCCCCATTATTTCCTTATCCCACTGAAATCCATGGGTTGGGTGCAATGTGAGGAAATAGAGGGCATTCTTTGTTGGTGAGTAAGCATCACCTGCAGGATTACATGATCCTATATTGGCAAGATTCATATCAAAATTTCTTCTGTCGACATGATTAATCTCATCCATATAATAGCTTTGATCAACTTCTATGTTTTCAACGATTCCATCTTCTCTCCAAGTTGCAATCCTTTGGTGAAGTGAGGATGGAACTGTCCCCACGCCATGAATCCACTCACGCCCAAGCAGCAAGTTATAGTTTTCCCTTGAGGAAATTACCATGAACATGATGGATCTAGTGATAGATCCCACAATAAGATCCACTTGGATTACTCCTAGAGTGTGGCCCACTTTGCCTTCATAATTTTACAAACCATATTGTGTGGTTTGAGATCTATATCAAACATTCCAATCCTTTTAAGCATGAATTGTGGCATCATGTTAACTGCTGCCCCTCTATCTACTTGGATCTTGTTGATCCCAACATTTTACACCTTACCCCTTATAAATAAGGGTTTCATATGATTCTTCATGCCTTGATTTGAGCACTCGAAGAACGCATTATGTCCCTCTACTGCTCCGTTGTTCATAACGTAATAACAATTTGGCCTATGCCTGGCCATTTCGACCTCATCAGCCTCTTCACTTCAGCTTCAGGTGTTTGATTGAATTCACCAGGTAATATAAAAACCACATTACAATTCAAACCTAAAGATAGTTCATCTTCTGAGTCAAAGTTGTCAGTCAACATGTCTTCATCTTCTATTGACCTTTCTTGCCTTCTTTCGTTGGTTTTTTCCTTTCTTGGGGAAAAAAGTTTACTCCTTACTGGCTTTTTCTCCTTATCTTTTCTTTGAGGAGGGAGTTGGTTGGTGCTAGATTCCCATATGTCCTTCTCATCCATCTCCCTTTGTGCTTTCTTGATTCTCGGATGTCTCCTCCATTGAGATCTCGACATTGGGTTATTTACTTTGTAGTTTCCAGACTTATAAGTTGTCTGCTTTGACACTTAAAATTCTCTCATATAGGCTATAGATGAGCCTCTTCCAAATTCGAAACTTCTCAACTTCTCTTGCCTTGGCCCCATATTCTCAGTTGGCCTCGCCCATCTGTTAATTGGCACGTTGGCAGGTGGCTTGAAAGTTTCCCTTTGGTTCATTTGAGGATATGGGTTGTCTGGTCTTCAAGGGAATCCTTGTTTTTCGCATACAAACTCGCTGTTGGCATCTCTCAAATTTCCTCTCTTTAGAGAAATTTGAACCCTTTCGTAGTTCTCTGCAACTTTCCTATCATATATTGCACTACATCTAGGATACATGAATGCCTCAGAATGCTTCTTTTAACAACGAACAAGAAAGTCCAACAAACTCTCTTCTGTTTTTGGGTATGCCAATTTCATCTGTTCTTCTTCTTTTTGGATGTGCCTTTCGACATCATCCATTTTAGCATGATGGCTAATCTCCACCATGTTCACTTTGAGGTTGGGATCATCAGTGATCTTGACCTCTTGGAATTTGATTCTGAGGCCTTCAATAGCCTTCGTCATTTCAACATCTGGAGTAAAACCATCAACATTCTTAACCTTATCATTTTTGTTGATGAAGCCTTCAGTAGCTTCCTTAGATTCAACACCTGCAGAAAAATCACCAGTGATTTTGCCCTCAGGGTCCTGGTTGATGGGGCCTTTAGTAACCTCTACCATGTTAATATCTGCTGGTTCAACATAGTTGATATCTGCTATCTTCAAAGGATCAACATCAACCTTCATTTTTTTCTCTTTTCACTGAACCTTAGCCTTCCGTCTCAGATAGCATTTTTAACTAGATCACTGAAAAGAAATCATTATGAGGTTTTATGTCCTAGAAAATTATGATATTTACAAAAACCCGTTTTCTTCCGTTGTTCTAACGGAGGAATTTTGACGCCAGGTGGCACTATCATCTGGCCATCCTTCACCAATAAATAAATAATTTCATCACATTTCGTCATGTCAAAACTGTATGTTTTCTTAAGGAATTTATCATTTTTTTCATGTTCGACATGATTCTTCCCATTCGAAGGAGCTAAGACTTTACAAGAATATTGTGGCCCTTGCTTCAATTCAATCAAGTCCACTCCGACTTCTTCAAATCCTATAGGATCATTATAGATCTCTCGATCATCTTCCCCGACTTCGACATATGCAACCCTTTCTTTTCTATTGTTTTTATTTTCCCTAGCCTTTTCATCCTTCAAACGTTCGACTTGTCAAACTCGGTCCGCTAAATGGGCCATGTCCCTTAAGTATTGGGTGTCTAATTTCTTTTGAATGGAGTAATCCAAATTTCCTGCAGCCATTTCGACCAACTCATGTTCAGACACTTGTGTAAAACACCTTGTTTAAGTAATCATCAATTGACTCAGTAAACTTTATCTTGATACTGGCCAATTCTTTGAGACTAATCTTTGACTGTCCCATGTAAAATTGTTCATGGAATAACCTCTCTAAGCGAGTCCAATCATGGATGGAATTCGCTAGGAGGTGGTAAACCATGTGAAAGCATTTTTGTTAGCGAACTAGGAAAGTATTTTATCCTTAAGTTTTCATTATTTGCTATGTACTCAGCTCGGTAAGATACCTGGTGTTGTACCCCAAAATTTTCCCTCCCATATTCCTCAAGATTTGTCAAGAATGATCTTCAAATTGCTCAAAACGGCTCAAGGGTTGGACAGTCAAATCACCTCCTAAGGCAGTCAATTCAAAATTAGGGTTTTGGTTCTTTCAAGGAATTTGGGTTTTTCAATGGTTCAATCAAGTCTCATAGGCCTATATACATTCTCAAGCACCTACATGCCAAGTTTCAAGACTCACAGTGCCAGTTTGCACAGTCAAAAGCTCCATTTGATCTACAGTCAACTGCAAGGGCAAAATGGTCATTTTGCAGTCAAAAGTCAGAATTCTTGGTCAACATCTTATTTTGAGTTCACAATCATCATTTGATCAAGTCTTGATCATGATCCCACAAGAATAGCTCAAAAATCATCAAGATGCAAAAGTTACTATTTTTGGATAGTAGAAAAGTCAACTGTACTTTGACAAGGGCATAACTCTTTCATGGTTTATCAGAAAAATCCCATCCAAAGCTCATTTTGAAGAGGATGTAATTTCCTACAATCCATATTCACACTCCAAGATCAAGAAATGCTCTCACAAAAAGTTACAAATTTTTACATTATAGGTCAATTTCAAAAGTCAACAAAAGTACACTTTGAGTCAAAGGCCATAACTTGAGATTGGTAAATCCAAATGATATGGGACCAAAAGCATGGGTTAGAGGACTTCAAGGGATTTCCAAAATGTCCAAGAACATGGTCATATGATCAAAATTGAGCAAGTTATGCATTGGAGAAGTTGGGCAATTTTCATGAATTTGCAAAAGTCAACTTTGCTCAAAACACCTTCTTTTTGCTAATGGGCCTCAAATCTATTTTTGAAACTTCATCCATGACCTATTGGATTTATTTTCTTAAATTTATTGATTAAATGGATTTTTAATACATATTAATTCATTTAATTAATTTAAATTATAATAAAATAGAAGATTTGATTTTTAAATCTATTTGTGAACCAAATATGATCCAAATATGCTGACCAATTCGTGCACAAGCTAAAAGATACAAAAATATCCAATTTTGGCAACTTGTTCAATCATGAAAAATCAAGAATATTTGATTTATCAATCAAGGATTCAATCTTCAATGCACATGGGTATGAGTCCAAATTTTGACCTAAACTGATTCCCTTATATGCAAGCAAGCCAACCATAACCTAATCCACGAGAAAAAGCTGCAGAAACGGCCATATCAAATTCAAGAAGTTTCAAGAAAAGTTAAAACTTGTTCTTGCAATCTAGGCCAATTCAAGGTGCCTTGTCCATCCAAACACATTGCAGGAGGTACCAAGAGCGATTTGCAATCAAATTCAAGCATCAAAGCTCAAGGAATCACGAAATAAGATGTTTGCACTTATAATTTAAAACTGTATCTCTTAATTCATACGCATTTGACATGTTTTTGTGATTGATTTGCCTTGCTAGAGATCATACAAAGCTAATGGAATGACTGAATTAAACTATAGTGCCCTGAATCGAGAGATGCCATGATTGAATTTCTAGGGTTTTCAAGCTTTCAAATAGGGCTTTCCAAACCAGGAAAAAATGGAACCAATGGGATATATGGTTGAATTCGTGAGACCAAGACGATTCCAACACATACCTCGCGAAATATTTATGTTTGCTCTGTGTCTATTCGCTATTTTTCGTGCAGGGAGGTAGTGGAGGTTAAAAACCCCCGCTATCTGATTCTATTTTATGAAAAACCAAGGTTGAAGATGATGATGTGTTGTCATCTGGTTCATGGGTTTGAATTAGCGTGCGTTTTATTTTTTTTTCCAGGCATAAGCGTTTGTTTGATATATGTTAATTGCTGTATATTATAATAACAAAAAGATGCAGGTGGTTGAGTGGTTGGGACACTGGCCAATGAGTATTGGGACCTGGGTTCGAATCCCAGGTCCCCCAAAACGTTATTGCAATTTTGTTTCAGGAAATCCCATGCAGCACTCAAAGCAGGGCCCATCATACGCCCTCATCCAGATGTTGTCCAAGTGGCTTCAGATCTAATCCAGTGGCTAGGATTGAAGGACTACCATGCTCCCTGGTCAACAAGCACGCGCTGGATTCTGAAAGTCAACAGGGCTGCCTATGTTGGGCCCAGACAATTGCCATTCAGACCCCCTCTTTGGGTCCAATACACCTTGGTTTATTCTACTTTCTTCTCATTATTTTTTTTTTAATTTTACTTGCTTGTTTTATTTTTATTATTCCTAATTAATTGCTAACAAAATAATTATTATTTTTCTTAATAAAATCAGAAAACAAAAAAATATAATATTTTTATCTATTAAAATTAATTTCACTATTTCATTATTTTTGTAAATAAATAACTTAATTTACTTAGTTTTAATTAGGCATAATAATAATATTTTTGCAATAAATAAAAATTGGTGTAGAATTAGGTTTTTAATATATTTAATCATCTTATTTTTATTTCCTTAAACATTCAAAAAACCAAAAAAATATTTCTTTTTATTTAATTAATTAATTAGCTTAGGTTTAATTTAATTAAATGCACAAATAACCAAAATCTCCTTCTTTCTTAAAAAAGGGTCAAAACCCTAAAAACTCTCTGATTCAATTTTTCTCGCGCGTATGATTTATTTGATTCATATTTTTATCCATATAATTGTATTTTCTCCAAGGATGTAATAGTTTTAATTAGGACCCTTTTATCTCTTTTATTTAATTTTCCGCATTTTACCTTTTCAAGGGTTTGTTTTTGGCGATGTAAATACCCGACGCCTTGTAATAGCTTAGTTTTATTTTTCCGCAACCATTAAACTGCTAGATGTATGCTAATAGGCTATGCATGACAAGATCTATCTTAACTTAAAATCAACCGTAGCTCACCATAACATGTACAAAGATAACATAACTGAAAATTGACACATTTGCACATGCCACTCCTAGGGTACGCCTCACTTGGTTGCCTCGAACGTGGTCATTGAGTATAGGAAGTTTTAGAGGTCGCCCTCTTGTCCAAAGATCATAAGTTGCCTCGAAACAGTTGCCTCGGATAAAAATGATCTAAGACATTAGGGTTACCACTAAGGCGTCCTAACATTGCTTTAGTGACCACATGTCCCTTAATCGGATTGACCTGAAAACTCCAACGACGGTGCTACCTACTCCTCAATAGTGGGATGGCACTGTCTCAAGGACATTTACACAGCTTAATTCCTCTTGAGTAGGTAGAGGTTCTCAGGTACTTGCTCTTTCAAAACGAAACAACTTTTTCGCACTTACACTTTTTCAAACAAAGTTTTCAAACAACACTTCATACACTCTTGAGGACAGAAACAAGAGTTAAATCGAAGTTTTCAAACAAAACTCTTTTCAAAACCCACGAACACAAGAAAAGCAAAAACTTTTTGAAAACATAGTGAGCAAATACCTAAGAGCCCGTGGATAACCACGGATAGAAAGGGTGCTAACACCTTCCCTTTCTATAATCTACCTCCCGAACCCGAGAAACATCTCGAAAAGGAATTTTTATGTGCTTTTGTCCTTTACTTGTTGGATTAAATAAAAGACGATGGCGACTCTTGCTTACCACGACATTTTGCAAAAACAAACGCAAACGCGAACCAACATTCCAAAACAGTCAGTTCTATTTCCACCGATCACAGAACTGGCGACTCTGCTGGGGAGACTTATAAGTGAGGTGTACCTTAGGATTAAATCACTTGTGTTTTCAATTGTATGCTTTGTATGCTTTAAATTTTGTGGGCTTGTATCAGAGTTTTATAGATCCTAACCCGGATCTGGGGGTACCCCTTTTTTAGGTAAGTAGCAATAAACTGTGAGGGATCTGTCCGGCGTAGACCGACACGGATGAAGCAGTAGCTACGTTGGTGTGACACCTTGGTCTGTATCGATATCCCTTGTGTTGGAACGAGGAGAATATGAGTCTTCTGAGGAGTCATTAAGCACCAACTGACCTTAGAACCTTAAATTGACCAACTTGGCCATAGAACAGTAGCAGTATGCTACACTCATTGAGACTAAACTCTCGCGATGGTTCCGGCCGCAAGAAAAGGTTGCCAAACTGGAATTATGACCGATTGAGGGTATTCAGTGATGTTGAGATCCTCTAGAACCCGATTACTATTTTTAGGACAGGTCTTAACCAACTGAAACTTCAAGAGGGTAATACCTAAACTCCATGCTAGCCTAAAATCTAAGGGCTCTTTGTGTGACTTGTGTGCTTTCAAACTTGAACTACTTGCACATTCTTGTTATCTGATAACATGAGTTCCTTGCAGGTTTTGTTTACAGTCCTTATTCATTGCAGGGCTTACTTTCATCACCTCACACCTTGCTTCAACGCATAGCATACACATCATAACATCATACCATAGCATTTCCTTAACCATTTCAAGGATCTCAAGGGTTTGTGATGCAGGTCATGATGAATCAAATGTCTAGCAAGGGGAAAAGGGGATTTATTTTCCTCTAGCCAAGATTGTTTGGAGATCAAAACATGATAACTTGAGTCAGGGGCTATGACCCACTCGATATGGTGAGCTTGACTCTTGAAGAAGGACTCTCAGCAACATGAAGTTCTTTCAATCAAGCTGCAAAATTCAAATTCTAACAAGTTTCTTTGTTTACCCCACGAGATCCTTGAAAACATTGCATACATATATCATACATATCATTGCATCACAGGTACCATTATAGTTCTCTTATCTTCTTCGCTGTTTATTTCAGCAATCATCATGTCTACCGAACCTTCCACTGAGCAAGCTATCAAGGCCCTCCAGGCCCAGAATGCCCAGTTTCAAGAGTTGGTCATGAGCCTAGCTAAAGGTCAGTAGGACCTGAAAACCCTGATTCTGAAAGAGAGGAAGAAGAAGAAGAAGAGGACTGTCCTGTTCAACACCGGACGCAAGTTTGGAAACGGGCTGCAAAATGAAGTTGATCTAACCACCTCCTCTGGAGAGAAGGATAACCCACAAGAAAGGAGGGTTCCTAGCCCTATAGTCTCCGACAACGAGGCAGATTATGATGAAGAGCAGTATCCTCCTGCTGAGGATAGGTACAAACAGTTGGAGGACCGCTTGAGCGCTATGGAGATACAGAACGTGCCCGGGCTGGACTTCGGAGATCTGGGTCTATCATCTGGGGTGGTGATTACCCATAAGTTTAAGGCACCTGCCTTTGCCAAGTATGACGGAGCTTCCTGTCCAAAGCTGCACCTCCGGTCATATGTGAGGAGGATCCAACCTTACACTGCTGACAAGAACTTGTGGATCCATTTCTTTCAAGACAGTCTTTCAGGGACTCAGCTTGAGTGGTTCTATCAGCTGGATGGAGCCAATATCTGTAACTGGGAAGATTTGGCTACTGCGTTCTATAAGCAGTATCAATATAATTCTGACCTCGCTCCTACGCGTACCCAACTCCAGGGTATGTCAATAGGGACGGGTGAAGGATTTAAAGAGTATGCTAAAAAATGGAGAGACCTTTTCCGGAAGGGTGCAACCACCTTTAACTGATCGTGAACTCGTCGATATGTTTCTGGGGACCCTGTCTGGTCCATTCTTTAATAATCTGATTGGAAACTCTTCAGCCGGGTTTAGAGACCTTATCTTGACTGGGGAGAGAATTGAAGCTGGCATCAAAAGTGGGAAGATTCAAGAAGCTACACATTCTGATGCTCAGAAAAAGCCTTACAGTGGGAAGAAAGAGTCCAATGCTGTGTACAGTCAAAAGAGTCGTCGTGACCAACACGTAGGGGCAGTCTTGATCTCTGGTTCTGCGTCACACCGACAACAACAAAAGGGAAATCAATAAAGGCTGGACGAGCCTAAAAGACAGTTCACCAACATCAACATGCCATTGTCACAAGCATTGCAGCACATGTTGAAGATGAATCTGACTACGGTGATAAACCCTCCTCCGAACCCTAAGACTTCTTCTCCTAACTATAACCCAGATGCAAGGTGCGCTTATCACTCTGATAGCCCAGGGCACGATACTAACGATTGTTGGGCGCTGAAATACAAGATTCAGAATATGATTGACGTTAAGGAGATCGAATTCGAGCCTCCTGAGACTCCCAATGTGATCACTGCTCCCTTGCCAAAACGTGGCTAGGATTGAGAGACTTTTGTTCATTTGAATTCTGAAGTTGTATTTTTCTTTGCTTATTCAAACGATTATCATGTCAAACTCTTTTATTTCATTAATGCATTACATGTGTCTGTTTTGAATTAATTGTTTTCACTATGCTTAAAATTGCCTCATATTTCCTTTTTGTGATGTTCAAACTCTCGATTAAAAAATTTCTAAGCCTTTTGAGGGAGGATGACGAAAACGATACCATGATCTTTACAGTATGCTTTTGGATAGACCCCGCTGATGAGGTACATGCATTGTTTCAAATCCTAAACAATGGAGTCATAAGGAAGATAATCCCTAGTCAACCCCTTTGAGCCAAAGAAGTTGGAGTTTTTCTTTTCAAAACTTAAAACCCTTAATCATAACCTGGGGCAGGGTAGTTCTCTCAGTTGATCCAGGTGCACAATGAATGGCATCAAAGAAGTCCTTCAGAGACAAAAAGACAGTGATGGTTCCCTATAATCGTCAGGACAGGCAGTCGTTATCTCTCAAAATAAAAGCCCAATAAGTCAAAACCTATGAAGGAGACTTACAAAAAACTGGGGCATCCCGCTGACTGTAATCACAAAAGAAACAGTTCAGGAAAAAAGACAGGGATAATAAAATCAAAAAGAAAGAGGTTCTGCAAACTCTTATAAAAATGACTGCCTGTTCAAAATAAATTGTCAACATCCGAACCATCACCGGAATATCAGAGCAAAGACTCAAACAAGATCTAATGTATGATTAGCTGAGTTTAGGATCGAAGAATATCACGAAGAGCGGGTGGGTACAAATAAAATTTGAGCCTTTATCCTTTGTTTCTTAAACCGTGAACCAGGCCACATTATAACCCTTAAAAGTCCTAGCTGAAGCATGGGTTAGTTCGAAAGCATACTGTTATAAAAGGTATCCTGACTCCTGTAGGGCTCGCTGTAAAATCCTGAGTTGACATCACATTTTACAAAAATTCACTTGTCTTACTGAAAAAATGCATTTTCAAAAACTTCAAGACAAACATAAGCTTTGCATTCTTAAAATAACACTGTTTGCATATGACTATTTGTTCAAATAGCAGAGAAATCCGCACGACGAATATCTAGTGAACAGAAACACTTCCAATCAAGGGGCATGGCATGATCATTGTCCATCATCTGGGGCAGTCAAGTCAAGATTCAAGGAATCTCTCAAAATGCCAAATAGCCAGGGGAAAATCTCCATCTGAATCAATTGGGGCATTGGACATGAATTCCAACAACGAATCTTGCATGATCAAACATCTTCTGGTAGTATGGCAACACGACACTACTGACAGCGACAACTCCCTACACTCTGAGAGCGTGGACATAGTCAAAAAATTACTACGCATAATCAAAGACCCGCTAGGTCGATTGGCCTAGGCAAAAATAAGGGCTTCCCGGCGAACCAAAAGGGTTCGGGCAAAAATAAGGGATGAAAATAAGAAAAATCTGTACACCCGGCAAGTCGAAAACCTGAAAAGGCGACTTGGGCAAAAAAGGGTATCCCGATGGACTGAAAACCCAAAAGGGCGGTCCAGGAAAAAGTAGAGATCAAAAGCGTACGACTATGTCCCGTCATCTCGTCACTTGCCTGCCAGAAGAAAATTTGTCAATCGACAGTTATCAAGCACCTCCACAGGCACCTTCTCCAACAGAAACTGGGGCAATAAGAATTGTCCGAACTGTACAAGTTGCTATGTCCTCTAGGTACAAGGTAGATTCAATTGAAGAGTATGACCAAGATACCTTCACTCCCCGCAGAGTAAGACAGTAAGGGAAGCTCTCCCCACTGAGACCTGCAATCATGGGATTCAGCAAATACTCTCCCCCAAGCAGAGTTAGTCTACCGTCAGTCCCGACAAGGCTCGGTATTCCCAGAAGGTCTTAATGTTCCCCAGCAGAATATAAGGATATTCCCCAACAAGCATAAGAGCATCCCCGACAGTCTTAATATTCCTCGACAGAGTATAAGAATGTTCCCCGGCGGAATACAAGATACCCCCAGTGGAGCCATTCCCCAGCGCAGTCTAAAAAAAGCTTCCCCGCCAGGGTTGAATCATCTTCCCCAGTAGATTCTGGAAGCTTATCCCCTGCAGAATACAAATGCATCTTCTCAGCCAAATCCAGAGGTTATCCCCACGAGAGTCTAACTGGGTTATTGTTGTACCCCAAAATTTGCCTTCCCATTTCTCATTGATCTCTCCTCACAAGGCTCTTGAAGCTCAAGACTCAGCTAGGGTTTCATCTGCTCAAGACCTCCCCTTGCACTGTGGACTCAGAATTAGGGTTTGTGTTTGCACAAAGTTGTTTTGACCCAAAGTGCCCAATATGACTTTCATGCTTCATGTTGGACTCCCAAGATTATCCACACCAAGTTTCAAGCCTTGATTCCAATCTTTGCCCAGTCAATTGGACAGTTGACCTAGAAATCAGCTGTATTGGGGAAAAAGTCAACTGTGTCCAATTGACAGTCAAACCTCATGATTTTTGACCCATATCAACATAATGAACTCATATGGACCATTTGATCAAGTTTGGATCACAATTCCACAAGAAATTTGATCAGATCACCAAAAGGGCAAAATGGTCATTTTTAGGGTTTTGACTGCACAAAGGCAATTTTTGACTGTTTGACCTAGCCAATGGCAAACTAAGCTCATATATGGACTCAAGGACCCCATGGAATTATCTTGACATGTTCATCAAACTCAAAAGATCCCAAGTACACAAGATTGACAGTTGAATTTCCCAGTCAATTGATCAATTTTGACTGTATACTGAAAAGTCAAACTTTGACTTTTTGGTCAAAATCAAGAGTCAAGATTCATTTTTCATCAAAATAGGCCAAATCATGAAACTTGTTCACCAAGAAATCACAAATTGCAAATTAGGGTTTGAAAATGGAATTTTTCATAACTTAGAATTTTTCTAAGTTATGAAAAACCCTAATTTTTTCCCAACTTTGCCCCATCTTTTCACCATGATCCATTTTGATTCAAACAAAAGTCAAAACATGAAAGTTGTAGATTGTTGCATAATCTACAACTTTGATTCACAAAGTTTTCTCATTTGAAGCTTGTATCTCAAGTTATAATTTTTTGAATAAGGGCACTAAACCATTTTTAACTTAGTAGAATTTTAACCTATTTTGACAAGGTTTTCTACCCCACTTCAAGGCCATTTTTCATACCCTTCCACTTGGAATTTCAATTTGCATTTCAAAGATGGATTGTAGTACACATTCCAAGCTTTCCAAAATGTCCAAGAACTTCTCAAACAACTTCATGGTTAGGGAGAATCGAATTTCACAATATAGCAAAAACTCACTTGTGAATTGGCCATTTTTCATGTTCATAAGATTATGCAACTTCTCAAAACCAGCATGCCCTTGATTACAGGTCCTTAAACCAAGTTACACTCAAGAATTAAATGCAAAACCAATGTGCCAAGTTGTTATTCTAAGCATTTGGACATTACATGATGAACTAACCCTAAATTAGATAAAGTGAACTTTCCATTTTTTGCAAAAGCTTGCTTTATGTCAATTGGTAAATCAAAGAGGTACTGATCAAATCTCTCTAGCATAAGATTATGAGCATAACACTCTGATCAATGAGGGATTATGCAGCACATTAGGAGGCCCCCTACATGCCTAGAAAGCCAAGTTGCATTTTGTTGCTTAAGTGTGAAGAAAGTCCCATAACTTGGGACCACTCTCATCTCAGCTTAGGAACAGAAGAACAAACTTGTCAAACACATTACAAACATCACAACCAAGCTAATACACGAGCCATTAGCCTCCAAAACACCCTCCATCTCAGAATCACCCTCAAACTGCAAAAACAGAGTTGCCTCTGCAGTTTGAGTGCCAACTCCCATTTCCCTCGAGCATTCTTGCCAAAACCTGTCCCTCTACCTTCCTTACATCATATGCAAACTATCCAGAAGCTAAGGCCTGACCTGTAATCCCTCTAACAGCTTCCACCATTTTCACATTTTTGTTTTGCAGTTGAAGTTCTCTAGCTTGATTCAGAAGCTCTCAAGACAAAGTAAGCATTGAAACAGCATCCCTGGACCTCAAGGAAGCTTTTCCAATCATTACCTTGCACTGAAAGTTCCTCATTCTCCAGATAGAAGTTCAACTGAATAGGTAAAAGTTTGAATTCGTATCTCTCTTATTATGCATCTTTAGCCTTAAGTTTGTGAAGAAGCAAGGTTCTACTCATAGCCCTGAACATGTACATATCCATACTTTTCATTTCTTTTGCTTGAGCTGTGAGAATTTGAGGTTTGAAAATGGCAGAAAACTTAGGTTAAGATTTGGGATTGTTAAAATTCTCTCTCATTTCTGAGAGTTAGGATGAGTTTTTTATATATTTGGAATCGTGATTCAATGCTTGACATGTTTTGTGTTGAAAGTTTGTGCAAAATCTCAAAGAATCAGGATGTTTGAATCTCTGTAACAAGGCGCGCGTTTTGGCCAGAGGTTGAAGAAAGGTTGTGTTGGGCTGGGCCAGCTTCTGTTTTGCTTCTTACACCATCTATTTACTTTTGCACCCCCTGAGTCCATTTTGTTATTCTTAATGATTTTTTGATTTTTCTTTCTTATTTCTGATTTATTTATTTTTGCTCATAATATAAAAAATATAAAAATTATTTTTCTCACCATTTTTTGAATTTATAGGCATTTATTTGTTTATTTCAAGTTATTTGTACATAAATACATATATATATATATATTATTTAGAATAAATAGGAAAATAATGTAAATACCATTTTTATTTTCATTTTTATTTTTGTATTATCTTCTTAAAACATTTTATACCAAATATACTTTTTTTATAGAAATTAAATATTATTATTTTTACATATAGTATTTATTTAATAAATTATAAAGACATACATATATATTTATTAATATGCTTAGAATAAAATATCCAAAAATGTACATATTTTATTTTTTTATATTTAATATTAAAAAAATGCCTTTTTTACAAATATACTATATTTTATTTTATTTTTGTATGTAAATAATAAATATCATGTGAATTAACTAATTAATATGCATTTTGTTTGAGATTAGGGTTTTTATCCTAGAAACTAAAAAATACTCAAAAATAATACCTTGTTATTTTCTTATTTTATTTTACATAAATAATATTTTTTCATACATATAAAAACTTTCTTTTTGCATTTTTGCATATTTATTTAAATTCTAATTGTGCAATTTACTTACCTTGCAAATATCCAAAAATGATGTAATAATTTAGATTTAAATCCTTGTCTAATAATCCCCCATTTGTAAATTTGTATCCCCCTCCCTATATTATTATGTTGTAATAGCGTAGGAATTTAAATTTCGCATTTTATACGCTTTATAATTATACCATGTTAGAATTAGGGTTTGCATGCGAAAAAACGATAAAAAATAGTTTGACCTAATACAAGATAAATGAGCATGAAAATAAACAACACTTCTCACACTTGCACCCCTAGGGTATTCCACTTTGTTGCCTTCAAATAAATGGGCCATGTTGTATGTTGAATTTCTTTGGGCAAAGCAAACAATATGAATGATCATAGTCCCTCGATAAAACTTTTCAAAACAAGTAAAAACAAATGATCAAAGTCCCTTAAAGAGAATTGCCCAAAGATATTTAACGCCGTTGCAATTATGGTCCAAACGATGACCCGCGCCTGTCCCTTTTCATCTCCTAAGACAAGATTGTCCACCAAATGCAATGGTGGAACAAAATTGTCAAAAGGTTTAAAACATAATAAAAATCTTTGAGGAAATTTTTAGGGTAGATAAACTCTTAAGTACTTGCTAACTTTCCAAGAAAACACTTGCCTAATTTCAAAACCCACTTCACAAACACTTTTCAAAATCAACTTTTTTTCAAACCCTTGAAACATCTTTTTAAAAGATAAAACACCTCTTGTAAAACATTCGAGTAAAGAATTGTTACAAGGTTAGCCTAATACAAGGCATCTTTTCAAAGCATTTTCAAAACCACACACAAAGCACCATTTCAAACAAATTGAAAACCAAGGCAAGTTGATCTAAGCGAGTACCTAAGAGCCCATGGATAACCATGGATAGAAGGGGTGCTAATACCTTCCCCCTCTATAATCTACTCCCCGAACCCAAGAAAAATCTCAAAGGTTTTTGCTGTGCTTTTTAAACCTTTCCTTAGGATAAAATAAAAAGTCGGTGGCAACTCTTGCTAACCGCAACATTTGCGAATACGAACGCAAAACCTCAAGTCAGTTCTCCCACCGTATCACAGAACTGGCGACTCTGCTGGGGACGATTTTAAAAGTGGAGTAACCTTAGGGTTTAGATCACCCTCTTGCATGACTAATTGTTTGATTTGTTTGCTTTATTCTTTGGCTCCATTGTTTGGGTTTACAATCCTCCACCCGGATTTTGGGAAACATTCATAGATAGCAATACGTTGTGGAAACTGTGCGGGGTATACCGACACGGTCTAAGCAATAGCTATATTAGTGCGACATATTTGTGAGTACCGGTAACCCTTGAGTTCAATCAAGGAGAGTACGGGGCCGCTGAGTGATGTCACCAAGCACTAATGACCTAGAACCTTACTTGACCATCTTGGCCTTTTATTAGGAGTAGTGAGATGACCGGCTTTGGTGCAGTCCGAAGTTGGTAGATACTCGATACTACACTCATTGAGGGTTGTTTTCTTGGAATATTTTGGTCGCTAGTTAAGTGGCTAAACCAAAACAATGAACAATGAAAACAATCCAGTGATATTGAGCTCCTTAGAACCCGGTTACTATTTATAGGACAGGTTTTAAGCCAACTACACTCAAGAGGGTACTTACCTATGGAACCCCATGCAAGCCTGAAACTAGGGTTTGGTGTGATTTGCTTGTACATATGTTTTGTGCATACATCATAAACATCATGAAACATCATATGCATTTACTAACCATTTCAGGGGTTTGGATCTTCATCATTGTTCTTATTTTGTAGGTCATGGAAATACTTCGCAGAAATACCATCCAAGTTAACCTTGTGAGAATCTCTCCTCAACTCAAGGAGATCACTTCAAGAATTCCGGAAAATTCATCCTTCAGTGAAAGACATGGTAGACTGCTCAGCTTAGTCAACACCAACATTGAAGAAGACATGATGAAAGTGCTATTCCAGTTCTTTGACCCTCTTCACCATTGCTTCACTTTCCCTGATTATCAATTGGTCCCCACTTTGGAGGAGTTTTCTCAACTCCTAAGAATCCCTATCCTTAATCAACTACCCTTCAACGGTACGGAGAAGGAACCAAAGCCTGAAGATGTTGCTCGAGCACTACATCTACAACCATCTGAAATCAAGGGGCATTGGGAAACCAGAAGCGGCGTCAAAGGATTCTTAGCAAAATTCTTGTTTGAAAAGGCACAAGAATGTTGGAACTCATTGGATCTTCAAGCCTTTGAGGAAATTGTGGCACTCCTGATCTATGGGTTGGTTCTGTTTCCAAACTCTGACCAATTGATAGATGTCAACGCCGTCAAAATCTTCTTGTCCAGAAACCCGATACCAACATTACTTGGGGACATTCTTCACTCATTTTACACACGAACAATGAGAAAGAGGGGTGTTCTCATGTGCTGTACTCCTATCCTCGCAAGGTGGTTTATTTCGCACCTTCCACAATCTGTCTTGAAGAATGATCAAGGTATAAGGTGGTCCCAACGATTGATGACTCTCACTCATTCTGATGTGCATTGGTGTTCTCGGTCCAGAGAAAATGTCATCATCGTCGATCGCTGCGGAGAATTTCCTAATGTTCCTTTACTTGGAATTAGAGGAGGTATCACCTACAACCCTTGCCTAGCTTTGAGACAATTTGGATACGCACGGAGGGATGGCCCTCATGACATGTTGATTCCTGGCTTAGTTTTTGACTTCGACAACGATGCGCAAGGACTTCGTCAAAGGTTCATCAGAGCTTGGGGAAGACTCAACAAAGTTGATAGTAAGACTCTGGGACACAAGAACTCCATCCCTCTTGAGCCCTATCTCAAGTGGGTACGAGCCCGAGCCCAAAGTCTTATGATGCCTTATCCTCATGTTCTCCCGGTGATTAAAGAGCCTGTTAAAGAAGGAGAGAGTCCCTACACCATCCTACATCCCGACATGCCTACATCATGGGAGGAAATGCAGAAAAGTTGGATTCAGCTCAAGGAGGAACGGAACACTTTTGAAACTAGCTATTACGCCAGTGAAAAGAAGGTTCTAGAGCTTACCCGCCTACTCCACGAGCAAGAGGCCCTCAATACCTACATCGCACCAAAGAGGATGCGCAATGTCTTTCTGCCTTAAGAAGTTTATTTTGTAATATTTGGCCCATGGGGCATTTATGTACTAACAAATTTCTTCTTATTAATATGACGTGCGTTCTTCTTTGTCTGAAACAATTTTGAATGTCCTAAACCCTTGAATGCATTGCATAAGCATACCATTCATCATGTGCATAAGCAGGTCTCACTCCAGGGTTCCTTATCTATCTGCTGTTTATTTCAGTAGGATGGATCTCGAGCAAACAGTCAAAGACCTACAGGCTCAGAACGCACAGTTCCAGCAACTCTTGATGACCTTGGTCAAGAGTCAAGAAGATATCAAGACTCAACTGGAAAATAAGGACCCAGTGAAGAAGAAGAAGAAGAGGGTTGGAGTGGCCACTTTGGGGAGAAGATTCAACGGAGAAGCTCGGAGAGTACTCGATTTTCCTCCCACTTCTGATGAAGGGACTAGTAAAAGAGATCAAGTTGTGGTGCCTTCCGAGTCTGATGTGGAAGAGGAAGAAATTGAAGAGGAGGAAGATTATTCCGACCAGCAGTATCCTCCAGCTGATGACAAGTACAAAGGTTTAGAAGACAGATTGGCTGCCATGGAATTGCAAAGGGTACCGGGTTTAGATTTTGAGGACATGGGCTTGGTCGCCGGAATTGTGATTCCACCAAAATTCAAAGTACCAGTGTTTGTGAGGTACGACGGGCTATCCTGTCCCAAAATGCATCTCAGGTCTTATGTGAGAAAAATTCAACCCTATACGGCAGATAAAAACCTCTGGATTCACTTCTTTCAAGACAGTCTGTCGGGAGCTCAGTTGGAATGGTTTTATCAGTTAGAAGGAACCAGTGTTAGAAATTGGGAAGATTTGGCCACCGCTTTCTACAAACAATACCAGTATAATTCCGATCTTGCTCCTACTCGTACCCAACTTCAGGGTATGTCGCTAGGAACAAGTGAGGGATTCAAAGAATATGCACAGAAGTGGAGGGATTTGGCTGGCAGGGTGCAGCCTCCTTTAACCGATCGTGAGCTCGTTGATATGTTTCTTGGGACCCTATCTGGGCCATTTTTCAATCATTTAATTGGTAACTCTTCCGCGGGGTTTACTGATTTGATCTTAACAGGCGAGAGAATCGAGGCTGGCATCAAGTCAGGAAAAATTCAAAAGGGTGTTACTGCAAGTGCTGAGAAGAAACCTTTTAAGAAGGAGACAGCTATGGTATATTCTCAGAAAAGAGCGGGGAAGGTGGAGCGTCGGCCGACTGTGGGGGCCGTGATGATTCAAAACACTCCAAGTGAGCAGCCTCGCTATAACCAGACCAGACCAAATCAGCAACGGGTAGAAAGGCCACACCGGCAATTCACCCGTATTAATATGACTCCAGCACAGGTGCTTCCCCATCTGTTGAAATTAAATCTTGCCACTATCAAGGAAGCGCCAAAGAATGTGAATACGTCTTCCCCGCATTATCATGCCAATGCTAAGTGCGCCTATCATTCAGACAGTGTTGGACACGACACCAATGATTGTTGGGCACTCAAGCATAAGATTCAGGACCTGATAGAGGCTAAGGAAGTAGAGTTTGACGCTCCAGAAAAACCCAATGTGATATCTGCACCTATGCCGAAGCACGGTCGGAATGTTAATGCCATTGAAGAGGATCTGTATGTTGCTGACGTTAGTGATCTGACTACTCCACTGTTAACCGTTAAGTTGAATTTGTTGAGGGCCGGGATCTTCCCGGGGTGTAAGGAAGATTGTTACTGTTGCCACTCTCTGCCGTTTGATTGTCCGCTATTGAAGAAAGGCATCCAAGGCCTCATGGATAGCCGACAAATTTTGTTCGAGAAAGTTCTTGCCGTTCCAGTTCATGTTGAAAATGTCTCAATCATAACCATTCACGCCAATCTTTCCGAGGCCGTCAAAAAGCCAGTTAAGATTACACCAGCCGCAAAGTCTATACCTTTGAAGATAACAATGCCGGGGCCTGTTCCCTATGTCTCCGAGAAGTCGATACCTTGGAACTATGGTGGTGACATCTACTACCATGGTATCAAGCAAGTTGAAACAGTTGAAGAAGATTCAGATGATGAAGAGGTCAGCATTAGTAACATTGCGGGCACCAGCAAAATCACCAGGAGTGGGAGGATATTTTCTCCAGAGATTGCTCCTCCAAAAGCAGTCTTTGGACCCTCATCAGCTAAAGAAGTCATCCCTGCACCAGTGAAGCTCTCCGCCAGAACTCCTTTGATTGAAGAAATTTTCATTCCTAGTACTGTCTCTCCTACCATTGCCGATAAAGGAAAGGGAATACAAGATGAACCCGTCAGGACGAGGGCTCAACCTTTGGTAATTCCAGAAGCTTCCAAGAAAGAAATGGACGAGATTTTGAGGATAATCAAGAGAAGTGATTACGATGTGGTGGAACAGTTGGGGCAAACCCCCTCCAAGATCTCCATGCTGGCACTATTGCTTTGCTCAGAAGCGCACGCTCAAGCTTTGATTAAGTTTCTGAAGGCAGCTCATGTGCCCCAGGAAACCTCTGCGGATCAATTTCAGAATTGCGTGGCTAGTCTGACTGCAGACAATGGATTAGGTTTTTCTGATGCCGACCTGACCCCTAAAGGCCGAAACCACAATGATGCGTTGCATATTTCAATCGAGTGTCGCGGAACCACCCTTGCACATGTTCTGGTTGATACCGGTTCATCACTAAATGTCCTGCCTAAGAAGGCCTTGGACCGGCTAGATTGCGAAGGATTGGAATTGAAGCCAAGTGATATTGTCGTCAGAGCTTTTGATGGGTCGAAAAGAATGGTCCATGGAGAAGTTGAAATTCCTGTCAAGATAGGTACTGAGGTGTTTAAATCCACTTTCTACGTAATGGACATCCGCCCATCATACTCCTGCCTGCTGGGTAGACCTTGGATACACCATGCTGGGGCAGTCACCTCATCCCTGCATCAGATGCTGAAGTACCCTGTCAAGGGAAAGATCATTACTGTCCACGGCGAAGAAGAGTACATGATTAGCCATTTAAATTCTTTCCGGTATGTGGAAGTTGAAGGGGAGTTTATTGAGACACCGTTTCAACATTTCGAAGAAGTGTTTCCTGAGATAGCAGTGGCGAAATTGGCAGCTGAGGTACCAAGGCAGATGGCCAGGATGGCATCTCTGGAAGATGCAAGGGCTGCAGTTAAAGAAGGGAAGAACTCAGCGTGGGGGCAGCTACCCGATTTTCCGCATAAAGCTGACAAGTCTGGATTAGGTTTCACAGCGGCCGGTCAGAAGGCTATGCGCCGGTCAAAGATTGAGAGGGCGCCAGTCAAAATTTCTCCTTACAGAATCAACGCCTTGGAAGATGAAGACAAGGACAGCAACATTGAAGATTGGGTTTATCCAACTGTCGGAGGAGGGTTGAACAATTGGGAGGCAAAAGACTTTGTCCCCATCACTTTTATTCCTCAGTAATTTATCTATCGAATATTTCCCATTTTGGTCTGTAATATTTTACTTTCAAACAATCCGTATACTATCTTTTTCACCTCCTGCCTTGCCCGGGGCATGTAGGTCTACTTGTAAGGGTTTTGACTATTTTTCATATTCATATGCCATGTTTAATGATTCATTGGACGTTTTTCATTTGATAAACTGCTTGTGTTCATTTCCTTTCCTTTTGCATTTTTGTTTAAGGATGGCTATCCCTTACACACACCCACCACTCACCAATGCAGGTACCTATCCACTCCGGATTCCATGGGTGACTATTCTGCTGTATCTTTCAATAACTCTGAAGACCTGGTCAATCTAGCCGAGTATGAAGATAACGAAGGTTGTGAAATACCAGGAGAACTAGCCAGACTTCTGCAACAAGAGGAAAGAGCCATCTTACCGCATGAAGAGCCATTGGAAACTGTCAACTTGGGAACCGAGGAGAATCGGAAGGAGGTGCAAGTAGGTGCCAACCTGGAACCAGAAGTTAAGGAACGCTTGGTGCAATTACTGAATGAGTATGTTGAAATCTTCGCTTGGTCCTATGAAGACATGCCAGGTTTGGACACAGATATCGTGGTTCACCGTCTCCCCACAAGAGAGGACTGTCCACCGATCAAGCAAAAGGTTCGCCGAATGAGGCCTGACATGTCCGAAAAGATCAAAGCAGAAGTAATGAAGCAGTTCAATGCTGGCTTTTTGGCTGTTACATCCTATCCTCAATGGGTCGCTAACATTGTGCCAGTGCCTAAAAAGGATGGCAAAGTCAGAATGTGTGTGGACTACCGGGATTTGAATAGGGCCAGCCCTAAGGATGACTTCCCGCTACCTCATATTGACATCTTGATCGACAACACAGCTCAGCATAAGGTGTTTTCCTTCATGGACGGGTTCTCAGGCTATAATCAAATCAAAATGGCCCCCGAGGATATGGAGAAAACAACTTTTGTCACACAATGGGGCACTTTCTGTTACAAAGTGATGCCGTTCGGGCTAAAGAACGCCGGGGCAACTTATCAACGCGCCATGGTAGCTTTATTTCATGACATGATACATCATGAGATTGAAGTTTACGTAGACGATATGATAGCTCGGTCGCAAACAGAGGAAGAGCACCTTGAACATCTGGAAAAGCTGTTTGCCAGATTGAAAGAATACAAATTAAGGCTGAATCCAAGCAAATGCACTTTTGGGGTTAGGTCCGGTAAACTCCTGGGATTCATTGTAAGCAACAAAGGCATTGAAGTCGACCCGGCGAAAGTGAAGGCAATACAAGATATGCCTGCTCCCCGTACTGAAAAGGAAGTTAGAGGTTTCTTGGGGCGCATAAACTATATTGCCAGGTTCATCTCACATCTGACCTCTACCTGTGAGCCAATTTTCAAACTCTTGAAGAAAGATCAGGTAGTGGAATGGAACGACGATTGTCAAGCTGCTTTTGATAGAATCAAGGAATATTTGCTAGAACCTCCTATTCTGATGCCACCCGTCGAAGGAAGACCTTTGATCATGTATTTAACAGTCTTGGATAATTCAATGGGGTGTGTTCTGGGCCAGCATGACGAGTCTGGTCGAAAAGAGCATGCTATTTATTACCTTAGCAAAAAGTTTACCGACTGTGAGACTCGCTACTCACTGCTCGAGAAAACTTGCTGCGCTTTGGTATGGGCTGCTCGCCGACTAAGACAGTATATGCTGACTCATACTACCTTGTTGATATCCAAAATGGATCCTATCAAATATATCTTCGAAAAGCCCGCATTATCTGGAAGGATAGCTAGATGGCAAATGATCTTAACTGAGTATGACATCCAGTACACCACCCAAAAAGCTATAAAAGGGAGTGTATTAGCTGACCATCTGGCTCATCAGGCCATTGAAGACTATCAACCCATGAGATTTGACTTCCCAGACGAGGACATCATGAATTTGGACAACATTGAAGGTGACGGACCGTATGACGGACCCGAAAAGGGATCCCGATGGACCCTGTACTTTGATGGTGCTTCAAATGCACTTGGAAATGGTATTGGCGCAGTACTCATTTCTCCGGAAGGTTGTCACACTCCTTTCACAGCCCGACTTTGTTTCAGCTGCACAAACAACATGGCTGAGTATGAAGCCTGCATCTTTGGTCTCAAGGCTGCTATAGACTTGGGGATCAAATCTTTGGTCGTATTCGGGGATTCGGCTTTGGTCATCAGCCAGATCAAAGGGGATTGGGATACCAAACATCCCAATCTTATTCCATACAAAGAACATGTTCTGACATTGTTGCCTCATTTCGAGCAAATTACCTTCGAGCACTTCCCGCGAGAAGAGAATCAGCTAGCAGATGCTCTAGCCACAATGTCCTCCATGTTTAAACTCAACTGGGATAACGAGGCTCCCCAAATCACCATCGAGCGAATGGATGAACCGGCGCATTGTCACGAGATTAATATCGAAGAAGTAGTGGAACAACCTTGGTTCCATGAAATCAAAAGGTATCTCGAGACCCAAGATTATCCTGAAGGGGCTTCCGTGAAAGACAAGAAGTTCTTAAGGAAATTCGCTGCTAAGTTCTTCCTGAGCAACGGCATCCTTTACAAACGAAGCCATGATTGCATATTACTCCGGTGTGTGGATAAAGCTGAAGCAGAGTTGATTATGACCGACATACACAGCGGACCATTTGGCACTCACATGAGCGGGCATACAATGGCTAAGAAGATCCTAAGGGCAGGCTATTACTGGTCTACCATGGAGGCTGACTGCCATCAGCATTCCCGTACTTGTCACAAGTGTCAAGTCTATGCTGACAAAGTTCATATCCCTCCGGTTCCCCTCAACGTCCTGACTGCTCCGTGGCCCTTTGCAATGTGGGGCATTGATATGATTGGAGAAATCAAGCCCACGGCTTCCAACGGACATCGCTTCATCCTGGTTGCCATTGACTACTTCACTAAATGGGTCGAAGCAGCTTCCTTCGCCTCTGTCACCAAAAATGTGGTTGCCCGCTTTATCAAACATAACCTCATATGTCGGTATGGTGTTCCCGACAGGATCATCACAGACAACGGTACAAATCTGAATAATACGATGATCACTGCATTATGCGAACAGTTCAAGATTTATCATCACAATTCATCTCCCTATCGGCCGAAGATGAACGGTGCTGTTGAAGCTGCGAACAAAAACATTAAAAAGATTATTCAGAAAATGACAGTCACTTACAAAGACTGGCATGAGATGTTACCGTTTGCTCTGCATGGATACCGCACGACGGCACGTACTTCAACTGGGGCAACCCCATTTTCTCTGGTTTATGGCATGGAGGCTGTTTTGCCTATGGAAGTTCAGATCCCTTCTCTAAGGATCATGAAAGATGCAGGTTTGAATGAAGATGATTGGATGCAGACCCGACTTGATCAACTCAATCTGATCGACGAAAAGCGACTTGCTGCTATATGCCATGGTCAGACGTATCAAAAACGGATGATCAAGGCTTTCAACAAGAAAGTTAGGCGTCAAGTATATCAAGTCGGAGATCTAGTAGTCAAACGGATTATCTTACCGCAAAGTGATCCCAGGGGCAAATGGACTCCTACATATGAAGGACCATTTGTGATCAAGAGTGTATTTTCTGGTGGTGCAATGATTCTAACCACCATGGACGGTGACGATTTGCCACACCCTGCGAACGCAGATATAGTCAAAAGATACTACGCATAAAGTAACCCGACAAGTCGAAAACCCGAAAGGGCGGCTTGGGCAAAAATGGGCATCCCGGTAAACCGAAAACCCGAAAGGGCGGTTCAGGCAAAAGTTAGGGATAAAAACAAAAATCTGTACACCCGGCAAGTCGAAAACCCGAAAGGGCGGCTTGGGCAAAAAGGGGTTTCCCGGTGGATCGAAAACCCGAAAGGGCGATTCAGGCAAAAGTTAGGGAATTAAAGCGTATGACTATGTCTCGTCGGATCACTTCAAAGACAGTCTCTTCATCAACCGGTTCCAGGTTTGATCAATCCAGCCATCGTCAAACGAAGCATTGAATGGACAGAGGTTCAGAGTTGTGAAAGCTACAGCAGAACGGAATCCCATGGAATTATTTCACATAGCCATCTTTATTTTGTATAAATTTTTCAAATATTTACGGCAAGATCCTCTTACTAGGATGATTGTTTCCTTTGTACAAATATACTCAAAGAAAATCAATACAAATACTCTTCCCAAAATTTGTGTCATTTCCTTTTTTCTTTTTTTTTTAGCACTATTCGCTTTATTTTGAGAAACGTCCAATGTTTTGTTAAATAGGCATATGCATTTGAAACATGATCAATTCCTAATTAAAACCTAAGAAAAGGATTACTGATAGGATGAAAGTACAGATGGATATTTTGACACCTTTTCAAAGGAAATCCCTCAAGACCTGTAATCCACGTCCCTGGCAAACCCTGAGGTCTCTCTCCAGCAGACCCTCGAAGCTTGTCCCCAGTAAGGTTCTGAAAGATATTCCCCGCAGAGTACGGACGCCCCTCCCGGGTTTTATTCAAAGTTATTCCTCACAGAGGCTTATAACTGGGTTATCCTCAGCTAACAACCAGGTGAGATCGCGCTCGCCAAAGTTCTTCCCATCCCCGGCGGAGTTCATCAAGATTCCCCGGAGGAGGTTATCTTTGCAAAATCCCCAGCCAGAGAATCTTCCAGAAATCATTTTCCCTCAGAGTTTAATCTTCAGTACCTCCAGCAGATCAAAAGCTTCAAATGGACAATCCCCAGCGGAATCAGACTTTTAAACCTTCTCCCCACAGAGTTTTTAGAAGAAAAATCTTGAGCTCCCCAGTGAAATTTCCAGAGGTACTTCTCTCCTGGCTGAAGATCCTCAATCTAGTCTCCCCAGCATTAAGTCTACTAGTTTGGTACTCCCCAGTAGAAGACTCCGGGATTTCCCCAGAAGATTGGTATACAACCCAGGACTTATTTTCCCCGGCAGCAATCAGGATACTTCTATCTTCCGCTGTCCTGGATTCATTTATCCTATGCAAGACAGCTCTCCAGCTTACATGCACATCCATTTACATCCATAACACAAAATATACATTATGTCATGCATCATAGCATTGCATACGACTAACTCTTTGCCTTTTTAGGTAGGATCAGTCGACAGACTAAAATCATTCAAATCTTCAAGACTTCTGAAAACAGTTTATGGATTCTTCCCAAGTAACGGATGTTAATCTATCAGCTTGTTCAGATGCAACTTGTGAAAACAGTTTACGGACGCTTCCCAACAACGGATGCTGCTCTATTGCTTATTCAACTTCAAGATTTCTGAAAACAGTTCACGGGTTCTCCAGTAACGGATGTTAACCTATCGCTTGTTCAGGTTCAACTTCAAGACTTCTGAAAACAGTTCACGGGTTCTCCAAGTAAACGGATGTTAACCTATCGCTTGTTCAGATTCTTCTCAAGACTTCTGAAAACAGTTTATGGATTCTTCCCAAGTAACGGATGTTAATCTATCAATTTGTTCAGATGCAACTTTCTGAAAACAGCTTACAGGTTCCTCCCAACAACGGATGTCAACCTATTGCTTGTTCGGACCCCCAATTCAGAAATGGTCCAAAGCTTGGACAATTTCCTAATTTTCCCTTCCAGATGGCATCTTTAAGCCCATCCCCGACAAGTTTCTGTCACTCTCTCAGGTGGCATCGTTAAGCCCATCTCCAAATGGCATCTCTAAGCCCATTCCCGCATCCAGTGCTTTGACGAATGCAAATTTCCGGGCACTCTAGTGTCCAATCTCCTTTTACCCTCGAGTCACGAAAGGCAAGCCTGCCAATCTAACTCTTCGGATTCAAGAAGATTGAACAGGGGCAACTGTTGTACCCCAAAATTTGCCTTCCCATTTCTCATTGATCTCTCCTCACAAGGCTCTTGAAGCTCAAGACTCAGCTAGGGTTTCATCTGCTCAAGACCTCCCCTTGCACTGTGGACTCAGAATTAGGGTTTGTGTTTGCACAAAGTTGTTTTGACCCAAAGTGCCCAATATGACTTTCATGCTTCATGTTGGACTCCCAAGATTATCCACACCAAGTTTCAAGCCTTGATTCCAATCTTTGCCCAGTCAATTGGACAGTTGACCTAGAAATCAGCTGTATTGGGGAAAAAGTCAACTGTGTCCAATTGACAGTCAAACCTCATGATTTTTGACCCATATCAACATAATGAACTCATATGGACCATTTGATCAAGTTTGGATCACAATTCCACAAGAAATTTGATCAGATCACCAAAAGGGCAAAATGGTCATTTTTAGGGTTTTGACTGCACAAAGGCAATTTTTGACTGTTTGACCTAGCCAATGGCAAACTAAGCTCATATATGGACTCAAGGACCCCATGGAATTATCTTGACATGTTCATCAAACTCAAAAGATCCCAAGTACACAAGATTGACAGTTGAATTTCCCAGTCAATTGATCAATTTTGACTGTATACTGAAAAGTCAAACTTTGACTTTTTGGTCAAAATCAAGAGTCAAGATTCATTTTTCATCAAAATAGGCCAAATCATGAAACTTGTTCACCAAGAAATCACAAATTGCAAATTAGGGTTTGAAAATGGAATTTTTCATAACTTAGAATTTTTCTAAGTTATGAAAAACCCTAATTTTTTCCCAACTTTGCCCCATCTTTTCACCATGATCCATTTTGATTCAAACAAAAGTCAAAACATGAAAGTTGTAGATTGTTGCATAATCTACAACTTTGATTCACAAAGTTTTCTCATTTGAAGCTTGTATCTCAAGTTATAATTTTTTGAATAAGGGCACTAAACCATTTTTAACTTAGTAGAATTTTAACCTATTTTGACAAGGTTTTCTACCCCACTTCAAGGCCATTTTTCATACCCTTCCACTTGGAATTTCAATTTGCATTTCAAAGATGGATTGTAGTACACATTCCAAGCTTTCCAAAATGTCCAAGAACTTCTCAAACAACTTCATGGTTAGGGAGAATCGAATTTCACAATATAGCAAAAACTCACTTGTGAATTGGCCATTTTTCATGTTCATAAGATTATGCAACTTCTCAAAACCAGCATGCCCTTGATTACAGGTCCTTAAACCAAGTTACACTCAAGAATTAAATGCAAAACCAATGTGCCAAGTTGTTATTCTAAGCATTTGGACATTACATGATGAACTAACCCTAAATTAGATAAAGTGAACTTTCCATTTTTTGCAAAAGCTTGCTTTATGTCAATTGGTAAATCAAAGAGGTACTGATCAAATCTCTCTAGCATAAGATTATGAGCATAACACTCTGATCAATGAGGGATTATGCAGCACATTAGGAGGCCCCCTACATGCCTAGAAAGCCAAGTTGCATTTTGTTGCTTAAGTGTGAAGAAAGTCCCATAACTTGGGACCACTCTCATCTCAGCTTAGGAACAGAAGAACAAACTTGTCAAACACATTACAAACATCACAACCAAGCTAATACACGAGCCATTAGCCTCCAAAACACCCTCCATCTCAGAATCACCCTCAAACTGCAAAAACAGAGTTGCCTCTGCAGTTTGAGTGCCAACTCCCATTTCCCTCGAGCATTCTTGCCAAAACCTGTCCCTCTACCTTCCTTACATCATATGCAAACTATCCAGAAGCTAAGGCCTGACCTGTAATCCCTCTAACAGCTTCCACCATTTTCACATTTTTGTTTTGCAGTTGAAGTTCTCTAGCTTGATTCAGAAGCTCTCAAGACAAAGTAAGCATTGAAACAGCATCCCTGGACCTCAAGGAAGCTTTTCCAATCATTACCTTGCACTGAAAGTTCCTCATTCTCCAGATAGAAGTTCAACTGAATAGGTAAAAGTTTGAATTCGTATCTCTCTTATTATGCATCTTTAGCCTTAAGTTTGTGAAGAAGCAAGGTTCTACTCATAGCCCTGAACATGTACATATCCATACTTTTCATTTCTTTTGCTTGAGCTGTGAGAATTTGAGGTTTGAAAATGGCAGAAAACTTAGGTTAAGATTTGGGATTGTTAAAATTCTCTCTCATTTCTGAGAGTTAGGATGAGTTTTTTATATATTTGGAATCGTGATTCAATGCTTGACATGTTTTGTGTTGAAAGTTTGTGCAAAATCTCAAAGAATCAGGATGTTTGAATCTCTGTAACAAGGCGCGCGTTTTGGCCAGAGGTTGAAGAAAGGTTGTGTTGGGCTGGGCCAGCTTCTGTTTTGCTTCTTACACCATCTATTTACTTTTGCACCCCCTGAGTCCATTTTGTTATTCTTAATGATTTTTTGATTTTTCTTTCTTATTTCTGATTTATTTATTTTTGCTCATAATATAAAAAATATAAAAATTATTTTTCTCACCATTTTTTGAATTTATAGGCATTTATTTGTTTATTTCAAGTTATTTGTACATAAATACATATATATATATATATTATTTAGAATAAATAGGAAAATAATGTAAATACCATTTTTATTTTCATTTTTATTTTTGTATTATCTTCTTAAAACATTTTATACCAAATATACTTTTTTTATAGAAATTAAATATTATTATTTTTACATATAGTATTTATTTAATAAATTATAAAGACATACATATATATTTATTAATATGCTTAGAATAAAATATCCAAAAATGTACATATTTTATTTTTTTATATTTAATATTAAAAAAATGCCTTTTTTACAAATATACTATATTTTATTTTATTTTTGTATGTAAATAATAAATATCATGTGAATTAACTAATTAATATGCATTTTGTTTGAGATTAGGGTTTTTATCCTAGAAACTAAAAAATACTCAAAAATAATACCTTGTTATTTTCTTATTTTATTTTACATAAATAATATTTTTTCATACATATAAAAACTTTCTTTTTGCATTTTTGCATATTTATTTAAATTCTAATTGTGCAATTTACTTACCTTGCAAATATCCAAAAATGATGTAATAATTTAGATTTAAATCCTTGTCTAATAATCCCCCATTTGTAAATTTGTATCCCCCTCCCTATATTATTATGTTGTAATAGCGTAGGAATTTAAATTTCGCATTTTATACGCTTTATAATTATACCATGTTAGAATTAGGGTTTGCATGCGAAAAAACGATAAAAAATAGTTTGACCTAATACAAGATAAATGAGCATGAAAATAAACAACACTTCTCACACTTGCACCCCTAGGGTATTCCACTTTGTTGCCTTCAAATAAATGGGCCATGTTGTATGTTGAATTTCTTTGGGCAAAGCAAACAATATGAATGATCATAGTCCCTCGATAAAACTTTTCAAAACAAGTAAAAACAAATGATCAAAGTCCCTTAAAGAGAATTGCCCAAAGATATTTAACGCCGTTGCAATTATGGTCCAAACGATGACCCGCGCCTGTCCCTTTTCATCTCCTAAGACAAGATTGTCCACCAAATGCAATGGTGGAACAAAATTGTCAAAAGGTTTAAAACATAATAAAAATCTTTGAGGAAATTTTTAGGGTAGATAAACTCTTAAGTACTTGCTAACTTTCCAAGAAAACACTTGCCTAATTTCAAAACCCACTTCACAAACACTTTTCAAAATCAACTTTTTTTCAAACCCTTGAAACATCTTTTTAAAAGATAAAACACCTCTTGTAAAACATTCGAGTAAAGAATTGTTACAAGGTTAGCCTAATACAAGGCATCTTTTCAAAGCATTTTCAAAACCACACACAAAGCACCATTTCAAACAAATTGAAAACCAAGGCAAGTTGATCTAAGCGAGTACCTAAGAGCCCATGGATAACCATGGATAGAAGGGGTGCTAATACCTTCCCCCTCTATAATCTACTCCCCGAACCCAAGAAAAATCTCAAAGGTTTTTGCTGTGCTTTTTAAACCTTTCCTTAGGATAAAATAAAAAGTCGGTGGCGACTCTTGCTAACCGCAACATTTGCGAATACGAACGCAAAACCTCAAGTCAGTTCTCCCACCGTATCACAGTTATCCTCAGCAAGTTGCAACTGAAAGATCATCCCCGACGAAGTTCTTTCTATCCCCAACGGAGTTTATCATCAAAATCCCCAATAGAGCTTATCAACGGAATCCCCAGCAGAGTTATTGTTAAAATCTCAGCAAAGCATCTCTTCCCACAGAGTAATTCCCCGCAGAGTAATCTCCTCACCAGGTTTATTCCCCAGCGGAGTTATCTTCTCCTACAAGTTTATTCTTGCAACCATCTTCGTGCATCATCCCCAGCGGAAACGAAGAACTCAACACCATTCTCCAGCAGCTCCGGGATTTATTTTCCCCAGCTAAAAACATCACATCTTCATACATCATGACATGCATACGCATCATACAACACAAATCTCATTTATTCTTGAGAACATCATGACATCATGCAGTTCATGCATCATGACATTGCATACAGCTAATGTTTTGCCTTTTCAGGAAAAGGTCAATCAAAAGATGGCTACCATCAACCTTTCTTAAGTTCCAGATGAATACCTGTAACAAGCCAGGAAAATTCCGTGGACGACTGATTGTAGATCAATACCTGTAACAAGCCAGGAAAGTTATCTACATGAAGAGATTGAAGATCAATACCTGTAACAAGCCAGGAAGACCATCTTTCTTTCTCAGGTCAGAGATCAATACTTGTAACCAGCCAGGACAACTATCTCCTCGACCAACCTTTTTCAAGTTCCGGATCAATACCTGTAACAAGCCAGGAAAACTATCTGTGGACGTCTGATACCTGTAACAAGCCAGGAAAACCACCTACATGAAGAGATTGAAGATTAATACCTGTAACAAACCAGGATGACTTTCTTTCTCAGGTCAGAGATTAATACCTGAAACCAGACAGGACAATTATCTACTTGACCATCATGAAGCAACCCTACACCGGTTCCTTCTCTTTCAGATGCAGTTTTACACAGGACTCATCATGAAGCAACCCTACACCGGTTCCTTCTCTTTCAGATGCAGTTTTACACAGGACTCATCATGAAGCAACCCTACACCGGTTCCTTCTCTTTAAGATGCAGTTTTACACAGGACTCATCATGAAGCAACCCTACATCGGTTCCTTCCCTCTTTCAGATGCAGTTTCACACGGACTCATCATCAGGCAACCCTACACAGGTTCCTTCTTTCAACTTACAAGAAACAATCTCCAGATGGCATCCATAAGCCCATCCTTCTACCAACAATCTCCAAATGGAATCTGTAAGCCCATTCCTGACATCACATTGCTGATACTACACCATGCGAGTGCAAATTTCTGGGCACTTTAGTGTTCAATCATCTTCCACCTTTGGATCACGAAAGGCACACAAGCCAATCTACATCCTCAGGTTTAAGAAGATTGAACAGGGGCAACTGTTGTACCCCAAAATTTTCCCTCCCATATTCCTCAAGATTTGTCAAGAATGATCTTCAAATTGCTCAAAATGGCTCAAGGGTTGGACAGTCAAATCACCTCCTAAGGCAGTCAATTCAAAATTAGGGTTTTGGTTCTTTCAAGGAATTTGGGTTTTTCAATGGTTCAATCAAGTCTCATAGGCCTACATACATTCTCAAGCACCTACATGCCAAGTTTCAAGACTCACAGTGCCAATTTGCACAGTCAAAAGCTCCATTTGATCTACAATCAACTGCAAGGGCAAAATGGTCATTTTGCAGTCAAAAGTCAGAATTCTTGGTCAACATCTTATTTTGAGTTCACAATCATCATTTGATCAAGTCTTGATCATGATCCCACAAGAATAGCTCAAAAATCATCAAGATGCAAAAGTTACTATTTTTGGACAGTAGAAAAGTCAACTGTACTTTGACAAGGGCATAACTCTTTCATGGTTTATCAGAAAAATCCCATCCAAATCTCATTTTGAATAGGATGTAATTTCCTACAATCCATCTTCACACTCCAAGATCAAGAAATGCTCTCACAAAAAGTTACAAATTTTTACATTATAGGTCAATTTCAAAAGTCAACAAAAGTACACTTTGAGTCAAAGGCCATAACTTGAGATTGGTAAATCCAAATGACATGGGACCAAAAGCATGGGTTAGAGGACTTCAAGGGCTTTCCAAAATATCCAAGAACATGGTCATATGATCAAAATTGAGCAAGTTATGCATTGGAGAAGTTGGGCAATTTTCATGAATTTGCAAAAGTCAACTTTGCTCAAAACACCTTCTTTTTGCTAATGGGCCTCAAATCTCTTTTTGAAACTTCACCCATGACCTATGCATGACCCAACAAGTTAAATTGGATTTATTTTCTTAAATTTATTGATTAAATGGATTTTTAATACATATTAATTCATTTAATTAATTTAAATTATAAGAAAATAGAAGATTTGATTTTTAAATCTATTTGTGAACCAAATATGATCCAAATATGCTGACCAATTCGTGCACAAGCTAAAAGATACAAACATATCCAATTTTGGCAACTTGTTCAATCATGAAAAATCAAGAATATTTGATTTATCAATCAAGGATTCAATCTTTAATGCACATGGGTATGGGTCCAAATTTTGACCTAAACTGATTCCCTTATATGCAAGCAAGCCAACCATAACCTAATTCACGAGAAAAAGCTGCAGAAACGGCCATATCAAATTCAAGAAGTTTCAAGAAAAGTTAAAACTTGTTCTTGCAATCTAGGCCAATTCAAGGTGCCTTGTCCATCCAAACACATTGCAGGAGGTACCAGGAGCGATTTGCAATCAAATTCAAGCACCAAAGCTCAAGGAATCACGAAATACCATCTCACGGTTTGCACTTATAATTTAAAACTGTATCTCTTAACTCATACGCATTTGACATGTTTTTGTGATTGATTTGCCTTGCTAGAGATCATACAAAGCTAATGGAATGACTGAATTAAACCATAGTGCCCTGAATCGAGAGATGCCATGATTGAATTTCTAGGGTTTTCAAGCTTTCAAATAGGGCTTTCCAAACCAGGAAAAATTGGAACCAATGGGATATATGGTTAAATTCGTGAGACCAAGACGATTCCAACACATACCTCGCGAAATATTTATGTTTGCTCTGTGTCTATTCGCTATTTTTCGTGCAGGGAGGTAGTGGAGGTTAAAAACCCCCGCTATCTGATTCTATTTTATGCAAAACCAAGGTTGAAGATGATGACGTGTTGTCATCTGGTTCGTGGGTTTGAATTAGCGCGCGTTTTATTTTTTTTCCAGGCATAAGCGTTTGTTTGATATATGTTAATTGTTGTATATTATAATAACAAAAAGATACAGGTGGTTGAGTGGTTGGGACGCTGGCCAATGAGTATTGGGACCTGGGTTCGAATCCCAGGTCCCCCAAAATGTTATTGCAATTTTGTTTCAGGAAATCCCATGCAACACTCAAAGCAGGGCCCATCATACGCCCTCATCCAGATGTTGTCCAAGTGGCTTCAGATCTAATCCAGTGGCTAGGATTGAAGGACTACCATGCTCCCTGGTCAACAAGCACGCGCTGGATTCTGAAAGTCAACAGGGCTGCCTACGTTGGGCCCAGACAATTGCCATTCAGACCCCCTCTTTGGGCCCAATACACCTTGGTTTATTCTACTTTCTTCTCATTATTTTTTTGTATTTTACTTGCTTGTTTTATTTTTATTATTCCTAATTAATTGCTAACAAAATAATTATTATTTTTCTTAATAAAACCAGAAAACAAAAAAATATAATATTTTTATCTATTAAAATTAATTTCACTATTTCATTATTTTTGTAAATAAATAACTTAATTGACTTAGTTTTAATTAGGCATAATAATAATATTTTTGCAATAAATAAAAATTGGTGTAGAATTAGGTTTTTAATATATTTAATCATCTTATTTTTATTTCCTTAAACATTCAAAAAACCAAAAAAATATTTCTTTTTATTTAATTAATTAATTAGCTTAGGTTTAATTTAATTAAATGCACAAATAACCAAAATCTCCTTCTTTCTTAAAAAAGGGTCAAAACCCTAAAAACTCTCCGATTCAATTTTTCTCGCGCGTATGATTTATTTGATTCATATTTTTATCCATATAATTGTATTTGCTCCGAGGATGTAATAGTTTTAATTAAGACCTTTTTATCGCTTTTATTTAATTTTCCGCATTTTACCTTTTCAAGGGTTTGTTTTTGGCGATGTAAATACCCGACGCCTTGTAATAGTTTAGTTTTATTTTTCCGCAACCATTAAACTACTAGATGTATGCTAATAAGCTATGCATGACAAGATCTATCTTAACTTAAAATCAACCGTAGCTCACCATAACATGTACAAAGATAACATAACTGAAAATTGACACATTTGCACATGTCACTCCTAGGGTACACCTCACTTGGTTGCCTCGAACGTGGTCATTGAGTATAGGAAGTTTTAGAGGTCGCCCTCTTGTCCAAAGATCATAAGTTGCCTCGAAACGGTTGCCTCGGATAAAAATGATCTAAGACATTAGGGTTACCACTAAGGCGTCCTAACATTGCTTTAGTGACCACATGTCCCTTAATCGAATTGACCCGAAAACTCCAACGACGGTGCTACCTACTCCTCAATAGTGGGATGGAACTGTCTCAAGGACATTTACACAGCTTAATTCCTCTTGAGTAGGTAGAGGTTCTCAGGTACTTGCTCTTTCAAAACGAAACAACTTTTCCGCACTTACACTTTTTCAAACAAAGTTTTCAAACAACACTTCATACACTCTTGAGGACAGAAACAAGAGTTAAATCGAAGTTTTCAAACAAAACTCTTTTCAAAACCCACGAACACAAGAAAAGCAAAAACTTTTTGAAAACATAGTGAGCAAATACCCAAGAGCCCGTGGATAACCACGGATAGAAAGGGTGTTAACACCTTCCCTTTCTATAATCTACCTCCTGAACCCGAGAAACATCTCGAAAAGGAATTTTGCTGTGCTTTTGTCCTTTCCTTGTTGGATTAAATAAAAGATGGTGGCGACTCTTGCTTACCGCGACATTTTGCAAAAACAAACGCAAACGCGAACCAGCATTCCAAAACAATCAGTTCTATTTCCACCGATCACACCTGGCTATGTGTTCGACAATAGATTCGCTAATGTCACCAGAGAATTTTGTGAACTTGAAGACTTTTCAACCCCTGGGTAAATCAGTTTGTAGAATAGATTCAGACTAAAGAGATGTGTAATTTGGCATTCAAAGGCCTATATTTACCACATTTCGAGCCATTATTCTTTCGACCATGGCTGCCAGATTATTTTCCCTTGGGTATTCGTCTTGTCGAACACGTTGAAGGACTTCGTCTGCATCCTGGTTTCGATTGACCATTACCACCCTTGGGGCTTGAACCTCCCTTGGTATGGCTTGTTCGATCTTGGGTTGTTCGATTCTTGGCCCCTGATTGACTTCGCCAACATTTTGTACAATTGGTTGTGGTTGGTTAACTGTTTGATTTTCTTCGAAAACCACTCCTTGGTTTTCTCTTATCTACTCTGGATGGGGATATTGAATTGGGGCTCGAGGGGCACCAAAGAAATATGTAATTTGTGCCATCTGCGCTGCCAATTATTGATTTGTCTGTGCATTCTGTTGATTTGTTTGGATAGCACTTTGAATCAAAGGGTTAAGAATAGAACCCATTTGTTGGGTTAAAACACCAACCATCTCGTGGTTACTGTCATTTATTTGTTGTCTAAATGCCGCTGTAGAACTCGTTGTCATGGTAAGTATTTGGGTAAGGAATCCTGGAAGTATGACTATTCGACCCATATTATTGACACCTGATCCTGATCCTTGCAATGGTGAAAAAGTAGACACAATTAGATCAGGAAATGTCAAATTACTATTGTTTAAACTTGTCATTACTGATGTTGGCATACCATAAATCTGTTCACGGTCATCCATAGGCTTTGTGAATCCAGACACAAAATGTCTAAAATTATTCACCCCTGGTTTCTCTGGGGTGTGTATGTACTGGGGATAAAACTGGACCACTATGAGCATTTGTCGATATTCCTATCGTACTCACTTGAACGAGTATCGATTCAGTTGCAAATAACGCAATCGTACTTTCCCATGTCGAAGGGGGATGGTTGTTCTCCATTGTTATTGGGTGGGTTAACCATTTTCCTAGTGTATTTCCTTTTTGATATTGGTTCGTTATTTTTGGCTAATTTTCCACTCCTTAATCTCATACAACAATGTCAAACAAATAGACTGAAACGAAAGACAATACAACACAAAACAAAATTCGTGACACAAACTTAGACACTGGTCCCACCGGGCGTGCCAATTTGTTTATCGTGAAATTTGATAAACAACCGCTAGTCTTTCAAAACAAAGGTATTCTGGTTACTCACAAGATCGACTAGATTGATCCTAGAACACGTGTCTAGTTTTGATGATTTATGGTTTTCGAGTGTTTATCTTTTCGAATATGATGGTTAATTGGTAAGTAATTGTAAAACTTATATGAATAAATAAAAAGAAAGTAAAGAGATTTCAACTGAAATGTAAAAGGAATTAAAAGAACTTTTGTAAAGGTAAATTGACAATTGAATAAAACATGGTGATTCATACGTGCATTCTCAGCAACTCGTTTCTCTAACACTTGGAACTTTGAGTTTATTTGAGTAATTTGTACAAAAGTGAGCCCACTAAAATCCTAACACTAAAACTCTAATTTATACTAGTTCGACCATAACGGTCTTTCTCTAGAAGAACACCACGTTCGATGTTTGCATGTCCTTTGAATCTTCAGACTTCCACGCGTTCTTGTGGATAAGATCAACCATTTGAATTCAAAATCTTCTTCCATTCAAAGCGCCAAAACCAACGTGACTTTGTCGAAGAATGAAACTTCGAAACTTCAAAAATCTTAAATCCCTTTTATCCACGAAATAAGACTTTCGCCACCATTTAATAAAATTAAACCATCCATAAGCCTGTCGGTCAAAATCTTCATGAAATATTCTCATATTTTTCTTAATATTAACTTTCCTTCGATATCCTTCATTTCTCCTTAATACTTCAAATCGTCAAAATTCCTAGCTAACACATTCATAGTTAAATATCTTCCTAAGGTGTACATGATTAATCCACTCTCCTAGAATTTCCTTTATGATCACCTATTTCTCCGTCAACAATGGTATGAGCAAAATATTCAATTTCTAAACCATTGGAAGATAAACGATTACCTGGAATGATCTCAACCCGTGGTTGCTTCGGCTCCGCTTTCTCTTCCACTGTTTCTTCTTCCACTATCTCTTTTTCCTCTTCCACTATTGGTGCCAGCCTCTCCGATTGATTCTCACTCGGTCCCGGTGTGAAAATCGGGTGAATCACCGATTCCGCCACATGTATCTCCATTGTTTCATTCAACTCTCCCCTGCTTGAGTGATGTGAGAAGACTCTCACAATTATGGGTGGTGTTGTCGCCGCTTGTTTCTTCGGCTTTCCACGGACACGCCCCATAACGTATCCAGATTACGGTTGCTGGAAATCGCACCGGAAAGAAAATGCATGTACCTTTTTGGCATACCAATTTTCAACTACTATCAAATTAATAGATACATTTACACAATTATCTAATCCAAAATCATGAAATAAATTAACAAAATAAAGTGTTGTACATAGATGTCTTCAAAGTTCTAATTAACACAAAAATAGCAGTCTGTTTTTATTTGTGGTTTAGGGAAGATTCAATGCAAACGATTGCGCAAGCGTAGATTGTAATTTTTTGTAGCTATAGAGGTTGAGATTGAATTCTCTGCAACTTCTTCTGGAATTATATAGTCAGGATCATCAACACGGTTCACATCATCAGGTAAATCAGTATCTATCCATTGAGACCAATCATCCACATCATCATCCGTATCTAAGTCCCAAGAACACTCCTGTATTTTTTGCATGGTGTTAATCTTGTTGACTAGTGTTTGGAGTATTTGATGGTTCAATCTTTCATAGTCCCTGCATGATTATTAACAATCAACTCTATTATTTTATCTTATTTTGATAATCAAAAGTTGAAGTGAGTTCCGTCTCAGATCTACGAATAAATAACAAATTTTTTATTTTATGTACACTTACTTGTATGTGCAAATTGCATATAAAAGTTGAGCTGAAGCAGATAGCAAGAAAAATAACCGGACTTTGTTTATTATCCATGTTTGTTGCTCTATATTGTCGTTACTTAAACGAATAATGAATACTTCCACAAAGAGCGCAGCACAAAGCTCTGCAAATAAACAATTGATAACATGTTATGCTTAGTCAATTAATTACTTGCATGTTTAAAAACTAAATACACTAGTTGGTATACTCACCAAGGTAAAGTAATGGCCTAACATTGTAAGTTTGCTTTGTGCTAGTCAACATATAGATGACAAAGATTGAAACGGCGTAAATGAAGAAAGCTTTGATAACTCTTGATTCAAGCAACATGGCATTTTGCAAAGCAAAGATTTTATCCAAAACAACAAACATGGTAGCTTGCTTTTCTTCAAAAGATTCCTATAGAGCACAAATGAAAAACCCTGATTAAAATCTTTAAGCATACATGTGCGTGCATAAGGAACTAACACCCCAAAAAAATAGTCCACAAACCTGAGCATACAATATAGTTTTTGAGTTTTCCATTAATCGATCGTGAAGCCCTTGCATTTGTTCCTGCCTCCGTAGAAGTTCTTCCTGTTGCCTATGTCCGTATTCAGCAAAATATTGCAGGCTTTTTCTACATTTCACCAATTATGAGGTTAACATTTTGCCAAATACAGTTTACGAATACGAATTTATAAATTTGATCGGTCATACCTGCTTTCCTCTAATGCCTTGAGTTGAACCTCATTCAATGAATTTAGGCCCTGGAGTGCCGTGGATTGTCCATCTAAAAGTTGCTGTTGTTTATCTAAGGAAATCCCTGCCATATTCTCAATATCTTCAGCTTTGGTTTGCAGAGTGTTCATCTTTGATGACATAGCATCTCCAACTTTGATCACCTCATTCTCTATTTCAATGGCCTCGTCTCTTAACTTTTCTATTTCTTTGCCTAAATCACTATAAGATTCCTTGAGCAGTGCTACCCCGTCTTCTAAATTCCTCCCCAGTTGCTCTTGTCCTTGTTGTAGTTGTGATTGTGATATTGCAATGTTTTTAGTTTGCTCATAAACACTCTCAGAATGCCTTAAAACCACATCAATATGACCTTCCACGTTCTTTACGGTTTGTGCTATTAGTTCTGCATGATTATTAACATATTCAAGAGAATCAGAAATCTGTTTTGAGCCTTGTAACAGATGTTCTGATTTCTCTTCAATACTCTCTAACTTGTCCTCCACATACTGAGCAGAACTTTTCAGTTCGGTCACAAGTCTCTCAGTTTCATGTTTGAATGCATGTGTCCTGAAAACGTACACATAACACATTTACAAAACAAAATATAGAGAACTGACAAACGATTATAAAAAAACATTTCCACTTAACTGTAATTGATAACAAATCGAGTTCGTTTCAAGATAGAATTCAAGATAAACGCTATGAGCAACGCTATCTAAACTTTTAAGGCACGTTGCAATTGATGCTTTTGGATCACAGTGCGGAAATGAAGCCCTACCAGAGTCCCTCTGAAAGCAATCACTTAAATGCCAAGCTAATCTAGACCTTTTGTCATCAACCGCCAAAATCTCAGAACAGCCGGCAAAAAGATGTTGATAAGCCTTTTGCCAACAAGTATTTGAACCAACCATTTTATTCTTAGCATTCTCTAATACCTTCATTCCCTTAGGGTCATTGAAAGCCTCTATTGAGAATTCAGCACTAGAACCTCTAAAATTTGCTTCATTTCCATTTAGCCTCTCACTATAGTGTTTCTCTTTAGATGATGAAAACCAACCCCATGACTCACATCTTAATGACAAAGATACCAAAATAAGAACAACAAGACCAACCGCGTGATCCATTCACTTTCAGTGCCGGTGGAGAAGAAACGGGGACGCGTACGTGAAATATAAAACGATGTTCCATCGTGTCTTTTCAATTTTCACTTCGTTTCAAAACAGAGACGGCTTTTTGGAATTCAATTCAAAACTAACGTAGTAGCCAACTTTCCTTTTATTTATTCTCTCTTCATTCATTACACTTTTCATAACCGGTAAATCAAATATCTTTTATCTCCAATTTAGATAATCAATTAAAGTAATCGGGAAATAAATATATTAACAAGGGAAATGTATATTAGAGGTGAATGGAAATATGAGAAAGTGTTAGAGAGAATCCAAATTCAATTAAAAGTCATTATATTTTAAGTTTCAGGATTTTGGTGATTTTTTAAATCAAAATAAACCTTTTTTTTTTTAAAGTTTAATTCTATATTGTTCTAATTTTTCTTCTTCTCCGATTTTCATCACCAAAATAGTCTAGTTTGGAGATCGCAGTTGCGGGAGATCGAACCATAGTCATCTATATTAAATTTTACGCCAATTACTATCAGACCAACTTGTTGGTGCACAAGGAGAGATGAAAGACAAAAAAAATATATTTAATGACGGCTACAGAATAAGGAATAATGAATTTCATTGACCTACCTATTACTAGGCTATTTATACATAAAATTAGGGTATAATAAAATACTAAAATACCCTCTAACAAAGATACTACTAGATATTCCTAAAATATAAATTAATTCCAACATTATCCCTTAATTTATATTTACACAAAACAAAGAACACCAATTCCATCCCTCAAACGAAGAAATTGATCAGTCTTGATAGCCTTTGTCAGAACATCTGTCAGCTGCTTCTGGGTGCTACAGTGCACAACTTCTAATATTCCACTATGAACTTGATTCTTCGGAAAGTGATACTTTGTCTCAATATGCTTGCTTCTCCCATGCAACACTAGGTTCTTGGCAAGTCTGGTTGCAGACTTGTTATCAATCATCAGCTTCAGAGGTTTGTCTACCTCAATCTTCAGATCTTGCAGCAAGTTCAGAATCCACACAACTTGGTGTTGTACCCCAAAATTTTCTCTCTCATTTATCAAATATTTTCTCACAAGATCTCCTTTTGGTTCAAGACTGCACAAGGGTTAACTAGCTCAAGACACCTCCTTAAGCACTAATGACTGAAATTAGGGTTTGAGATTTCACAAGGATAATTGAACTTCCAATGACTCATATGATTTTCATGGATCATTATGGACTCCCAAGATTACTCATGTTAAGTTTCAAGTCTTGGATCACATTTTTGCTCAGTCAATTGAGCAGTTGGCCTAAAAATTAGCTGTATTAGGGAAAAAGTCAACTGTGGCCAATTTACAGTCAAGCTTCATAATTTTTTATCTATATCAATATTATAAACTCATATGTATCATTTGATCAAGTTTGGACCATAATTCCTCAAGAAATTTGATCAAATCATCAAAAGGGCAAAATGGTCAAAATTAGGGTTTTGACTGAGAAAGGATTTTTTTTTAATTTTTGACCTAGCAAATGGTTAATTAGTTTGAGGCATGATCTCAAGAGTTTAATTGCATCATTTTTACTTAATGGCATGACTCAAAATATTACTCAAGATCAATTGATTGATAGTTGATTTTCAGTCAACTGATTAAAAGTCAACTGTACACTGAAAAGTCAAACTTTGACTTTTTGGTCAAAATCAAGTGCCAAAGATCACAATTCATCAAAACATGTCAAAATATGAAACTTGTTCATCAAGAAATCAAAAAGTCAAGATTTCATTTTGAAAAGTCAAAGTTTTCAAACTTAGAAATTTTTCTAAGTGTTGAAAACTTCATATTTTTTCACAACTTTGAGCCAATTTTTCACCATGATGCAAGATGATTCAAAAGAAACTTTTAACATGAAAGTTATAGATATCCATGAGATCTACAACATTACTTTACACAACTTCTCCTAGAAATGCTTGGATCTGAAGTTATTAATCCATGAAGTCATGGTCATGAAACTAAAACACTTAGTGAAATTTTGGACATTTTAGGTCAGGATTTTGACCTAACTTCTGACCCAAATTTCACATAGTTACATTTAGATTTTGCAAAAGTGATCCAAAGAGAGGTTGTAGAGAATATTACAAGCTTTCCAAAATGTCTAAGAACTGCTTGAGATCATTTGTGAGCAAGGAGGATCGAAAGTCAGAAGTTGGGGTTTCAAGTTGTTTTACAAGGAAAATTTTGTGATGAACGAAATTCAAATCTCAAACATATGCTGCACAATCTTGCTTTGCAGGCCTCTAAACCTCAAGATCTCTCCATAATCAGAATATTACACTTACTTTTGAGCTATTATCCACTTGATTCAAGCTTTATCCAAGTAAATTTTCCATTAATGGCACAAAGGCACCATTGTCATTTACATAAAGCAAGCTTTATGCAAAGTCAACTTGCATTGAGCTTTGCAGTTGTTCCTTCTGCACAAACTTCCTCAACAAAGTCAGATAAGCTTGTTTAAAGTTGGTAACCACTCTAGATAGCTTTGTACTATACATTGAAACCATATTTGTCAACCTTACTTCAAAAACAAGTCAAGAAGCCAAAACATATGATCTTGTACTTCTGAACACCTCAAGTACTTCTGAACACCCTTAGTTTTCATTTACATGGCTTGAGCTTAGAGAATTTTAAGTTTGAAGTTTCTGGAAAAATTAGGGTTCAAATTAGGGCCAGATAAATTCTCATTAATCTTTGATCTATAGCTTTGGTTGTTTACATGGTTAGATTCGTGAGGAAAAATAGCACAATTTTCATGTTTACATCTTCCATTTTTATTGAGAAATGAATGAGATATAGAGGGTCTGGCTGGATGAAGGTTGAAGACGAAGTACAGGCCATGGAGATGTTTTACATTATGTATTTATTCTTTCACATAAGTTAACGGATGTACAACCACCCCAGTGGTAAGGCAGCGCACGTTATTGGCAGAGGTCATGGGTTCGAACCTCAACGCGTTGCCTTTTGCATTTTTTAACATTTTTTTGACATCTTTTTGTCCTTGCAGCGCATGGGCCTCCAATTGATTGAGCTTTATTTTTTTTGCTGTTTCTGACCCCCTGCCTTGTTGTTTACACCCCTGACCCATTTATTTTTCTTTGATATTTTATTTTCTTTCTTTTTTCATTTTATCTTCATTTTATATTTTCTTTATTATTATTATTATTATTATTATTATTATTATTATTATTATTATTATTATTATTATTATTATTATTATTATTATTATTATTATTATTATTATTATTATTATTATTATTATTATTATTATTATTATTATTATTATTATTATTATTATCATTTTCATTAATAAAAAATCCAAAAAATATTTATATTTCTATTGTTTATTTTTATTTAGTTTATTTTTCCTAAAAACTAAAAGAACAAAAAAACATTTCCTTTAATAAATTAATTTACTTTTTTTTAATACTTAGATAATTAATCTTAATTATTATATTATATTATTTTTCTTGTAAATTAAAATCAATTTAGAATTTAGGACTTTTATTAAATTATTTTTATTTACTAGTCTAATTAAATTCACAAAAACCCTAAAAAAATTGTTTCCTTTAATTTCTTTTATTAACTTAAATATTAATTTTCTTATTTTTTAGTTAATTATTTTACTTTAATTAATTAAGTCAAAAACCCTTTTCATGAAAAACCAAACAAAAATCACATTTCTTTTTTACATTTTATATTCTTGCATTTTTATCTTTATTTTTGTACATTTATTCAAATTCAATATGGTTATAATAATTATTTAGATTTAATTTCTTGCAATTCCCCATTTGTAATTTGTACACCCCCTCCCCTAAATTATATAATAGCTTAGTATTTTTTATTTTCCGCAATTTAAATGCTTTATATACAAATGCTAGTAATTAGGGTTTGTATGGAAAGATTAAAATCAATGCTTAGCAAACCCTAATTCAAAGAAAAATCAAGCATGTAAATCAATACACTTGCACACAAACACCCCTAGGGTAAACTTCTCACACAGGATCCAAGGATAGACCCGGGCTTCACAATCTGGGCTTAGCGAAATTTCAATTGCAATCCCCATTCTACTTCAACCATCAAGCCCAATCTCTTTTCTTTTTGTTTTATTTAGTTATTTCATTTCTTAATCTTTTTTAATAATAATAATAAAAAAACTCACACAAAAATTAGGCATAGATTTTTTTTAATTAAATAATTAATTAATTTAATTAATTAATTAATTAAAACTTTAACCTTTTTCTTAATTAAAAATGAATTAGAATTTAAGTCTAATTACTTTCTTTTCATAATAAAAAAAACCACAAAAAAGGCTTAGTTTATTTTTCTTAATTTAATTTTCTAAGTAGATTTTGGGATAATTAATTTAATTATTTTTCTTAATCTAACTTTAAAAAAAAAATAAAAACCAACAACAAAAAGATTTTCTTTTATGTTTTCAGGCGTACTTTCAACTTTTCGCGCGTTTATTTCCTTTCGCATTATTTATATTATTGTAATTACTGTATGGGATGTAATAGATGATAAGTAGACTCTTTTTATTGCTTTATTTTCTTTTCCCAATTTGCTTTGGAATGTAAATCCACCTTCCCGAAGCCATGTAATAGTCTAGATTCATACTTTCCGCATTTTATTTTTCTGTATATATTACTGCTAGTAAATTAGGCGTGCATGACAAGATTAATTAATTAACCGTTAGATCACTAACCTCAAGATAATATAACTGAAAAGAACACACTTCTCACACTTGAATCCTTAGGGTATTCCTCACTTGTTTGCCTTCAGAAATGGTCATGTCCCTCGAATGTAGGGATATCTTAGCAAATACCCTCGGTACTAAAGTCATCAAAATGATCATGGTCCCTAATGTCCCTCGATTTGCCCACGAGAAATGATCTTGTCCCTCGATGTTGCTTATATGATGACCTTCCCTTCGAATGCTAAGATATCCTTACATGTTTCCTTCGATGACCATAACGTCCCTTTCGATAGTCCCTCAGCATCCAACGATAAAGCTACCTACTCACTAATAGTAGGATAGCACTATCTAAAGGGTAGGAGGAAAAGAATATCCTTTTTCGAGTAGGTAGACTGTTCTTAAGTACGTGCTCAAATCTGAATCTTTCACAATTACACACTTTTCAAAAACACTTTATCGCACTCTTGAGGACTGATACAAGAGTTACCATAAAGCAAACAAAAACTTTCAAAACTCACAAACATACAAACAGTTTTCAAAATGAGCAAGTATCTAAGAGCCCGTGGAAAACCACGGATGGAAAGGGTGCTAACACCTTCCCTTTCCATAATCTACTCCCCTTACTCAAAATCTCGAAAAAGGTCTTTTTCTGTTCTTTTCACCATTTCCTTTATTGGATAAAAGAAAAGTCGGTGGTGACTCTTGCTTACCACGGCATTTGCAAACAAAAAAATGCAAAACCAGTATTAACAGTCGGTTCTGTCACCGTATCACAGGTACCAATTGTTATCCTTATGTTGTTTGTTACCTTAGAACCCGGTCCACGTCTCCCAGATAGATAAGCACCAAAAAATTTCGTTCTCTAAGGTTTCAAACCTCCATTTATATGTTTTGGACAAGTCACTAACTCTCACAAAAGCTAGCAAACATTTCCTCTTGACAACTCATGATGCATGTGCAATCTAAACATATATATGCAATTAAGACCACCTCCTTATCTCAATCATACAATCATATTTCACATAATTCAAAAAATTTAAATTATCTCACCAAATTGCACAACATACATACATCTTGTTAACATTCACATACAATGCATTCATTCTCATAGCATTAATCAACTCAACACACCACAATAACATATTGAAAACAATGCCAACAATGTTATTCTCATCCTGTTGTACCCCAAAATTTTCCCTCTCCTTCAAATTCAAAAGATCCCCCTTATGCTCTTAGGGTTTTCAATCGCTTTAGGCAACTTAGGCTTTCTAGGCCCCAAGATACCACATTGATTCTTCATTTCATCAGAGAATTAGAACTGCAGTACACCTTCAACCATCAACTGAGGTTCACTAGACGTTTTCTTCTCTGATCCCATTCTTATCTTCAAGGGCTAGATATCATTCTTAGACTCAGTCATTGAGGAGAGATTCTATATGGATATTTATCAAAAAGATCCTATTTGGTTTTCTAAAAGATCATGTGGATCATAAGTTATTTGCTTTTTTTAATACAAGTGGTCATGGAGTGAAATTTGCATTCGAAATTCATTAGAAGAAACTTTATTCGTTTTACTAAGATGTTTATTTGGTTCATAATGGATACATCATTTTCAAGTGAAAAGGGTTCAAAGTTAAGAGAGAATTTCGTTGTTTTCATTACTTAGAAAATGCACTCAAAGTTTAGAATTCAAAAGATGCATGCAGAATCCATTATTCTCGCTAAACCAAGATGTACAATCCCATTCAAGTGTCATATGGATATTATTCAACTTTGTCGCATTCATTCGTTCCAAATTTCACAAAGTTTCAGAATATTTATTTGCAAGGCAAAGATTGAAATACAAACTCAGATTATTGAAATATTGTAAAACTCAAATTTACTTCAAATAAGAATTGAAGAGTTTCCATCCTTCTTTGATTCAATAAAAAAAACCTCTAAAACAAATTTACAATTTGGTTACAAGAGGTACAAGTTCGAATACATTTGTTCCTAAGTTTTCTAATTACAAGCCCTAAGGATTTTACAAGGAAATCAATGAAAAATTCTTAAACCTACTACAAAATTCCATGAGATTCTATTTCTTCACTTCTTCAAATTTCCTCCAAGACCTTCTATGGCCAGCTACAATTTCCTTCCACCGTTGTCAACTTACCATCATAAATCATCACATGAAAAAGAAGAAAAAAATTTAGTTAGCAAGCAAATATGAACAAAGAAAGTTTCAAGCAAAATATTGAAAATACATCATTAGGGTTGATTTATGGAATCAGAAAAAGGGTGTTTTTCAATCATGTTCATGTACCAAACAACCTCATACAAAAATTAGATTTAATCATAGGCCTATGTCTATTTCAAATCACAATTAAATTGGTTCACAATAAACAAATTCAAAGAGGTGCAAACGAGAATTCTAATCACATTTCCAGCCCATTAGAAAAAGGTTAAAAAATCAGAATTAACATCATTTTTCTCACGCAACAAAAAAAAGACCTCATGTTGTTTCACTTTAATGAAAAGTCAGAATTCACAAAATCAAATCACATTCCTAGAATACTTGACTACAAATCTCAAAACAATGTTTTGTTTGGTTCAAAGTAAAGGAAAAATATACTGCACAAGCAACCAGTACAACAAGTACAAAAGCAACAAGTACAAAGTCAAAAATCAGTCAATAACAGAGTACAAAAAGCCAAGCACAAGTAAAACTTCAAAGCAAGCAACAGGGCCAACAAGTAATAGGTACAACAAAGTTGACTTATCAAAAATCAGAAAGTGACAAGTCCAACTAAAGCCATTTCTCTTAAGTCAATGTCATGACTTTATAGAAAAGAAGAAAAAAAATCACAATATAAGAGGGAGGAGAGTTCACAAAAATATACAGAACCAGGGGGACAGAGAAACTGAACCACCAACAACACAAATAAACCTTTCAAAATTCCTTCAGAAAATATATAGAGGCAAGCCAACCATCAAACCCTTTAAGATCATTTCAATATACAGAAAAGAACTGAAAACCCTAATTTCAAAATCTCTTTAAAACAGTTCATAGAAATAACAATACACAAACCCTTTCAAAAACTTGTCACAGAGAAAGAAGAGAAACATAGCCACAAAACACTAATTTTTATCCATCATTTTCCAACAAAACCCTTTAGAAAAAACATAAAAGTCACAAGTCCGAATCAACAGAGAAGAAGAGAAAAATCTATCATAAAGATCTCACCCAAAACCATGCAAAGGAGGTCAAATCGGAACCGCTAGGGTTTGCTCACCCCCTTTAAGATCTACACGAAATTATTCAGAATCTGCAAAATCAAGCTCTGAAATCAGAATCAGGAGAATAAGGCGAATTAAATAATGTAAAAAAAATTAAGATTGATGCATCTCTGCCGTGAGATCCACCATCCACCGCTGTTGAGGGCAATTTTCAGAGAACCACAAGAACAGAGGAGAACAAGAGAATACAGGGAAGAAACAAATGTGTTTCTGTTTTTGCTGATTAAAGAAAATAAAATTTTCTTCTTTTTAATTTATTTATTTACTTTGTTTGTTTTATTTTTTTATTTCAGGGTATAGATGGGCCTCAATAAAAACTTCCACCTCTAGGCCCAGTTTCTCCACTTGCGCACCCCCCATATTACTTCTGACCAGCTAACCCAACCTTCCTCACTCATGCACCCCCTTGTTGCTATTCTGATTTGGGCTCCATCCCAATCTTTCTTTCTTTTTTTATTTAGCCCAATTCGTTTTTTATTTCAGCACACCCTCCTGCTTATTGTTTAGCACGCAAGCCCAATAACATCTTTTTTGTTTCATCTTTCTTATTAAAAAACTGCTTGGGCCTTAAACAATCAACAAAAACTGTTTTACTTATTAACCACCCATTTCACTTTTTAAACCCCCAGCCCAATATTTTTACATTCTTTATATATTTTCTTTACTTTTATTTGTTTATTTATTTATTTATTTATTTATTTTTATTTTAACCAAAAATATAAAAAATACATTTTTTAAATAATTTTCTTATTTTATTTTATTTTCACCTCATTTATTTTTTACAAAACATTAAAAATATTTTCTTAACTAATTGATTTCTTTTAGAATTAAAATTTAATTAGACTTAGGTTTATTTAAGTTCTTTTTAACTAACTTAGATTTTAGGTTTTGATTAAATAAATTAGTTAATTTCTTTTGTAAATAATTAATTACTTTTAATTAGGTTTAAAATTACCAAAATCACTATTTCATCAAAACCCCTAAAAAATGTTTTCTTAACAAATCTGATTCCTTTTCTGAATTAATTTAATTTCTTTTCTTAAAATAATTTAGGTTTAGTTTTATTAAATCAACTTAGGCTAATTAATTATTTTCTTTCTCTTATTTAGTTTTATTAAAGATTAAAATCTTTCCATACAAAAACTCAAACAAAAACAATTTTCTTCTTGTACATTATTTTCATATTCTTGTATATTTTATTTTGCAATATTCAATATGGTTATAATAGTAATTATGGTTTAATTTCTTTGATTCCCCATTTGTAAATTGTATCCCCATCCCCTAAATGATGTAATAGCGTAGAACTTTAAATTTCCGCAATTTATACCATTCAATATAATTACTAGTAATTAGGATTTGTATGGTAAGACATAAAATCAATCTTAGAAAACCTTAATTTCAAGATAAAAATGCATGCAATCAGAACACAATTCACACATGCACCTCTAGAGTTAACCCACACTTGTTGCCATAAAATAAATAGTCATATCCCTCGAACGTGGGATACTTTAGTAATGACCGTTGAATACAAGATCATACTCCCTCGAAGACCCCTCGATGTTTCCTTTGTAAACGATCTTAGTCCCTTACGATAAATTGCTAAGGTATCCTACAATGTTACCTTCTATGACTATACGATGATCCACGCCTGTCCTTTCACATCCAATGACAAGGCTTCTTATCAATCAATGGTAAGATATCAATATCTAAAGGAGGACTAAATAAACAAAGACTTTTTGAGTAGGTAGAACATTCTTAGTCGCTTTCTCACAAAAAATTTCAAAACATCTCTCAAACACACCAACACTTTCCATGAAATATTTTCAAAAGTCAACACTTTGTATACATTCTTATAGAGACGAGAATCATTACAAAGTTTGCCTAAACGAAGACACTTTTCAAAAATACTTTCAAACAAACACAAACACATTTTACTAAGCATTTCAAATTGAGCTAGCGACTTAGAGCCTGTAGATAACTAAAGATGAAAAGGGTTCTAACACCTTCCCTTTTCATAACTTACCCCCGGGACTCAAGAAAATTCTCAAAAAGGTCTTTCCTATTCTTTTCACCCTTTCCTTTATCGGATAAAAGAAAAGTCAGTGACATCTCTTTCTATCCGTAATAATTGCAATAAAATGCAAAACACCCAAGTCAGTTCTCTCACCGTATTACAGAACTGGCGACTCTACTAGGGAATTATACCTAAAAGTGGGGTTACCTTGGAGACTAGATCACATTTAAATGTTTTCATTTGTTTGACTTGTTTGCTTTACATTTTTGGGCCTATGTTTGGGTTTCTTGTATAGATCCTCTACCTGGATCTGGGAACATTATTAGGTAAGTAGCAATAGATTATGGAGAATGTACGGTGTAGACCGATATGGTTGAAACAATGGCTACGTTAGTGTGACACATTTGTTGGTACGGGTATCCCTTGTGTTGAATCGAGGATGATACGGGGCCACCGTGTGGTGTCATGAAGCACTAACTGACCGTAGAACCTTTAGTTGATCAACTTGGCCATTAGAAAGTAGTGAGATAGCCGATTTGGTGCAAAGCTGAAGATTGGTTGATACTCGATACTACACTCATTCAGATCAGACTTTTGGGATGTTTTGGCCGCAAGAAATGATTGATTATGCTAAAATAATTCCCAATGAAGAAAGATCAATGATATTGAGATTCCCTAGAACCCGGTTACTTTCTAGGACAGGTTGAACCAACTAAAAGTTCAAGAGGGTACTTACCTATAAACCCTATGCAAGCCTGGACTTAAGGCTACTTGTGTGACTTATTTGTATTTATGATCTGACAAATTGAACTCCTTGCAGGGTTTGTCTGTATTCAATATCTAACCAAACTTGAATTTCTTTTAGGATTTGTTTGTAGTCACTACCTTACACTTTTGCTTGGTGCATAGCATGTAATTGCAAGCTTCTCAAGTCATATTTAAAGCATGTGTTTTGATGAAGACAACATGGACATCAAGTTTCAAAGGATGTGCAAAAAGCTTATCAACATCAAATAAAAAGTCTTGAAGATTATTGAAGAATTATTGAAGAAATCATCAAATGTCAAAATGGTATAAATAATTCTTTAAACCTTGAATATAGATGTTCACAATATGCATTCATCAACATATACATATTCCATATCTTTAACATCAAGAAAAACTTTGTTTGAAATATCTTTCAAAATGTATTTTTGAAAATAAACCTTTAGGAACCGGTTCCTCCCTAACAGGGAACCGGGTTCCAGCTTTTCTCAAAAAACATGTCCCTGGTTTTTGTACCAGGAACCGGGTTGTACCAATAGGGGAACCGGTTCCTGCGTGATATTTTTGAATTCCAACTTATAACGTTCACTAAGAACCGGGTTCTGTCAGTGTCGGAACCGGTTCCTAGCGAACCAATGCAGCTTTTACTTTGTTTTTTGAACATTTTTCAAGTGGTATCTTTTCATGAATGCATTGCAACTTTTCATATGAATTGGCATGAATGAAGAGGTTCTTACAACTTTATAAAATGCAGATTTTCTTATTTTCAAAACAAGAACACAATAACATTTTCATATATGTTCAATGTTCAATACTTCAATTTTCAAATTAACAAATATCCTTCTTCATTAACAATTTTCTCATTTACTCACATTTGAAATTATACTTTCACGTGTTCATAATTTTGTGAAACTTGCCATATACACTTTCATTATCATTTCAAGTTTCATACATACATTGTGAACATTTATATACATTGTTGAGAATTGTTTTTATCTTGAAGAAGAAGATCAATTGAAGATTGATAAAGCTCTCCATATACTTCAAAATTAATCATTGTATTACTTAAAGATTTTCCCTTACTATCCAGGATTGTTGGAAGTAAGTGTTGTGATTTGAAGAGGATTGTTCTTCATTCACATTAGTGTTTTTTTGGTCTTAAAGGTGTTAAGAACCTTTGATCACCCTATAGGTTAGATAGTAAGCATAGGCTGTACAATCATTCTAACTATAGTGAAATCTCTTTCGTGTTGGAAAGGGGACTGGAGTACTCTCGGATTGTGAGGGGAACCAGGATATATCACCGTGTTCTTTACTTTTCCGCATTTATCGCTTTCATCACCATAATTAGGAAAAGATAAAGATATAAACAAAACCTTCAAACACTTAACCAAAAATTACTACCAAGCATTCTCATAAAATCGAATAAATTTTATAAGACCTAATTCACCCCCCCTCTTAGGCACTCTGAGACTTACAATTGGCATCAGAGCAAGTTATAGGTAACTTGTTCCTAAAGATCCAGAATGGCTTCCGCAAATCATCAACCAGTCTTCAGAGATGGTGGTAGTAACAACAAGCCTCCTCTATTCTGTGGTGAATATTTTGACTTCTGGAAAATACGCATGAAGGCGCATTTAGAAGCACAAGGAGAGGAAGTATGGGATGCTGTTGAAAATGGTCCATTTATCCCGATATCTGTTATCAATGGCATTGGTTCTGTAAAAATCAAAACTGCATGGGACGACGATGATAAAAAGAAAGTTCTCTATGACAAAAAGGCAATAAACCTTCTTCAAGGTGCACTCAGTATGGACGACTTTTTCTGTGTCTCGAACTGCAAGACGGTAAAAGAAATATGGGATACCCTTGTTCAAACTCATGAAGGAACGACTGAAGTAAAAAGATCAAGGCTAAATACCTTGAGTCAAGAATATGAACTATTTCAAATGCAGCCCGGAGAATCCATTCTTGACTTACAAAAGAGATTTGTGCATTTGACAAATCACTTAAATGCTCTTGGTAAAACTTTGACAAATGATGAACTCAACTTGAAAATCCTTAGATCATTGACTAGGGAATGGCAACCAAAGGTAACGGCAATCTCGGAAAAGAAGAGTCTCTCCGCAATAACTTCCGCTACATTATTTGGCAAACTTCAAGAATATGAAACGGAACTCGGTAGACTTGAAAAACATGAAAATTTAGAGAAGAAATCCAAAGGCATTGCCTTGAAAGTTGATTCAAAGGAAAGTCAAGATAAAAATGCATCGGAGGAAGATGAAAACTTCTTGCTTCTTGTAAAAAGGTTAGGAAAATATTTTGGTCATAAAAATAATCTTCATAATGCTAACTTTGTCAAGAGGAAGAAATTTTATAATCATAAAGATAAAGAAGCCTCCACATCAACACAAGATGTCACATGTTATGAATGTGGAAAGCAAGGTCACAAAAAGCCGGATTGTCCAAAACTCTCCAAGAAAAATGGATTCAAAGGCAAAAAGAAGTTCAAGAACAAAAAGGCTTATGTTGCATGGGAAGATAATGAGATAAGTTCTTCATCCGATTCGGAAAGCGAGGAATGTGCAAATCTAGCATTAATGGCTTCACATCACTCCGACAATGAAGAAGAGGTTAGTAATGAATTTAATCTTTTTGATGATGATGTTCAAGATGCTATTGATGAACTCTTGAGAGAATGCAAAAGTTTATACAAAAAGGTGTCAAATCAAGAAAAAGAACTTCTAAGTTGTTTAGAAAAAATTGACACCATGACTAAAGATTTTGATCTTCAAAAACATAATTTTATTAAAGAAAAAGAAAACTCTGCATGCTCCAAGTGTGAATCAAATGTCTTTCAAATTGTTCAATTAAAAAGAGTCATTGAACGATATGAAAAAGGACAAATAGGATTGGAAGGATTACTAAGCCAACAACGTTATCCAAATGATAAAAGGGGTCTTGGTTATGTGAATTCTAAGAAACCAAGTAACAATCCCACTGTTTTTGTAAAGGCTAGTAATAGTTCCAATCCCAAGAAAGTAGAAAAGAAGCAAGTTGTTCATAATCATCAAAAGAAAAAGCCTAATGTATCAAAAAAGAAAACATTTCCTAAGAAGAAATCTTATCCTTCTAGATATAGAAGTAACTTTGAACCTACTTGTTTTTATTGTGGTATTAAAGGCCATACACCTAATGCTTGCTATGTTAGAAACTTTAGTATAGCAAGTGGGCATTATGTGTGGGTGAAAAAGGGAACTAACTATGAAGGACCCAAGGCAACTTGGGTACCTAACAAAGAATAATTTGTTTGTGTAGGTATGCTTGAAATCCACATCAAATGTTTGGTATCTTGATAGTGGATGTTCAAAGCATATGACAGGAGATGTACACCAATTTTCATATCTAGTACATAAAGCCAAAGGGTATGTCACCTATGGAGACAACACCAAAGGAAAGATTCTTGGCGTTGAAATAGTTGGCACACTTCCATCCATTCAAATTAAGGATGTTCTCTATGTTGAAGGATTAAAGCACAATCTTCTTAGCATAAGTCAACTTTGCGATAGAGGGTTCAAGATCAAATTCAACAAAGATGAATGTCTCATTATGGATGAGGCAACCAATGAGGTAAAACTCAAAGGTATAAGAACTAACAATATTTTTATGATTACTTTAGATGATTTGTCTCTGAAGGTACAATGTCTTATGGTAAACAACAATGACGCTTGGTTATGGCACAAGAGGATCGCTCACATTCACATGAAGCACTTGAACAAATTGGTTAAGCATGACTTAGTTATTGGTCTACCAAAGATGAAGTTCATCAAGGACAAATTATGTAATGCATGCCAAAAGGGCAAACAGACCAAAACAACTTTCAAATCTAAGAATGTGGTGTCTACTTCAAGACCACTACAATTGTTACACATGGATCTTTTTGGTCCATCAAGAACAAAAAGCTTCGGAGGTAATGTATACGCTTTAGTCATTATTGATGATTTTTCTAGATATTCTTGGACTCTTTTTCTTGTGCAGAAAAGTGATGCTTTCAAAGCCTTTAAGAAGTATGCTAAGCAAATCCAAAATGAAAAATCACTAAAGATTGTATCCATAAGAAGTGATCATGGTGGAGAATTCCAAAATGCTCAATTTGAAGAATTTTGTGAAGAACATGGTATCTCTCATAATTTTTCAGCACCAAGAACTCCACAACAAAATGGAGTAGTTGAAAGAAAGAATAGGTTTCTAGTGGAACTTGCAAGAACAATGCTTAGTGATGCAAATCTTCCGAAATATTTTTGGGCGGATGCGGTTAGTACGGCATGTTATGTTGGAAATCGAGTTATCATTAGACCTATAATAAAGAAGACTCCATATGAACTCTTCAAAGGAAGAAAGCCAAATATTGCTCACTTTCACATTTTTGGATGCAAGTGCTTTGTTCTTAATAATGACAAAGATAATCTTGGTAAGTTTGACGAGAAATCCGACGAAGTTGTTTGTGATGATGATGATCCTATAGATTTACCCCCGGAAGATCTTTCAATTGATCAAATTAAGAAATCACCGGAAAATCAAGAAAACATTGTACAACAAGATTCAAACACCAATGATCTACCAAAAGAATGGAGAACTCATAGAGACCATCCTATTGACAAAATTATTGGTGACATTAGCCAAGGAGTATCAACAAGATTGAATCTAAAAGATGCTTGCTTAAACATGGCGTTTGTTTCTCAAATTGAACCTACCAAAGTTGATGAAGCCTTAGGAGATGATCAATGGATTATTGCTATGCAAGAAGAATTAAATCAATTCGAGAGAAATCAAGTTTGGGAACTTGTTCCTAGACCAAGTGGTAAACACATCATAGGTACCCGATGGGTGTTTAAGAACAAACTTGATGAGAATGGTCTAATTGTTCGAAACAAAGCAAGGTTGGTTGCCCAAGGTTACAATCAAGAGGAAGGAATCGACTTTGAAGAAACATTTGCTCCGGTTGCAAGGTTAGAAGCTATACGTCTTTTACTTGCTTATGCTTGTTCATTAAATTTTCAGCTTTTTCAAATGGACGTCAAAAGCGCATTCTTGAATGGATACATCAATGAAGAAGTCTATGTCAAACAACCCCTGGGATTTGAAGACTTCAAACATCCTTCACATGTCTTTAAGTTGAGAAAGGCTCTTTATGGCTTAAAGCAAGCACCAAGAGCATGGTATGATAAACTTAGCAATTTTTTGTGTGAAAAAGGTTTCGAAAAGGGTAAGGTTGATAAAACCTTGTTCATTAAGAGAATCCAAGGTAACACTTTATTGGTTCAAGTCTATGTTGATGATATCATTTTTGGATCAACTAACAAAGAAATGTGTGAGGAATTCTCATTGATGATGCAAGGAGAATTCGAGATGTCTATGATGGGAAAGATGAACTACTTTCTTGGACTACAAATCAAGCAACTAGAAGATGGAATCTTCATCAATCAATCTAAGTATTGCAAAGAATTATTGAAAAAGTTTGATATGGACAATTGTAAAGCAATGAATACTCCAATGGGCTCCGGTACATATGTTGATCAAGATGAATCCGGTACTCCAATTGATATTACAAAGTACAGAGGTATGATTAGTTCTCTATTGTATTTGACGGTAAGCCGTCCTGACATCATGTTTAGTGTTTGTCTTTGCGCTCACTTTCAAGAAAATCCAAAGGAATCACACCTCATGGCAGTCAAAAGGATCATGAAGTATCTTAAAGGAACAATCAATGTCGGCCTATGGTATCCAAAAGGTAGTACTTGCACTTTAATTGGTTATTCTGACGCAGATTATGCAGGTTGTAAAACTGATCGTAAAAGCACAAGTGGTACTTATCACATTATTGGAAATGCATTAGTATCATGGGCTTGTAAAAAGCAAGCATGTGTTGCTCTTAGCACGGCCGAAGCAGAATACATAGCAGCAGGTAGTTGTTGTGCACAAATTCTTTGGCTCAAGCAACAACTCCTTGATTACGGACTTGATCTCGGATGCATTCCTCTTCGATGCGACAATACAAGTGCTATCAATATTACAAAGAATCCGGTCATGCATTCAAGAACCAAACATATAGATATTCGACATCATTTTCTCCGTGATCATGTTCTTAAAGGAGATGTCGAAGTCACTTTTGTGGATAGTCATAACCAACTCGCGGATATCTTCACTAAACCGCTTGCTCGAGAACCTTTCTTCAAAATCCGAAGAGAACTTGGTATTTTGGATGAAGGTGATATCTAATGTTTCTCTTAAGATACTCGTCTTATTTTTTTTTTATTTTTTTTTTAAATGTATCTATTTCACTCTTTTTCCCCATCCTTTTTGATGTTAACAAAGTGGGAGAAGAGTATGCATGTATGTTGTTTTGTTTTAAGAAATTGCAGGCCCATATAAATATCAAACTCTCTCCAAAATTCAAGGAATCATGGACTTAGGGGGAGCATACAATTTAGGGGGAGCCTTGCATTTGCTCAACATGTTCGCTACACAAAACAACATGAACATTTCAAGAAATCATTTTCAAGACTTGGTTGTCATCATCAAAAAGGGGGAGAATGTAATTGCAAGTTTCTCAAGTCATATTTAAAGCATGTGTTTTGATGAAGACAACATGGACATCAAGTTTCAAAGGATGTGCAAAAAGCTTATCAACATCAAATAAAAAGTCTTGAAGAATTATTGAAGAAATCATCAAATGTCAAAATGGTATAAATAATTCTTTAAACCTTGAATATAGATGTTCACAATATGCATTCATCAACATATACATATTCCATATCTTTAACATCAAGAAAAACTTTGTTTGAAATATCTTTCAAAATGTATTTTTGAAAATAAACCTTTAGGAACCGGTTCCTCCCTAACAGGGAACCGGGTTCCAGCTTTTCTCAAAAAACATGTCCCTGGTTTTTGTACCAGGAACCGGGTTGTACCAATAGGGGAACCGGTTCCTGCGTGATATTTTTGAATTCCAACTTATAACGTTCACTAAGAACCGGGTTCTGTCAGTGTCGGAACCGGTTCCTAGCGAACCAATGCAGCTTTTACTTTGTTTTTTGAACATTTTTCAAGTGGTATCTTTTCATGAATGCATTGCAACTTTTCATATGAATTGGCATGAATGAAGAGGTTCTTACAACTTTATAAAATGCAGATTTTCTTATTTTCAAAACAAGAACATAATAACATTTTCATATATGTTCAATGTTCAATACTTCAATTTTCAAATTAACAAATATCCTTCTTCATTAACAATTTTCTCATTTACTCACATTTGAAATTATACTTTCACGTGTTCATAATTTTGTGAAACTTGCCATATACACTTTCATTATCATTTCAAGTTTCATACATACATTGTGAACATTTATATACATTGTTGAGAATTGTTTTTATCTTGAAGAAGAAGATCAATTGAAGATTGATAAAGCTCTCCATATACTTCAAAATTAATCATTGTATTACTTAAAGATTTTCCCTTACTATCCAGGATTGTTGGAAGTAAGTGTTGTGATTTGAAGAGGATTGTTCTTCATTCACATTAGTGTTTGTTTGGTCTTAAAGGTGTTAAGAACCTATGATCACCCTATAGGTTAGATAGTAAGCATAGGCTGTACAATCATTCTAACTATAGTGAAATCTCTTTCGTGTTGGAAAGGGGACTGGAGTACTCTCGGATTGTGAGGGGAACCAGGATATATCACCGTGTTCTTTACTTTTCCGCATTTATCGCTTTCATCACCATAATTAGGAAAAGATAAAGATATAAACAAAACCTTCAAACACTTAACCAAAAATTACTACCAAGCATTCTCATAAAATCGAATAAATTTTATAAGACCTAATTCACCCCCCCTCTTAGGCACTCTGAGACTTACAATTGGCATCAGAGCAAGTTATAGGTAACTTGTTCCTAAAGATCCAGAATGGCTTCCGCAAATCATCAACCAGTCTTCAGAGATGGTGGTAGTAACAACAAGCCTCCTCTATTCTGTGGTGAATATTTTGACTTCTGGAAAATACGCATGAAGGCGCATTTAGAAGCACAAGGAGAGGAAGTATGGGATGCTGTTGAAAATGGTCCATTTATCCCGATATCTGTTATCAATGGCATTGGTTCTGTAAAAATCAAAACTGCATGGGACGACGATGATAAAAAGAAAGTTCTCTATGACAAAAAGGCAATAAACCTTCTTCAAGGTGCACTCAGTATGGACGAATTTTTCCGTGTCTCGAACTGCAAGACGGTAAAAGAAATATGGGATACCCTTGTTCAAACTCATGAAGGAACGACTGAAGTAAAAAGATCAAGGCTAAATACCTTGAGTCAAGAATATGAACTATTTCAAATGCAGCCCGGAGAATCCATTCTTGACTTACAAAAGAGATTTGTGCATTTGACAAATCACTTAAATGCTCTTGGTAAAACTTTGACAAATGATGAACTCAACTTGAAAATCCTTAGATCATTGACTAGGGAATGGCAACCAAAGGTAACGGCAATCTCGGAAAAGAAGAGTCTCTCCGCAATGACTTCCGCTACATTATTTGGCAAACTTCAAGAATATGAAACGGAACTCGGTAGACTTGAAAAACATGAAAATTTAGAGAAGAAATCCAAAGGCATTGCCTTGAAAGTTGATTCAAAGGAAAGTCAAGATAAAAATGCATCGGAGGAAGATGAAAACTTCTTGCTTCTTGTAAAAAGGTTAGGAAAATATTTTGGTCATAAAAATAATCTTCATAATGCTAACTTTGTCAAGAGGAAGAAATTTTATAATCATAAAGATAAAGAAGCCTCCACATCAACACAAGATGTCACATGTTATGAATGTGGAAAGCAAGGTCACAAAAAGCCGGATTGTCCAAAACTCTCCAAGAAAAATGGATTCAAAGGCAAAAAGGAGTTCAAGAACAAAAAGGCTTATGTTGCATGGGAAGATAATGAGATAAGTTCTTCATCCGATTCGGAAAGCGAGGAATGTGCAAATCTAGCATTAATGGCTTCACATCACTCCGACAATGAAGAAGAGGTTAGTAATGAATTTAATCTTTTTGATGATGATGTTCAAGATGCTATTGATGAACTCTTGAGAGAATGCAAAAGTTTATACAAAAAGGTGTCAAATCAAGAAAAAGAACTTCTAAGTTGTTTAGAAAAAATTGACACCATGACTAAAGATTTTGATCTTCAAAAACAGAATTTTATTAAAGAAAAAGAAAACTCTGCATTCTCCAAGTGTGAATCAAATGTCTTTCAAATTGTTCAATTAAAAAGAGTCATTGAACGATATGAAAAAGGACAAATAGGATTGGAAGGATTACTAAGCCAACAACGTTATCCAAATGATAAAAGGGGTCTTGGTTATGTGAATTCTAAGAAACCAAGTAACAATCCCACTGTTTTTGTAAAGGCTAGTAATAGTTCCAATCCCAAGAAAGTAGAAAAGAAGCAAGTTGTTCATAATCATCAAAAGAAAAAGCCTAATGTATCAAAAAAGAAAACATTTCCTAAGAAGAAATCTTATCCTTCTAGATATAGAAGTAACTTTGAACCTACTTGTTTTTATTGTGGTATTAAAGGCCATACACCTAATGCTTGCTATGTTAGAAACTTTAGTATAGCAAGTGGGCATTATGTGTGGGTGAAAAAGGGAACTAACTATGAAGGACCCAAGGCAACTTGGGTACCTAACAAAGAATAATTTGTTTGTGTAGGTATGCTTGAAATCCACATCAAATGTTTGGTATCTTGATAGTGGATGTTCAAAGCATATGACAGGAGATGTACACCAATTTTCATATCTAGTACATAAAGCCAAAGGGTATGTCACCTATGGAGACAACACCAAAGGAAAGATTCTTGGCGTTGAAATAGTTGGCACACTTCCATCCATTCAAATTAAGGATGTTCTCTATGTTGAAGGATTAAAGCACAATCTTCTTAGCATAAGTCAACTTTGCGATAGAGGGTTCAAGATCAAATTCAACAAAGATGAATGTCTCATTATGGATGAGGCAACCAATGAGGTAAAACTCAAAGGTATAAGAACTAACAATATTTTTATGATTACTTTAGATGATTTGTCTCTGAAGGTACAATGTCTTATGGTAAACAACAATGACGCTTGGTTATGGCACAAGAGGATCGCTCACATTCACATGGAGCACTTGAACAAATTGGTTAAGCATGACTTAGTTATTGGTCTACCAAAGATGAAGTTCATCAAGGACAAATTATGTAATGCATGCCAAAAGGGCAAACAGACCAAAACAACTTTCAAATCTAAGAATGTGGTGTCTACTTCAAGACCACTACAATTGTTACACATGGATCTTTTTGGTCCATCAAGAACAAAAAGCTTCGGAGGTAATGTATACGCTTTAGTCATTATTGATGATTTTTCTAGATATTCTTGGACTTTGTTTCTTGTGCAGAAAAGTGATGCTTTCAAAGCCTTTAAGAAGTATGCTAAGCAAATCCAAAATGAAAAATCACTAAAGATTGTATCCATAAGAAGTGATCATGGTGGAGAATTCCAAAATGCTCAATTTGAAGAATTTTGTGAAGAACATGGTATCTCTCATAATTTTTCAGCACCAAGAACTCCACAACAAAATGGAGTAGTTGAAAGAAAGAATAGGTTTCTAGTGGAACTTGCAAGAACAATGCTTAGTGATGCAAATCTTCCGAAATATTTTTGGGCGGATGCGGTTAGTACGGCATGTTATGTTGGAAATCGAGTTATCATTAGACCTATAATAAAGAAGACTCCATATGAACTCTTCAAAGGAAGAAATCCAAATATTGCTCACTTTCACATTTTTGGATGCAAGTGCTTTGTTCTTAATAATGACAAAGATAATCTTGGTAAGTTTGACGAGAAATCTGACGAAGTTGTTTGTGATGATGATGATCCTATAGATTTACCCCCGGAAGATCTTTCAATTGATCAAATTAAGAAATCAGCGGAAAATCAAGAAAACATTGTACAACAAGATTCAAACACCAATGATCTACCAAAAGAATGGAGAACTCATAGAGACCATCCTATTGACAAAATTATTGGTGACATTAGCCAAGGAGTATCAACAAGATTGAATCTAAAAGATGCTTGCTTAAACATGGCGTTTGTTTCTCAAATTGAACCTACCAAAGTTGATGAAGCCTTAGGAGATGATCAATGGATTATTGCTATGCAAGAAGAATTAAATCAATTCGATAGAAATCAAGTTTGGGAACTTGTTCCTAGACCAAGTGGTAAACACATCATAGGTACCCGATGGGTGTTTAAGAACAAACTTGATGAGAATGGTCTAATTGTTCGAAACAAAGCAAGGTTGGTTGCCCAAGGTTACAATCAAGAGGAATGAATCGACTTTGAAGAAACATTTGCTCCGGTTGCAAGGTTAGAAGCTATACGTCTTTTACTTGCTTATGCTTGTTCATTAAATTTTCAGCTTTTTCAAATGGACGTCAAAAGCGCATTCTTGAATGGATACATCAATGAAGAAGTCTATGTCAAACAACCCCTGGGATTTGAAGACTTCAAACATCCTTCACATGTCTTTAAGTTGAGAAAGGCTCTTTATGGCTTAAAGCAAGCACCAAGAGCATGGTATGATAAACTTAGCAATTTTTTGTGTGAAAAAGGTTTCGAAAAGGGTAAGGTTGATAAAACCTTGTTCATTAAGAGAATCCAAGGTAACACTTTATTGGTTCAAGTCTATGTTGATGATATCATTTTTGGATCAACTAACAAAGAAATGTGTGAGGAATTCTCATTGATGATGCAAGGAGAATTCGAGATGTCTATGATGGGAAAGATGAACTACTTTCTTGGACTACAAATCAAGCAACTAGAAGATGGAATCTTCATCAATCAATCTAAGTATTGCAAAGAATTATTGAAAAAGTTTGATATGGACAATTGTAAAGCAATGAATACTCCAATGGGCTCCGGTACATATGTTGATCAAGATGAATCCGGTACTCCAATTGATATTACAAAGTACAGAGGTATGATTAGTTCTCTATTGTATTTGACGGTAAGCCGTCCTGACATCATGTTTAGTGTTTGTCTTTGCGCTCACTTTCAAGAAAATCCAAAGGAATCACACCTCATGGCAGTCAAAAGGATCATGAAGTATCTTAAAGGAACAATCAATGTCGGCCTATGGTATCCAAAAGGTAATACTTGCACTTTAATTGGTTATTCTGACGCAGATTATGCAGGTTGTAAAACTGATCGTAAAAGCACAAGTGGTACTTATCACATTATTGGAAATGCATTAGTATCATGGGCTTGTAAAAAGCAAGCATGTGTTGCTCTTAGCACGGCCGAAGCAGAATACATAGCAGCAGGTAGTTGTTGTGCACAAATTCTTTGGCTCAAGCAACAACTCCTTGATTAGGGACTTGATCTCGGATGCATTCCTCTTCGATGCGACAATACAAGTGTTATCAATATTACAAAGAATCCGGTCATGCATTCAAGAACCAAACATATAGATATTCGACATCATTTTCTCCGTGATCATGTTCTTAAAGGAGATGTCGAAGTCACTTTTGTGGATAGTCATAACCAACTCGCGGATATCTTCACTAAACCGCTTGCTCGAGAACCTTTCTTCAAAATCCGAAGAGAACTTGGTATTTTGGATGAAGGTGATATCTAATGTTTCTCTTAAGATACTCGTCTTATTTTTTTTTTATTATTTTTTTTAAATGTATCTATTTCACTCTTTTTCCCCATCCTTTTTGATGTTAACAAAGGGGGAGAAGAGTATGCATGTATGTTATTTTGTTTCAAGAAATTGCAGGCCCATATAAATATCAAACTCTCTCCAAAATTCAAGGAATCATGGACTTAGGGGGAGCATACAATTTAGGGGGAGCCTTGCATTTGCTCAACATGTTCGCTACACAAAACAACATGAACATTTCAAGAAATCATTTTCAAGACTTGGTTGTCATCATCAAAAAGGGGGAGAATGTAATTGCAAGTTTCTCAAGTCATATTTAAAGCATGTGTTTTGATGAAGACAACATGGACATCAAGTTTCAAAGGATGTGCAAAAAGCTTATCAACATCAAATAAAAAGTCTTGAAGAATTATTGAAGAAATCATCAAATGTCAAAATGGTATAAATAATTCTTTAAACCTTGAATATAGATGTTCACAATATGCATTCATCAACATATACATATTCCATATCTTTAACATCAAGAAAAACTTTGTTTGAAATATCTTTCAAAATGTATTTTTGAAAATAAACCTTTAGGAACCGGTTCCTCCCTAACAGGGAACCGGGTTCCAGCTTTTCTCAAAAAACATGTCCCTGGTTTTTGTACCAGGAACCGGGTTGTACCAATAGGGGAACCGGTTCCTGCGTGATATTTTTGAATTCCAACTTATAACGTTCACTAAGAACCGGGTTCTGTCAGTGTCGGAACCGGTTCCTAGCGAACCAATGCAGCTTTTACTTTGTTTTTTGAACATTTTTCAAGTGGTATCTTTTCATGAATGCATTGCAACTTTTCATATGAATTGGCATGAATGAAGAGGTTCTTACAACTTTATAAAATGCAGATTTTCTTATTTTCAAAACAAGAACACAATAACATTTTCATATATGTTCAATGTTCAATACTTCAATTTTCAAATTAACAAATATCCTTCTTCATTAACAATTTTCTCATTTACTCACATTTGAAATTATACTTTCATGTGTTCATAATTTTGTGAAACTTGCCATATACACTTTCATTATCATTTCAAGTTTCATACATACATTGTGAACATTTATATACATTGTTGAGAATTGTTTTTATCTTGAAGAAGAAGATCAATTGAAGATTGATAAAGCTCTCTATATACTTCAAAATTAATCATTGTATTACTTAAAGATTTTCCCTTACTATCCAGGATTGTTGGAAGTAAGTGTTGTGATTTGAAGAGGATTGTTCTTCATTCACATTAGTGTTTGTTTGGTCTTAAAGGTGTTAAGAACCTTTGATCACCCTATAGGTTAGATAGTAAGCATAGGCTGTACAATCATTCTAACTATAGTGAAATCTCTTTCATGTTGGAAAGGGGACTGGAGTACTCTCGGATTGTGAGGGGAACCAGGATATATCACCGTGTTCTTTACTTTTCCGCATTTATCGCTTTCATCACCATAATCAGGAAAAGATAAAGATATAAACAAAACCTTCAAACACTTAACCAAAAATTACTACCAAGCATTCTCATAAAATCGAATAAATTTTATAAGACCTAATTCACCCCCCCTCTTAGGCACTCTGAGACTTACAATTGGCATCAGAGCAAGTTATAGGTAACTTGTTCCTAAAGATCCAGAATGGCTTCCGCAAATCATCAACCAGTCTTCAGAGATGGTGGTAGTAACAACAAGCCTCCTCTATTCTGTGGTGAATATTTTGACTTCGGGAAAAACGCATGAAGGCGCATTTAGAAGCACAAGGAGAGGAAGTATGGGATGCTGTTGAAAATGGTCCATTTATCCCGATATCTGTTATCAATGGCATTGGTTCTGTAAAAATCAAAACTGCATGGGACGGCGATGATAAAAAGAAAGTTCTCTATGACAAAAAGGCAATAAACCTTCTTCAAGGTGCACTCAGTATGGACGAATTTTTCCGTGTCTCGAACTGCAAGACGGTAAAAGAAATATGGGATACCCTTGTTCAAACTCATGAAGGAACAGCTAAAGTAAAAAGATCAAGGCTAAATACCTTGAGTCAAGAATATGAACTATTTCGAATGCAGCCCGGAGAATCCATTCTTGACTTACAAAAGAGATTTGTGCATTTGACAAATCACTTAAATGCTCTTGGTAAAACTTTGACAAATGATGAACTCAACTTGAAAATCCTTAGATCATTGACTAGGGAATGGCAACCAAAGGTAACGGCAATCTCGGAAAAGAAGAGTCTCTCTGCAATGACTTCCGCTACATTATTTGGCAAACTTCAAGAATATGAAACGGAACTCGGTAGACTTGAAAAACATGAAAATTTAGAGAAGAAATCCAAAGGCATTGCCTTGAAAGTTGATTCAAAGGAAAGTCAAGATAAAAATGCATCGGAGGAAGATGAAAACTTCTTGCTTCTTGTAAAAAGGTTAGGAAAATATTTTGGTCATAAAAATAATCTTCATAATGCTAACTTTGTCAAGAGGAAGAAATTTTATAATCATAAAGATAAAGAAGCCTCCACATCAACACAAGATGTCACATGTTATGAATGTGGAAAGCAAGGTTACAAAAAGCCGGATTGTCCAAAACTCTCCAAGAAAAATGGATTCAAAGGCAAAAAGGAGTTCAAGAACAAAAAGGCTTATGTTGCATGGGAAGATAATGAGATAAGTTCTTCATCCGATTCGGAAAGCGAGGAATGTGCAAATCTAGCATTAATGGCTTCACATCACTCCGACAATGAAGAAGAGGTTAGTAATGAATTTAATCTTTTTGATGATGATGTTCAAGATGCTATTGATGAACTCTTGAGAGAATGCAAAAGTTTATACAAAAAGGTGTCAAATCAAGAAAAAGAACTTCTAAGTTGTTTAGAAAAAATTGACACCATGACTAAAGATTTTGATCTTCAAAAACAGAATTTTATTAAAGAAAAAGAAAACTCTGCATGCTCCAAGTGTGAATCAAATGTCTTTCAAATTGTTCAATGAAAAAGAGTCATTGAACGATATGAAAAAGGACAAATAGGATTGGAAGGATTACTAAGCCAACAACGTTATCCAAATGATAAAAGGGGTCTTGGTTATATGAATTCTAAGAAACCAAGTAACAATCCCACTGTTTTTGTAAAGGCTAGTAATAGTTCCAATCCCAAGAAAGTAGAAAAGAAGCAAGTTGTTCATAATCATCAAAAGAAAAAGCCTAATGTATCAAAAAAGAAAACATTTCCTAAGAAGAAATCTTATCCTTCTAGATATAGAAGTAACTTTGAACCTACTTGTTTTTATTGTGGTATTAAAGGCCATACACCTAATGCTTGCTATGTTAGAAACTTTAGTATAGCAAGTGGGCATTATGTGTGGGTGAAAAAGGGAACTAACTATGAAGGACCCAAGGCAACTTGGGTACCTAACAAAGAATAATTTGTTTGTGTAGGTATGCTTGAAATCCACATCAAATGTTTGGTATCTTGATAGTGGATGTTCAAAGCATATGACAGGAGATGTACACCAATTTTCATATCTAGTACATAAAGCCAAAGGGTATGTCACCTATGGAGACAACACCAAATGAAAGATTCTTGGCGTTGAAATAGTTGGCACACTTCCATCCATTCAAATTAAGGATGTTCTCTATGTTGAAGGATTAAAGCACAATCTTCTTAGCATAAGTCAACTTTGCGATAGAGGGTTCAAGATCAAATTCAACAAAGATGAATGTCTCATTATGGATGAGGCAACCAATGAGGTAAAACTCAAAGGTATAAGAACTAACAATATTTTAATGATTACTTTAGATGATTTGTCTCTGAAGGTACAATGTCTTATGGTAAACAACAATGACGCTTGGTTATGGCACAAGAGGACCGCTCACATTCACATGGAGCACTTGAACAAATTGGTTAAGCATGACTTAGTTATTGGTCTACCAAAGATGAAGTTCATCAAGGACAAATCATGTAATGCATGCCAAAAGGGCAAACATACCAAAACAACTTTCAAATCTAAGAATGTGGTGTCTACTTCAAGACCACTACAATTGTTACACATGGATCTTTTTGGTCCATCAAGAACAAAAAGCTTCGGAGGTAATGTATACGCTTTAGTCATTATTGATGATTTTTCTAGATATTCTTGGACTTTGTTTCTTGTGCAGAAAAGTGATGCTTTCAAAGCCTTTAAGAAGTATGCTAAGCAAATCCAAAATGAAAAATCACTAAAGATTGTATCCATAAGAAGTGATCATGGTGGAGAATTCCAAAATGCTCAATTTGAAGAATTTTGTGAAGAACATGGTATCTCTCATAATTTTTCAGCACCAAGAACTCCACAACAAAATGGAGTAGTTGAAAGAAAGAATAGGTTTCTAGTGGAACTTGCAAGAACAATGCTTAGTGATGCAAATCTTCCGAAATATTTTTGGGCGGATGCGGTTAGTACGGCATGTTATGTTGGAAATCGAGTTATCATTAGACCTATAATAAAGAAGACTCCATATGAACTCTTCAAAGGAAGAAAGCCAAATATTGCTCACTTTCACATTTTTGGATGCAAGTGCTTTGTTCTTAATAATGACAAAGATAATCTTGGTAAGTTTGACGAGAAATCCGACGAAGTTGTTTGTGATGATGATGATCCTATAGATTTACCCCCGGAAGATCTTTCAATTGATCAAATTAAGAAATCACCGGAAAATCAAGAAAACATTGTACAACAAGATTCAAACACCAATGATCTACCAAAAGAATGGAGAACTCATAGAGACCATCCTATTGACAAAATTATTGGTGACATTAGACAAGGAGTATCAACAAGATTGAATCTAAAAGATGCTTGCTTAAACATGGCGTTTGTTTCTCAAATTGAACCTACCAAAGTTGATGAAGCCTTAGGAGATGATCAATGGATTATTGCTATGCAAGACGAATTAAATCAATTCGAGAGAAATCAAGTTTGGGAACTTGTTCCTAGACCAAGTGGTAAACACATCATAGGTACCCGATGGGTGTTTAAGAATAAACTTGATGAGAATGGTCTAATTGTTTGAAACAAAGCAAGGTTGGTTGCCCAAGGTTACAATCAAGAGGAAGGAATCGACTTTGAAGAAACATTTGCTCCGGTTGCAAGGTTAGAAGCTATACGTCTTTTACTTGCTTATGCTTGTTCATTAAATTTTCAACTTTTTCAAATGGACGTCAAAAGCGCATTCTTGAATGGATACATCAATGAAGAAGTCTATGTCAAACAACCCCCGGGATTTGAAGACTTCAAACATCCTTCACATGTCTTTAAGTTGAGAAAGGCTCTTTATGGCTTAAAGCAAGCACCAAGAGCATGGTATGATAAACTTAGCAATTTTTTGTGTGAAAAAGGTTTCGAAAAGGGTAAGGTTTATAAAACCTTGTTCATTAAGAGAATCCAAGGTAACACTTTATTGGTTCAAGTCTATGTTGATGATATCATTTTTGGATCAACTAACAAAGAAATGTGTGAGGAATTCTCATTGATGTTACACCGCGAGTCTAACAATGACCTCGCCAACAACGACAGGGTCATCAACGTAGACAGGATACGCCCGAAAGACAATTTACCGAGATCAACATGTCTTTGTCTCAAGCATTGCATCATATGTTGGAGGCCAAGTTGGTTACATTGAAGGAGCCTCCTCAAAAGCCCAATACTTCTTCTCCTTGTTACAAACATAATGAAAGATACACATACCATTCCAACAGTCGTGGACACGACACTAACCACTGTTGGGCATTGAAAAACAAGATTCAAAACCTGATCGACGAAGGAGTGTTGGAATTCACACAAGATGGTCAGCTTGAATTGTTCTATCATCCCTCAAAGGCACACCATCTGAAGTGACAAATTTAGGTGGAGAAGTTTTTTGTTCATTCGAATTTCCAGTTGTAATTTCTTTGTTTGTTTAAACACTTATCTTTGTGTTAGACTTTGGTTGTTCTCATCAATGCATTGTGTTGTACCCCAAAATTTTCCCTCCCATTTTCACACAAAACATACTCCTACAGGTTCTCAATTGCTCAAGTTGACTAAGGATTGACCAGACTAATCCTCCTCCTAAGAAAATGAGCCTCAAACTAGGGTTTCACTCCTCATCAAGATGTTTGAGTTCCAAGGGTCCTAAATTGTGTCCATTTCCATAATATGTCTTCAAGATAATTCATGCCAAGTTTCATGCCTTGCACAAGAAGTTTGCTCAATCAACTGCTCAAATACCTGAAAATAAACTGTGCTAAAGCAAAAGTCAACTGTGACCCACATACAATCAAACTTCAAGATTTTTGGTCAACATCAACATTTTGAGGTTATATGCATCATTTGATCAAGGGTTGATCATGATTCCTCAAGGAATTTTCCTAATTCTATAGGAAAAGTCAACCAAACTTTGACCAGGCATAACTTTCTCATACTTTATCATAAATTGCTCATCCATGGCTCATTTTGAATAGAATCCAATTCCCTACAACTCATCTTCAGTCCTCAAGTTCAAAAAATGCACTCATGAAAAGATATAAATTCAGACATTATAGGTCATTTCAAAAAGTCAACAAAAACACCTTTTGGGTCAAAGCTTCTTACATTAACATGGAATATCCAATTGAGATGAAACCAAAAGTGTTGTTTAGAGGACATCCTAAGCTTTCTAAAAAGTCCAAGAACACCCTCTTAGGGTCAAAATTGAGAGAGATATGCATTGTCAAAGTTGGCCATTTTTGGAAATTTGTACAAAATCAACAATACCCAAAATTGCATTTTTTCCACATGGGCCCATCTTTTCAAGATTGACTCTCAGTCCTAGCATGGTCCACGACCTATGGGACCCTCCATGCCTTATCCACTCATTTATTTAATTTATTTTGATTTTTATTCATTTAAAAATCAAATAAAATCAAATAAATCCAAATAAATCATATAATTTGTTTTAAGATTGATTTTTGCATTGAAGAGAGATCTTATATGTTGTCAAATAGTCAGGAAATCGTGAAAGGTCAAATGGAAACAAAATCTTCATACATGGAAACTTTTCAAGATTTCATTTCTTCTTAAAATCATGCCATCAATCTTTTGATTATTTCCAATTAAAATGACCTAATCTGATTCACTACTTATAACAGAGCATTGTGAACCCTAAGGACAAGAATTCGTGCTCAGCCAACCTCAAAAAGAGAAAAAAAAAGCTTTCAAAAATTCAAAGAAAAACTCAAATCGGATTCCACACTGCAGCCCTCCTCAAGGGGATTTGAAGGTTGCAATACGTTCCTTGGTATTCCCAGAAGCTTTTCCAATTGTTTCCAGGCGTTGAAGCTTCAAGAATCTCCATCTACACATCACTGTTTGCACTCCCTTAACTCAAATTCATTTTTAGGGTTTTACCTTCGATTTGCTTGCATAAACGTATTCATAATCATGTTTTTCATCTTTTGGATAGCCTGGATTTGATTTCTAGTGCAGGAACAAGCCTGCGCCATATCTAGGGCTTATGAGCTCAAAATTGGGGTTTCTCTGTCCAGGGAAAATTGAAGGGGATCATGGGCACCAATAGACTCAGGACAAGATTCTTGGTTGATCTATGTTTTTAATTCTGATTAATATTGCTTGCATTGCATTTTGAGATGTTGCAGGGTTATAACTATGGACAAAAACTGTCACTATAGCTTTTAGTGACAATTTTTTCCGTAGGTAAACGTTTAGTATAAAAAACGACAGTTCTGAAAAGAAGATGAGGGTGTGGTAGCATACCATTGGCCCGTTTAAATTTTGGGCGTTTTATCTATTCCTAATGACCATTATTCTATATAATATTTTATGTACGTTTTAGATAACGAATAATCCAGTGGCACAATCGGTAAAGGCAACGCGTTTGGAAGAGAGGGGGCCTAGGTTCAAGTCCCAGGTTCAGCATTTTGCTATTTTCTGAATAATTCTTGCAGGTTCCAGTGGGGCACATGGCCAGACATCCACCATACGCCCAAGATTCATCACCATCAGATTATTCGCTGGCCAGATCTCACGCCTCCAGGAAGCAGCCACATGGTGGACCTCCCAGAAGCCACCACACCAGATCCAACGCAGGATGATGGGCTTGCATCAATCTGGGCCTATCCATTCTTCTTCACATCCCCAGTTTTACTCATCACACCAGGCCCACTTTAATTCTTTTTTTTTTAAAATTTCTTTTACTTGTTTTAGTTATCTGTTTTAATTATTTTTACAAAAAAAATCATTGTTTTTTTATTAAATAAAAAATCATAAAAACACAAAAATTAGAATTAGTTTTTTTCCATAAAATATTTAATTCCATTAATTAATTAGATTAATTAGGATAATTTAAATTCCTTTTTTTCATAATTAAAATTAATTAGAAATTAGGTTAATTTGCCAAATTAATTACTTTTCTCAAAAAAATATAAAAAAATATTTTTCTTTATTTGTTAAATTAAATATCTTTGAATTTAATTTTAATTCCCCGTTTAATTTATTCTCGCGCGTATTTCTGTTATTTACTTTTCCAATTAATGTAATTTCTCCGAGTTTGTAATAGTTAATTAGGTTTAGTAATGCTTTTATTTACTGTTTTCTCCAAAGTTTTTGATTATGTAATCCCCTCCCCAAAGCCTTGTAATAGCTTGGTTTAAATTTCTCACATTCTACTTTCCGTCATTATAAATTGTTAGATGATTGATAATAGGATTGTATGCGAACGATAAATTCATAATTTAAAACAGTAGAAAACCCTAAATATGCAAAGATAAAATAAACTGAAATCAAACACTTGCACATGCTCACTCCTAGGGTTTGCCCAATTCGGTTGCCTTCGGTACACGGTCATGAAGTATAGGGAGTGTGATACGGTGGCCAGAACCGGGACGTGTTTCCCTATTTTTTAAGGAATTTGTTGGTTTGCATTTTGCGTTTATATTCGTAAAATGTCGCGGTAAGCAAGAGTCGCCACCGTCTTTTATTTTATCCAACAAGGAAAGGAAAAAAGCACAGAAAAATTCCTTTTTCGAGATATTTCTGAGTACGGGGGGTAGATCATAGAAATGGAAGGTATTAGCACCTTTTCTATCCGTAGTTATCTACAGGCTCTTAGGTACTTGCTCATCATTTTCAAAATTGTTTTCTTTATGTTTGCGTGATTTCAAAAGCTTTTATTTTGACTTCGATTTAACTCTTGCTTCTGTCTTCAAGAGTGTAATGAAGTGTTTTTGAAAACTTTGTTTATAAAGGAGTGTAAGTGTGAAAAATTTTGTTTGGATTGAGCAAGTACTTAAGAACTAATCTACCTACTCGAAAAAAGAATTGTTCTATGTTTGTTTCATTTAGACGACGCTATCTTACTATTAGTGAGTAGGTAGCACCGTCGTTGGAGTTTTGAGGGTCAATTCGAAAGGGACGTACGGTCACTAAAGCAATGACAGGACGTCTTAGTAATAACCCTAATGTCTTAGATCAATTATCCGAGGCTACAATATCCGAGGAAACCTTTCCGAGGCAACTTTGATCTTTGTACAAAAGGACGACCACTAAAACATCCTATACTCAATGACCGTTTACCGAAGGCAACCAAGTGGGAGTATACCCTAGGAGTGCGCATGTGCGAGTGATTCAGTTTCAGATTTATTATCTTTGTACATTTAGGGTTGTCTAACTGTTTTAAATTTAAACATACATTCTTGTCATGCATCCCTATATCATACATCTAACAGTTAATATTTTGCGGAATTTAAAATGCGGAAATTAAACTAAGCTATTACAAGGCTTCAGGTATTTACATAGCCAAAAACAAACCCTTTGAAAATAAAGCGATAAATGGAAATAAACGTCCTAATTAAACTATTACAAACTGTAGGCAGTTACATCAATATGATAATAATAAAAGCGCGCGCGAAGAATTAAGATCGGGAAGAAAATAGGGTTTTGGCCCTTCTAACCAAATTAAAAGAAAACTACTTTTTGTTGTTTTTAATATTTTTTAAAGAAAAGAAATTAGGTTTTAAAATTAAATACAAAAATAATTAGTGATTAAATTGATTAATAAAAATAATGACACGACCTATTTTTGTGTTTTTTTGTTATTTTTTAGGAAAAAGAAAATATAATTAAATTAGAAATAAAAAAACCTATTTGTTCTAATTAATTTTAATTATGTACAAAAAAGAAATTAAAGTTATCTAAATTAACACCTAATTAAATTAATTTATTTTTAATAAAAATAAAATCTAGACCAAATTTATGAAAAGTAATATTCTTTTTGTGATTTTTTGATAAAGAGAAAATAATTTAATTGGTTAGTAAATAAATAAAATAAATTAAATGAAATAAAATAAAAAAAACATAGAGAAAGAAATTTGGGCTTGAGTTTAGCAGCTTTGGGGGTGTGAGAAGCATTTTCTGGGCCCAACAATCTGAAGCCCATGTTGACTTTGTAATCCCATGCCATGCGTTGACCCTGGTCTATTGTACTCCTCCAGTGATGGCCTTTAGATTTGGCCGTCTGGCCATCTGGCAGGCTGAATGATGAGGACACATGATGGTCCTTAGGCTTGCAAACGCGCTGGATTATCTGAAAGAAAATAATATTGAGAAAAGTGGTGGACCTGGGATTCGAACCCAGGTCCTGAAGCAATTACCAACGTTACACTCACCACTGCACCACTTGTTCTTGTTGTCATAATAATACAAAACAATAAACAAATATTTAAAAGACCCTGTGTATCAAATCCACGCGCGAAGTTTTGAACAAGCGAATGGAGGGGTGCCACGCAATCTTCAACCTGGTTCCGTTGGTAAAAGTGGAACACTTTTACCTACGAACGTTTGTCCGTAGCTATTGCCCTGTTGTTTCTCAAAATCAAGCATGGGTAAGATAAATCAAAACTAAAGCCATGAATGGCTTCGTCTGTACCTGTTGAGTTTAAAGATGGCCCTTTCATGGCCCAATTTATCCTGTAAAAGAAAGTTCCAAATCGAAGCAAGCAACCCTAACAATGGTGAAATCGTGTACAGGACATATAAATGCAATTAAACAATACAGAAAGCTTGCATATGTCTTAAGGATCAAGAATATGCCATTAGTTCATGCTATCAATGCCTAAATCATGGAATTCGAATTCAAGAAATGTTAGGTATCATGACTGACTTACAGTGAGATATAGGGCTTGAAAATGCTTGGTATCAATTGCTTTCGCTTGCTGGGAATCTCAGGAAGTGATTGAGATAACTAGGATGCCTGGAAGACTGAATTCGAGTTTGCACTTTTTCTTGATTTTTCAAGTTTGTGTTCTTGATGCTGCGCCTGCTTTTAACCTAGTTTTTGGTCTGCCTCGCTTCTTTATGTACTGAGGAGTGAATTAGGTTTGAAAACCTGGCCTTAATCTTCCTGCATCAATGAGTTTGATCTTGATTTGATTCACCTTAAAATCTTTCCAAAATTGGTCTAAATCCAATCTTTTTGTGCACACATGCCTTTACACGAGTTTGATTTGATGCTAGCTGTATAATAAAATCTGAAACAAGCACAAAATCTTTTGTTTTCAATATTTTGGATTTTATATGATTTGTTTTGATTTAAATTGAATTAATTCAAATAAAAATCAAAATAAATAATAAAAACATGATAAGGACAAGTGACAAGGGCTATAGCTTGTGAACTATGTTGCCAACTCAAAATAAGTGAAAAAGATTGGGCTCATTTGGCAAAATTTGATGTTTTAGGGATAGTTGACTTTTGGCAATTTTGCAAGAAAGGTCAACTTCACCAACACATAACTTCCTCAATTTTGACTCTTTGGAGGTGTTCTTGGACTTTTTAGAAAGCTTGAGATGTCCTCTAATCAACCATTTTGATATCATATTAATTTGATATTCCATGATCATGTATGAAGCTTTGACAAAAAATGTGTTTTTGTTGACTTTTCAAAATGACCTATAATGTCCAAATTCATAACTTCTTTTGAGTGCATATTTTGAACTTGGGAGCTGAAGATGTATTGTAGAAAATGGCATCCTATTAAAAATGAGATTTGGATGGGTCATTTCTCATAAAGTATGAGAAAGTTATGCTTGGTCAAAGTTGAGTTGAGTTTTCCTGCAAAACCCTAATTTAGCAACTTTTGGTTCTTAAGGAATTATGAGCAACCCTTGGTGAATCATGATAAACCCTTGATAAAATTATGAAATATACTTCAAAATTAGGATTTTGACCGAAAATCTTGAAGTTTGACTGTATGTGGGCCACAATTGACTTTTGCCCTAGCACAGTCGATTTTTGGGCCTTTGAGCAATTGACTGGGCAAACTTTCTCTGCAAGGCTTGAAACTTGACATGGATAATCTTGAGAACATATTAGGGAAATGGTGAGCATTTGGGATTCCTTGTACTCAAGTATCTTGATGAAACATGAAACCCTAATTTGAGATAGACTGTCTTAGGAGAGGGCTTGTCTGGTCAACCCTTGGACTAACTTGAGCAACTTAAGGATCTTTCTTGAAATGTTTTTAGAAATATCAGAGGGAAATTTTTTGGGTACAACAGCTAGCCATGTTCAATCTTCTTAAACCTGAGGATGTAGATTGTCTTGCTTGCCTTTCGTGATCCGAAGGTGGAAGATGATTGAACACTAGAGTGCCCAGAAATTTGCACTCGCATGAAGTGGTATCCGTCTCGCAATATCAGGAATGGGATTACAGATGCCATTTGGAAATTGATGAAGAGGGGATAGGCTTAAAGATTCCATCTGAAGGAGTATCAATCCCATAAGAGATTCCTTAGCGAGAGCTTGTATACCTGTCGTTGAGGAAGATTCCTCTGGGGAAGGCTAATCTTTGTTGAGAGAAGTCGAATTTTAGAAGCTTCGGTTGTCCGTTATTCTGATGGTGAGTGGTCTATGTCGAATATTAGGAATTCCGGTCGTCCGTATTCTAGTGAGGAACCATCTCTGTCAAATTTTAGGAACTTCGGTCGTCCGTATTCTACTGAGGAAACATCTCTGTCGAATGTTAGGAACTTCGGTCGTCCTTATTCTACCGAGGAAACATCTCTGTCGAATTTTAGGAACTTCGATCGTCCGTATTCTACTGAGGAAACATCTCTGTTAAATTTTAGGAACTTCGGTCGTCCGTATTCGACTGAGGAATCATCTCTGTTGAATTTTAGGAACTTCGATCGTCCGTATTCTACCGAGAAAACATCTCTGTTGAATTTTAGGAACTTAGGTCGTCCGTATTTGACTGAGGAAACATCTCTGTTGAATTTTAGGAACTCCGGTCGTCGGTATTCTACTGAGGAAACATCTCTGTTGAATTTTAGGAACTTCGATCGTCCGTATTCTACTGAGGAAACATCTCTGTTGAATTTTAAGAACTTCGGTCGTCCGTATTCGACTGAGGAATCATCTCTGTTGAATTTTAGGAACTTCAATCGTCCGTATTCTACCTAGGGAACATCTCTGTTGAATTTTAGGAACTTCGATCGTCCGTATTCGACTGAGGAAACATCTCTGTTGAATTTTAGGAACTTCGGTCGTCCGTATTCTACTGAGGAAACATCTCTGTTGAATTTTAGGAACTTCGGTCGTCCGTTATTATCAGTCGTACCCGGGCTTCACAGCTTGAATTTTGTGAGAATTTGATTGTATCTTTCCTGAAAGGTAAAGGTTAGCTGTATGTAATGCATGATATGTATCAGGCAATGATGTTCTCAAAATAAATGAGACTGTGTTGTATGATGCGTATGCATGTCATGATGTATGGAAATGTGATGTTTTTAGCTGGGGAAAATAAATCCTGGATTACTGCTGGAGAAAAGAGTTGAATTCTTTGTTTCCTCTAGGGATAGTGAATGAAGATGATTGTGAGAATAAACCTGCATGAGAGGATAACTCCGCTGGGGAATAAACTGATGGGGAAATGATTCTGTGAGGAGGACATATTCTGCTAGAGGACCTGTTGATTTGGAGAAATAACCTCGGCTGGGGATAAATCATCATTGCCGGTGATGATAAACTCTGTTGGGGATTGAGTTTCTATTTGTAAAAGGAATGAACTCTGCTGGGGATGATTTTTCAGTTGCGACTTCACGGGGAATAATCTTTTAGACTCTACTGGGGACAATCTTCCAGAGTCTATTGGGGATAATTCTCCAAACTCCACTGGGGATAATTTTCCAGTGCTGATGGTAGATAAACTTTGCTTGGGGAGAATATTACCGATTCACTTGCGGTTGCGAGCCTCAGCTGGGGAGAATTAACACCACTGTCTTTCTCCTTACTTTGCATGGAGTGAATGTTACTGGGACGCATGCTGAGGATATGACGATGGCTTTGCATCGAGACTTTTCTTCCCCTGTATCTGCGGGAGAAGGTGCCTGCGGAGGCCTTGTGGATCGAGTATTATCCCAACCTATGAGGTGCTTGGTAACTTTCGATTGAAATGATAAGTCTTCTTCTGGTAGGCAAGTGACGAGATGACGGGACATAGTCGTACACTTTGATCCCTAACTTTTGCCTGGACTGTCCTTTTAGATTTTCAGTCCACCGGGATACCCTTTTTTGCCCAAGCCTCCTTTTCAGGTTTTCGACTTGGCGGGTGTACATATATTTTTGTTTTTATCCCTAATTTTGCTCGAACCTTTTTTTGTTCGCCGGGATGCCCTTATTTTTTCCTAGGCCAGTCAACCTAGTGGGTCTTTGTTCATGCGTAGTATTTTCTGACTATGTCCACGCTCTCAGAGTGTAGGGAGTCGTCACTGTCGGTAGTGTTGTGTTGCCACGATACTAGAAGATGTTTGTTTGATCATGCAAGATTCGTTGCTGGAGCTCATGTCCAATGCCCCAAGTGACTCAGATGGAGATTTACCCCTAGCTATTTGGCATCTTTGAGAGATTCTTTGAATCTTGACTTGACTGCCCCAGATGATGGACAATGATCATGCCGTGCCCCTTGGTTGGAATTTTTTTCCACTTGAGGTGATCCTTTTTATTGAGAAGTTTTTTTGTTCACTAGATATTCGTCGTGCGAATTTCTCTGCTGTTTGAACAAATAGTCTTATGCAAACAATGTTATTTTAAGAATGCAAAGCTTATGTCTGTCTTGAAATTTTTGAAAATGCATTTTTCAGTAAAACAGGCAAATTTTGTAAAATGTGATGTCAACTCAGGAGTCAGGATACCTTTTGTGACAGTATGCTTTCGAACTAAACCATGCTTCAGCTAAGACTTTTAAGGGTTATAACGTGGCCTAGTTCACGGTTCAAGAAACAAAGGATAAAGGCTCAAATTTTATTTGTACCCACCCGTTCTTCGTGACGTTCTTCAATCCTAAACTCAGCTAATTGTGCATTTAGATCCTGTTTGAGTCTCTGATATTCCAGTGATGGTTCACATACTGATAATTTATCTTGCATAGGCAGTCATTTCTTTTTGTTGAGGGTTTGTAGGACCTCTTTCTTTTTGATTTTATTATCCCTGTCTTTTTCCTGAACTGTTTCTTTTTGTGATTACAGTCAGCGGGATGCCCCAGTTTTTTTCTTAAGTCTCCTTCATAGGTTTTGACTTAATGGGCTTTTATTTCGAGAGATAACGACTTCCTGTCTTGACGATTATAGGGAACCATCACCGTCTTTTGTTTTGGAAGGACGTATTTGAAGCCATTCATTGTGCACCCGAATTAACTGAGAAAACTACCCTGCCCCGAGTTGTGATTAAGGGTTTTAATTTGTGTGAAAAGAAAAACTCCTACTTCTTTGGCTCAAAGGGGTTGACGAGGGATTATCTTCCTTATAACTCCACTGTTTAGGATTTGAAACAACGCCTGTACATCGTCAGTGGGGTCCATTCAAAAGCATACTGTAGAGATCGTGGTATCATTTTCGTCATCCTCCCTCTAAAGGCTTAGAATTTTTAATCGAGAGTTGAACATCACAAAAATGAAAGCAATTTAAATATAGTGAATACAAATGGATTGATTCAAAACAGACATATGCAATGCATTGATAAAAGTAACAAAGTTTGACGTGAATAAATGTTTGAACAATCAAAAGAAAATTACAAATCGAAAATTATAATGAACAAAAAGCCTCTCTTGTCAGAACTTGTCACTTCAAATGGTGAGCCTTGGAGGATTGACATAAACATTCCAGTTGACCATCTTGTGTGAATTCCGATGCTCTTTTATCGATCAGGTCTTGAATTTTGTTTTTCAATGCCCAACAGTCATCAGTATCATGCCCCGGGCTATTGGAATGGTATGCACACCTTGCATCAGGATTGTAGTTCGGGGAGGCTATGTGGGGATTCTGAGGAGGGTCCCTTAACGTCACTAGATTCAATCTCAACAGGTGTTGTAAAGCTTGAGACAACGGCATGTTGAGCTCGACGAACTGCCTTTTAGGCGTATCTGGCTTACTCTGATTAACCCGTTGCTTTTGGCGAGGTTGTTGTTGGACCCGTGAGGTAGTAGAAACTTAGAGAGGTCCATTCTTTACCAACCCAAACCCTTGTCTTCTTGGAGGCTGATTAATGACTTGGTCCCTGGCCTCGACTGTTTGCTTCATACTGTTGTATCTGTCTTGATGAAACTGGTTGATAATGGTTCTCAGCTCTTCTTGTTCCCGGGCTAAGCCTTGGATAAGAGCCATCTGCCCCAGCATCTGGGTTCTCATGGCACCTAACTCAGCTTGCAGTTGTTCCAGCCGCTCGTCCTTATTGTCTTCAGGAGTTTTCTTGACCAAGTCCCCAACGAGAAGTGTTTTCAACTCTTCCTGCCCCTTGGATAGGTTTAGAAATATGTCCCTGAACTGAGTTTCTCGAGTTTGAAGATCTTAGTTGTCTTGTTGGAGAGCCATTTCTGAAATAAACAGCGAGAACATGAGAGAACTGCTTTGAAACATGCTTATGCAATGATATGTATGATATATGTATGCAATGTTTTCAAGGATCTCGCGGGGTAAACAAGAAACTGTTAGAATTTGATTGAAGAAACTTCGTGTTGTTAAGAGTCCTTCTTCAAGAGTCAAGCTCACCATATCGAGTGGGTCATAGCCACTGACTCAAGTTATCGTGTTCTGATCTCTAGACGACATTGGCTAGAGGAAAATAAATCCCCTTTGCCCCTTGCTAGACGTTTGATTTACCATAACTTGCATCACAAACCCTTGAGATCCTTGAAATGGTTAAGGAAATGTTAAGGCATGATGTTATGATGTGTATGTTATGTGTTTAAGAAAAAGTGCGAGGTGATTTAAACAAGTAAATCCGGCAAGAAATCCAAGTTATTGGATAAGGACTGTAAACAAAACCTGCAAGGAACTCATGTTGTCAGATAATAAAAATGTGAAAGTAGTTCAAGTTGAAAGCACACAAGTCACACAAATAGCCTTAGGTTTAGGCTTGCATGGGGGTTAGGTATTACCCTCTTGAAGTTCAGTTGGTTCAACCTGTCCTAATAATAGTAACCGGGTTCTAGAGGTTCTTAATATCACTGACCATCCTCCATCGGTCATAATTCCAGTTTAACAATCTTTTCTTACGGCCGGAACCATCACGAGAGTATGGTCTCAATGAGTGTAGCATACTGCTACTTTCTATGGCCAAGTTGGTCAATTATAGGTTCTAAGGTCAGTTGATGCTTAATGACCCATATATCAGCCCCATACTCTCCTTATTGCTCCACAAGGGATATCGGTACCAACTAATGTGTCACACCAATGTAGCTACTGCTTCAACCGTATCGGTCTACGCCGTACAGTTCCCTCACAGTCTATTGCTACTTACCTAAAAGGTATCCCCAGATCCGGGTTAGGATCTATAGTAACTCCGATTCAAAGCCCACAAAAATAAAGCAATCAAATCAAACAATAGAAAACAATATGATGACCTAATCCTAAGGTACACTCCACTTATTAAGTCCCCAGCAGAGTCGCCAGTTCTGTGATACGGTGGTCAAAACCGGGACGTGTTTCCTTATTTTTTAAGGAATTTGCTGGTTTGCATTTTGCGTTTGTATTCGCAAAATGTCGCAGTAAGCAAGAGTCGCCACTATCTTTTATTTTATCCAACAAGGAAAGGAAAAAAGCACAGAAAAATTCCTTTTTCGAGATATTTCTGAGTACGGGGGGTAGATTATAGAAATGGAAGGTATTAGCACCCTTTTTATCCGTAGTTATCTACGGGATCTTAGGTACTTGCTCATCATTTTCAAAATTGTTTTCTTTGTGTTTGCGTGATTTGAAAAGCTTTTGTTTTGACTTCGATTTAACTCTTGCTTCTGTCTTTAAGAGTGTAATGAAGTGTTTTTGAAAACTTTGTTTATAAAGGAGTGTAAGTGTGAAAAATTTTGTTTGGATTGAGCAAGTACTTAAGAACTAATCTACCAACTCAAAAAAAGAATTTTTCTATGTTTGTTTCCTTTAGACAACGCTATCCTACTATTAGTGAGTAGGTAGCACCGTCGTTGGAGTTTTGAGGGTCAATTCGAAAGGGACGCACGATCACTAAAGCAATGGCAGGACGTCTTAGTAATAACCCTAATGTCTTAGATCAATTATCCGAGGCAACAATATCCGAGGCAACCTTTCCGAGGCAACTTTGATCTTTGGACAAAAGGAAGACCACTAAAACATCCTATACTCAATGACCGTTTAACGAAGGTAACCAAGTGGGAGTGTACCCTAGGAGTGCGCATGTGCGAGTGATTCAGTTTCAGATTTATTATCTTTGCACATTTAGGGTTGTCTAACTGTTTTAAAGTTAAACATACATTCTTGTCATGCATCCCTATATCATACATCTAACAGTTAATATTTTTCGGAATTTAAAATGCGGAAATTAAACTAAGCTATTACAAGACTTCGGGTATTTACATAGCCAAAAACAAACCCTTTGAAAATAAAATGATAAACGGAAATAAACGTCCTAATTAAACTATTACAAACTGTAGGCAGTTACATCAATATGATAATAATAAAAGCGCGCGCGAAGAATTAAGATCGGGAAGAAAATATGGTTTTGGCCCTTCTAGCCTAATTAAAAGAAAACTACTTTTTGTTGTTTTTAATATTTTTTAAAGAAAAGAAATTAGGTTTTAAAATTAAATACAAAAATAATTAGTGATTAAATTGATTAATAAAAATAATGACACGGCCTATTTTTGTGTTTTTTTGTTATTTTTTAGGAAAAATAAAATATAATTAAATTAGAAATAAAAAAACATATTTGTTCTAATTAATTTTAATTATGTACAAAAAAGAAATTAAAGTTATCTAAATTAACACCTAATTAAATTAATTAATTTTTAATAAAAATAAAATCTAGACCTAATTTATGAAAATTAATATTTTTTTATGATTTTTTGATAAATAGAAAATAATTTAATTGGTTAGTAAATAAATAAAATAAATTAAATGAAATAAAAAAAAACATAGAGAATGAAATTTGGGCCTGAGTTTAGCAGCTTTGGGGGTGTGAGAAGCATTTTCTGGGCCCAACAATCTGAAGCCCATGTTGACTTTGTAATCCCATGCCATGCGTTGACCCTGGTCTATTGTACTCCTCCAGTGATGGCCTTTAGATTTGGCCATCTGGCCATCTGGCATGCTGAATGATGAGGACACATGATGGTCCTTAGGCTTGCAAACGCGCTGGATTATTTGAAAGAAAATAATATTGAGAAAAGTGGGGGACCTGGGATTCTAACCCAGGTCCTGAAGCAATTACCAACGCTACACTCACCACTGCACCACTTGTTCTTGTTGTCATAATAATACAAAACAATAAACAAATATTTAAAAGACCCTGTGTATCAAATCCACGCGCGAAATTTTGAACAAGCCAATGGAGGGGTGCCACACAGTCATCTTCAACCTGGTTCCGTTGGTAAAAGTGGAACACTTTTACCTACAAACGTTTGTCCGTAGCTATTGCCCTGTTGTTTCTCAAAATCAAGCATGGGTAAGATAAATCAAAACTAAAGCCATGAATGGCTTCGTCTGGACTTGCTGAGTTCAAAGATGGCCCTTTCATGGCCCAATTTTTCCTGTAAAAGAAAGTCCCAAATCGAAGCAAGCAACCCTAACAATGGTGAAATCTTGTACATGACATATAAATGCAATTAAACAATACAAAAATCTTGCATATGTCTTAAGGATCAAGAATATGCCATTAGTTCATGCTATCAATGCCTAAATCATGGAATTCGAATTCAAGAAATGTTAGGTATCGTGACTGACTTACAGTGAGATATAGGGCTTGAAAATGCTTGGTTTCGATTGCTTTCGCTTGCTGGGAGTCTCAGGAAGTGATTGAGATAGCTAGGATGCCTTGAGGATGTCTGGAACACTGAATTCGAGTTTTCACTTTTTCTTGATTTTTCAAGTTTGTGTTCTTGATGTTGCGCCTGCTTCTAACCTAGTTTTTGGTCTGCCTCGCTTCTATATGTATTGAGGAGTGAATTAGGTTTGAAAACCTGGCCTCAATCTTCCTCCATCAATGAGTTTGATCTTGATTTGATTCACCTTAAAATCTTTCCAAAAATGGCCTAAATCCAATATTTTTGTGCACACATGCCTTTACACGAGTTTGATTTGATGCTAGCTGTATAATAAAACCTGAAACAAGCACAAAATCTTTTGTTTTCAATATTTTGGATTTTATATGATTTGTTTTGATTTAAATTGAATTAATTCAAATAAAAATCAAAATAAATAATAAAAACATGATAAGGACAAGTGGAAAGGGCTAGAGCTTGTGGACTATGTTGCCAACTCAAAACAAGTGAAAAAGATTGGGCCCATTTGGCAAAATTTGAAGTTTTAGGGATAATTGACTTTTAGCAATTTTGCAAAAAAGGTCAACTTCACCAACGCATAACTTCCTCAATTTTGACTATTTGGAGGTTTTCTTAGACTTTTTAGAAAGCTTGAGATGTCCTATAATCAACCCTTTTGGTCTCATCTTAATTTGATATTCCATGCTCATGTATGAAGCTGTGACAAAAAAGGTGTTTTTGTTGACTTTTCAAAATGACCTATAATGTCCAAATTCATAACTTCTTGTGAGTGCATATTTTGAACTTGGGAGCTGAAGATGAATTGTGGAGCACGGAATCCTATTAAAAATGAGCTTTGGATGAGTCATTTCTCATAAAGTATGAGAAAGTTATGCTTGGTCAAAGTTGAGTTGACTTTTCCTGTAAAACCCTAATTTAGCAACTTTTGGTTCTTGAGGAATTATGAGCAACCCTTGATGAATCATGATCAACCCTTGATAAAATGATGAAATATATTTCAAAATGAGTATGTTGACCTAAAATCTTGAAGTTTGACTGTATGTGGGCCACAGTTGACTTTTTCCCTAGCATAGTCGATTTTTGGGCCTTTGAGCAATTGACTGAGCAAACTTTCTCTGCAAGGCTTGAAACTCGACATGGATAATCTTGAGAACATATTATGGCAATGGTGAGCATTTGGGATCCCTTGGACTCAAGTATATTGATGCAACATGAAACCCTAATTTGAGGTAGACTGTCTTAGGAGAGGGCTTGTCTGGTCAACCCTTGGACTACCTTGAGCAACTTGAGGATCTTTCTTGAAATGTTTTGAGAAATATGGGAGGGAAAATTTTGGGGTACAACGGGGATTTTTAGTGGTTTCCCTCTAGTCCGAAAAGATAAAAAATGACCCATTCGAATGTTGCCTCCGAAAGATCTTTAGGACTATAGGGTAACTATTAAGGTTTCCTAATCATTGCTTTAGCGATCGTACTCGTCCCTTTCGATTGTCCCTTAAACTCCAACGATGGAGCTACCTACTCCTTAATAGTAGGATAGCACCGTCTAAAGGAAATAAGAAAACGAACAGCCTTTTTCGAGTAGGTAGAAACTCTTAAGTACTTGCTTAGAACAACAAATTTTTACACATACACTTTCAAACAAAGTTTTCAAAAACACTTTATCACACCCTTGAGGACTGATACAAGGGTTACCATAAAGTGAAACGCCGAACTAAGGAAAATTTCAAAACTTTTTAAAGCACACAAACACACAAAAGCAATTTAATAATGAGAAAGTACCTAAGAGCCCGTGGAAAACCACAGATAGAAAGGGTGCTAACACCTTCTCTTTCTATAATCTACCCCCGTACTCATAAACATCTCGAAAAAGGTTTTTTCTGTTCTTTTTCCTTTTCCTTTGTTGGATGAAATAAAAGTCGGTTGCGACTCTTGCTTACCATACATTTGCGAACAAAAAACGCAAAACCAGTAGTAACAAAAAACAATCGGTTCTGCCACCATATCACAGAACTGGCGACTCTGCTGGGGAATAAATAAAGTGGGGTTTACCTTAGGATCTAGGTCATTTTTAAATTTCTTTCTTGTTTGTTTTTCCTACTTTATCTTTAAGGGTTTTTGCTTGGGTATTATTGAAGATCCTACACTCGGATTTGGGGACACTCTTTTAGGTAAACAACAATTGATCGTGGAGACTACAACATAGACCGATATGGTTTAAGCGGTGGTTATGTTAGTGTGACACTTTAGTTGGTACCGGTATCCTTCATGTTGAAACGAGGAGAATACGGGGCCTCCGCGTGGTGTCGTGAAGCACTAACGGGCCTTATAACCTTAGTTGAATAAACTTGGCCATTAGAAAGTAGTGAGATAGCCGGCCTCGGTATAAAGCTGAGGATTGGTTGATAGTTATGCTACACTCATTGAGATCAGACTCTCGGGATATTTCGGCCGCAAGAAAATATTGCCTGAGCTTAAACAATGCCCGATAAAGGATGATCAGTGATATTGAGAATCCTTAGAACCCGATTACTTTTCTAAGACAGGTTTGAAACCATCTAAACTTCAAGATGGTACGTACCTTTCACCTCATGCAAGCCTTTGAACCTAAGGTCTATTGTGTGCTTTGCTTGCGTGTGATTTACTCTATTTGAACATAGCATCATGCATTATAACATATCATCTATTCTCATTACACTAACCATTTCAAGGACCAAGGGAATTTATCTTTGTTATGTTTTGCAGATCATGGCTTCCGCTCGTAGAAACACTATCCGAATTAGCTTTGTGAGAATACCTCTCCAACTCAAGGAGCTAGTATAAAGGGTTCCTGAAACTTCTTCGTTCACTAAGAGATATGGTCGACTTCTCAACCTGGTTACTTTGAGTTTTGATGAAAAGATGATGGGTGTACTCTTTCAATTCTTTGATCCCAAGAACCACTACTTCACCTTTCCAGACTATCAGTTGGTGCCTACCATGGAAGAGTTCTCTCAGTTATTGAATCTACCTATTCTTGACCAGATGCCTTTCATAGGTTTAGAAGAGGTTCCTAAGCCATAAGTCATTGCCTCAGCTTTGCATTTGAAACGGGCCGACGTGGTATCTAATTGGGAAACAAGAAGCAGAGTCAAGGGTTTTCTAGCCAAGTTCCTAATAGAGAGGGCTCAGCTGTTTTGGGATGATTTGGACTTTCATGATTTTGAGGAGGTCTTGGCTCTTCTAATTTATGGGTTAGTACTGTTCCCTAATCTAGACTTACTCATAGATGCAAATGCTATCAAGATATTCCTCTCTCACAACCACGTACCTTCTTTGCTCGGATATATCTTGCATGATCTTCACACTCGTACCATGAAGAGAAGAGGGGTTCTTATGTGCTGCATGCCATTACTGTCAAGGTGGTTTATTTCTCACCTCCCTAAGTTAGTGCTGAAGAATGAAGAAGGTTTTGGTTGGTCGCAAAGGATAATGTCACTTTCTCACGTGAATATTCTCTGGTATTCCCAATCTGTGGGAGATATTTCTATTATTGACTGCTGTGGGGAGTTCCCTAATGTCCCATTACTTAGCATTAGGGGAGGCATAACTTGCAATCCTTGTTTGGCTCTGTGACAATTTGGTTACGCTCGAAGGGATGGTCCTCATGAGATGCTTATCCAGGGAATTATGTTTAACTATGAGGATGATGTTCAAGGGTATCACCAGAGGTTCATACGAGCCTGGGGCATGGTAAACAGATCAGACGTCAAGACTTTGCAGCCAAAGACTTACATTCCTATGGAACCTTATCTCCAATGGGTACGATCTCGTGCTCAGAAACTTATGATACTATACATAGTCATCTTACCAGTGATTGTGGAGCCCATTACTAAAGGGGATATTCCCTACACGGTTCTTCATCCTGATATGCCCACCGATCTTGAAGAATTACAGAGGTCTTGGATTCAGTTGAAGAAGGAGTGGGATACTTATAGGGACCAGTTCTATTCCCAGGAGAAGAAAGTTTTAGAGCTCACAAAGAAGCTTAATGAGGAAAGAAGCCTTAATGTCTATCTCGGCACGAAGAGGAAGCATCCATGGGAAACTTGATTTCTTTTAGTTTTTAGAATTTTCAATTATAACGCCTAAAAGGCAATTGTACTTTGAATTTTACTAATAAAATATTTGTTTCATTTTGATTCGCAAATTTAAATTTCCCAAAGTCATTGGAAGCATTGCATATACATGCCATACATATCAATGCATAAACAGGTCACATAACAAGTTTCTCATCTTCTTTGCTGTTTATTTCAGTAATAATGTCTTCTGAACAAAGTATTAAGGATCTCCAGGCACAAAATGCCCAATTTCAGAAAATGTTCGTAGCTTTGGCTAAAGGGAAGGAAGATATGAAGGCCTTTATTCTGAAATAGAAAAAGAAGAAGGCAAAGAAGACCACTGGTGTCCTGGATCTGGGCAGAAGATTCAAGGGACCGTTGAAGCAACCGGTTGATCTGACATCCTCATCCAAAGAAGGGGAGAATCAAGAGGGTGAGACAAGGGAGGAAGACCCTAGCCTAAGGGTTTCTGAGGATGAATCTCATTACAATGATGAACATTATCCCCCGGCTGAGGATAGATACAAGAAGTTAGAGGATCGTCTGAATGCAATGGAGATCGAAAGAGTACCAGGACTGGATTTTAAAGAGTTGGGTTTGGTATCAGGGGTCGTCATCCCACCAAAGTTCAAGGCTCCGTTATTTGCAAAGTATGATGGGGTTTCTTGCCCTAAGCTTCATCTCCGTTCTTATGTGAGGAAGATCCAACCCCACACTACTGATAGGAACTTGTGGGTCCATTTCTTTCAAGACAGTCTGTCTGGGACTCAGCTTGAGTGGTTCTATCAGCTAGAGGGAGTCAATGTCCGCAACTGGGAAGATCTGGATGCTGCTTTTTATAAGAAGTATCAATACAGCGCTGGCCTTGATCCTACGCGTACTCAACTCTAGAGTATGTCCATGGGTGCAAGCGAAGGTTTTAAGGACTACACGTAAAAGTGGAGAGATTTGGCAGGGAGAGTCAAACCCCCTTTTTCTGATAGGGAGTTGGTGGACATGTTTCTTGGTACTCTATCTGGTCCGTTCTTCAATCACTTGATTGGTAGCTCCTCAGATGGTTTTACTGAGCTGATATTAACTAGAGAGAGGGTAGAAGCTGGGATCCGAAGTGGCAAGATCCAGAAAGACACCTCTTCAAGTACAGTGAAGAAGCCATTCATGGGTAAGAAGGAGGTCAATGCTATTTATAACCCAAGAGGTCAGAGCAGAGCCGAGCGCCGTCCAACGGTAGGGGCTATGATGATACCTCAACAACGAAACAATCAGCCAAGGGTAGAAAGACCTCCAAGGCAGTTCACCCAGATCAATATGACATTGTCTGAGGTTTTACCCCATCTATTAAAATCTAACTTGGCAACCTTGAAGGAGGCTCCCAAGAATCCCAGCACCACATCTCCTCGTTACAATCCAAACGCCCGGTGTGCTTACCATTCTGAGAGTCCAGGCCATGATACAAATGACTGTTGGGCTCTGAGGAATAAGATACATGATTTGATCAAAGCAAAGGAGATTGAGTTTGATGCTCCTGAGACACCTAATGTCATAACTGCTCCCATGCCCAAGCACAATCGTGGTGTTAATGCCATTGATACTGATCTATTTGTTACCTCTGTTGATGAAGTTTCCACTCCTCTCATGACTGTCAAGAAGAATTTATAACTAGCCGGTTTATTTCCGGGATGTGGTGAAGGTTGCCACAAGTGTCTATCTCTTCCTTCTGGTTGTTATTTGCTGAAAGTAGGTGTTCAACGCCTAATGGATAACAGAGAGACTTTGTTCCAAAGGACTCCATTTTTGATTGTTTTACATAGAGATGTTGCTATCATAACCATTTCCGCCAATCCTTCCAAGGTCTCCTCCAAAAGACCTATTAGGATTACACCTGCTCCAAGAATTGCTCCATTAATAATCACTTTTCCTGGCCCTGTGCCGTACTCCTCAGACAAAGATGTTCCTTGGAATTATGGTGCTGACGTTTACTACCATGGCGTCAAACAGGATTTGAAGACTGAAGAGGCTGATCCCGATGTCAGTAACATTGTCGGGACCAATAAAATTACTCGAAGTGGGAGGGTTTTCTCTCCCGATATCTCCCCGAAGACTGTTGCTAAGCCTGTTGTTATTCCATCTGTTGTTCCTGCTAGTACTTCTGCTACTACTCCCATCCTTACTCCAGTTGTTACCCCTGTCAATAAGTCATCTGAGACTCGGGGCAAAGACGTTATGGGTGAGCCTGCCCGGACGGAGGCACCTAGAAAAGTTATTTTGGAATCCTCTAAACAAGAAATGGAGGAAGTTTTAAAAATAATCAATAAGAGAGACTACAATGTGGTCGAGCAGCTGGGGCAGATCCCTTTGAAGATATCAATGTTGTCTCTGCTATTTTGTTCTGAGCCCCATGCGAAGGCTTTGATTACGTTTCTCAAGACTGCGCATGTGCCGCAAGAAACCTCCACTGAAAAATTGAAAGACTGTGTGGCCAGTTTGACTGTAGATAATGGGTTGGGTTTTTCAGATGCTGATTTGACACCTAAGGGAAGAAAGCATAATGATGCTCTACATGTCTCGATCGAATGCAGGGGAACTACCATGGCCCATGTGCTGGTGGACACTGGATCGTCACTAAATATTCTGCCCAAGAAGGCTCTTGATAGGCTAGATTGTGAAGGGTTGACCTTAAATCCCAATAACATTATGGTGAGGGATTTCGACGGTTCAAAGCGAATGGTGCACGAGGAGGTGGATATCCCTATCAAAGTGGGTTCCCAGACCTTTGAATCCACCTTCTAATTGATGGATATCAGGTCATCTTATTCTTGTCTGTTGGGTCGTCCTTGGATTCATGAAGCTGGCGCCGTTACTTCTACGCTGCACCAAATGCTGAAGTATCCAGTGAAGGGGAAGATTGTCACCGTGCATGGTAAAGAGGAGTACATGGTAAGACACCTGAAAACTTTTAGGTATGTGGAAATGGACGGTGAATTCATAGAGACCCCTTGTCAAAATTTTGAAGAGGTTCCCCAGATTATGGCATCAACCGAGACTATCACTAGTGCGTCGAAGATCACCAAAAACCTCCTTTGAAGATGGCTTCTCTTAAGGACGCCAGAGCGGTAGTTTAAGAAGGTGGGTGTACCATTTAGGGACAAATCCATGATTTTCCTCATAAAACTGACAAATTTGATTTGGGCTTTACTTCAAGAGCTCAAAGGGCTGTTCGACGTGCTCGGGCTGGAGGACCTCCCCTACGCATCAGCAATCGTGGGGTTAACGCTATAGAAGACAATGATGAGGATTCTGATATTGACAGTTGGATCTACCCTACTACCAACAGTGGACCTAGTAACTGGACGACCAAAGATTTTGTGCCGATTACTTTTGTTCAGCAGTAATTGTCTTACTTGTTTTTCGAATTTGTAATAAACAATATAAACCCTATGGCCTTGTGTCTTACCCGAGGCATAATGGCTTATTTGTGAGGGTTATTATATGTCATTATCATATGTCATCAATAAAACATTGGACGTTTCTTGCATAAAATTTTTGCGCTCTTTGTTTTTCTTTTCTGCTTTTCACTTTATCCATACAACTATGCTCTTACACACACTCACATAATCAAACTGCAGATCCATATCTACTCCGGATCCCATTGATAACAGTTCTGCTATTGCCAGTTATAACTTCGAAAATCCTATCAACCAAGTCGAGGACGAAGGTGAGGAAGATTGTGAGGTACCTGGAGAACTTGCTAGACTGTTACAGCAGGAGGAGAGGGCTATACAGCCTCATAAAGAGCCAGTTGAGACAATAAACTTGGGCACAGAGGTAGAAAGGGTGCTAACACCTTCCCTTTCTATAATTTACCCGCCGTACTCAGAAACATCTCGAAAAAGGTTTTTTCTGTTCTTTTTCCTTTTCCTTTGTTGGATGAAATAAAAGTCGGTGGCGACTCTTGCTTACCGTACATTTAAAAACAAAAAATGCAAAACCAGTAGTAACAAAAAACAGTTGATTTTGCCACCGTATCACATATTGCATATGTTTGTCTTGAGTTAATCCATTCGTTTTCACTATACTGAAATTATGCTTTAAATCCTTTTGTATGATATTTGATTCTCGATTACAAGCTATAAGCCTTTAGAGGGAGGATGACGAAAATAATACCAGAATCTCTACAGTATGCTTTTGAACAGACCTTGCTGACGATGTACAGGCGTTGTTTCAAATCCTAAACAGTGGAGTTATAAGGAAGATAATCCCTAGTCAACCCCTTTGAGCCAAAGAAGTAGGAGTTTTGTTTTTCTTTTTCGCATAAATCGAAACCTTTAATCATAACCTGGGGCAGGGTAGTTTCTCAGTTAATTTCAGGACACATTCAGTCGCAAGCTTTCACTTCATACACAACGAATGACATTAAAAAACATCTTTTGCATCAAAAGATGGTGATGGTGCCCCGTAAAATAGGCAGTCATTATATCTTAAAAGAAAAGCCCGCTGAGTCAAAACCTATGAAGGAGACTCAAGAAAAGCTGGGGCATCCCGCTGGCTATAATCTCAAAACAAGAACAATCGGGAAAAAATTAGGGATAATAAATCAAAAAAAGAGGTCGCTACAAATCCTCGACAACATGAAAAATGTTACAAAAATGACTGCCTTCCAAAATAAACTTCCATTATTCGAACCATCACCTAAAAGACCATCACATACTCAATTGGAATCCAAACGCGCAATTAACTGAGTATAGGACTGGAGAACATCATGGAGAACAGGTTGGGTACTAATAAAGTTTGAGCCTTGTCCTTTGTTTCTTAAACTGTGAACCAAGCCATGTTATAACCCTTTAAAAGTCTTAATTGAAGCATAGGTTAGTTCAGAAGCATATTGTTATAAAAGGTATCCCGACTCCTGTAAGGCTTACTGTAGATCCTGAGTTGAATTCGTATTCTTATAAATTTTTGTTAGTGCATTTTTTAATTTTTTTCTCAAGACAGACATACACTTTGCATTGTTTGAGTACCACTGTTTGCATATGGCTAATTGTTTGACAACGGAAAAGTTCGCACGACGGATATCCAATGAACGAAAACTCTCTCAATAAACAAAATGACTTCAAATGGAAAGACGCTTCCAATGATAAATCTCTCATAATCAAGGGGCATGACATGATCATTATCTAACACATCTGGGGCAGTCAAGTCGAGATTCAAAGAATCTCTCAAGAAGTGCTGAATAGCCAGGGGCAGATCTCCATCCGAATCACTTGGGGGAAATGTTACATTGATCATGGGCTTGAAAAAAATTCACTATGAAAACCTCTGATACCACCAAATTGTTTGTCTGTGCCAGTAGTATCAGATGGTGTAAGTATCATGTCCTCGGATCCTTCCATGACAATTCTTAGAAAATACCGAAACTTGATTGCTTATTTGTACCAGTAGTATCAGATGGTGTCAGTATCATGTCTTTGGATCCTTCCACGTCAGTTCATAGAAAATACTGAAACTTGATCAAAAGATCTTCAGTACCACCAAATTGTTTGGCTGTACCAGTAGTATCAGATGGTGTTAGTATCATGTCTTCAGATTCTTTCATGACAGTTCTTAGAAAATGCTGAGGAAGACTATCAAAAACTTGTTCAAAAGATCTTCGGTACCACCAATTTTTTTGTCTGTGCCAGTAGTATCAGATGGTGTCAGTATCATGTCTTCGGATCCTTTCATGACAGATCTTAGAAAAGATACCTAGGAAGTTCAAGGCTATCAGACATTTGGCCAAACATCAGGTGCGTTAGAATAACCCAATGGAAAACAAGCTCCCACATATGAAAGGTCACGCGCGATCAAGAAAATATTTTCTGGCATTTCTACAACACTCACTACCATATACAATGATAACTCTCCAAACCCTTTGAACACGGACATAGATGGAAAATACTACGCATGAAAAAAGACCCGCTAGGTTGACATGCCTAGGAAAAATAAGGGCATCCCGGCGAACCAAAAAGGTTAGGGAAAAAATTATGGATATACGTACAAAAATTGTACGCTCGGAAAGTCGAAAACCTGAAAAGGAGGCTTGGGCAAAAAAGGGTATCCAGGTGGACTGAAAATCTGAAAGGACGGTCCAGGAAAAAGTTAGGGATTAAAGTGTACGACTATGTACCGTTATCTCATCACTCGTCTATCCGTTAGAGACCTGTCACTCTGATCAACATTTACCAAGGAGATAAGACAATTTTTAAAGTTGTCAAGTCCTCACAAGACCATTGTTATAGATTATCCCCACGGAGTAATCTTCACAAAATACACTACACACATCACTCCAGTTCCTAAAAAGAGGGAGATTGCCAACAATTTACCATCTTCTAGATACAGTACAAATATAATCTAAATAAAGATCCATTCTGATACTCATTAAAATGCATCTTCTAAGATACAGTTCATATACAATCTACATGCAGATTCATTGTGACACTCATTCTATATTCTCTTGCAGATACAGTACGTATAGGATCCAGATAAAGATCCATTCTGATACTCATTCAAATGCATCTTCTTAGATATAGTTCAAATATAATCTACATGCAGATTCAATTTGACACTCATTCTAGATTCTCTTGCGGATACAATACAGATACAATCTAAATACAGATTCATTCTGACACTCATTTTGGATTTTCTTCCCGATATAGTTCAGATACGGATGTCATTCTGATACTCATTAAGTACCTCCTCAAATACAATCAAGGCTTGGATTCATTCTGACATTCCCCAGCCAAGTTTGGCCTTCAAAAAAAAAAAAAGAACCTTGCACGGAAGAACTCATCTCCCCAGTAAGATCTTCAAAATATTTTCCCCAACAAACTCCAAATTCCCCACCACGAGTCTTTTCTCATACTATTACAAATTAACTGACAAAAACCCTTATCCCTAGTGGAGTTGATATTATCCCCAGAAAGTTGCTGCGAAGCCTGGAATCTGACCAGATAACAGTTAACTTCATCCTCCCCAGAAAGTTGTTGCGAAGCCTGGAATCTGACCAGATAACAATTAACTTCATCCTCCCTAGAAAGTTGTTGCGAATCCTGGAATTTGATCAGATAACAGTTAACTTCATCCTCCCTAGAAAGTTGTTGTAAAACCTGGACTTCAACCAGATAACAGTTAACTTCATCCTCCCCAGAAAGTTGTTGCAAAGCCTGGATTTCAACCAGATACCAGTCAACTATCCTCTCCAATACGAAAGTTTAACCATCTATTTTATCCCCAATCAGGGTAAATAAGAATTAAATTCCTCAGTAGACCGATGGACAACTAAAGGTTCTTGAACTCTATTCCCCAAGCAGAAATCAACATTCCCCGCAGAGTTTCCACAAACAACAAATAGGAATTCCCAGCGGAAGCACTCTAAGCAAGGTTGAAGATACACACACTCTTCATCTCCAACAGTAGTTCGAGATTTAGCTTCCTAAATCTCCCCAGCAGTTGTCAAGGATTTATTTTCCAGACAAATATTTACTTCAATGACATTTCACATTCATACATCATAACATATACATACAAAATGCATATAGAATAGTCTCATCTATTTTGAGAGCATCATTACACAATGCATGTATCTGCACGCAACTAAACCTCTTCCTTTCAGGGAAAAACTCAATCAACATAAAAAAGACCTCTTCTAGTTTAGATTTATTTCTTCTAGTTAAAGACAGGCGAACGACAGACCTCTTCTGGTTAGATTTATTTCTTCCAGTTCAAGACAGGCGAATCAAAGACCTCTTTTGGTTAGATTTACTTCTTCCAGTTAAAGACACGAAAATATCATCAACATTTCACAAATAGGTCAGATATTAATTCCCGAAACAAGCCAGGGCAACTATCTCTACGACCAACAAAAAGTGATTTCCAGATTAATACCTGAAATAAGACATGACAACTATCTGTGAACAAGAGATTGTAGATTAATACCTGAAACAAGACAAGACAACTATCTACATGAGAAGATTGAAGATTAACTCCCAAAAAAAGCCAGGGAAACTATCTTTCTTTCTCTTTGGTTAGATAAAGATCAATTTCAGAAACAGGACGGGACAATTATCTTTATCACCAATGGTATGAACCCCCGAAACAGGATGGGCTTAACAATAAACTGATTGTAGATCAATTCCCGAAATAGGACAGGGCAACTATCTACATGACAAACACTTCCTTCAAGACATCTCTTGGTTCAGTTTAAATCGATCAATGATTTATCCTGATTCCGTTCTGGTAGACACTTTCTTTGGTTCATTTAAATTTCTCCGAAGATTTATACTGATTCATTCTCCAATTAAAGATTATTCAAGACCTCCATTGGTTCAGTTTAAATTGATCAATGATTTATCCTGATTCCGTTATGGTAGACACTTTCTCTGGTTCAGTTAAATCGCTTTGAAGATTTATACTAACTTGTTCTCTAGTTAAAGATCATTCAAGACCTCAGTTGGGGTCAGTTTAAATCGACCAATGATTTATCCTGATTCCGTTTTGGTAGACCCTTTATCTGGTTTAGTTAAATCGCTCCAAAGATTTATATATGTTCTCTAGTTAAAGATCATTCAAAACCTCTGTTGTTTCAGTTTAAATCGACCAATGATTTATCCTGATTCCAATCTGGTAGACAATTTCTCTGGTTTAGTTAAATTCCTCTGAAGATTTATACTGATTCGCTCTCCAGTTAAAGATCATTCAAGACCTCTGCTGGATTCATTTTAAATCGACCAATGAATTATCTTGATTCCGTTCAGGCAGACACTTTCTCTGGTTCAGTTAAATCGCTCCAAAGATTTATACTAATTCACTATCCAGTTAAAGATTATTCAAGACCTCTTTAGTTAAATCGACCAATGATTTATCATGATGTTGTTCCGGTAGACACTTTCTCTGGTTCAGTTAAATCGCTTCGAAGATTTATATTGATTCGTTATCCAGTTAAAGATCATTCAAGACATCTGCTGATTTAGTTTAAATTGACCAATGATTTACCCTGATTCCGTTCTGGTAGACACTTTCTCTGGTTCAGTTAAATCGCTCCGAAGATTTATACTGATTCATTATCCAGTTAAAGATCATTTAAGATATCTACTGATTCAATTTAAATCGACCAATGGTTTATCCTGATTCTGTTCTGGTAGACACTTTCTCTAGTTTAGTTAAATTGCTCCAAAGATTTATACTGATTCGTTATCCAGTTAAAGATTATTCAAGACCTCTGTTGTTTCAGTTTAAATCAACCAATGATTTATCCTGATTCCGTTCCAATAGACGCTTTTGCTGGTTCAGTTAAATTTACCCTAAGATTTTTTCTGATTCTTACTGATTCAAAGACAAATTCAGACATATGATGTTTCAGTGTAAGTCGACCAAAGATTTATTCTGATATTTCTTCCAAATCTCTACCAACACTCACTTTGGATGGCATCTATAAGCCCATCTCCGACGAATCCCTATCACTTTTGGATGGCATCTATAAGCCCATCTCCGAAAATATTCCAACACTCTCCAAATGGTATCTTTAAGCCTATTTTCGATGCAGTCAACCGACAATATTACTTCACGCACCAATGAGTGTAAATTTATGGGCACTTTAGTGTCCAATCATCTTCCACCTTTGAATCATGAATGACAGACACACCAATCTAACTTTTTAGGATTAAGAAGATTGAACAGGGGCAACTGTTGTATCCCAAAATTTTCCCTCTCCTTCAAATTCAAAATATCCCCCTCATGCTCCCAGGGTTTTCAACTGCTTTAGGAAACTTAGGCTTTCTAGGCCCTAAGATACGACACCGATTCTTCATTTCATTAGAGAATTAGAACTGCAGTGCACCTTCAACCATCAACTGAGGTTCACTAGAGGTTTTCTTCTCTGATGCCATTCTTATCTTCAAGGTCTAGATATCGTTCTTAGACTCAGTCATTAAGGAGAGATTCTATGTGAATTTTCATTGGAAAGATCCTATTTGGTTTTCTAAAAGATCAAGTGGATCATTGGCTATTTGCTTTTTTTTATACAAGTGGTCTTGGAGTGAAATTTGCATTCGAAATTCATTGGAAGAAACTTTATTCGTTTTACTAAGATGTTTATTTAGTGCATAATGGATACATCATTTTCAAGTGAAAGGGGTTGGAAGTTAAGAGAGAATTCTATTGTTTTCATTACTTAGAAAATGCACTCAAAGTTTTGAATTCAAAAGAAGCATGTGGAATCCATTATTCTCGCTAAACCAAGATGTACAACCCCATTCAAGTGTCATATGGATATTATGCAACTTTATCGCATTCATTCGTTCCAAATTTCACAAAGTTTCACAATATTTATTTGCAAGGAAAAGATTGAAATACAAACTCATATTATTGAATATTGTAAAACTCATATTTACAAGGCAATCAATGACAAATTCTTAAACCTACTTCAAAATTCCATGAGATTCTATTCCTTCACTTCTTCAAATTTCCTCCAAGACCTTCTATGGCCAGCCACAGTTTCCTTCCACCCTTGTAAACTTTCCATCATAAATCATCACATGAAGAAGAAATAAAAATTTAGTTAGCAAGCAAATATGAACAAAGAAAGTTTCAAGCAAAATATTGAAAATTCATCATTAGGGTTGGTTTATGGAATCAGAAAAAGGGTATTTTTCAATCATGTTCATGTGCCAAACAGCCTCACACAAAAATTGGATTTAATCATAGGCCTAATTCTATTGCAAATCACAATTAAATTGGTTCACAATAAACAAATTCAAAGAGGTGCAAAACTGAATTCCAATCACATTTTCAGCCCATTAGCAAAAGGTTCAAAAATCAGAATTAACATCATTTTTCTCACGCAAAAAAAAAGCCTCATGTTGTTTCACTTCAATGAAAATTTAAAATTCACAAAATCAAATCACAAGCCTAGAATACTTTACTATAAATCTCAAAACAATGTTTTGTTTGGTTCATAATAAAGGAAAAATATACTACACAAGCAACTAGTACAGCAAGTACAAATGCAACAAGTACAAAGTCAAAAATCATCCAGTAATAGAGTACAAAAATCCAAGCACATGTACAACTTCAAAGCAAGAAACATGGGCAGTAAGTAATAGGTACAACAAAGTTGAATTATCAAAAATCAGAAAGTGACAAGTCCACTAAAGCCATTTCTCTTAAGTCAATATCAAGACTTTATAGAAAAGAAGAAAACAAAATCACAGTATAAGAGGGAGGAGATTTCACAAAAATATACAGAACCAGGGGAACAGAGAAACCTAACCACCAAAAACACCTATAACCCTTTCAAAATTCCTTCAAAAAATATAAAGAGCCAAGCCAACCATCAAACCCTTCAAGATCATTTCAATATACATAAAAGAACTGAAAACCCTAGTTTCAAAATCTCTTCAAAACAGTTCATAAAAATAGCAATACACAAACCCTTTCAAAAACTTGTCACAGAGAAAGAAGAGAAACATAGCCACAAAAACCCTAATTTTTATCCATCATTTTCCAACAAAAACCCTTCAGAAAAAATATAAAAGTCACAAGTCCGAATCAACAGAGAAGAAGAGAAAAAGCTATCAGAAAGATCTCACCCGAAACCATGCAAAGAAGGCCAAATTGGAACCGCTAGGCTTCGTTCACCCCCTTTAAGATCTACACGAAACCATTCGCAATATGCAAAATCAAGCACTGGAATCAGGATCATAAGAACAAGGCGAATCAAATAATGTAAACAAATTAAGATCGACTCCGCCATCCACCGCTGTCCACCGCCGCTGAGGGCGATTTCTGGCAAACCACAAGAACAAAGGAGAACGAGAGAATACAGGGAAGAAACAAATGTGTTTCTATTTTTGATGATTAAAGAAAACAAAATTTTCTTCTTTTTAATTTATTTATTTTGTTTGTTTTGTTTTTTTTATTTCAGGGTATAGATGAGCCTCAACAAAAACTTCCACTTCCAAGCCCAGTTTCTCCACTTGCGTACCCCCCATATTACTTCTGACCAGCTAACCTAACTTTCCTCACTCATGCACCCCCTTGGTGCAATTCTGATTTGGGCTCCGTCCCAATCTTTCTTTTTTTTTTATTCAGCCTAATTCGTTTTTTATTTCAGCATACCCTCCTGCTTATTGTTTACCACACAAGCCCAATAACATCTTTTCTGTTTTATCTTTCTTATTAAAAAACTGTTTGGGCCTTAAACATTCAACAAAAATTATTTTACTTATTAGCCACCCATTTCACTTTTTAAATCCCCAGCTCAATATTCTTACATTCTTTATATATTTTCTTTACTTTTATTATTTTTATTTTAACCAAAAATATAAAAAATACATTTTTTTAAAAATGATTTTCTAATTTTATTTTATTTTCACCTCATTTATTTTTATAAAACAATAAAAACATTTTCTTAACTAATTGATTTCTTTTAGAATTAGAATTTAATTAGACTTAAGTTTATTTAAGTTCTTTTTAACTAACTTAGGTTAAAAATTACCAAAATCTCTCTTTCATCAAAACCCCTAAAAAATATTTTCTTAACAAATCTAATTCCTTTTCTTAATTAATTTAATTTCTTTTCTTAAAATAATTTAGGTTTGGTTTTATTAAATTAACTTAGGCTAATTAATTATTTTCTTTCTCTTATTTAGTTTTATTAAAGATTAAAATCTTTCCACACAAAAACTCAAACAAAAACAATTTTCTTCTTGTACATTATTTTCATATTCTTGTATATTTTATTTTGCAATATTCAATATGGTTGTAATAGTAATTAGGGTTTAATTGCTTTGATTACCCATTTTTAAATTGTATCTCCATCCCCTAAATGATGTAATAGCGTAGAACATTAAATTTTTGCAATTTATCGCTTTAAATATAATTGCTAGTAATTAGGGTTTGTATGGCAAGACATAAAATCAATCTTAGAAAACCTTAATTCAAGACAAAAATGCATGCAACCAAAACACAATTCACACATGCACCTCTAGGGTTAACCAACACTTGTTGCCTTAAAATAAACAATCATGTCCCTCGAATATGGGATACTTTAGCAATGACCCTCGTATCCAAGATCTCAGTCCCTCGATGACCCTTCAATGTTGCCTTCGTAAATGATCTTAGTCCCTTACGAAAAATTTCTAAGGTATCCTACAATGTTACCTTCTATGACTGTACGATGACCCACGCCTGTCCCTTCACATCCAATAATAGGGCTTCTTATCAATCAATGGTAAGATAGCAATATCTAAAGGAGGAGGAAATGAACAAAGACCTTTTGAGTAGGTAGAACATTCTTAGTCGCTTTCTCACAACCATTTTAAAAACATCTCTCAAACACACCAACACTTTTCATGAAATATTTTCAAAAGTCAACACTTTGTATACATTCTTATAGAGACGAGAATCATTACAAAGTTCTTCTAAATGAAGGCACTTTTCAAAAATACTTTCAAACAAACACAAACACATTTTACAAAGCATTTCAAAGTGAGCTAGCAACTAAGATCCCGTAGATAAATACGGATGATAAGGGTGCTAACACCTTCCTTTTTCATAACTTACCCCCCAGACTCAAGAAAATTATCAAAAGGCCTTTCATGTTCTTTTCACCCTTTCCTTTATTGGATAAAAGAAAAGTCGGTGGCGACTCTTGCTATCCGTAACAATTGCGATAAAATGCAAAACATCCAAGTCAGTTCTCCCACCATATTAGACATCCAATTTTAATTCACAATATACATCTACACAAAATTCAAGTATCATGTTCATAACATTCTCATAGCATTAATCAATTCAACACACCTTAATAAAATATAGAAAACAATGCCCAACAATGTTATTCTCATCCAATTTCAATTCACAACATACATCTATGCAAAATACCAGTATCATGTTCATAGCATTATAATAGCATTAATCAACTCAACATACTACAATAACATATTATACATACCATACAACATAACATTATGGTATCACCATTCACCAAACATGCTATCAACTCATAATGTTATAATCAATAACAATAATGCAACATCACCATATTACAACAACACAACACATAAATACATGCCATTTTACACAATCAGTCAGTAATTAAATCACATAGTACCAGTAACATCATTTTTATTGAAAATAATATCACAATATCTTTCTAACGCTTCGAACAAGGACCCAAACAGAGCTATGGTTCAAAAGTTATGAATTTTTGAAGCTTTTACAAATTTCAAACTCTGACATCATACACTGACACCATAAAACCCCATTAAACACCAATTAAAGTTATTTCTAGAACTTGAAACCATTTTTACAAGAAATTACACTGTATATCAGTTTTCCCCAGGTTCAAACAGTGCGTAAAACGGACACCCAAAACTCAAGTTATAAATTTTTGTAGTCTTACAAAAATTGTTGTCAGAATTGATGGAAACCAATAGTAGTTGTACGAAAATCCCTTTTGTCCCAAATCCAAAACCCCTAGTTTCATGAAGCACTGCATATTAAAATCCTAAAATCTCATTGCCATCAACACACATCATTATAACACCATTATTCATCATATTTAAGGATTTCTCATCAAAAACTAAGCATGTCAAAAACCTAGAAATTGAAATCTAAATCCCTATATCATGTATTCTACCCATTACATATATATTATATAATACCATAATCAAATCAAAATCCACCATTACCTTGGATGTAGATCCTTTTCTAGGGTTCTCCATTCTTATCTTCTCTTTTCATCTCCTTTCCTCTTTCTTCTCTTCTCTTGTTTGACAACTTCTCTCTCTCTAGATCTATTTTCTCTTTGTTTTACATACTAACTATTGTTTTACTCTAATAAACTTATCTCACCCACTCACACTAATGTGACATATAAAGCCCAATTAATTAAAAATGTTATTCCAATACTTACTAACACAATTACACATATAACACATATTCCCAATTTATAAAATAAATCATATATCACACATCACACAATTAATCCAAAAAACTTATATATTCACAAAATCACACAATTTAAATAATTACTATATTATATAATAATTAATAAAATAAATAACTAATAAAATATCTGATAAATGAAATTGGGATGTTTCAAACATTATAGGTCATTATCAGTCCTCATGAAGTGAAATTTTTCTAAGTACAAATCCATATTGTTTTTTCCATTTTCAAAGTTGCATAACTTTTCACTCAAGTTTCCAAATGGAAACTTTCTTTGCATATTGTAAAGCTTGTGGGAAGTTTATTAGCAAGTTTCCATAAACTTTTTGAACCTTAAAATGCACAATTAGAGTGAGTTTTATCCATGTGCAAGTCACACATTTAACACCTCACAAATTAACTTGCTTTGCAAGCATTGAGTGCCAATTTCTCTGAATTCTCATTACCATTCACTTCCTTATAAATAGAGGATGCTCCTCACTTCATTTCCCAAGCTTTTGATAGCCGAAATACCCCTACTAAGATCCCGTTCGAACACTTAAATTCTTTATTCAGTTAGCTTCACCGACACTCAGTGAAGCTAACAAACTCAAGAAGAAGCAAAATTGTGCCCTAATTGAAGCTCACCAAGTCAATTTTTAGAGTTTCTCAGTTGAAATTTGACATGTAGATATACTCAACTATTTTCTTCAAACTCTTCATCATCATGTAGTCCTTTCATCCATGAAGGTCATGCTTTTTCTGGTTTTGATTTTCATTAAGAATTGAGCATTTCATCTTGGTGATCTTTTGATATCTTCAATTTTCTCATCGTTTATTTTGAATAAATTTATATGGATTATATGGTTGAATTTAGATAAGAAGACGAGTAGAATGATACTAGTTTGAGCATCTAAAATTATCATTGAGAATCCATGATTTTCTAGAATTTTGAGGTTGGACAGGGGTTGAAGACGACCTACGTGGCGTCTTCAACCAATGACATGATGCCACATCCTGCTTTACTGTGCATTTGAAAATTGCTTGGTTCCATGGGTTGCTATTGAATTGTTCCATCGTGCACTCTCCTTTTGATTTGTGTGATGTGCCATGTTAATTAAGGAGGTGCGTCCAAGGTTCCATGTTATTTCTGATGGATTTTGTTTTTAATTAATGATCAAATGCTTAATTCAAGCTAAAGTCCATAAGCGCTTTCAATGTTAATTGCTGGATCTGATTACTTCCATTAGTCAGATCCATCCAACGTACCACATTAATCCGAGCTTTATTTTTAATTTCTTTTTGTTTTTTAATTGTTTTTAACTTCAAAAATTCATATAAAAAAATTCATTTCAAGTACAAAAAACCTAGAAAATAATTACCAAAAATACTTTTAAACTTTCTCTTTCTATTTGACATTTTTTCACATTTTTATTTTATCATTTGATATTTTTTATGATATTATGAATGTTGGCTTTGTTTTTAATTGTTTAAAAATGTTTTTCATGCTTCTTAAATTCTGAAAAAAGTATTACACGATCCGATGATAGTTTCTGACCTATGGTGATTTTATTTGATTTTTATTTTTAGTTTCACTATTTTTTTTATCTTGTTTGATCTATTTGCTTGATTTTAAATATTTTAAAACTAGTTTCTGCTTTTCAAATATGATGAAATTATTTTCTAAAAATATTATAGGTCATTTATGATTTTTCTATGGTCTCACTTCAATTTTATTTGGTGTTTTGATTAGACTTTGATATTTTCCCTTTTATTTCCATTTAAAATCAATTTTAAAATTAATTTATTATTTATTTAATTGTATTTTAATATAGTTTGACTTTGTTGACTGGTGGGCTTTGGTTCATGGTCTCTTTGATCATAAGTTTCATCGACCTCATTGGATCTTGGGTGTTGATGGGGTGAAAACCCTAATCCATCAAAATGGATGAATGATATTAATGATAACTTGATCAAAATCTTGATCCAATTTGGATTTCTATTTTGTCTTGTTCACTTTATCTCTGCTCCATCTCTTTCTTCTTTTTCTTTTTGAATCAATTAGATGATGATTGATTCATCTTTGTTCAATTGAATTTGGATTGGTACTTGATAAACTTTCATCATTTCAAATATAACTCTAAGTAATCAATTGATCACTTAAGGTACTTTGGATTAGTGAAAGTTTGTCCTAATGTATCATGAAGGATTTGATTGATGTAATGAACTTATCTCTTGGACTTAGGTCTTGATCCAATTTTGTTTTTACTTGCGCTACGTGTTTTAGGAGTAAGGTTTCTACCATATCTCTAACATGTATGGTACTTACATTGTTATTGACCGGCCTCGTATAGTTTTAACTTCTACAGAAGTCTGTATGCGATTTCTTAACATAGCGCTAAATTTTTCCCGAATCGAAAAACTAACATATTAACTCTAACATTTATTGTAATAATCTTTACTTGAATTCCATTTAAATTTCTTGCAATTTACTTTATGTCATTTAAATTTAGCATCTTTATCATTCATGTCATTTATCTTTTTCTATTTACTTAATGTCATTTTTCCTTTGCTCACTTGAGCATTTTATATTTATGTTATTTTCCCTTTGCTCACTTGAGCCTGTTATCTTTATGTCATTCTTATTTTTCTCACTTAGGCTTTCTTTTTATTTTAAAGAATTTAATAATCAACTTGAACATTAAAAGACTTACGACTCTTTTTGGACTATTGTGACTATCTTGGAGTATTTGGATTTTGCGGACCTTAGGATAGAATCTTGAGACTTTGAGACCCTTGGACCCTAAAACCTTGTTGTTATTTTATCTGTGTATTTATAAATTTTGTGTGCAGGTGTTACTTTAAAAATTCATCTGATATAAGAATAATTTATCTGAGACATCAATTTCATCTGATATATGCCAAGTCATTTGCACCTTTTTGGTTTCATCTGATACTAAGCTTGCACCTGAGGCACTATTATTCATTTGACGCTTATCACTTTATTGTGTGGCTTTAATCCAAAGGAATGGGATGCATAGTTTAACTTTTATCAAGATAATTACTCTGGTTTGGTTAGAGATTTCCTACTTTATCTTTTACTTTATACTTTAGGATAATCCCTTCATCTTTTGCCCATCTTCTTTAATTTTCAAATCTTCTCCCTCTTTTTCAAAACCTTCTTATTTTTAAACTTAAACCCCTTTCAATAAAAACCTTGACTTTTTCAAGTGAATTTTTAAAACCTTTTTCTTAATCAAATTCTAATTCATTTAATCCATGTCTTACTCTTTTTCTTCAACGACTAAAACACACAAAAAACTCACTTAAACTTTTTTTGCCTTAGTGCATTTTGCTTAAAATTTTTTCTTAAAGATTAGATGTGAGTCATCTCTATGATTGATATATAATTCTCCCTTGTTCATAACATTAATTGATATGATGTTGAATATTTTCAACTTGAAGGGGTTAGTAACATACATGTTGAGTTATCAAGGTTGGAGCTCTCCTTTCACTTGTGATGCAAAGGTCGACCATTCACATGTTTTTGTATAATTGGTTGAGTATTCTCCCTAAGATGATAAAATGTCTCTTCTCTTAAAATTAACCAACAAACAATTTTTATCTTTTTTAGAAGAACTACGTGGATCTGGTTTCATCATTGCACATTGGTGATACGTAGGGACGAGGCTCTTGAAGTCTTTTCGAATCAAAATTGTAAAAGCCATTTATTTTCTCATCTCCGCAATATTTTTACAAACAACACTTTTTTTTAGCCAAATACACAGATTTTCAAAGAGGTTCCTGTAGAGTACTATAGATGTTTAGGGTGCTAACACCTTCCGTTTGCATAACCAACCCCGTGCCTAGATATCAGTTTTATTAGTTTTGGCTTAAAAACTTTTTTGGATTTTATTCGCTCTTTTCCCATTCCTTTGGAAACAATAAAGTGCAGTGACGAATTTCATTTTGTGAGTTAAGTTAATCAATAGCTTAGTCTCAACTTTTCACCGCTACAATTTTCGATTCTTAACTCTTAGACATTGGTTAGTAACAAACGTTCTAATACAACTTCCAATATTTTAAATTTTGAAAAACATTTAAGAGTAACTTCTTCCTCTTCTTTGCCTCATATGTTCATTTTCTCTTGCTTGGTACTTGGAAAAACTCCATATATTATTTCTAGAGTATCCCATATTCCTTTGGTGGTTTTGCAATGATGAACATAGCAAAATTTACTATCATCTAGAGACATTGTTATAAAACTCTTATTTTTGAAATATATTTCAAAATTCCTCTTCTCTTCTTAAGTCTAAAGAGAATCATGTTTATCTATTATTTTTCCATTTCATTGGTAAGTAGGGATAAACGGAGTACAGTTCCCATGATTCAAGATGTATACTTAGAAGAAAAATTCTAAACCTAGCCGGCCATATCTCAAATCTACTACTATTAAAAAGAGGTGATGTGTATAGAATGGATTCCTTTAAATGTGTGTAAGAAGTCATCTTCCTCATGAGGTGATTAATCTTTAAATAAGATTTAGGCTCTGATACCACTTGTTGGACATGTGACTCCACACACAAGAGGTGGTGAATTGTGTGTTTCATAAGAACTTGGTTTTAAAAAAATTTCATATCAAAATTAAAGTTAGAAAACATTTTTTAAAAGGTTTATAAATAAGCATTGGAGAATAAAATTTTGAAATATAAAGTGTTGAAATAAAAAGTTTAAGGAAAGAGAAGAACACCATGAGTTATACAAGTTATGTAAAAACTGACTTAGTCTTGTCCCAAGGAATTGATCTTTAGAGTATCCAATTAAACTTGAGAGCTTTTAGTAAGTAATAATACTCATGAATCCCCTTATACAAGGAAAATGAAATTTATGACTAACTTCCAACCAAACATTAAACTAGGAGTGAAGTGTTTAGTCTTCCTTACATACGGTGGATTGAAGCTATTAGTATTCGACCAATGGACATTTTTAGTTTTTCACTAGGGTGCTAGAGCACCCCATGATATGTAAAAAGTATCCCCTTCATAAGTTTCTAAACAAACCTTGGGAGTTTTTAACACCAAGATGAGCTCTCAAACCTAAACCTTGGTTTTACCACAGATTAACTAGTAACTTGGAAGATTTTACCACAGGATAATCTGTAACCTAAAAAAGATTTTATTATCAGGCCAAGCTTGAACTTCATATTTGTTTTATCACAGGTTAATCAAGAACCTATGGGACTTTAACAACATGCTGATCTTGAACCTAAACGAAGACTTGACCACACAAGTCCCAATCTAAAGCTTTTTTACGACTTTAGCTTCAAACCCAAACAAACAATCCCTAAGAAGATAAAATATTCAACTAAGGTAAAAGTCAAACTTCCTTGGTGAACTTACAAAACTACCCTTCTAGAAATACCATTTCCTCACTCACAAAAGGACTTTCTAAAACAGAACTTCGGCTAAACTTTTAGTGAGAGAAAGTAAACAAACAAAATTTTTAGAGAGAGAGTGAAAAGTGATAAATGAAATCATGTTTACGGATGATGAAAAAGATGGCAAAATGACCTCTATTTATAGTCTAAAGGTTGGCACACTAAAGGAAATAATTTTAAGGCTTTTTAAGTCTTGTCAATCAATTGGTACATATTTCCAATCGATTTGTTACCATAAGTTAATCAATTATCAAGATCAAAAAGAAAAGGAAATATATTTAGTCGCTACCCATCATTAATACATTGTCCTAATTGCTTAGGATATGATTTTGAACTGAGCCAATCAATCGGGTTAGTGTGCCAATCTATTGGAAAAGACAAAACTTTGCCCAAAGCTATTCTGATAGCTTCCAAGTCACATGGCATGAATTCAAAGTATTTTTTGAAAAGGTTTACTTGAGAAAAATAAGTTTGGAAACCATTTTATATGTGTGATTTATCCATGATTTACAATATGTTCACTCAGGCACGTCGAGGCAGGCTTTCACATCTCTCATATACTTCAAGACTTGTCAGATGTTACTTTCTTGTAGACACTTGCTTGAGTTTACTTGAGATGAGGCTTGGGTTAGATTCCATTTGCTTGCCATCATTAGAGAGTCAAGTTTGTCATCAAAACCTAATAGTTTGGTTTGCATCTTTAACCACTTTAAACCCTTATTCTTGACTTTAGTCATAATCATACTTTTAGTTTTCATATTTAAATATTAGTTGTCATCATAAAAAATTGACACCCTTAATGATATATCAATTTAGGTTAACCCGCAAACGAAGGTTATAAAAGTAAATACTATGATACTAAGGCAACTAAAACACACACTTTAAATACTTTTAAAGCTAATCTGTACTTAAAAAAATCACTTAAAAATATTTTTAAGGCATAGCAGATTAGTTAGGGGATTATATGATGGATTCATATATTTTTTATGACGGTTTAATGGATTAGATCTTTTTCCTAATCAATTACAAGGTGTTTAATCTAGTATATAATAAATTATGATAATAGACTAAGGATTTATATCAACCATATATCAAGACCTTCTATTTTAGGCCATAACAATCGATTATTTGTGGTAACTAATAGATTAGGCCATTAATTTGGCTCATAGATTGTTTCCTTTTTTGAGGCAAAATTTTCTTATATAAAGGAGGCTTCTCCTCACTTCATTTCACATAAGAATTCAAAGTTTTCCTAATTATTAACTTTTTATTACTTTCTTCTCTCTCTTAAAATTTTTCTTTCTTCTCTCTCTTAAAATTTTTCTTCCATCAAAGTTGCCTTAGTGCTTTGCGAGTGAAAATTACTTGTGAGGTAAATAATGTATTAGTGTCGTGCAACTGTTGTTATTTTTAAGAGTGCAATACTCTTGAAGAATTAAGTTTACTTTTTGAGATCAACCATTGAATATTATTTGTTTGGTTATAGAACTCATCCTGTAAATGTTCTGTTTAGTTATTGAGATTAGCAGGTAAAATGTCTACTCGGTTGGTGAGTTCATGCCGTGGAAAAACTCTCTTTTGGTTGGGGGGTAAGCAAATGTAAAATCTCTCTATTTGCTTGTATCAAAGTTTAGTGGGAATAAATAATAAAATATTTATTTCCCTCCCATTTCCAAGACAAATTAATTCAAGACAGTCCTTCAGGTTCATAGAAGTTTCAATTGCTCAAGGCTACTCAAGGAATTATTGATCAGACAAGTCCTCCTCCTAGGAAACTCACCTACAACTAGGGTTTTGTTTTTCTCAAAGGAAATTGAGCTTCTTATGCCTCAAGTGGGTTTCATAGTTCCTCATATGCTTTAAAGAATCCTCATGTCAGGTTTCAGGCCTTGCTTCACAAGTTTGCTCAGTCAATTGCTCATATGAGTGAAAATAAGTTGTATTGGGTAAAAAGTCAAAATTGATCAATTTATAGACAAACTTCAATATTTTTGGTCAACATCAATATTTTGAAGTCACTTTCATCATTTGATCAAGGTTTGATCATGATTTGTTAAGAAAACTCGAGATTCATCAAAAGTCAAAAGTTACTAAATTAGGGTTTCTTAAGGAGAAGTCAACTGAACTTTGACCAAACACAAATTTCACATACTTCATCAGAAATTCCTCAACCAAAGCCTATATTGAAGAAAATTCAATTCTCTACAACTTTGTCTCTCTAAGCTCAAGCCCAAAAATGCCTCATTTGAGAGATATGAGCCAAAACTGTACAGGTCATTTTGAAAGTCAACAAAAAGAGACTTTTTGTGAAGACAATTTACATCAAGTTAAAGACTTAGAATGAAAAACAATCAAAATAAAAGTAGTAGGAGACATCTTGAGGTTTCCAAAAATTCCAAGATCACCTTCATATGACAAGAATTGAGAAAGTTATGAGTTGCACAAGTTGAGTAATTTTGAGAAAATGCATGAAGTTCAAATTGAGCAAACTTGAATTTTTGGACTAATGGACCTAAGTTTTAAGGTATAAGTATGTTCATGATACCTTAGAGGACTCATAAATACATTCATGCATTTATGTGATTTTTATTTCTTTTTATTTTGATTTTATTCATTTAAATTCAAAATAAATCAAATAAAAGACCAATTAAACAGATTAAGGTGTGTGGATATTGTTTTAATCACGTTGGAGGCCGGAATATAAATATTGAGAAGCAAGAAACTGTGTGAGCTCATGAAGATATGATTTGTCCAAATTTAGATAGTTTTTATTTTAATTTTAAATCAGATCTACACATCTCTCAATCATGAGATCCAAGCCACAAGTTTAACCTAATCTCCTCCTCTATATAAACACAACAAAGTCATATGCCAAGGGACACACATGCTTCCTCCAAGAATAAACCCTAGAATTCTAAAAAATTCAAGAAAATAGGGAAAGAACAAAACATTGTTTGTATCTATCCTCAATCAAGTTCAAGCATTTCATCATCATCCTAACACTCCTAGGAAGCTTTGCAAGTCCTTAAGCAATCAAAATCGTGCCCAGAACACCACGTCTCATCTTCACCAGTTTTGGTAACTTTTTTAAATTCAAACCTTTAATTTATGTATTGTTAACTAATTTGACGCATCCACATGTGTTCATATACATCATTAGAATATGTTTTATGCATAATATGTAAGCTTTAGCGCAGAAACAAGGACTTGCCATTTTTAGAGCACCAAGCTTGTGAAGCTTCGAATCCATGGCTACAGGCCTTCTCAGTCAAAACTAACATCATCATTAAATTCGTGGGGTCTTAATTAGTGGATTGGGATACTTTTATTTTTAGTTTTGTTTGATTTTATAGGTTTGGAATTTGGCCTCACCAGAGAAGAAGGTGGCACCACGGTTGGTGGTGGCGCTGACTTGGGTCAAGGGCATGCGTGGCTCTTTCCTTCTCTCTGATTGGTCCACTCAAAAATATTTGACCCCACCACTAGCATGCGTTTTTAATTCTTTTTTATTTCTGATTTTTTAGAATTTAAGTTGTTTTAGATATATTACATGTTATTAAACTAACGCGAAACAACTATGACCAGGTGGTAAGGGAGATGCTTGTTAAATGAAAATGGCGTGGGTTTGATTCCCCTTTTTGCCAAAATCTTTTCTTTATTTTCCAGGTTAACACGTGTTCATTATATGTTGATTGATACTCATTTTCTGTCCTAAAAAAGCATGTGGCCCGATGGACGAAGCTATCACCTTTGAGCCAAAGGGGGTGGGTTCAATTTCCACCCCCATGCATTTTATTTTCTTAGTTTTCTAACCTTTGTTTTTCATTCCATTTTAATTATCTTTTTTTTAATTAACCCATTAACCAAAATCATAAAACACCTTTTCAAAACATTATTATTTTTATGTTTATTGCTTAACCAATTAATTTTTCTTTAATTAATTAGACTTTAGGTTTTTATTAATTAAAATGAATTAGAAATTAGGTTTTTTTAATTACTTTTAACACTTAAATTATTTTCTACAAAAAACACCAAAAATATATTTTCTAACACATAGAATCTTATGGTTTTAAACATCTTTTTCCAACACTTTCATTCATCTTTCGCCAGTTATTTTCTTAGTCAAGTGTATAGGAAGCACTCTCTAATGTAATAGCGTAGATTTATTTTCCGCGTCTTTTTTCTTATTATGTATCTGATCACAGGATGTAATAGATTAGGTTTACTTCTCCACACTTTACATTCCTCACATTATATTTTTAATTGTTATTAATTAGGGTTTGCATGGAAAGACTAACAATTGGACATAGGAAACCTAATTCTCAAGACTAAATAACTGAATTAACACACAACCACACTTGTACCTTTAGGGTAACCTCTCTTATTGCCTTACGAATATTTGTCATGTCCCTCGAAAGTAAGAATGTTTTAGCAAAAGACCTTCGATACAATCATCATAGTCCTTATGATACAAAAGATCATAGTCCCTCGATGTCCCTCGAGTTTCTTAAAAAAAGATGATCTAGTCCCTTGATGACCCTACAAGCAAACTGATGATAGTCCCTTGGATACAATTTCTAAAGTATCCTTACATGTTGCCTTCTATGACCATACAATGACCCTAAGCCTCTCCCTTCACATCCAATAGATAAGATTACCTACCAACTAATGGTATAGATAATACTATCTCCAAAGGAAAAGGAAAAGAGTAGGAAAGACAAAAACCTTGTGGGTAAGACTCTTGAATGCTTGCTCACAAACAAAACATTTTCTTACATCACACTTTCAAAATAATAAATATTTTCAAAAACATTTTGTATACATTCTTAAGGAATGATACAAGAACTATTACCAAGTCTGCCTTACATTGGTATTTCAAAATATTTTCTAACAATTCACACACAAAAATAAAGTGAGCTAAGAAATTAAGAGCCCGGAGATAACTACGGATGTTAAGGATGCTAACACCTTCCATTTACATAGTTTACCCCTCGAACTCAAAATCTTTCAAAGGTCTTTCCCGTTCTTTTCACCTTTCCTAAATATTGGATAAAAGTCGGTGGCGACTCTTGCTAACCGCACATTTTTTATGACACTAAAAATCAGCTCTCCCACTGTATTACAGAACTGGCGACTCAGCTGGGGAAGTAAATTCAAAAAGAGGGGTTACCTTAGAGTTTAGATCACTTTTACTTGCTTTAATTGTTTGAAGTGTTTGTTTTAAATTTAAGGGCTTGTTTGGGTATTACATGGACGAAAGATCCTACTCCCTAAATCTAGTGATTCCTTAGGTAAGTAGCAATATATCATAAATATTGTACGATGTAGACCGATATGGTTAACATGATAGCTACAATTAGTGTGACACTTTGGTTTGTACTGATGTTCCTTGAGTTAGTCAAGGATAACATTAGGTTTCCGCGTGGTGTCATTAACACTAAATTCCTTTTAGAACCTTAATTGACCCATCTTGGCCATTAGGAAGTAGTGAGATAGCCGACTTTGGTGCAGTCCGAAGTTGGTTGATACTCGAGGCTACGCTCATTGAGATTCAACTTTTGGGATGCTTTGGTTGAAAGTTAGTTGCCGTGCTAAAGTAAATCCTTTGAGAAATATCTGTAATATGAGATTATTAGAACCCGATTACTATTTTAGGACAGATTGAGCCAACTTAACTTTAGTGGGGAAGGGTACTTACCTATAGGATTCATGTAGGCCTTTAAACCTAAGGCTCTTATGTTACTTGCTTGTGTTTGCTACTTATTTAACATGAACATAACATCATGACATCATATCATCATAACATAACATTTTCACTAACCACTTCAAGGACCTAGGGATTTATCTTTGTTCTTTGTTGCAGGTTATGGCCTCCGCTCGCAGAAACACTATCCAAATCAACTTTGTAAGGGTACCTTCCAAGCTTAAGGAGTTAGTATCAAAGGTTCCTGAAAGCTCTCAATTCACCAAAAGTCGTGGTTATCTACTCAGTTTGGTTACCTCAAGTTTTGAAGAAGACATGATGAGTGTTATGTTCCAGTTATTTGATCCTAAGCTACTTGGAGTACCTATTCATGATCAGACACCCTCACTCGTTTAGAGAAAGTTCCAAAACCTGAAGTTATTGCAGTCGCCTTACATCTGAAGTGGCCAGACTTGTATCTAATTAGGAAACAAGAAGTGGAGTTAAAGGTTTTCTTGCTAGATTTCTGATAGAGAAAGCTAAATTGTTTCTAGATGCTATGACTTTTCATGCTTTTGAGGAGATCTTAGCTTTGTTTATCTATGGTTTAGTACTATTCCCTACTCTAGACTAATTCATATATGTGAACGCCATCAAAATATTTCTTACTCATAATCCTATGCCTACTCTGTTTGGAGATATTTTGCACTCTCTTCCCACTCGTACTATGAGGGAGCGAGGGACTCTCATGTGTTGCATACCTTTACTATCCAGGTGGTTTATTTTTCACCTTCCCCGGTCAGTGATGAAGAATGAACAAGGTTTAAGGTGGTCTCGAAGGATGGTGTCACTCTCTTATTCAAATATCTATTAGTGTTCTCGATCTCCAGGAGGACATCACTATTATTGACCGCTATGGGGAATTTCCTAATGTGCCACTCCTTGGCATAAGGGGAGGTATTACTTACAAACCTTATCTAGCTCTACATCAATTTGGTTATGCTCAGAGAGATGACCCTCATGATATGCTTATCCAGGGTATTATATTCGATTACGAGAATGATCCTCAAGGTTACCGTCAAAGGTTTATACGTGCTTAGGGCATGGTGAAAAATATTGATAGCAAGACTTTGGGAAAGAAGAATTCCATCCCTTTGGAGCCCTACCTCAGATGGGTGTGATCTCATGCTCAAGATTTCATAATGCCATATCCTGCTGTCCTACCAGTGATTGTGGAGCCTATTATTGAAGGAGATATTCCCCATACATTTTTCATCCAGATATGCCTACTGACCTTGAAGAGCTACAAAAGTCTTGGATTCAATTGAAATAAGAAAGGGACACCTTCGAGACTCAGTTCTATGCTTGCGAGAAGAAAGTGTTGGAGCTGATAAAACAACTTCAAAAGAGCAGAGCCTTAATGCATATGTCAACACAAAGAGGAAGCGTCCATGGGAGACTTGAGTCTTAGGTCTTAGGAGTTCATAATTTGTTTCCTTGAAACCCTTTTGTTTTCATTGTAAGCCTAAGAGGCAGTTATAATTTGATTTACTAATAAGAGTCTTTATTTTTGTTTCCTTTTGATTAACAAATTTAAATCCCACGAGGTCCTTGAAAACATTGCATATGCATCTACATTCCATACATGTCATTGTAAAGCAGGTTTCCAAGATAGGTTTCTCATCTTCTAGCTGTTTATTTAAGCAGAAATGGCTCTCGAACAGACGATCAAAGATCTCTAGGATCAGAATGCTCAGTTCCTAGAGATGTTCCTAAGCTTAGCCAAGGGGAAAGAAGAACTGAAGGCACTCATCTCCAAAGAGAAGAAGAAGAAGAAGACAAAGAACCCAACGACATCCTTAACATGGGGAAAAGGTTCAGAGGTCCAGTCAAGCGAGCTCAAGATCTTGATATCCCATTGGACGAAGATGATGAACAGGATGAAGATGGAAAGAGTGTTAAAACTGAGAAAAAAGGCAACCATGGTTCTGAAAAATGTTCTGATGAAGAGGAAGAAGATTATTTGGATGAATAATATCCCCCTGCTTATGAGAAGTATAAGCTGTTAGAATAGCGTTTGAAAGTTATGGAGATTCAGAAGGTCTCTGGTTTGAACTTTGAGGAATTGGGTTTACTCTCAGGAGTCTTCATTCCTCCTAAGTTCAAAACTCCTACCTTTGCTAAGTATGACAGTTTTTCTTTCCCTAAGCTACATTTGAGATCATATGTTCGGAAAATCCAACCACACACTGCTGACAAGAAATTGTGGTTGCATTTCTTCCAAGAGATCCTGTCTGAAACACAATTGGAATGGTACTATCAACTCGAAGGTACCAATATTCATATATGGGAAGATTTTGGTGCAGCTTTCTGTAGACAGTATTAGTATAATTCTAATTTGGCACCAACCCGCATGCAACTACAAAGTATGTCCATGGTTCTGATGAAGGCTTTAAAGAGTACACACAGAAATGGAGAGATATTGCAGGAAGAATTCAACCTCCTTTAGCTGATAGGGAATTGGTTGACATGTTCATGAGTACGCTAATAAGTCCTTTCTATAATCACCTACTTCAAAGTTCTTCAGTCGGTTTCACTGAGTTGATATTGACAGGGGAACATGTTGAGAATGGAATCAGAAGTGGTAAAATTCAGGTGGCTACATCTTCGCATATTGTGAAGAAGTCATATAATAGTAAGAAAGAATACAATGTTGTGTACATCCAGAAGGATCGTAATAAGAGTGACCATAATCAATCTATGGGGACAGTTCTAATCTCTAATCCTGCACAGGTGCAACAACAACAGAATAATCAACGTAGGAAGGTCACACCTAGGAGACATTTCACAAAAGTCAACATGTCGTTGTCTCAAGAATTGCAACACATGTTGAAGGCATAGCTGATTACATTGAAGGATCCTCCTTAGAATCCCAATACTTTTTCTCCTAGTTAAAATCCCAATGCGAGGTGTGCATATCACTCCAACAACCCTGGACATGACACTAAAGGTTGTTGGGATCTGCAAAATAAGATTCAAGATATGATTGACTCTAAGGAAATTGAATTTGACCCTCCTGAGACTTCTAATGTGATTACCTCTCCTATGCCTAATCATGACAAGATCATTAATGTTGTTGAAAATGTTTCTTATATTTCTGATGTGAGTGACTTGACTACTCTTCTGATGATTGCTAAGAAAAAGCTGTTGCGAGCCGGTTTATTTCTAGGCTGCGTTGAAAATTGCTACCACTGTGTGTCCCAATCCAATGGTTGTGTGCTACTAAAGGAAGGTATTCAACGTTTGATGGATGACCGTGTAATTCTATTTGACAAGATTCCTTCTGTGGGGGGCTTATGTAAATGTGTGTCTCAAGGCCTGAAGCCTGATGATGTGTCTATGATTACAATTTCCAGTACTCTGATAAAGATCACTTCTAAGGGTCCTGTGAAAATTACTTCCGAGCCTAGGGTTGCTCCTCTGATCATTATCGCACCTGGTCCAATTCCATATTCCCCCGACAAGGCTATCCCTTGGAATTATGGTGCTGATGTCTACTACCATGTTATCAAGCAAGAACCATTGGTTGTCAAAGACGAAAGTATTGAAGTTACTAATCCCAATGTTGGAAATAATGTTGGGACTAGTAAGGTAACCAGAAGTGGAAGGCTTTTCTCTCTAAAGGCTATTACTACACTAGTTCGTATCACTGTTAATGAGTCAACTACTGAGACTCGAGGCAAAGAATATATGACTGAGCCTGCCCAGGATGAGGCACCGAAAGAAGTTACTGCTGAAGATACCTCCAAGCAAGAGATGGAGGAAGTACTGAGAATTATTCGAAAGAATGACTATAAGATTGTTGAACAGTTGGGGCATGCTCCCTCCAAAATAACTATGTTATCTTTATTGCTGTGCTCTGATGCCTATGCTCAGGTTTTGGTAAAGTTTTTGAAATCTTCTCATGTACCGCAGGAAATCTCTGTTGACCAGTTTTAAAATTGTGTTGCTAGCCTGACAATTGATAGTGGGCTAGGCTTTTATGACGCTGATCTGACTCCCGCAAGAAGGAACCAATAATAAGGCCCTCCATGTCTCTATTGAGTGTAAGGGCACTACCTTATCTCATGTGTTAGTAGACACATATTCCTCATTGAATGTATTGCCAAAAGCTTCTAGACAAACCTGACTATGAAAGGCTTGTGCTAAAACCCAGTGATATTGTGGTAAGAGCTTTTGATGGTTCAAAGAGAATGGTGCATGGAGAGGTTGATCTTATAATTAAAGCGGGTTCCCAGATATTCAAGTCTACTTTTTATATGATGGACATTTGTCTAGCCTATTCCTGTTTTCTTGGACGCCCTTGGATTCATGGGGCAGGCGCTATTACTTCTACTTTACACCAAAAGTTGAAGTATCTAGTGAAAGGAAAAATCATTACAGTTTGTGGCAAAGAAGAATACATGGTGAGCCACTTGAAGTCCTTAAAGTATGTTGAGATGGATGGTGAATTCCTCGAGACTCCTTGCCAGACCTTTGAAGTTATTCCTCAGAAAACTCATGTTGCTAAAGCTGCTCCTACTGTTCCTAAGGTTACCAGGATTCCACCAAGAATGGCTTCTCTGAGAATGGCTTCTCTGAAAGATGCTAGGGCTGTGGTAGAAGAGGGTGGTTGCACTATTTGGGGTCAGCTTCCCGACATTCCTTACAAGTACGGCAAATTGGATTTGGGTTTCACCTCAGAGGATCAGAGGGCTATTCTTCATGCTCGTGATGTTTCTGGGAGACCGCCATTCCGCATCAACAATAATGGATTTCTCAAAAATCAAGTCAACATTGTAGAAGATGCTGATAGCGACTGTGACCTAGACAGTTGGATTTTTCCTACCACCGGCAGTGGGCTCAACAATTGGAAGGCTGAAGACTTTATACCAATCTCCTTTAGTCAGGAGTAAATTCTATTTCCTATTTTCTTATTTTCAAGTTTTTGGTTATGTAATTTGGATAATTTATACCTTACCCGAGGCACAATGGTTCATTTGTTAGGGTTATCATATTTCATTCACATATTTTCATTCAATAAATCATTGGACGCGTGCATTCAAATTGTGCGCTCTTTGTCTTTCTTTAACTTTATTGCTTTCAAAATAGCTATGTGTTCTTACACATACCCACATAACAAATTGAAGATCCACATCCACTTTGGATCCCATTGATAACAATTCTGGTATTGCCAATTATGACTTCGAAAATCTGATCTAGCAAGCCGAGGGCGAAGGTGAGGAAGATTGTGAAGTTCCTGAAGAGCTTGCTAGACTGTTAGAGCAAGAAGAAAGAGTCATACAACCGCACGAAGAGCCAGTCGAGGTTACGAACTTGGGTACTGAAGAGGTCAAGAAAGAAATCAAGATAGGTGTCGACCTAGAAGACAGTGTCAAAAAGAGGTTAATCCAGATGTTACGTGACTATTTTGAGATATTTTTTTGGTCTTATGAAGACATGCCAGGGCTTGATACTGACATCATGGTTCACCGTCTACCGATGAAGGAATGTTTCCTCCTATAAAGCACATGGTTCGTCGTATGCATCCTGAGATGTTTGAAAAGATCAAAGCTGAGGTTATGAAGCAGTTCAATGCAGGTTTATTAGCTGTTACGTCCTACCCTCAGTGGGTTGGAAATGTGGTTCCAATACCTAAGAAGGACAGTAAGGTGCATATGTGTATAGACTACAGGGATCTGAATAGGGCAATCCCCAAAGATAACTTTCCACTTCTGCATATTGATGTTCTGGTTGAAGACACCGCTCATCACAAAGTATTTTCCTTCATGGGTGGTTTCTCTGGTTATAATTAAATCAAGATGGCACCTGAAGACATAGAGAATACTACTTTTGTCACACAGTGGGAGACTTTTTGTTACAAAGTTATGCATTTTGAAGAATGCCAGGGCAACATATCTGCATGCTATGGTAGCTATGTTCCATGGTATGATCCATCACGAGATAGAGGTTTACGTTGATGACATGATAGCCAGGTCTCAGACTGAAGAAGAACATCTTGACCACCTGCACAAGCTGTTCGAGAGGTTGAAAAATACAAGTTGAGACTGAATCCAAACAAGTGCACCTTTGGGGTAAGATCCAGTAAACTCCTAGGTTTCTTCGTCAGTGGTAAAGATATTGAAGTTGATCCTGCCAAGGTGAAAGCCATTCAAGAAATGCTAGCTCCCTATACCGAGAAGGAAGTCATAGGTTTCTTGGGATGATTGAACTACATTGCCAGATTTATTTCCTATTTGACCGCTACTTGTGAACCAATCTTCAAGTTACTGAAGAAAGATCAAGTAGTGAAGTGGAATGACGAATGTCAGATAGCTTTTGAAAAAATCAAGGAGTACCTCAAAGAACCTCTTATTCTGATGATGCCAGTTAAAAGAAGACCCCTTATCATGTACTTAACGGTGTTAGAGAACTCAATGGGGTGTGTATTGGGGAAACATGATGAGTCTGGTTGAAAAGAGCATGCAATATGCTACCTTAGCAAAAGTTTACCGATGTGAAACAAGATACTCACTGCTCGAGAAAACTTGTTGCACTTTGGCATGGGCTACTCGCCGACTGAAACAATATATGTTAACTCATACTACTTTATTGATCTCTAAGATGGATCCAATAAAATTCATATTCGAGAAGTCCGATCTCTCCATAAGAATTGCAAGATGGTAGATGGTCTTGACAGAATACGACATTCAGCACACTACTCAGAAAGCAATCAAAGGAAGTGTACTGGTAGATCATTTGGCTCATCAAGCTGTAGATGACTATCGGTCTATGAATTTTGAGTTCCCAGATGAGAATATCATGATAGTTACTGATTATGAAGAACCTGGAACGTATGAAGGACCTGAATCGGGATCCAAATGGACTATGGTTTTTGATGGAGCTTCCAATGCACTTGGTAATGGAATTGATGTTATGATTGTCTCTTCTAAAGGTTACCATACGCTGTTTACCACTAGACTTCGCTTTGACTGTACCAACAATATGGCCGAGTACGAAGCATGAATTATGGGTATCAAAAGTTGCCATTGATATGAGAATCAAATTCTTAGATGTGTATGGGAACTCAGCCCTGGTGATAAGTCAAATTAAGGGAGAATGGGATACGGAGCATCCAAATATCAATCCTTATCGACAACATGTGTTGATGTTAATTCCATACTTCGAAGAAATCACTTTTGAACATATCCCACGAGAAGAGAATCAATTGGAAGACACACTAGCTACCATGTCATCTATGTTCAAAGTCATATGGGATAATGAAGCTCCTCAGATTACTATTGAAATGATAGATGAACCGACACATTTCTATGAAATTGATACTGATAAAGTAGAGGAAAAGCCTTGGTTTCATGAAGTGAAAAGATACCTCGAGGCTCAAGAGTACCCCGAGGGGGCGTCTATCAATGATTAGAAGTTTCTAAGGAGGTTCTCCGCCAAGTTCTTTCTGAGTAACATAATCTTATACAAGCGCAATCATAATTCAACTTTGCTTCGTTGTATAGTGTGATACGGTGGGAGAACTGACTTGAAGGTTTTGCGTTTAATCGCAAATGTTGCGGTTAGCAAGAGTCGTAACCGACTTTTCTTTTATCCAAAAGGAAAGGTGAAAGAGCACAGGAAAGACCTTTGAGATTATTTCTTGAGTTCGAGGGGTAGATTATGAAAAGGGAAGGTATTAGCACCCTTTTCATCCATGGTTTTCCATGGGCTCTTAGTTACTTGCTAGATCACTTGCTTTTGTTTGAAATTGTGCTTTGTGTGGTTTTTTGAAAGTATTTTGCAAAGAGGCCATTGTTTAGGCAATCTTTGTAATGATTCTCGTTCGTAAGAATGTATACAAAGATGTTGATCTTTTGAAAATGTTTTCAAGTTTTGTAAGATGTTTTGAAAGTGTAGGTGATTATTTTGAAAATGGCAAGGATGTTTGTTTTGAAATTGAGCAGATAATTAAGAGCATTCTACGTACTCAAAAAGTCTTTCTTGTTCATTTTTCTTTTCCTTTGACATTGTTGTCTTACCATTGATTTGGTAAGCAACCCTATCTTTGGATGTAAACGGGACGGGCGTGGGTCATCGTATAACCATGATTAGCAATGTTGCAAGGTATCTTAGCATTATTTTTGAGGGACTAAGATCATTTGTAAGGCAACTTAGATAGCATCATCGAGGGATTATGATCTTGTATTTGCTTGTTTTTGCTAAGATACCTTACATGCGTAATATGGTCATTTTGTATAAGGCAACCAAGTGGGATAACCCTATGGGTGCTTGTGTGCAAGTGTATTGTTTTCATGCTTGTTTTTGTCTTGAGTTAGGGTTTTTCTAAGTATTGGTTTTAGTCTTTCCATACAAACCCTAATTACTAGCATGTTATATAAAAGCGATAAATTGTGAAATTTAAAGTTACTACGCTATTACAATATTTGTGGGGAGGGGGTGTACAAATTGAATGAGGATTGCAAGAATTTAAAGCCTAATTAGTCTATTACAACCATATTGAATTGATATCAATGTAAGGAAATAAATAAATACAAAGTACAAAATGAATAAATGTACAAAAAATGCAAAATGTAAAGAAAATGTGTCTTTGTTTGATTTTCATGAAAAAAGGAATTTTGTCTTAACCTAATTAAATAAAGAAAATAATTAATTAAAGTTGAATTTTATTAAGAAAATATTTTAAATAAAACCCTAGTTCTATTAATTAATCAAAAGAAAAATAAGTTTAAGAAAAGTATTTTTTGGTATTTTTATCTAAAAAATATTTATAGCATTATAAAATATTTCTAGTCTTTTTTATATAAAAAAATAATATATTTAAATTAGTAAGAAAGAAAATAACTAATAACATAATTTTAATTATATTTATAAGATAATAAGTAAAAAAATAAATAAAGTATAGTTAATAAAAATATTTTTTGTGAGAAAAATAAAATAAACTAAGTCAAAATATAAATCTATCATTTTTTTGTATTTTATGATTTTTTTAGTATTTATAAAATATATTAAGAAAATAAAAATGAAATAAAAAAAATAAATAAATGAACTTGGGCCAGGGGTGCCATTAGTCAACAGAGAGGTCAGCTAGCAAAAAACAAAAACAAATCAGGCCCAAAGGGCCCAGCACCTGCCAAAAACACAAACAATCAACAAGTAAAAAATGTGAAAAATGAAAAGGGCACCACTGGGGCTCGAACCCAGGTCTCATAGGTTACAGGCGCGCGCTTCTACCACTGGGGTGGCTATACATCCGTTAACATAAGCAAAACAATAAATATACAAGGAAAAATGCGCCCTGATGACTTCATCTTCAACCTCCATCCAGACCAACTGTAACTTGCTCATTTCTCGTCAAAAATGAAAACTGTAAACATGAAACTTGTAGCAAATTTTCTCACGATTCCAGAAATGTAAAATATTAAAACTATAGATCAAAGATAAGCATGAAATTTAGTGGCCCTAATCTGAACCCTAAAAATTTTAGAAATTACAGTTTCAAAATTCTCTAAGCTCAAGCAAATTTAATGGAAACTACGGACATGGTTAGCTTCAGGGAAATGATATCTACATGTTTTGTTCATAAAAACTATTGATGATGCCTTTATGAAGAGTTCTAAGTTAAGAAAACTTACCTCAAAACTGGAAATCATGTTTTGAGTTTGAGCTTGTTTCAAGTGATGGTGATGATCAGGTTAGCTTCCTTGAGGTCCTAGGAAGATAATGCAAAGGTTTGCTTGAGTTGAGAGTGGCTGAAATGGCCTGGAGAAGTCAAGTTGCAGACTTTGTTTTTTGCTTATGGAAGTTATGTTAAATGGTGTTACAGTTCTGGAATAAGGATGGGGATAAGTTACACTTGATGTAAGGAAGCTTTAGAAACTAAAAGGCCAATAAATGCACGAGGGAAATTTGAGTTTGATGTTCAAGGTCAGAAACCGTGCAACAATGGAGTTTTTGAGAAATTTCTGATTTGAGTGAGTTTTGGTGTATTTCAGGGTGCTTAAGCTCGTCCTTTAGCTCACAAATAGTGACTCTATTTATAAGAAACAAGTTTGGAGACTTGTTGTTGATCAGAATTCAAAATCACAAGTTTATGCATAACATGTGATTTTTTGAGAAATTCAAATTTCAAAGCCTTGTGTACTTGGTTCATAGAGTGGTTATGCTTTAAGAAAGCTTGCTTCTGAATTTGTGGATGGAGTGTGATCAGAGGGAACAATTTAGAGGCTCAAGAATTAACTTTATGAAAAAAGCTTGCTTTACAAGAATGGCAATGTTAACTTTGTGCCATTAATGGAAATGCAACTTAGATAATAGCTCAATTGCTTGGATCAAAGCCTTAACAGTTGTGTAAACATTTAACTATGGAGTGACAAACAAGTTTGAGGCCTGCAAAGCAAATATTATGCAACCTAGCATGGATTTGGTTCATGTGTTCATCAAAAATGACTTGTAATTCAAGTGAAAAAACCCTAACTTCATCTCTTCGATTCTCCCTACTCAAGAATGATCTCAAGGAGTTCTTGGACATTTTGGAAATATTTCAATGTTCTCTATAACCCATATTTGAATTGATTTTGAATATTACCCTTGGAACTATATGAAAAAGTTCCATGAAGTTGGGTCAAAATCCTGACCAAATTAGGGCAAACTTTCACTAAGTGTTTTATTTCATGACCACATGTTCATAAAATTATAACTTGAGATCCAAGCCTTTTGGAAGGAGTTATGTAAAGCAAAGTTGTATATTTCATAGAGATCTACAACATTCATGTTGGAAGTTTCTCTTGAATCATCTTGCATCATGGTGAAAATTTTGCTAAAAGTTATGAAAAAAATAAGAAATTTCCAACACTTAGAAAAATGTCTAAGTTTAGAAATTTTGACTTTTCAAAATGAAATTTTGACTTTTTGATTTCTTGATGAATAAGTTTCATATTTTGACATGTTTTGATGAATTGTGATCTTTGGCATTTGATTTTGACCAAAAAAGTCAAAGTTTGACTTTTCAGTATACAGTTGACTTTTGATCAGTTGACTGAAAAATTCATTTGTCAATCCAATGGACTTGCAATGTTTTGAACCATGTCATTAGGTAAAAATGATGCAATTGGACTATTGAGATCATGCCTTAAACCAATTGAGCATTTTCTAGGTCAAAAATCAGAAATGGCCCTTTCCTAGTTAAAACCCTGATTTTTACCATTTTGCTCTTTTGGAGATTTAATCAAATTTCTTGAGGAGGTGTGGTCCAAACTTGATCAAATGATACATATGAGTTTAAAATGTTGATGTGGATAAAAGATTATGAAGTTTGACTGTAAATTGACCATAGTTGATTTTTTCCCCAATACAACTGATTTTTAGGTCAACTGCTAAATTGACTGATAAAAAATGTGATCCAAGGCTTGAAACTTGACATGAGTAATCTTGAGGGTCCATAATGATCCATGAAATTCATATGGGGCATTGGAAGTCCAAAAATCCTTGTGCAAACTCAAACCCTAATTTTGGTCATCAGTGCATAAGGAGGTGTCTTGAGCTGATCAAACCCTAGTGCAGTCTTGAGCCCAAGGAGATCTTGTGAGCAAATTCTTGATAAGTGAGAAGGAAAATTTTGGGGTACAACATATAGACAAGAAGGAAGCTGATAAAATTATGGAAGATATGCATGAAGGTGTCTTTGGTACTCACTCCAGTGGGCATACAATGGCTAAGAAGATTTTGAGAGCAGGTTAATATTGGTCTACCATGGAAACCGATTTCCATCATCATTCTAGAACTTTCCATAAATGCCCGATTTATGCTGACAAAGTACATGTTCCTCAGGTTCCTTTGAATGTCTTGACTTCTCCTTGGTCATTTGCAATGTGGGGCATTGATATGATTGGATAGATTAAGCCTACACTTCCAATGGACATCATTTCATCCTTGTCATTATTGATTACTTCACGAAACGGGTAGAGGTAGCCTCGTTTGCTTACATTACCAAGACTATTGTGGCTCGGTTCATTAAGCATAATCTTATATGTCGATATGTCATCCTTGAAAGGATCATCACAGACAATGGTACTAATCTTAATAATACTATGATCACTGAAATCTGCACACAGTTCAAGATTAAACACCATAACTCTTCTCTGTACCAGCCAAAGATGAAATGCACAGTGCAGGTAACCAACAAGAATAAGAAGATTATACAGAAGATTACAGTGACATACAAATATTGGCATGAGATGTTACCATTTGCTCTTCATGGTTATCGCACTTAAGTATGTACATCAACTGGAGCAACAACATTCTCTCTAGTCTACAGTATGGAGGTTGTCTTACCTATTGAAGTCCAAATTCCTTCCCTAAGGATTATGAAAGATGAAAATTTAGATGAATACGAATGGATTCAGACTCGACTTGACCATATAAATTTGACTGATGAAAAAAGGCTTGCGGCTGTTTGTCATGGTCAGATGTATCAGAAACGTATGATCAAGGCCTTTAATAAGAAAGTCAAATATCAGGTGTACCAAATGGTGATTTGGTAATAAAGCGTATCATCCTACCACAAGGTGATCCCATGGGAAAATGGACTCCCACATACGAAGGGCCATTCGTGATCAAGAAGATATTTTCTGGCGGTGCTATGATACTTACCACCATAGACGATGAAGATTTTTCGCACCCTGTGAACACGGACATAGTCAAAAAATACTACGCGTAAAAGAGACCCGCTAGGTTGATAGGCCTAGGAAAAAATGATGGCATCCTGGAGAACCAAAAGGGTTCGGGAAAAAATTAGGGACATATAAATAAAAGTCGTACACCCGGTAAGTCGAAAACCTGAAAAGGCGACTTGGGAAAAAAAGGGTATCCCGATAGACAGAAAATCCGAAAGGGCAGTCCAGGAAAAAGTTAGGGATTAAAGTGTACGACTATGTCTCATTGGATCATCTACTTACAACCAACATTATTACCAATGACAAGTTCAGACAGTACAAATCAATACAGTCATCTTTATTCGATGACAAGTGATGATATGCTTGAAAACATAAGGACAATAGTAGAGTTGAAACTCGATGGGATCATTTCCACATAGCTATTTTTATTTGTTTACCACTTTGTACTTTTTAGATTTTACGACAATTTCCTCTTACTAGGATGTCTGTCTCTTTGTATAAAACCGCCTGTTTATAGGCAAACTTTCTAAATCAATACAAGTCCTTTTCAAATTTCGAAACTATTTTACTTCCTCTATTTTGTTTGCAAATAAGTCCAATGATTACTTTGAATGAACATATGCATTTGAACATGATTAATGATTACAAATATTTTCATAAAAACAAGAGTAGCAAGTACTAAAGACCCTAGAAGTTGGGATAAAGTTCCAACTATTCTCAAAATCCCCACAAAGCAATCCTCACGAAGTTACCTCTGACAAAGGTACAATTCCAAACATGTCTAATATGCCCTCGAGCAGAAATTAGGGCATTCTCCAACAGTTCATCTCTATATCCCCAATGGATAGCTTGCCATGATGATTTCCCCAACATCTTGCAGAAACTTCTTCAGCGCAGTCTATGGAGTTTTGTTCCTCATCAAAGTTTTTAATTCTCCAACGGAGTTTATTTCTCCAACACCGTAAAATCCCCGACATAATTCTCTTCTCCAGCAAGGTTTATTCAAGGTGGTTATCCCCAGAAGAGTCGACACCCGTATCTGAAACCTGATAAGATAATACATTGGTGAATTATCCATCTCTTTTATCCCCGATCAAGGTATATAAAAATCGAATTCCCTAGTAAAACAATGACGAACTACTGACTTTCCTAGAATGCTTCTATCACCAAGCAGAAGTCAGAGATCCCCAACAAAGTATCCACAAACAGAAAGCGGTAATCCCCAACAAAATCGTTCCCAACAGAAATTGAAGATTCATATTCTTCATCCCTAGCAACAGCCAGGGATTTATGTTCCCTAACTAAACATTGCTATGCAAAGCTACCGCTGTCATCAGCGACATCTTGGATCGATACATCATTTACAAAATATCATAACATATGCATACAAAATACATATAACATTATCATGTATTTTGAGAGCATCATTACACAATGAATTACATACATCATGACATTGCATATAACTAACTTTTTTTTCCAGGTTAGTTCATAAACAAATAAATAGTCAACCATTTATCATCCTTCAGATACAATCATTCAAAGATTCATTCTGATAATCATTCCAGTACATCTTCTAGATATGGTTCAGATACGATCAAGATATAGATTCATTCTGATACCCATTCTAGTACATCTTCTAGATACGGTTCATATACGATCGAGATATAGATTCATTATGATATTCATTCTGGTACATCTTTTAGATTCAATCAGGCGTAGACTCATTCTAATACGAATCTCAGATACAATCGTGTGAAGAATCATTCTGATCCTCTTATAGATATAGTCAAGAAATAAACTCATTTAGAACATCATTCAGATACAATCGAGACATAATATTCATTATGAAACTCCCTAGCATATCTGCTAGATATAGTCGGACACAGACTCATTCTAGTATACTTATCCGATACAACCGAACATAGACTCATTCTGATACTCCTATCAAAAGACACTTTTCATGGAATCTATAAGCCCATCTCTGGCGGCACTCTTGCACCTCTCTGAATGGCATCTTTAAGCCCGTTCAAGCAATGCAATCAACCAACGGTGTTACTTCGTGCACTGGTGAGTGCAAATTCTCGGGCACTTAAGTGTTCAATCCTCTTCCACCTTCAGATCACGAATGGCGTACATGCCAATCTAACTCCTCAGGTTTAAGAAGATTGAACAAGGTCAGCTGTTGTACCCAAAAATTTTCCCTCCAATTTCTAGAACAAATTAATTCAAGACACTCCCTCAGGCTCATAGAAGTTTCAGTTGCTCAAGGGTACTCAAGGAATTGATCAGACAAGTCCTCCTCCTAGGAAACTCACCTACAACTAGGGTTTTTCTTTTCTCAAAGGAAATTGAGCTTATAATGCCTCAAGTCTCAAGTGAGTTTCATAGTTCCTCATATGCTTCAAAGAATCCTCATGTCCGGTTTGAAGCCTTGCTTCACAAGTTTTCTAAGTCAATTGCTCATATGACTGAAAATCAGTTGTATTGGGTAAAAAGTCAACATTGATCAATTTACAGTCAAACTTCAATATTTTTGGTCAACATCAATATTTTGAAGTCACATTCATCATTTGATCAAAGGTTGATCATGATTCGTCAAGAAAACTCAAGATTCATCAAAAGTCAAAAGTTACTAAATTAGGGTTTCTTAAGGAGAAGTCAATTGAACTTTGACCAAGCACAACTTTCACATACTTCATTAGAAATTCCTCAACCAAAGCCTATCTTAAATAAAATTCAATTCTATACAACTTTGTCTCTATAACTCAAGGCTAAAAATGCCTCATTTGAGAGATATGAGCCAAAACTTTACAGGTCATTTTGAAAGTCAACAAAAAGAAACTTTTTGTGAAGGCAATTTACATCAAGTTAAAGACTTCAAATGAAAAAAATAATCAAAATAAAAGTAGTAGGAGACATCTTGAGGTTTCCAGAAAGTCTAAGATCACCTTCATATGACAAGAATTGAGAAATTTATGAGTTTCACAAGTTGAGTAATTTTGAGAAAATACATGAAGTTCAAATTGAGAAAACTTGAATTTTTGGACTAATGGACCTAAGTTTTAAGGTCTAAGCATGTTCATGATACCTTAAAGGACTCCTAAATCCATTCATACATTTTTGTGATTTTTACTTCATTTTATTTTGATTTTATTCATTTAAATTTAAAATAAATCAAATAAAATACCAATTAAATGGATTAAGGCGTGTGGATATTATTTTAATCATGTTGGAGGCCCAAATATAAATATTGAGAAGCAAGAAATCGTGTGAGCTCATGAAGATATGATTTGGCAAAATTTAGAAACTTTTCATTTTAATTAAATCAAATCTTCACATATCTCAATCATGAGATCTAAGCCCACAATTTTAACCTAATCTCCTCCTCTATATAAACACAACAAAGTCAGATGCCAAGGGACACACATGCTTCCTCCAAGAATAAACCCTATAATTCTAAAAAATTCAAGAAATTAGGGCAAGAACAAAACCTTATTTGCAGCTATCCTCAATCAAGTTCAAGTATTTTATCATCATCCTAACGCTCCTAGGAAGATTTTCAAGTCCTTAAGCAATCAAAATCGTTCCCAGAACACCATGTCTCATCTTCACCGATTTTGGTAACTTTTTCAAATTCAAACATTTAATTTATGCATTGTTAACTATTTTGATGCATCTACATGTGTTAATATACATCATTATAACATGTTTGATGCATAATGTTGTACCCCAAAATTTTCCCTCTCTTTTCTCAAGACATTTCTCACCAAAAAATTCAAATGCTCAAGGGTTCTCAAGGATTGATCAGACAAGCTCACCTCCTAAACATTGGGTCCAAATTAGGGTTTTGGATTTCTCAATGAAAATTGGACTTTTGATGTCTCAAATGACTTTCATGGTTCATTATAAGTCTTCAAGGATGTTCATACCAAGCTTCAAGTCTTGCACGACAAATTGCTTATACAATTGCTCAGATGACTGAAAATCAGCTGTATTGGGTAAAACGTCAATTATGGTGAACATACAGTCAAACTTAATGATTTTTGGCCAACATCAAAATTTTTAAGTCATATTAATTAATTTATCAAGGGTTGATCACAATTCCTCAAGAAAAACATTCAAATCATCAAAGGGGCAAAATTGTCAAAAATTAGGGTTTTGACTGTGAATGCTTGATCACTGACTTTTCACCTAGTACATGATCGAATGGAATGGAGAATCATCTCAAGGACTCAAAAACAACATATTGACATAATTTCATGGCTCAAATCATTTCTCAAGATCAAAGGATTGATATTTGAAATTTGGATCAACTGATGAAAAGTCAACTGATACACAAAAAGTCAAACTTTGACTTTTTGGTCAATATTGAATTTCAAAGACCAAGATTCATCAAGAAATTCAAAAATATCAAACTTGATCATCAAGAAACAATAAAGTCATGACATTTTTGTATAAACACTTAGTGAAATTTTCAACAAGTTTAGGCAGATTTTTGTCCTAACTTCTTGGCCATTTTTCATCAAGTTCGAAGTTGATTTAGCCAAAGTGGTCAATATGAAGGTTATATAAAATGTTTCAAGCTTTCCAAAATGTCCAAGAACTTGAAGAGGTCATGCTTGAGCTAGAAGTTTCAAAGAGAATAAGATGGCATCACAAACTTGAATTTTAGGTCATTTTATGATGAACCTTATAATCCAATCTTCAAGCATGCTGCATAATATTGCTTTACAGGCCTTCAAACTTGTAAATCACCCAATAATTAAATGTTTACATAACTGATTGAGCCAAGCATTTGAGTCATTGCCCAAGTGATTTTGCCATTAATGGAACAAAGTTCACACTTTCATTTTAGAAAAGCCAACTTTAATCACAATGTTAACTTCTTGAGCTTTGCACTTGTTCCTTCTGAACACACACAATCTCAAAGCCAAAAGCAACTTGTCTAGAGCCTCTAACTACTCAGACCATGCTTATACTATGCATTGAAATTACAATTTCAAGATTGCTTCAAAATCAAGTCACATAGCCATAACATGTGATCTTTGATTTCTGATCACTAGAGCCTTCAAAACATTTCCTCTATAAATAGAGAAGCCATTTACAAGCCATAACACGAATTAACAAGCCTTGAAACACCCTTTAACTCCCTGGAATCAGAAATTGCATAAAAAACCTCCATAACTTGTCATTTCTGACCTTGAACTTCAAATACACAATCCACTCGTGCGTTTTCACTTTTAATCAATCACAAAGCTTCTATAACTCATATAGAGGCTATCCAAACCATTGCTACAAAACTGTAACACAATTTGCACCATCCTCCATTTCCAAAAACTCAAACTTGCAACTTAACTTCTCCAGAAAGATTCAGGAACTTTCAGCTCAAAGTAAGCATTGCAATAACTTCCTAGGAGTTCAGTGAAGCTATCCAAATCATCACAACATCTCTAGAAGAGCTTAAACTCCAAACACAATTTCCAGTTTTGAGGTAAGTTTTCTCAACTTTGAACTTCTTATACAAGAATCATTAATGGTTACTTTGTGAATGAAAAATGTAGACATCATAGTCCTGAAGCTAACCATGCCTTTAGTTTTCACTTATGTTGCCCGAGTGATGCGAATTTTGAAGTTGAACTTTCTAAAAAAATTAGGTTTTTATTTGGTACCAGCAAAATTCTCATTCATCTTTGATTTATAGTTTATGAAATTTATATGGTCGGATTCGTGGTGAAATTTCAAGCAAGTTTAATGTTTACATTTTCTGATTTGGTTGAGAAATGAGGAAGTTCCAAAAATAAAAAAATGGTGATGTTGTTACTACGCACGCGAAGGAGGAAGAAGATAAAGTTTAAATTCATAAACGAGTTTATTTTATATTTAGTTGAAGTTGTATTATTAACGGATGAAATAGCCACCCCAGTGGTAGAGAAGCGCGCGCTAAGGCATTTGTTACTAGGGACCTGGGTTCGAGCCCCAGTGGTACCCTTTTGTTTTTCTCACATTGTTTCCTTGCAAATTCAGTGCATCAAGCAGCGCGCATGGTATACAACCTCTTGACTGGACCATCATATCATTGTGCCAACAAATCTAATGCCTCAAGTGTACTTGTCCACCATGATCCATCAAGAACTAATCAAATGGAATCATGCAACGCCTAGGGCCTTGTTGATCTGGGCTTGACATTTTGCTACTCTTTTGCACCCCCTTTTTTATTTTCAAGCACAAGCCCATTTATCTTCTTTTTTTTATATTTATTTTCTGACTCAAACAAAAACTGACTTGGGCCTAACCTTTTTGCTACTTTTTACCTCCTTTTTCACTTTTTAACACCCAGCCCATTTATTTTTATATTTTCATTATTTTTATTTATCTATTTTATTTTATTTAAACCAAAAATACAAAAAATATATTTTTCTTGAACAATTAGATTTAAAACATTTTAGTTCAATTCTTTTAATTTTATTTTTATTTACTTCATTTTTTAAAACAAATAAAACCTCAAAAATTATATCTTAGACAATTAAGTTAGACTTAGGTTTTATTTTAATTAACTTAGATTTTAGGTTTTGTTTAAAATAATCAATTAATTTATTTTGTAAATAAAATTAATTAGGATTAATCTTTAAACCTTATCCCTCAAAAACCACAAAAATAAATTCTTTTCTCTACTTTCTTGCACATTTTATTATTTCACATTATTATGGTTTGTAATAGATAATTATGATTTATTGCTTTCTTCCCCTCATTCACAAACTTGTACCCTCCATTCCCAAAATGTTATAATAGCGTAGGACATTTAAATTCCGCAATTTATCATTTTCCTTATTATTGTTAGTAATTAGGGTTTGCATGACAAGCTTAAAATCAAACCTAGCAAAAACCCTAATTCAAAGATAATGTACATGAAAACAAAAACACTTTGCACACATGCACCTCTAGGGTAACCCACACTTGTTGCCTCAAATAAAAAATAGTCATGTCCCTCGAACGTGGGATGTTTTATCAAAGACTCTCAATTAAAAGATTGTAGTCCCTTGAGGACCCTTCGATGTTGCCTTCGGTAAAAAATCTTAGTCCCTTACGACAATTGGTAAAACATCTTACAAGTTTCCTTCTATGAGTGTACGATGACCCACGCGTGTCCCTCACATCCAATTATTTGGGTTCCTACTAACTAATGGTAGAAAAGTACTATTTAAAGGAGGAGGAAAAGAACAAATACTTTTTGAGTAGGTAGATTTCTCAGAATTTCTTGCTCACAAACAAAACCATTTCCACACTTCACACTTTCAAAACACTTTTCAAACAAACATTTTGTATACATTCTCAACGATACGAGAATCATTACAAAATTGCCTTACATTGGCATTTTCAAACATCTTTCCAAACATTCCCTTTCAATAAATATTTTCAAAACCAACACTTTGTATACATTCTCAAAAATACGAGAATCATTATAAAGGTTTCCGAACAAAGGCATTTTCAAAATATTTTCAAACTTACACAAACACAAAGCATTTCAAAGTGAGCTAGCAATTAAGAGCCCTTAGATAAATACAGATGAAAAGGGTGCTAAACCTTCCGTTTTCATAACCTATCCCCCGAACTCAAGAAAATTCTCAAAAGGTCTTTCCTGTTCTTTTCAACCTTTCCTTTATTTGGATAAAAGAAAAGTTAGTGGCGACTCTTGCTATCTGCAACATTTGCGAGAAAATGCAAAACATCAAGTCAGTTCTCCCACCTTATTACACATAGTATGTGAGCTTTAGCGCAGGAACAAGCACTTGCCATTGTTAGGGCTCTGAGCTTGTGAAGCTTCGAATCCATGGCTACAAGCCTTCCTAGTCAAAACTAACACCACTATTAAGTTCGTGGGGTCTCAATTAGTGGATCGAGATACTTTTGTTTTTCATTTTGCTTCGATTTTGTAGGTTTGGCATTTAGCCTCACTGGAGAAGAAGGTGGCGCCACCGTTGGTGGTGGCACTGACCTGGGTCAATGGCATGTGTGGCTCTTTACCTCTCTCTAATTGGTCCATTAAAAACATATGACCCCACCACTAGCGCACATTTTCAATTCTTTTTTATTTCTTATTTTTTAGAATTTAACTTGTTTTATATACATTACATGTTATTGAATTGACGCGAAACAACTATGGCCAGGTGGTAAGGGAGATGCTTGTTAAACGAAAAGGGAATGGGTTTGATTCCCCCTTATGTTAAAATCTTTTCTTTATTTTCCAGGTTAACGTAGATTCATTATATATTGATTGATAGTCATTCCCAGTCACAAACAAGCATGTGGCATCATGGACGAAATTATCACCTTTAAAATGAATTAGAAATTAGGTTTTTTTAATTACTTCTAACACTTAAATTATTTCTTACAAAAAACACCAAAAATATATTTTCTAACACATAGAATCTTAAGGTTTTAAAAATCTTTTTATAACACTTTCATTCATCTTTCACTAGTTATTTTCCAAGTCAAGTGTATAGGACGCACTCTCTAATGTAATAGCGTAGATTTATTTTCCGCATCTTTTTTCTTATTATGTATCTGCTCAAAGGATGTAATAGCTTAGGTTTAATTTTCCGCACTTTACATTCCACACATTATATTTTGAACTGTTAGTAATTAGGGTTTGATGGAAATACTAACAACTGGACATAGAAAACCTAATTCTCAAGACTAAATAACTGAATTAACATACGACCACACTTGCACCTTTAGGGTAACCTCTCTTGTTGCCTTACAAATATTGGTCATGTCCCTCAAAAGTAAGAATGTTTTAGAAAAAGAACCTCGATACAATCATCATATTCCTTACGATACAAAAGATCATAGTCCCTCGATGTCCCTCGAGTTGCCAACGAAAAGATGATCTAGTCCCTCGATGACCCTACGAACAAAATGAAGATAGTCCCTTCGACAAAAACAAAATATTTTCTCATATCACAATTTCAAAACAATAAATATTTTCAAAAACACTTTTTATACATTCTTGAGGGCTGATACAAGAGTTATTACCAAGTCTGCCTTACATTGGCATTTCAAAACATTTTCAAACAATTCACACACAAAAAGCAAGTGAGCTAAGCAATTAAGAGCCCATAGATAACTACGGATGTAAAGGATGCTAACACCTTCCCTTTACATAATTTACCCGCCGAAATCAAAATCTTTCAAAGGTCTTTCATGTTCTTTTCACCTTCCCAAATATTGGATAAAAGAAAAGTCGGTGGCGACTCTTGCTAACTGCACATTTGCGATGGAACTAAAAAGTCAGTTCTCCCACGTATTACACTAATGCAATTTGATTTTTAAGTAATAAAATATTAAAATTAGTCACGAAATTTGAATACCCCAATTCTCCCCTCTTGTGCTTGGAGTCACTTGTTCAACATTTGTGACGTTCACAACCTATATGGAGAAATGAAAAAAATTAAGGATTTTATATTATCATGAAAAATTAGTTAATTTAAATTATATTTTTTTTAAAAATATTTTTCACATTTGTTTCTAATGTATCCAACCAATCCAACCATTTATTTCTCAGGTTAGTTCGATTTGGCTTTATTGCGAAAATGTGCAAATACAAATCAAACCATATATTTTTGATCGGTTTAGGCATCAAATTCTCGCTAAATCGAACCAAGCCTGCCAATGAACACTCCTACTTAGATCTCACTACTACACTTAAGCTCTCAACTTTTTTTCATTTCTCCAATAGGGATTCATATTATCCGATTCGATATGGGGAAATAACCTATTTGATGTCATAATGAAGTCCACTCTCAAATCGTTCACACTTGTAATCTTCATCAACCTGGTTGTTGAAGAAATGAAAGCACTTCTCTAATGATTCAAACTTTGCAACATACTCAACGATGATTCTCAATGAGACAAATCTTGCATAATACTTCTTGAATGATGTAGTGATCATTAATTGCTTCATTGTAAATTGTGTCTTGATAAGTCCAATTCTGAAGTGGATGCCCTGTGAACTATATTAAGGAAGAAAGTTGAATATTTCTCATTTACATTTCTTTGGATGCAAATGATTTATCCTTAACAGCGAGAAGGATAAACTCTAAAAAAATTGATGCAAAAGCTGATGAAGGCATATTCATATGATATTCCACTTTGAGCAAAGCTTTTAGAGTCTTTAACAAAAGAAACCTAAGTACATAATAATTTGCACATACTACTTTTGATGGAATTAACCCTAAACCATTAGAAGTAGAAATGATTGATTGTGCAAGTATTCCGAAAAAGACAAAATTGGAGGGAAATGATCAAGAAGTACAACAAAATCAAAGTCAACTTTTAGCTCAAGAACCTGTTCAAGATCCAAATAAACACACTCTTTTAAATCATCAAATCTTCCAAGAGAATGGATGATGACTACAGATGTTATTGGATGTATCTATAAGGGAGTTACCACTCGACACTACCTTAACAAGGAAATTTACTTTGTGGCCTTTGTTTAACAAATTGAGCCAACAAAAATTGACGAAACTATCGTTGATGAACATTGGTCTCTTGATGTTGCAGTTTTTAGCAATCAAAAGTGTAAGTATTTATTTTATCGTCTCCAAGGGGATTAATGCGATATCAATTCCCCATTCAGAATGTAATTGGAGATATCTATAAGGGAGTTACCACTCGACACTACCTTAACAAACTTTGTGGCATTGTTTTACAAATTGAGCCAACAAAAATTAACGAAACTATCATTGATGAACATTGGTATCTTGATGTTTCAGTTTTTAGCAATCAAAAGTGTAAGTATTTCTTTTATCTTCTCCAAAGGGATTAGTGTGATATCAATTCCATTAAATAGTTACTATGATTTTAAGCTAAAATTTGTAAGTTGTTTAATGGTTAAAGTTACAGAATGTAAAAACAGATAAATAAAGTTTCAGAGAGATGAGAACTTATCAGGATTGGATTTCATCCATCGATATAATATGCGTTTTACCAAAAACATTTACACAATCTAAACATTCATTAATACTATCATGTATCTCTCACAATAGAGTTTATGTCTAAACATATGATGATATTTCAACCTTTTAATCGACAATCTCTCAGCCTATTAAACAATTCCAAACTTATTGTTTAATCAATGATTTCTCAGACTATTAAACAATACGGAGAATTAAGAATTGATACTCTCTATGAATGTTAGCCTAAATCTATGTCTAGAGTTTATAATCTAACAAATTTTCATCTTAGGTCAAGTTTCGAACTGTATTTCTCAATATCAATTCAAACCCATGAAGATAAATAGTAAAACAAAGATAACATTTATATAGATTCATAAATATATTATATACAACACCAGGAATAATAAAACTACATATGATTACTGTAAACTTACACCCAATCCCAACAAGAAAGGGATTTATCTACTCATGGTAGCTAAATAGAAAAAGAAGAGTGAAGATGAACAATCATCAAGCGTGATTTCCCGATGATTGACACATACCCAACTCTAGATCTTTAATATGCACCTTCTCATGTTGTTTACTAATCCTCTCTCTCTCTCTCCTAAAATGTGGTGTGTATCTCAAAAGCTAAAGTGAGATTCTATTTATAGAAAACAGAAAAATTAGACGGCGCTAAGCACAAGTAGATTGTGCTAAGCACAAGCAGAGCTCGCTTAGAATAGATACAAGATGAAAAAGAATCTTAAACTACCATAAACTACGCCAAGCACAAAATTTGGGGCTTAGTGAGGTTTGTGCTAAGCACAAAATTTAGGGCTTAACGCGGTTGCCTATGCCCCATAACCTCTAAGCGCGCTTTGAGCGTGCTAAGTCCAGCCTATAACTTGATTTTCTTATAAAAATGCATTCATGAAGCAAACCTCTTTCCCTTTGATGTTGAAGTCACACTTCATAGACCCTACAATCTCTTTCCCTTTGATACCAAGCCAAGGACAAGTCTATTATGATAGTATCAACTCTTAGACCCTACAACAAACATATCAGTTTATGATCTACTCACTTAATCACTACATGTGCTATATTTCTATCTAAGACTCGCCTAGATATAAGGCTATCCTCAATCCCTCATCAATCACATACATCAATTGGAAAACAAATAAGAAGTCACACTTCCATGACAGCAAAACAGAAGACACACTTCCATGACAATACTAAGTCAAGACCTAATGCTAAACTCCATCATTTACAACTTTACTCCTAACTAAGAACACAACTTGGAGTTGCTTAAAAGCTTACTCCAAGAAAAATACTCAAGTCATTACCTAAAGGCTTCTGAGTGAGAACAATAACAGAGATAACAACTCTGTAACATCAGTCCAACTCACAATCGAGTAGAACATATAACCAACTCTCATAGAGAGTGGTATAGACTCAGCCCTAATGGTTACATCTTTCTAATTCTCGGCTGGTACAAAGATAAAGCCCTAAACTTCTACATCTTTGACATGTGCCTTTTCTAGGTTGCAAGCATTCTATTTATAACCTATTCCAAACTGGATTTGGGCTTCTAATCACAACACATTAGATGTTACAAATCAGCAGAAACTTCTCCTATAAACAAGGTCTTCAATCATTAGTTTCCTAATATATCTCCATATTTAGAAACTGAATATTTTTCAATATTCTGACTTGATTCTTCTTGACCTACAAATCAGTGCCACATAATGTTGCATAATATTCCTAGAATATTTTGCATATGTTAAATCATAACTGAATTCACTAATCCAGCTCACCTTAGGCGCGATGTTGTGTGACCCTTCATAGGACATCTTATCTGACATGTTACTTCAGATGTTGAAACATTTCAACTCAACATGTTCCTTCATAAGATAGGACTACTTGCTCAACCTTTTCCTGTTTAGCAAGTTAAGACATCCTATCTAACATATTGTTGTTTTATTTATTTTACAAATATTAATGCCAGTCCTAAAAATAAAGAATTAACAATATTTCCCTTTGGAAAATTTTGGCTAAAACAAATAATAAAAGTTACAACCAAGATTACAACAATAAACAAAAATACAATCCTTCAGCAGTAGTTTTAATTAACTACTGAACACAACATCATAACAATAAGGAGTCAGTCTTCACAAGCACAATGATGTTAGGACATCATATTCGACATCATCTTCATAGAAACTTCATTGCAACAAGAACTTCAACACCAAAGAACATCAACCTCATTAGAAAGTCCCGAAGTCATTTGGTACACATGAGGAAGAAGATAGATAACACTCCCCCTCAACCCAAGAACCTATTTTTGTCACAGAAAACCGATGGTGGCATAAGAGAACCCTTAATCAATCCTTAGTCAGCAACCAAACGCCAACCTAGAGCATAAGAGGAAACTTTATACCAAATCAACTACCACCCTGGGTAACTCAAAACACAGGTCACAACTATATTCATAACTTAGATCACATGTCCTAAAACAAAAGCACAGACCACAAGATAGAACAACTTGTCTGACATTTGAGAACAACATCTGGAAATGCAAACTCCAAACTACTGACCATCTGAGAAACAAATCCTTTCCCCCCCTTTTTGGCCAAAAATTGACAAAGAAATCCCTCACAAAACCAAACCCAAACACAGCTCACCTGTACCAGAACAAAAGCCATAAGAATTATGGAAACACCAAACACTCACAGGGTGAAAGAGGAAAGAAGAAACATCTATAAGTAGTTGAATATTTGCTTGGAAAATAACGACCCTTGATTGTAGCAATGGTCTTGGTTACAAGGAAACATTATTTGAGGAGAAACTTCCACCAAAATCAATGTGCACCATCTAAAACATCTTTGAATGACTTTATTAGCTCTATATTGTTTTTGTTGAAAAGAAATAGTCCCAATACATGCACATACACATTTAAACACACTTTATACACTCTCTTCTGGAACATGTTTGATCATACCATCCACATAAATTCTTTGTTTATCACACATGAAACATGTCTTAAATAATGTCCTGACATCCAGTCAAACGTTGTCTTCTTTCTCTTGAATGCACAAACCCACCAACACAACTCCAAAAATGCTTCACAAAATTATCCAATTAGGCTCTGAAGCATAAACACAATGCCTTCAACTGGACTCTAAGTGTACTCCTTTCACTTATACTTAGTGACACACACCAAAACATCAGAATATCACATATGTGACATCTATCAACAACAAAGACCTTCAAAGAATCCTTCCAAAATTTGCAGGAAAAGTAATGAATTCTCCTAGAAACAACTACTGATTACTTGAGAGATATGTGTACTTTTGATTCAATCAAGCATGACCTTTAAAGATCACCAATAAACACATTATGTCACAACAAGTTTTCTGACATAACATCCTCATAAGAGGCATAAAAACTCCACAATCTTGATCAACATGCAAGCCAACAAAATATCTGCAACATTGCAACAACAATCCATAAACAAGTACTTCGCTCCCCCTGTAATGGATAATCAGTGCTTCTTCTGAAGATGGACACGAACACTTGATGAAAACATATGAGAGGCTTTATACTCTCATGTTGAAGGGATACAACTTCACACACATGCTGAACACAAACTCCCACAGTGGAATTAATCCCGAGTCAGATACTCTCACTCCTTGAGGTTACATCTAAACATTCTGACTTCTTTACTTCAACCAGGACACATCTAAACACTATGCTTACAGATCCACAAACAAGATTATGGCATTTTGGATAGACAAGGTGTCATGCATGCTAGTTATGACATCACTTACAAGCCAACAAAATTCTTAGATTGCTTAAAAGCTTTACTAAGATCCAGATTTGTCCCAATTTCTTGTAGAGTGATTTGCAGTTGGAAGAAACCACCTCTTCAAATTAGATCACACTATCTAACAACCATTCCTCTACCCTTACTTCCATTAGCAATTGTTGATACTAGTGAAGTCTTCAAAATGATAGTAGTCATGCATTTCCATAACATACTACTATGAACAAGATCAGACTCTCCACACTCTAATCCACAAAGTCAGAAATGCCTCTTCTGATATAGTGCTTGTGCATCTATCTCCATAAGCATTATCTCAAGCATACCTACAGACCATGATGTCAAAACATCACATTGGGACACAAAACACTATGGTTCTTAAAAACTTCACCCATATGACTTATTATTTGCATATAAGTCCTTGACACCAAAGGATCTCCAATGACACACCTTCAACAGCCAATTCAGGTTGTCATATCAGAGAACCATAGAGATAAATAAACTCTCAGTAGTTAGCAACTTCTTATCCCAAGCTACTCAACACAACCAGATAGAGAAAAATAAATTCTCTATACTCCTTCTGAATCATAAGGTTCAGACTGCAGACTTGCATCAACACTTCAGATAAACACTCAGCTCTCGTCAAAGTATTCATCATCAGTCACATGCACAACCTACATAGAGGACATACAAATACTCACCTCCTATATAAGTATTTGCAATAGTCAAATGATACTACCTTCTCAAACTAGGTAGGACGTTTGGTTTGACACCATTCTTCTGCACACCTGTGGAACCAGCTGATTTATCTTCATAACAAATAGTCATGATACCCATTCACATAATTCTATATTAGGTCAGAGGCTTGACCTTACACTCCACCATGAGAAAAACAAATTTCCTTGGCTGAAGAATCAAGAAACGAAAATAATGTTCCAACATCAGTTCTGACATTAGTCTCAAACACACGGACTTGACCATTTACTATGTCTTTGGAGACAATACCCATAGAAGTCCATACACAACTCTTGTAAGGGAAACAAGAGGATCAACCATCAGTAGTTAATCTACTTTCACGTCCAGATCATAACCACATGCAAAGCATGCACATAAGACACCTAAAGGACCTTCTCCTTAAGCACGTAATTCAGACCACCTGTCTGACTTTGAGGGCTTTGATCATAATTCTTCTGCACCTGTTGACAAGAAATTTTCGACTATGGAAATAGGCCTTTAAGATGTAAGATTAAAGAGCTAAAAAGGAATAAGTTTCATAGAAAACAACAAGATATGTTGAGCAAGAGAAAGAACATCGACCAAGGGAGTCTGTCAACAAGGACATGAGGTTCAGAGGAAGCTGTCGACAGGAACAGGGGTCGACAAAGCAAGGATTCATATTGGCGGGAACAATTATCAACGTGCAAGCCAGTGAGAACGTGTGAATATTTAAACAGTTTTCTATAACGCCTAATGTGGGCTAGTAATCGTTGACGGTTACATTACTTAGGATTTCTATTTAAGAAATATGTTTATGTTTGTGTTAAATGTCACATTTCTTCACATTTATAGCTTTACACTCATAGTACCCACATCTAAGAGAGAAACGAGTTCCAGGCTTAACGATGTATGAATGCTTCCACCTTTAAATTCATAGTGATATCTAGTTTTTACTTTGAAATTAAAGTCTTGTCTTTAATTTCTATACTTTATAATTGTCATTATCTTTTGCCCTTTTACCTTTTATAAACCAGTTTTCAACCCAAAAACACTCAAAACACTAAGTCTAGGATTATTGCAGCCAATTATGTAAGTAACCTTTAATAAGAGGCTAGTGATTGTTTCACAGAGAAACAAATTGGCATGCCCGATGGGACACGTTTGTGTTTGAGTCTTCTTTTTTCGTGCATGAAATTAAGAAGTGGTAGAAAAATGGTAGATCCTAGAACTTCTAAAATGAATCAAAATATGGAAGGAAATACCAGTGCAGCAACGAGTGTAGGTTCCAGTTTGATGGTCATGTCTTCGACTTCACCAAGCATAGTTACCACAACACAACCAGTAACTGCAAGACCACTAATGGTCACAACTTCTGGGCAATATATGCCTAGTTTTGCAAGAGAAACACACTATGGTGTGATTCCAACTTCTGGGCAATATGTGCCTAGTTTTGCAAGAAATATACATGAGTATGAAATGCCCACAACAATGATTCCAGGACTGCATACTAGTAGTCTGACATTTGGAAAAAGTTCTGCATTTTCCCCATATTGTGCTTTGGGCCTGTCGGGAAACCAATTTGGGCATTCGATTGGGTTAGGATTCTCTAACCAAATTAAGCCTACTTTCACCCCAAGTATTGTTACTATCATGAGGCAACAAATGGATGAAAGAAACCATGAAATGGTCAATATGCTGACTCAACAGATGAGTCTCATATTAGAACCTTTGATTGAGAATTTGGTGCAGAGTTATCAGACATTAGAGACTCAAATGACTCGCATCAAAGACTTCCTTGGCACCCCACGAGCTCCAGTTCGACAAGCTGCGCCTCCCCCACATGAGGATCCGGTGCAGTACGAGGAGGTGGTCGACGAAGCAGTCGAACAAGAACCAGCAACTCCCCAGTGTGTCGACCCTATACTTAAGATAGTACAACAGCCCCCATTAGTAATAGCAAACTGAAACCAGAACGCCGACCAAATGGTCAGGAAGGTTCGACGAGAAGTAGTGGCTGGGGAACAAAACCTAGAAGCCATTGTTGAAAGAATTATGGTTAGGAATGGGATGAATACTGGCTGTCAGAGAACTACGTATGTTTCTCCATTTCTAGATTTTGTGCTACAAACTTGAGTTACCAAGAGGTTGAAAACTCCCAAAGTTCACTAAGTTTGGTGGAGATGTAGAAGAATCCACCGTCGAACATGTTTCCAGATACCAAACAAAACTTGGTGAATTAGTAGGGAATGAGGATTTGAGGATGAATTACTTCCCCAATTCCCTTATAAAGAATGTTTTCACTTGGTTTACAACGCTTCCTCCACCCATGGACCCAGTTAGAGAAATTATTTCATGAACAATTCCACATGGGCCAATAAAAAATAAGCCTAATAGAATTCTCCATTGCCAAATGAAAAAGCACCAAGTCAATAGACCAATACCTTAACAGGTTTAGACTTCTGAAAGCGCGGTGCTTTACACAAGTCCCTGAACATGAGTTGGTCGAAATGGCTACAAATGGGTTAGAGTACTCCATTAGGAAAGAATTATTGGATACTCAGTCTTTGAAGGATATGGCTCAATTAACTATCAAAGTTTGACTGATCGAACATTTGAAAGCTTAAAAAACAAAGCCAAACAAGTATCATAAGAAAGGGGAAATTTCTTATGTGGAAACTGATGAATGTTCTTCTGACGAAAATGAGTCAGGGGAAGAAACAAAGGTTAATATGGCTAAACTCCAGTATGGACCCCCTTATGCGTGTAAACTTTTGAAACCGTCGAACGGGAAAATTCCCATCGAAACCGAAAAGAATGGAAAATCCATCACCACGACCTATACTTTCGATATAACCAAATGTGATGAAATATTTGACTTATTAGTATCTGATGGTCAAATTATGGTCCCTCAGGGCCTGAAGAATCCCCACTTGAACAAAAGAAGAAAAGGGGATTCTACAAATTTCATAATTTTCTTGGTCATAAAACTTCTCAATGTGTGCTTTTCAGGGATTTGGTGCAGAAGCTTTAAAAGATAGCATGCTTCAGTTTGGTGAAAAGCCAAAGATGGAAGTTGACACTGATCCTTTGAAGGTGGATGATGATTTATACTCATAACCCCTAGATTGCATTATGGTCGAAGCTACTGAAGGCCTTAACAGAGAAGTCATAATGATTGGTGACATAGAAGTCATGATGGTTGGAACTAATGATATTTTCGGCCTAAAGATGGATGAGGGATTACATGTGGTATACCCTTAGCTTGAAGAAAGCTTGGCTCACTTTCAAGAGAAATTCACAGTGAAAGGGTCGAAGGAAAAACTATGCCCAAGATGCAATGTTGTGTTTGATGAAGAAGCAGCTGAGAAATATGAAGCTATAAAAAAAGAGGCTCTTAAGCAAGAGAAGCCTCCAATTCCAAGATTTTTTTCCGATAGGGAAGGAGTGCCTCGACACAACGAGGAATACAAAATATGGTTCCAGCAACCACAACTGAAAACCTTTCGCCTTCCGCCAGACACCCCGCAAGAAAAATGGGTGGAACCAGTTATCCAGAAGGGGGGGGGGGGGGCAAAAGGCCAATATGGAAGGTAGTTGTGCATGAAGCTGAGGCCCAACAAAGGAAAGATGATTCAAAGGGTTATCAAGTTTCTCATAATTATAAGATGGAAAATCCACTGACAAGGACGCAATGGAGGTGTTATCAAAGGAACAAAAAAGTTGCAAAGGAGGCTTCGGCTTCCCAGTTGAAACTTATCGAGAATACTAAACGTGTCGAGAGCATGCAACCAACAGAAATTGTGAAGCTTGGTGAGTTCCAGTTCAAGAAGGATCTTATCCAAGGTCAAGGTTAAATGAAAAATAAAAGGTTACTGCTAATCAGTGGTTGGCAATGAGGGTAGCTCCTTTAGGTGACAATGAACTGGTGGCAACACAGAGTGTCAGATATACTCCTACACCTGAGTATACTCCTATGTCTGGAGGTAAAGATGAGGAATAACCTGATTACGGACCTTTTCTACAAGATGATATGGTGGATGATGACTATGATTATTTCATCATTAATTATGGAATTGTATCGATTCTTCCTACAAAATATGATAGAGTGTCGGAAGTATTGAAAAACGAAGAAGATTTTACCTCCGACGAAGCGACTGATGAAAAGCCTCTATGTTACTATATGATGAACAGTGGCATGGCTAAAGAACAAAAGGCTGTGTTTGAGAAACCAAGTCCAGGGATGTTGTATCATCTCAAGCCTCTATTCATAAGGGAGAAGGTAGATGGCATACCAGTAAACAAAGTATTTGTCGATGTTGGGGAAGCTGTAAATCTAATGCCACATGTTCGGTTTAAGAAAATGGGGAAGTGTGGGTCAGAGATTCGACCTCATAACATGGTTTTATCAAACTATGAAGGAAAAACCAGTAGCATACTGGGTATCATTCAGGTCAAATTGGTTGTCGGAACAACAACCAGGTTGACTCTGTTCATGGTCATAAATTCCAAAGCCAACTTCAATTTATTACTTGGCCGTGAATGGATCCATGGAATTCGTGCAGTCCCTTCGACTTTGCATCAAAGGATTTCCATTAGGAAGAAAGATGGCATAGTGGAAAATATAGAAGCTGATCAGATCTACTATAAGGCCGACGAGATAAAAGGTGGACGAAAGTCTTTTGACCAACATTTGGCAAATCTAGCACCTTGTAATGATGAAAATCACACTCCTATTGAAAACTCCAATAGTTTTATGAGCTTGGATCTTGATCATGGTTTTATGTGGGATTCTGAATAAGTATCAATTCTTATGGAGTCAATTCCAACTACGGGGTAGTATGTGGTCGAAGTTGATGACCTGTGAGTCTGAAAGTTTGGCTCGAATTTTGGCTCATGTGGCTGAAAACAAAATGAAACCGGCTTTGGAAGCTGAGAAGCTACAAAACATGGTTATCAAAGCCAAAACAAAAAATCAAGAAAAAGGCTAACAAGGCCCAACAACAGCTTCAAAAAGTCGGAGGTTAGATTGTATATGTGAGAACGAACCTTTGGGGTTTGAAAATGACCCACTGAATTCAATATAGAAGATGCAAGCCCATGATTCGTTAGAGGAAGTGATCTAGGAGACGACGTAACAAAGAGACCAACTTACATCAACACTAAAGTTGAGTCGAAAATGAAAGTCAAGCTTATTAAGCTACTCAAGGAGTAAAGATATTTCTTCGCCTGGGATTATGGTGAGATTCTTGATTTAAGTCGAAAAGTGGTGGAACATCGACTGCCTTTTCAGCCAGGTAAAAGGCCAGTAAAGCAACATCCTAGGAGGTTCGCCCTTAAGATTACTTTGAAGATCAAACAGGAGATTGAAAGGCTGCTCAAAAGTAAGTTCGTCAGAACTGCAAGGTACGTCGTGTGGTTAGCAAATATTGTTCCTATTATTAAGAAAAATGGAACTCTTAGAGTTTTTATAGACTTTAGGGATTTGAGTAACGCTACCCCTAAGGATGAATATTCAATGCTTGTGGCAAAAATGTTAGTCAATTCGGCTGCATGAGATGCATATCTTAGCATGCTCGACGGATATTCTGGTTATAACCAAATTTTTATAGCAGATGAGGATGTGCCCAAAGCAGCATTTAGATGCCCAAGGGCATTAAGAACATATGAATGGGTAGTAATGTCGTTTGGTATGACAAATACTGGAGCCACCTATCAAAGGGTAATGAATGCCATGTTTCATGATTTTATAGAACATTTCATGCAGATAATATATATTGAGGACATTGTGATAAAATCTTCTTCTGAGAGTAGTCATTTAGACCATCTTCGAGAATCCTTTGAAAGAATGAGGAAATATGGATTGAAAATAAATCCACTAAAATATGCTTTTTGTGTCCATACAGGATATTATTTTGGATTTGTAGTACACAAAAAAGGCATCGAGATCAATCAAAGCAAAACAAAGGTAATTTTGGATCTCAAGCCTCCTTCGACAACTAAACAATTGCAGTATTTGTTGGGGGAAATCAACTTCTTGAGAAGATTTATCTCAAACCAAAGTGGAAAAACAAAGGTTTTTTCACCATTATTACAGATCAAGAAGGAAAGTGACTTTCAATGGGGGAAAGGAACAATAAGAAGCCTTAGATGCAATCAAATAATATCTAACAAGGCCCCCCGTTTTATTAGCACCTAGTCGAAATAAGAACATGAGATTGTACATAGTTGCATCTGATTTAACAATAGGGAACATGTTAGCCAAAGAGGATGATAATGGAGTTGAAAGACCCATTTATTATCTCAGTCATGTATTGGTAGATGCAGAAACTAGGTATAACATGATATAAAAATTATGCCTATGTTTGTATTTCTAATGTGTTAAACTTAAGCAATATATTAAGCTAGTTGATGTTTATGTCTCGTCTCGTTGTGCTGTCATTAAACATATGTTGTCCAAACCAATTTTTCATAGTCCAATTGGTAAGTCAGCACTAGCCTTACCTGAGTTTTAATTGTTTTATATGCCTTTGAAGGCCTTGAAAGGCCAAATTGTGGCAGACATCATAGTCTTTCACGCCATAATAAAGCCATCAGTAAATTTGATAGCCACTGACCCTTGGAAATTATACTTTGACGGGTTAAGCCATAAGAATGGAACTGGTGTAGACGTTCTAATTATTTCTCCAAAAGGAGTGCCAACAAAATTCAAATGTAGGGTAGATGGAAAATGCTCCAACAATGAAGCAGAGTATGAGGCTTTGATTACTGGGCTTAAACATTTAATAGATTTAGATGCGAAGAGGGTCAAAGTCAAAGGTGTTTCAGAGCTAGTGATTAAGAAAATATCTTGAGAATATAAGTGCATTAAAGAGAATTTGTTATTGTATTTTGCGATACTTAATCAATTTTTGGAATCTTTTGAAGTTATAAGCATTACACATGTGCCCAGATTGGAAAATCAAGTGGCTAATGATTTGGCACAAATTGCCTTTGGGTATAAAGTATCAATTTAAAAACTGAAAAGTTTTGTTGAGGTAAGGGAAAAGGTAATTTCGACACAGCTATCAACATTGTCAACCCCAAAACCTAGGGGGCAGATGACTTGGCAAAATTTTAAAATTCTAAAAATTTAGAAAATTTTAAAGTTTTTGCCATTGATAATTTGTCAGAGATGGATTGGTGAAAGCCAACTTTGAATTATTTAGATAATCTGGTTGGAAATATTGATAGGAAAATAAATTACAGATATTTGAGCTATGTGTGCATGTACAATGAATTGTTCCAGATGACTCCTGAAAGGGTTTTGCTCAAGTGCTTAGGGATACTGAAGCATATTTGGCGGTAGTCGAAGTCCATAGTGGAGCTTGTGGTGTCCACCAAGCCGGCCATAAAATGAAATGGTTGTTATTCCGACAGGGAATCTATTGGCCAAGTATGCTGAAAGATTGTATTCAGTTTGCCAAAGGGTGTCAAGAATGCCAAAAGCACGCATGGATTCAACATGTACCTGCAAGCGAATTGCACACAATTATTAAGAGATGGCGGTTTCGAGGATGGGCGTTGGACATCATAAGAGAGATTCGACCAACCTCATCGAAACAACAAAAATTCATCCTGGTAGGGATAGACTACTTCACTAAATGGATAGAGGCAATACCATTGGTCAATGTTGACCAAGAAGTAATGATTGACTTCATTCAAAAGCATATCATTTATATATTTGAAATTCTTGAGGCAATCAGTGCAGATCAAGGGTCGGTTTTCATTGGGTGTAATATGCAAGAGTTTGAGTCTGAAATAGGCTTCAGGTTGGTAACATTCACGCCCAATTATGCTCAAGCCAATGGTCAGGTCGAAGCTGCCAATAAAATAATAATTGGGTTAATTAAGAAACACGTCTCTAAGAAACCCAAGAATTGGCATAAGGCGTTGGATCAGGATTTGAGGGCTTGTCGAACGTCTCCTAAGGAAGCAGCTGGATTGACACCTTTTTTATTGGCATTTGGACATAATGTGTTTTTTCCAGTTGAAATACAACTGCAATCAGTGCGAGTACAACGACAACATGAACTTTCGTCATAACAATATTGGAATATGATGTTTGACGAAATAGTAAACATAGACGAAGAAAGATTAGTTCTGTTGGATGTGCTAATCCGACAGAAAGAGCGGGTTGCAAGGGCCTACAATAAAAAGGCCAGAATAAAGATGTTTGTAGTTGGAGACTACGTGTGGAAAGTTATTCTTACCATGGATAGGAAAGATAAAATTTTGGGGAAGTGGTCACCAAATTGGGAAGGACCATTCCAAGTACTACGGGAATTCACCAATAATGCATTTGAGATCGAAGAGTTAGGATTCGATCAAAGAATCTTGAAAGTAAGCGGTAAAAATTGGAAAAAGTATAAACCTATGCTTCAAGAGATTCGAATTACCCCAAAATAGAGCGTACCAAAATATCATTATCCAAAATAGACAAGTGCCAAAATGGCTTTTAAAATTTCCCAATGGGGTTACATATGCAAAAAAGAAATCCCAGCTGAAACATGGGTAACAACGAGATTACAAAGGAAACCAAGATTCGTAGGTAATCTTTTGGTCGAGACAAAACCTCTTAGCTGTTAGGTGGTGAATATTGCTCCTAAGGTGAAGGGCTTTCTCTCCATGAGTTATTCCCTCAAGAGTAGATTATTGAACCGTGTCGACTGAAGCATCATCAGATGAATCTAATATGGACCTCTGACACTCAAGGCCGACAACCTTCTGATTGAATGCTGCAATTTGGTTTTGATAACCTAGGAATTCTTGGTCCAAATCAGAGTGCTTCTCCAGACGGTCTTTTCTCTTAGCCTCAAGGTCATTATCCATTTGCACACAAATTTAGCTAAAATCCCACTAATCACTCATCTCATTTGCTTTGGTTTTAAGTTGGAGGTCAGTGTGTTGGCAAAATGAGAGATCCTTTGTGAGTTGGTTGAAGAAAGCCTCAAAATCGATTAAGTACTAAGCCAAAGAATTAGAAAGAGGATATTGAGAGATGGTGTCAAGATGTTTAAAAATCGCAGCTGCCATGAAAGCGTCCTCTTCAACAAGAGCTAAAAACTCACTTTCAAATAGATAAGACCTTAGTTCGTGAAGCACGTGGACTACTTCAGCGTCTAGTTCAACAATGGGTAGAGACGTAGAACTAAGGTTTGGTGAAGCAATTTGGGGTATGTTGAAGAAGGTGAATCTTCCTAAATGCTGCCATTGGATCTTGTTTCTTCAACACTTCGGTCTCATTCTGGGTGGAAGAGTCGAGGGACGGAGTATCATTCAAAATGTGACAGGTAGGTTTGATGAAAGATGGATGACTGGACTTTGCAATGTTGTCACCAATAAGAGGGTTCCTAGTTGGATTCAGCTTGGCGTCGCCTGCACAAGGTGGCCCATGGAGAGGATTTCCATGTTAGCATGAAGAACAAGATTAAAAGCGAAAAACAAAAGAGAAAGAGAGATACCACTAAGTTTGGTAACACAACCTTATGCTTTTGTGATACTGAGCCTACAAAGAAGGAGGGATTTGTTTTCATGCACTTGTTCACAAGGTAAAGTTTGGTTCAATTCAACCGGCGAAGGGAACTTCTGTACCTGAGGGATCAACAACGCAGAAGGTTATTGAGTATCCAGGGAACTAAAGGAATCGATAGCCTTTGAAGAAAGATGGGTATGGAGAAATATTTATCTTAATATTGGGGCCACCACTGGTGGAAAATCTTTAAGGTGAAGAAGGAGTGTTTAAAGTCAAACACTGGAAGTTCAAGAGTTTGAGTGGCCCGGTGGAATTTAAGTTAGGCATTATGTTCCTCAGCAGTGAGTTGTCTACCCATCTAGATGATGTCGGCATGGCCGTAGAACAAGGACAAAAGTAACATTTTGCTGAGTCCCAACTGTCGAGATACCAAGTTTAGTTGGTAACCCATGAAACCATACCCTGTTGAGCTAGTGTTGCGTCGACAAGAAAGCACTGTGGGTATTAGAAAGGCCCTCCAGATTTCATTTATACGAGCGAAATTTGGACAAGTATTAGGAAAAGGTTATCGAAACCAGTCTGGGCCAAATCACCATTCAACAAAAGGGGCCATGGTTGAGACAAATGTCTTTGTTTCGACAAAAATATTAACATACTTCATGAACACTAAATAATCAATTTTGTGCAGGGGAGTGGTCAAGGATAGCCTCAGGCCTTCAATGGCTCTAAATTTGTTAAAACGCAATTTTTTTCCGGAAACAGGATAACCCAGTTGAGATTCGAATATGGCATTTAGCCAATGTTGAAAATTCCAAAAGGGTCCTAAAGAGTGAAGCCATTGTCATGATCAGGGAGTGCATTCAATTGTGTGGAAGCATTGCCCAAAGTTTGGTAAAGAGTCGCCAATAAAAGCTATCCTAGTGTGGTGTTTTGTCCTTTATGGAGTTGAATGGCCAGAGGTATGAAATCTTGAGTTGTGGTAAAGGATCTTGTGCAAAACAAGAAATGGGAAATCCAGAGGGTGAGAAAGGCTATATGTTCAATATCATAGACATCATTCATATCCACAAAGTGATGATCAACAATGTAGCTGGATAAATATGATTTGTCGTAGCAAAATGTGTGTTTTGTCGACACAAATGGGTTGAAAGTCACACCCAACGGGTAAATCCCAGTGATGGTTGTCACGTCAAACAGGGCAGGTGTCAACATCCCACAAGGAAGTTAGAAAGTGTTAGTTAAACTTTCCCAAAAGAAAAGTGAAGCGAGAATAAAGTTGGGATTAATTGTATGGGCGATCTGGGAAATTTGAATTACGTCAAAGATGCCAAGTTTTTCCCATTCAGATTTTAGTTGTTCTTGAACTCTATCAAGCCAAGCAAGGTACAATGTATTACCTAGAGTGGGTATGGAGGTAAATACTTCAATATTAGAGACCATAAACCTAACATCAATGGGTTGTGTATGATTGGAAGCAAAATGGATAGTAGGAAGAAAATAGGGAAAGTGTTGATTGATGGTTTTAGGCTGCATCTCTTGGGCTGGACAAGGCCCATGGAAAGCAAAGAGTCTCTTCACAACAACAAAAGGAATTAGCATTTGATGTTGATGTGCTTAGATATTATATTCCACTTTAGATGGAGCATCTAGAACATGGTTCAAACTTTGTTTCCTAGAAATTGAGAAATCTATGGGGTTGTTATCGGTGTTGAAGGGAGTATCGTATGGAGCAGCCATGATGAAAGTGGAGTAAGGTTCCTCAAGAATTTTGTAAGTTACAGAATTGTGAAATTGAAGCAGAAGGAGAGAAGAAAGCAATTAAGTGCTTTGAAAGTCTATTTAAAGGAAAATCAGAACCGCTGGGGGTAAAACAAATGTCACTCAAAAGTGCGAGCAGGTTAAAAGAAGTGGAAAAGTTAGTAGAGTTGTTTAAAAACCCATTCCCTAAAACATAGGAGTAATCATGAGAAATGATTGAAGTGACACAGGGAACTGTTGCACAGAAAGTAGTCATGATTATGCATGACGTCATTCCAAAGAAGCATGAAGTTGAAAATGTAGAAGAGAAAACACTAGAGCTCTCCCATTGACAAGGCTCTGTCGAACATGGTGTTTTGGGGGGGAATTTGTTGACAAGCAATTTTTGACTAGGGAAATAGGCCTTTAAGCTGTAAGATTAAAGAGCTAAAAAGGCATAAGTTTCATAGAAAAAAATAAGATATGTTGAGCAAGAGAAAGGACATGAGGTTCAGAGGCAGCTGTCGACAGGAATAGAGGTCGATGTAGAAAGGATTCATATTGGCGGGAACGGTTATCAACGTGCAAGCCAGTGAGAACGTGGGAATATTTAAAACAGTTTTCCATGAAGCCCAACATGGGCTAGTAACCATCGAAGGTTACATTAATTAGGATTTATATTTAAGAAAATGCTTATGTTTGTGTTAAAGGTCGCATTTCTACCCATTTAGAGCATTACACTCAAATTACCCGCATCTAAGAGAGAAACGAGTTTCATGCTTAACGATGTATGAATGCTTCAACCTTTAAATTCATAGCGATTTCCAGTTTTTATTTTGAAATTACAATTCTTGTCTTTAATTTCTCTACTTTACAATTGTCCTTATCTTTTTCCCTTTTACCTTTTATAAAAAAGTTCTCAACCCAAAAACACTTAAAACACTAAGTCTAGGATTATGTAGCCGATCCTGCAAGGAACGTTTAATAAGAGGCTAGCGATTGTTTCACAGAAAAACAACACCTAAAAAGAAGATTCCCTCAACCATGCAGACCACACCACACAGGGTTTTGTATGATCATCAACCCTTCAAACAGACTGTCCAAGAGTACCTCTACTTCTCCCAATTTCTCTAGACAACTCATCAAGACTATAAGTTAATCTTCCAGAATATTAACTTACCTCAGGTTGATGCATCTCCATTTCACACAACCCCTAGAATATCTCTTCCACTTTAGCAGAACAAGAGTACAATATTCTCATAGACTTGATAAGAGATATCAAGTTTGAGTAAACAAACTCCATCCTGTGAGAGAAAAACTAGTCAAACCAGGTTGAGAAAAATGAATTCTCAACACAAAGATGTCAAGACATTATATCTAACATCTCAAGAATCTCCAACTCCATATTAGAGATTCTGCTTCATCAACTGTTATGAACACATTGAGAATGACACATTCTCCTCCTTAATAGCAGTACAATATGTAGTTAGTGCACACTCACATAACTTTATTAATACATGCATAATCTGTTCCTTGGACATAAACAAGATTCCAAAAAAACTGGCTCCTTTGATTAGAAAGATCTTCCAGAAGTTAGAGAGAATATCCTTCTGTCCTGGACTGGCCCGACAGCTAAAATGGTCCCAGTCTAACCCTTTCTTTCCGTACGGTCCATACGTCCATGGCCCGAACCTCCTCCGCTATCTGTCAGGAAATATCGACCCTTTGCCCTTCCAAACCGGCACTAACCTAAGATGATCGACGAGCACCTCTCAGTCTGCCCAACCTCAAGTTGTACAGACAACCAGGAATCGACCAAACCACTACCCATAACTTACCTCCTCCTTGGAACCAACGGCTAGATACAAGCACATTTTCCCGGTTTGACCAAGTCTTGGAAGTTACCTATTTTTGCGGACCCACATATTTAGGCCCAAAAACAGGAACCAATGGCCATGTTCCAGGGGAATTATACAAACCCTCACACTTGTGAGGACCAGGTATCGGATATTCACTATTCACCAGTAATACCTTAACACTTTGCTTGTATCTCTTTGCTCTCACTCTTACTTGATTGTCGAAGTGCCTTGTAGGTATAACCCCCTCTTTATCCTCCTCGACATCACAACCCGAATGCAAATCATCACCCGGCCACCTTGCAGGTTCTGATCAACCGGTAAGATCAGTGGCGCCGTCTATGGGAAACTGCTCTCCCCATCTTTTTTCCTCGAAACTCAAACATCAAAGAAAATTTTCAAGATTCGTTTCACCAATACTGGTCGACCACGATGACCTCCACCTGCTCGGAAAGGCTATTCTTTCCCCTATGCACAAAACCGACGGAAGCCAGGAACATCCTCACCTCAAGGACAACCTAGGTTTCCGAGACAGCCAGACTGTGTCTCCAGATTCAACTGACGCCCGATGCAGCGACAACTAATTATTGGACAAGGGACATCCCAAGAATCCCACTGAGGAACTACTAGAGATCCTGCAACTGGTTCCCATCCATCTCAGTGTCGACACGGCTGTTGTAGCGTTGCTCACTGCCATCAACCAGACCAACGCCCTTATCCTATAGCAGAACCAAATGATAGGGGTCTGGGAGTAGAAGCGGTCAAGGTCTCACCCTCGGAGAACCTGACGACAAGACTCCCCCAACATATCTCCACCTAAGTGTGGCCTTCCACCAAGAAAGGAGAAGTGCGAAGTTTCTTTCTTCAAGAAACACAATCGCACACATCCCGCGAAAGATCAAGACTCTCCTTCATCTATGAAGAGGAAAGACGACCGTCAAATTGACCGTGCCTGATTACCTTCATCTGAACCAAGACATAGACGGAGGAGTCCCTCCCCCCAACGAGGAAACGATGATAAATGGGGTAGAAATTATCACTCCCCTTCTCCTTCCCTCGCGGATAGCGAAGATGACGAGCCCCGCGGCCCTCTATCAAGGGAAATTACGGGAGCTCAACTCCCTGTCGGCCTGGAGAAGCCACCTCCGTTGGGAACCTACGATGGAACGATAGACCCAGACGAACATGTTGAGAATAGACGCTTTCCTCGACTATCAAGGAGTCAGAGGGACCATCAAGTGTAGATTGTTCCCAACCACTCTTAGGAAGGGAAAAATGTCTTGGTACAAGAGTCTCCCAGACGAGTTTATCACCTCCTGGAAGCAGCTTGGGAGGATATTTTCGAGGCACTTTACCACCTCTCATCGACACCCAAAGTCGGAGGCTTCGCTCGAAGTAATCATCTAAGGCAGAGATGAATCTCCGTGGGCTTATATCGAGCGCTTCAACAAGGAAGCAGTGCAGGTCTCCACGTTAGACAACATGAAGAAATATCTCCTCGAGCGCGGGCTCCGTCCCCGTAGTGACTTTGCCAAAGATGTGGGCATTGAATCACCCGCCACGCTCGTCTCCCTCCTCCTCAAGGACCAGTCATACATCCAATATGAGGAGAAGGAAGCCCCCAACATCGCTAGGGAATCAAGGAATAAGAGAGTGTCATGACCTTGAGGAACAAAGAGCCTTCGAAATCCTGTCGGGGAGAAAAGAAACGGGAAGACAAGTCCCGGGACTCTAAGGACTACAAGGGGCCAGCTAGTCATTTCCATTAATACACCCCTATGACTACCTCAATGGAGCGCATTCCATCTGAATGCGCCAATTCCAAATTGAAGTAGGCCGAGATGCGCTTCCCCCAAATAACACCTTCAAAACCGAGAACCGACAAGAGCAAACATTGCAGGTTCTACAAAATCCACGAGAATAACATCGAGGATTGAATTCTTCTCAAGGATGCAATCGAAATACTGATTCGAGATTGGCACCTCAAATAATACAAGAAGAAAAAGGGCGCCTGTGATGAAGCACCAAAAACTAAAAATGTCGAAGAGGGGAAGGAGTCCGCCGACATCGACAACATACCAATCGCCATGAGTATCTCGCGGCCGAAATATTTCTACTACCCGGACATGGAGAACGTCCCGTTGTACTTCTTCTCCCACAGTCCTTGGGAATTGTTCCCCGCGACCATGGTCATCTCCGGCGGGGGATTCAACAGGAACACGGTTGAGTCGGTAAAAATAAGTTTTGACCAGTTTATTGAAGCTAACTCAGACATGGACGCCACGCTGGATAAGTTCTAAGGAGGCTCCTATCTCCTCCCTTTCCACAGGGAGGAACTTCCGGGCGGAGCCCTGAATTCGACCATCCCACTACTCGTGAGAGCTTGCATGGCAAATTTCGACGTGCGACGCATACTGGTCGATCAAGGCGGCTCGGTGGACATCACGTACACCCATATTCTCATCACCTTGTAGCTGAATGAAAGCCATATGACCCCGTACGTAGGACCAGACCTTTAGGGTTTCAATTGAGGCAGCATGAAACCTTGGGGATATGTCTAGATGATCGTAACCTTCGGGAGAGGGGTAACGGCCAGAGCCATCAAGACCCAATTCCTGGTGGTGGATTTACCATCTCTCTACCAGTACTTCTTCGGGAGATCCACTCTCGCCGAACTCATTGCGGTTCCCTCTACCGTGCATCTCAAAATGAAGTACTACACTGCCGAAGGTTTGGTCGCCACCCTCCAAGGGGATATCCAAGCAGAAAGAAGGTGTTTTAAAGCTTCATCCAGGGGCCTCAGTTCCATCAAAGTTCAACATCAAACAACCACCAGAGCCGCATTGCCCTCCAGCTCTGAGGAAGTCATGCCACTGGCGAGGGTCGATGCCATCGACCTCGACAGCCTCTTCTTCAAGGAAGATCGTTTTGAGAAAAGAAAGAAGGGAAAGGAACCCATGGTCGAAGGTGAAGGTTCAACCCCCTCTATAGATCGCGACGAACTCTCGAGTCATGCACAGCCAATCCCAGATGGAGACTTCGAGCTCGTTCCCCTCGGAGAAGATCCCACCGGAGGAGTGAAGATTGGAGTAGACCTCCCCGACTTGGTAAAAAGGAAATTCAAAGCTTTCTTAAGGGAGAATGTTGATATATTTGCCTAGAGTGCGGTCGAGATGTGCGAATTGGATCCAGAAATCGCATGCCATCACTTGACTATAGATCCTGCTCTCAAGGCGGTCGCCTAGCATAGAAGAAAACAGTCCTCCGAAAAAGCGGAGGCTGCAGAACTAGCTTTAAAAGACCTTCAAGAGGCACATTTTATTTCTGAAGCCCAGTACACAACCTGGCTCTCAAATGTAGTTTTTGTGAAAAAATCTAATGGAAAGTGGCGCATGTGTATTGATTATACTGATATCAATTGGGCTTGCCTGAAAGATGCTTATCCCCTCCCCAATGCTGAAAAACTGGTTAACAGCTCGCCCGATTTCAAATTGATATCATTTATGCATGCATACTCTGGTTATAAACAAATCCCAATGGCGAAAACGGACAAAAAATACACTGCTTTCATGATCGAATCAGGCAGCTATTACTACAATGTAATGCCCTTCAGCCAAAAAATGCGGGCACTACATATCAGCGCATGATGAACAAAGTTTTTTGCAACGAGATAGGCAAAATGCTCGAAGTCTATATGAACGACATGATCGTCAAGTCCACGAAGAGATCTACCATTCCATCCACTTATAGAAAGTGTTCGAGCAGGCTCGAAAGTGCCAGATGCGATTCAACCCGGAATAATGTACCTTTGGTGTACGGGCAGGCAAGTTCCTCGGATTCTACCTAACAGAATGAGGCTTTGAAGCAAACCTTGACAAATGTCGGGCATTTTCCAAATTTCTGACACCCACCTAGAAAAATTCCATCCAAATCCTAAACGGCATGCTCACTTCTCTCTCTCGATTCGTGGCAAAATCCACCCAGCACGCGCTTCCCTTGTTCAAACTCCTCCGCAAGGAAGCATCCTTCGAATGGACGCCCTAATGTGAGTGATCCCTCATTCACTTAAAACAAGCTCTATCACAGTCACCCGTCCTTTCTCACCCGAGAAAGACGAGGTCCTCTACCTCTATCTAGGCGTCGCCTCCGAGGCGATAAGCGCGACACTGATTAGAGAAACTCCAAAGGGACAAAGACCAATTTATTTCACGAGCAAGGCCCTGCAAGGCCCGGAGGCGAGATATCAACAAATCAAAAAGGTCTCTCTAGCCCTTGTTAACACGGTGAGGAGACTTAGACACTACTTCCTGGCCTACACCATAGTCGTCCAAACGGATCAACCAATAAAGCAGCTGCTCGAAATACCAAACATGGCTGGCAGAATGTTGAAATAATCCTTAGAGCTCTCCGAATTTGATATCAAATCTAAGCGCAGGAAATAACTCAAGGCTTAGGCCTTGGCCGACTTCGTGGCTGAAATAACCTCGCCCGCAGACCCCCACGGATCACATTGATGGACGGTCTTTGTCGGTGGCGCCTCCAGTTCAACAGGAAGTGACACTGGCTTCATATTGGAAAATGAAGAAGGGAACCTAATTGAGGTCTCCCTCATATTATCTTTCACGACCTCTAAGAATCAGGCCAAATACAAGGTATTCCTAGCAGGCTTACGACTGGTCGAATATTTGGGAGCCGAGGAAGTAAGTATCTTCACCGATTCTCAGCTGGTCGCGTCTCAAGTTCGAGGCTAATATCAGTTCAAAAAAGACCAACTCACTGAATATTGGGCCCTGGTCCAAGAAAAGAAAAAGAAATTTAAATTTGTGGACGTGCAACATGTTCCCCGCGAGCATAACGCAAGTGCAGATATCCTATCTAAGCTGGAAAGCACGAAGAGGAAAGGAGGGAATAATTCGGTAATACATGAAATCCTTCCTTGACCAAGCACCTAGAAACCACCCTATACCTTAGAAGTGTTCTCCATCGGGGACAACGATTGCTGGATGACCCCCGTACATGATTACCTCCCTAAAGGAAAACTCCCTGACAATTCGAAAGAAGCGGTCATTGTCAGATGAAGGGCTTGCTCGTACATCTTGGTCGAGGGAAAACTTTACAGGAGAGGATTTTCCATTCCCCTTATCAAGTGCGTCGACCGAAGTGGTGCGGATTGTATCTTGCTCGAAATCCATGAGGGTATTAGAAGCCAACACCTTGGTGGAAGATCCCTCATAAGAAAAGTTTGCGAGCGGGATATTATTGGCCCACCATGCAGCACGACGTAGAAGAGCACGTTAAAAAATGCGAAAAATACCAACGACATGGAGACATGCATTTAGCTCATCCCAACGAGCTCAAGTCCCTCTCCTCTCCTAGGACCTTCTACTGGTAGGGATTGGATCTCCTCGGTCCATTCATGTTCATAACCAATCAAAAGAAATATTTAATCGTAGCGGTCAACTACTTCACCAAATGGAAAGAAGCCGAAGCTTTAGCCAAAATCACCGCCCAAAACGTCCTTCGCTTCTACAAAAGAAACATCCTCGCTCGGTTCGATATCCCACAATTGATAGTCACAGACAATGTGACTTAGTTCGCAGACCACACCTTTCAGGAATTTGTCGCTAAACTAGGCACCACCCAACACTTCGCCTCTGTCGAGCATCCCCAGACAAATAGCAAAGTCGAATCTCCGAACAGAGTAATACTCTGGGAACTCAAGAAAAGATTAGACGAGACCAAGAAAAAATGGGTTGAGGAGTTACACAGTGCACTTTGGGAATACCGAACAACTGCACATTCGTCAATCAGGGAGACCCCATTTAGACTAGCTTACAGGACAAAGATCGTCATTCCCGTGGAGATCGAAGAACCCTCCAGACAAACCAAGGCTCCCCCAGACGAGGAGATGAACAATGTAGCCCTTTGGGAGGAGCTGGATCTATTCGAAGAAATCAGAACAGAAGCGGCCCTACGAGAGACCTTGCTCAAATAAAAAATAGCCATGTGCTACGACGCCAAGGTCATACGACGAGAGTTTGAGGTTGGCAGCCTTGTCTTAAAGAGAAATCGCAAAGAATCTCGCGAGGGCAAGCTCGCAGTGAACTGGGAAGGTCCTTATCACATCTACACGAAAACAAGGATCAGAGCGTATTACTTGGAAAACTTACAAGGGGAACAACTCGTTCGATCATGGAACATTGAAAAGCTAAAACAATATTACAAATAAAAACACTGAGCAATCAACGAGTTTGGTCGACAAGACAAACTCACCCAAGCCCGACCACCCGTGCATGCCTAGGAACAAGCATAACACCCAAAATATTCAGAAGGGGCAAAGCTCCGCTCTTATAATGAGTGCACCATTAGCCTGACATAGATAACTCGATCGAGCTCCATAATTCTCGTGCCACAATGGTAGAGTGCTCGGCTTGCAACAGAAAGTTCACGCCGCCGAACCCAGGTCCCTCAAAACGAGACCTGAATTCCGGCCCATGCCCGGTATTCACCCTGGCTATTTGATCAGTTTCCCCATACTAGAAAACATACAAACTAAACGAGAAAATCCCCGCTACAAACTTTTAGCAAAATAAAAGATGTCCCAAGTGGACCGGTTTATCAGTAAACATGTAAACACAAGTTAAATATTCCAAACAAACGACCACCATGGCCGGAAAACTAAAAGAAACGACAACCTGGGCTGTTATTGTGCGAATATTACAACAAAGGAGGCCTTTGACGCCCCATCCAAAAGAATAAATTTGTGGCCAGAGACCAAAATTGTTCGGAAGTTACACAAAATGGGCAAGAGCCCGGAAAAGCATAATTACAACAATACGACACGTAGGCCGGAACAAAACAAAACTGACAATCATCCTTCAGCCTCTTCTTCGATTACATGCGATAGCTGGGCAGGATCCCCGACAGGCTGAGCAACAAATTATTTGAGATAATCGGGGACCAAAATCTTATTAGAGGCCACGTAATAGTTGACCCCCATGCCTGAAGTGTTAAGTTCATCCCTGGGGTTCAGCGCGTGGATCTGCTCCACTACATTCTCAAAACTCCCCTCGGAGGCAGCCTGGGCATCGTCCATCTCCAATTGAAAACGAACAACAAGCTCGGCCTAAGTCTTTAAATCTTTCGTGTCCTCCGACTTGTCTTCAGCAGGTGTCACCTCGGCGGTCAGGAACGCTTCCTTCTTCTCGAGATATTTTTTCTCGAGCAACAGGATCCTTCGTTCCTCGGAGAGTGTCCCTGATTCTTCCTCGGATAGATTCTGGGCCTTTTCCTCCTCAATCCGGGACTTATCGCATGCGACCGGCTTAGCCCGAAGGTTCTTCAACTCTGCCTCCTGCAAAGAACTCCCCTCAGTATAGGCGATGACCATCTCCAAAATCCGCATTAAACCACCAGCATCCTGCGCTAGCATCGCCCTCTTCTCCGAACGACCCAAACCCTCAAGGTGAAGGGATTCGACCCGAGGAAGGAGAAGAGCTTCCCCCTCGAAGAAAGCCTTCTCTAGCCAGTAAAGGGACAAGTCGTACGTCCCTTTCCCCTTCTCGGCGACCAGGTCGACGCTTCCCTCGACATGCGATCTTTTCGCTTTTGAGGATACAGGGGAAGGAGTGAGAGCAACCATAGCTTGGGCCAAAGACGTGTCGTCCGACCCCGAAGCAGGAGCGACCCCCTAGCCAGTCTGAGAATCCTTTTGATCCTTCCTTGCTCTAGAAGCAACAACCTGGTCTATGCACTCTTGGGCGAGATTCATGCTATCTGCAAAACAAACAAAAAGAATCATAGTTAGCGAACGAGGATTAAAAAAAAAGCAACAAGTGCATATTACTGTTTGAAACGTAAATACCCAAGTATTTGACGGGATCCTCACTCTCGAGGAGCTCCTTGACAACTATGAGGCCCGACTCATATACAACCTCCCCGTTCTTATTGAGCACATGTTTGCCTCCGCGACCCACTCGCTGGACTCAAGGGATCTGAGCCACGAAGGAAGTCAGGACGGTGAAACTCTTCTGGTCCTTGATACCGAGCCCCCCCTCCCTCCAAACGTAAGAACCCAAGTTGTTATCGAAGTGCTTCCTCGTCCATTGGAACGGGAACTTGTAGACCAGTTTGACCATAGGGTCTCCCAGCTCATTCAAACGGGGGACACCGGCCTTGTCACATGCTGATACAGCCCTATAAACATTCAGCATTGCCTTTCTCGAGGAAGGCTGCACCAGTATATATTTATCCTTAAAGTGACAGATAAACTACAAATATGCTTTGAAAAACTTCCCGTTGCCTTGCTTCAATGCAACCCATCCCCACTTGTCGTTGATTTTGCTCCTCTGAAGGTGAAAGCAGTAGAAGAACAAGAGAATGGTAGCCCCTATCTTCAGGTAATCACAAATAATCTCTAATTCTCGCATGAATGCAATGCGGTTCGAATGAAGTTGGGAAGGATCCAACCGCAGATGCCTGAATACGGCCACATCGAAATCCGAGAAAGGGAGCCAAAGAACCATTTCTAGGAACACAATGTCGTACATGGGAATCCGCCTTATGTCATATTTCAAGCAGATCCTGCTCTCTTTCCCGAGAATATGCAGCGACCATTCTCTCCAATTTCCTTCCTCTATGGTGTACACCTCAGTAAAACCATCATCCCGATGATCGAATAAATAAGAGGGCCAGTCCCAAGGATCATTCGTGACCCAAGCCTGCGAATCCTCTTCATCCCTGAGGGGAAACAAGCAACCTTGATTGGCGGAGGCCATCTCCATATCACCTCCCCCCACTTACTGTTCTGACTGATGACACTCGTCCCCAGAAATCTCCAGAATACTCGATGAGCTACTCGTCTCATCCGAAGAACTTCGTGAAGATCCATAATACTCGCTCGAGAGGTCAACCCGGGCATTGTCAGCCATAGTACTTTAAAAGTAGAGGATGAAGATGAGTTCAACATTAATGCCAGAACCACCCTTCCACCGCTGAATCAAGTGAAAGGGCGCTGATAAACGAGGATTGTGCCATCGACCAGAAACCCTCACTAAGGCACGTAAGCAGACAAAAGTCCAAGGAAGAAAACCTAGGCCCTAACAGACCATCTACAAGAGGATGAGAAAAGTTCGGTAACACGATTTAGGACCGTCTACGATGCATCATGAAATGCCCAGAGAGGATCCACGGCGGCTCTGGCGATTCTAAACTACAGAACCACTGCCTTCCACCAACACTCCCTAAGGGCATCCTAATAGACAGAATCCTAAGCCCTAGCCACATGCATTTCTAGGAAGAAAAAACACGAAAATCTGAACTACTGAAAGAAAATGACAATGAAAAACTGAAATATTACTAGTTAAAGGAGAAGGAAGGCTGGAAATAGCAGCAACGAGCAACAAATCTCAAGAAATAATGGTGGTTAACAGGCGAGCGGTTACTAGCAGTTGGGAGAGAGAATGAAAAACACTAAAGCTGGGACCATCCGAGTATGTGAGACACACGCCAGAGAAACCCTAGGATTGTCATCATTACACCCTAGTCCCTAGGCCATCATTATGCCGCTTCGCCAGTACGCTACCAGAAACATGCTACCTATTCAAGTTCAAGGCTCCTAAAAACAAACTCCTCATCTCCCCGCGAGAAAGGTGCAACAGTCGACACTCATCTTCCCCGTAAGACGTGCCAAATTCCCTGAGCAAGTGTTAAAGTCATCACTCCTGTGCCCAGAAGCAACGACTTGGGGGGCTACTGTTCTGGACAGGCTCGAGAGCTAGAATGGGCCCACTCTAACCTTTTCTTTTGGTACGGTCCATACGTCCATAGCCCGAACCTCCCCCGCTCTCCATCGAACAATATCGGTCCTTTGCCCTCCCAAACCGGCACTGACCTAAGATGATCGACGAGCAACTATTTGTCTTCCCGACCTCAAGTCGTGCAGACAACCAGGAACCGACCAGACCGCTGCCCGTAACCTACCTCTTCCTAGGAACCAACAGCTAGTTACGAGCACATCTTCTCGGTTTGACCAAGTCCTGGCAGTTACCTATTTTTGCAGATCCTCATATCCAGGCCCAAAAACATGAACCAATGGCCATGCGCCAGGGACATTATATAAACCCTCACACTTGTGAGGGCTAGGTATCGAATATTCATTATTCACCACTAATACCTTAACACTTTCTTTGTATCTCTTTGCTCCCTCTCTTACTTGATTTTCGGAGTGCCTTGCAGGTACAACCCCATTTTTTTCCTCCTCGACATTATAGCCCGACTGCAGATCATCACCCGGCCACCTTGCAGGTTTTGATCAAGCGGTAAGATCACCTTCACATATGAACTTGACCTTCATATATAAAAACAATTGGCTTAGATAACAAAGTTCTCCAAGACACTAAAGCTTAGCCTCTGCATTTCTACTAACTCGGATTAGAAATAAACTGAACCAAGAAGTTCCCAATAGGTTGACCATCATCCAACCAACTCACAATTCTAAGACATTTTTTCTGGATAAAACCTCTTAGATACATAACACAGATACCTCCTCTTCCAAATCAGGAGTATGTTCCAAACATACGTGATCACCACACATTTGTCTAACACCCAGATCATCTTTTATGTAACAGAAGTCTACACGCCTACTGACACAATGTCCCAATATAAATAACCCTTGATCACCTTCAAGGTCCTAAAAAGTATTCCAAGCTTCAACAATACCAAACACCAGCAAGACTTAGAGTCACTTTCCTAATCAGGTCAAGTATTAGAAAGACTCTACAAGAGGCTAAAATAAATGGCTCTAACCATTATTTAATAAACTCATCAAAAGTGCCTTTATGAGTGGACTTGAGAGATAAAACTCAAGTATCGTTGGCAACTTCACAGAGTTAGTTGAGGTTGCCTTGCACACATTACAACATCACACACCAAACCTGATAAGGAGACTAAACCCTAATGCCCTTCATTTACTTGCAACATAAGGAACAACCAGGTTTACATCAGATACCATGCAGCAGATTACATGACAACCAAAACTCCTCAATATTCTTCAGCCACAGCTTGACCATCCTTGCACACAACCATCCAGGTTCAACAAAAAACAACACAGGATTGCAAATAACTTAAGCCTAATACAACTCCCACACAACAGCTCATAACCAAGGCCACATGCATAACAACCAAAGACAAGTACAAAACACGCCCTTTCATGAACAGTCCATCCTCCACTTCAAGGGACCATTCAAACAATAATATGAACTCTCCAAGTTCAAACAAATTTTTAGTAGATACATCCTTCCTTACCCATGACCAGAAAGTATCTTCCCTAGGATCTCACCTAGAAACAGAACAGGATGCCTTCTCTGATACCAATTGAAATTCTGGTAGGTCAGAACTTCAGATGTCATATGATATGTTGGGACATATGATCTGACATAAATAACACAAGCAAGGTATAAACATATAAAACATTACTGAAAATAATAAACAACACACATAAATTATTAAGCCAGTTCGAAGTAACTCTCCTACTCGATTCATAAACTTCAATCTAAGACTCGCCTAGATATGAGGCCCTCCTCAATCCCTCATCAATCACAAACAACGATTGGACAAAAAACAGGAAGACACACTTCCATGACAGCAAAAAAGAAGACACACTTCCATGACAATACTCAGTCAAGACCTAAAGCTAAACTCAACCATTTACAACTTTACTCATAACTAAGAACACAACTTGGATTTTCTTAAAAGCTTCCTTTAAGAACAATACTCAACTCATTACCTAAAGGCTTTTGAGTGAGAACAATAATAGAGATAACAACTCTGTAACATCCGTCTAACTCACAACCGAGTGGAACACACAACCAACTCTCCTAGAGAGTGGTATGAACTCAGCCTTAATGATTACATCTTTCTAATTCTCGTCTGGTACAAAGACAAAGCCATAAACTTCTACATCTTGGACCCATGCCTTTTCTAGGTTACAATAATTCTATTTATAACCTATTCCCAATTGGATTTGGGATTCTAATCATAACACATTAGCTCTTACAAATCAGTAGAAACTTCTACTACATACAAGGTCTTCAATCACTAGTTTCCTAATACATCTCCATATTTAGAAACTGTATATTCTTCAATATTCTAACTTGATTCTTCTTGACCTACAAATCAGCGCCACATAATATTGCATAATATTCCTAAAATATTCTGCATCTGTTAAATCATAACTGAATTCACTAATCCAGCTCAGCTCAGGCGCGACGTCGTATGACCTGTATAGGACATCTTATCCAACATGTTAATCCATATGTTGAAACATTTCAACTCAACATGTTCCTTCATAAGATAATAATTCTTGCTCAACATGTTCCTATTTAGCAATTTAAGATATCCTATCTAACATATTGTTGTTTTATTTGTTTTACAAAAGTTAATGTCAATCCTAAAAATAGAGAATTAACAATAATAATAACAACAATTAGGCACTTATCAAACTGTCCCCAACTTAGAAATTTGTTTGTCCTTAAACAAGCATCTTACAAACTTAAAGAAACAAAAACAACCTTCAAGAAATCATGAGTCAAACCATTTTTGAGAAAAGAAAACAAATGCATGGTTCAAAGTTTAAAATCACAAACTAAGTAATGCTTACCAATATACTACAACAAAACCATGATCATGAAAAAATTTCTAAGCACAAAAAAAATGTCAAAAATTCTAAAGCGACACATTATCAAACATGAATCACACCTCACATAAAATTTCATCAATAGATGAAAAACAAACATGAAGAACTTGACTCTAACCCAAAAATTTTGCTAACATCTTGATCAAATTATGCATTTGTTAAAAAACTCATATTGAAAGCCTAAAAGAACAAATCACAAAGGACTTTCAAGGGTTGTAATGGGGCTTAGGTAACAAGGAAGGGTCATATATTAAATTAAATGAAACAAAATTTCCTAAACCTACGTGTTGTACCCCAATTTTTGCCCCTAAGATCCCTTCATCATATCATATCAATTCAATCACAACAAAGTCACACACTAGGGTTTGTTTCTTCTCCCTATCTTTAGTCTTGCTCTATGGGGAATCACCAAACACCTTAACTTGTATTTTATGATCATATATGTTTGATTACTCTTTAACTAACAAATATAATGTATGTGTGTCCTAATTTTTGATGATGTAGGTGAAAGCACAATGCATTCCATCAAGGTTAACCTTTGGATTCATAAGTTCATTCTTTGTGCCTTCCTCAACAAAGCTTCATTTAGGTTCAAGCCTCTATGGGAGATATTTTGAAGTAACATCATGACAAATTCTTTAATGACCCATTATGCCTCAATTTGTCAAAGTTAGCTCAAAAGTACAAGGGTTGACTAAAGAAGTTTGACTCAATTGGACAAGTCTTTGTCTCCATTGATCACAAGTGCATATCTCCTTCAATTCTCAATATGTGGAAGTGATGTTTATTGATATGACTTCTCATTATCATCCTCAACAACCTCTATTTGAAAGATAAAAGTATTGGTGCAAGAAGGATGATCAAAATTGCAAAATTCTCCCAAGGTATTTTCTTGCTCTAGAAGCTAGGTTTTTGAACTTCAAAGGGGTATATCTTGCTCATATTTTGGTATTTTTTAGTGATTACAAAGACATCCTTCTCTTCAAAGGGTTATTAAAAAATCACTTCAAAGGTCTCAAGGAAATTTTGTGTGTAAGAAACTTGATGATGAAGAAAGATTACGAGTCCTCTAAATGAACTCTCAAATCCCTTCATGTGACTTCAAATGATCATAACTTGATCAATTTTTATCACCTCGAGCCCATTATTTTTCCATAATGATATTGAAGATGTGAAATTCAACCTTTCTTTTATGTGCAAAGTGTGAAAATGGAAAGAAGATGCCCTAAGGATGCAAAAGATTATAGGTCATTTCATGAATTTTTGCCAACTTCAACAAGTCATAACGCTCTCAATCTTTGGATATTTTGAATGGTTCAAGTATAAAAATGACATTCAAGAGATCTACTTCGTGCAATATTTTTTGGTCAAGAACAAATTCCAAGTGGAAGACCATGTTTGGATGCAAGACATTATAAGTCATTTTTGAAGAAAAACTTAGAAATTTTCTAAGTATGAAAAGCCAGCCCTTTTCGTCCAACTTTGACTCAACACAAATTCTTGCTAAAGCATCCAATTGGTCTCACTAATTTCACATTGTAAAGCTTGTGACTTTATCTTTAAAATGTTTCAAAAATCATGAAATGGAAATTTCAAGTTCAGTCAGATTTGAAAATTAGTTTAAATCCAATTACAGGCTTGTTTAAGGATCAATTTCACGTATAATCATGTTTAGGAACTTTCCATAATAAGAAACGACACTTAAAACATCCATTTTACTGTGTTTTAAGCCATGTGAAGTCACACTTTCCACACTTAGCAGGTCCACACGATTTCACTGATTTTGCCTCCAATTCACATGCTTGAGCCTTGCATCATGATCAACTATAAATAAGGATCATCCCTCACTAATTTTCCCAAGCTTTGGATAGCCAATTGACCCCTGTTCAGATCCCACACGAACTCTGAATTTGAATTTCTGATTTCTTATATTCTCACCTTCAAACACCAAAAGCTCCATTCAGTTAGCTTCATTAAACTTCTCTGAAGATAACCATGCGGTTACTTTCAAGAATCGTGACCTATATTGATCTATAGAAGTCCAATTTCAGAGCAACTTCTCACTAATTTGTTCAGGTAGATTTCTTGGCCAAATTGATTCAAATAAAAGACAAATCCACTCCTTGTATCCTTCTGATCCTCGTGCTCTTTATAATTTGCAATTTCATTGAGAATTGAGTGAAATATCCTAGATTTACGTGCTGGCTATTTTTTCTGGTTTTCTTTAAACATAGCCTTGCACATTTTATATAAATTTGGAGCGATGGTACCATTAGAATCGTCTTGAAGAGACGAATCTAATGGTACCGGTCTTGTTTGCTAATTTTACAGTTTGAAGGATTCAATTTGGGAATGGTTGGAGGTTGAAGACGATGAAATGTCCGTCTTCAACCAATGACACGAAGCCATGTTATTTTTTTGAAACAAATATAATATGCTGGCCTTACCATGTGCGGGCCTCATGAGTCCTTGGATCTGATTACTTTTGTGAGTCAGACTTCATCCAACGTGCCACATTTTAAGTTGTTTTATTTTAAAAATATTTGATCTGGTGTGATATTTATTAAAGACCATGATATACACAATGCGTCTGATCCATTGGATTAACTTACTAACACGTTTTGACTCTCATTCATTGGTCCACATTTTTTTGACTTTATTTTTATTTCTGACTTTTAGATTTAAATAATTTTAAACTTTAAAAATTCATAGGAAATTCATTTTAACTCCAAAAAATCTGAAAAAATTATGGAAAATACTTTTGATTTTTCTCTTTCTGATTTTTATTTTTTTTAGCATTTTTATTTTATGTTTTGATATTTTTATAATTTTTAACTTTATTTTGTGGAGTTATGGACTTCTTGGACTTAAGAGTAGAAACCTTGAACTATGTTGAAAACCTTGTGACCTTGATTGTTATTTTGTCTGGAGTTCTTGGGGTTTACCCCAAGACATTGGGTTGTTTGTTTGTTTTGTGTGCAGGTTATTGTGATTACATGTTTTGTCAGTGATATGGAATTCATTTGCATACAGCTGTTACTCTGCCCAATTTTTGTGAAGACTTAATGCAATTGAAGTTTGGTATTCTTAAAAGGTTTATTAATTGTTTGCTTGGTTTCAAATCTAAAGGATGGGATTCTACGTTGACTCATTATGTCATGTGTTGTCTTCTTGTTTGGTTAGATGGTTCTTCTCCTTAGCTTTTACCTTATGCTTTAGGATAGTCTCTTCATCTCCTCTCATCTTCTTTAATTTCAAAAATCGTCTCCCTCCTTTTGAAAAATCTTCTTGCTTTAAAACTTAAACCATTTCATAATAAACTTGGACTTATGTCCTTGCATTTTCAAAAAATTATTTCTTAATCAAATTTCAATTAACTTAACAATACCTTGATATTTTTTTGTGAGAATACTAAAATTAAACGAATCTCATTCAACTATTTAGCCATTTTGGCTCTTATCTTTAAAAAAAAATCTCAAATAAGATTGGACTCTTATTAATCCTTGTAGTGATGCAAACAACTATACTTCTACAATATGTAGTGAAGTGAGATATTTTCCACTGGGGTGTTGAGTGAGGCATTATTGATTTTAAAATCCAAGCTATATCCTCCACTTTGAGATGATGCAAATTCTCCTTTCTCATAATTGTGGGTAGTAAGTATGTTTTCCACACGGACAATGACAATGACGTCTTGTCTCTTAAAAGTAACCAACACACTTGTGTTTTAAATTTTTAAAGAGGAACTATGTGTACCCTGATCCCCTATTGCACAAAAGGTGGTACGTAGGCACTAAAGGTTCTCAACCGCGGCGGATGCAAAAATCATAAAAAAATATACTTCTTTTTCTCATCCCCACAAACTATTTTACATACAACATTTTATAGCCAAAATATACAAATTTATAAATAGGTTCCTGCGGAGTACCGTAGATGTTTAGGGTGTTAATACCTTCTCTTTGCATAACCAACCCCCTTACCTATAATTTTTTCCCCTCTTTTAGGTTATTCGCTCTTTTCCCATTCCTTTGGAAACAATAAAGCACAGTTGAAATTTTTATTTTGATATGTATAAGTCAAGTTAATCCAATGGCTTAGTCTTAACATTTCTACGGCTACAGGAAAAAATAGATACTTCACTGGGGAAAGATTGACCTCTTGCTGGTGCATCCCTAAGTGGGTTGAGCCTATCTTTGTTTATATCTGTATATATGCTATTATGTGTTATATCTTATATGTTATATATATGTTTGTCTGGATTTTCCTAGTTTTTAGGGTGCTTGGTGATTTCTCATAAATCCTATACCCAGAATTGGGAAAACTTAAGATATGATGGATGGTATAGTCATGTTAACTTTGAGGGAGTAATCCCAAAAAAGCAGACATTAGATCCCCCAATCAGTGGAGGCCCCTTTGACTGTAGTGTCGTTTACCAAGTAATCGGGAAGACGTGCTGCTTTCGAACTCGGAGCCTGCTGAAATTGAGGACTGTAGAATACCTAACCCATCTTGGCTTTTTAGGTGTAGTGCGGAAGCTATGACAGAGTAATTCAGAAGTATTTGTCACGCGATACTATGCTAGGACGAGTTTTTATTGAGGATATTTCTAATTACCGAGTTAATCGAGAAGTTGGTAATATCCGAAGGAAGGATGTAGACTCTGGGAACCTCTAGAACCTTGTTCGGCAGGTGATAACTTTTAGACCATACCTTATAGGTAGTACCTTCAACCTCATCCTCATTACGTTGAACCTATGAACCCTATGTTTGTGATCTTGTATGTGATTGTTGCATCATGAATTGACGCACCCATGAGCATCTCTTAAAAAACATCTTATTTCAAGGGACTTAAAAGTTGACTGTTTGTGAATATCTCAGGTAATTTTTTACTATGGATTTTGGAAAAAGAAAGATCGGGAAGTACAGTTTCAAAGATCCCAAGATATATGAGTTGATGAGTCTGATTCCCGAGATTGAGTGTTTTGCAGATTTTCGGAGGAAGTATGGGTCCATCATTTCTCTCATGAAGCTCAGGATGAAGGAGGGTATTCTCTCGACCTTGGTCCAGTTCTATGATCCGATGTATCAATGATTTAATTTCCCTGACTATTAGTTGATGCCTACACTAGAGCAGTATTCTTATCTGCTGGGTTTACCTATTATCGATCGTGTTCCTTTTACTGGTTTGGAGGGTGAGCCAAAACCACATGAGATTGCTGCTTTGATCCATCTGTGGAAGTCTAAGGTTAAAGCCCACATGACCATCAAAGGAGGTATTAGAGGATTACCAGCTCATTTCTTATTGGAGAAAGCTCGTTACTTTGCCCGGATTAAGAGTACAGTTGCTTTTGAGGCCATTTTTGCTCTACTTACTTACGTGTTGTTCTTATTTCCTAATGTGGACAAATTTGTTGACATTAATGCCATCAAGATCTTCATGATTGGAAACCCAGTTCCTACATTGTTGGGTTATACTTATTACTCTATTCATCTTCAGGATTCTTATCATGGGGGGATGATTATCTGCTGCACGCCTCTGTTGTATCGGTGGTTTACTTCTCATTTACCACAATCTGATACTTTCTGGGATGTCAGTAAGGAACCCCGTTAGGCTCCTAAGATCATGGCACTTACTCATTCAGATATTGTTTGGTATCATCAGGCTTACCATGATGTAGAGATTGTCGACAGTTCTGGTAGTTTCCCCAATGTACCTTTTCTTGGTACAAAGGGAGGAATTAACTACAACCTTGTCCTTGCACGATGACAACTTGGATATCTGATGAGGGATAAGCCAAATAGTATTCATTTGAGTAGTTTCTTCCTGAATGAGGGAGAAGACCATAAGGAAGCTAGGGATAAGATTACGAAGGCATGGCGTCACATTCACATGAAGAGTAGGAAGGACTTGGGACCTAGGGGGTTGTTTCTTTGGAGCCTTATCTACAGAGGGTACAAGCAAGAGCTATTCAGTTGAAGATGCCGTATTCTCGAGAAGCACCTATGCCTGATATGTTTGTGAAGACCACTTATCCCCTATTGGATTATGTAGAAGAGCTCCAGCTTGCTTTAGTCAAGATGCAGCAGGAAAAGGAAGCTTGGAAGAATAAGTGCCAAACTTTAGAGATTTCCTACAGAGTAGACTTGAAGGATAAAGACAATTTAATTGAGATTCTTGAGATTTGAGTTGTAGAGACGATGGACAGGCAACATGATTTATTTTCTCCTAAGCCTCAATGAGGCTCTACTTGCTCACTTCCTGGTTCAGATGATTGGAAAGAGGTCGCAACCAGATATGCGGAAGAAAACTAGAGGTTGAAGGCTCAAATTTCAATACTTACAGGGAAGCGTCATCATATAGAGTGATCTCCACCAGCTTTACTTTTTAGGGTTTTAGACTTTACTTTCATCTTGTACTTGGGATTATTGAAACTTGTAATCTATTTAGAATTTATAATAAAAATTTTCAGCATTTCAAATGTGTTATTACTTTGATATTTGCAAAATTGTCTATAAATATTTAAGTCCCTCGAAATAATAATAAAATAAATCATGTGCAGTACACATCATTCATCATACTGCACATACTTACTGCATTTTTATGCATATCCGGGGGTCTTACTGAGCTTCTTTACTTCTTTCAGCAAAACTGTCTCACCAGTACAATACCCGAGCTAATTTCAGAAGGAAGATGGATAACCTAGAACAAGAGAATCGCAAGCTACGCGAGGAAGTTTCTTCTCTGAAGGCCGGCATGGGCAATCTCACTGTTCTGATTAAATCCCTGGGGGTTGCTCAGAATCAGCCACCGAGTGTTCAACTTCAACTGAAAATGGTTACTACTGAAGCTCCAATTATTCCTGTGTCTGCTACTCCAGCCGTTGTTCATAATCTTATGCCTATAGGATATCCTTGGGGGATGCCAGAAAACTTTATGCCAGAAGGTTTTAATCAGGATCCTCAGATTTCTCCACTTACTCAGAGTGTTGCTTCTCTCGCACCTCTTGTGGTGCATGTTACCCCTACTGCTAGAAACGAGATTCACTATATTGCACCACTCTCGGTGAATATGGTCCCGTTTGCTAATGATGATATGTATCGTCCTATTCCTCCACTAAGTGAAAGCTTAGGTTTCTATGATAGAATGGATGATTTTCAAGACCAGTTTGACAAAATGCAGAAAGAGTTGAAGGCCCTCAGGGGAAAAGAGTTGTTTGGGCAGAATGTGAATGATATGTGCTTGGTTTCGAATGTGAAAATACATTCAAAATTCAAAGTACCAGAGTTCGAAAAGTATAAGGGCAACACTTGTCCTCGTGCTCACTTGGTGATGTATGTAAGAAGAATATCTACTCATACAGATGATCAGCGTCTGTTGATTCATTTCTTTCAAGACATTTCAACGGGTACAACATTGAAATGGTACATGAGCCTAGACAGTACCAGTATTCATTCTTTCAATGACTTGGGTGAAGCATTTATCAGACAGTACAAATACAATATGGACATGGAGACTGACCGTGATCAACCCAGGGCCACGGTCCAGAAGGACAAAGAATCATTTAAGGAATATGCACAAAGATGGCGTGAGGTAGCCGTCCATGTGATTCCTCCAATGGAAGAAAAAGAAATGACAAAGATTTTCCTGAAGACACTAGGTGCATTCTATTATGAGAGGGTGGTGGCGAGTGCACCTAGTGATTTTACTGAAATGGTAGGAATGGGTGTTCATTTGGAAGAGGCTGTGAGAGAAGGTCGTCTCACAAAAAGTGAAAATTCCAACAATGTGAAGAAGCCATCACATGGGTTTGTTAAGAAGAAAGAGGGAGAGACAAATGTTGTTGTTCAAGAAAGAAGGGTCAACACCTCTAGAATAAATCATCAGCACCCTCAATAGGTTTCCTCGGTAACTCTGGTTGTAAATGCGGCTTGATGTGCGATTGACCTAATGTGTCTAACGGTATCTTAACTGCAAGTGCACAGTCTATCGCGGTAGTAATAAAAAGATGTCGAACCCACAGGGACTTCGTAATCACTCTAGTGTTATGAAACAGGTTAGTTTAGCTAAGGTGGAAATTGTCACGTTTGGTTTTTAGAAGTTTAAAACTAAAGGAGAAACTAAATTCAATTAAAAGAATTATAATATTAAAGTGGTCAGAGTGTAATGTTTTGAACCTATGCGAATTAAATTGTACCTAAGCATATAAAAATATTTAACTTAAATTGTTCTGTAGTATTTATCAGTTTAAAAACCCTCGATTCACACTCTCGTGGTCTTACCTCAGATCATACTCCTAAAGCCAAATGTCTGCTCTCGCTAGCCCATAAGTGTTTAGAAAGCATCTTTTTGAAAACTAAATAAATCTAATTCGTTTTAAAGCGCTCTCGCTGTATTTAAATCGAATGCCTAACTTTAGCTATCCGGTTAAAACCTCACACTCTCGTGGTCTTGATTTCTCCCTATTTTACTTTCCTTACTCTCGTAACAAAAAGCTTAATTTTTAATTATAAAAAAGTCACGGCCAGAAATTAAGTTAATTAAAGTTTTAGCTTAGAAATACATTAATTCATTCGGTTATTTCATCACACCCCAACTACGGGTATTTAGCTACTCATAATGCTTAGAATTAAAATGTTGGAAATAAAATAAAAAAACAATAACACATGCATTATAAATAAAGAACATAAATTTAACATAAATAAATTGCAATTATATTGAATACGATAAAAAACCTGAAAAGCAATAATATCTTAGATCCATCTTCCACAAGCCGGCAAGATTGGAACGTCGGAATGAAAATTAAATAAACAAAATGATGAGGCTTGAAAGAAATCCTAACAACAATAGCAATTGACTGATGTTGGAAATGCTATTAAAGGTTCTGAAAGGAAAAGGAATAACAAGAACAAAATAAAATCGGAAAATAGAATCGGGTTTTAAATCGGCAGAGCTTCCGCAAGAATTTTATGAACAGAACTCTCCCCCCTTTTTCTTCTTTGAAGTCCAAGCTATTTATAGAGAATGAATACAGTTGTAATTATATTTCATGTTGCTAGATTCTTGGCTTGCTGAGAAAAATAAGGAGAAGGTGGTCTTGGTCGTTGGAGAAAAATAAGGCACACATGCTTCCGTTACTTGACCACGTACTGCACGTTCAAAATAACCAATATAATGCTTGTTACGGTCGTGGCTGGTGTGTTACGTGCAGATTCCATGAAATAGCGCGTTACGGTCGTGGCCAATGCATGACGGTCGTAACACGCTTCTGAAGTGTCTTACGGTCGTGGCAAGGGCGTGACGACCGTAATAGCAGCAAATTTTGGATTTTTGCCAGATTTATCTTTTCTCTTCTGGTCTTGGCCGCAATCTTGTACATTTCACGTTTCTTTCTAGTTTGAGCTGAGATATGTTGTACCTGCATAAAATCATACAAAACTCGGAGTATTCGGGAGTTAATCGGGTCAATACGATATAAAGCGGTTTAATTTCATAGTAAATATATGATACGATTTCTCGTTATCAAATCCTCCCATACTTAAACCTTTGCTTGTCCTCAAGCAAATAGTCGTAAAAATCGGACAAGTGTTCGTCAGGCGCACATGCACGACATACCTTCGATTTTCGAGATAAAACACATAAAACCAATCGTCAGTCGGCCGGTACTTGAGTAAAACGTCAGTGATACGCCAATGACACAATTGAGTCGCGTATTTCCACTTTAACAAACCACTTAATCGTTTCGTCATATTTCAACCTCGATCCTCTCGTACTTTTTTCTCCCGGTTTCGTTCTGGCGCAATCACATTAAGCCCTTTGTCTTTGCACGCACGTAGTGGAGTAGCCGGTTAGTGATTTTGATCCTATTTCTGTCACGGGGTCTGGTACACGGATGTGGTTACCCTATATTTTCCAAATCGGAGGTTGCGGGGGATCGAGCCGTAGCACGCCCTACCAAGTTCAGAACCAGATACCTCTGAACCAACCAACAATGGACTTCTTCTTTTATACTTATGTCTCGTATGCGATCTTTTGTCTTTTGGCACAAGATTTTCTTTGCTTAGCATCGAGATGAGAAGGGTGTTTCATTGATTAAGCATCAAACACTTATATTCATCGGCTCCCCACGTGGTTTGTGTCCAGATGGTGCTGACTGCTAGTATAAACTACTAGGGGTTACTTCAGAACTTAAAAATCGAGGGGTACGTATAACGTTTTGTTTAGACGAGTTGCATAAGCAGGATGTTTGTGGTGTCATAGTCGTATGGATTTTGTTTACTCGTTCTCGTCTTCCTAACTAGGTTTCCGTTTAAGGTAGGTATGTCGAGCTATGCGAACAGAGAATTTTTTTGGTATGGCTTATAATACGGGGAAAACTTGAAAAACTTGAAAATATCATAAAATTACCATAAAATTACTAGAATTTGCAACATGAAGAAAATGCGGAATGAAAAGCATAATGCCTCTCCCACACTATATCAGACATTGTCTCAATGTCATGATATATGGTAGGAAGGATTACAAATAGAAAAATTGTACGCAAAGGGAAATGATGGAAATACAGAAACAAAAACAAAAGAAAACTATTGGTGGCCTCTGCCTCTGCTTCGGGTGCGGGAGCGTCGGGTAGGTGTAGCCTCAAGGTCGGTATCATGCGAGCCAAGAGCGGTTATGTCCATCCGTAAAGCGTTAAGCTCAGAGAAAACCTCGTCTAGCTTCTCGTTGATGTTGCGCTGGCCGCTCAGAATTTGGACTTTCTGTGCATATAGAGTGTCATACTGCTCCTGATGCTTCCTTTCAAGAGCTACAGCCATCTGATTTTGCTGATGGAGGGCTCTGAGGATGTCCTCCATAGTGAAAGGAGGTGGTGCAGAAGAGGACTCAGGAATGTCGGGAGCAGGTGCTTCGCGGTCCAATTCCTCCTGGATCTCGTCAGTTGGAGCATCCGGCTGTTCATCGTGCACGGGAGCATGGCCGTCAGGGGCATCAAATAGCCAATTGGCTCGGTTGTGTGGATCGATACGGTCCCTGCAAGGTAGAACAATGTTAGAATAAACAACGTTATGAATCACTGGATTGAACTTGCCGTCGTCCCGCTCGTGAATGAGATGAGCAGATTTGCAATGGTCCAAGGTGAGAAAAACCGGTGCTCTGGAGGGCAGATGGGCAAGGGTGTCTCCATGATTCAAAGCCAGGGCAATAGAAGTGACAAGCCCTCCGAAGTAGAAAGGTTTGCCGCCTCGAGTGCAAATGGAATGAATATGGGCCAAGAGGAAGGGTGCGGCGTTGATTTTCTGATCGGTGAACGCGCAGTGCATGAAGAATAACTCTTTAGAGTTGAGCTTATGGTTACTATCCCTTGCGAAAATGGTGTTGCACAGGAGGCGATGGAAATAGCGAATGGCGGGATTGTGAATTTGTGTGGCATTGAGGTGATCGTAGGAGCTAGCACGGTTGTTGGTCAGGCTATGCCATAGATTAAAGGATTCCTCATGGAAGGTGTCAGGTACACGGAGGTGAGTGCCTTCATCAGTACAAAAATCGAGTAATCGATCGAATGCATTCTGAGAGAAGTCGTATTCGGTTCCGAAAATGCGAAACCTTACCGCACCAGTAAGTTCATTTGTTGGACCATTAGGAGTGATGTAGCAGAAGGAACTGAGGAACTCGAGAGTGAGATTCTCGTACGTGGGTTGGGGCTGGCTACAGAGGGTCCAAAGGTTGACATTTTGAAGGAGATGTTGGACACTTTGAAGCAATCCAAGGTCTCTGAGGCATTCTATGTCGACGTACCTAGTGGTATGGAGGCCTCGGCGTTGAAACTTCAAGAACTTCGTGCGTTGGGTTTCACCTTGTTCACCATCGCGTAAGTGGATGCTTGGAATTTGCTGGTTTACGTTTGCCATTTGTGCATGCAATAGTGTTAGAGAGAGTGGGTTGTGGGTTGTGGGTTTGAATTGGTGAGGGATACGGTTTATGAGATGTATATATAATGAGGGAAAGTAATGGGAAGTTTGAAAATTAATGGAGAATAATGGTGAGTTAAGTGGTGTGAATGAGGATTGATGGAGGTAGTGGGACGGTTTTGAAGTAGTGGAGGAAGAGGGAAAGGTTGAAGAAGAAGAGCTTCTGTCTGCTATAGGGGTTACTGATATAACCCATGTTACGGTCGTAAAATAGTCATGCCGGTCGTAACACGCTAAAAGGCGTATGACGATCGTAAGGGGGTTGTGACGGTCGTAACATAAGCAAAATATGTAATTTTTAGCAGACAGTTCTGTACCAATTCTGCAACATCATATCTTTACATAGAGGCATTTCAATGGCAGTATACATTCAGTGTTTTACCAAGCAAATGCAAACATATATATTCCAAAACATCACAACATCAATCGATCAAAGCAAAGCTCGCAATTTTATGTATAGCATTAATATTGGCATAGGTGAAACGAGCAAATGAATACTAAATAACTGAAACTTTGATTACATAAATTTGCTTGTGCAACACCAGAAATTCAAAAACTACATAAAAGTAAATTTGTTCCAAATTAAAACGAACTGAAAATATGCGAAAATGGGAAACTTCTTAGAAACCAAACAAAAGGAAATATAAAACTAGAGCTGCTTTTTGTGAGTTCATCCAAGCTTTGCTTTTATGTCTTCGAGTGAATTATGAATGTGATAAAATTGCTCCACGGTTATGTCAGTTAATCCGATTATCTCCAGACGCATGCTTATTATTTCATCTTTTATTCCATTAATGTTAGTCTGGTAGGTATCAAGTGTGGTAACAATTTTATTCAGATTATCAGCGTAATCCTTCTTGGTTGTTTTAGAGGCTTCATAGACCTCTGCCATGTTGAAGTTTTCGTAATAACCAGGAGGAGTCTCAGGGTCACCCATGTCGGACATAACATCATCATAAATTTGATAATCTTGCGGTGTCTCAGGTGTAGGAGGGTGGTCGGGTGGGTTTAGCTCATAAAGCCAGTTATCACGGTTATGGACACTTACTTTGTTATGGTTTGGAAGGGTGGATATGTTTACAACTTCATCTCTTATCAAATACTCATAAGGTGGGTAATCATGGTTTGCTATTATATGGCGGTCAAAGCAAAAAGCAATATTCATAGGACGAATCGTACCAAAATGTGGGCACCTATTCAGCTGGTGTCTAAGGCCGAAGGCATGTGCAATTATTGTGACTAGGCCACCTATGATGATTGGTTCATCAGGGTTATCGATAATGCGGTAAAAGGTTTGCATTAGGAATGGCACGGCATTAACGGGGTGGCCTTGGTTCATACAATATAGTAAAAATATCTCGTCCTTAGACACTGCAGTACGATTCTCCTCTTTCCCGAATACAGTGTGGGCTAGAATCTTATGAAAATAGCGGATAGTAGGGTTATGTATCTCATCATTATCCATGTCATCCGAATCAGGGTGATAATTACCAGTTAAAGTCCCCCAGAAGTAATCTAGCTCAATATCCATCAGTTCAACCTGGGTAGTAGAGTAAGCAAAAGGGCCGCTAGGGAATCCTAACAGGTCAGCTAGTTCCTTATGAGTGTAAACAAAGTCAATGCCAAAGAGACGGAAACTTATAAATCCTTTTCGGGTTCCTTTTCCATGTTCGGGTATATGGACTAGTGAGCTTAGAAATTCAAGGGTGAGCTCACGGTAGGTGGAAAACCTAATCTTAATGTGGGCTTTTTCCCACCCCAGCTGGTTAAACAAGTACAGAACACTATCCAATATACCTAAAGCATTCATAGTGGGTTCATCATAATAAAGTGTCATACCAATGTTTCTTTTTGATAATTCCTCGAATTTTCTCTTTTGGTTTCTACCCCTAAAGGTGGTTTCCAAGAAATTATGTGGTTTTGGTTCCATGGTTATTGTTAGTCAGGGAAACAAGTCAGGAGAGAAGGTAGAAGAGAAACAAAAACTTTTCAGAAATCCTGTGGCAATTAAAATTATTTTTGAAATCAGCAGCAGTTTTATGAAAATTATAACAAAAGAAAGAAAATGAAAAATAAAACTTAAATAGGAATAAATGCAAAAACGAAAAGTATAATAAATAAATAAATAGAAACAAATAACAATTAACAAATAAGTGGGTTGCCTCCCACTTAGCGCTGTTTTTAACGTCAAAAGCCTGACATAGTGCCTAGCAGCAGATTATTCGGGTGAAATATTGGGCAATTCTAAAAGTCTTACACTATTCGTATAGTCTCTATTTTCAATGTTATTGTATATTTTTAACCGCTGCCCATTTAGTGTAAACGGGTCAGTATTTCTACCCTTAATTTCTATTGCTCCGCTAGGGAACACTTTTGTAATTTCATACGGACCTGACCATCTAGATTTTAATTTACCAGGGAAGAGCCTAAGTCTTGAGTTAAATAATAGTACGAGATCTCCCAGACTAAATTCTTTCCTAGATAAACGCTTATCATGCCATTTTTTAGTTCTCTCTTTGTATATTTTAGCATTCTCATAAGCATCTAATCTTAATTCTTCTAATTCATTTAAATCCAGGACTCGTTTTTCTCCCGCAGCAGTGTAGTTCATGTTGAGCGTTTTAACTGCCCAATACGCTTTGTGTTCTAATTCTACTGGGAGGTGACAGGATTTTCCATATACGAGATTGAAGGGTGTAGTTCCTATAGGGGTCTTGTAGGCCGTCCTATAGGCCCATAAAGCTTCGTTGAGCTTTGATGACCAATCTTTCCTGGATGTGGCTATAGTTTTTTCTAAGATCTGCTTAATTTCTCTGTTTGAGACTTCGACTTGTCCACTGGTTTGTGGGTGGTATGGTGTCGCTATACGATGTTTCACTCCATACTTAAATAGTAATTTTTCGAATATCTTTGAGATGAAATGGGAGCCACCGTCACTAATGACGAGTCTCGGTACACCGAATCTTGGAAAGATTATGTTTCTAAAGAGTTTGATTACCACTCGTGTGTCATTTGTAGGAGAGGCTATGGCCTCGATCCATTTTGAAATATAATCGACCGCAACGAGTATATATTTGTTTCCAAAAGAAGATGGGAAAGGTCCCATGAAATCGATTCCCCATATGTCGAATATTTCTACCTCTAGGATTCCTCTTTGAGGCATTTCATCGCGTCTTGAAATATTACCGGTGCGTTGACACCGATCGCAATTTCTAACAGCGATGTGGACATCTTTCCATAGATTAGGCCAGAATAGGCCGGCTTGTAAGATCTTTGCACAAGTTTTGGAAGTGCTTGCGTGTCCCCCGTAAGGAGATGAATGACAGTGGGAAATGACATCTTCTATCTCTTCTTCGGGTATGCATCGACGGAAGATTCCGTCTGGTCCTCTTTTAAACAGTAAGGGTTCATCCCAATAATAGTATTTGAGATCATGGAAGAATTTATTTTTCTGTTGGTAGGTAAGGTCTGGTGGGAGCGCGTTTGCAGCTAGATAGTTAACTATGTCGGCATACCATGGCAGTCCCATGGTTGCATGGATTGCTTTTATGGCTTCCTTGAGTTTTGGTTCGTTTAGGTTTAACTGGGCCAGGTCGCTCCTTATTTGGGCTATCAGTTGTTCATATGGAAAATCATCGTTAATCGGCACTTGTTCGGGTTTTATATCTTCCAATCTTGACAAGTGATCCGCTACGACGTTTTCGGTCCCTTTTTTATCCTTAATCTCTAAATCAAATTCTTGCAAAAGTAGGATCCATCCGAGGAGCCTTGGTTTTGCATCTTTCTTATTTAATAGATATCTTATAGCAGCGTGGTCCGTGTAGATGATGATTTTCGCTCCTACTAGATAGGAACGGAATTTGTCAAGCGCGAAGACGACTGCTAACAGCTCTTTCTCAGTCGTGGCGTAGTTCATTTGGGTTGGGTCTAACGTTCTACTAGTGTAGTAAATGGCGTGTAGTTTCTTGTCCTTCCTTTGTCCAAGAACTGCGCCTACGGCGTAATCACTCGCGTCGCACATGATTTCGAAGGGTAAATTCCAATCGGGTGGTTGCATGATTGGTGCGGTGATAAGGGCTGATTTTAGAGTTTCAAACGCTTTATGACAATCATCGTCGAATATGAACTCAGCGTCTTTCATTAACAGACCGGTAAGTGGTTTGGTAATTTTTGAGAAATCTTTAATGAATCGCCGGTAAAAACCAGCGTGTCCTAAAAAGCTTCGTATTTCTCTAACGGTCTTAGGTGGTCGAAGTTCTTTTATGACTTCTATTTTGGCTTTGTCAACTTCAATCCCTTTATTGGATCTGACATGTCCTAGTACGATTCCTTCTCTGACCATGAAATGGCATTTTTCCCAATTGAGCACGAGGTTTACTTTTACACATCTTTCTAAGACTTTCTCTAGGTTTGATAGGCATCCTTCAAAACTTTCCCCGCACACTGAGAAATCATCCATGAACACTTCCATGATGTTGTCTATAAAATCTGCAAAGATTGACATCATACATCGTTGGAAGGTCGTTGGGGCATTACACAATCCGAAAGGCATTCGTCTATATGCGAATGTTCCATACGGACACGTGAAAGTAGTCTTTTCTTGATCGTCAGGGTGAATGGGAATTTGAAAGAATCCGGAGTAACCGTCTAGATAGCAGAAATAGGAATGTTTGGCTAACCGTTCTAGCATTTGGTCTATGAAGGGTAGAGGAAAATGGTCTTTACGAGTGGCTTTGTTTAGTTTTCTATAATCTATACACACTCTATGTCCATTGACTACTCTTTGCGTTATTGGTTCGCCTTTTGCGTTCTTAACAACGGTGATACCTCCTTTCTTGGGCACCACGTGTACTGGGCTCACCCACTTACTATCAGAGATCGGGTATATGATTCCAGCTTCCATAAGCTTTGTAATTTCATCTCTGACTATAGTGCTAAGAATCGGGTTAATCCTTCTTTGAGGTTCTCTAGAGGTTTTACAATTCTCTTCTAGCATAATACGGTGCATACAAATTGAAGGACATATTCCTTTTAAATCAGATATGTTATAACCTAGTGCGGTTGGGTATCTCCTTAGGACGTCTAAAAGTTTTTCAGTTTCGAGCTTTCCTAAGTTGGAGTTTACTATTACTGGTCGCGTGTGTTCGGTATCAAGGAATTCGTATCTTAGATTCTTAGGTAAGATTTTCAATTCTACACTGGGGTTCTTCGGGCATGGCATATGATCAGGTGTGAGTGCTAAGCTTTCGTTTAGACTGTCATCGTTTTCGAATATTGGAGGGGTTTGGATTTCCATTATCTCAGCATATTTTGTCTGTTCTGCTTCCATTTCTCTTACGCACTCTTCTATGACATCTATAAGATAGCATGTGTCGTTCATGGCTGGTGCTTGTAAGAATTGAGTAAGGATGAATTCCACTTTTTCTTCTCCAACTTCGAATGTTAGTCTGCCCTTCTTTACATTAATTATCGCTCCGTCGGTGGCTAGGAAGGGTCTTCCTAATATGATAGGGGTAACTGAGTCCTCGGTTATGTCCATGATGATGAAATCGCCCGGGATATAGAATTGACCTATTCTAACTGGAACATTTTCCAGTATACCTACAGGGTATTTAACTGATCGGTCAGCTAATTGAACGGACATTTTCGTGGGTCTGAGTTCTCCCATCTCTAGCTTTTTGCAGATAGATAGGGGCATGACGCTAATACTTGCTCCTAAGTCACATAGAGCTTTGTCTATGACAAACTTTCCAATATTACAAGGTATAGAGAAACTACCTGGGTCTTTTAACTTAGGAGGCATATTGTTTTGAATGATAGCGCTACACTCGACAGTGAGTGTAACTGTTCCGTTATCTTCTATCTTCTTCTTGTTAGATAGAATTTCCTTGAGAAATTTAGCGTACGAGGGCATCTGAGTGATGGCTTCTGTAAAAGGTATTGTGATATTGAGTTGTTTCAGAAGTTCAACGAATTTCTTGAATTGGCCCATTATTTTGGAATTTGTAAGTCTCTGAGGATACGGAATTGGTGGTTTATAAGGTGGTGGAGGTACGTAAGGCTTCTCTTGCTCCACTGCCTCTTGAGTTTCGTTTTCCTTTTATTTTTCTTTAGGTTCATTGGCTTTTTCAGTCGGCTCGCTCTGTTTTTTTGGTACATGGCTGGACTTTCTAGTCTCGGGTCAACAGGTCCATCGAGTTCTTTTCCACTTCTCAGTATTACAGCATTAGCATGTCCTTTTGGGTTGGGCTGTGGTTGACCAGGAAAAATTCCAGCCGGTGCTGCAGTAGGTGCTTGTTGTTGAGCTACCTGTGAAATTTGCGTCTCAAGCATCTTGTTATGGGTGGCTAAAGCATCAACTTTGCTAGTTAATTGTTTTATCTGCTCATTAGTATGTAAATTCTGATTCATAACGTCTTTATTAGTCTGGGCTTGGGAAGCAATGAAGTGTTCTATCATGATTTCTAGGTTAGACTTCCTAGGAGTATTAGGTCCATTACCAGGATGATTTGGGATAGCTTTTTGATAACCGGGTGGTGTGGCAGGAGCTTGTCCAGGTGCGTATAACGCGTTGTTACTTTTGTATGAAAAATTAGGATGATTTTTCCAACCAGGGTTATAGGTATTGCTATAAGGGTTCCCTTGTACGTAATTTGCTTGTTCAGCTGGAACTCCCGTTAGAAGTGGGCATTCTAGAGCAGGATGTGATTGAAGACCACATAGATCGCAAGTTTGGACAACTGCGGCTACAGTAGCTGCAGGAGTAGTGGTAAGGTTTTCTAACTTTTGGGTAAGAGCTTCCACTTTAGCATTGACTTGGTCCAGAATATTCACTTCAGACATTCCACCTTTGGTCTGGGATTTCTCCACATTATCTCTTTCGCTTCCCCATTGATAGTGGTTCTGGGCCATACTTTCGATAAGTTGATTTGCTTCGGCATATGGTTTATCCATCAGTGCGCCACCAGCAGCAGCGTCTATAGTCAATCTTGTGTTATACAAGAGACCGTTATAAAACGTATGAATGATTAGCCATTCTTCTAAACCATGATGAGGACAGAGTCTAATCATATCCTTGTAATGTTCCCATGCTTCGAAAAGTGATTCGTTATCTTTTTGTCTAAAACCATTGATGTTAGCTCTAAGCATAGCAGTTTTGCTTGGTTGGAAATACCTAGCCAAGAAGACTTTCTTCAATTCATCCCATGTGGTGATTGAATTTGAAGGAAGAGATTGGAGCCAGGCTCGAGCTCTGTCTCTTAAAGAAAAAGGAAATAGGCGCAATCGTATCGCCTCGTGGTTTACTCCATTCGCTTTTACAGTGTCTGCGTACTGCACAAACACTGACAGATGTAGGTTAGGGTCGTCAGTAGGAGATCCAGAAAATTGGTTCTGCTGAACGGCGGATAAAAGCGAAGGTTTCAGCTCGAAATTGTTTCGAGCAATAGCAGGAGCGGCAATGCTGTTGTGAGGCTCTGCTTGCGAAGGAACTGCGTAGTCCTTAAGGGCGCGAGGCGGATTTGGTACGTCAGCCATTGTCGATTCTTCGATAAATTCTGGTAACGGGATATCAGGAATTTTAGTCGGAGGAAGATTGTTGAGAGATCGGTATTCTTGAATTCGGTGTCTTAATTTTAAGTAACGCTCGATATCGTTAATTTGTAGATGCAAAGGCTCGCCTTGAGAACGAGTGTTTGGCATACAACAGAGGGAAATATAAAAAGTTGCCTTAGTCTAGACAGCGTTGTTTTCAGAATACACTAATGACTAAACTAAAGTCTCCGGCAACGGTGCCAAAAACTTGATGTGCGATTGACCTAATGTGTCTAACGGTATCTTAACTGCAAGTGCACAGTCTATCGTGGTAGTAATAAAAAGATGTCGAACCCACAGGGACTTCGTAATCACTCTAGTGTTATGAAACAGGTTAGTTTAGCTAAGGCAGAAATTGTCACGTTTGGTTTTTAGAAGTTTAAAACTAAAGGAGAAACTACAATTAAAAGAATTATAATATTAAAGTGGTCGGAGTGTAATGTTTTGAACCTATGCGAATTAAATTGTACCTAAGCATATAAAAATATTTAACTTAAATTGTTCTGTAGTATTTATCAGTTTAAAAACCCTCGATTCACACTCTCGTGGTCTTACCTCGGATCATACTCCTAAAGCCAAATGTCTGCTCTCGCTAGCCCATAAGTGTTTAGAAAGCATCTTTTTGAAAACTAAATAAATCTAATTCGTTTTAAAGCGCTCTCGTTGTATTTAAATCGAATGCCTAACTTTATCTATCCGGTTAAAACCTCACACTCTCGTTGTCTTGATTTCTCCCTATTTTACTTTCCTTACTCTCGTAACAAAAAGCTTAATTTTTAATTATAAAAAAGTCACGGCCAGAAATTAAGTTAATTAAAGTTTTAGCTTAGAAATACATTAATTCATTCGGTTATTTCATCACACCCCAACTACGGGTATTTAGCTACTCATAATGCTTAGAATTAAAATGCTGGAAATAAAATCAGAAAACAATAACACATGCATTATAAATAAAGAACATAAATTTAACATAAATAAATTGCAATTATATTGAATACGATAAAAAACCTGAAAAGCAATAATATCCTAGATCCCTCTTCCACAAGCCGACAAGATTGGAACTTCGGAATGAAAATTAAATAAACAAAATGCTGAGGCTTGAAAGAAATCCTAACAACAATAGAAATTTCCTGATGTTGGAAATGCTATTAAAGGTTCTGAAAAGGAAAAGGAATAACAAGAACAAAATAAAATCGGAAAATAGAATCGGGTTTTAAATCGGCAGAGCTTCCGCAAGAATTTTATAAACTGAACTCTCCCTCCTTTTCTTCTTTGAAGTCCAAGCTATTTATAGAGAATGAATACAGTTGGAATGATATTTCACGTTGCTAGATTCTTGGCTTGCTGAGAAAAATAAGGAGAAGGTGGTCTTGGTCGTTGGAGAAAAATAAGGCACACATGCTTCCGTTACTTGACCACGTACTGCACGTTCAAAATAACCAATATAATGCTTGTTACGGTCGTGGCTGGTGTGTTACGTGCAGATTCCATGAAATAGCGCGTTACGGTCGTGGCCAATGCATGACGGTCGTAACACGCTTCTGAAGTGTCTTACGGTCGTGGCAAGGGCGTGACGACCGTAATAGCAGCAAATTTTGGATTTTTGCCAGATTTATCTTTTCTCTTCTGGTCTTGGCCGCAATCTTGTACATTTCACGTTTCTTTCTAGTTTGAGCTGAGATATGTTGTACCTGCATAAAATCATACAAAACTCGGAGTATTCAGGAGTTAATCGGGTCAATACGATATAAAGCGGTTTAATTTCATAGTAAATATATGATATAATTTCTCGTTATCACGGCTCCAACTACAGTTGCTTATCAAAGGCCAACCCCTCAGGGAAGCCAAGGGCAGAATCAGAAGAGAGAACCTTTTGACTTTATCCCTATGAGTTATGCAGAGCTACTTCTAGCATTGATTCAAAAAAAGTTGGTCCAGAATAGGCCACCTTCTGTTGTACCATCCCCTTTACCTTGGTACTACAAGGCAGATCAAACGTGCGCTTTCCATCAGGGTGCACCAGGACATAATGTGGAAAACTGTTATCCTCTGAAATCCGAGGTATAGAAAATTGTTATATTTGGCCTTTTGTCCTTCGAAGATGTCAGTCTGAATGTAAAAGATAATCCTCTCCCAAAACATGGAGGAATGAATGATGTTAACATGGTTGCTGGTTGTCCAGGAGATTTTCACATTTATGATATTAACCTAGTAAGAGGGGACTTGGTAAAGATGCATGAAGACCTTTGCGAGTTTAGTTACTATACTCATGACCATGCTGGTTGTGGTACCTGTAGTACTAATATACAAGGTTGTGATAAGATAAATGTTGATTTGCAAGAGATGATGGATGAGGGCCTCATCCATATAATCAGGCCTAGACCAGAGTATAAAGAAGAAGTAAACATGGTTTCTGGATGTCCTGGATTGTTCAGAATCTTTTATGTAGAACACATGAATGATGATCTCATACAAATGCATGCTACTTTCTGCCACATGGATGGTCAGGTAGAGCACCACTATGGATCTTGTCGAGTTTGCTGTAGGGACTCCCAAGGATGTTCAATTGTGAGAAAAGGTATTTAACTGTTGTTGGATAATGGAACCATCAAGGTTTCAGGGCAAAGAGATGATTACCATGAGGTTAACGAAATTGAGGTTTGCTTGGTTGAGGAAGAATCAGATGATGATGAATATACTTCCGTAGATGAATTATTTTCCTCAGATGAGGATTTGTTCTCTGGTGATGTTTCTTTGATGACAAAATTGTCTGAAGAAGGTGTGAATGTGATTGTGTCGTGTTTCAATGATTCTTCCCCTTTTGAAATTGAATATTGTAGTAAGCTAGTTGTTGCCCCTGTGGTGATTTGCTTACCAGGGCCTGTTCCTTACAAATCCGACAAAGCTGCACCGTATAAGTATAATTCTACAATTTTAGAGGATGGTGTGGAAGTTCCCATGCAGCCTATGTCTAATGTTGGAAATATTGCCGAGACTAGTAGGGTGACCCACAACGGTCGTGTGTTTGCACCAGTTGTTTAGGGAATTGATGATGCTGGAAAGAAGGTTGTGGAGAGTGTTGAAGATAAGAAGGCTGCAAGGGAATCTAGTGGTGCTACCCTGGAGAAGGACATAGATGATATTTTGAAGATAATCAAAATGAGCGACTACCAAATTATGGATTAGTTATTGAAGACTCCTTCAAAAATATCTATCTTGTCATTATTAATGAATTATGCCGCTCATAGGGAATCTTTAATGAGGGTGTTGGACCAGGCCTTCTTGGAGTATGACATGTCGTTAGATCAATTCAACAGTGTGGTAGGTAATATTACATCATGTAATAACCTAAGCTTTTGCGATGATGAATTGCCTGACGAGGGGAGGATTCACAATTTGGCTCTCCACATATCCATGAACTGCAAAAGTGATTCATTATCAAAGTGTTGATTGATAATGGATCCTCCTTGAATTTGATACCGAGGAGTACACTAATGAAGTTGAAATATCAAGGGGCTCCTATGCGCCAAAGTGTTATTATTTTCAAATCTTTCAATGGGTCAAGGAAGTCGATTATTGTGGAGGTCGATCTGCCTATTCACATAGGCCCACATCTATTCCAAATCACTTTCCAAGTCATGGGTATTGTTCCCGCATATAGTTGTCTACTGGGAAGACCATGGATACATGAAGCAGGGGCTGTCACTTCCACTCTGCACCAAAAGTTAAAGTTTATGTGCGAAGGAAAAGTGGTTATTATAAACGGAGAGCAAGCGTTGTTGATATCTCACCTATCATCTTTCAGTTTTGTTGAGGTAGATGAGGCTGCTGTGGGGACGCATTTCCAGGCTCTATCTGTTGATAATGTAAGAGGGATTGAGAAATCTACGGTTTCATTAAAAGATGCTCAGCAGGTTGTGCGCAATGGTCCAAGTAAAGTATAGGGATAGGTTGTTGATCCTCCAGTAAACAAGAACAGGGTTGGTTTAGGATTCTCTGCCAAGAATGACAAGAATGAAAGTTTGAAGCCGAAGTCTACTATGAGCAGTTATCATGATGTTTTCTGCAGTGGAGGCTACCTCCATCCAACTATCTATGGAGTTAATGCTATTGATAAGGGTGAAGAAGATCAAGAAGTGCTGAATTATGTGACACCTGGAGTCAGAATCCAGAACTGGGTCACTTATGATGTTCCCTCTTACATCCATGTCTCAAAGTAATTTGTTTTTCTTTGCAAAAATATTTCATTCTGCCCAAGATGAAAGTTAATATTTTATGGGCTTATATGTTTGCTGTGATCATTAAAATCATAAATAAAAGTTATCTTTGATTCTCAAAAAATCGTATCTTTTATTTTTCTGTTTTTTTAGAAAATGGTAATCAGAAAAAACCTTTTTTTGAATAGAATATGTTTGTGAATAAATCTTCATAATCATTTTATATATATGTCAGTTTCTAAAAGGAATCACAAATCACATGTGCAGATTAATTAATAAACCCGTTGAATACAATGGCCCTTCACTCTCTCCCAACTTTGAATATCCTGTGTTTGGAACAGAAGAAGAAGAAGAGTATGATGAGATTCCATAAGAGGTTTCGTGGTTGCTCGAGCACGAGGAAAATTCCATTCAACCGTATAGGGAGTCACTGGAAACAGTCAATTTGGGTTCAGAAAAGGAGCCAAAGGAAGTCAAGATTGGAGCACCGTTGCATCCTGATGTGAAGAGCAGGTTGATTGAACTATTGAAGGAGTATATGGACATCTTTTCTTGGTCTTACCAAGATATGTCGGGTCTAGATAATGATATTGTGGAGCATCATTTCTTTGAAGCCAGAGTACCCGCCCATCAAGCAGAAGTTGAGAAGAACCCACCCTGATATGGCAGTAAAAATCAAAGAAGACGTCTTAAAGCAGATAAATGTCGGTTTTCTTGTGACATTAGTGTATCCTCAATGGATAGCCGACATTGTTACCGTACCAAAGAAAGATGGGATAGTCCACATGTGCGTAGATTACAGAGATCTAAATAAAAATAGTCTAAAAGATGATTTTCCATTACCGCATATTGATATGTTGGTTGATAGTACAACAAAATTTAAAGTATTCTCGTTCATGGATGGATTTTCCAGATATAATAAAATAAGAATGGCTCCTGAGGACATGGAAAAAACAACCTTTATCACACACTGGGGAACATTCTGTTACAGAGTGATGCCCTTCGGGTTGAAGAACATTAGTGCAACATACCAGAGGGCTATGGAAACCTTATTCCATGATCTGATGCACAAGGAAATTGAGGTATAAGTTGATGACATGATTTCCAAATCACAGACCGGAGAAGGGAATGTGGAAGATTTGTTGAAGTTGTTTCAGCGTTTGAGGAAGTACCATCTCTGCCTGTATCCAAATAAATGCACCTTCGGTGTCCGATCAGGGAAGTTGTTGGTTTTATTGTAAGCTTGAAAGGGATTGAAGTTGACCCAGATAAGGTCAAAGAAATCCAAGAAATTCCTGCTCCAAGGACTGAGAAGCAAGTTAGAGGCTTCCTTGGGCGTCTGAATTATATTTCCAGATTCATCTCCCACATGACCACAACATGTGAACCAATCTTTAAGTTGCTAAAGAAAGACCAGAGTTGCATATGGATAGAGTACTTCCAGAATGCATTTGAAATTATCAAAGAATATTTACTTGAGCCTCCTATCTTGCTCCCTCCCGTTGAAGGAAAACCATTGATCATGTATCTGACTTTGTTGGATAGTTCTATGGGCTGTATTTTGGGACAACAAGATGAAACAGGTAAGAAAGAATATGCTATATACTATATTAGTAAGAAATTTACTGATTGCGAGTCGCAATATCTATGTTGGAGAAGACATGTTGTGCTTCGGCTTGGGAGGCAAAGCGTTTGCGACAATACATGCTGAATAATACTACTTGGTTGATTTCCAAAATGGATCCAATTAAGTATATTTTTGAAAAGCCTGCTCTTACCGGGAGAATTGTCCACTGGAAAATGTTGTTGTCTGAGTATGACATTGAGTACCACACTCAAAAGGCCATAAAAAGTAGTATGCTGGAAGATTATCTTGCTCACTAACCGGTAGATGACTATTAATATGTCAAGTTTGATTTCCCTAATGAGGTTGTGATGTTCTTAAAAGCAAAAGATTGTGATGAACCTTTTCCTAGGGAAGGTCCAAATCCTGAATCTCACTAGGGCTTGGTATTTGATGGAGTAATGGATGCTTACAGAAAAGGAATCGGTGCAGTGATCATTACCCCAAATGGATCACACATTCCTTTTACTGCAAGGCTGACATTTGATTGCACTAATAATATTACGGAATATGAGGCTCGTATCATGGGCTTCGAGGAGGCCATTGATCTTAAAATCAAGGTTCTGGATGTGTATGGTGATTCGGCTTTGGTTGTTAATCAGATTAAAGGAGAATGGGATACTCGTCACCCTTGCTTAATCCCTTACAAAGATTATGCTAGAATACTATTACCTTTCTTTAACAAAGTTGAATTCCATCATATCCCGAGAGATGAAAATCAGATGGCGGATGCTTTGGCAACTCTGGCTTCTATGTATCAAGTTAATACTTGGAATGATGTGCCTCGTATTACAGTGCGGCGTCTGGATAAACCGGCTCATGTGTTTACAATAGAGGATGTGGCAGATGAAAAACCTTGGAATTTTGATATCAAGCATTTCCTCCGAACCCAGAAATACCCAATTGGTGCATCAAATAAAGATATAAAGACATTGAGGAGGAAGGCAAGCAGTTTTTTCCTTAATGAAGATGTATTGTATAAGAGAAATCATGACATGGTCTTGCTCAGATGCGTGGATAGACACGAATCAGACATGTTAATGCATGAGGTTCATGAAGGTTCATTTGGTACCCATGCCAATGGATATTCAATGGCGAAAAAGATGCTTAGGGCATGTTACTATTGGCTGAGAATGGAATCTGACTGTTACAAATTTGCTAAGAAGTGCCATAAATGCCAAATTTCTGCTGATAAAATTCATGTACCTCTTACACTTCTCAATGTTATTTCTTCCCCATGGCCTTTCTCTATGTGGGGTATTGATATGATCGGAATGATTGAACCAAAGGCATAAAATGGGCATCGTTTCATCTTAGTGGTAATTCACTACTTCACCAAGTGGGTGGAGGCAGCTTCATATGCTAATGTTACTAAACAAGTGGTAGTGCACTTCATTAAGAACAACCTCATATGTCGATATGGTATGCCAAACAGGATCATCACTGACAATGGTTCAAACTTGAATAACAAGATGATGTCTGAACTTTGTTAAGAATTTAAGATTGTCCACCAAAATTCATCTCCCTATAGGACAAAGATGAATGGAGCTGTTGAAGCGACCCATAAGAACATCAAGAAGATCGTCCAGAAAATGGTGGTTACTTATAAAAACTGGCATGAAATGCTCCTTTTTGCTCTGCATGGGTATCAAACATTTGTACGCACTTCAACAGGGGCAACCCCATTCTCTCTTGTATATGGCATGGAAGCAGTGCTCCCCATCGAAGTTAAAATTCCCTCTTTGTGTGTAATAATGGAAGCCAAGCCGTTGGAGGTTGAATGGGTCCAGAACAAGTTTGACCAGTTGAATATAATAGAAGAGAAAAGAATGATGAACTTATGTCATGGTCAATTATATCAAAAGAGAATGAAGAAAGCTTTTGATAAAAAGGCAAAACCTCGTGAATTCAGAGAAGGTGACCTCGTGCTCTGGAAGATCATGTCTTTCAACGCTGATTTTAGGGGCAAGTGGACTCCCAATTTTGAAGGCCCATATGTTGTCAAGAAATCCTTCTCTAGTGGTGCATTGATTCTTGAAACAATGGATGGTTAGGAGTTCCCACGTCCTGTGAATACTGATGTAGTCAAAAAATACTTTGCCTAGAAAAGTAAAAGAACAACTCGCTAAGACGAAAACCTGAAAGGGTGACTTAGGCAAAAAGGAGCGTCTCGGTAGGCCGTAAACCCAAAAGGGCGGTCGAGGAAAAAATTAGAGACATAAATAAAATAAATGATTCCCGTTAGGTTGAAAACTCGCAAGGGAAACCTAGGCAAAAGTTATGGATTTTTTGGCAAGTAACTGCATCAGACAAGACTTGAACAATGGAGCAACAATCTACTTAGATCTTGATATCTTCGACCAAAGTTTTGGCTCAAGAATTCAAAGTTTCTAGAGAAAATGGTGGTCATTATGATTCAATGTATCTTTTCCAGTATATATTACCATGTTCCAAACTTTGCAATCATCTATGGAGTCTTGCCATTCGCAGACTACCATTCTATTAATAAAGTTTGAGCCTTTTATCCAATTCTTCGAAATTCTTATTTTATTCAGCTAATAAATATTTCATTTATTATTGATAGTAATGACCAAAGCAAATACATTAAAATAACAAACTTATTTTTGAAAAGAATTGCTTTAAATTTTGTGATACAAGGAAAACAAAATTAGTGATTTCAGGGACGGATAAACTCAAAGGTTTGCATAAAATGAGGACTCTATCCAAGTTTCCACAATGAAGCCTTCACTCATTTAATAAAAGTCTTGTCTCCCCGTTCCTGCTGAGATTGGACTCATTCACGAAGCATCTCCTTTCGGTAGCATTAGCATTTTGTTTATCTGCACGACAACCAGGCAAGGGTAGTATTTTATTGAAGAAGTGTTGAGATGGTTATCAGCTTTTTGGGTTTTCTCCCGCCGAGTGACGGATTGTATTTAAACTCCCATAAGTTTTTCTTGCTATAGTGTTTGAAATTCCCCAGGTGATTTTGAGATGAGATATTTTTCTAAAATTATTTCCCTATGAGGTTTTCGTACTTTCTCCCCGGAGAAGTTGGTGCAATTATCACTCTTGTTATTGAAGATGTATCTTGAAGTATTCTTCACCAATATAGTATTATCCTCCCCATTGAAGTCAGTATGACACCCCAACTGATGTCTCAACGAGATACTTTTGTTCTTCCCTAGTGAAGTCAACCCTGGCAGAAATTTGAACTTCAAACTCTCTTTTGGTGTCCAGTTTGTTTGGTTTCCAGTTAAAGCTCAGAGGAAGATGTTACATCTCTGTTTAATTTGATATTGTTCCTCCCCGGTAAAGTTAAGCTGTGAAATAGGTATTTGTTCCTCAGTTGGTGCTTACTTTCTTATGGAAATTCCATCCTAATTATGATTTAGCCGAGTATTGATTATACCCATTTGTGGCCCTACCTGGTTATCCCTAGTGTTCTGTGTCTATTTTGTCTGCATATACATGGTGGAATTCATACATTCACACATACATCTGCATGTTTGAATTTAGAAAATCACTGCTCATTTCCATTCATTGATATTTTGCTGACATATTACCCTGTTTTGCAGAGTTGTGTTACCCTTTCTCCAATAGAATGAAAACCTTAAGCAAAAAGTGTACATTCTTTCAACTTCCCCATTGAGTTATCCCTCGTGGAAGAATTTTGTTTCAGCCTTCTTTTCAGCTTGTTGTCTGGATGGGATGCAATTTCCCTCTTGAGTTTATTTCTTAAAAGGTGTATTTTGGTTGACTGCTTCATTGCAATTTATTTATGTTTGGAATGGGCACCCTCAACGGTATTATAGTTTCAATTTTTGAAGCTTTAAGTCCCAGTTTGAGAATATGCATTCATTTTGCAAAAGAAATTTTTATAGGAATTATACTGGCATTTATCCAGGAAGCTATTTCTTTTTCAAGAAAACTTTATTGCAATTCCTCCTCATAGCAATAAGTGGCAGGACTCTTTATTTGAGCAACCTGTACTTCCCATGTGAATTTGATTTTTCCTAAAGAAGATTCAGATTTTGTTACTCCAATGGATGGTAGCCTTGTCATTATGGAAGGTAGTTTGTTGCTGAGATTTTGTTACTCCAATGGATGGTAGCCTTGTCATTATGGAAGGTAGTTCGTTGCTGAGATTTTCTCACTCCAATGGATGGTAGACTTGTCATTATGGAAGGTAGTTCGTTGTTGAGATTTTTTTACTCCAATGGATGGTAGCTTTGTCATTATGAAAGGTAGTTCATTGCTAAGATTTTGTTACTCCAATGGATGGTAGCCTTGTCATTATGGAAGGTAGTTTGTTGCTGAGATTTTGTTACTCCAATGGATGGTAGCCTTGTCATTATGGAAGGTAGTTCGTTGTTGAGATTTTGTTACTCCAATGGATGGTAGCCTTGTCATTATGGAAGGTAGTTTGTTGATGATATCTTTTTACAATGTATGGTAGCCTTGTCATTATGGAAGGTAGTTCTTTATTGATATTTTGTTACTCTAATGGATGGTAGCCTTGTCATTATGGAAGGTAGTCTGTTGATGAGATCTTTTTCCAATGGATGGTAGCCTTGTCATTATGGAAGGTAGTTTGTTACTGAGATTTTTTTACTCCAATGGATGATAGCCTTGTCATTATGGAAGGTAGTTCATTGTTGATATTTTGTTACTCTAATGGATGGTAGCCTTGTCATTATGGAAGGTAGTTTGTTGTTGAGATTTTTTTATTCCAATGAATGGTAGCCTTGTCATTATGGAAGGTAGTTCGTTGTTGAGATTTTTTTACTCCAATGGATGGTAGCCTTGTCATTATGGAAGGTAGTTCATCGTTGAGCCTATATTTGTTCTGAAGAAATTCGTTTGTTTGCAGTCATTAATACTGGATACATCTTGATATTTACTGGTATTATCTTACCATTCCTTTCCTCGGTGGGTCTACATTACTTTTTTGCTATCCCCTCAAAGAATGGATTGTTCGCAGTCATTTGTCGGTCACCGTTATCCTTTACTCTCTCTCCTAAATTCTTGAGTTGACGATGCTTTGGATCCTATCTTGGGCATTACCCCAACAAAGTCTTGTCTTTTCTTCACCAGTGACTTATTTTCCTGGTCAAGTTTTCCTTTTGTTTCCTCTTTTACTTTTTACAGCCACAATGGTGTCTTGCATCCCTTTAGATTTGTTCATCAACATTCATAATCATAAGTATTACATGGTACATTAGGGCCAAAAATAGGGCTTGTTTTATATTTAAGTATCTTCAATCGCGTCGACACGAAAATTTTAACCTTCGTATCTCCGGATAGAAGATACTTAAATAAGGTTAGTTGTTGTACCCCAATTTTTCCCCTAAGATCCTTTCATCATATCATATCAATTCAATCACAACAAAGTCACACACTAGGGTTTGTTTCTTCTCCCTATCTTTAGTCTTGCTCTATGGGGAATCACCAAGCACCTTGACTTATATTTTGTGATCATCTATGTTTGATTACTCTTTAACTAACAAATACAATGTATGTTATCCTAATTGTTGATGATGTACGTGAAAGCACAATGCATTCCATCAAGGTTATCCTTTGGGTTCATAAGTTCATTCTTTGTGCCTTCCTTAATAAAGCTTCATTGAGTTTCAAGCGTCTATGGAAGATATTTTGATGTAACATCATTACAAAGTCTTTCATGATCCATTATGCCTCAAGTTGTCAAAGTTAGCTCAAAAGTACAAGGGTTGACTAAAGAAGTTTGACTCAATTGGACAAGTCTTTGTCTCCATTGATCACAAGTGCATATCTCCTTAAATTATCAAGATGTTTGTTGTACCCCAAAATTTGCCCTCTCATATTTCTCAAGACATTGCAAGAAGAATCTCCAAATGGTTCAAGATTGCTCAAGAGTTGGACAGTCAAGCTATCTCCTAAGGCAGTCAACCTCAAATTAGGGTTTTGTGTTGCATCAAGGTCCTTGCATCAAAATGACCTCAAGTGCTCCCCAATGTCCTAATATGTTCTCAAGTTCATCCATGTCAAATTTCAAGCCTTGCAGAGGAAGTATGCTCAGTCAATTGCTCAAGGGGTCCAAAAATCGATTGTGCTAGGGCAAAAGTCAACTGTGACCTACAAATAGTCAAACTTCAAGATTTTTGTCAACATTCTAATTTTGAAGGATATTTCATCATTTGATCAAGGGTTGATCATGATTCATCAAGGATTGTTCAAAATTCATCAAGACTCAAAAGTTGCTAAATTAGGGTTTTGTAGGAAAAGTCAACTCAACTTTGACCAAGCATAACGTTCTCATACTTTATTAGAAGTGACCCATCCAAAGATCATTTTGAAGAGGAAGCAATTTACTACAATCCATATTCATACCCCAAGATCAAGAAATGCACTCACAAAAAGTTACAAATTTGGACATTATAGGTCATTTTTGAAAGTCAACAAAATCACCTTTTTTTCCAAAGATTATAACTTTATAATGGAATATCAAAATGAGATGATACCAAAAGGGTTGGTTAGAGGACATCTCATGGTTTCTAAAAAGTCCAAGAACACTTCCAAAAGTTCAAAATTGAAGAAGTTATGCATTGTTGAAGTTGGCCATTTTTGCAAAATTACCAAAAGTAAACTATCCCCAAAACATCAAATTTTGTCAAATGGGCCCATTCGTTTCCACTTGATTTGATCTTGTCACACTCCACACGTGTTCTAGCTTCAACCTCATGACCATTTATCAATTTTATTATTTAATTTGATTTTTTTATGAATTATTGCATTTTAAATCAATTTAAATCATATAAAATCCAAACATTGATTATGGGATCTCCTTTAGGATATTTCTGGACCTAATCATCATCATAAAGTGGATCAAATTCGTATCATGCATTATATGTGCAAAATTTTTGGATTTTGGACAAATTTGGAAGCTTTTCAATGGAGGATCAAATCATATCTGCAAACATCAATGCACAGAGATTCAAGACCTATTATTTGACCTAATCCAATGCTGTATACATATAAAAGCTAAAGGCACGAGTTTGAGAGGTTAGAGGCTGCAGAATCACAAGAACCAAACTTGGAAAATTTGGAAAAAAGCTTGAAACTGAAATTGCACATAGAGGTGTTTTCAAGGCCAAAACTCAACGTGAACCAGTGGCTGGACATCCACTGAAGCGAAACCAACTCCTAACCAGCCTTCATACGCGCCCTAAAGCACTGTGTTCCAGCGTGTCTCATGCCTTGCAACGCACCATACTCCCTCAAATCTCCAAACGCCAGATGGCCCCAGGCCAGATCTGGTGGCCAAGATTGAACGTGCACCATATGCCCTAGTCAACGAGCACACGTAGGATCAGAGAATTCAATCAGGCATGCGCTTGTTGGGCCAAAAAATTGCAATTCTCACCTCCCCTTGGGCCCAGAACCCCCTAAGTTTTGTTTTCTATTTCACTATTTTCTTATTTTTATTTATTGTTATTTATTTTTATATTTTAGTCACTAACCAATTAAAACTTTTTCTCATAAAATTAAAAAACCAAAAATATATTTTATTTATTAAAATTAAATTCAGCATTTTATTTTTGTAAATAAATATTAACTCGATTAATTTAAGTTAGTTAGGAAATAACTTTAATTTTTTTTGCAATAATTAAAATTAATTTAGACGATTAGGTTTTTATTAACTTTGATCAAATTTATTTTATTTCTTTAAATATCAAAAAAATCCAAAAAATATTTTAATTAATTAATTAGCTTATTTATTTATTTAATTAACTTAGTTTATTTCCTTTTCATTCAAAAATAACTAAAAAATGCTTTCTTTCAAATTAAAGGGTCAAAACCCTAAATAACTCGCATTCGATTTAATTTTCCGCACGCGATCCATTTTACCATATTGATGTAATTGTTTCCCGGAATGTAATAGTTTAATAGGACCTTTACAATTTTTTATCGCTTTATTTATTTTCCGCATTTTAAATTCAAGGGTTTCTTTTGGCGATGTAAATACCCAATGCCTTGTAATAATTAGATTTAATTTCCGCAATTTAATTTCCGCAACTTATAAACTATTAGATGTTTGATAAATAGGGAATGCATGACAAGATCAAATGTTAAACATAAAATTAACGTAGATAACCATTGACATGTACAAAGACAAAATAACTGAAAAATGACACACTCACACATGCGCACTCTTAGGGTACACCTTACTTGGTTGCCTTCGAACGTGCTCATTGAGTATAGGAAGTTTTAGAGGTCGCCCTTTTGTCCAAAGATCATAGTTGCCTCGAAACGGTTGCCTCAGAAAAATGATCTAAGACATTAGGGTAACCGCTAAGGTGTCCTAAACATTGCTTTAGTGACCACATGTCCCTTAATCGAATTGACCCTTAAAACTCCAACGACGATGCTACCTACTCGTTCATAGTGGGATAGCATTGTCTAAAGGACATTAGCATAGAATGATTCCTTTTTCGAGTAGGTAGATGGTTCTTAAGTACTTGCTCTTTCAAAACAAAACAAAATTTTCACACCTACACTCCTTTTCAAACAAAAACTCTTTTCAAACCCAAAAGCACAAAGAAAAGCAATTTTGAAAACACTTTGAGCAAGTACCTAAGAGCCCGTGGATAACCACGGATAGAAAGGGTGCTAACACTTTCCCTTTCTATAATCTACCCCCCGGACCCGAGAAACATCTCGAAAAAGGAATTTTTCCGTGCTTTTTTCCTTTCCTTGTATGGATAAAATAAAAGACGGTGGCGACTCTTGCTTACCGCGACATTTTGCAAAAACAAACGCAAAACGCAAACCAACATTCCAAAAAACAGTCAGTTCTCTCCCACCGTATCACAGAACTGGCGACTCTGCTGGGGACTGTTTACCTTGGGTTTTGGTAAACAACCGCTGATCCTCCAAATGGTTACTTATTTGGTTACTCGCAGGATCGATCAGATTGATCCTATGGACATAGGTTGATTTTGAAGTTTGATTAAGTTGGATAAGGCTTTAAGTAAATTGTTTAAAGTAAATTGCATGAAGGAAAGGCTTGGTAAAATAAACAAGGCTTTAAAGTAAAGGTTCGACAGGAATTTAAAGGGGAAAAGCATGTAAAATACTGGAAAAGTAAATGACTTTAATTGATAAAATTGGTGTTTCACACATACATTTCTCAACAATTCTTTCGCTCACACTGGGTACTTGAATCTAAATGAGTGACTATGTATCTATTTGTGAACACACGCGAGAAACTACATGTCTACTCCTATTTATACTAAACATTCCAAGTAACCGTCGGGCAGTTACACTGCTTCGAGATCAAGCCACTTGGCACGTTCTCCATGCTCGACGCTCCAGATCCTTGCACGTTTGCACGTAGTAACTGCTGGAAACCGTTTTCCCTCCAAAGCTTTGAATTTCAAACTGCTCCACTCTGGACCATCGAACACCTTCATCAAGAGACGTCTTAGACGAAAACTCCTTCGACGTCGAAGGCAATCAACCTTCTTCCTTGGAAGAAATCTTCTAAGTATTCTGCCATCATTCGACGGGCACTTCGACAGGCTTAGCCAGTCGAAAGCATCTTTCAGCTTTTAATGGCTGCCATCAATCAAAACAAAGGTGTCGAATTTAGGAGCCAACAGGGACATATAATAAGTGGGGTGTACCTTAGGATTAGATCATTGTGTTTTCAATTGTATGCTTTGTATGATTTATATTTGTGGGCTTGTATCGGAGTTACTATAGATCCTAACCCAGATCTGGGGGATACCTCTTAGGTAAGTAGCAATAAACTGTGAGGGAACTGTACAGCGTAGACCGATACGATTGAAGCAGTAGCTACATTGGTGTGGCACTTTAGATTGTACCGATATCACTTGTGTTGGAACGAGGAGAATATGGGTCATATAAGGGGTCATTAAGCACCAATTGACCTTAGAACCTTTAAATTGACCAACTTGGCCATAGAACAGTAGCAGTATGCTACACTCATTGAGACTAAACTCTCGGGATGATTCCGGTCGCAAGAAAAGGTTGCTAAACTGGAATTATGACCGACTGAGGGTAGTCAGTGATATTGAGATCTTCTAGAACCCGGTTACTATTTTTAGGACAGGTTTAAACCAACTGAACTGAAAGAGGGTAGTACCTAAGCTCCTTGCCAGCCTGAAATCTAAGGGCTCTCTGTGTGACTTGTGTGCCTTTACCATGTTTGCTATTTGTGGATACTTGTGGTGTGCTTACTATCATGACATCATAACATTGCATACATCTTGCATTGGACTAACCTATTTCAAAGACAGGATGGATTCATCTTTGGTCTGTTTTGTAGGTCATGATGCCTATGCATAGGAATACCATCCGTATCAACTTTGTCCAGGTTCCCACTATGCTTAAGGATTTGATTGCAAAGATGCCTGATACTACCTCTTTCCTCAGAAGACATGGGTATCTTCTCAGTTTGGTCACCTCCAAATTGGACGAGCAGATGATGAGTGTTTTGGTCCAATTCTATGATCCATTGTACCATTGCTTTACTTTTCAAGACTACCAGTTAGTTCCCACCTTAGAAGAGTTCTCTGATCTGCTCGGTATCTCTATTCTGGAGCAGACCCCGTTTACTGGTTGGGAGAAAATCCTTAGGCCTGAAGAGATTGCTGCAGCCCTTCATATGACCAAGGATGAGGTAATGGCTAATTGGGAGACTAGAAGTGGATAAAATGGCTTTCTGACTAAATTCTTGGTTGGTAAGTGTGATACGGTAGGAGAACTGACTTGAGGTTTGCGTTTGTATTCTCACTTGTTCGGTTGAGCAAGAGTCGCCACCTACTTTTTGTTTTATCCTAAAGGAAAGGTTAAAAAGCACATCAAAAACCTTTTGAGATATTTCGTGGGTTCGGGGGGTAGACTATGAAAAGGGAAGGTATTAGCACCCTTTTCATCCATGGTTATCCATGGGCTCTTAGTTACTTGGTTTTTAGATCACTTGCCTTGATTTTCGATTGATTTGAAATTGTGGTGTGTGTGTGTGTTTTGAAAATGTTTTTGAAGAGATGCCTTGTCTTAGGCAACCGTTGTATTTGACTCGTGTTTGAGTGTTTTACAAAAGTGTGTATCTTTTCGAAAAGATGTTTCAAAATGTTTTTTGAGAGTTGTTTGAAAGTGTGTATGAAGTGTGGTTTTTTTTGAAAAGGAGGCAAGTGTTTTTGCAAATTGATCTCAAGTAACTAAGAGTTTTGTCTACCCCTATTGTACTCAAAGGTTTTCTCTATGTTTTCAACCCTTTTTAACAATTTTGTTCCACCATTGAATTTGGTGGACAATCTTGCGTTTAGGATGTTTAACGGGACGGGCGCGGGTCATCGTATGGACCATGAATGCAATGGTGCCAAGTATCTTTGGCAATTTTCTTTGAAGGGACTATGATCATTCCATTTAGGCAACTTTCGAAAGCGTCATCGAGGGACTTATGATCATTTGAATTTGTTTTGCCAAAGAAACTCGACGTGCAAGCATGGCCCATTTTGGAAGGCAACATGCGGGATTACCCTAGGGGTGCAAGTGTGATTGTGTATTGATTTCATGTATTTTTCTTGTATTAGGTTATCTAGCGTTTGGTTTTATGTACATGCAAACCCTAGGTCTAACCATGGTATAATTGGAAAGCGATAAATTGCAAGAATTTAAAGTCTATGCTATTACAAATAGTATCCGGGAGTGGGGGTACAAATTCACAAATGGGGATGGGACTTAAATAATTACAACCAAATCGAATCGCAATCAAATATAATCGAGGTATAGCAAAGTATAGTAAATGTATAATGCATCGAAATGTAAAATGTATTGTGTAAGTGTACATGTACATGTATTTTATTTACAAGAAAGAAATGTGAATTTAATGTATAATTATGTATGTATTTGTTCTTTTGTTAATTATGTACAAAAGAGTATTTTACTTAAAAGAAATAAAAATGTTTTAAATTTTAATTATATTATGTATATAAAAAATGTATTTTAATTGATTATGTACAAATGATTTCTAAGAAAAGAAATTGTATTAACTTAAAGAGAAATTATGTATTAATATTTTTATATACAAAAACTTTAATTAAAAAGAAAACTCAAACTACAACCTATTTTTGATGTATCTTCTATAAGTATTTTTAGGTTAAATTTCACATTAAAGATAAAAAATAAAATAATAAAAAAAAGAGTTTTAATGAAAGAATATAATTCAGTGTTTTTTTTTTAAAAAAAGGATAGTATATATTTTTATCAAAAAGAAAAGGGCTAAGTTATATATAAAAGAAATGGGCTCAAGGGGGGTTCATCTTGGGCCAAGTGAAAAAAAAATCATTCAGAAACATTAGAAGAAAAAGGGGGGTATGCGTGGGAAAATGTTTTGGGCTTAAGCTGAGAAAGGGAAAGGCCCACTTGTTTGAGACAAAATGTTTTGCAAGGGTTTCAACATTTGTTTTCATTAGGGAATGGTTAGGGTTTGACAGAGGCGCGCCGTTTGTTCATTTTGTCTTCTCCGACCAACTTCCGATAAAGCTTCTTCATCCAAAGCCACCGGCGCCACCGCTCCCTTTTCTCCCTCCAATGGACCGTTTAGGCGACACTTACAAGGTTCGACCTCTGTCTTTCTCGCGTTTAGGGATTTCGTTATATCTTTGATTTTAAGTTTCGATTGGGTCTTGATTTATGTGTTTTCTTTCGTTATTTTGACATGCATGCAAAGGATATAGGAAGACTACCTATCGGAGACGGAGGAGGGATCTAGGAGGCGCGTAGGCGGCTTTGGGCGGAGAAACTTGATGAGGCTGTGCTTCCTGGTACTTTTGTATTTTCACCTCTTTAGGTTTAATGATGCTGTCTGAAAGCCTTTATTTGATATCATTTCTTTCTTCTTCGTTGCCTGGATGCTTTGCTTCTGTTTGCTTCTTGCCTTTGAGTTGCCTTGAGTTGCCTTGCTTATTGTATGATTTTGTCTTGTTAGCCCAATGATGAACCTAGGGTTCTGAGGGTTTATGTTGCTTTTCTGAGTATGCTTCTTCTCTTCCACCCCGTGTCTTCTCTGATATGCCTTGATGCCTTGGTATGCTTGTTAGGGTTGCCTAGTTCATTGTTTCACTTTCTTCTGGTTGCCTCGTATGTTTGCCTGTGATGAAAACTTTCTGAGGCTTTTAGGCGTTGCCTTTGAATACTTGCTGGTATTGAATTGAATGTTACGCTTGAGTTTGATTTGATGATGTTTGGATGGTGTTGAAAGGTTTAGACAGTTTGATGCCTTTTTTGACTTTTAGGCTAGCAGGTTTGACAACTTGTGGTTATGGCTTTTGGTTGAATACAGGTAAGTGTGTTGTTTTGATCTTGTTGAATGCCTTTGGGCTTGACAGGGTTTTGATGGTTTTACTAATTTAAACTTGACAGGTTTTGGCCTTGAATGGTTAGGCTGGTTGTTTGTCTTGACTATGCTTTGGCCTGATAGGTTTAAGCTTGCAGGTTTTGATTGATTTACTGGTTTAAGGTTTATGTTGCAGTTTGTTTGAAACTGGAAAAATCTGTAGGTTTTGCTTCAGGCTTTGAATGGCAAGGCTTCAGGCAGGTTTGAGGTCTGGTTTACTTCAGGCTATGTGTTTGGGCTTGACAGTTTGTATCAAGGTTTATGCAGGTTGTGAGTTTATGTTTTTGGCTTGGACAGGGTAGGCGTTTTGAGTAGTAAGGCTTGATGCTGTCTTAGGCTTTTTCTGGTTCTGAAGCTTGGCTTCAGTTTGGTGCAGGTTAAAGGCTTATGCAGGTTAGGCTTGTATGGAAACAGATGAGGCTTTTGTGAGGTTTTGAAAAATGTCTTGGAGGCAGGCCTTGCTGGTTTTCTCTCAGTTTGTATTGTTTTCTTTTGATTCTCTGTTTTTCTGCCTACCTTCTACTGTTTTTGGCAGATTGTTTTTATATCTTTTTTATGCCTCAAGTCTAAACCTGTAAGCCCAACTTCTTCTTTCTCTTCTCTCTCTCTCCAGTACAATTCAAAGCATTAAAATAATGTTTATGTGTACTTTTCTGAAAGGGCAGCTGTTTGGGAAATGATGAAACTGACTATGCTTGCTTGCATACTAATCTTTCTCTGCATATCTTGTACTTCTTCCAGCTTTTATGCTTCTTGTTATCTTTCTATATCTTCTTTTGACAACTTTGAGTAGCCTTGTACTTGTTTGATATCTTTGACAGTTTGTGGGCAGTTTGGAGTTTGTGATTCAGTTTGAACTTTGTGGTTAGGCCTAGTTCAGTTTGCCTTTCTGATTATGCAGTATGTTGACAAACTTTGAATTTGTGCATTTTTCAATTTTGTGCATTCCAAGTTTAGCAAGCAAATATTCATCCCTCTTTGTGAACCGGGAGAAATCCCGTGATTTGCAGAGAGGGCTAACTGATTCCAGTCAGTTGCCCTTAATGATGAACCCAAACTTCAATTGTCTGCTTTTAATTATTTATCTGCTGCTAACTTTTCTTCTTTTCTTTTGCAGATAAAAATTGAATGGAGAGGATGTAGCAACAGATGAAGAATGAAGAATTGAAGATTTAGAAACAATTAGGATAGTCTTATTTTAAATTTAATTATTGTAAAATTATTATTGTAAATAATTTGTAAACAAAACAATTGTACAAATAAATTAAAGATAAATAAAAACTCTTTTTTATCCAATTAATTCTTTTCTTCTTTTCACTTGTTTACTTTATTATCTATAATCCTTTAAATTAAAATAATTGAAAATAAATTCCAACTATTTAATCTTAGAATAATAAATAATTAAATAAACATCGCTTCAGCATTGATCAATTAAACTTGGCGCTTCCAACGTCCAAAGCAAAACAACAATCCATCACAACAACTGTCCAGACGTATTTTCTTTTTATTGACTTTAATCAAACACTGCAAATTCAAACCCAATGCATCCTTTCACTGATTTAGTCATACAATGCGAATTCCATCCAAGTGCATTTTTTTACTGATTAAGTCAAACAATGCGAATTCAATCCAAATCTCAGAATATCTAGCAAAGCACCGTATAATTAAATCTTTCTGAGGAACCGCGCATGAAAACCCTAATTCCTGATTAAATGCCAAAGAAGTGTTCGCCTGATCGAAGTTGAGTCAAAATCAACCAAAACTCTAAGCAAATTGTTTGAAATATTCTAGGGCCATGAAAACCAACGAAAACCCTAATTTTGTCTGACTGACGAGAAAAATCTGTTTGACCGATTCTTGAGCCAGTTTGAAAAATCAGGAAACGCCTGAAGCTGTGATTTCTTGAGGAAAAAATGCGAGGGCAAATTTTGGGGTACAACAGTTGCCCCTGTTCAATCTTCTTGAACCTGAAGAGTTAGATTGGCAAGTTTGCCTTTCACGACTCGAAGGTAAAAGAAGATTGGACACTAGAGTGCCCTAAAATTTGCACTTGGTGATGTGATGGAATGGGCTTAAAGATGCCATTTGGTGATGGGCTTACAGATGCCATCGGGAGGTGTGACAGAACTTTGTCAGGAATGGGCTTATAGATGCCATTTGAGTTATGTGTCGATCGCATAAGAGATTCTTTAGCGAGAACTTGCGTACTTGAGAAAGAAAGATAATTTCCTGGCCTGTTACAGGGGTTGATCTTCAGTCTCTTCATGCAGACATGCCCTGGCTGGATACATGTATCGAATCTACAATCAAACGTTCGCAGATATGCCCCGGCTGGATACATGTATCGAATCTGGAAATAATCGTCAACAGATATGCCCTGGCTGGATACAGGAATCGAATATGGAAATAGTCGTCAACAGATATGCCCTGGCTGGATACAGGAATCGAATCTTCAAACTCTTCAGATGTTCCCTGGCTGGATACAGGAATCGAATCTGGAAATAGTCGTCAACAGATATGCCCTGGCTGGATACAGGAATCGAATCTTCAAACTCTTCAGATGTGCCCTGGCTGGATACAGGAATCAAATCTGGAAATAGTCGTCAACAGATATGCCCTGGCTGGATACAGGAATCGAATCTTCAAAATCTTTAGATATGCCCTGGCTGGATACAGGAATCGAATATGGAAATAGTCGTCAACAGATATGCCCTGGCTGGATATAGGAATCGAATCTTTAAACTCTTCAGATGTGCCCTGGCTAAATACAGGAATCGAATCTGGAATTGTGATAGTTGATAGTAATCATCTTTGGGATTGACCTTTTCCTAAAAAGGCAAAACATCAGTTGTATGCAATGTCATGATGTATAAAATGCGTGATGTCATGATGCTCAAAATGAGATAGTGTTGTATGCACTTTATCATGTATGTAAGCAGGATGTATGAAATGTGAAATGTCTATGAATGTATCTTGGTCTAGGAAAATAAATCCTTGACGACCGGCCGGGGAATTAAATCATGGGCTGATGTTGAAGAGTAAAGTTCTTCGTTTCCACTAGGGATGATGGTTACAAGAATACACCGGTAGGAGAAGATGACTCCGTTGGGGTTTGATGAGAACTCCGCTGGGGATTCCACTGATATGTTATGTTGGGGAATTTGATGAACTCCGCTGGGGATAGGAGGAACCTGACTGTTGTTGGGGGAAGGCAAGAATCTTTTGATTGCTGCAGGTGTTGGTCTGGAATAAGTTACTGAATGTCGCCATCTCTGGGTCACATCTTGAACTATATCTGGATCTTGATTAAGTTGCGGAATGTCGCCATCTCTGGGTCACATCCGGAACGATATCTTAGAATGAAGTCTGGAATAAGTTATAGAATGTCGCCAAATCTGGGTCACATTTTGAACTATATCTGGATGCAAGTCTGAATGAGTTATAGAATGTCGCCAAATCTTGGGTCACATCTTGAACTATATCAATCTTGATTAAGTTGCGGAATGTCGCCATCTCTGGGTCACATCCGGAACGATATCTTAGAATGAAGTTTGGAATAAGTTAAGAATGTCGCCAAATCTGGGTCACATCTTGAACTATATCAATCTTCTGAGGTGATGAGGGAATTGTCGAACACTTTTGACATTCGAATGCCCCAAGTGGTGATGTAGATAATTTCCTGGCTTGTTACAGGTGTTAATCCACAATCGGTCGTTCACAGATATTTTCCTGGCTTGTTACAGGTGTTGATCTGGAACTTAAGAAAAGTTGGTCAAGGAGATATTGTCCTAGCTTGTTACAGGTGTTGATCTCTGACCTGAGAAAGAAAGATGGTTCCCTGGCTTGTTACAGGTGTTGATCTTCAATCTCTTCATGTAGATGATTTCCTGGCTTGTTACAGGTGTTAATCCACAATCAGTCGTTCACAGATATTTTCCTGGCTTGTTACAGGTGTTGAATCTGGAACTTCAAAAGGTTGCTTAGAGACGTGCCCTGGCTGGATACAGGTATCGAATCTCTAAACTCCTTATGCAGACATGCCCTGGCTGGATACAGGTATCGAATCTACAATCAATCACTCACAGACATGCCCTGGCTAGATACAGGAATCGAATCTGGAATTGTGATAGTTGATCTGTTGGCGGTTGTAATTTCCAGCAGGTGGTGAAGGAATGATTGAACACTTTTGACATTCGAATGCCCCAAGTGATGATGAAGGAGTCTTGAATCAGACTACTCTGCGGATTGAGAGATTCATTGAAATCTTGACTGGACTGCCCCGGGTTAACTGAACTTTGAAAGATCCGTTGAAACCTTGATTGGACTGCCCCAGGTTAACTGGATGGTGCCATGTCATGCCCCTTGTTGATAGGAGATTTGTAATGGAAGTGTCGTCCTTTTGAAGTGATTTTAACTCACTGAGAGAGTTTTCGTTTCTCCGAACATTCGCTGTATGAATTTCTTCGCTGTCAAACAAAAGCCAAATGCGAACAGTGATATTCAATCAATGCAAAGTTTATGTTTGTCTCGAAGTTTTGCAAAATGCATTTTTTAGCAGAAAACTTTTTATAAGACAAGTCAACACAAGATTTTAGAGCAAAGCCTTACAGGAGTCAGGATACCTTTGGTAACAGTATGCTTTCGAACTAACCCATGCTTCAATTAGGACTTTTGAGGGGTTGTAACGTGGCCTGGCTCACGGTTTAAGAAACAAGGGATAAAGGCTCAAAGTTTATTTATACCCACCCGCTCTTCGTGATGTTCTTCAACCCTAAGCTCAGTTAATTATGCGTCGCACTCTGCTTTGAGTTTGGAACGACTTTTGGGCGATGGTTCACCAGGAGACAGTCATTATCTCCTTTTTCTTTTTCAACATTTTTTCATGTTGTTGAGGATTTGTAATGACCCCACTATTTTGATTTTGATTTGTTATCCCTAACTTTTGCCTGACTGTTCCCATTTTCGAGATTACAGTCAGCGGGATGCCCCAGCTTTCTTAAGCCTCCTTTATAGGTTTTGGCTTGGTGGACTTTTCTCTTTTGAGAGATTGACTACCTATGTGATAGGGGACCACCCTTGTCTTTTGATTCCAAAGGAATGATTTTCTTTTTCTTTGACGTCGTCCGTTGCATTACGAACTGAGAGTTTGCGACTTCAATGCGCGTTTTCTTTTGAATTAACTGAGATACTACCCTGCCCCAGGTTTATATCAAAGGTTTTGATTGTTTAGAAACAGAAAACTCCTACTTCTTTGGCTCGAAGGGGTTGACTAGGGATTATCTTCCTTATAACTCCAATGTTTGGGAATTGAAAGAAATGCCTGTACATCATCAGCAAGGTCCGTTCGAAAGCGTATTGTATGAGATTATGGTATTGTTTCGTCATCCTCCCTCTAAAGGCTTGCAGCTTTTTATCAAGAGTCGAATATCATAAAGAAAGCACAAGAGTAGTGAAAACGAATGGATGAATTCAAGACAAACATATGCAATGCATTAATGAAATAGAGTTTAACATCAACAGTTAATTGTTTGAATAACAAAAGAAAATTACAACTTTGAAAATTCAAATGAAGCAAAAGTCTCTCAGTTTGAGCTTCGTCACTTCAGGTGGAGAACCCCTTAACAGAAAATTTTCATCTCGCCGTCTGGCATGAATTCCAGCACCCCAATGTCGATCAGATCTTGAATCTTGTTCTTCAAGGCCCAACAGTCTTTGGTGTCGTGTCCTGGGCTGTAGGAGTGGTAAACACAAAATGTGTCGGGACGATAGTTAGGAGAGGAGGTATTGAGCTTCTGAGGAGGATCCCTTAAAGTAAGCAGGTTGACCTCCAACAGGCGCTTCAGTATGAAGAATGATGGTATTTCAGTCTCCGTGAACTGTCTTCCCGACGTTTCTTGCTTACGCCGATTACCCCGTTGACGCTGGCGAGGTTGTTGATAGGCTTGTGACCCTGAAGCAAGCGAAGGAGCCTTCCCCTTGTCTTCTTGAGTGGATGGAGGCTGAGCGGTGACTTGCTCTTCAACCTCAGATGTTTGCCCCAATTAGTTGTTTTGAAGCAGTTGGCGGACGAGAACCTTGAGTTCCTCTTGTCTTTGAGATAGGTCTTGGATGAGAGCCATCTGGCCCACCAACTGTCCCATCACTTGGATCCTCAATGTTGCCAGATCAAACTGTAGCTCCGCAAGCTGATCGCTCCTGGCATTGTTTGAATTCTCCAAGCCCTTTGTGAGGAGAGCTTTCATTTCTTCTTGTCCCAGAGACAAGTTTAGGAACATTTCCTGCAGTTGAGCAGTCTGGTCTTGGATGTCTTTGACAGACCTTTCTAGAGCCATCTCTTACTGAAATAAACAGCAGGAGAGTAAGGAAACCTGAAAAAGGAAAGATTGTTAAGATGCAATGCATGATATGTGGATGCATGCTTTCAAGGATCTCTTGGGGTAAACACAGGAGAATGTTAGAGGTTGAACTCTGATCTTTGATTGGAGAGCTTTGCGGCGGTGGATGTCTTTCCACGAGAATCAAGCTCACCATGTTGAGTGGGTCATAGCCACTGATTCAAGTTGTTGCACTTGAACTCTGATTGGGGAACTTTGTATCGGTGGATATCTTTCCACGAGAATCAAGCTCACCATGTCAAGTGGGTCATAGCCACTGATTCAAGTTGTTGCACTTGAACTTTGATCGGAGAACTATGCACTGGTGGATGTTTTTCCACGAGAATCAAGCTCACCATGTCAAGTGGGTCATATCCCCCGATTCAAGTTGTTGTACTTGATCTTTGATTGGCATTGGTTAGAGGAGAAACCTCTTGCCCCTTGGTAGACGTCTGGTTCAACGTAACCTTGCATCAAAAGAACCCTCGAGATCCTTGAAATGGTTATTGAAAATGCTATCGTATGATGTTATGATGTTATGTACATGTATGCACAAGCAAGTAAGCGTATATACAAGTGATCATATTCACACAAAGCAAACAAGTCCTTAGGTTTAGGCTTGCATGAGGTTCAGGTACTACCCTCTTTCAGTTTCGTTGGTTAAAACCTGTCCTATTAGAAGTAACCGGGTTCTAGAGGATCTCAATATCATTGACTACTCTCAATCGGTCATAACTCCAGCATCGCTATCTTTTCTTGCGGCCGGAACCATCGCGAGAGTTTAGCCTCAATGAGTGTAGCATACTGCTACTGTTCTAATGGCCAAGTTGGGTCAATTTAGGGTTCTAAGGTCAGTTGGTGCTTCATAACTCCTTGGAAGACCCATATTCTCCCCGTTTCAACAGGAGGGATATCGGTACAGACCAAGGTGCCACACCAATGTAGCCACTGCTTCACCCATGTCGGTATACGTCGGACAGGTCCCTCACAGATTATGCTACCTAAAAAGGGTATTCCCCAGATCCTGGTTAGGATCTATGAAACTCCGATGCAAAGCCCACAAATGTAAAAGCAAACAAAGCAATCAATTGAAAACAAAGGTGATCTAAACCCTAAGGTAACCCCACTTTTAGATTTATCCCCAGCTGAGTCGCCAGTTCTGTGATACGGTGGGAGAACTGACTTGAGGTTTGCGTTTGTATTCGCACTTGTTCGGTTGAGCAAGAGTCGCCACCGACTTTTTGTTTTATCCTAAAGGAAAGGTTAAAAAGCACAGCAAAAACCTTTTGAGATATTTCGTGGGTTCGGGGGGTAGATTATGAAAAGGGAAGGTATTAGCACCCTTTTCATCCATGGTTATCCATGGGCTCTTAGTTACTTGGTTTTTAGATCACTTTCCTTGATTTTCGATTGCTTTGAAATTGTGGTGTGTGTGCGTGTTTTGAAAATGTTTTTGAAGAGATGCCTTGTCTTAGGCAACCGTTGTATTTGACTCGTGTTTGAGTGTTTTACAAAAGTGTGTATCTTTTCGAAAAGATGTTTCAAAATGTTTTTTGAGAGTTGTTTGAAAGTGTGTATGAAGTGTGGTTTTTTTTGAAAAGGAGGCAAGTGTTTTTGCAAATTGATCTCAAGTAACTAAGAGTTTTGTCTACCCCTATTGTACTCAAAGGTTTTCTCTATGTTTTCAACCCTTTTTAACAATTTTGTTCCACCATTGAATTTGGTGGACAATCTTGCGTTTAGGATGTTTAACGGGACGGGCGCGGGTCATCATATGGACCAGGAATGCAATGGTGCCAAGTATCTTTGGCAATTTGCTTTGAAGGGACTATGATCATTCCATTTAGGCAACTTTCGAAAGTGTCATTGAGGGACTTATGATCATTTGAATTTGTTTTGCCAAAGAAACTCGACGTGCAAGCATGGCCCATTTTGGAAGGCAACATGTGGGATTACCCTAGGGGGTGCAAGTGTGATTGTGTATTGATTTCATGTATTTGTCTTGTATTAGGTTATCTAGCGTTTGGTTTTATGTACATGCAAACCCTAGGTCTAACCATGGTATAATTGGAAAGCGATAAATTGCAAGAATTTAAAGTCTACACTATTACAAATAGTATCCGGGAGTGGGGGTACAAATTCACAAATGGGGATGGGACTTAAATAATTACAACCAAATCGAATCGCAATCAAATATAATCGAGGTATAGCAAAGTATAGTAAATGTATAATGCATCGAAATGTAAAATGTATTGTGTAAGTGTACATGTACATGTATTTTATTTACAAGAAAGAAATGTGAATTTAATGTATAATTATGTATGTATTTGTTCTTTTGTTAATTATGTACAAAAGAGTATTTTACTTAAAAGAAAGAAAAATGTTTTAAATTTTAATTATATTATGTATATAAAAAATGTATTTTAATTGATTATGTACAAATGATTTCTAAGAAAAGAAATTATATTAACTTAAAGAGAAATTATGTATTAATATTTTTATATACAAAAACTTTAATTAAAAAGAAAACTCAAACTACAACCTATTTTTGATGTATCTTCTATAAGTATTTTTTGGTTAAATTTCACATTAAAGATTAAAAAAAAAAAAAAAGAGTTTTAATGAAAGAATATAATTCAGTGTTTTTTTAAAAAAAAAGGTTAGTATATATTTTTATCAAAAAGAAAAGGGCTAAGTTATATATAAAAGAAACGGGCTCAAGGGGGGTTCATCTTGGCCTAAGTGAAAAAAAAATCATTCAGAAACATTAGAAGAAAAAGGGGGGTATGCGTGGGAAAATGTTTTGGGCTTAAGCTGAGAAAGGGCAAGGCCCACTTGTTTGAGACAAAATGTTTTGCAAGGGCTTCAACATTTGTTTTCATTAGGGAATGGTTAGGGTTTGACAGAGGCGCGCCGTTTGTTCATTTTGTCTTCTCCGGCCAACTTCCGATAAAGCTTCTTCATCCAAAGCCACCGGCGCCACCACTCCATTTTCTCCCTCCAATGGACCGTTTAGGCGACACTTACAAGGTTTGAACTCTGTCTTTCTCGCGTTTAGGGCTTTCGTTATATCTTTGATTTTAAGTTTCGATTGGGTCTTGATTTATGTGTTTTCTTTCGTTATTTTGACATGCATGCAAAGGATATAAGAATACTACCTTTCGGAGACGGAGGAGGGATCTAGGAGGCGCGTAGGCGGCTTTGGGTGGAGAAACTTGATGAGGCTGTGCTTCCTGGTACTTTTGTATTTTCACCTCTTTAGGTTTAATGATGCTGTCTGAAAGCCTTTATTTGATATCATTTCTTTCTTCTTCGTTGCCTGGATGCTTTGCTTCTGTTTGCTTCTTGCCTTTGAGTTGCCTTGAGTTGCCTTGCTTATTGTATGATTTTGGCTTGTTAGCCCAATGATGAACCTAGGGTTCTGAGGGTTTATGTTTCTTTTCTGAGTATGCTTCTTCTCTTCCACCCTGTGTCTTCTCTGATATGCCTTGATGCCTTGGTATGCTTGTTAGGGTTGCCTAGTTCATTGTTTCACTTTCTTCTGGTTGCCTCGTATGTTTGCCTGTGATGAAAACTTTCTGAGGCTTTTAGGCGTTGCCTTTGAATACTTGCTGGTATTGAATTGAATGCTACGCTTGAGTTTGATTTGATGATGTTTGGATGGTGTTGAAAGGTTTAGACAGTTTGATGCCTTTTTTGACTTTTAGGCTAGCAGGTTTGACAACTTGTGGTTATGGCTTTTGGTTGAATACAGGTAAGTGTGTTGTTTTGATCTTGTTGAATGCCTTTGGGCTTGACAGGGTTTTGATGGTTTTACTAATTTAAACTTGACAGGTTTTGGCCTTGAATGGTTAGGCTGGTTGTTTGTCTTGACTATGCTTTGGCCTGATAGGTTTAAGCTTGCAGGTTTTGATTGATTTACTGGTTTAAGGTTTATGTTGCAGTTTGTTTGAAACTGGAAAAATCTGTAGGTTTTGCTTCAGGCTTTGAATGGTAAGGCTTCAGGCAGGTTTGAGGTCTAGTTTACTTCAGGCTATGTGTTTGGGCTTGACAGTTTGTATCAAGGTTTATGCAGGTTGTGAGTTTATGTTTTTGGCTTGGACAGGGTAGGCGTTTTGAGTAGTAAGGCTTGATGCTGTCTTAGGCTTTTTCTGGTTCTGAAGCTTGGCTTCAGTTTGGTGCAGGTTAAAGGCTTATGCAGGTTAGGCTTGTATGGAAACAGATGAGGCTTTTGTGAGGTTTTGAAAAATGTCTTGGAGGCAGGCCTTGCTGGTTTTCTCTCAGTTTGTATTGTTTTCTTTTGATTCTCTGTTTTTCTGCCTACCTTCTACTGTTTTTGGCAGATTGTTTTTATATCTTTTTTATGCCTCAAGTCTAAACCTGTAAGCCCAACTTCTTCTTTCTCTTCTCTCTCTCTCCAGTACAATTCAAAGCATTAAAATAATGTTTATGTGTACTTTTCTGAAAGGGCAGCTGTTTGGGAAATGATGAAACTGACTATGCTTGCTTGCATACTAATCTTTCTCTGCATATCTTGTACTTCTTCCAGCTTTTATGCTTCTTGTTATCTTTCCATATCTTCTTTTGTCAGCTTTGAGTAGCCTTGTACTTGTTTGATATCTTTGAGAGTTTGTGGGCAGTTTGGAGTTTGTGATTCAGTTTGGACTTTGTGGTTAGGCCTAGTTCAGTTTGCCTTTCTGATTATGCAGTATGTTGACAAACTTTGAATTTGTGCATTTTTCAATTTTGTGCATTCCAAGTTTAGCAAGCAAATATTCATCCCTCTTTGTGAACCGGGAGAAATCCCGTGATTTGCAGAGAGGGCTAACTGATTCCAGTCAGTTTCCCTTAATGATGAACCCAAACTTCAATTGTCTGCTTTTAATTATTTATCTGCTGCTAACTTTTCTTCTTTTCTTTTGCAGATAAAAATTGAATGGAGAGGATGTAGCAACAGATGAAGAATGAAGAATTGAAGATTTAGAAACAATTAGGATAGTCTTATTTTAAATTTAATTATTGTAAAATTATTATTGTAAACAATTTGTAAACAAAACAATTGTACAAATAAATTAAAGATAAATAAAAACTCTTTTTTATCCAATTAATTCTTTTCTTATTTTCACTTGTTTACTTTATTATCTATAATCCTTTAAATTAAAATAATTGAAAATAAATTCCAACTATTTAATCTTAGAATAATAAATAATTAAATAAACATCGCTTCAGCATTGATCAATTAAACTTGGCGCTTCCAACGTCCAAAGCAAAACAACAATCCATCACAACAACTGTCCAGACGTATTTTCTTTTTATTGACTTTAATCAAACACTGCAAATTCAAACCCAATGCATCCTTTCACTGATTTAGTCATACAATGCGAATTCCATCCAAGTGTATTTTTTTACTGATTAAGTCAAACAATGTGAATTCAATCCAAATCTCGGAATATCTAGAAAAGCACCGTAGAATTAAATCTTTCTGAGGAACCGCGCATGAAAACCCTAATTCCTGATTAAATGCCAAAGAAGCATTCGCCTGATCGAAGTTGAGTCAGAATCAACCAAAACTCTAAGCAAACTGTTTGAAATATTCTAGGGCCATGAAAACCAACGAAAACCCTAATTTTGTCTGACTGACGAGAAAAATCTTTTTGACCGATTCTTGAGCCAGTTTGAAAAATCAGGAAACGCCTGAAGCTGTGATTTCTTGAGGAAAAAATGCGAGGGCAAATTTTGGGGTACAACAGTAAGGCTAACTATTTCTGGGATAGTCTAGACTTCAAGGCATTCTAAGATATTCTGGCTCTACTGATATATGGCTTGGTTTTGTTTCTGAACTCTGACTCTTTTGTTGATGTGAATGCGGTGAAAATCTTCATCTCTCGTAATCCTGTACCCACTCTCTTGGGTGACATTCTTCATCAGCTATATGCTCGTACTGCCCAAAAGCGGGGAACCTTGATGTGCTGTGCTCCATTATTGGCGAGGTGGTTTATTTCGCACCTCCCCAAATTAGTGCTGAAGAACAAAGAAGGCATGGGCTGGGCTTATAGGGTTATGTCTCTCTCTCACAATGATATCATTTGGACTCTCAAGGGTATGAACGAGGTGACTGTTATTGATCATTGTGGGGAGTATCCCAATGTTCCACTGATAGGAACTCATGGAGGAATTTCTTATAATACGTGCTTGGCCTTACGTTAGTTCGGGCGAGCCAGAAGAGAAGGGCCTCATGAGCTACTAATGCCTAATATCATCTTTGATTTTCAGGGGGATAGCGACGAGCAACGCCGCAGATTCATAAGGGCTTGGGATAGAGTTCACATATCTGATCCACATGAACTGGGTCCAAAGACTTCTCTTCCAATGGAGCCATATCTCAGATGGGTCCGTATCCGTGCCCAGAAACTGGGTATGCCATATGAAGCCGTCCGACCTATCATTGTTGAAATTGCTAATGAAGAAGGGGTTCTTCCAACCATCCTCCATCCTTACATGCCCACTGACATTGGGGCACTGAAGAGATCTTGGATGCAGCTGAGAGAGGAACGGGATGCTTACTGGGAAAAGTTCAACGAGCAAGAATAGAAGATCCAGAGGTTGACTAGACAGCCGGAGAACGAGCGGATTCTCAATGACTATGTCCGCACCGACAAGAAGATACCATGGGAGCACTGATTGTCCTTTGATTATTTCCTTTCCAATTTTTATTTCCTTTTCAGTATTTCCTTTCATGTAACGCCTTAAGGGCATCAGTTGAACAATTTGAATTCCAAAGTTTATCTAATAAAATGTGTTTCCTTTCTGGTTTACAAATTTGAATCTCCCGATTGTCTTTGAAATCATGTCATACACATTGCATCCCATGCACTTCATAACAGGTACCCATTACAGGTCTCTTATCTTCTTCGTTGTTTATTTTAGCACTCATCATGTCTGCTAAACCTTAAACTGAGCAAGCCATCAAGGCCCTTCAGGCCCAGAATGCCCAATTCCAAGAGCTGTTCATGAATCTAGCTAAGGGTTAGCAAGATCTGAAGACCCTGTTTCTGAAAGAGAAGAAGAAGAAGAAGAAGAAGAAGAGGACAATCCTGTTTAACACAGGGCACAGGTTTGGAAACAGGCTACATAATGAAGTTGATTTGACTACTTCATCTGGAGGGAATGATAGTCAGGAAGAAAGGAGGGATCCTAGCCCTGTGGTCTCCGACAACGAGACGGACTTCGACGAAGACCAGTATCCTCTAGCCGAGGATAGATACAAACAACTGGAAGACCGTTTGAGTGCTATGGAAGTTCAGAAAGTGCCTGGTCTAGACTTTGGTGATCTAGTTCTATCATATGGGGTGGTGATTCCCCACAAATTCAAGGCACCAGCCTTTGCTAAGTATGAAGGAGTTTCTTGTCCGAAGCTGCACCTCCGGTCATATGTGAGGAATATTCAGCCGTACACCGCTGATAAGAACCTATGGATCCATTTCTTTCAAGACAGTCTCTCAGGGACTCAGCTTGAATGGTTCTACCAGTTGGACGGAGCCAGTATCTGTAGTTGGGAAGATTTGGCTACTGCTTTCTACAGGAAGTACCATTACAACTCCGACCTCGCTCCCACGCGTACCCAACTCCAGGGTATGTCAATGGGAGCGGGTGAAGGATTCAAAGATTATGCTCAGAAGTGGAGAGACCTCGCCGGAAGGGTACAACCACCCTTGGCTGACCGGGAGCTTGTTGATATGTTTCTGGGGACCTTGTCTGGTCCATTTTTCAACCATCTGATTGGAAGCTCGTCATCTGGGTTTACAGAGCTGATTATGACCGGTGAGAGGATTGAGGATGGTATTAAGGCTGGTAAGATACAGAAGGGTGCCTCATCAAGCACCGAGAAAAAGCCATTTAAGAAAGAGTCCAGTGATGTCTATAGTTCAAGAAACCAGAATAGACCTGAATTCCGCCAAGCTTTTAATGCGGTTGTTATTTCAAAACATGCTGGTGTTCCTCAGCACAACAATCAACAAAAGGACGAGAGACCTCGAAGGCAATTCACCCGTCTCAGCATGACTTTGTCTCAGATTCTGCCACAGTTGCTGAAGACCAATCTGGTAATTCCAAGGGAAGCCCCAAAGAATCCAAATACAACACCACCGAAGTATAACCCTAATGCCCGATGTGCTTATCACTCTGATAGCCCGGGGCATAATACAGATGATTGTTGGACTTTGAAGAACAAGGTACAAGACTTGATCGATGCGAAGGAGATTGAGTTCGGAGCACCAGAGAAGCCTAAACAAGACGCATGGGTGAATGCTATCAGGGATGACGATGATGAAGAGTTTGACATTGACAGTTGGATCTATCCTACTACCGATGGTGGATTAAACAACTGGACAGCAAAGGATTCTATGCCCGTTTCTGTTATCACCCAGTAATGAAACTTTTTGTTTTCAATATGTAACAGACAATGTTTTAAACTTTATGGCCCGAGGTCTTACCTGGGGCACTGTGGCTTCATTTGTGAGGGCTTTTATGTGTGTCATTTTCATATATCATTAATAAAAGCATTGGACATTTCTTGCATTTCAAATTTTGCGCTCCTTGTTTTTCTTTATTATATATTGCAAAACAACTATTTTACACACACTCACATATACAGGTATACATCCACCCTGGATCTCACTGGTAACGACTCTGCTACTACCGGTTATGACTTCGAAAATCCGATCAACTTAGCCGAAGACGAAGGTGAAGATGATTGCGAAGTGCCTGGTGAACTTGCAAGACTGTTACTCCAGAAAGAGAGGGCTATTCAGCCGCACGAAGAGCCGATGGAATCAGTGAATCTGGGTATTGAGATAGACAAGAAGGAAATCAAGATCGGTGCAAATATGGAGCTTAGTGTGAAACAACGGTTGATTCAGATGATGCATGACTACGTTGAGATCTTTGCCTGGTCTTATGAAGATATGCTTGGGTTGGATACCGACATTGTGGTTCATCGTCTACCTACCAAGGAAGACTGTCCTCCAGTAAAACAGAAGGTCCGCCGAATGCGCCCAGAAATGTCTGAGAAAATCAAGGCTGAAGTTATGAAACAGTTTGACGCCGGTTTTCTAGCAGTCACTTCTTACCCTCAGTGGGTGGCCAATGTGGTTCCTGTGCCGAAGAAAGATGGTAAGGTTCGAATGTGTGTTGACTATAGGGATTTAAATAGGGCGAGCCCCAACGATGATTTCCCTCTACCTCATATTGACGTTCTGGTTGACAACACTGCTCAGCACAAGGTATTCTCCTTTATGGATGGTTTCTCCGGATATAATCAGATCAAAATGGCTCTCGAAGACATGGAGAAGACCACTTTCGTTACTCAATGGGGTACCTTTTGCTACAAGGTCATGCCTTTTGGATTGAAAAATGTTGGGGCAACGTATCAGCGTGCCATGGTTGCCTTATTTCATGACATGATCCATCATGAGATTAAAGTATACGTCGACGACATGATTGCAAGGTCCCAGACCGAGGAAGAACACCTTGACCATCTGCAGAAGCTGTTTGACAGGCTGAAGTTGTACAAGCTGAGGTTAAACCCGAACAAGTGCACCTTCGGGGTGAGATCTGGTAAGCTACTGGGTTTCATCGTAAGCGAAAAAGGTATTCAAGTAGGTCCTGCAAAAGTGAAAGCTATACAGGAAATGCCCGCTCCCAGAACAAAGAAAGAAGTCATAGGCTTCCTGGGACGACTAAACTACATTGCCCGGTTCATCTCGCACCTGACTGCTACTTGTGAGCCAATCTTCAAGCTACTGAAGAAAGATCAAGTAGTACATTGGAACGATGAATGTCAGGCCGCTTTCGAAAGGATCAAAGAGTATCTCCAGGAGCCACCCATTCTGATGCCTCCAGTTGAAGGGAGACCTCTGATCTTATACTTGACAGTACTCGACAACTCAATGGGGGTGTGTGCTGGGTCAACATGACGAGTCTGGCCGAAAAGAGCATGCTATTTATTACCTTAGCAAAAATTTTACCGACTGAGAGACCCGATACTCGTTGCTCGAGAAAACTTACTGTGCTTTGGCATGGGCTGCTCACCGACTGAGACAGTATATGCTGACTCACACTACTCTGTTGATATCAAAGATGGATCCAATCAAGTATATCTTCGAGAAGCCTTCCTTGTCCGGAAAAATAGCGAGATGGCAGATGATTTTGACTGAGTATGACATCCAGTACACGACCCAAAAGTCAATCTAGGGAAGTGTGTTGGCAGACCATTTGGCACATCAGGCAGTGGATGATTACCATTCTATGAACTTTGATTTCCCAGATGAGAATATCATGTTGGTAACTGATTGTGAGACACCTGGACCAGATGAAGGACCTGAGGAAGGATCCCGGTGGTCTATGTACTTTGATGGAGCTTAGAGCGCTTTGGGTAATGGCATTGGCGCCGTGATCATATCTCTTAAAGGCTCTCATACTCCGTTCACCGCCCGACTATGTTTTAACTGCACCAACAATATGGCGGAGTATGAAGCGTGTATCATGGGTCTTCGAGCAGCAATTGACCTAAGGATTAAGTTTCTAAGTGTCTTCGGAGATTCCGCTCTCGTGATCAGTCAGATCAAAGGCGAGTGGGATACGAAACACCCGAACCTTATTCCTTACAAGGAGTATGTATTGACGTTGCTTCCCCATTTTGATGAGATAACCTTTGAACACTTCCCTAGAGAGGAGAATCAGTTGGCGGACACGTTGGCTACGATGTCTTCTATGTTCAAGGTCAATTGGGACAACGAAGCTCCCCGGATCATCATTGAAAGATTAGACGAACCTGCACATTGCTGTGATCTTGAGACTGAAGAGGTAACAGAAAAGCCCTGGTATCATGAGGTGAAGAGGTATCTTGAAACTCAGGAGTACCCCGAGGGTGCATCTGTTAATGATAAGAAGTTTCTAAGGAGGTTCTCGGCGAAGTTCTTCATCAGCAATGGTATTCTTTACAAGCGCAACCATGATTTAACCTTACTGCGATGTGTGGATAAGAACGAAGCAGAAAGGATCATGGCGGAGTTACATGAAGGTACTTTCGGAACTCATTCCAGTGGACACACCATGGCAAAGAAAATCCTTCGGGCAGGATATTATTGGTCCACAATGGAAGTTGACTGTTATCAGCATTCCTGGACATGTCACAAGTGCCAGGTCTATCCTGATAAGGTGCACATACCTCCAGTTCCTCTGAACGTCTTGACGGCAACTTGGCCTTTTGCAATGTGGGGCATTGATATGATCGGCGAGATCAGACCTACGACATCTTATGGGCATCGTTTCATCCTGGTAACTATTGATTACTTTACGAAGTGGGTTGAAGCAGCTTCCTTTGCTACCGTAACCAAGAATGTCGTGGAACGGTTTATTCGGAACAATTTGATCTGTCTATATGGTGTACCAGAAAGGATCATTGGGGACAATGGTACCAATCTCAACAACAAGATGATCACCGAACTCTGCGAGCAATTCAAGATACATCATCATAATTCTTCTCCCTACTGGCCGAAGATGAATGGGGCTGTCGAAGCGACTAATAAGAACATTAAGAAGATTGTGCAGAAAATAACGGTGACATACAAAGATTGGCACGAGATGTTACCATTTGCTCTTCATGGGTACCGTACCTCAGCGCGGACCTCAACAGGGGCAACACCCTACTCCTTGGTATATGGCATGGAAGCAGTCTTGCCCATCGAAGTTCAGATACCTTCTCTTCGGATTATGAAGGATGCAGGTTTGAGCGAAGATGACTGGATTCAGACCCGGCTTGATCAGCTGAACTTAATCGACGAAAAGAGACTTACTGCTATTTGTCATGGTCAGACGTACCAAAAGCGGATGATCAAGGAATTTAACAAGAAAGTTAGACGAAAAGAGTATCAAGTTGGGGATCTGGTAATCAAGCGCATTATCTTACCTCAAGGTGATCCCAGGGGCAAATGGACCCCTACTTACGAAGGGCCATTTGTGGTTAAGAACATTTTCTCAAAAGGAGCTATGATTCTAACCACCATGGATGGTGACGACCTTCCTCATCCCGTTAATGCAGACATAGTGAAAAGATACTACGCATAAACAAAGACCCGCTAGGTTGACTGGCCTAGGCAAAAATAAGGGCTTCCCGGCGAACCAAAAGGGTTCGGGAAAAAATAAGGGATGAAAATGAAACAATTTGTACACCCGACAAGTTGAAAACTTGAAAAGGCGGCTTGGGCAAAAAGGGTATCCCGGTGGACTAAAAACCCAAAAGGGCGGTCCAGGCAAAAATTAGGGATCAAAGCGTAACACTATGTCTCATTGGATCACCTTGCATCCATACTTAGGTATCAATTATCAAGCTCGGACGACACTAATCAATCTGATCTACCTTCAACCAAGTAGCAAAGTGATGAGATGCTTGAGGATATAAAGGCAATAGCAGAGTTGGAACCCAGTGGGATCATTCACATAGCTGTTTTGTTTAGTTTTTCACAAATTGTGTAAATTCTATTATCCGGCGGTGTTCTCTTACTAGGACGTCAGCCTCTTGTACAAAAATGCCTATTTACAGGCCAAACTTCAACTATGAACGAATCAGTAATACTCTCCCCAAGTAGAGTTGATCTACCATCAACACTAAAAAGGGCTTGATATCCCCGACAGTCTTAATATTCCCCAACGGAGTATAAGAATATTCCCCGGCAGAATACAAGACACCCCCAGTGGAGTCAACATTTCCCCAGCACGGTCTGAAAAAGCTTCCCCGACGGAGTCGAATCTTCATCCCCAGTAGACTCTGGAAGTTTATCCCCAGCGGAGTACAAAATAAATCTCCCCAGCCGAGTTCAAAGGATCATTCCCAGCAGAATTCAGAAGATTATCTCCACAAGAGTCTAACAGGTTTTATCCCCAGTAAGTTGCAACTGAAAGATCGTCCCCAACGAAGTTCTTTCCTTTCACAAATAGGAATTCAATCCTCAACAGATTCAGTATCACCAGCAACGGTAACCCATCCCCAGCGGAGTTTATCAGTGGAATCCTCAGTAGAGCATCTCTTCCCCACAGAGTAATCTCCTCATCAGTTTATTCCCCAACGGAGTTATCTTCTCCTGCAGGTTTATTCTCACGATCACCTTCGTTCACCATCCCCAGTGGAAGAGAAGAATTCAACTCTGTCTCCAGCAGCTACCCGGGATTTATTTTCCCCAGCTAGAAACATTACATTTCCATACATCATGATACATGCATATACGCATCATATAATACAATCTCATTTATGTTGAGAACATCATTGCTTGATCCATATCATGCATTACATATGACTGACCTTTACCTTTCAGGAAAGATGCAGTTAAATCCTCAACTATGTGGAAGACCTTCTCTGGTCCAGTTAAATCGATTCCTAAAGATTTTTCTGATGCAGATCCAGTTGAAGTTATTCCAAGACCTTCTCTGGTCCAGTTAAATCGATTCCTAAAGATTTTTCTGATGCCGATCCAGTTGAAGTTATTCCAAGACCTTATCTGGTCTAGTTAAATCAATTCCTAAAGATTTTTCTGATGCCGATCCAGTTGAAGTTATCCCAAGACCTTGTCTGGTCCAGTTAAAACGATTCCTAAAGATTTTTCTGATGCCGATCCAGTCAAAGTTATCCCAAGACCTTCTCTAGTCCAGTTAAATCGATTCCTAAATATTTTTCTGATGCCGATCCAATTAAAGTTATCCCAAGACCTTGCCTGGTACATTTAAATCGATTCCTAAAGATTTTTCTGATGCCGATCCAGTCGAAGTTAATCCAAGACCTTCTCTGGTCCAATTAGATCGATTCCTAAAGATTTTTCTGATGTCGACCCAGTCAAAGTTAATCCAAGACCTCCTCTGGTTCAGTCAGATCACCGATAAGATCTCCCTGATGCATATTCCAGTTGAAGTTCAGACCACCTATCAGTAGTCTCCAAATGGAATCTATAATCCCATTCCCAACACCACCAGGCTGATACCACTACATGCGAGTGCAAATTCCTGGGCACTCTAGTGTTCAATCATCTTCCACCTTCGGATCACGAAAGGCTCGAAAGCCAATCTATATCCTCAGGTTTAAGAAAATTGAACAGGGGCAGCTGTTGTACCCCAAAATTTGCCCTCTCATATTTCTCAAGACATTTCAAGAAGAATCTCCAAATGGTTCAAGATTGCTCAAGAGTTGGACAGTCAAGCTACCTCCTAAGGCAGTCAACCTCAAATTAGGGTTTTGTGTTGCATCAAGGTCCTTGAATCCAAATGACCTCAAGTGCTCCCCAATGTCCTAATATGTTCTCAAGTTCATCCATGTCAAATTTCAATCCTTGCAGAGGAAGTATGCTCAGTCAATTGCTCAAGGGGTCCAAAAATCGACTGTGCTAGGGCAAAAGTCAACTGTGACCTACAAATAGTAAAACTTCAAGATTTTTTTGTCAACATTCTCATTTTGAAGGATATTTCATCATTTTATCAAGGGTTGCTCATGATTCATCAAGGATTGTTCAAAATTCATCAAGACTCAAAAGTTGCTAAATTAGGGTTTTATAGGAAAAGTCAACTCAACTTTGACCAAGCATAACTTTCTCATACTTTATGAGAAATGACCCATCTAAAGCTCATTTTGAAGAGGATGCAATTTCCTACAAACCGTCTTCATACCCCAAGATCAAGAAATGCACTCACAAAAAGTTACAAATTTGGACATTATAGGTCATTTTTGAAAGTCAACAAAAACACCTTTTTTTTAAAAGCTTATAACTTGAGCATGGAATATCAAAATGATATTATACCAAAAGGGTTGGTTAGAGGACATCTCAAGGTTTCTAAAAAGTCCAATAACACTTCCAAAAGTTCAGAATTGAAGAAGTTATGCATTGTTGAAGTTGGGCATTTTTGCAAAATTGCCAAAAGTCAACTATCCCCAAAACTTCAAATTTTGTCAAATGGGCCCATTCTTTTCCACTTGATTTGATCTTGCCACACTCCACACGTGTCCTAGCTTCAACCTCATGACCATTTATCAATTTTATTATTTAATTTGATTTTTTTTATGAATTATTGCATTTTAAATCAATTTAAATCATATAAGATCCAAATATTGATTATGGGATCTCCTTTTGGCTATTTCAGGACCTAATCATCATCATAAAGTGGATCAAATTCGTATCATGCATTATATGTGCAAAAAGATTGGATTTTGGACAAATTTGGAAGCTTTTCAATGGAGGATCAAATCATATCTCCAAACATCAATGCACAAAGATTCAAGACCTATTATTTGACCTAATCCAATGATGTATACATATACAAGCTAAAGGCACGAGTTTGAGAGGTTAGAGGCTGCAGAATCACAAGAACCAAACTTGGAAAATTTGGAAAAAAGCTTGAAACTGAAATTGCACATAGAGGTGTTTTCAAGGCCAAAACTCAACGTGAACCAGTGGCTGGAAATCCACTGAAGCGAAACCAACTCCTAACCAGCCTTCATACGCGCCCTAAAGCACTGTGTTCCAGTGTGTCTCATGCCTTGCAACGCACCATACTCCCTCAAATCTCCAAACGCCAGATGGCCCCAGGCCAGATCTGGTGGCCAAGATTGAACGTGCACCATATGCCCTAGTCAACGAGCACACGTGGGATCAGAGAAGTCAATCAGGCATGTGCTTGTTGGGCCAAAAAATTACAATTCTCACCTCCCCTTGGGCGCAGAACCCCCTAAGTTTTGTTTTCTATTTCACTATTTTCTTATTTTTATTTATTGTTATTTGTTTTTATATTTTAGTCACTAACCAATTAAAACTTTTTCTCATAAAAATAAAAAACCAAACATATATTTTATTTATTAAAATTAAATTCAACATTTTATTTTTGTAAATAAATATTAATTCGATTAATTTAGGTTAATTAGGAAAAAACTTTAATTTTTTTTGCAATAATTAAAATTAATTTAGACGATTAGGTTTTTATTAACTCTGATCAAATTTATTTTATTTCTTTAAATATCAAAAAAATCCAAAAAGTATTTTAATTAATTAATTAGCTTATTTATTTATTTAATTAACTTAGTTTATTTCCTTTTCATTCAAAAATAACAAAAAAAATACTTTCTTTCAAATGAAAGGGTCAAAACCCTAAATAACTCGCATTCGATTTAATTTTCTGCACGCGATCCATTTTACCATATTGATGTAATTGTTTCCCGGAATGTAATAGTTTAATAGGACCTTTACTATTTTTTATCGCTTTATTTATTTTCCGAATTTTTAATTCAAGGGTTGCTTTTGGTGATGTAAATACCCAACGCCTTGTAATAATTAGATTTAATTTCCGCAATTTAATTTCCGCAATTTATAAACTATTAGATGTTTGATAAATAGGGAATGCATGACAAGATCAAATGTTAAACCTAAAATCAACATAGATAACCATTGACATGTACAAAGACAAAATAACTGAAAAATGACACACTCGCACATGCGCACTCTTAGGGTACACCTCGCTTGGTTGCCTTTGAACGTGGTCATTGAGTATAGGAAGTTTTAGAGGTCGCCCTTTTGTCCAAAGATCATAGTTGCCTCGAAACGGTTGCCTCGGAAAAATGATCTAAGACATTAGGGTTACCGCTAAGGTGTCCTAAACATTGCTTTAGTGACCACATGTCCCTTAATCGAATTGACCCTTAAAACTCCAACGACGATGCTACCTACTCATTCATAGTGGGATAGCATTGTCTAAAGGACATTAGCATAGAATGATTCCTTTTTCGAGTAGGTAGATGGTTCTTAAGTACTTGCTCTTTCAAAACAAAACAAAATTTTCACACCTACACTCCTTTTCAAACAAAAACTCTTTTCAAACCCACAAGCACAAAGAAAAGCAATTTTGAAAACACTTTGAGCAAGAACCTAAGAGCCCGTGGATAACCACGGATAGAAAGGGTGCTAACACCTTCCCTTTCTATAATCTACCCCTCGGACCTGAGAAACATCTCGAGAAAGGAATTTTTCTGTGCTTTTTTCCTTTCCTTGTATGGATAAAATAAAAGACGGTGGCGACTCTTTCTTACCGCGACATTTTGCGAAAACAAACGCAAAACGCAAACCAACATTCCAAAAAACAGTCAATTCTCTCCCACCGTATCACAATGTGGAAGTGATCTTGGTTGCTATTATTCTCATTATCATCCTCAACAACCTGTATTTGTAAGATAAAATTGTTGGTGCATGAAGGTTGATCAAAATTGCAAAGTTCTCCCAAGGTATTTTCTTGCTCTAGGAGCTAGGGTTTTGAACTTAAAATGGGTATATCTTGCTCATCTTTTGGTATTTTTGATTAATTACAAAGACATCCTTATCTTAAAAGGGTTATTAACAAATCACTTCAAAGGTCTCAAGGAAATTTTTTGTGTGAGAAACTTGATGATGAAGAAAGATTACAAGTCCTCCAGATGAACCCTCAAATCCCTTCACATGACTTAAAATGATCATAACTTAATCAATTTTTATAACCTTGAGCCCATTCTTTTTGCAAAATGATCTTGAAGATGTGAACTTCAACCTTTATTTTATGTGCAAAGTGTGAAAATGGAAAGAAGATTCCCTAAGGATGCAAAAGAATATAGATCATTTCATGAATTTTTGCCAACTTCAACGAGTCATAACTCTCTCAATTTTTGGATATTTTGAATGGTTCAAGTCTAAAAGTTAAATTATAGAGATCTAATTCATGCCATCTTTTTTGGTCAAGAACAAATTCCAAGTGGAAGACCATGTTTTGATGCAAGATATTATAAGTCATTTTTGAAGAAAAATGTAGAAATTTTCTAAGTATGGAAAGTCATCCCTTTTCTTCCAACTTTGACTCAACACAACTTCTTGCTCAAGCATCCAATTTGTCTCACTCCTTGCATATTTTAAAGCTTGTGACTTTATCTTTCAAATGCTTCAAAAATCACATCATATGGTGCCCTATATTGTTGGCACCATGGTTATGAAGGTAGCATCATGAAATGGAAATTTCAAGTTCAGTCAGATTTGAAAATTAGTTTAAATCCAATTGCAAGCCTGTTTAAGGATCAATTTCACGTCTAATCATGTTTAAGAACTTTCCATAATAAGAAATAACCCTTAAACTATCCATTTTGCTGCGTTTTAAGCCATGTGAAGTCACACTTTCCACACTTAGTAGGTCCACACAATTTCACTGATTTTGCCTCTAATTCACACGCTTGAGCCTTGCATCAAGATCAGCTATAAATAAGGATCATCCCTCACTAATTTTCCCAAGCTTTGGATAGCCAATTGACCCCTGTTCAGATCCCACACGAACTCTGAATTTAAATTTCTGATTTCTTACATTCTCACCTTAAAACACCAAAAGCCTCATCCAGTTAGCTTTAAAGAACTTCTCTGAAGCTAACCATACGGTTACTTTCAAGAATCATGACATATATTGATCTATAGAAGTCCAGTTTCAGAGAAATTTCTCACTACTTCGTTCAGGAATATTTCTTGGCCAAATTGATTCAAATAAAAGACTAATCCACTCCTTTTATCCTTCTGATACTCGTGCTCTTTATAATTTGCAATTTTATGGAGAATTGAGTGAGATATCCCAGATTTTCGTGCTCATTATTTTTTCTGGTTTTCTTCAAACACAGCCTTGCACAATTTGTATAAATTTGGCTCGATGGTACCATTAGAATCGTGTTAAAGAGATGAATCTAATGGTACCAGTCTGGTTTGCTATTTTTATAGTTTGAAGAATTCAATTTGGGGATGGCTGGAGGTTGAAGATGATGACATGTCTGTCTTCAACCAATGACACGAAGCCACGTTATTTTTTTTAAACGGATATAATATGATGGCCTTACCATGCGCATGTGTGATACGGTAGGAGAATTGACTTGAGGGTTTGCGTTTTATCGCAAATGTTACATTTAGCAAGAGTCACCACTGACTTTTCTTTTATCCAAAAGGAAAGGTGAAAAAGCACAGGAAAGACCTTTGAGATTCTTTCTTGAGTTCGGGGGGGGGGGGGGGGGTAGATTATGAAAATAGAAGGTATTAGCACCCTTTTCATCCATGATTTTCCATGGACTCTTAGTTACTTTCTAGATCACTTGCTTTTGTTTGAAATTGTGCTTTGTGTGGTTTTTGAAAGTATTTTGTAAAGAGGTCATTGTTTAGGCAATCTTTGTAATGATTCTTGTTTGTAAGAATGTATACAAAGATGTTTGATCTTTTGAAAATGTTTTCAAGTTTGTAAGATGTTTGAAAGTGTAGGTGTTTGTTTTGAAAATAGAAAGGATGTTTGTTTGAAATTGAGCAAGTAATTAGGAGCATTCTACCTACTCAAAAGTCTTTTTTGTTTATTTTCTTTTGCTTTGACATTATTATCTTACCATTGATTTGGTAAGTAACTCTATCTTTGGATATAAGCGGGACGGACATGGGTCATCGTATAACCATGATTAGCAATGTTGCAAGGTATCTTAGCATTCTCTTTTAGGGACTAAGATCATTTGAAAGGCAACTTAGATAGCGTCATCGAGGGACTATGATCTTGTATTTTCTTATTTTTTCTAAGATACCTCACATGCGTAATATGGCCATTTTGTATAAGGAAATCAAGTGGAATAACCCTAGGGGTGCTTGTGTGCAAGTGCATTGTTTTCATGCTTATTTTTGTCTTGAATTAGGGTTTTCTAAGTATTGGTTTTAGTCTTTCCATACAAACCCTAATTACTAGCATTTGTATATAAAAGAGATGAATTACGAAATTTAAAGTTACTACGCTATTACAACATTTGTGGGAGGGGGTGTAAAAATTGAATGGGGATTGCAAGAATGTAAACCTAGTTAATCTATTACAACCAAATAGAATTGGATATAAATGTACAATAAATTGAATGAATACAATGTACAAAATGAATAAATGTACAAAACTGCAAAATATAAAGAAAATGGATCTTTGTTTGGTTTTCATGAGAAAAGGGGAAATTGCCTTAGCCTAATTAATTAAAGAAAATAATTAATTAAACTTAAATTTATTAAGAAAAGATTTTAAATAAAACCCTAGTTCTATTAATTGATCAAAAGAAAATAAGTTTAAGAAAAGTATTTTTTGGTATTTTTGTCTTGAAAATAATACATGGTGTTATAAAATATTTTTGGTCTTTTTATATTAAAATAATATATTTTAATTGGTGTAAAAGAAAATAAATAATAACCTAGTTTTAAATTAAATTTATAAGACTAGTTAGTAAAAATAAATAAAGTATAGTTAAATAAAATATTTTTTGTGAGAAAAATAAAATAAATTAAGTTAAAATGAAAATCTAATTTTTTTGGTATTTTTCATGATTTTTTAATATTATGAAAATATTTAAGAAAATAAATAAAAAGAAAATAAGAAAATAAAATAAAATTGGGCCAAGGGCGTATAAATGAAATGAGGGGTTAGTCAGCAAAAACAAAAACAATTCAGGCCCAAAGAGGCCCAGCGCCTGCAAAAAAAACAAAAGTCAGGAAGCAAAAAATATATTAAAAAAAATGAAAAGGGTACCACTGGGGGTTGAACCCAGGTCCCAAAGGTTATAGGCGTGCGCTTCTACCACTGGGGTGGCTATACATCTGTTAACATAAGAAAAACAATAAATATATGATACAAAACGCTCCCTGATGACTTCATCTTCAACCTTCAGTCAGACCAACTGTAACTTGTTCATTTCTCATCAAAAATGAAAACTGTAAACATGAAACTTTTAGCAAATTTCCTCACGGTTTCAAAAATGTAAAGCATTAAAACTATAGATCAAAGATAAGCATGAATTTTATTAGCCCTAATTTGAACCCTAAAAATATCAGAAACTTCAATCCTAAAATTCTCTAAGCTCAAGCAAAATTAATGGAAACTATGAACATGGTTAGCTTTAGGGCAATAATACCTACATGTTTTGTTCATAAATAAATCATTAATGATGCTTGTATGAAGAGTTAAAAGTTAAGAAAACTTACCTCAAAACTGGAAATCGTGTTTTGAGTTTGAGCTTGTTTCAAGTGATGGTGATGATCAGGTTAGCTTCCTTGAGGTCCCAGGAAGCTAATGCAATGATTAGCTTGAGCAATGGATGGCTGAAATGGTCTGGAGAAGTCAATGTGCAGAGCTCTATTTCTTAAAATGGAGGATGGTGTTAATGATGTTATAGTTCTGTAACAGGGTGTGGGATCAATTCTATATGGTGTTTAGAAGCTTTAGAAACCAAAAGGTCAAGAAACGCACGAGTAGATTATGAGTTTCAAGTTTTTGGTCAGTTTGGGTGAAAATGGAGGTATGAAGTGTGATTATGAGTTCTAGCTCTTTTCAGTGGTCAAGTATTCGTGTGTTTGTGGTCCAAGGTTTGTGTATGTATAAACAAAAGTGTTTGAGAGCTTTGGACAATCAGAAGTACAACCCTCTAGATTTTGGCTAGGTTACTTGATTTTGAAGAAAAGAGGGAAACAAGTTTCAAGAGGAGGTACAAGCATGGGTTGGGTGATTATAAGTGTTTAAACCATTTTTTATGGGTTATAGGACTTGTTTGATCAGAAGAGAACAAGTGCAAGGCTCAAGAACAAGTTTTGTACAAAAAGTCACTTTATCAAAATGGCAATGTAACCTTTCTTCCAAAAATGGATATAAAGCATGTTCATGCATTGAATGCTTGAAGTGAGACCTCTAACAGCTGTGTAAACCATTAATTATGGAGTGCCTAACAAGTTTGAGTCCTGCAAAGTAGTGTTTATGCAACATAGTTTGAATTTTGAATTTGGTTCATCACAAAAATGACTTGTAATTAAAGTGATAAAACCCTAACTTCATCTCTTCGATTCTCCCTACTCAAAAACGATCTCAAGGAGTTCTTGGACATTTTGGAAATCTTGTAATATGCTCTACGACCCATTTTTGAATATCTTTTGAAGATTCCCCTTGGAACTATATGAAAAAGTTCCATGAAGTTGGGTCAAAATCCTGACCAAATTAGGGCAAAAATTTCACTAAGTGTTTTGTTTCATGACCATATGTTCATAAAATTGTAACTTGAGATCCAAGCACTTTTGGAAGAAGTTGTGTGAAGAAAAGTTGTATATTTCATGGAGATATATAACTTTCATGTTGGAAGTTTCTCTTGAATCATCTTGCATCATGGTGAAAATTTTGCTCAGTTATGAAAAAATAAGAAATTTCCAACACTTAGAAAAATTTCTAAGTTTAGAAATTTTGACTTTTCAAAATGAAATCTGGACTTTTTTATTTCTTGATGAATAAGTTTCATTTTTTTATATGTTTTAATGAATTGTGATCTTTGGCATTTGAATTTGACCAAAAAGTCAAAGTTTGACTTTTCAGTATATAGTTAACTTTTGATCAGTTGACTGCAAATTCATCTGTCAATCCTTTAAACTTGAGAAATGTTTTGAGCCATGTCATTAGGTAAAAATGATGCAATTTGACTCTTGAGGTCATGCCTTAAACCAATTGATCATTTGCTAGGTCAAAAATCAGAAATTTCCCTTTCCTAGTCAAAACCCTAATTTTAACCATTTTGTACTTTTGGAGATTTGATCAAATTTCTTGAGGAATTATGGTCCAAACTTGATAAAATGATACATATGAGTTTAAAATGTTTATGTGGATAAAATATTATGAAGTTTGACTGTAAATTGACCATAGTTGACTTTTTCCCCAATATAACTGATTTTTAGGTCAACTGCTCAATTGACTGAGCAAAAATGTGATCCAAGGCTTGAAACTTGACATGAGAAATCTTGGGGGTCCATAATGATCCATGAAAGTCATATGGGACATTGGAAGTTCAAAAATCCTTGTGCAAACTCAAACCCTAATTTTGGTCATCAGTGCTTAAGGAGGTGTCTTGAGCTGATCAACCCTAATGCAGTCTTGAGCCAAAGGAGATCTTGTGAGAAAATTCTTTGAAAAATGAGAGGCAAAATTTTAGGATACAACAGCATGCCTCAAGAGTCCTTGGATCTGATTACTTTTGTGAGTCAAACTCCATCCAACGCGCCACATTTTAAGTTGTTTTATTTTAAAAATATTTGATCCGGTGTGATATTTATTAAAGACCATGATATACACAGTGTGTCTGATCCATTAGATTAGCTTACTAACACATTTTGACTCTCATCCAATGGTCCATATTTATTTGACTTTATTTTTATTTCTGATTTTTATATTTAAATTATTTTAAACTTCAAAAATTCATAGGAAATTTATTTTAACTCCAAAAAATCTGAAAAAATTATGGAAAATAGTTTTGATTTTTCTCTTTCTGATTTTTATTTTTTTCACATTTTTATTTTGTATTTTATATTTTTTATAAGTTTTCACTTTATTTGAATTGTTTTAAATGTTTAAAAATACTTTTATGCATTTTTAAATTCTGAAAATAATATGAAAGGATTCAATGACATTCTGACAAATATTGGTGACCTCGTTTATTTTTTATTTCTGATTTTTTATTTTTCACTATTTTTTGTTTATTTTACCTGTTTCTTTTAATTTTAAAAATATTTTCTGATTTTTAAAAATTACCAAAAATTTTATAAAAATATTTGAGCTCATTTCTGATTTTCTATGGTCTTACTTATTTTTTCCTGATTAATTTGAACATAGTTAAGATTTTTCTCTCTTATTTTCATTTTAATCATTTTTAAAACCTTTATTTTTATATGTTTAATACAATTTATTTTTTTGTGTATTTTCTGGATGATCTTCGATTGAATTTTTGATCAAGAGCTTTGTTAACATCATTGGATCCATGGTGTTGAGACTAACTCCATAAAAATGGATGAATGATTTTAATAATAGTTTGATTAAAATTTTGATTCAAATGTGGTTTATTCATTTTTCCTTCCCTCTTCATCTCATCCCCTTCTTATTGCACTAAGTGTTATTGGAGCATGATTTCTATATCATGTCTCAAAATAAATGGTGCATAGATTTCTATTGACCGACCTCAAAATAGGTTCGACTTCTATATAAGTCCACTTACGATTGCTTAACATAGCGCTAAATTTTGTCCCGATTTGAGAAAATGATCATTTGTGGCCCAAACTTATGTTTGCAAGCCCAAGTATGTTAATTTGAACCCTATGATCCAATAACCTTGATATGCATTGTTATGAGGCTTTTGTTCTACCAATCCTCTAATGGAACTTCATCAATTTTGGTTAAAGTGGATCACTTCAACATCATTGATCATTAAGTTACTTTGAGATTCTTAAAATGGATGATACACTTGACAAAAAGAAAATGCAACTTGTTGTTAAGAGGGTTTGGTTCTACCAATCCTTTAATGAGTTCCAAATGCAAGTTTCAATATGATCATCCAACTAACCACTAATTCCTAACAATTGACTTTATTTTATGGTTTTAGTTTATGCTTTTATTTTATGCACCATTTACTTTAGCATCTACATTTCATGCTATTTTCATCTTTGCTCACTTGAGCCTTTATATTCATGTCATTTTTAATTTTCTCACTTGAGCTTTTCATTTCTTTTTGAAGTTACCTAATAATTAACTTAAACCCTAAAAAACTTTAATGTTACTTGGAGTACTTGGTTACTATCCTTGGCATTATGGATTTACAGACTTCTTGGACTTAGGAGTAGAAACCTTGAACTATGTTGAATACCTTGTGACCTTGACTTTTATTTTGTCTGGAGTTCTTATGGTTTACCCCAAGACATTGGGTTGTTTGTTTGTTTTGTGTGAAGGTTATTGTGATTACATGTTTTGTCAGTGATCTGGAATTCATCTGTATACAACTGTTACTCTGCCCAATTTTTGTGAAGACTTAATGAAATTGAAGTTTGGTATTCTTAAAAGGTTTATTAATTGTTTGCTTGGTTTAAAATCCAAAGGATGGGATTCTACATTGACTCATTATGTCATGTGTTGGCTTCTTGTTTGGTTAGCTGGTTCTTCTCCTTAGCTTTTACCTTATGCTTTAGGATAGTCTCTTCATCTCCTCCCATATTCTTTAATTTCAAAAATCTTATCCCTCCTTTTGAAAAATCTTCTTTCTTTAAAACTTAAACCATTTCATAATAAACTTGGACTTATGTCCATGCATTTTCAAAAAAAATTCTTTATTAATCAAATTTCAATTAACTTAACAATACCTTGACATTTTTTGTGAGAAGAATAAAATTCAATGAATATCATTCAACTATTTTGCCATTTTGGCTCTTATCTTTAAAAACTTTTCTCAAAAAATATTGGACTCTTGTCAATCCTTGTAGTGATACAAACAACTATACTTCTACAATATATAGTGAAGTGAGATATTTTCCACTTGGGGGTTGAGTGAGGCATTCTTGATTTTAAAATCCAAGCCATATCCTCCACTTTGAGATGATGCAAATTCTCCTTTTCTCATAATTGTGGATAGTAAGTATGTTTTCCATACATACAATGACAATGATGTCTTGTCTCTTAAAATTAACCAACACACTTGTGTTTTAAACTTTTAAAGAGGAACTACGTGTACCCTGATCCCCTATTGCACAGAAGGTGGTACGTAGGAACTAAAGGTACGCAACCACGGCGGGTGAAAAAATCATAAAAAAATATACTTCTTTTTCTCATCCCCACAATCTATTTTACATACATCATTTTATAGACAAAATATACAGATTTACAAAGAGGTTCCTGCAGAGTACCGTAGATGTTTAGGGTGCTAATACCTTCCCTTTGCATAACCAACCCCCTTACCTAGAATCTTTCCCCTCTTTTAGGTTATTCGCTCTTTTCTTATTCCATTGGAAACAATAAAGCGCGTTGTCGATTTTTATTTTGATCTGTATAAGTCAAGTCAATCCAATGGCTTAGTCTTAACATTTATACCGCTGCACTATGAGAGCAATCACTTCTGAAATTTTCAAGCAATAAAAAACTATACACCCTTTTCTCTTTGCTCAATTGTTACACCCTTGATCTTATTTGTTGGCACACAAGGTTTTCCATTTTTTTTATTTTTCTTTTCTATTTATTTTTCAATCATTTTCTTATTCAACTTCTTAGCAACTAACCTTATTTTCCCCAACTTTAATACAATCAAACATTGTAACAAGAATGCTCCCAAAATTTATAAAGCAAGCAATAAAATTCCAACCACAATTTATGGTTGATGGTTCAATTGTTTTAGAAACAAAATCAAAATCCATTCAAAAGTCAATGATGAACTAATTACTCATGCACAAGTTTCATAATTCAACACCAAAATGGATCTTGACACTAAGACTCAAAGTGGTTAGTGAATTATCACTCACTCACAACGTAGGTTAATTTTGGTCAAATGGTTATGCTAAAATTAAAAAATGCTTTGATCCTCTTCATGCTTTTACACAATTAAACATAAATGCAAGATTAACATAGAAAGACCAAGTTAAAACAATAATTGTTGGTCTCTTGTGCATAAAGTAAACAATGGGAATTTCCTCACGTTCGAATATGCACTAAAGTGATTCGAAAATGAACATGTATTGTAAGGGAATGAATGACACGAGATGTGTACAAATTACAAGTTTCATATTCATGTTATGTACTAGAAAGCATTAAACATGTACCTTGACAATGTACCTTCTCTTCAAATTTTTATCATTACCATAACATTTTCTTGTTGATTAAATCAAACTTGTAACAATCACTCATTGCTTCTTCAAACCATTAGAAGACCAATTTTGAAGAAGAACAACAAAAATGACAACATTTGAAATTATTACTACTATTTACTACTTAAATTGGCCTGGTTGAAAGTGGGCCGAGTAAAAATATTTTTTACTAGCTAAGTAGGGCACGCCTAGCGCCATCAGACCCCACTTAGTGTACGCATAAGTTTAGGGTGCACATAGCGCTCATAGACTGCACTTAGCAAGTGTAGGTTTGTGTTGAAACTGAAAAATGCACCAAAAATTCATTCTTTTCATCCACTTTGACCAACCTTACCTATACTATTTAAATAAAAATTTGTTAAATATCTAAAAATTTGGGTTTCCTCCCAACAAGCACTTGTTTTACGTTGTTATCTCGAAGAATTTTTTCAAGAAGATGCTCATTCTTGTTGCTTCCTTTTTCTTGGCTAGTTGTTTGTGCTGATGTTGTTCCTTCACTAGCAGTTACCCCTAACAAACACTTAAGCAAACATAATTGAAAAAAATATATACAATATAGACAAACATACAATGCTTAAAAGTATAGACATTATTGCAATTCTTTTAATATCTAAACGCTAATCCCCGGCAATGGCGCCATTTTGATGTTGCAGTTTTTAGAAATCAAAAGTGTAACTATTTGTTTTATCGTCTCCATAGAGATTAGTGCGATATCAATGTCATTCAATAGTTACTATGATTTTAATCTTAAATTCTCAAGATGTTTAATGGTTAAAGTTACAGAATGAAAAAACAGATAAATAAAGTTTCATAGAGATGAGAACTTGTCAGGATTGGATTTCACCCACCGTTAAAATATGCACTTTACCAATCAGTTATACACAATCTAAACATTCATCAATATCATTATGTATCACTCACAATATAGTGTATGTCTAAACATCTGATGAGATTTCAACCTTTTAATCGAATATCTCTCATCCTATTAAACGGTTCCAACCTTATTATTTTATCGATGATTTCTCAGTCTATTAAATAATATAAAGCATTAAGAATTGATACTCTCTGTGAATGTTAGCTTGAATCGATACTCTCAAGTTTCGAATCGTATTTCTCAATATCAATTCAAACCCATGAAGATAAATAGTAAAACACAGATAACATTGATATAGATTTATAAATAGATTGTATACAACACCATGATTAATAAAAATACATACAAATACGATAAAATTACATCTAATCCAACAAGAAAAGGATTTATCTACTCATGGTAGCTAAATACAAAGAGAAGATCGAATATGAACAATCATCAAGCGTGATTTCCCGATGATTGAAGTGTACCCAGCTCAGGATCTTCAAGATGCACACTCTCTTGTTATTTTCTAAGTCTCTCTCTCTCTAAGATGTGGTGTGTATCTCAAAAACTAAAATGAGATGCTATTTATACAAAACAGAAAAACCAGACCGTGCTAAGAACAAGCAAAACTCTCTTAGCACAACTACATGATAAAAAAGAAACTTAAACTGCCACAAACTGTGCTAAGAGTATAATTTGGGGCTTAGCGCAGTTTGCGCTAAGCATAAAATTTAGGGCTTAGTGAGGCTGCCTCTTCCCCAACACCTCTAAGCATGCTTTGAGCATGATAAGCCCAACCTGCAACTTGATTTTCTTCCAAAAATGCATTGATGAAGAAAATCTTTTTCCCTTTGATGCTCAAAGCTTCTCCAATGCAATCAAACCAATAAAATGAAGTGAAAATGATAAAAATACACAATATTTACACAAAAGTTGAGGTTTTGAATTATGAATCCAATGAACTAAGATAATGAGTTCCACAAAATACTACTAATATTAACCATAGTTTTGCACTTATCATCTTTTTCCATGCCATCAGAGCTAAATTAATTTGGACGAAATGTTTGGGAAATTGTTCCAAAAGCTTCAGCTAATCAAGTGAGTGGTACTCGTTGGGTCTTTCACAATAAGATGTACAAAGATGGAAATGTTTTAATAAATATACTAATAATTATTACAAAATGATACAATCAACATGAAGGCATAGATTTTGATGAAACCTATGTGCATATAACTGTCGCTACCATGAAAAAATAATATCAAACATAATGAAGTCGCCATTGAGTATTTATTTATCCCAAGGAAGGGAAAGGAAAACATCGAAGAAAACATATAAAGGAAAAGATCATGGTCTTACAACCAAGAGAAGGGTAAGGCAGTCGATTACACAAGGGGATGGTATTATCACCCCTCACGTTTGTTGTACTCAACGAGATCCACTCTTGTTGTTCTAATCTAATGGTGCGTTTATATCTAAAGTTTACAAGCTTTAGGGAGATGCTCATCACTGCTTTGAAGCATACATTTGCTAAAAGTTTAATCATGTTCAAATGTATATGTTCATTCTATTTTAGTCATTGGCCACCTTTGCACTCAAAACAGAAAAAACAAAAAGTTTGTATTTCAAAGTATATTTGTATTGATGTTTTGCCCATGAATATGTGTTTTTGTACAGAGAGACATAGATCCTAGTAAGAGGAAATCATCAAAATAAATGAAAAGTGTACAGAGTGAAAACAAAAATAATAGCCATGTGGAAACAATCTCATTATCCCAACCCTGCTATTGCCTCTATGTCTTCGAGCAAACCCTTTCTGATGAACGAAGTTGATTGGATTGACTTTGGACCATTTGAACTTCAGATTTTAGTAATAAAGATGGATGTAGAGATCCCACGGGACATAGTCACACGCTTTAATCCTTAACTTTTGCCTGGACTGCCCTTTCGGGTTTTCGGCCCATCAGGATACCCATTTTTGACCAATTCGCCCTTTCAGGTTTTCGACTCCCCGAGTGTACAATATTTTGCATATATCCATAATATTTGCCCAAACCTCTTTGGTTCACCGGGATGCCCTTTTTTTCCTAGGTGTGTCCACCTAGCGGGTCATTTTTATGCGTAGTATTTTTTAACTATGTCTGCGTTTATGGGATGTGGGAAGTCTTCACCATCCATAGTAGTTAGCATTATGGCACCACCAGAGAAAACTTTCTTTACAACAAATGGTCCTTCGTAAGTGGGAGTCCATTTTCCCCTGGGGTCGCCTTGTGGAAGGATGATATGCTTTATTACCAAGTCTCCAGCTTGATACACTCGAGGCTTGATCTTTTTATTGAACGCCTTGATCATGCACTTTTGATACATCTGACCGTGGAAAACAGCAGCCAACCGCTTCTCATCAATCAAGTTCAGCTGATCCAACCTAGTCTGAATCAATTCATCTTCACCTAGACTGGCTTCTTTCATTATCCTTAGAGATGGAATTTGAACTTCTACAGGAAAAATGACCTCCGTACCATAAACCAAAGAGAAAGGAGTTGCCCCAGTTGATGTTTGAGCTGAAGTACGGTAGCCATGAAGAGAAAACAGTAACATCTCATGCCAGTCTTTGTAGGTCACCATCATCCTTTGCACAATCTTATTGATATTTTTATTGGCATATTCCACTGTGCCGTTCATTTTGGGTCTGTAAGGAAAAGAATTGTGATCCTTGATTTTGAACTGAGTACAGAGCTATATAATCATAGCATTGTTGAGATTAGTTCCATTGTCGGTGATGATCCTTTCAGGGATACTGTAGCGACAGATGAGGTTATGCTTGATAAACCTGGCTACAACGTTCTTCGTGACTGAGGAAAATGAAGCAACTTCGACCCACTTGGTAAAGTAATCAATGGCCACAAGGATGAAACGATGTCCATTGGAGGAAGTAGGTTTGATCTCTCCAATCATGTCAATGCCCCACATTGCAAATGGCCACAGAGCAGTAATGACATTTATAGGAATATGTGGTACATGGACCTTGTCAGCATAGATTTGACACTTGTGGCAAGTCCTTGAGTGATGATGACAATCAGTTTCCATTGTGGACCAATAGTAACCAACCCTCAGGATTTTCTTGGCCATAGTGTGTCCACTAGAGTGGGTCCTGAATAGGCCATCATGCATGTCTTCCATAATTTTCTCTACCTCCTTGTTATCCACACATCGGAGTAGAGTAGAATCATGGTTGTGCTTGTATAGGATCCCGTTGCTTAGAAAGAATTTTTCTGAAAATCTTTGCAAGAATTTCTTATCATTGGCGGAAGCTCCTTCAGGATATTCTTATGCCTCAAGATATTTCCTCACCTCGTCGTACTACGGCTTCTCTCCGTCAGTGTCAAGCTCATAACAGTGTGCAGGTTCGTCAAATATTTCGTTTTTATCATATGAGCTTTGTTGTCCCATTTGAATTTTAACATGGAATACATTGTTGCTAAGGCGTCGGACAATTGATTTTCTTCTCTAGGAAAATGTTCGAAGGTGATCTCCTCGAAGTATGGTATTAGGTTTAACACAAGCTCCTTGTAAGGAATAAGTTTAGGATGCTTAGTGTCCTATTCCCCTTTGACTTGACTGATCACTAGAGCAGAATCTCCGAATACATCCAACTGCTTAATCCTTAAATCAATAGTAGCCTTCAAACCTAAGATGCACGCCTCATACTCAGCCATGTTATTCGTACAATCGACGCAAAGTATAGCAGTGAAAGGAGTGTGGAAACCTTTAGTTATCAAAACACCAATTCCGTTACCCAGAGCGTTGGAAACTCTGTCAAAAACCATAGTCCATCGGGATCCTTGTTCAGGTCCGTCATACGGTCCAGGTTTTGCATAGTCGGTCACTAACATGATATTCTCACCCGGGAAGTCAAAGTTCATAGATTGATAGTCATCAACATCCTGATGAGCCAAATGATCTGCCAATATACTTCCTTTGATGGCCTTTTGTGTTGTTTATTAAATATCGTATTCAGTCAGAATCATTTTCCATCTAGCTACCTGTCTGGAGAGAGCGGGCTTATTGAAGATGTATTTGATAGGGTCCATTTTAGAAATCAATAGAGTGGTGTGATTCAACATATACTGTCTTAGCCGGAGAGCAACCCATGCCAGAGCGCAACAAGTTTTCTCGAGCATTGAATATCTGGTTTCACAGTCGGTAAACTTTTTGCTCAGGTAGTATATTGCATACTCTTTTCAACCAGATTCGTCATGTTAGCCCAACACACACCCCATAGAATTCTCTAGCACAGTCAAATACATGATCAATGGTCTTCCTTCCACTAGAGGCATAAGGATTGGAGGTTCTTGCAAATATTTCTTGATTTTATCAAAGGAATCTTGACAATCGTCATTCCATCTAACTACTTGGTCTTTCTTCAAGAGTTTAAAGATTGGCTCACAAGTAGTAGTTAGGTGAGAGATGAAGCGAGCAATGTAGTTAAGACGACCTAAGAATCCTCTAACCTCTTTTTCAGAGCGGGGAGCCGACATTTCTTGAATGGCTCTTAACTTTGTAGGATCAACTTTGATGCCTTTATTAGTGACGACAAAACCTAGAAGCTTTCAAGACCGTACTTTGGACGTGCACTTATTAGGGTTCAACCTCAACTTGTACTTATTCAGCCTCTCAAATAGCTTGTGTAGGTGATCAAGATGTTCCTCTTTGGTTTGTGATCTTGCAATCATATCATCCACATAGACTTCTATTTCATGATGAATCATATCATGGAATAAAGCTACCATAGCTCTTTGATATGTTGCCCCGAAATTCTTCAATTCGAATGGCATGACTTTGTAGCAAAATATGCCCCATTGTGTAACAATAGTAGTATTTTCCATGTCCTCGGGAGCCATCTTGATTTGGTTGTAGCTAGAAAATCCATCCATGAAGGAGAGGACTTTATGTTGAGCGGTGTTGTCAACCAAGACCACAAAATGTGGTAGAGGAAAATCATCTTTGGGGCTTTCCTTATTCAGATCTCTATAATCTACACAAATGTGAACCTTTCCATCTTTCTTTGGCACGGGGACCACGTTAGCAACCCATTGAGGATAAGATTTAACATCCAGAAAACCTGCATCAAATTGTTTCATCACTTCAACTTTTATCTTTTGAGACATGTCGGGCCGCATACGATGAACCTTTTGCTTAACAGGGGGACAATCTTCCTTCGTTGGCAGACAATGAACCATAATGTCAGTATCCAATCCTGGCATACCTTTATATGACTAAGCAAACACTTCAACATAGTCATGTAACATCTGGAAAAATCTAATCTTGATACCATCTTCTAGGTTGGTGCCAATCTTGAATTCTTTCTTATCTTCCTCGGTACCTAAATTGATAATCTCGATTGGCTCTTCATGAGGTTGAATAGCTTTTTCCTCTTGCATTAGAAGTCTGGCTAGTTCCCTTGGTATTTCGTAATCTTCCTCGCCTTCGTCTTCGGTTTGGTAAATTGTATGTTCGAAGTCATAACTGGTAATATTAGAGTCATTGGCAATGAGATCCGGAGTGGATGAAGATCTGCAAGTGTATGCGTGTGTGCATGTAAGATACATGGCTATTGAAAAAAATGTAATAAAGAAAAAGAAAGACAATGAACAAAAAACTTTTGAAGTGAAAAAGGTCCAATGGTTTATAATAAATGATCATATGATAAATGAACATGAACAAAATCCTTAACAAATGGACTACAGTTCCCCGAGCAAGGCACATGGCTTAAAAGTCATTGTTTTAGAAATTAAGATTACAGACAGAAGATCTTTGAATTGACAGAAAATAGTAAACAATAATTACTCCTCAATGAAGGATATGGGAGTGAAATCCTTTTCATGTCAATTGTTGAGCTCTCCTTCGAAAGTAGGATAGATCCAATCTTCAAAAACATTTTCATCATCAGGGTCTTCCACAACATTCACTTCATGATTCCCGATGCAGAGAGGTGGCTTTCCCACACGAGCGTGTCTGACTTCTTTCTGAGCTTTGATGGTGAAGCCCAAACCAAATTTATCTGCTTTAAATGGAATGTGGGGAAGTTGTCCTCAGATAGTACATTTACCATCTTCAACCATGGCATGAGCATATTTAAGAGAGACCATTCTTGGTATCACTTCATCGGCTTTTGATATGTTGGAGGAGACTTTGGTGGCTGCAACCATGGGAGGAACAATCCCACAGGCCTGGAACAAAGTCTCTATGAATTCTCCATCCATTTCCACATACTTGAAGGAATTAAGATGACTCACCAAAAATTCTTCTTCACCACTAACAGTAACGATCCTCCCTTTGACTGGATACTTTAATTTTTGATGAAGAGTGGATGTTACTGCCCCTGCCCCATGGATCCAGGGGCGTCCAAGCAAACAAGAATAAGCGGGGCATATGTCCATTATATAAAAGGTAGAATTGAAAATCTGTGAGCCAACTTTAATTTGGAGATCCACCTCTCCATGAACCACTCTCTCAGACCCATCGAAAGCCCTTACGACAATATCACTTGGCTTCAGTATCAGTCCTTCACAGTCTAGCCGGTCCAAAGCACCTTTGGTAATACATTTAAAGATGAGCCAGTATCAACTAAGACATGAGCCATGGTGTTTCCCTTACACTCAATAGAGATATGCAAGGCTTTATAATGGTTCCTTCCCATAGGAGTCAAATCATCGTCGGAGAACCGTAATCCATTGTCAGCCGTTAAACTTGCTACACAGTGCTCGAAATGGTCAGCAGTGGTTTCTTGGGGCACATGGGCTTTCTTCAAGAACTTGATCAGAGTCTGGGCATGAACATCTGAGCAGAGTAATAATGATAGCATGGGAATTTTGGAAGGGGTTTGTCCCAGCTGTTCCACTATTTTGAAGTCGCTCTTCTTTATGATTTTCAGAATTTCCTCCATCTCTTGAGTGGAGGGGTCCTCATAGTACCCTTGGTAGGTGCCTCTATCCAAGCAGGCTCACCTTCTTTCTCTTTGCCCTTAGTGTTGACACTAGAATTGTCATTGGTTATGCAGACGGGAGTCGTTGTAGTAGTGGGTGGCAAGATATCAAGGGAAAAGATCCTCCCGGTTCTTGTCACTTTGCTAGAATCTACAATATTAATGACACCAACTTCATCTTTATTGATACAAGAATATTGTTTTATCCCATGATAATAAACCTAGGCACCATAGTTCCATGGAACTGCTTTGTCATAGGAGTAAGGGATAGGCCCAACGACAATGATTATTAAAGGAGAGATGGTTGGTTCATTTGAAATTCTAATAGGACCCTGTGAAGGAATCCTAAGCGGCTTGTTGGAAATGATTATTATAGACAGGTCTTCAGTTTTATTGGTCAAACTCTTGATGGTAGGAATCTTTTGAAACAGAATCTCACAGCTATTTATCAGGAGTTGCACACCTTCCTTCAACTGTTCGCACCCATTTACTTGTTGATCACAATAGACACAATCTTCAAAACAGCCATGGAATACCCCGACTCTCAGCAAATTACCCTTCACAGTAGTTAAGGGAGTCGTTAAATCCTCAATGGAGGCAACAAAAGTAGTATTGTTAATTGTATTAACACCTTTGCCATGGTTCGGCATTGGTGCGGTTATCACATTTGGAGTAGCAAGTGGATCAAATTCAATTGTCTTATTGTCTATAATATCCTGAATCTTGGTCTTCAGTGCCCAACAATGATCGGTCTCAAGCCCAGGATTGTTTGAATGATATGCACACTTGGCATTAGGATTATATTTTGGTGATGAAATGTTTGGATTGGATAGTGGATCACGCAGTGTCACTAAGTTGTCCTTCAACAAATGTTGCAAGGCTTGGGACAGTGACATGCTAATCCTTGTGACCTATCTTCGAGGAACTTCGGATTGTTGATTGTTGGATGATTGCCTTTGAGCAGATGGAGGGTTGGAGATTAACACAGCATTAACAGAGGGTCGGTGATTCTTCTTGGTATGGGCCCTTTCCCCATACACAACATTTTCTTCCTTCTTTCCAGTGAAAGGCTTCTTTATAGCGTTGGATGCCGAAGAAGATGTCATGGGAATTTTTCCGCTCTTAATGTCGTTTTCTACCCTTTCACCAGTTAGTATCAACTCGGTGAAACCAGATGAAGAATTTCCAATCAAAAGGTTGAAAAATGGGCCGCTCAATGTACCCATGAACATGTCAATTAGTTCTTTGTCAGTTAATGGTGGTTGGACCCTACCAGCAAGATGCCTCCATTTTTGTGTGTACTCCTTGAACCCTTCATTGGTACCCATTGTCATACCTTGAAGTTGGACTCTGGTTGGTGCCAGATCAACGTTGTATTGGTACTGATGATAAAAAGAAGTGGCTAGATCTTCCCATGTGTGGATGTGGGAACCCTCTAATTAATAGAACCATTCTAGTTATGTCCCAGCCATACTCTCTTGGAAGAAATGAATCCAGAGCTTTTTTCAGTAGTGTGCGGCTGCAGCTTGTGCACGTAAGAATTTAGATGAAGTTTCGGGCAGGAAACTCTGTCATACTTGGCGAAGACAAGTATTTTGAACTTATGGGGAATGACGACCCCAGGTACTAAACTCAACTAACTAAAATCCAAACCAGGTACGGCTTGAATTTCAACAGCTTTTAGCCTATCCTCCAACTGCTTGTATTTGTCCTCGGCCGGAGGGTATTTCTCATCAAAGTAGTCTTCATCTTCAAAAGCTTGATCATTTGCACCCCCAACATGGGTGCTCCTTGCCTCTTCGTCTTGATTTTCGTCCTCCTCAGACGACTCTTCGACTATCTTTACCTGAAGAACCAGACCTTTTAATCTCCTATCCGTTTTGATGAAGGCCTTCTATTTAGTCTTCTTTTTGGTTGTTAGCAGTGTCATCATCTCTTGTTGTCCCTTGGCCAGGGTCAGTAAGGTTGCTTGGAACTGCGAATTTTGTGCTTGCAAGTCCTTCACTGTTTGTTCGATAACCATCTTACTGAAATAAACAATAGAAAGATAAGGAAACCTGTTGTGGAAAACCTGTTTATGTTAGGATGCATGAAAATGCGTATGCAAATTATTTCAAGGACTTAGGAGATTTAAATTTGTTTTAGACAAAAGGAACAAACATCAATTGCATTAATAAGTTCAAATTGAGTACAAACATGCCTCTTGGTATTACAATGGAGGAAATAAATACAAAATAAACTCCTAAGACAAAAAGGTTGAACGCATCCTCTTTGGTGCAACATAGGCGTTCAAACTTCGCTCTTCATGAAGTTGTTTCGTGAGCTCCAGAACCTTCTTCTCACTGGCATAGAATTGGGTCTCAAAGGTATCTCATTCTTCCTTGAGCTGGATCCAAGACTTTTGCAATTCTTCGAAGTTTGTCGATATATCAGGATGAAAAATCATGTGAGACTCATCCTCTTGAATAATAGGCTCTAAAATCACTTGAAGTATAACAGCATACGACATCATAAGACTTTGAGCACGAGCTCGCACCCATTTGAGGTATGGCTCCAAAAGGATGGAATTCTTGAGCCCTAAGGTCTTGATATCAGTCTTTTTAACCATGCCCCAAGCACGGATAAACCTCTGGTGATAACCTTGCGGATAATTTGAATAGTCAAACACAATACCCTGGATGAGCGTATCATGAGGACCATCCCTCCGGGCGTAACCAAACTGACGTAGGGCTAAAGAGGGGTTGTAGGTGATGCATCCTCTAATACCAAAGAGTGTCACATTATGAAATTCTCCGTAGCGATCAATAAAAGTGATATCTTCTTGAGAGAAAGGGTAGAAATAGATATCAGAGTGAGAAAGAGACATTAACCTTTGGTTCCACCTTAAGCCCAACTCATTCTTCATTACTGGCCGAGAAAGGTGGAAATAAACCACATATAGAGCAAAGGCGTACAACACATAAGAGTTCTTCGTTTATTCATAGTATGGCTGTGGAGTGAACGCAGAATATCCCCGAGCAATGTAGGAACTGGATTGCGAGCAAGGAAGATGTTGATGGCACTAACATCTATAAATTGGTCTGAATTGGGGAACAGAACCAACCCGTAGATTAAGAGAGCTAAGACATCTTCAAAGGCATGGTAACTCATAACATCTAGGAATATCTGAGCATTCTTCATTAGAAAATTTGCAAGGAGGCCCTTAACTCCACTTCTTCTTTCCCAATTGGACTCAATGTCAGATGGTTTCAAATGCAATACTACATCAACACTTTCAGAAACTGGATCTTATTCTAAACCAATGAAAGGTACCTGCTCCAATATAGGCGAACCAAGTATTTTGGAGAATTCTTCCAGCGTGGGAACCAACTGATAGTCTGAAAATGTGAAGCAATGGTGCTTAGGATCGAAGAACTGGAACAGGACACTCATCAGACCTTCGTCAAAACCGGTAGTAAAAAAATTGATCAAGTGACCATGTCTCTTGTTGAATGATGAGCTCTCAGGAACTTTTAAGACCATTTCCTTGATTTTGGGAGGGACCTCTACAAAATTGATTCGAGTGGTTTTTCTGCGAGCTGAATCCATGACCTAAAAAACAGAGAAGAGATAAATCCCCATGACCTTGAAATAGTTGGTGTACATGTTATGATGCTTATTATGTTATGGTTATGCTCTAAAATCACAGATATGTAAAACAAGTCACACAAAGACTTTAGGTTTAAAGGCTTGCATGAGTTTTAAAGGTAAGTACCCTCTTGAAGTTTTAGTTGGCTTAACCTGTCCTAGAAAGTGAACAGGTTCTAAGGATTCTCATATCACTGACTTTTCTTTTTTGCATTTTTTTAGCTCAAGCACCAAAGTATTGTGGCCAAAATATCGCAAAAGTCCAATATCAATGAGTTTAGTATCGAGTATCAACCAATCTCTGGTCGGAACCAAAGCCGGCCATCTCACTACTTTCTAATGGCTTAGGATGAGTCAATTAAAGGTTCTAAAGGTCAGTTAGCACTTAATGACACTATAAAGAAGCCTAATGTTATCCTTGACTGACTCAAGGAACATTAGTACAAGCCAGACTGTCACGCAAACATAGCTATCACTTTGTCCATATCGGTCTACATCGTACAACCTCCATGATTTATTTCTACTTACCTAAAAAGGTGCCCAGATCTGGGTGTAGGATCTTTAACAATAACCGAAACAAGGACCCAAAAATGTAAAGCAAGCAAGTAAATGTGATATAGCTCTAAGGTAACCCCACTTTTTAGCAATCCCCAGTGGAGTCTCCAGTTCTGTAATACGGTGGGAGAACTAAATTGGTTGTTTTGCATTTGATCGCAATTGTTATGGATAGCAAGAGTCGCCACTGACTTTTCTTTTATCCAATAAAGGAAAGGGTGAAAAGAACAGGAAAGACCTTTGAGATATTTTCTTGAGTTCGGGGGGTAGATTATGAAAAGGGAAGGTGTTAGCACCCTTTTCATCCATAGTTATCTATGGGCTCTTAGTTGCTTGCTAGATCACTTGCAAATGCTTTGTTTGAAAATGTGCTTTGTGGTGGGTTTTGAAAGTATTTTGAAAAGCGCCTTTGTTTCGACAAACTTTGTAATGATTCTCGTCTCTATAAGAATGCATACAAAGTGTTGGTTTTGAAAATAGTTCAAAGAGATGTTTGTTTTGGAAGGTGTTTTGAAAGTGTAAGTGTGGAAAATGGTTTTAGTTTATGAGCAAGCAATTACGAGCGTCCTACCTACTCAAAAGGTCTATGTTCTTTTCCTCCTCCTTTATATGTTTCTATCTTACCATTGATTGGTAAGAAACCCCATCGTTGGGTGTGAAGGGACGGGCGTGGGTTATTCGTATAGTCATAAAAGGTAACCTATGAGACGTTTTAGCAATTTTCGTAAGGGACTAGATTGTCTACTGAAGGAAACATTGAGGGACATCGAGGGACTTCGATCTTTTCATCGAGGGTCTTTGCTAAAATGCCCATATTCGAGGGACATGACTATTTTCTGAGGCAACGAGTGAGATTACCCTAGGGGTGCATGTGTGTGAATAGTGTGTTTGATTGCATGCATTTTGTCTTTGAATTTAGGGTTTTCTAAGGTTTGATTTTATCTTGCCATACACAACCTAATTTTACTAGCATTTTATATAAAAGCGGTAAATTGCGGAAAAATAAACATCCTACGCTATTACATATTTTGAGGGTGGGGATGCAAATTTACAAATGGGGATTGTAAGAAATTAAATTCTAATTAACTATTACAACCATATTAAAACTTGAATGATGTACAAGGAATATAATGTACAAGACAAAATGGAAAAAGGAAAAGATTTATTTTGTTTTTGTTGAGAAAAGATTTTGGTTAATTAAAATAATTATGAAAATAAAATATTGTTTGTGATATTTTTATATATTCATAAAATAAACATTGTAATTAAATAGTGTGCAAAAAAATCAACTCAAAAGGAGTTGTTTTGATTGGTTGGAAAAATGTTGAAGTTTGTTAAAAAGAAAAGGAAACAAACAAATGATAAAAATTGTTCTGGTCCTATCAAGGTTTGAACCCAGGACCTTATTATGATACGGTGGCAGAACCGACTGTTTTTGAAAATGCTGGTTTGCGTTTTGTGTTTTTTATTCGCAAAATGTCGCGGTAAGCAAGAGTTGCCACCGAATTTTATTTCATCCAACCGGAAAGGAAAAAAGTACATAAAAAAAAATCATTTTTCGAGATATTCTGAGTACGGGGGGTAGATTATAGAAAGGGAAGGTGTTAGCACCCTTTCTATCCATGGTTTTCCAGGGGCTCTTAGGTACTTGCTCCTTTTTTAAATTACTTGTGTGTGTGTTTGTTTTGAAAAGTTTGACTTCGTGATAACCTTTGTATCAATCCTCAAAGGTGTGACGAAGTTGTTTTGAAAATTGTTTTGAAAAGTGTAAGTGTGAAAATTTTGATTTGAGCAAGTACCTACTAGCATCTACCTACTCGAAAAAGGATCGTTTATATTCTCGTTTCCTTTAGAAAATGCTATCCTATTATTGAGAAATAGGTAACACCTTTGTTGGATTTGTAAGGGTCAATTCGTAAGGGACGTACGATCACTAAAGCAATGTTAGGACGTCTTAGTAATAACCCTAAAGTCTTAAGATCATATTCGAGGCAACATTTCTGAGGCGACGTTTCCGAGGCAACATTTCCGAACGGGACTTTTGATCTTTGTTAGACAGGAGGGCAACCACTAAGACACCCTATACTTAATGATCGTTTTACCAAAGGCAACCGAAGTGACAGTATACCCTAGGAGTGCACATGTGCGAGTGATTTGATTTCAGTTATTATCTTTGCACATTAGGGTTTTCTAGCCGTTTTAAATTATCATGCAATCTTGTTATACAATCCTATTAACATACATCTAAACAGTTAATATTTGCGAGAATTAAAATGCGAGAAAATAAACCTACGCTATTACAAGGCTTCAGGATAGGGATTAATTAAATATCCAAAAAGACCCGCAAAAGACGATAAATAAAGGAAAGTCCTAGATTAAACTATTACATACCGTGGACAGTTACATCAATATTGCAAAAAAATAAATAATAAAAACAAGCGATGAATCAAATGCAAAATAATTAGGGTTTTGACCCCAACTATACCTAATTGTAATTTAGAGGGAAAATCATTTTTTGCCGTTTTTTTTATTTGGAAAAATAAAGCTCAATTGAATAAAAAAACTAATTACTAATTAATCTTAATTTAAGAAAAATAATTAAATTAACCTATTTTTTTGTATTTTTATTTTGAGAAAGAAATAAATATTGAATCAAGAGTCTAACCCTAATTTTTCTAATTGATTTTAATTATATAAAAAATTTAAAATTTCCCTAAATTAAATTAAACTAACATTAAATTAAATTTGATAAAAAATCCTAAATCTAATTTTTTTGTAACTCTTGATTTTATGATTTGTAAAAAAATAGATTAATTTTATTAAAAACAATTAAGTAAAATTATTTAAATAAAAGAAATAAAATAGAAAAGAAAGAAAAATGGGCCTGATTGCTTAGCAAAGGGGGGTGTAGCTTGGAATTTCTTGGCCTAATAAGCTCCTGGCCCTGTTGACTTCGCCCAATCCTGTGTGCATGCTTGACTCAGGCACATGGTGGACCTTCATTGTGCCATATTGGATCTGGCCAGGAGTACATCAGATGGCTGATGTTGAGAGTGCATGGAACACGCTTGAGGATGGGAAGCACTGGATTGACCTGAAATTATTGAGAAAACAAAATGCACACGCCTGGGATCAAACCCAGGACGTGTGCATCAAAGGCTAACATCCTCACCATCTGCGCTAACATGTCAATTGAGATAATAATTAAATAAATGGAATATAATACAAACAACGTGCCACGCCTCCCAAAACGCACAGAAATTCAAACGAGCCACTCACACACTGCCACGCCATTGTCTTCTTCATTAATTCTGTCGTTTTAGGTAAAAGGACTTTTACCTACGGACATCAAGCATAGGTATAGCCCCTGTTCAATCCAAAATCCTATACGTGCGTGATAAATGAAAACCAATGGTACCAATCAACTCGTTTCAACCTCACGAGCATCATGGTACCATTATCAATGTCCAATTTTTCCTGCATGAGAAATCCCTAAAAACGAAGAACAAACCCTAGCCATGGCAGTTTAATGTACAGTCAATTAAAATGCAATTGAGTATAGTGATTAGCTTGCAAACATCTCAAAGATCATAAATATACCAATCAATCATGCTAAATATGCCAGAATCAATATATTCAAATTCAAGAAAAAGAGGCAAACTGTGTGAACCTTACATAGTGATTCTGAGCGTGGGGAGGCTTGTTAACTATTGAAACACGATCCTGGGACGTCTAGCAAGTGGTTGGTACGGTTAGAACGGCTTGAGATGGCCTGCAACTTGGAATTTTGTTTACACTTTTTTCCTTGAATTTTTGCAATTTGTTCTCTGCCTTTGCACGCCTCCATCCTCTTCTTTTTATCTGCCTTTGTTCCTTATGTAAAATAGAGTGCATTAGGGTTAATATTTGCATCCAATGTTTGGCATTTATGAAGATTGATCCTTGATTTAATCCTTGCACCAAATCTTTCCAAAACAAGCAAATTCAATCTTTTTCTGGCCATATCAAGCCTTGCCTGGTTTGATCTTGTCTCTAGCTGTATAATGAATCTAATCATGTACAAAATCTCAAGGTTTTATTGATTTTTGATATTTTCATTATTTTATATTGATTTTATTTGATTTAAATGAAATAAAATCAAAATAAATAACAAAAATAAAAGAATGACAAGTGGAAAGGCTCATGGGTCGTGGATTACATTACAAACTCAGTGCAAGCATAAAAAGTTGGGGCCATTTGGCAAAAAATGCAATTTTAGACACATTTGACTTTTGGCAATTTTGCAAAAAGGGTCAACTTGGCCAATGCATAACTCTTTCAATTTTGACCCTATAGATGTGTTCTTTGTATTTTTAGAAATCTTAAGATGTCCTCTAAGAAACCCTTTTGGTCTCATCTCAATTTATTCTTCCATGTTCATGTATGAAGCTTTGACCCAAAAGGTCTTTTTGATGACTTTTCAAAATGACCAATAATGTCCAAATTCATATCTTCTTGTGAGTGCATATTTTGAACTTGGGAGATGAAGATGAGTTGTAGGTAATTACATCCTCTTCAAAATGAGCTTTGGATGGGTTATTATGGATAAAATATGAGAAAGTTATGCTTGGTCAAAGTTGAGTTGACGTTTTCTACAAAACCCTAATTTGGCAACTTTTGGGTTTTGAGGAATTGTGAGCAATCCTTGAGGAATCATGATCAATCCTTGATCAAATGATGAATAATACTCCAAAATGAGGATTTTGACCAAAAATCTTGAAGTTTGATTGTATGTGGGCCCCAGTTGACTTTTTCCCTAGCACAGTCAATTTTCAGGTCTTTGAGCAATTGACTGAGCAAATTTTCTCTGCAAGGCTTGAAACTTGACATGAATGATCTTGAGAACATATTAGGACAATGGTGAGAATTTGTGATTCTTTGGACTCAAACATCTTGATGTAAAATGAAACCCTAACTTGAGGTATACTGCCTTAGGAAAGAGCTTGTCTGGTCAACTCTTGGACTTCCTTGAGCAATTTGAGGACCTCACTTGAAATGTATTAACAAACATGGGAGGGACAATTTTGGGGTACAACAACTCCCCCTGTTCAATCTTCTTAAACCTGAGAGTGTAGATTGGCTTGTCTGCCTTTCCTGATCTGAAGGTGGAAGATGATTGAACACTAGAGTGCCCAGAAATTTGAACTCGTATGAAGTGATACTTGTCTTGCGATATCGGGAATGAGATTACAGATGCCATTTGGAAATTGCTAGAGAATTGTCGAAGATGGGCTTAAAGATGCCATCCGCAGAAGCGTCGATTGCATAAGAGATTCCTTTGCGAGAACCCGCGTACCTGTTGTTGAGGAGGACTTCGCTGGGACACGCTGGTCTCTGTCTTGGGAGAAGTAAAATTTTAGGAGCTTCAGTTGTCCATTACTCTACTGGGGAATCATCTCTTGGTTGAGGAGGTGAAAATTCACTACTATCTGGTCGTGCTCCAGGCCTTACAGTGATTTGCTGAGGATAATAAGACTAACTGCTATCTGGTCGTGCTCCAGGTTTTGCAATTTCTCAATTCTTATCTGGTGGTGCTCCAGGCTTTAGAAGGAATTAGGTGGTTATCCGGTCGCATCCGGGTTTCCACTTGAATTTAAGGCATACTAATATCCGGTTGATTTCTGGGCTTCATAGTAATTGGCCGAGTAAACTTCTATTTGGTCGAATTCCAAGCTTCACAGTACCTTATACTATTATCTGGTCGTGTCCCAGGCTTCAGTGTCCTTTGTCGCTATCTAGTCGTGCTCCAGTCTTCACAACGTATTATACCGTTATTTGGTCGTGCCCCAGGCTTCACGGTGTCCTATACCACTGTCTGGTCGATTCCAGGCTTAATGGTATCTTGTACTGCTATCTGGTCAATTTCCAGGCTTCACAATAACAGCTGAGGATTAAGCTGCTTTCCGGGCGATTGCCGGGCTTTACAGCTTGAACTGGAATAGAAATCTTAGTATCAATTTGACTGAACCAGGGGAAACTTGTGGGAACTTCAACTGGGAGAGAAATCTTAGTGTCGATTTGACTGATCCCGGGAGAGGTCTCAGATTAACTTTGGTTGGCATAGAAATCAGGGGAATCTTAGCGGCGATTCGGCTGACCCAGATGAAAGTCTTAAAATGTCTTCAACTAGAATAGAAACCTTAGTGTCGGTTTGACTGAACTAGAGAAAACTTGTCAGAACTTGATTGCATCTTTCCCTGAAAGGTAAAGAGTTAGTCGTATGTAATGTCATAATGTATGAAATATATTGAGTAATGATGTTCTCAAAATAAATGAGATTGTGTTGTATGATGCATATGCGCATGCCACGATGTATGGATATGCAATGTTCTTGTGATATTCTCCGGCTGGGGATAATAAATCCCGGACTGCTGTTGGAGAGTATAAGGAGTTGAGTTCTTCGTTCTCGCTGGGGATAGTGACCGAAGATGATTAGCTGGAGACTTGCGTCCGTTCTGCTCAAGAATATTCTGATGGGAGAGACTCTATTTGAGAATAATCCTGTGGGAGAATGAATTTGTGGGGAAGAGAGATACTCTGTTGGACAATCTGCTGATTTGGAGAAATAAACTCAGCTGGTGGTGAACTTTTATTGCTTGTGATAGATAAACTCTGCTTGGGGAGAATTTTGCCGACTCATTCGCGATTATGAACCTGGGCGGGGGAGAGCTAACACCACTATCTTCGGATACTCCCTACTCTGAAGGGAGTGTATGTATCTTTAGTCATATTCTCAAGCTGGCTCTATCCTTGTACCTGGTGGGTAGAGCAACTGTAAGGTTTGAACACTTCTTGTTTGCCCCTGTTTCTGAAATTACGAGTAATTGTCTTTTGTTTCGTATGTAAATATTTATGAGCAACAATTATTCTCAAATGCATATATAAAAAATGCATCATTGGATGTTCTTGCAAAACAAAACATGAAAAGAAAAACAAGTTTGAAATTTATTGTGAAAATGAATTGTATTGATTTTTGAAGTTGGCCTGTAACAGGCGTTTTGTACAAGAGGCTGACATCCTAGTAAGAGAACGCCGCCGAAGGATAGAAATTATACAATTTGTGAAAAAGAAAGAAAAATAGCCATATGAAACAATCCCGCTGGTTTCCAACTCTGCTATTGCCTTTATATCCTCAAGCATATCATCACTTTGCTACTTGGTCAAAGGTGGATCAGATTGATTGGCATCGTCCGAGCTTGATAGTCGATACCGAAGTCTGGTTGCAAGATGATCCAATGATACATAGTGTTACGCTTCAATCCCTAATTTTTTCCTGGACCTCCCTTTCGGGTTTTCAATCCACCGGGATACCCTTTTTTGCCCAAGCCGCCTTTTCAGGTTTTTGACTTGCCGAGTGTACAATTTTTTCATTTTCATCCCTTACTTTTTCCTGAACCCTTTTGGTTCGCTAGGAAGCCCTTATTTTTGCCTAGGCCAGTCGACCTAGCGGGTCTTTGATTATGCGTAGTATTTTTCACTATGTCTACATTGACGGGGTGTGGGAGGTCGTCACCATCCATGGTGGTTAGAATCATAGCTCCTTCCGAGAAAATTTTCTTTACCACAAATGGCCCTTCGTATGTGGGGGTCCATTTGCCCCTAGGATCACCTTGCGGTAATATGATGCGTTTGATCACCAGATCCCCAACTTGATATTCTTGGCGTCTGACTTTCTTATTAAATGCCTTAATCATTCGCTTTTAATACGTCTGACCATGACAAATAGCAGTAAGCCTCTTTTCATCAATTAGATTCAGCTGATAAAGTCGGGTCTGGATCTAGTCGTCTTTGCTCAAACCCGCATCCTTCATAATCCTGAGAGAGGGTATCTGGACTTTAATGGGTGGGACTGCCTCCATGCCATACACCAGAGAGTAAGGTGTTACCCCTGTCGACGTCTGTGCTGAGGCACGGTACCCATGAGGAGCGAATGGTAACATCTCGTGCCAGTCTTTGTATGTCACCGTCATCTTCTGCACAATCTTCTTGATGTTCTTGTTAGTTGCTTCAACAACCCCATTCATCTTCGGCTGGTAGGGAAAAGAGTTATGATGTTGTATCTTAAACTATTTGCAGAACTCGGTGATCATTGTATTGTTGAGATTTGTACCATTGTCAGTAATAATTCTCTCTGGCACACCATATCGACAGATCAGATTGTGTCGGATAAACCGCGCCACGACGTTTTTGGTTACTGTAGAAAAGGAAGCTGCCTCGGCCCACTTCATAAAGTAATCAATAGCCACCAAAATGAAACGATGCTCGTTAGACACAGTAGGTCTGATCTCACCTATCATATCGATGCCCCACATTGCAAAAGGCCAAGGTTCTATCAAAACATTCAGAGGAACTGGAGGTACATGCACCTTATCAGCATAGACTTGGTACTTATGATAGGTCCGAGAGTGCTGATAACAATCGGCTTCCATAGTGGACCAATAATATCCTGCCCGTAGGGTCTTCTTTGCCATGGTATGTCCACTGGAATGAGTTCTGAAGGTACCTTCATGTATCTCTTCCATGATCCTTTCTGCCTCGCTCTTGTCCATGCACCGCAGTAAGGTCGAATCAAGGTTACGCTTATAGAGGACACCATTACTGATGAAAAAATTCGCAGCGAACCTTCTCAAGAACTTCTTATCATTAACAGATGCACCCTCGGGGTACTCTTGAGTCTCAAGATACCTTTTTACTTCGTGAAACCAGGGTTTATCTGCTACCTCTTCAGTCTCGATGTCACAACAATGTGCGGGTTCATCCAACCTCTCAATGGTAATCTGGGGAGCTTCATTGTCCCATCTGACTTTGAATATAGAAGACATGGTAGCCTAGCAAAGAGGGGTGTAGCTTGGAATTTCTTGGCCCAACAAGCTCCTGGCCCTGTTGACTTCACCCAATCCTGTGTGCATGCTTGACTCTGGCACATGGTGGACCTTCATTATGGGCATATTGGATCTGGCCAGGAGTACATCAGATGGCTGATGTTGAGAGTGCATGGAACACACTTGAGGATGGGAAGCACTGGATTAACCTGAAAATGTTGAGAAAATAAAATGCATACGCCTGGGATCAAACCCAGGACGTGTGCATTAAAGGCTAACATCCTCACCATCTGCGCTAACATGTCAATTGAGATAATAATGAAATAAATGGAATATAATACAAACAACATGCCACGCCTCCCAAAACGCGCGAAAATTCAAACGAGCCACTCACACACTGCCACACCATTGTCTTCTTCATTGATTCTTTCGTTTTAGGTAAAAGGACTTTTACCTACGGACATCAAGCGTAGGTATAGCCCCTGTTCAATCCAAAATCCTATACGTGCGTGATAAATGAAAACCAATGGTACCAATCAACTCGTTTCAACCTCACGAGCATCATGGTACCATTATCAATGTCCAATTTTTCCTGTATGAGAAATCCCTAAAAACGAAGAACAAACCCTAGCCATGGCAGTTTTATGTACAGTCAATAAAAATGTAATTGAGTATAGTGATTAGCTTGCAAACATCTCAAAGATCATAAATATACCAATCAATCATGCTAAATATGCCAGAATCAATATATTCGAATTCAAGAAAAAGAGGCAAACCGTGTGAACCTTACATAGTGATTCTGAGCGTGGGGAGGCTTGTTAACGATTAAAACACGATCCTGGGACGTCCAGCAAGTGGTTGGTACGGTTAGAACGGCTTGAGATGGCCTGCAACTTGGAATTTTGTTTACACTTTTTTCCTTGAATTTTTGCAATTTGTTCTCTGCCTTTGCACGCCTCCAGCCTCTTCTTTTTGATTTGCCTTTGTTCTTTATGTATAATAGAGTGCATTAGGGTTAATATTTGCATCCAATCTTTTCCATTTATGAAGATTGATCCTTGATTTAATCGTTGCACCAAATCTTTCCAAAACAAGCAAGTTCAATCTTTTTCTATCCATATCAAGCCTTGCACGATTTGATCTTGTCTCCAGCCGTATAATGAATCTAATCATGCACAAAATCTCAAGGTTTTATTGATTTTTGATATTTTCATTATTTTATATTGATTTTATTTGATTTAAATGAAATAAAATCAAAATAAATAACAAAAATAAAAGAATGACAAGTGGAAAGGCTCATGGGTAGTGGATCACATTACAAACTCAGTGCAAGCATAAAAAGTTGGGCCCATTTGGCAAAAAATGCAATTTTAGACACATTTGACTTTTGGCAATTTTGCAAAAAGGGTCAACTTGGCCAATGCATAACTCTTTCAATTTTGACCCTATAGATGTGTTCTTTGACTTTTTAGAAATATTAAGATGTCCCCTAAGCAACCCTTTTGGTCTCATATCAATTGAGTCTTCCATGTTCATGCATGATGCTTTGACCCAAAAGGTGTTTTTGTTGACTTTTCAAAATGACCTATAATGTCCAAATTCATATCTTCTTGTGAGTGCATATTTTGAACTTGAGAAATGAAGATGAGTTGTAGGGAGTTACATCCTCTTCAAAATGAGCTTTGGATGGGTCATTTTGGATAAAATATGAGAAATTTATTCTTAGTCAAAGTTGAGTTGACTTTTTCTGCAAAACCCTAATTTGGCAACTTTTGGGTTTTGATGAATTGTGAGCAATCCTTGAGGAATCATGATCAACCCTTGATCAAATGATGTATAATACTTCAAAATGAGGATGTTGACCAAAAATCTTGAAGTTTGACTGTATGTGGGCCCCAGTTGACTTTTGTCCTAGCACAGTCGATTTTCAGGTCTTTGAGCAATTGACTTAGCAAATTTTCGCTGCAAGGCTTGAAACTTGACATGGATGATCTTGAGAACATATTAGGAAAATGGTGAGCATTTGGGATTCTTTGGACTCAAACATATTTATGTAAAATGAAACCCTAACTTGAGGTATACTGCCTTAGGAGAGAGCTTGTCTGGTCAACTCTTGGACTTCCTTAAGCAATTTGAGGACCTCACTTGAAATGTATTGACAAACATGGGAGGGAAAATTTTGGGGTACAACAATTATACATAAATTCCTTCCACGTGCGCTGTTTGTACCACTGGGGTGGTCTGTTTCATCCGTTAGTTATACAGTTTTCACTAAATATAAAATGAACCCAGTTCTTAATGTTTAAACATGAGTTCATCTTATTCCTTCGAGCGCAGGGATGCAGGACTCCACTGTTTGAGCTTCGAAAGGCTTCATTCCTCAACCAATTTAAGGATGTAAAAACCTTCCTAAAATATGAATACCTAACCTTGTAACTTTCGAAAGCTATGGGTCGAAGTTCAGTATGAAATATCAAAACCAAGGCCTAACTGTTCATGGATGAACCTTTTTTAAATGTACAAGCAATGATAATCGAAAGCTAAGAGTATGGTCAGCTTCCTATACATGATATCTATGTTTTGAAAGAAAATTACCTCTTGTAGTGCAATTCGAATGAGCTCTGTATGACTTCCAGGAATGATTCGATGGTGAGCTAAGCCTGCAGAAGCCTTCCTTGAGCTAGGGGGATCACTACTTTGCTTGAATCGAAAGGCTGGTATATGGTATGTTGGGAGTGAATTAGAAGGCTAGCATATGGAGGCTAGGGAGTGAATCGAAATACTAATATATGGAGGCTAGGGAGTGAATTGAAAGGCTGGCTAATGTATGAAGGGATTTGAGATTTTTTGTATATGAAATCAGGAAATGCAGGTTCTGAGTTTTTGAGAGTTTGAGAATGTTTGAAGTTTTTTTTTCACACAACAAAATTCTCTCCACTTACTAAAAAGCCACCCTTAGATGTGTTATGGGACATCTTATTTATAGAAGTGTTTGGATGAGATTTGAGGGGGGAAACAAAATGAAATTTGAACAAATTGGGTATGTTGTCTTCATAGCCTTCGAGGTGCAGCTTTTGTATGCCAATTTGGTGGAAGTATGGGAGCAGCATAGCAGGACTGCTTTGCAGCAATTTTGGAGTGTTGTGGCAGCTTGGTGCAAGACTGTTTCATAGCAGTGCAACAGACTTGGACTTGGTAGAACATAGTACTTTGTCCAGCAGCCCTCGACCAGACTCATCAAGAGACAAAACATCAATTGTATGTTCTTCGAATGGACCAAATATGTGTTTCATCGAATCCAACAAATTCATGTTCTTTGGATGGACCACCAAACACGTGTTCTTCGAATCCAACAAATTCAGCTTCTTTGGTTGGGCCACCAAATATGTGTCTTTCGAATCCACCAACTTTGTGTTCTTCGAATGGGCCTTTTGCATGTTCTTCGAATGCGCCAGTTGTGTGTGACAGTGCAGAAACTATGTGTGATGAAGGGTTTAAAGGTGGAATCAAAGCATGAGGGGAGTCATTTCCTTGTGGGTGCTATCATGAAGGAAGTCATTGCCTTGTGCCTGCTAGCATGAGGGAAGTCATTGCCTTGTGCCTGTTAGCATGAGGGAAGCCATTACCTTGTGCATGCTAGCATGAGGGAAACCCTTGCCTTATGAATTGAAGCAAGTAGGAAAGAGGCCAGTGCCTTCTGAAGCGAAGCAAGCATGCAGGAGGCCACTGCTTTGTGAATCAAAGCAAGCATGTAAGAGGTCACTACTTTTTTAATTGAAGCAAGCCTATAGGAGGTCACTGCTTTATGAATCGAAGCAAGCCTGTAGGAGGCTAATGCTTTGTGAATCTAAGCAAGATTGTAGGAGGCCATTGCCTTCTGAATCAAAGCAAGCCTACAGGAGGTCACATCTTTGTGAATTGAAGCAAGCCTGTAGGAGGTCACTGCTTTGTGAATCGAAGAAAGCCTATAAGAAGCCATTGTTTTATGAATTTAAGAAAGCCTGTAGGAGGTTGTTGCCTTCTAAATTGAAGCAAGCCTGCAGGAGACCATTGGTTTCTGAATCGAAGAAAACCTGTAGGAGGCCATTGCTTTCTGAATCAAAGCAAGCATGCAAGAGGCCATTGCCTTCTGAATCGAAGTAGACCTGCAGGAGGCTATTGCCGTCTGAATCGAAGCAAGCAATGAAGGAAATCATTACTTAATTGAAGTTTATGAATCAAGCTTACTCGAAGGAAGTAAAATGCCCAATCGAAGCTCAAAAACCAAAGCTAATTTGCTCTTCTTTGATTTGATGCTTGAGAGCCCAATATGATCCATGGAAACTACATGGGGCATTTAAAAGTCCAATTGTACTTGTGCAAATTCAAACTCTAGTTTTGAGTCATCAATGTTGAGGAAATATCTTAAGCTGATCAAACCTTGTGCAGTCTTGACCCAATAGAAATCTTATGAGAAAATTCTTGAGGAATGAGAGGGCAAATTTTGGGGTACAACAGTTGCGCTTGTAGAGAATTCTGTTACCAAGGAAGAACTTGGCAGAGAACTTTCTCAGAAACTTCTTGTCATTGATGGCCGCCCCCTCAGGATATTCTTGAGCTTCGAGATACCTTTTCACCTCGTGGAACCAAGGATTTTCTTCTATTCCCTCAACATCAATCTCATAACAGTATGTCATTTCATATAATATTTTGATAGTGATCTGAGGGGCTTCGTTATCCCATCTGACTTTAAACATGGATGACATGGTAGCTAGTGCATTCGTTAATTGATTTTATTCTCGTGGAACATGTTCAAAGGTAATCTCTTTAAAATATGGGATCATAGTTAATATATGCTCTCAGTAAGGGATGATATTAGGATGCTTCATGTCCCATTCTCCCTTAACTTGGCTGATCACCAAAGTTGAATCTCAGTATACTTGTAAGAACTTGATCCTCATGTCAATAGCAGCCTTGATATCCATAATGCATGCTTCATACTCGCCCATATTGTTAGTGAAGTTAAAACATAGTCTGGCGGTGAAGGGTGTATGGCATCCTTCGGGAGAGATAATCATAACACTTATGCCATTACCTAGTGTGTTAGAAGCTTCGTCAAATACCACTGTCAATCGGGATCCTTTTTTAGGTCCTTCATCTGGTCCAGGTTCTTCATAGTCGGTCACTAGCATAATATTCTGGTTCAGGAACTCAAAATTCATTTATTGGTAGTCGTCTACGACCTGATGAGCCAAATGATCATCTAGTATACTTCCCTTGATTGCTTTTTGGGTTGTGTACTGAATGTCATATTCGGTCAGGACCATTTTCCATCTTGCTATTCTTTCAGAGAGAGTGGGCTTCTCGAATATATATTTGATAGGATCCATTTTAGATATCAATAAGGTAGTGTGAGTCAACATGTAATGTCTTAGTCGGAGAGTAACCCATGCCAAAGCACCACAAGTTTTCTCGAGCAGTGAGCATCTTATTTCACAGTCGGTAAACTTTTTTCTAAGGTATTATATTGCATGCTCTGTTCGACCAGACTCGTCATATTGTCCCAACACACACCCCATTGAATTTTCTAACACTGTTAAGTACATGATTAGAGATCTTCCTTCAACCAGAGGCATTGGAATTGGTGGTTCTTGGAGATATTCCTTGATTCTATCAAAGGCTATCTGGAAATCTTCGTTCCGTTTCACTACTTCATCTTTCTTCAGCAATTTGAAGATTGGTTCACAAGTAGAGGTTAGGTGGGAAATGAATCTGGAAATATAGTTTAGACGTCCTAGGAAACCTCTAACTTCCTTCTCGGTGCAGGGAGTTGGCATTTCTTGAATAGCTTTAACCTTTGCAGGATCTACCTCGATACCTTTGTCATTGACAATGAAACCTAGGAGTTTACCAGATCTTACTCCAAAGGTGCACTTGTTAGGGTTCAGTCTCAATTTGTACTTCTTCAATCTTTCAAACAGTTTTTGCAAGTGATCAAGGTGCTCTTCTTCAGTCTGAGACCTGGCTATCATGTTGTCAACATATACCTCTATCTCGTGATGGATCATATCATGGAACAATGCTACCATAGCACGCTGATAGGTTGCCCTGGCGTTCTTCAGCCGAAATGGCATAACTTTGTAACAGAAGGTTCCCCATTGTGTAACGAAAGTAGTCTTCTCCATGTCTTCAAGTGCCATTTTGATCTGATTATAACCGGAGAAACCATCCATGAAGGAGAAAATCTTGTGTTATATGGTGTTTTCAACCAGAACATCAATATGGGGAAGCCGAAAGTCATCTTTGGGGCTTGCCCTATTCAAATCTGTGTAGTCCACACACATACGTACTTTACTGTCCTACTTAGGTACCGGTACCATGTTTACAACCCATTATGGATAAGAAGTAACAACTAAGAATTCGGCATTGAACTATTTCATAACTTCAGCCTTGATATTTTTTGACATCTCAGGACGCATGCATCGAACCTTTTGCTTCACTGGAGGGTTGTCTTCTTTCGTTGGCAGACGATGAACCACAATATTAGTATCAAGCTCTAGCATGTCTTCGTCTGACCAGGCAAAGATCTCAACGTAGTCACACAACATCTAGATTAACCGTTCTTTGACACCATTTTCCAAGTTGGCACCTATCTTGACTTCCTTTTTATTCTCCTCAATACCCAAATTTACCGCCTAGACCGGCTCTTCATGAGGCTATATTGCTCTTTCCTCTTATTGTAATAGTCTAGCAATTTCTCCCGGTACTTCACAATCTTCCTCATCTTAGTCCTTGGCTTGGTATATCGGATTTTCAAAGTCATAATTGACAATAGCAGAAATGTTATCAATGTGATCCAGGATGGATGTGGTCTACAATTTGATATGTGGGTGTGTTTAAGAGCGCATAGCTATTTTGATAAAATAAAGTAAAAGGAAAGACAGAGAGAGTAAAATTTGAATGCAAAACGTCCAATGATTTATTAATGACATATGAAAATTAAGTTTGATAACCCTCATAAATAGACCGTTGTGCCTCGGGTAAGACACAAGGTTTTAGAGTTTAAATTGTTCAAAAATTACATATCCATAAAAACAGAAAAAACAATTACTCCTAGATAAAAGAGATAGGCACAAAGTCTCTATCCGTACAATTATTGAGTCCACCTTTGATAGTAGGGAAGATCCAACTGTCCATATCGCAGTCACTGTCAGCGTCTTCCATAACATTGACTCCATTGCTGCTGATGTGTAGTGGTGGTCCTCCGGCGCGAGCATGACGAACAACTTTTTGAGCTCATGAAGTGAAACCCAAACCAAATTTCTCAGACTTATAGGGGATGTCCGGGAGTTGGCCCCAAATAGTACACCCACCTTCTTCGATCACAGCTTTGGCATCTTTCAGAGAAGCCATCTTCAGTGGGGGCCTTGTAATCTTCGGAACAACAGTAGCAGTTTTGGTAACAGCGATCGTCTGAGGAACCTCTTTAAAATTCTAACGAGGGGTTTCAATGAACTCGCCACCCATCTCGACATATCTGAAAAAATTCAGGTGGCTTACTGTGATACGGTGGGAGAACTGACTTGGGATTTTGCGTTTGTGTTCGCAAATGTTTCGGTTTAGCAAGAGCCGCACCGACTTTTTATTTTATCCTAAGGAAAGGTCAAAAAGCACAGGAAAGACCTTTGAGATGTTTTCTTGGGTTCGGGGAGTAGATTATAGAAAGGGAAGGTATTAGCACCCTTTCTATCCATGGTTATCCATGGGCTCTTAGTTACTTGCTTAGATCACTTGCTTTACATTTCTATTGTTTGAAATGGTGCTTTTCAATTTTTTGGAATGGTGCTTTGTGTGTGATTTTGGAAAATGTTTTGAAAAGAGGCCATCGTTGTGGCAACCTTTGTAATGATTCTTGTTTGAATGTATACAAAGGTGTTTTTGTCTTTTGAAAGGTTTTCAATATTTGAAAGTAGGGTTTTGAAATTGTGTTGTGGAGTGTGTTTTGAAAAGTAGCAAGGATTTTTTTTTTTGCAAGCTTGATCAAGTAACTAAGAGCTATCTACCCTATTTTACTCAAAGATCTTTCTTATGTTTTTAACCCTTTTAACAGTGTTGTTTCACCATTGTATTTGGTGAACAACCTTGTGTTAGGATGTTAACGGGACAGGCGCGGGTCATCGTATAGACCATGATAGCAATAGTGTTAAGTATCTTCGGCAATTTTCTTGAGGGACTTGATCATTTTGTTTAGGCAACTCAGATAGCGTCATCGAGGGACTATGATCTTTTTGTTTGTTTTTGTTTTGCCAAAGTACTCAACATGCAACCATGGCCCATTTTTGAAGGCAACAAGTGGATTGTAACCCTAGGGGTGCAAGTGTGCATTGTGTTTGTTTTTCATGCATGTTATCTTGGATTAGGTCAAACTAATTGTTGATTTTATTTACATACAAACCCTAGGTCTAAGCATGGCATAATTGAAAGCTTTTTAAATATGCGAGAATTTAAAAGCTACACTATTATAACATGATATAGGGAGGGGGGTACAAATTTGAATTAGGGATATTTTGACAAGAAAATAAATTCTAAGTTATTACAACCATATCGAATGTACAAGATACAATATTTTACTGTACAATAATTGAAATAAATACAATAAATAAATGTAAATAAAATGTATTATGCCAAAATGTTTTTTTAGTATGTAAAAAGTATTTTTTCAATGTGAAGTGTATATAAATAAAAATGTCAATTTCAATTATTTTCTATTTAGGGCTAAAAACCCCAATTCCTAATAAATAATATTATTTATTAATTACGTGCAATAATATACTAATTTATACAAAAAATAAAAGTATATTATAAAAATGATATTTTTGGTCCAAAATAATAATAAAAAGAAAAATGTAATATTTTTTGTATTTTTGACCTAATTATTTAACAAGATAAAAATATATAAGTATATATATATATATATATATATATATATATATATATATATATATATATATATATATATATATATATATATATATATATATATATATATATATATATATATATATATATATATATATATATATATATATATATATATATATATATATATATATATATATATATATATATATATATATATATATATATATATATATATATATATATATATATATATATATATATATATATATATATATATATATATATATATATATTCAGTGTAATAAATATGTATAAGACAAGATAAAATAAAATATATTCAAGAAAATATTTTAGTGTGAATAAAATTAAAAATTAAAAATAAAAGTATCATTTGTATTATTTTTAAATTTAAACAAAATAATATAAAGACATATAAAATGTTTTAATGCTAGTAATAATAAAAGTAAATACCAAATAAATGTAAAAAATTATAAAAATATTTTTGGATCATTTTTTATATTTGAAAATAAAATATTAAAGTCAGAAAAGAAAATAAAAATGCAAAAATATCAAGATATGAGAAAATGGGCCATGGGGTGTGAAACTGAAAGTGGGGGGTGCCAAAAGTAGGAAGTAGCCAGGCCCAGCCCAGCTATTTCATCTTCTTCCTATGTCCAACAGAACTTGAAAAAAAACGCGCGCTAGCTACCCCAACCTGTATCTCCTGATTCTTTGATCTTTTGACAAAACTCAAAACATGAAACTTGTAGAGCATCAAATAACGAATCTAACCATATAAGAAACTTGGATTAACTCTCAAAGATCAGAGAGAATTTCTCTGGCCCTAATTTCTAACCTAGTTTTTTCAGAAAGTTCATGAGTGAAATTCTCTCATCACGATTAATGTAAATGAAAACTAAGCATATGTATGGCTTCAAGGCTATGAGTACAACATTTTTCATTCACAAACCTAAGCCTAACCATTCCTAAATAGGGAGATAGAAGTCCATGAAATACCTGTTTCAGTTGACTTCGAGTTGGACAATGCAGCAACCTTCAATGGTGTTTGAGCTTCTGTTGAGCTTGCCTGAGGTCCAAGGAAGCTTCTCCAATGCTTGGCTTGCTTTGAAACAACTTGAATCGTGTTGTAGAACTCAACCTGCAGAGCTTTGAAATGAAAATGGAAAAGTGTGTTAGAGGTGTTACAGCTTGCAATGGGAGCTTGGGATAGTTCAGGTGAGTTGATTGGAAGGTGTTGGAACTATCTTGGGACAAAACGCACGATGTAATTTTGTTGTAGCTTGCAAAATGCAGAGCCTGCCCTGTTTTGCAGAAAAACAGTGATTCTGAGTATGAGGAGGTATGAGTGATGAAAGGGTCGTGTTTCAGGCTTGTTGGGATGTATGGAACCTGTTTACAAAGTTCTTGTAAGCTTGTGTTAACAGATATGAGAGGTTTCTTGTGTTTTGCAAGTTTTCTTCTACTTGAAGCAAGAGAATGGAAATGATGTTATAGCCCTGTACAAGCCCTCCTATCATGCTGCAACTTTTGTTATTGGTTACTGGAATTAGTGGACTTGATCTTGCCTCAAAGATCTGGCCCCCACGCCTCAAGGATTTGGTTTTGACATAAAGTGAAATTAGGCAAAAATTGCATTGTTGCTTTTTCCTTTTAAGGCTTAAACCAAAGTATAATGCCCTAATGACCAAAACAAAACCTTAATACAATGGATATGCATTAAATTAAGGAGTACAAATTGGTTTTGAGGCCTGTAATGTTGAACCAAGCTAGCTAGATCAGAATTGCAAGTTGTTATGAACATGTATTGGCCATGGACAAAGGTGAGTTTTTGCCAACTTCAGGCATTCGATTCTCTCTAACCACAAGGTTGTTTGAGGAGTTCTTGGACAATTTGGAAATCTTGGAATATGTACTACAATCCATCTTTGTAATGAAACTTGAAACTCCAAGTGGAACTATGTGAAAAATGGCCAAGAAGATGGGTCAAAATCCTGCCTAGATTAGGGCAAATTTTCTCTAAGTTAAAAGGTTTTAGGTACCCTTGTTCCAAAAATCATAACTTGAGATACAAGCTTATTTTGAGAAAACTTTGTAAATAAAAGTTATAGACTTTGTGATGGACTAAAACTTTCATGTTTCAAGTTTTGTTTGAATCCATTTGCATCTTGGTGAAAAAATGGGACAAAGTTAGGAAAAAATAAGAAAATTTCATAACTTAGAAAAATTTTAAGTTATCAAATTTTTTCATTCCAAACCCTAATTTGCATTTTTGGGTTTCTTGATGAACAAGTTTCATAATTTGACATGTCTTTATGAAAAATTACCCTTGGCACTTGATTTTGACCAAAAAAGTCAAAGTTTGACTTTTCAATGTACAGTCAAATTTTGATCAGTTGACTGAAAAATTCATCTGTCAATCCTATGCATTTGAGATCTTTTGAACTTTTTGAATGGGTCAAGACAATGTAATTGAGTCATTGAGTCCATATGTGAGCTTGGTTTGCCATTGGTTAGGTCAAACAGTCAAAAATTGTCCTTGTGCAGTCAAAACCCTAAAAATGACCATTTTGCCCTTTTGGTGATCTGATCAAATTTCTTGTGGAATTGTGATCCAAACTTGATCAAATGGTTCATATGAGTTCATAATGTTGATGTGGGTCAAATTGCATGAGGTTTGACTGTCAATTGGCCACAATTGACTTTTTCCCCAATACAGATGATTTCTAGGTCAACTGTCCAATTGATTGGGCAAAAATTTGAATCAAGGCTTGAAACTTGGTATGGGAAAACTTGTGAACCCAACATGGGGCATGAAAGTCAATTTGGGTATTTTAGGTCAAAATATCCATTTGCAAACTCAAACCCTAGTTTGGGTCAACAATGCAATGAGGGGTCTTGAGCAGAGCAAACCCTAGCTTGATCTTGAATTCCAAGAGTCTTGTGATGAGAAAGTGTTGATGAAAAGGGAGGGCAAATTTTGGGGTACAACACTTACCATATACTCTTCTTCACCACAGACTGTAACAATCTTTCCATTAACTGGATATTTTAACATCTGATGCAAAGTGGAAGTGACAGCGCCGACCCCATGAATCCAAGGGCGTCCCAGTAAGCAGGATTAAGACGGGAGAATGTCCATCACATAGAAAGTAGAGTCAAAAGTTTGGAAACCAACCTTAATTGGAATGTCCACCTCCCCGTGTACGATTATTTTTAAACCATCAAAATCCCTCACCACGATATTGCTGGGTTTCAATGTAAGTCATTCATAATCCAAACTGTCTAAGGCACCCTTGGGCAGAACATTCATAGATGAACCTGTATCAACTAATATGTGAGCCAAAGTAGTGCCCCTGCATTCAATAGAGACATGCAGGGCATCATTATGTTTTCTTCCCTTAGGATTTAATTAGCATCGGAGAAACCTAGTCCATTATCGACGGTCAGGCTGGCAACACAGTTCTCGAATTAGTCGACCGAAGTCTCTTGTGGCACATGAGAAAACTTCATAAACTTTACCAAAGCCTTAGCATGGGCCTCGCAGAATAACAACAAAGCTAGCATCGAGATCTTCGAGGGGGTCTGCCCCAATTGTTCCACAACATTGTAATTGCTTTTCTGTATGATCTTCAAAATTTCCTCCATTTCTTGCTTGGAGGCCTCATGGATGGCTTCTTTAGGTGCCTCCGTCTGGGAAGGCTCGCTTAGTAATTCTTTGCCCCAAGTCTCAGTTGACTTAGTAGAAGGAATAACAATAGGATTATAAATAGTCTTTGGAGAGATTTCTAGAGAGAAAATCCTTCTGCTTCTGGTAACCTTACTGGTCCCAACAATATTGTCAATGTTAGGATCAGTAACTTCATTCTTGATAGCCAGTAGGTCTTGTTTGACACCATGGTAGTAAACATCAGCTCCATAATTCCAAGGAACAACGTTGTTAGAAGAATATGGTATTGGTCCTGGAGAGGTAATGATCAAAGGAGAAACTTTAGGAGTAGTGGTAATCCTCACAGGACCTTTAGAGGAGATCCTTGCAGGATTATTAGAAATGGTAATAATTGATACATCTTTAAATAAACTTTTTGCAGAGGGAACCTTCTCAAAGAGGATCCATCGATCGTCTATCAAACGCTGAATACCTATCTTCAACAACAAACAACCATTGGGAAGAGACGCACAAAGGTGGCAACCATCACCACAACCTGGAAATAAACCGGCTCGCAAGAGATTCTTCTTAACAACTAGAAGAGGAGTAGTTAATTCACCCACAAAAGAAATAAACAGAACATCATCAACAACATTGATACCCTTGTCATTCTTGGGCATCGGTGCAGTTATTACATTACGGGTCTCGGAAGGGTCAAATTCAGTCTCCTTTGCATCAATAAGGTCTTGAACTTTATTCTTCAGAGCCCAACAATCATTGGTATCATGCCCGGGACTGTTGGAGTGGTAAGCACATTGTGCATTTGGATTGTAGCGGGGAGAGGAAGTGTTTGGGTTTTAGGGAGGATCCTTCAGAGTGACCAAGTCAGCCTTCACCAAATGCTGCAATGCTTGAGACAAAGGCATATTGATCCTGGTGAGTTGTCTTCTAGGTGTATCCTCCCTATGCTGATTATTTTATTGTTGAGATGATGCAAGGTTGAAGATCATTACAGCTCTTACAGTTGGACGACATTCAACTTTACCATGATTTCTTTGACTATAGGATGCACCAAACTCCTTATTTCCACTGAACGGCTTCTTCACAGTAATCGAAGATGCATCCCCTTAGATTTTACCACTCTTGATATCGGCTTCCACTCGTTCTCCTGTCAATATCAGCTCGGCAAACCCGACTAAAGAGCTCCCAATCAAATGGTTGAAAAATGGGCCTATCAGAGTACCCAATAACATATCTAGCAACTCCCTATCAGACAGGAGAGGTTAGACTCTACCTGTAAGATCCATCCACTTTTGGGCATAATCTTTGAAACCCTCACTAGAATCCATAGACATGCTTTGGAGTTGTGTATGGGTTGGATCGAGGTCAGCATTATATTGATACTGCTTATAAAAAGTAGCATCCAAATCTTCCCAATTACGGATGTTGGTTCCTTCCAACTGATAGAACCACTCGAACTGCGTCCCTAACAAACTCTTCTGAAAGAAATGAACCCATAACTTCCTATCAGTTGTATGGGGATGGATCTTTCTGACATAGGACCTCAGGTGAAGCTTGGGACATGAAACACCGTTCTAATTTGCAAAAGCGGGAACTTTGAATTTTTGTGGAATGACCACTCCCAAGACCAACCCTAGCTCTTCAAAGTCCAAAACAGGTACCCACTGAATCTCCATAGCATCGAGATGATCCTCCAGCTGTTTATACCTTTCATCAGCAGGGGGATAGTGTTCCTCAGAATAATCTTCTTACTCTTCATCAGACCCTAGGCTGTTATCTTCCTCTTTCGTCTTCTTGTTATCCTCATCTTAATTATCCCCTTCATTTGATGGGGTTGCGAATTCTAGAGTTCGCTTGGCTGGTCCTCTAAACCTTTTCCCCATGTTCAAGATGCCAACTGATTTCTTTGCCTTCTTTGTCTTCTCTTTAACAATGAGAGCTTTTAGGTCTTCCTGTCCTTTAGCCAGAGCCAGGAACATCTGTTGGAATTGAGCGTTTTGTGCTTGAAGATCCTTAACAGTTTGTTTAAGAGCCATTTCTTTTTGCTTAAATAAATAGCGAAAAGATAAGAAACCTGTCTTGAAATACCTGCTTATGTAATGATATGCATGACATGCTTATGCGATGTTTTCAAGGACCTCGTAAGATTTAAACTCTTTTAATTAAAACAGAAACAAAGACCTTTTATCAGTAAGTTCAAAATGAAACAAAAGTTTACAAGGAAATAAAATTAAAACTTATAAAACTTCTAGGTTTCCCATGGACGCTTTCTTTTTGTGTTGATATAGGCATTAAGGCTCTGCTCCTCGTGAAGCTTCTTCGTCAGTTCCAACACTTTCTTCTCACTGGCATAGAATTGAGCCTCAAAGGTATCTGGTTCTTCCTTGAGTTGGATCCAAGACCTCTGCAGTTCTTCAAAGTTTGTTGGCATATCAGGATGAAGAATAATGGGAGACTCTTCCCCTTGAGCAATAGGCTCTAAGATCACTGGTAAGATGGCGGAATATGGCATCATAAGACTTTGAGCACGAGCTGGTACCCATTTAAGGTAAGGTTCCAAAGGGATGGAATTCTTGTGCCCTAAAGTCCTACCATCAGTCTTCTTAACCATGCCCCAAGCGCATATGAACCTTTGATGATAACCCTGCAGATCATTATCTTAGTCGAACACAATAACTTGGATGATCATATCATGTGGACCATCTCTTCGTGCGTAACCAAATTGACGTAAGGCTAAAAAGGGTTCTAAGTGACGCCTCCTTTAATGCCAAGTGTTTCACCCCAAAATTTGCCCTCTCATGTTTTTCCAAAGTCTTCCCCCTGCATGGTTGATCACAAACTCTTGCCTAAGGAAAAATAAGATTTTTGAGTGGTGCTTTAAGTATCTTTCGATTGGCATTCTGAAAGACCCTTCGATTGGCATTCTGAAGGAGCATTTCGATTGGCATTCTGAAGGAGCACTTCGATTGGCATTCTGAAAGACCCTTCGATTGGTATTCTGAGTGAGCCTTTCGATTGGCATTATGGACAAGCACTTCGATTGGCATTCTGAAAGACCCTTCGATTGGTACTCTGAAGGAGCACTTCGATTGGCATTCTGAAAGGCCCTTCGACTGGTATTCTGAAGGAGCACTTCGATTAGCATGAAACAGCACCTTTCGATTGGCCTGTTAACAAAGCCTTTCGATTGGAATTTTAATTAGTACCCTTCGATTGATCTTTGGACAAGGGCCATTCGAAGGAGGTCATCAAGAGGGCACTCAAATCAAAAGTGTCCAGGTTAATTCAAGAGACATGAATATTTCAAAAAAGGAAAACTTTTAATGTGTCCGTTTCTTGTCTCATGGCATTTAATGGCCTATTTAATGGCTGTCTCTTGCCATTACAGCACCCTCACACCCCTATAAATACAGAGGCCAGCATACATATCCAACACAAAAAAAACTCTGCAGGAAAACAGAATACACGAAAAAACACACAACAGGAACATTGGAGTTACACTGCCAAAAGTTGTCAACATTTTCAAAGGTGATCCAGGCCAAAGCAATCCTTCAACAAAAGATCACAACGCCCATAAGCTCCAAATCAAAAGTGCCTACATCTAGGAAGTGCCCAGATCAAAGGTGCCTACATCCAGGAAGCGCCCAAATTAAAAGTCCAATCTACTGGTAAGAAAGGGTAAACTATCCAACCTCATATTTGCATAACACATTATTACTTGTTGTTACCTTTGATTTTCCATCCTAGACAGGATCGAAAGGCCTGGGTTTGGCGCCCAGGTCATGTTCCTCGTTTGCTAACACTTGCTGCAGACATAGCCTGAAGAGACCCAGCAAACGCAGGATCGAAGGGCATGGGGTTCAATACCCATGCCCTGCATTTTATTTTGCTAACATACTTTTGCAGGTATAACATTCCAGATCGAAGGAGACACCTTCTCTGGATCGAACCCATTAGCATGCTGGATCGAAGGAGGCATCTCATTCCTGGATCGAAAGCCATGACTTCCATGATCAAAAGACAATCCTCTTCCCTGGATCGAAGGCTACTTACGCCTTATTGTCTGGCCCAATCGAAAGGACCATGACCCTCTCTGGATCGAAGCTTCCATCCCCTCCCTGGGTCGAAACTCCTTTTTTTCCCTGGATCGAAGGGTCCCCCTTGTATTTTATTTTTGTTTTCATTGACATTTTTTTATCTTTTTAATTAACATTAAAATAAGAAAACTACAAAAACATTAGGCTAGTTTTTTCTATTAAATTAACTTTGTTAATTAAATTTTTAATTATCTTAACATTTTCTCAAAAACTAAAATTTAGTAGATTTAGATCATTTTTTCCAAAATAAAATAAAACAACAAAAAGATTTATTTCTTAGGACTTTTTTCTTAGAGTTTATTTTCAGATACGCGCGCGTTTATTTTATTGTAACTGCCTACTGGTTTGTAATAACTTAGCTAAGACTTTTACTTTACTGCTTTATTCCCCCAATTTTGGACATGTAAATAATCCCCCTCCCCGAAGCCTTGTAATAGCGTAGGATTTACAATTCCCGCACTTTAAATTCCTGTATATATATTAACTGTTTAGATGTTTGTTAACTAGGCTATGCATGACAAGATTAACTCTTAACTTAAAAATCAACAGTAGCTCACCATGACATGTACAAAGATAATATAAATTGAAAATTGACACACTTGCACATGCCACTCCTAGGGTACGCCTCACTTGGTTGCCTCAAAAGTGGTCATTAAGTATAGGATGTTTTAGAGGTCGCCCTCCTGTCTAAAGATCAAAGTTGCCTCGAAACGGTTGCCTCGATAAAAATGATCTAAGACATTAGGGTTACCGCTAAAGCATCCTAACATTGCTTTAGTGACCACACGTCCCTTGAATCGAATTGACCCGAAAACTCCAACGACGGTGCTACCTACTCCTCAATAGTGGGATAGCACTGTCTAAAAGGACATTTGCACAGTTTAATTCCTTTTTGAGTAGGTAGAAGTTCTTAAGTACTTGATCATTTCAAAAACAAAACAAAACTTTTCGCACTTACACTCTCTTCAAAAACAAAACTCTTTTCAAAACCCACAAACACAAAGAAAAGCAAACTTTTGAAAACATAGTGAGCAAGTACCTAAGAGCCCGTGGATAACCACGGATAGAAAGGGTGCTAACACCTTCCCTTTCTATAATCTACCTCCCGAACCCGAGAAACGTCTCAAAAAGGAATTTTTCTGTGCTTTTGTCCTTTCCTTGTTGGATAAAATAAAAGACGGTGGCGACTCTTGCTTACCGCGACATTTTGCAAAAATAAACGCAAACGCAAACCAACATTAAAAAACAGTCAGTTCTCATTCCCACCGATCACAGAACTGGCGACTCTGCTGGGGAATTATATAAGTGAGGTGTACCTTAGGATTAGATCACTTTTGTTTTCAATTGTATGCTTTGTATGCTTTAATTTTGTGGGTTTGTATTGGAGTTCTATAGATCCTAACCCGGATCTGGGGGTACCCTTTTTAGGTAAGTAGCAATAAATTGTGAGGGATCTGTCCGGCGTAGACCGGCACGGATGAAGCAGTAGCTACGTTGGTGTGGCACCTTAGTCTGTACCGATATCCTTTGTGTTGAAACAAGGAGAATATGGGTCTTCTAAGGAGTCATTAAGCACCAATTGACCTTAGAACATTAAATTGACCAACTTGGCCATAGAACAGTAGCAGTATGCTACACTCATTGAGACTAAACTCTCGCGATGGTTCCGGCCGCAAGAAAAGGTTGCTAAGCTGGAATTATGACCGATTGAGGGTAGTAAGTGATATTGAGATCCTCTAGAACCCGATTACTATTTTTTTAGGACAGGTCTTAACCAACTGAAACTGAAAGAGGGTAGTACCTGAGCTTCATACCAACCTGAAATCTAAGGGCTCTTTTGTGTGACTTGTGTGCCTTCAAACTTGAACTACTTGCACGTTCTTGTTATCTGACAACATGAGTTCCTTGTAGGTTTTGTTTACAGTCCTTATCCAACAATTTGGATTTATTACAGGGCTTACTTACATCACCTCACACTTGTGCTTAAACGCATGGCATACACATCATAACATCATTCCTTAACCTTTCCTTAACTATTTCAAGGATCTCAAGGGTCTGTGATGCAGGTTGTGGTAAATCAAATGCCTAGCAAGGGGCAAAGGGGATTTATTTTCCTCTAGTCAAGGTTGTCTAGAAATCAAAGCATGATAACTTGAGTCAGGGGATATGACCCACTCGATATGGTGAGCTTGACTCTTGAAGAAGGACTCTCAGCAACATGAAGTTCCTTCAATCAAGCTACCAGATTCAGATTCTAACAGTTTCTTGTTTACCCCGAGAGATCCTTGAAAACATTGTATACATATATCATACATATCATTGCATAACAGGTCTCCCAGTACAAGTCTCTTATCTTCTTCGCTGTTTATTTCAGCAATCATCATGTCTACTGAACCTTCCACTGAGCAAGCTATCAAGGCCCTCCAGGCCCAGAATGCACAATTTCAAGAGTTGGTCATGAGCCTAGCTAAGGGTCAGCAGGACCTGAAGACCCTGATTCTGAAAGAGACGAAGAAGAAGAAAAAGAGGACAATCTTGTTCAACACTGGCCGCAGGTTTGGGAATGGGCTTCAGAATGAAGTTGACCTGACCACCTCATCTGGAGGGAAAGACAATCCACAAGAAAGGAGGGCTCCTAGCCCTGAAGTCTCCGACAATGAGACAGACTATGATGAAGAACAGTATCCTCCTGCTGAGGATAAGTACAAACAACTGGAAGACCGTCTGAACGCCATGGAAATACAGAAGGTGCCCGGTCTGGACTTCGGAGATCTAGGTCTATCCTCTGGGGTGGTGATTCCCCATAAATTCAAGGAACCTTCCTTTTCCAAGTATGACGGAGCTTCTTGTCCCAAGCTGCACCTCCGATCATATGTGAGGAAGATCCAACCTTATACTGCTGATAGAAATCTTTGGGTTCATTTCTCTCAAGATAGTCTCTCAGGGACTCAGCTTGAATGATTATGTCAATTGGAAGGAGCTAAAATCCGCAACTGGGAGGACCTTGCTGCTTCTTTTTACAAGCAATACCAGTATAATGCCGACCTTGCTCCCACGCGTACTCAGCTTCAGGGTATGTCTATGGGTACAGGCGAAGGCTTTAAGGACTACGCTCAGAAGTGGAGAGATCTTGCTGGAAGAGTCCAACCCCCTCTATCTAATAGGGAGTTGGTGGACATGTTTCTTGGGACATTGTCTGGTCCCTATTTTAAACACTTGATCGGAAGCTCTTCAGTCGGATTCACCGAGCTAATACTGACCGGCGAAAGGGTCGAAGCTGGCATCAAAAGTGGGAAGATTCAAGAAGCTACACCTTTTGATGCTCAGAAAAAGCCCTTCAATGGGAAGAAAGAGTCAAATGCTGTGTATGGTCAAAAGGGTCGCCATGACCAACACGTAGGGGCGATCCTGATCTTTGGTTCTGCGTCACACCGACAACAGCAAAATGGAAATCAACGAAAGCTAGATGAGCCTAAAAGGCAGTTCACCAACATCAACATGCCGTTGTCTCAAGCATTGCAGCAGATGTTGAAGATGAATCTGATTACGGTGATAAAACCTCACCCAAACCCCAAGACTTCTTCTCATAACTACAATCCTAATGCGACCTGCGCTTATCATTCTGACAATCCCGGGCATGATACTAACGATTTTTGGGCATTGAAGTACAAGATTCAAAATTTGATTGATGCCAAGGAGATTGAGTTTGGTCCTCCGGAGACTCAAGCATAACCACTGCTCCTACGCCAAGTCATTGAGAATGTCTTTATTTCATTTGAATTTTCAAGTTGTAATCTCTTTGTTATTCAAACAATTATCTATTAATGCCAAACTTTGTTTCATTAATGCATTGCATATGTTTGTCTTGATTTGATCCAATCATTTTAATTACATTTAAACTATGCTTTTTTACTCACTTTATGACATTCAACTCTTGCTAAACATTACAAGCCTTTAGAGGGAGGATGACGAAACAATACCATAATCTCACACAATATGCTTTTAGACAGACCTTGCTGAAGATGTACAGGCATTTATTTCAAATCCTAAACACTGGAGTTATAAGGAAGATAATCCCTAGTCAACCCCTTCGAGCCAAAGAAGCAGGAGTTTTCTGTTTTAAACACAAATTGAAACCTTTAATTTAAACCTGGGGCAGGGTAGTCTCTCAGTTAATTCAAAAAGACGTGCATTGAATTTGCAAAGCTCTCAGTTCATAATACAACGAACGACATCAAAAGCATTCCTCTAGAATCAAAAGACAGTGGTGGTTCCTTATTTCATAGGCAGTCAATCTCTCAAAATAGAAAAGCCCACTGAGCCAAAACCTATAAAGGAGGCTTAAGAAAGCTGGGGCATCCCGCTGACTGTAATCTCGAAAACATGAACAGTCAGGCAAAATTTAGGGATAACAAATCAAAAGAACGAGGTCGCTACAAATCCTCAACAACATGAAAAATGTTGCAAAAATGACTGCCTTCCAAAATCTAACTTATGTGAACCATCACCAAAACGTCGTTCCAAATTCGAATAGAGTTCGACGCACAATTAACTGAGTTTAGGATTGAAGAACATCACGAAGAGCGGGTGGGTACAAATATACTTTGAGCCTTTATCCTTTGTTTCTTAAACCGTGAACCAAGCCACGTTACAACCCTTCAAAAGTTCTAACTGAAGCAAGGGTTAGTTCAAAGCATACTGTTACAAAAGGTATCCTGACTCCTGTAAGGCTTTGCCCTAAATCTTGTGTTGAAACTGTCTTATAAAGAGTTTTCTGCTAAAAAACACATTTTCAAAACTTCGAGACAAGCATAAACTTTGCATTATTTGAATATCACTGTTTGCATTTGGCTATTTATTAGACAGCGGAGAAATTCACACAACGAATATACGATGAACGAACGCCCTCTCAGTGAACAAAATCACTTCAAAAAGGATTACACTTCCATTGACAAATCTCCTATCAACAAGGGGGCATGACATGTCACTATCCAGCACACCTGGGGCAGTCCAGTCAAGATTCCAGGAAATCTATGAAGAAGTGCAGAGTAACCAGGGGCAAGTCTCCATCTCCGTCACTTGGCGCATTGAACATCAATCTCAGTGAAGGGTTACGTACAATTAAACATTTCCGGGCAGTGCCACAAACACTTGCTACTAGGGGAAATGACAAGTCTCCCCCTAAAATCCTTCTCATAGGATGACTCCCAACAAGGGTTTAATCTCTGACCCCTTTCCCCAGCTGAGACAACTTCAGTGAAGATATCCCCTCTCTAGCGGACTGACGACAAGGTTTATTTCCCCAACAACACCAGGATTCCCCAGCTTGGGTTTCCTCTCAGAACTACAAATCAAAGGACCACAACTCCTCTTCCCCAGTAGACTCTGGAAGCTTGTCCCCTGTGAAGCAAAAATAAGTCTCCTCAGCTAAATTCAGAGGTTATCCTCATAAGAGTCTAACTGGGTTATCCTCAGCAAGTGGCAACTGAAAGATCATCCCCAGCGAAGTTCTTTCTATCCCCAACAGAGTTCATTCCTTTCATAGACAGAAATTCAATCCCCAACAGGGTTCACTGTCACCAGTAACAGTAATTCATCCCCAGCTGTGTTTTATTTCTCCAAATCAGCAGATCTTCTAGCAGAGTATATACTCCCCACAGAGTCATTTCCTCGTCAGTCCATTCCCCAGTGGAGTTATCCTCTCCTGCAGGATTATTCTCCCAATCATCTTCGGTCGTTATCTCCAACGAGTGAAACTCTTTATTCTCCAACAACAGTCAGGGATTTATTTTCCCAAACTCGGACGTACCACAATAGCATTTCATATTCATACATCATGATGTGCGCATACATATTGCATACAACATAATCTCATTTATTTTGAGAACATCATCATACAATGCATGTCATGCATCATATACGATTAATCATGTACCTTTTCAGGGAAGATGGTTATCATCAACAACCTCCAGCAAGTTCAAGATTAACTCCGGAAACTAAACAGAGTAATTATCTGCACGATCAAATTCAGCTTTACACGGGTTCGTCATGAAGAAATCTTACACGGGTTTCTCTTAAATGCAGCTTCAGACGGGTTTATCTTGAAAAATCCTATACAGGTCCTTTATCATATATTTCTGAATGAAGTTTTACACAAAATTATCTCACAGTAACCTTACCCCGGTTCATTATGAAGTTTTACACAAACTTATCTCACAGTAACCTTACCCCAGTTCATCCTGAAGTTTTACACAAACTTATCTCACAGTAACCTTACCCCGGTTCATCCTGAAGTTTTACACAAACTTATCTCACAGTAACCTTACCCCGGTTCATTCTGAAGTTTTACACAAACTTATCTCACAGTAACCTTACCTCGGTTCATCCTGAAGTTTTACACAAACTTATCTCAAAGTAACCTTACCCCGGTTCATCCTGAAGTTTTACACAAACTTATCTCACAGTAACCTTACCCCGGTTCCTCCTGAAGTTTTACACGAACTTATCCCGAAGTAACCCTACACAGGTTCCTCCCTTCCAAGATGAAGTTTTACACGGACTCATCATGAAGCAACCCTACACCAGTTCCTTCTCCATTCCAGATGCATTTTTACACGGACTCATCATCAGGAAACCCTACACAAGTTCTCTCTTTCCAAAGATGAAGTTTTACACGGACTCGTCGTCAGGCAACCCTACACAGGTTCCTCCTTTCTTTCCAAGATGTAGTTTTACACGGACTCATCATCAGGAAACCCTACACAGGTTCTCTCTTTCCAAAGATGAAGTTTTACACGGACTCGTCGTCAGGCAACCCTACACAGGTTCCTCCTTTCTTTCCAAGATGTAGTTTTACATGGACTCGTCATCAGGCAACCCTACACAGGTTCCTCCTTTCCAAGATGAAGTTTTACACGGACTCATTGTGATCGGTGGATCTGGAATTGACTGTTTAACGCTGGTTCGCGAAATGTCGCGGAAGCAAAAGTCGCCACCGTCTTTTATTTTCTCCAAATGGAAAGGACAAAAGCACAGAAAAATTCCTTATAGAGATTGCTCTCGGTTCGGGAGGTAGATTATAGAAAGGGAAGGTGTTAGCACCCTTTCTATCCATGGTTATCCATGGGCTCTTAGATACTTGCTCATTTGTGTTTTCAAAAATAGTTTGTTTGCTTTTCAACTGTGGGTTTTAAAAAGTTTCTTTGAAAATTTCAGTTCGACTCTTGTATCGGTCCTCAAGAGTGTTTGAAAAGTTGCTTTCGAAAGCATTTTGAAAAGGTGTCGGTGTGAAAAGTTTTTTTGATTTGTTTTTGAAATTAGAGCAAGTATCTAGAGTCGTCTACCTACCCTAAGGAATTTGTCTGTGTAAATGTCCTTAAAGTAGTGCCATCCCACCATTGAGAGGTAGGTAGCACCACCATTGGAGGTGTTCGGGTCAATTCGAGGGTTCGGGACATGGTGATCACCGGAGCAATGGGAAGACACCTTAGAAGCTACCCTCATGCCAGGTTCCTGGATCATGAGGACTTACTAAAACATCCTCTACTCGACGATCACCTTTCGAGGGGCAAGGCAACAATGAGGCGTACCCTAGGGGTGGTGTGTGATTTGTGTGTCATTTTCAGATATTTTGTCTTGTCATATATTGGTGATCTACGCGTTGCTTTTATTTTTGACATTCATTCTTTCATGCAGTTTAATTAACAGTTTAAAAGTTGCGAGAAATATAAAGGTCCTACGCTATTACAAAGGCGCGGGTCCACATCGCCAAATTTAATCCAGGACCCGATTTGAAATAAAATAAAGTGCGAAAAATAAATATCCTAATTACTCTATTACATGGCTTTGGGAGAATTACATGAAAAAGGAAATAAAATAAAAATGCGAGAATAAGTAAAATCAGGAATGCGAGGGCGTTGGACCCTTTTTAGGAAATTAAATTATAATTAACAAATTAAGTTAAGTTAAATGAGAAAAGGAATTATTTTTGAGTTTTTGTATTTATTGATTTTAATGAGAGAATTAAATGAAATTAAAAAATTAATTAACCCTAATTCTAACTATTTTTATTTATTAAGAAATATGTTAAAGTTGAACCTAAAATTAACCTAATTATTTAATACAATTTTATTTACAAAAATAAATAATTAATAATTAATATGGTAAAAGAAAAGAAAAAAAAAGATAAAAGTGATTAAAACCTAATTCTACAATTTTTTTTTAAGTTTATTAAGAAAATGTTAAAATTAATCCTAGAATAAAAACTAAATTAATTGATAACATTTAAAAAATAATATTAAATAAAATATATTTTATTTTGTGACTTTCTGATTTTTTTTATATTTTTTTATGTTTTGTGAAAATATTAATTTAAAGATCTAAGAGGAAATAATTAAATTAAACAAATAATAAAAAAGGAAGAAAAAGAAAAGAAACACAAACCCTAGGGGGTGTTGACCCCAATTTGGAGGCATCATCCAGCATTTTTGGCCCAATGTTTAAGACCTTCAGTTGACTTTCCTGGGAACATGCGTATGCATTGACTGGTGCCCATGGTGTCCTTCAAATCATGACCTTTGGATTAAGATTATTGAACGCGTGGCAAGCGTGGATGGTGGACATATGATGAGCCCCTGGAATATGTGCTGCATAGGAATATAGAAAAGAAAATAATATGAGAAAGGGAGGGGACCTGGGAATCGAACCCAGGTCCCAGAGGTTACCAACTCAACGCCTTGCCACTTGATCCACCTACGCGCTTTGTATATAATATAACAAATAAACAATATCAGTCAAAACGATGGTTAGTGATGTTTTTCCGCGCGAAATTCAAACGCGTCAATCCCCAGCTTACACCTCACCTTCTTCTCCAAGTGTCCTGCGTTTGCCTGAAAAACATAAAACAAGATTGCGGTGGTTTTAAACCCCCACTACATGATATATGCAAAAATAGCGAATAGGCCGTCGTTGATCATAAATTGATCGCGACCTATGAGTTGAGTTCGTATCAAGCTTCTGGTTCTAATGGTACAAGTCTTGTTGCCTGATTTTTCCTTAAACGTAAAGCCCCAATTTTACAGTTTGGAAACCCTAACGAGCTTCAATGGTGAATTCGTGTATGATGCACAAAAACTCAATTAAAATACATGGTTAGCTTCAGCATGATCATATTAGTGTAAAACAACAATTAAATGGTATGAAAAATGCCCAGAAACTTAAACACGATTATGCATATTTTCATGAAAAGTGAGACATGTTTCTACCAGTTCTTTGCGTTAGAATCAGTGGTTTTGATCCAGAAATGTTCCCTGATGCCTTGGGAGTGCAATGGAATATGTATCTTGCCTTGAAACGCTTTGGAATCGTGGTTTCAGTTTTGAAAATTTGGACAAAAAATGCAAACTTTGTTCTTGAGATGAGGCACAGCTTAGAGGTCTTTGGCTTTAGGTTTTGCATCCTCCTTATGTATGTGATGGATTAGGGTTGAGAATTGAGTCAAGAGATCCTTGCATTGATGAAAGAAATATTTGATTTTCATGGCATATTTTTCAATCTTTTCATGTGCTTTTGGTGCCAATCATGATCAAATCACCTTGATTCTTTCCATATTAGATAGTGCACGAAATCTTGAAGGTATTCTATGCACAAAAAGATTTAAAAAGCATGGATGAGTATTTTTTTCATATTTTATTTAATTAAATGAATTAATGGTAATTAAAAATTCAAATAAATAATAAAAAATGATGAAATAACTCCCCTTGGGCCAAATGGTCGTGCATATGCTTTGGATGATGAATCTTGGAAGAAAATGTGGCCCATTAGCAAATTTGAGGTATTTGAAGTAAAGTTGACTTTTCAAAATTCCCAAACATTTCCCAACTCCCACAAGGCATATCTTGCTCAATTTTTAAGCTTTGATCATGTTCTTAGACATTTTGGAAAGGTCTTGAAGTCCTCTAACCAATGCGTTTGGTCCCATGTCATTTTGATTTACCAATCTCAAGTTATGGTCTTTGACTTAAAGTCCCTTTTTGTTGACTTTTAAAAATGACCTATAATGTTGAAATTGATAACTTTTTGTGAGAGCATTTATTGGACTTGAAGTGTGAAGAGGAGTTGTAGGAAATGTCATTCTCTTCAAAATGAGCTTTGGATGGAATTTTTCTGATGAACCATGTGGAAGTTATGCCTTGGTCAAGTTACAGTTGACTTTTTCAACTGTCCAAATATGGAAACTTTTGCATCTTGAGACTTTTTAAGCCAAGCTTTGAGAATCATGATCAAGAATTGATCAAATGATGTTTGTGGCTTCAAAATGAGATGTTGACCAAAAATTTGGACTTTTGACTGTCAAATGACCATTTTGCCCCTGCAGTTGACTGTAGGGCAATTAGGGTTTTTGACTGTGCAATTTTGTGCTGTAAGTCTTGAAACTTGGCATGAGGATGCTTGACCATGTTTGTAGGCATGTGGGACTTGATTGGACCCTTGGAAACTTCATTTTATTTGTCAGAACCAAAACCCTAATTTTTGACTGTTATGAGGCCCTTGAACTGTGCAACCCTTGGGGAGATTTTGAAGCATGCTCTTTGAAATTCTTGGAGAATATGGGAGGGAAAATTTTGGGGTACAACAGTTGCCCCTGTTAAATCTTCTTAAACCTGAGGATGCAGATTGGCTGACGTGCCTTTCGTAATCCGAAGGTGGAAGATGATTGAACACTAGAGTGCCCAGAAATTTGCGCTCACATAGTAGCAGTGTGATGGTGGAATGGGCTTATAGATGCCATTTGGAGATTGATGGATAGGATGATGGGCTTAAAGATGCCATGCTGAGAGACGATGGATGGTGGATGGGCTTATAGATGCCATCTGGATGTTGATCGCGTAAGAGATTCCTTAGCGAGAGCTTGCGTACCTGAAAAAGAAAAATGATTACCTGACCTGTTACAGGAGCTGGTCTTCAAATTCTTTGTGTAGATGTGTCCTGACTGGCTACAGGAGCTGGATCTGGAGCTTCAAAAGGTGATGAATGAACCAGGGATGGTTACTACCTCAACGAGATGGTGAGAGAACCTTGGATGATTACTACCTCAACAGGAATGCTGAGAGAACCTTGGGCAACTTCAACCTCAACAGTAACGCTGAGAGAATCTTGGGCGACTTCAACCTCAACAGTAACACTGAGAGAATCTTGGGCGACTTCAACCTCAACAGTAACGCTGAGAGAATCTTGGATGTCTTCTGCTGAGTCTTTATCAGGAAAATCTATTAGGGATCAATTTAACTGGACTAGAGAAGGCCTTTGACTGGATAAGAAACAGGAAAATCTTAGGGTCGATTTAACTGAACCAGACAAGGCCTTTGTCTGGATAAGAAACAGGAAAATCTTAGGGTCGATTTAACTGAACCGGACAAGGTCTTGAAATCTTCAACTGGATAAGAATCAGGGAGATCTTAGGGTCGATCTGACTGAACCAGAGAAGGCCTTTGACTGGATAAGAATTAGGAAAATCTTAGGGTCGATTTAACTGAACCGGACAAGGTCTTGAAATCTTCAACTGGATAAGAATCAGGGAGATCTTAGGGTCGATCTGACTGAACCAGAGAAGGCCTTTGACTGGATAAGAAACAAGAAAATCTTAGGGTCGATTTAACTGAACCGGTCAAGGTCTTGAAATCTTCAACTGGATAAGAATCAGGGAGATCTTAGGGTCGATCTGACTGAACCAGAGAAGGCCTTTGACTGGATAAGAATCAGGAAAATCTTAGGGTCGATTTAACTGAACTGGACAAGGTCTTGGAGTATAGCTGAGAACTTAACTGGATCTTTCCTGAAAGGTAAGGGTCAGTCATATGCAAGGCATGACATGAATCAAGCGATGATGTTCTCAACATAAATGAGATTTGTAAGATATGATGCGTATATGCATGCTATAATGTATGAAAATGTGATGTTTATGAATGTATCTTTTCGTCTAGGAAAGTAAATCCTTGACGGGTGCCGGGAAGTCACTCCTGGGATGATGTTGAAGAATAGATCTTTGCTTCCGCTGGGGATGATAGTTGCAAGTATACCGGTAGGAGAAGATAACTCCGTTGGGAAATAAACTTGGCGAATGGATTACTCTGCGGGGAGAAAAGTACTCTAGCGATCTTATTGGGAGACAATACTCTGTGGGGAGAGAGATACTTTGCTGAAATGTTGATGGTAACTTCGCTGGGGATACCGTTATTATGTTGGAAGTGTTAATAGACTTCGCTGGGGATAAGAAGACTTTGCCGAGGACGATCTTCTCATGGCTTTTGGCTGAGGATAACCCAGTTATATCCTGGTAGGGAAATAACTCTTTGAATAAAGCCGGGAGACGCGTTCGTGCTCTGCGAGGATAAGCTTCCAGAATCTACTGGGGATAAGCTTACTGCTTGGGGAGATGGATTCCAACTTTTCCTGGGGAAGCTGGATTGGACTCTCCTGGGGAAGTTTTGAACTGTACCGGGGAAGTGACTCCATTGAATGTTTGATATACCACCGGGGAACAATCTTTAGACCAGGACTGTCGGGGATGCTTGTTAAGAGTGTCTGTATATCGTTGGGGATTGTTGAGATCTGCTGGGGATACCCAACTTCCATAAAGCTGACAGTGGACTAACTTTTCTTGGGGAGAGTTTTAGAATCTTGGCTCACTCTCTGGGGAATTAAGATATCTTGGTTACATTCTTCAGCCGAACTTACCTTGGTACCTTGGTGGACAGAACAGTTAGATTGCTTAGACAACTCTTTATTGCCCCTGTTTCTAATGTTACCTGTAATTAATCCTTTATTTCGTATGCAAATATTCATGAGTTAGCAAATTATTGTCAATGCATATATCACAAATTGAACCTTGGACGTTCTTCGCAAAACAAAACAGAAAAGGAAAAGCAATTGGCAATTTTAACTGAAAAGTGATTTTTGTATTGATTTTGAATTTGCCTGTAAGTAGGCGTTTAAGTACAAGAGGCCGACGTCCTAGCAAGAGGACGCCGCCGAACAAAAGAATTTATACAAGTTTGTACAAAAGAAAATGAAACAACTGTGTGAAATGAATGATCCACTGGGTTTCAACTCTGCTATTGCCTTTATATCTCCGAGCGTCTCATCACTTGATGACCTTAGTTGAAGATGAAGCTGACTGATCGATGCCGTCTGAACTTGATGTAGATACCGGATTCTGGATGTAAAGTGATCCAATGAGACATAGTATTACGCTTTATCCCTAACTTTTGCCTGGACCGCCCTTTCGGGTTTTCAGTCCACCGGGATACCCATTTTTGCCCAAGCCGCCTTTTCAGGTTTTCGACTTGCCGGGTGTACAGATTTTTTTTCATTTCATCCCTTCATTTTGCCCGAACCCTTTTGGTTCGTCGGGAAGCCCTAATTTTTGCCTAGGTATGTCAACCTAGCGGGTCTTTTTCATGCGTAGTATCTTTTTACTATGTCTGCATTAGCGGGGTGAGGAAGGTCGTCACCGTCCATGGTGGTTAGAATCATGGCTCCTCCTGAGAACACATGTTTAACCACGAATGGCCCTTCGTACGTAGGGGTCCACTTGCCCCTTGGATCACTCTGAGGAAGGATGATTCGCTTGATTACCAGATCCCCAACTTGATATTCTTGTGGTCTGACCTTTTTGTTAAATGCCCTGATCATCCGTTTCTGATACGTTTGACCATGACAAATAGCAGCAAGTCTTTTTTCGTCAATTAAATTTAGCTGATCAAGTCGTGTCTGGATCCAATCATCTTCACTCAGATTTGCATCCTTCATTATCCGGAGAGAGGGTATCTACACTTCAATCGGTAAGACTGCCTCCATACCATAAACCAAGGAGAAAGGAGTTGCCCCGGTTGACGTCCTGGCTGAGGTACGGTACCCATGTAGAGCGAACGGTAACATCTCGTACCAATCTTTATAAGTCACTGTCATCTTCTGCACGATTTTCTTAATGTTTTTATTTGCTGCTTCTACAGCCCCATTCATCTTCGGTCGATAAGGAGAAGAGTTATGGTGCTGTATCTTAAACTGCTCGCAGAGCTCAGTGATCATCTTGTTATTGAGATTGGTACTGTTGTCTGTAATAATTCTCTCAGGGACGCCGTATCGACAGATCAGATTATGCCGAATGAACCGTGCCACAATAGTCTTGGTTACCGTAGCGTAGGAAGCTGCTTCAACCCACTTCATGAAGTAATCAATCGCTACTAGGATGAAGCAATGCCCATTGGATGCCGTAGGTTTAATCTCACCGATCATATCTATGCCCCACATTGCAAACGGCCAAGGCGCAGTCAAGACATTCAGAGGAACTGGAGGAACATGCACCTTGTTTGCGTATATCTGGCATTTTTGACATGTCCGAGAGTGTTGGTAACAGTCAGCTTCCATTGTGGACCAGAAGTACCCTGCCCGAAGGATTTTCTTTGCCATAGTGTGTCCACTGGAATGTGTTCCGAAGGTCCCTTCATGTAGCTCTTCCATGATCCTTTCTGCTTCTGTCTTGTCCACACAACACAGTAAGGTCGAATCATGGTTTCGCTTGTACAGGATGCTGTTGCTAAGGAAGAACTTCGCTGCGAACCTTCTCAGAAACTTCTTATCATTGACAGACGCACCTTCAGGGTATTCCTGAGCTTCCAAATATCTCTTCACCTCATGGTACCAAGGCTTCTCAGTTACCAATTCAGTCTCAAGATCACAACAGTATGCCGGTTTGTCCAGTTTCCAGATGATGATCCGGGGAGCCTCATTGTCCCATTTGACTTTGAACATGGAAGACATCGTAGCTAACGCGTCCGCCAGCTGATTCTCCTCTCTCGGAAAGTGTTCAAAGGTTATCTTTGTGAAGTGTGGGATCAATGTCAACACACATTCTCTGTAAGGAATAAGATTCGGATGTTTCATATCCCACTCCCCTTTGATCTGATTGATCACGAGAGCGGAATCTCCGAAGACACTCAGAAACTTGATCCTTAGATCGATCGCAGCTTGAAGACCCATGATGCACGCCTCATACTCCGCCATGTTGTTGGTACAGTTGAAACATATCCGGGCAGTGAGTGGAGTATGAGTGCCTTGAGGGGATATGATCACAGCGCCGATACCGCTACCCAAAGCATTGGAGGCTCCGTCAAAGTGCATAGACCATCGGGATCCTTCCTCAGGTCCTTCATCCGGTCCAGGTACTTCACAATCAGTCACAATCATGATGCTCTCGTCCGGAAACTCAAAGTTCATTGACTGATAGTCGTCTACTGCCTGGTGTGCCAAGTGGTCTGCCAATACACTTCCCTTGATGGCTTTCTGAGTCGTGTACTGGATGTCGTATTCCGTCAAGATCATCTGCCATCTTGCAATTCTCCCAGACAGAGCGGGCTTTTCAAATATGTACTTTATAGGATCCATCTTTGAGATCAACAAGGTAGTGTGAGTCAGCATATACTATCTCAGCCGGCGAGCAGCCCATACCAAAGCGCAGCAAGTTTTCTCAAGCAGTGAGTATCGGGTCTCACAGTCGGTAAACTTTTTGCTAAGGTAATAAATGGCATGCTCTTTTCGGCCAGACTCGTCATGCTGCCCCAGCACACACCCCATTGAGTTGTCAAGTACTGTCAGGTATAGTATCAGAGGTCTCCCTTCAACCGGTGGCATAAGAATGGGTGGTTCTTGGAGGTATTCCTTGATTCTGTCAAAAGCAGCCTGACATTCATCATTCCAACGTACTACCTGATCTTTCTTCAGTAGCTTGAAGATTGGTTCACAGGTAGCAGTTAGGTGCGAGATGAACCGGGCGATGTAATTCAGGCGTCCTAAAAAGCCTCTGACCTCTTTCTCTGTCTTAGGAACTGGCATCTCTTGAATAGCTTTAACCTTGGCAGGGTCCACTTGAATACCCTTGTCACTTACAACGAAGCCTAGCAACTTTCCAGATCTTACCCCGAAGGTGCACTTGTTCGGGTTCAACCTCAGCTTGTACAACTTCAGTCGGTCAAACAATTTCTGCAGATGATCTAGGTGTTCTTCCTCAGTCTGGGACCTTGCAATCATGTCGTCAACATACACTTCTATCTCATGATGGATCATGTCATGAAATAAAGCAACCATGGCACGTTGGTAGGTTGCCCCAGCGTTTTTTAGTCCAAAAGGCATGACCTTGTAGCAGAAGGTGCCCCACTGAGTAACAAAGGTAGTCTTTTCCATGTCTTCAGGTGCCATCTTGATCTGATTATAGCCTGAAAAGCCATCCATGAAAGAAAACACCTTATGCTGAGCAGTATTGTCAACAAGGACATCAATGTGAGGTAGAGGGAAGTCATCTTTGGGGCTGGCCCTGTTCAGATCCCTGTAATCGACACACATTCTGACCTTTCCATCTTTCTTAGGTACCGGCACTACATTAGCAACCCACTGAGGGTAAGAAGTCACTGCAAGAAACCCGGCATCAAACTGTTTCATAACCTCGGCTTTGATCTTCTCAGACATCTTTGGACGCATACGGCAGACCTTTTGCTTAACCGGAGGGCAGTCTTCCTTGGTAGGCAAATGATGGACCACGATATCGGTATCTAACCCGGGCATGTCTTCATAGGACCAGGCAAATATCTCCACATAATCGTGTAACATCTAAGTCAACCGTTGCTTCACGCTGAGCTCTAGGTTGGCACCAATCTTTACCTCCTTTCTGTCTGTATCAGTACCCAGGTTTATTGTTTCCACTGGCTCTTCGTGTGGTTGAATTTCCCTCTCTTCCTGGAGTAACAGTCTTGCAAGCTCGCCAGGCACTTCGCAATCATCTTCACCTTCGTCTTCGGCTAAGTTGATCGGATTTTCGAAGTCATAACTGGCAGTAGCAGAGTCGTTACCAGTGAGATCCAGAGTGGATTGAAACCTATATGAGTGAGTGTGTGTAAATACAGCTGTTTTGCAATATATAAAGAAAGGAAAGAAAGGAAAGAAAGAAAAGGAGCATAAGATTTGAAATGCGAGAAAACGTCCAAGGTCTTTATTCATGATATATGAAATGACAATTTATATGCCCTCACAAATGAAGCCACAGTGTCTCGGGTAAGACACCGGGCCATAGAGTTTTAATTGTTTATTACAAATAACAAAAACACAGGAGTTTATTACTGGGTAACAAAAGTAACAGGAGTATGATCCTTAGCAATCCAATTGGTTAATCCGCCATCAGTCGTCGGGTAGATCCAACTATTGAATTCTGACTCTTCCACTTCATCTTCGTCCCCAACAGCATTCACTCCTGGATTAGTAATGAGCACAGGGGGTCTTCGGATCTTTGCCTTGCGCATAGCCTTCTGACCCTCTGCAGTAAAACCCAGTCCAAACTTGTCAGTTTTAGGTGTAAAATCAGGGAGCCTTCCCCCAGTTAGCACATTCACCTTTCTTGATCACAGCCCGGGCATCCTTCAAGGAAGCCATCTTTAATGGAATGTCCTCTTCAACCACTATTTCCGCTGCTGCCAATGTTGGAGGTACCTCTTCGAAATGTTGAAAGGGGGTTTCAATAAACTCCCCGTCCATCTCAATATACCTGAAGGAATTCAAATGGCTCACCATATACTCCTCCTCTCCCTGCACAGTGACAATCTTCCCTCTGACGGGGTACTTGAGCTTCTGGTGCAAGGTAGAGGTTACTGCCCCAGCTTTGTGGATCCAAGGTCGACCCAATAGACAAGAATACGATGGACGGATATCCATCACATAGAAAGTAGAGTCGAATACTTGAGAACCCACACGAATAGGAATGTCCACCTCTCCATGAACCATCCTCTTAGAACCGTCAAAGGCTCTGACGATGATATTGCTAGGTTTCAGCTCCAGGCCCTCACAATCCAAACGGTCTAAGGCCTTCTTGGGTAGCACATTTAGGGAAGAACCAGTGTCCACCAACACGTGCGCCAGAGTAGTGCCCCTGCATTCGATAGAGACATGCAGGGCGTCATTGTGGTCCTTTCCCTTAGCCGTAAGGTCAGCATCCGAGAAACCCAATCCGTTGTTTGCTGTCAGATTTGCTACGCAGTCAGTAAACTGGACTGCAGATGTCTCCTGTGGCAAATGGGCCGTCTTGAGAAATGAAATCAAGGCCTTAGCATGGGCCTCTGAGCACAATAGCAAGGAGAGCATGTAGATCTTGGAGGGTGTATGCCCCAGCTGCTCCACAACATTAAAGTCACTCTTCTTGATTATTTTTAGAATTTCCTCCATCTCTTGTTGGGAGGCCTCAGCAGTCACAGATTTTGGTGCCTCCATCCGGGCAGGCTCATCTTCAATCCCTTTGCCCCGAGCATTAGATGACTCGGTAGCAGGGGAAACAACTTGATCAGAAACGGGAACAGGTACACTTGCAGGTGTTATAGTTAGGAGTCTTCGAATAGCTGGTGGTGCAATGTCAGGCGAGAAGAGCCTGCCACTGCGGGTAACTTTTGCTGGACCAATGATATTGCTGATGCTGGTGCCAGTGTTGAACTCTTGCTTGATTCCATGCACATACACGTCTGCCCCATAGTGCCAGGGGACAACCTTATCAGATTCGTAGGGGAGAGGCCCCGGAACAGTAATAACAACGGGTGCGACAATCATGATTTTAACCGGCTTCCTTGGGATAGCCTTGATCGGATTGTTAAAGATTGTAACAACAGAAACTTCTTCTACCGGAACAAACTGAACAACAGTCTTCTTGAACAGAATCTCTTTGCTGTCCATTAGGCTTTGGATGCCCAACTTCAGCAAAGGAAAACCAAAAAGGGAAACAGCACAGAAAAGGCAACCCTCACTACAACCCGGAAATAAACCGGCCAGCAGTAGGTTCCTCTTGAAAGTCATTAAGGGAGTAGCTACATCATTCACAGAAACGGCGTATACATCTTCATCAACGGCATTTACTCCATGCTGGGGCATAGGAGCAGTCACCACATTTGGCCTCTCAGGCGCTTCAAACTGTATCTCTTTTGCGTCAATAAGGTCTTGCACCTTATTCCTTAAAGCCCAACAGTCATCAGTGGAATGCCCCGGGCTATCGGAGTGATAAGCACAGCGGGCATTTGGATTGTATTTGGGGGAGGCAGTGTTCACAACTTTCGGGGCCTCCCTGACAGTCACTAAGTTGGTGGATAGTAACTGCGGCAAGATTTACGATAAAGTCATACTCAAACGGGTAAACTCCCTTCTAGGTATTTCAGTCCTTTGAGGATTGTTTTGCCGAGGAGCGGCAGCAGGCTTAGCAATCATCACCGTGTTGACAGACTGGCGGCGCTCAGGTTTCTCTTGTCTTCTAGACCCATATACAGCACTGGCCTCCTTTTTGAAGGGTTTCTTCTCAGAACTTGAAGATGCCCCTTTCTGAATTTTACCAGATTTCATTCCAGCCTCTATTCTCTCCCCAGTCAGAATAAGATCAGTAAACCCTGCAGATGAGTTACCGATAAGATGATTAAAAAACGGCCCCGATAGGGTCCCCAAGAACATGTCTACCAACTCCCGGTCAGTCAACGGAGGCTGCACCCTGCCAGCCAGATCCCTCCACTTCTGCGCATACTCTTTAAAACCTTCACTTGACCCTAGAGACGTACCCTGGAGTTGGGTACATGTAGGGGCAAGGTCGGCATTATATTGATACTGCTTATAGAAAGCAGTAGCCAACTCCTCCCAGTTACGAACCTTGGTCCCATCCAGCTGATAGAACCATTCGAGATGAGTCCCTGAAAGACTCTCCTGGAAGAAGTGGATCCACAAATTCTTGTCCACTGAGTACGGCTGAATCTTCCGCACATAAGACCTGAGGTGTAGCTTGGGACAAGACGCCCCGTCATACTTGGTAAAAGATGGTGCTTTGAACTTATGAGGAATGATCACACCAGTAGATAAGCCCAAGTCTCCGAAATCCAGCCCAGGCACTTGTTGGATCTCCATGGCATTCAGTCTGTCTTCCAACTGCTTATACCGGTCTTCTGCCGGAGGATACTGTTCCTCATTGAAGTCAATCTCGTTGTCAGAGACTACTGGACTAGGACCTTTTCCCCCTTGGGGACTGCTCTTGCCTATAGAAGAACCAGCCTCTTCATTCTGCAGAGTGTTGCCAAACCTTCGGCCCGAGTTGAAAAGAACAGTTCTCTTCTTCTTCTTCTTCTCCTTCTTCAGGAGTAAAGCCTTCAGCTCTTCTTGGCCTTGTGCCAAACCCATGATCAGTTCCTGAAATTGCGCATTCTGCGCCTGAAGAGCCTTGATGGACATCTCGGTTGATGATGAGTCAGGATTCATGATGCTGAAATAAACAGCAAAGAACGGTAAGCAACCTGAAAAGAAGAAAACCTGCTATGCACATGATGAATGATATGTGTTTATGCAATGCATTCAAGGGTTCGAAAGTTCAAATTTGTTGTAGACAAAAAGGAACACACGTTATCATTAAGGAAATAATTGTTCAGTACATCAAAGCCTCATGGGCACAATAATACAAAAGCAAATCAATCCCAAAAGACACTACGCATCCTCTTTGGAGCTATGTAGGTGTTGAGATTCCTCTCCTCGTGCAATAGGCGGGTGAGCCCCAAGACCTTCTTTTCACTAGCATGTAGACTGGTCTCAAGAGAATTTCGTTCTTCCTTAAGCTGGATCCAGCTCTTCTGCATCTCTTCCCAGGATGTGGGCATGTCGGGATGTTGAATAGTGTAGGATACTTCTCCTTCCAAGACTGGCTCTTTGATCACAGAGAGCATATGAGGATAGGGCATTATTAACTTCTGGGAGCGGACTCGTACCCACTTGAGATAAGGTTCCAACGGGATGGAGTTCCTGTGCCCCAGTGTCTTACTGTCTATTCTACTGGGCATCCTCCAAGCTCTGATAAATCTCTGGCGAAGTCCTTGTGCATCATTGTCGAAGTCAAAAACTATGTCAGGAATTAACATGTCATGAGGGCCATCCTTCCGAGCATAACCAAACTGTCTCCAAGCCAGGCATGGGTTGTAAGTAATACCTCCTCTGATTCCAAGTAAAGGAACATTAGGGTACTCCCCGCAACGATCAATGATAGTGACATCCTCTCTGGACCGAGGGCACCAATGTATATCTGCATGTGTAAGAGTCATCAACCGTTGTGACCATCTCAAACCCCGCTCATTTTTCAAAACTAATTGTGGAAGGTGCGAAATAAACCACCTTCCCAGGAGAGGAGTGCAACACATAAGGACACCTCTTTTTCTCATGGTTCGAGTGTAACATGAGTGAAGGATGTCCCCCAGCAACGTAGGTATAGGATTCCTGGACATAAAGATCTGGACAGCACTGATGTCTATAAGCTGATCTGGGTTAGGGAACAACACCAAACCATAGACAAGGAGGGCCACAACTTCTTCAAAAGCTTGTAAGTCAAGGGAGTTCCAACATTCATGGGCCTTTTCAAACAGAAACCTGGCTAAGAACCCTTTGATACCACTTCTAACTTCCCAATGTCCCTTGAGGTCAGATGATTGTAGGTGTAAGGCTTTAGCAATCTCTTCAAGTTTGGGTTCCTTTTCCGTACCGTTGTAGGGTAGTTGATAAAGGATAGGGATCTTCAGGAGCCAGGAGAACTCCTCCAATGTAGGTACCAGCTGATAATCCAGGAAAGTGAAACAGTGATGCAGAGGGTCAAAGAACTGGAATAGGACCTTTATCATATCTTCCTCAATGTTGGTATTGACCAAGCTGATGAGTCTTCCATGTCTTTCACTGAATGAAGAGCTCTCGGGAATCCTGGATATAAGCTCCTTAAGCTGAGGAGGGATCCTTACAAGGCTGATTTGAATTGTCTTTCTGCGAACAGTTTCCATGTCCTACAAAACAAAGAACAAAGATGAAGATTCGAACCCCTGAAATGGTTAGTCAATGCATATGATGCTGGATGATGTCATGATGCTATGATTAAACACATCACAGATATTTACAAAGGCAAACATGTAAGGCACACAAGTCACACAAGACAAGCCCTTAGAGTTTAAGGCCAGCATGGGGTCTGGGTATTACCCTCTTGAAGTTGGTGGGCTCAACCTGTCCTATTAGAAGTAACCGGGTTCTAAGGGTTCTAAGGGTTCCAATATCACCGGATTGCTTTCATTGTTCATCGTTTCGATTTAGCCACTGAACTGGCGACCGAAATATTCCAGGAAAGCAACCCTCAATTGAGTGTAGTATCGAGTATCAACCAACCTCGGACTGCACCAAAGTCAGTTATCTCACTACCCTAAAGAGGCCAAGATAGTTCAATTAAGGTTCCTAAGGTCTGTTGATGCTTCATGACACCACGCGGAGGCCCCGTACTCTCCTTGACTGAACTCAAGGGTTACCGGTACACACCAAAGTGCCACATCAACGTAGCAGACTGTTTCAACCATGTCGGTATACCCCGCACAGTTCCCTCACAGCCTTGTTGCTACTTTCTAAGAAGGTATCCCCCAGATCCGGGTTAGGATCTATAGAACTCCCAAGACATTCCCACAATTTAAAGCAAGCAAATCAATACAATTGAAAACACAGTTATGAACTAATCCTAAGGTACACCTCACTTTTAGTTTAGTCCCCAGCAGAGTCGCCAGTTCTGTGATCGGGGGATCTGGAATTGACTGTTTAATGCTGGTTCGCGAAATGTCGCGGAAGCAAGAGTCGCCACCGTCTTTTATTTTCTCCAAATGGAAAGGACAAAAGCACAGAAAAATTCCTTATAGAGATTGCTCTCGGTTCGGGAGGTAGATTATAGAAAGGGAAGGTGTTAGCACCCTTTCTATCCATGGTTATCCATGGGCTCTTAGATACTTGCTCATTTGTGTTTTCAAAAATGGTTTGTTTGCTTTTCAACTGTGGGTTTTAAAAAGTTTCTTTGAAAATTTCAGTTCGACTCTTGTATCGGTCCTCAAGAGTGTTTGAAAAGTTGCTTTCGAAAGCCTTTTGAAAAGGTGTCGGTGTGAAAAGTATTTTTGATTTGTTTTTGAAATTAGAGCAAGTATCTAGAGTCGTCTACCTACCCTAAGGAATTCGTCTGTGTAAATGTCCTTAAAGTAGTGCCATCCCACCATGGAGAGGTAGGTAGCACCACCATTGGAGGTGTTCGGGTCAATTCGAGGGTTCGGGACATGGTGATCACCGGAGCAATGGGAAGACACCTTAGAAGCTACCCTCATGCCAGGTTCCTGGATCATGAGGACTTACTAAAACGTCCTCTACTCGACGATCACCTTTTGAGGGGCAAGGCAACAATGAGGCGTACCGTAGGGGTGGTGTGTGATTTGTGTGTCATTTTCAGATATTTTGTCTTGTCATGTATTGGTGATCTACGCGTTGCTTTTATTTTTGACATTCATTCTTTCATGCAGTTTAATTAACAGTTTAAAAGTTGCGAGAAATATAAAGGTCCTACGCTATTACAAAGGCGCGGGTCCACATCGCCAAATTTAATCCAGGACCCGATTTGAAATAAAATAAAGTGCAAAAAATAAATATCCTAATTACTCTATTACATGGCTTTGGGAGAATTACATGAAAAAGGAAATAAAATAAAAATGCGAGAATAAGTAAAATCGGGAATGCGAGGGCGTTGGACCCTTTTTAGGAAATTAAATTATAATTAACAAATTAAGTTAAGTTAAATGAGAAAAGGAATTATTTTTGAGTTTTTGTATTTATTGATTTTGATGAGAGAATTAAATGAAATTAAAAAATTAATTAACCCTAATTCTAACTATTTTTATTTATTAAGAAATATGTTAAAGTTGAACCTAAAATTAACCTAATTATTTAATACAATTTTATTTACAAAAATAAATAATTAATAATTAATATGGTAAAAGAAAAGAAAAAAAAAGATAAAAGTGATTAAAACCTAATTCTACAATTTTTTTTTTAAGTTTATTAAGAAAATGTTAAAATTAATCCTAGAATAAAAACTAAATTAATTGATAACATTTAAAAAATAATATTAAATAAAATATATTTTATTTTGTGACTTTCTGATTTTTTTTATATTTTTTTATGTTTTGTGAAAATATTAATTTAAAGATCTAAGAGGAAATAATTAAATTAAACAAATAATAAAAAAGGAAGAAAAAGAAAAGAAACACAAACCCTAGGGGGTGTTGACCCCAATTTGGAGGCATCATCCAGCATTTTTGGCCCAATGTTTAAGACCTTCAGTTGACTTTCCTGGGAACATGCGTATGCATTGACTGGTGCCCATGGTGTCCTTCAAATCATGACCTTTGGATTAAGATTATTGAACGCGTGGCAAGCGTGGATGGTGGACATATGATGAGCCCCTAGAATATGCGTTGCATAGGAATATAGAAAAGAAAATAATATGAGAAAGGGAGGGGACCTGGGAATCGAACCCAGGTCCTAGAGGTTACCAACTCAACACCTTGCCACTTGATCCACCTACGCGCTTTGTATATAATATAACAAATAAACAATATTAGTCAAAACGATGGTTAGTGATGTTTTTCCGCGCGAAATTCAAACGCGCCAATCCCCAGCTTACACCTCACCTTCTTCTCCAAGTGTCCTGCGTTTGCCTGAAAAACATAAAACAAGATTGCGGGGGTTTTAAACCCCCACTACATGATATATGCAAAAATAGCGAATAGGCCGTCGTTGATCATAAATTGATCGCGGCCTATGGGTTGAGTTCGTATCAAGCTTCTGGTTCTAATGGTACAAGTCTTGTTGCCTGATTTTTCCTTAAACGTAAAGCCCCAATTTTACAGTTTGGAAACCCTAACGAGCTTCAATGGTGAATTCGTGTATGATGCACAAAAACTCAATTAAAATACATGGTTAGCTTCAGCATGATCATATTAGTGTAAAACAACAATTAAATGGTATGAAAAATGCCCAGAAACTTAAACACGATTATGCATATTTTCATGAAAAGTGAGACATGTTTCTACCAGTTCTTTGCGTTAGAATCAATGGTTTTGATCCAGAAATGTTCCCTGATGCCTTGGGAGTGCAATGGAATAGGTATCTTGCCTTGAAACGCTTTGGAATCGTGGTTTCAGTTTTGAAAATTTGGACAAAAAATGCAAACTTTGTTCTTGAGATGAGGCGCAGCTTAGAAGTCTTTGGCTTTAGGTTTTGCAACCTCCTTATGTATGTGATGGATAGGGTTGAGATTTGAGTCAAGAGATCCTTGCATTGATGAAAGAAATATTTGATTTTCATGGCATATTTTTCAATCTTTTCATGTGCTTTTGGTGCCAATCATGATCAAATCACCTTGATTCTTTCCATATTAGATAGTGCACGAAATCTTGAAGGTATTCTATGCACAAAAAGATTTAAAAAGCATGGATGAGTATTTTTTTCATATTTTATTTAATTAAATGAATTAATGGTAATTAAAAATTCAAATAAATAATAAAAGATGATGAAATAACTCCCCTTGGGCCAAATGGTCGTGCATATGCTTTGGATGATGAATCTTGGAAGAAAATGTGGCCCATTAGCAAATTTGAGGCATTTGAAGTAAAGTTGACTTTTCAAAATTCCCAAAACTTTCCCAACTTCCACAAGGCATATCTTGCTCAATCTTTAAGCTTTGATCATGTTCTTGGACATTTTGGAAAGGCCTTGAAGTCCTCTAACCAATGCTTTTGGTCCCATGTCATTTTGATTTACCAATCTCAAGTTATGGTCTTTGACTTAAAGTCCCTTTTTGTTGACTTTTGAAAATGACCTATAATGTTGAAATTGATAACTTTTTGTGAGAGCATTTCTTGGACTTGAAGTGTGAAGAGGAGTTGTAGGAAATGTCATTCTCTTCAAAATGAGCTTTGGATGGAATTTTTCTGATGAACCATATGGAAGTTATGCCTTGGTCAAGTTACAGTTGACTTTTTCAACTGTCCAAATATGGAAACTTTTGCATCTTGAGACTTTTTGAGCCAAGCTTTGAGAATCATGATCAAGAATTGATCAAATGATGTTTGTGGCTTCAAAATGAGATGTTGACCAAAAATTTGGACTTTTGACTGTCAAATGACCATTTTGCCCCTGCAGTTGACTGTAGGGCAATTAGGGTTTTTGATTGTGCAATTTTGTGCTGTAAGTCTTGAAACTTGGCATGAGGATGCTTGACCATGTTTGTAGGCATGTGGGACTTGATTGGACCCTTGGAAACTTCATTTTCTTTGTCATAACCAAAACCCCAATTTTTGACTGTTAGGAGGCCCTTGAACTGTGCAACCCTTGGGGAGATTTTGAAGCATGCTCTTTGCAATTCTTGGAGAATATGGGAGGGCAAATTTTGGGGTACAACACTCATCATCAAGAAACCCTACACAGGTTCCCTCTTTCCAAGATGAAGTTTTACACGGACTCATCATTAGGAAACCCTACACTGGTTCCCTCTCTTTCAAGATGCAGTTTTACACGGACTCATCATCAGGCAACCCTACACAGGTTCCTTCTCAGGAAATTTCAGATGCAGTTTTACACGGACTCATCATCAAGAAACCCTACACAGGTTCCCTCTTTCCAAGATGCAATTTTACATGGACTCGTCATCAGGCAACCCTACACAGGTTCTCTCTTTCTAAAGATAAAGTTTTACACGGACTCATCATCAGGCAACCCTACACAGGTTCTATCTTTCCAAAGATGAAGTTTTACACGGACTCGTCATCAGGAAACCCTACACAGGTTCTCTCTTTCCAAAGATAAAGTTTTACACGGACTCATCATCAAGCAACCCTACACCGGTTCCCTCTCTTTCTAAGATGCAGTTTTACATGGACTCATCATCAGGAAACCCTACACAGGTTCCTCCTTTCCAGATGAAGTTTTACATGGACTCATCATGAAGTAACCCTACCCAGGTTCCTTCTCAGCCCATATATGCAGTTCACCTCCAGAGTTAATTCCCCAGTAGAGTAACGGACAACTGAAGCTCCTAAAATTCTACTTCTCTCAAGACAGCTACCAACAATCTCCAGATGGCATCTGTAAGCCCATTCCCGACATCACAATGCTGATACTTCACCATGCGAGTGCAAATTTCTGGGCACTCTAGTGTTCAATTATCTTCCACCTTCGGATCACGAAAGGCTCGAAAGCCAATCTATATCCTCAGGTTTAAGAAAATTGAACAGGGGCAACTGTTGCACCCCAAAATTTACCCTCTCATGTTTTTCCAAAATCTTCCCCCTGCATGGTTGATCACAAACTCTTGCCTAAGGAAAAAGAAGATTTTTGAGTGGTGCTTTAAGTATCTTTCGATTGGCATTCTAAAAGACCCTTCGATTGGCATTCTGAAGGAACATTTCGATTGGCATTCTGAAGGAGCACTTCGATTGGCATTCTGAAAGACCCTTCGATTGGTATTCTAAATGAGCCTTTCGATTGGCATTATGGACAAGCACTTCGATTGGCATTCTGAAAGACCCTTCGATTGGTACTCTGAAGGAGCACTTCAATTGGAATTCTGAAAGGCCCTTCGACTGGTATTTTGAAGGAGCACTTCGATTAGCATGAAACAGCACCTTTCGATTGGCCTGTTAACAAAGCCTTTCGATTGGAATTTTAATTAGTACCCTTCGATTGATCTTTGGACAAGGGCCATTCGAAGGAGGTCATCAAGAGGGCACTCAAATCAAAAGTGTCCAGGTTCATTCAAGAGACATGAATATTTAAAAAAAGGAAAACTTTTAATGTGTCTGTTTCTTATCTCATGGCATTTAATGGCCTGTTTAATGGTTGTCTCTTGCCATTACTGCACCCTCATACCCCTATAAATACAGAGGCCAACATACATATCCAACACAAAAAAACTCTGCAGGAAAACAGAACACACGAAAAAACACACAACATGAACATTGGAGTTACGCTGCCAAAAGTTGTCAACATTTTCAAAGGTGATCCAGGCCAAAGCAACCCATCAACAAAAGATCACAACGCCCATAAGCTCCAAATCAAAAGTGCCTACATCCAGGAAGTGCCCAGATCGAAGGTGCCTACATCCAGGAAGCGCCCAAATTAAAAGTCCAATCTGCTGGTAAGAAAGGGTAAACTATCCAACCTCATATTTGCATAACACATTATTACTTGTTGTTACCTTTGATTTGCCATCCTAGACAGGATCGAAAGGCCTGGGTTTGGCGCCCAGGTCATGTTCCTCGTTTGCTAACACTTATTGCAGACATAGCCTGAAGAGACCCAGCAAGCGCAGGATCGAAGGGCCTGGGGTTCAATACCCAGACCCTGCATTTTATTTTGCTAACATACTTTTGCAGGTATAACATTCCAGATCAAAGGAGACACCTTCTCTGGATCGAACCCATTAGCATGCTGGATCGAAGGAGGCATCTCATTCCTGGATCGAAAGCCATGACCTCCATGATCAAAAGACAATCCTCTTCCCTGGATCTAAGGCTACTCACGCCTTACTGTCTGGCCCAATCGAAAGGACCATGACCCTCTCTGGATCGAAGCTTCCATCCCCTCCCTGGGTCGAAACTCCTTTTTTTCCCTGGATCGAAGGGTCCCCCTTGTATTTTATTTTTGTTTTCATTGACATTTTTTTATCTTTTTAATTAATATTAAAATAAGAAAACCACAAAAACATTACGCTAGTTTTTTCTATTAAATTAACTTTGTTAATTAAATTTTTAATTATCTTAACATTTTCTCAAAAACTAAAATTTAGTAGATTTAGATCATTTTTTCCAAAATAAAATAAAACAACAAAAAGATTTATTTCTTAGGACTTTTTTCTTAGAGTTTATTTTCAGATTCGCGCGCATTTATTTTAGTGTAACTGCCTACTGGTTTGTAATAACTTAGCTAAGACTTTTACTTTACTGCTTTATTCCCCCAATTTTGGACATGTAAATAATCCCCCTCCCCGAAGCCTTGTAATAGCGTAGGATTTACAATTCCCGCACTTTAAATTCCTGTCTATATATTAACTGTTTAGATGTATGTTAACTAGGCTATACATGACAAGATTAACTCTTAACTTAAAAATCAACAGTAGCTCACCATGACATGTACAAAGATAATATAAATTGAAAATTGACACACTTGCACATGCCACTCCTAGGGTACGCCTCACTTGGTTGCCTCAAAAGTGGTCATTAAGTATAGGATGTTTTAGAGGTCGCCCTCCTGTCTAAAGATCAAAGTTGCCTCGAAATGGTTGCCTCAATAAAAATGATCTAAGACATTAGGGTTACCGCTAAAGCATCCTAACATTGCTTTAGTGACCACACGTCCCTTGAATCAAATTGACCCGAAAACTCCAACGACGGTGCTACCTACTCCTCAATAGTGGGATAGCACTGTCTAAAAGGAAATTTGCACAGTTTAATTCCTTTTTGAGTAGGTAGAAGTTCTTAAGTACTTGATCATTTCAAAAACAAAACAAAACTTTTCGCACTTACACTCTCTTCAAAAACAAAACTCTTTTCAAAACCCACAAACACAAAGAAAAGCAAACTTTTGAAAACATAGTGAGCAAGTACCTAAGAGCCCGTGGATAACCACGGATAGAAAGGGTGCTAACACCTTCCCTTTCTATAATCTACCTCCCGAACCCGAGAAACGTCTCAAAAAGGAATTTTTCTGTGCTTTTGTCCTTTCCTTGTTGGATAAAATAAAAGACGGTGGTGACTCTTGCTTACCACGACATTTTGCAAAAACAAACGCAAACGCAAACCAACATTAAAAAACAGTCAGTTCTCTTTCCCACCGATCACAGAACTGGCGACTCTGCTGGGGAATTATATAAGTGAGGTGTACCTTAGGATTATATCACTTTTGTTTTCAATTGTATGCTTTGTATGCTTTAATTTTGTGGGCTTGTATTGGAGTTCTATAGATCCTAACCCGGATCTGGGGGTACTCTTTTTAGGTAAGTAACAATAAATTGTGAGGGATCTGTCCGGCGTAGACCGACACGGATGAAGCAGTAGCTACGTTGGTGTGGCACCTTAGTCTGTACCGATATCCTTTGTGTTGAAACAAGGAGAATATGGGTCTTCTAAGGAGTCATTAAGCACCAACTGACCTTAGAACCTTAAATTGACCAACTTGGCCATAGAACAGTAGCAGTATGCTACACTCATTGAGACTAAACTCTCGCGATGGTTCCGGCCGCAAGAAAAGGTTGCTAAGCTGGAATTATGACCGATTGAGGGTAGTCAGTGATATTGAGATCCTCTAGAACCCGGTTACTATTTTTTTAGGACAGGTCTTAACCAACTGAAACTGAAAGAGGGTAGTACCTGAGCTTCATACCAGCCTGAAATCTAAGGGCTCTTTTGTGTGACTTGTGTGCCTTCAAACTTGAACTACTTGCACGTTCTTGTTATCTGACAACATGAGTTCCTTGCAGGTTTTGTTTACAGTCCTTATCCAACAATTTGGATTTATTACAGGGCTTACTTACATCACCTCACACTTGTGCTTAAACACATGGCATACACATCATAACATCATTCCTTAACCTTTCCTTAACTATTTCAAGGATCTCAAGGGTCTGTGATGCAGGTTGTGGTAAATCAAATGCCTAGCAAGGGGCAAAGGGGATTTATTTTCCTCTAGCCAAGGTTGTCTAGAAATCAAAGAATGATAACTTGAGTCAGGGGATATGACCCACTCGATATGGGGAGCTTGACTCTTGAAGAAGGACTCTCAGCAACATGAAGTTCCTTCAATCAAGCTACCAAATTCAGATTCTAACAGTTTCTTGTTTACCCCGCGAGATCCTTGAAAACATTGTATACATATATCATACATATCATTGCATAACAGGTCTCCCAGTACAGGTCTCTTATCTTCTTCGCTATTTATTTCAGCAATCATCATGTCTACTGAACCTTCCACTGAGCAAGCTATCAAGGCCCTCCAGGCCCAGAATTCCCAATTTCAAGAGTTGGTCATGAGCCTAGCTAAGGGTCAGCAGGACCTGAAGACCCTGATTCTGAAAGAGAGGAAGAAGATGAAAAAGAGGACCATCTTGTTCAACATTGGCCGCAGGTTTGGGAACGGGCTTCAGAATGAAGTTGACCTGACCACCTCATCTGGAGGGAAAGACAGTCCATAAGAAAGGAGGGCTCCTAGCCCTGAAGTCTCCGACAATGAGACGGACTATGATGAAGAACAGTATCCTCCTGTTGAGGATAAGTACAAACAACTGGAAGACCGTCTGAACGCCATGGAAATACAGAAGGTGCCCGGTCTGGATTTCGGAGATCTAGGTCTATCCTCTGGGGTGGTGATTCCCCATAAATTCAAGGCACCTTCCTTTTCCAAGTATGACGGAGCTTCTTGTCCCAAGCTGCACCTCCAATCATATGTGAGGAAGATCCAACCTTATACTGCTGATAGAAATCTCTGGGTTCATTTCTTTCAAGATAGTCTCTCAGGGAATCAGCTTGAATGATTATGTCAATTGGAAGGAGCTAACATCCGCAACTGGGAGGACCTTACTACTTCTTTTTACAAGCAATACCAGTATAATGCCGACCTTGCTCCCACACGTACTCAGCTTCAGGGTATGTCTATGGGTACAGGCAAAGGCTTTAAGGACTACGCTCAGAAGTGGAGAGATCTTGCTGGAAGAGTCCAACCCCCTCTATCTAATAGGGAGTTGGTGGACATGTTTCTTGGGACTTTGTCTGGTCCCTATTTCAAACACTTGATCGGAAGCTCTTCAGCCGGATTCACCGAGCTAATACTGACCGGCGAAAGGGTCGAAGCTGGCATCAAAAGTGGGAAGATTCAAGAAGCTACACCTTTTGATGCTCAGAAAAGGCCCTTCAATGGGAAGAAAGAGTCAAATGCTGTGTATGGTCAAAAGGGTCGCCATGACCAACACGTAGGGGCGGTCCTGATCTTTGGTTCTGCGTCACACCGACAACAGCAAAATGGAAATCAACGAAAGCTAGATGAGCCTAAAAGGCAGTTCACCAACATCAACATGCCGTTGTCTCAAGCATTGCAGCAGATGTTGAAGATGAATCTGATTACGGTGATAAAACCTCACCCAAACCCCAAGACTTCTTCTCATAACTACAATCCTAATGCGACATGCGCTTATCATTCTGACAATCCCGGGCATGATACTAACGATTTTTGGGCATTGAAGTACAAGATTCAAAATTTGATTGATGCCAAGGAGATTGAGTTTGGTCCTCCGGAGACTCAAGCATAACCACTGCTCCTACGCCAAGTCATTGAGAATGTCTTTATTTCATTTGAATTTTCAAGTTGTAATCTCTTTGTTATTCAAACAATTATCTATTAATGCCAAACTTTGTTTCATTAATGCATTGCATATGTTTGTCTTGATTTGATCCAATCATTTTAATTACATTTAAACTATGCTTTTTTACTCACTTTATGACATTCAACTCTTGCTAAACATTACAAGCCTTTAGAGGGAGGATGACGAAACAATACCATAATCTCACACAATATGCTTTTAGACAGACCTTGCTGAAGATGTACAGGCATTTATTTCAAATCCTAAACACTGGAGTTATAAGGAAGATAATCCCTAGTCAACCCCTTCGAGCCAAAGAAGCAGGAGTTTTCTGTTTTAAACACAAATTGAAACCTTTAATTTAAACCTGGGGCAGGGTAGTCTCTCAGTTAATTCAAAAAGACGTGCATTGAATTTGCAAAGCTCTCAGTTCATAATACAACGAACGACATCAAAAGCATTCCTCTAGAATCAAAAGACAGTGGTGGTTCCTTATTTCATAGGCAGTCAATCTCTCAAAATAGAAAAGCCCACTGAGCCAAAACCTATAAAGGAGGCTTAAGAAAGCTGGGGCATCCCGCTGACTGTAATCTCGAAAACATGAACAGTCAGGCAAAAGTTAGGGATAACAAATCAAAAGAACGAGGTCGCTACAAATCCTCAACAACATGAAAAATGTTGTAAAAATGACTGCCTTCCAAAATCCAACTTATGTGAACCATCACCAAAACGTCGTTCCAAATTCGAATAGAGTTCGACGCACAATTAACTGAGTTTAGGATTGAAGAACATCACGAAGAGCGGGTGGGTACAAATATACTTTGAGCCTTTATCCTTTGTTTCTTAAACCGTGAACCAAGCCACGTTACAACCCTTCAAAAGTCCTAACTGAAGCATGGGTTAGTTCAAAGCATACTGTTACAAAAGGTATCCTGACTCCTGTAAGGCTTTGCCCTAAATCTTGTGTTGAAATTGTCTTATAAAGAGTTTTCTGCTAAAAAACGCATTTTCAAAACGTCGAGACAAGCATAAACTTTGCATTATTTGAATATCACTGTTTGCATTTGGCTATTTGTTGTACAGCGGAGAAATTCACACAACGAATATACGATGAACGAACGCCATCTTAGTGAACAAAATCACTTCAAAAAGGATTACACTTCCATTGACAAATCTCCTATCAACAAGGGGGCATGACATGTCACTATCCAGCACACTTGGGGCAGTCCAGTCAAGATTCCAGGAAATCTATGAAGAAGTGCAGAGTAACCAGGGGCAAGTCTCCATCTCCGTCACTTGGGGCATTGAACATCAATCTCAGTGAAGGGTTACGTACAATTAAACATTTTCGGGCAGTGCCACAAACACTTGCTACTAGGGGAAATGACAAGTCTCCCCCTAAAATCCTTCTCATAGGATGACTCCCAGCAAGGGTTTAATCTCTGACCCCTTTCCCCAACTGAGACAACTTCAGCGAAGATATCCCCTCTCTAGCGGACTGACGACATGGTTTATTTCCCCAACAACACCAGGATTCCCCAGCTTGGGTTGCCTCTCAGAACTACAAATCAAAGGACCACAACTCCTCTTCCCCAGTAGACTCTGGAAGCTTGTCCCCTGCGAAGCAAAAATAAGTCTCCTCAGCTAAATTCAGAGGTTATCCTCACAAGAGTCTAACTGGGTTATCCTCAGCAAGTGGCAACTGAAAGATCATCCCCAGCGAAGTTCTTTCTATCCCCAACAGAGTTCATTCCTTTCATAAACAGAAATTCAATCCCCAACAGGGTTCACTGTCACTAGCAACAGTAATTCATCCCCAGCTGAGTTTTATTTCTCCAAATCAACAGATCTTCTAGCAGAGTATATACTCCCCACAGAGTCATTTCCTCGTCAGTCCATTCCCCAGTGGAGTTATTCTCTCCTGCAGGATTATTCTCCCAATCATCTTCGGTCGTTATCTCCAGCGAGTGAAACTCTTTATTCTCCAACAACAGTCAGGGATTTATTTTCCCAAACTCGGACGTACCACAATAGCATTTCATATTCATACATCATGATGTGCGCATACATATTGCATACAGCATAATCTCATTTATTTTGAGAACATCATCATACAATGCATGTCATGCATCATATACGATTAATCATGTACCTTTTCAGGGAAGATGGTTATCATCAACAACCTCCAGCAAGTTCAAGATTAACTCCGGAAACTAAACAGAGTAATTATCTGCACGATCAAATTCAGCTTTACACGGGTTCGTCATGAAGAAATCTTACACGGGTTTCTCTTAAATGCAGCTTCACACGGGTTTATCTTGAAAAATCCTACATGGGTCCTTTATCATATATTTCTGAATGAAGTTTTACACAAAATTATCTCACAGTAACCTTACCCCGGTTCATTATGAAGTTTTACACAAACTTATCTCACAGTAACCTTACCCCGGTTCATCCTGAAGTTTTACACAAACTTATCTCACAGTAACCTTACCCCGGTTCATCCTGAATTTTTACACAAACTTATCTCACAGTAACATTACCCCGGTTCATTCTGAAGTTTTACACAAACTTATCTCACAGTAACCTTACCCCGATTCATCCTGAAGTTTTACACAAACTTATCTCACAGTAACCTTACCCCGGTTCATCCTGAAGTTTTACACAAACTTATCTCACAGTAACCTTACCCCGGTTCATTCTGAAGTTTTACACAAACTTATCTCACAGTAACCTTACCCCGGTTCATCCTGAAGTTTTACACAAACTTATCTGAAAGTAACCTTACCCCGGTTCATCCTGAAGTTTTACACAAACTTATCTCACAGTAACCTTACCCCGGTTCCTCCTGAAGTTTTACACGAACTTATCCCGAAGTAACCCTACACAGGTTCCTCCCTTCCAAGATGAAGTTTTACACGGACTCATCATGAAGCAACCCTACACCAGTTCCTTCTCCATTCCAGATGCAGTTTTACACGGACTCATCATCAGGAAATCGTACACAGGTTCTCTCTTTCCAAAGATGAAGTTTTACACGGACTCGTCGTCAGGCAACCCTACACAGGTTCCTCCTTTCTTTCCAAGATGTAGTTTTACACGGACTCATCATCAGGAAACCCTACACAGGTTCTCTCTTTCCAAAGATGAAGTTTTACAAGGACTCGTCGTCAGGCAACCCTACACAGGTTCCTCCTTTCTTTCCAAGATGCGGTTTTACATGGACTTGTCATCAGGCAACCCTACACAGGTTCCTCCTTTCCAAGATGAAGTTTTACACGGACTCATCATCAAGAAAACCTACACAGGTTCCCTCTTTCCAAGATGAAGTTTTACACGGACTCATCATTAGGAAACCCTACACCGGTTCCCTCTCTTTCAAGATGCAGTTTTACACGGACTCATCATCAGGCAACCCTACACAGGTTCCTTCTCAGGAAATTTCAGATGCAGTTTTATACGGACTCATCATCAAGAAACCCTACACAGGTTCCCTCTTTGCAAGATGCAATTTTACATGGACTCGTCATCAGGCAACCCTACACAAGTTCTCTCTTTCTAAAGATAAAGTTTTACACTGACTCATCATCAAGCAACCCTACATAGGTTCTCTCTTTCCAAAGATGAAGTTTTACACGGACTCGTCATCAGGAAACCCTACACAGGTTCTCTCTTTCCAAAGATAAAGTTTTACACTGACTCATCATCAAGCAACCCTACACCGGTTCCCTCTCTTTCTAAGATGCAGTTTTACATGGACTCATCATCAGGCAACCCTACACAGGTTCCTCCTTTCCAGATGAAGTTTTACATGGATTCATCATGAAGTAACCCTACCCAGGTTCCTTCTCAGCCCAGATATGCAGTTCACCTCCAGAGTTAATTCCCCAGTAGAGTAACGGACAACTGAAGCTCCTAAAATTCTACTTCTCTCAAGACAGCTACCAACAATCTCCAGATGGCATCTGTAAGCCCATTCCCGACATCACAATGCTGATACTTCACCATGCGAGTGCAAATTTCTGGGCACTCTAGTGTTCAATTATCTTCCACCTTCGGATCACGAAAGGCTCGAAAGCCAATCTATATCCTCAGGTTTAAGAAAATTGAACAGGGGCAACTGTTGCACCCCAAAATTTTCTCTCTCATGTTTTTCCAAAGTCTTCCCCCTGCATGGTTGATCACAAACTCTTGCCTAAGGAAAAAGAAGATTTTTGAGTGGTGCTTTAAGTATCTTTCGATTGGCATTCTAAAAGACCCTTCGATTGGCATTCTGAAGGAGCATTTCGATTGGCATTCTGTAGAAGCACTTCGATTGGCATTCTGAAAGACCCTTCGATTGGTATTCTGAATGAGCCTTTCGATTGGCATTATGGACAAGCACTTCGATTGGCATTCTGAAAGACCCTTCGATTGGTACTCTGAAGGAGCACTTCGATTGGAATTCTGAAAGGCCCTTCGACTGGTATTCTGAAGGAGCACTTCGATTAGCATGAAACAGCATCTTTCGATTGGCCTGTTAACAAAGCCTTTCGATTGGAATTTTAATTAGTACCCTTCGATTGATCTTGGGACAAGGGCCATTCGAAGGAGGTCATCAAGAGGGCACTCAAATCAAAAGTGTCCAGGTTCATTCAAGAGACATGAATATTTAAAAAAAGGAAAAATTTTAATGTGTCCGTTTCTTGTCTCATGGCATTTAATGGCCTGTTTAATGGTTTTCTCTTGCCATTACTGCACCCTCACACCTCTATAAATACAGAGGCCAACATACATATCCAACACAAAAAAACTCTGCAGGAAAACAGAACACACGAAAAAACACACAACAGGAACATTGGAGTTACGCTGCCAAAAGTTGTCAACATTTTCAAAGGTGATCCAGGCCAAAGCAACCCTTCAACAAAAGATCACAACGCCCATAAGCTCCAAATCAAAAGTGCCTACATCCAGGAAGTGCCCAGATTGAAGGTGCCTACATCCATGAAGCGCCCAAATTAAAAGTCCAATCTGCTGGTAAGAAAGGGTAAACTATCCAACCTCATATTTGCATAACACATTATTACTTGTTGTTACCTTTGATTTGCCATCCTAGACAGGATCAAAAGGCCTGGGTTTGGCGCCCAGGTCATGTTCCTCGTTTGCTAACACTTGTTGCAGACATAGCCTGAAGAGACCCAGCAAGCGCAGGATCGAAGGGCCTGGGGTTCAATACCCAGGCCCTGCATTTTATTTCGCTAACATACTTTTGCAGGTATAGCATTCCAGATCGAAGGAGACACCTTCTCTGGATCGAACCCATTAGCATGCTGGATCGAAGGAGGCATCTCATTCCTGGATCGAAAGCCATGACCTCCATGATCAAAAGACAATCCTCTTCCCTGGATCTAAGGCTACTCACGCCTTACTGTCTGGCCCAATCGAAAGGACCGTGACCCTCTCTGGATCGAAGCTTCCATCCCCTCCCTGGGTCGAAACTCCTTTTTTCCCTGGATCGAAGGGTCCCCCTTGTATTTTATTTTTGTTTTCATTGACATTTTTTTAACTTTTTAATTAACATTAAAATAAGAAAACCACAAAAATATTAGGCTAGTTTTTTCTATTAAATTAACTTTGTTAATTAAATTTTTAATTATCTTAACATTTTCTCAAAAACTAAAATTTAGTAGATTTAGATCATTTTTTCCAAAATAAAATAAAACAACAAAAATATTTATTTCTTAGGACTTTTTTCTTAGAGTTTATTTTCAGATTTGCGCGCGTTTATTTTAGTGTAACTGCCTACTGGTTTGTAATAACTTAGCTAAGACTTTTACTTTACTGCTTTATTCCCCCAATTTTGGACATGTAAATAATCCCCCTCCCCGAAGCCTTGTAATAGCGTAGGATTTACAATTCCCGCACTTTAAATTCCTGTCTATATATTAATTGTTTAGATGTATGTTAACTAGGCTATGCATGACAAGATTAACTCTTAACTTAAAAATCAACAGTAGCTCACCATGACATGTACAAAGATAATATAAATTGAAAATTGACACACTTGCACATGCCACTCCTAGGGTACGCCTCACTTGGTTGCCTCAAAAGTGGTCATTAAGTATAGGATGTTTTAGAGGTCGCCCTCCTATCTAAAGATCAAAGTTGCCTCGAAACAGTTGCCTCGATAAAAATGATCTAAGACATTAGGGTTACCGCTAAAGCATCCTAACATTGCTTTAGTGACCACACGTCCCTTAAATCGAATTGACCCGAAAACTCCAACGACGGTGCTACCTACTTCTCAATAGTGGGATAGCACTGTCTAAAGGACATTTGCACAGTTTAATTCCTTTTTGAGTAGGTAGAAGTTCTTAAGTACTTGCTCATTTCAAAAACAAAACAAAACTTTTCGCACTTACACTCTCTTCAAAAACAAAACTCTTTTCAAAACCCACAAACACAAAGAAAAGCAAACTTTTGAAAACATAGTGAGCAAGTACCTAAGAGCCCGTGGATAACCACGGATAGAAAGGGTGCTAACACCTTCCCTTTCTATAATCTACCTCCCGAACCCGAGAAACGTCTCGAAAAGGAATTTTTCTGTGCTTTTGTCCTTTCCTTGTTGGATAAAATAAAAGACGGTGGCGGCTCTTGCTAACCGCGAAATTTTGCAAAAACAAACGCAAACGCGAACCAGCATTAAAAAACAGTCAGTTCTCATTCCCACCGATCACACCAAGGAGTGACAGATTAGGAAATTCTCTGTAGCGATCAATAATAGAGACATGTTCTTGAGAGCGGAAACACCAATAGATATCAGAGTGACAGAGATACATTAACCTTTGAGACCATCTTAAGCCTAAATAATTCTTCATTACCGATTGAGGAAGGTGTAAAATAAATAACCTATAGAGAAAGGGTATGCAACACATAAGATTTCCTTATTTCTTCATAGTACGGGTATGGAGAAAATGCAGAATATCCCCGAGCAATATAGGCACTGGATTGTGAGTAAGGAAGATCTTGATGGCGCTCACATCTATAAGTAGGTCTGGATTAGGGAACAATACCAACCCATAGATTAAGAGGGCCATGATATCCTCAAAATCATGGAAACTCATAGCGTCTAGGAATACCTGAGCTTTATCTATCAGAAACTTTGCAAGGAGACCTTTAACCCCATTTCTCCTTTCCCACTTGGATTCAATGTCAGATGGCTTCAAGTGCAAGGTTGTGGAAACATCTTCAGACTTTGGATCCTATTCTAAACATGTGAAGGGTATCTGCTCCAATATAGGCACTCCAAGTAGTTTAGGGAATTCTTCCAACATGGGCACCAACTAATAATCGGGGAATGTGAAGCAATGGTGTTTAAGATCAAAGAACTATAATAGGATGCTCATCATACCCTCATCAAAACCAGTAGTAACCAAACTGAGCAAGTGACCATATCTTTTGTTGAATTGGGAACTTTCAAGAACCTTTAAGACCATTTCTCTAAGCTTGGAAGGAATTCCTACGAAGTTGATCCAGATGGTATTTCTGTGAGCGGAATTTAGTTCCTATTATGCTTTCAGAAAAAAAATAAGAAGTTAAGAAATTTAGAATGTTTGAGACCTTGTCTCGGTATACTGCTATTGAAAATATCTTACGTTCTCCCCCTTTTTGTCAGGAATCAAAAAGCAATATAATCACACATAATCAGAGTCAAAAAGGATGATTTGTATTAAAACAGATTTCAATAACATTTTCAGAAGTAGATAAGATAAGATAAATAATACAGAAAACAAGTTAACAAAAAATCTAAGATGGAGGGGGAAGTCGTGTGAACAATGCTTCCAGCAAGCTCTTAATCTTAGTGCTCGATTCTTCTTGCTTTCCCAGCATTTCCTTGATTTCTTTGGTTATGTATTCTTGCTTATCCAATCTTTCATTGATCAAAGCATTCTCCTTCTTTAACTCTTCCAAAGTTTGCATGACCAAAGATGGAGCTAGTGTTTCCTCAGAGGATGCAAGTCTTCTAGAACACGCTGCAGCATTTTCTGATTCAATAGCTTCTTTATTTGATTTTTACTTTTCTTGAACAATATACATAGGGTAACTATCAGAACATGGTTCATTAACTTATGAAGGTTGGTTCTCTTTCTAGGGAGCATTGTCCAGCAGAAGAATTGATTTCTTTTCCCAGTGACTCAGAACTTGATATTTGAAAGATTTCAGCTGATCACTAAAGTTCTGTTGAGCCACTTCATAACTTAATTCTTTCATCCTTTGGGGTTAAGAGTTGAACCATCTTCTGAACTGATCCCAATGAGAATCAGAAGCAGCAGGATTTGAATTTTCTAGACTTGCTTGCTTCAAAGAATTAACCCATTCCATTAAATCTGTTTCAAAAATCAATAAGTTCTTACCAACATCTGGTTTGGTTATTGTTGGTTTAGGTTTGGGGATGGAAATTTTATTGGAGGTTGAAGCTAGGTGGTCCATCTCTTCTAAATCAATGATGGTTTTAAGGTGATCATCTGAACGGTTAATGGGAGAGGGAGTAGGAGAATAAAAAATTATGATTGGTGAACGAGGTGTGTTTGATGGAGTGGAATGATAGGGTGATGGTATTTCTAGAATGTCTATTATGGAGAGAGGTTGACGAACCATAAAAGGTTCTGTTATTCCAGGAATAGGGGTAGTGGTATCAGAGTCTGTAAAACAATCTTCTGGTTGGTTTGCGGTAGCGTGTTGATTTTCTGGTTCAGGGGTTTCAAAGTTTGGATTTTCTTGTTGAGGGGTTTCAAAGTTTGGATTTTATGTTTGAGGATTATGAGGGTTTTGATTTTATGGTTGAGGAGTATGGAGGTTTGGATTTTCTGGGATAGGTGTTTGAAAGTCTTGATCAAATAGATCAATTTCAGAAAGAACTCTAGCAAGTTCTGGCTGATTTTGTTCTAGATTTGAATTTGGAGAGTGAGGTTCGTTTAGGAAGTTGCTAAGGGTTACATAAGGATCAAACTCTATATCAAAGTCTTCAAAAGTTTGAGGTGAGGGATCTTTTTTTGGTTGAGGAGGGACTGTTTCAGATGTTGGAAAAGCTATTGATTCCACAACAGAAATAAAGGAAGTGTTACCTTTCTTTTTAGAAGCTTTGGGAGTCCTCTGAGAAGATCCTTCTCCTGCTGCCTTTATCTTTCTGGATTTCTTCAACATAACATTTGGAGCTTGCTTGTGCAGATCACGAATGTTAAGTTATGGAGCTGTTCCATCTTCCTTCCAAGCTTCTAAGTATCTGACCATAATCTCTGGTGAAGCATCAATCTCAGAAAATAACGGAAAATGTTTCAGAGGGATTCTCCTTGATGTGATGACTTCATGAGTAGAAACTGTTGACTCCTTCTTAATGTTATCAATAATCTTCATCTTTTTCAGGTTCTTGGCATTAAGTGGTTTTCCAGCACATGCCTCTAGTGTGCTAATCTACTGAGCTTCTGTCAAATGCTCTATCAACCTGTTCTCCGTCAGAATATCAGATATTAATCTGCCCAGAGGAATCCAATCCCTCTTTGTCCTTTCTTCTTCCCTTGTTTCTTTCACACTTGTTCTCAGATGATTGAAAAGCAAGTGTGGAAGATTTATTCTGGTCTTCTTTGAAATAAAATACAGCAGAAACGGTTGATCAATGTTGATGTAGTCAGGAGAGCTTGTTGGCTTCCTGTGGTTTATACATCCCAGAATTATCTTGGCCCAGACTCTAGTAATCCTTCAAATCCCTAATCTTGCTGGATGGCTGTCCAGAAGTAAAGATAACTCTTGCAGTGGCTTTTAGGTTAGAACATTTTTCAGCCTTGTCGCTGCACCTAATTCCGGCGCCATTTTACCCAATCAGTTTTCCAATCAAGTCTTCAGTGATTACAATCTTCTTCCCCATTACGTAAGACATAACTTGATGATTAGATGAAGTTGCATGAATCCAGAATTCCTTTACCAGAATGGGGAATATTGCACCCAACAGACGATCAAAGTACTTGTTCTAGCCTTGAGCAGTTACATCTTCAGAAAGGTCAAAGCCGTTCTCCTTCAAGCTCTCAAAATTGATGATAAGATCATATAAAACTTCAAGAGAATCGGCTGGAGTGAGCAAAGTTCTTATGGGTTCCTCGTACTGTTCAGCTGTTGAGGAAGAACCAGGAGCACTTTGAATATTTTTTACGCTTGAGGAAGATGCCATTGTTCACACAGTTTGTTTTGAGATTTCTGAGAAAATGGTTTTTGCAAAACGAAAGCAAGAGAGAGTAATTGAAGCGAGAAATAGTGAATGAAATAGTGATTGTGTATTTATAATCAATTTTGAAAAATTAATCAGTAATAAAGAGAAAACAAATTAATGATTACACTGCAATTATGAAACCTGGAAATGGGGGATTGCATGGAGATAAGAAACAGTTACCACTGACGCATGTCTCAATGCACCCAATCAGAGCCTTAGACCCTTCAAAATTTGAACCTGTGTTTAGCCTTAGAAAGTAGCTTGTGAGAGGATGAAAGATGTTTGATAGTGTGAACTCCACGCCTCTATCTTTAAAATGAAAGGTTCAGATCTTCTTAGATAGATTCTGAAGCAACTGTACTCCTAACTTCTGAAGACATGTTGATCAGATGTTCATAAAGAAAATATAAAGTTCTGAGGGTTACAGAGTATGTAAATAAAACTTATTATTCTGGACATAATTTCATGCTAAGATGTTTCAGAATGAAATTAAACCTATCTTCAGAAAGTGGTTTTGTAAAAGCATCACCCCGTTGATGGTTTGTGTCAATAAACTTTAAAGTAAGTATTCCTTTCTGAATATAGTCCCTAATAAAATGATGTTTTATTTCTATATGCTTAGCCCTAGAATGCAAAATTGGATTTCTAGATAAACATATTGCAGAAGTATTATCATAGAATATAGGGATGTTACTCTCAAATATGTTGAAGTCTTCAAGCTGACTTTTCATCCAGAGCATATGTGTGCTGCATCCAGCAGCTGCAATGTATTCAGCTTCAGCTATTGATAATGCAATTATGGACTGCCTCTTGTTGGTCCATGAGATCAGATTATCTCCCAGCAACTGGAAACTTCTAGAAGTACTTTTTCATTCTACTCTGTCTCCAACAAAGTCAGCATCATAGTACCCTACTAAAATGTATTCACTGGTTTTTCTCTTCTTTTTCCAAAATGCACGTGGGATGCATTGGAGTCTTTGATGGCTTACACTCTGATAGATCAAATTTCTTCAGAAGTTCTTTGACGTATTTGCTATGGTGAATGTAAGTTCCTTCTGGAGTTTGATTGATCTGAATGCCCAGAAAGAATTTGAGTTCTCCCATCAAGCTCATTTCAAACTCTTTCTGCATAGACTTAGAAAATTCTCTTACTAGGGAAGGTTTAGTAGATCCAAATATTATATCATCTACATAAGTTTTACAAACTAAAATGTCATTCTTAGATGTCTTACAGAACAAGGTTGTGTCCACTTTCCCTCTGGTGAATTCCTTTTCTAACAGAAAGTTATTTAGTCTTTCATACCAAGCTTTGGGAGCTTGTTTCAGACCATAAAGTGACTTCTTTAGTTTGAAAACATATTCTGGATGTTTGGAATTCTCAAACCCTTGGGGTTGGTGCATATAAACATCTTCATCAATGTAACCATTTTAGAATGCACTTTTGACATCCATCTGATACAGAGTGATGTCATTATTTACAACAAAAGAGATTAAGAGTCCAATAGATTTTAACCTGGCGATTGGAGTAAAGGTTTCTGTATAGTCTATCCCCTCTTGCTAACTATAACCTTGTGCAACCAGTCGTGCCTTGTTTCTGATGACTTCTCCTTGTTCATTCAGTTTGTTTCTGAACACCCACTTTGTTCAAATGATGTTGAATCCTTTTGGTTTAGGAACCAGATCCCATACGTCATTCCTGGTAAATTGATTTAATTCCTCCCGCATAACCAGAATCCAGTCGTTGTCCAGAAGAGCTTTATCAATTGTTGTTGGCTCAATCAGAGATACCAATCCCATGAGGGATTCTTCAGAATTTATGAACGTTGATCTTGTTCTTATTGGATCTTTCTTCTTTCCTAGAATTTTATCTTCAGGGTGAGCTATGCTGCTTCTGGATTGTCTTTTTTGGAGATGTTCTACAGAAGTTGTTGAAGTGCTTGTGACATTTCCTTCTGATGTTGTTGGAGCGTCATTGTTGGGAACTTATGATGGATTGCCTTCAGCACCTGTGAATTCAACTTCTATATCTGCAAGAGATTCATTCTTCTTTGACTTTTGAGGGCCAAGCTTGTCATCAAATCTAACACTGATTGACTCTTCTACAATTTGTGTTTTTGTATTGTATACTCTATTAGCGTTCAGAGTATCCTAACATAATACACTTCTTTGCTTTATAGTCAAACTTGTTCAGATGTTCTTTAGTGTTAAGTATAAAACAGGCACATCCAAAAGGATGAAATAAGAAATGTTGGGCTTTCTGTTCTTCCACAATTCATATGGAGTCTTATCTAAAATAGGCCTTATGCGGATTCTATTCTGAATGTAACATGTTGTGTTAATTGCTTATGCCCAATAGATCTTAGCAATGTTAGTCTCATTGATCATGGTTTTGGCCATTTCTTGTAATGTTCTGTTCTTTCGTTCTACAACTCCATTTTGTTGGGGAGTTCTAGGACAAGAGAAATCATGAGAAATGCCATTTTCCTTAAAAAATATTTCAAATTTTTTGTTTTCAAATTCTCCACCATGATTACTTCTGACTTTGACAATTCTAAGATCTTTCTCATTCTGAACTTGGTTACAGAAAGCAACGAACACAGAATGTGACTCGTCCTTGTGTCTTAAGAACTTAACCATGTCCATCTTCTATAGTCATCTACGATCACTAACCCATACTTCTTGTCACTAACGGGTGCAGTTTTCACTGGTCCAAATAGATCTATATGCAGAAGTTCTAATGGTCTAGAGGTAGAAACAACATTTTTACTTTAAAATGAGGTTTTGCAAATTTTCCTTTCTGACATGCTTCACACAGAGCATCTGAGCTGAACTTCAGATTAGGAAGTCCTCTGACCAGATTGATTTTGTTAATCTGAAGTATTCTTCTCATACTAACATGTCCAAATCTTTTGTGCCAGACCCTTGCTCGTTGTTAACAGAAAGAAGGCATTTTACATTATGACTCTTTAGTTCTAAAAGTTTTATCTTGTAAATGTTGTTTTTCCTCTTTCCATTAAATAGGATAGTTCCATCTTTCTGACTAACAGCTTTACATGAATTTTGATTAAAGATTATATCATAACCGTTATCACTTAATTGACTTATGGATAACAGGTTATGCATTAATCCATCTACTAACAGAACATTATGAAAAGAAGGGAGGTTACCATTACCTACTGTTTCAGATCCAATGATCTTCCCTCTTTGATTGCCTCCAAAACCCATGTAGCCTCCAGGTTTAAGTTCCAGACTTTGGAACATATGCTTTCTTCCTGTCATGTGTCAAGAGCATCCATAGTCCAGGTACCATGACTGGTGTTTTAGTCTTGCTGTCAAAGATATCTGCTACATATATAATTTTTTCCTTAGGTACCCATATCTTTTTGGGACCTTGTTTGTTAGTTTTACCAAAATTCTGTTTGAATTTTGGTTTAGCGGAATAATTATTACTGGTGTATTTCAAGTCATGTGGGCCCATAGGTGAAGTTAGATTTTAATGGTGTGCATTTAATAACTAAGTCCATAACTTTCTTAGGTTGGGATACTTTACCTTGGTATCATATACCTTTTCTTCCATTTCTGCTAACTCCATAGATCATTGAAGCCATCTTGCTTCTATCTATGTTTTTAGCTAGAAACTTCTGAAAGCTATGATCATATTCCTTTATGATCTTATCATCATTATTGGGAACCTCTGAGATTGCTTCCTTCTGAGAGTTTTGTAAATCATTTTCAAGTTTTGAAATCTTCTCTTTTAACTCGGAATTTTCTAATCTCAGACTTTCAGTTTCTTCAGAGTCAAAAACAAGATCCTTTTTTCAGGTTCTTGAATTTGACTCGAAACTGCTGATATCTTTCCATAATTTCACTCAGACTTTCTCCTAATTCATCTTTAGTAAAGTTAACAGTAAAGTCAGGAAATACCTCTTATGTGTCTGATTCTGATTCTGACCCAGATGCTTCGTTGTCTTCTATCACATTTTCCATAAGAGCAATGTTGGATCTTTCATCTTCTGACTATGTGTCTGCGTCAGAAGTGTCTGAGTCATCCCATATTTCCATGATACTTTTCTTCTTCTCCTTGAAGAACTTATTTTTGGGTTTCTCCTTCTGAAGCCTTGGACAATCGCTTTTGTAGTACCCTTGTTCATTGCACTCATAGCAGACGATGTCCCTTTTGCTTGACTTTCTGTGACCAGAAGAAGATTTAGACTTTCTGTGTCCAGAGGAGGGTTCAGACTTTCTGTATCCAGAGGAGGATTCAGACTTTCTATATCCAGAGGGCTATTCATTCTGATTCCCTGTGCTTCTGAAGTTTCTGAATTTTCTTTGCCTCTGCTTCCATAGCTGATTGACTCTTCTAGAGAGAAGAGATAATCCGTCTTCTTCTAATGAGGATCCATCAAAGGTTTCTTCCATAGCCTGCAAAACTTTAGAATCAAATTTTTTGTTATATTTTAGCTCTAAAGGCTTACATTTCTTCTGAGGCTCGTCATCTTCTAGCTCTATCTCATGACTTCTGAGAGAGCTGACAAGTTCCTCCAGAGATATCTTGTTGAGATCTTTTTCCAGCTTGAGAGCAGTGACCATTGGCCTCCATTGCTTCGGTAAACTTATGATGATCTTTTTTACATGATCAGCAGTTAAATACCCCTTTGTCAAGAACTCTCATCCCAACAACTAGAATTTGGAATCTTGAGAACATTGCTTCAATGGATTCACTTTCTTCCATCTTGAAGGCTTCGTATTTCTGAATGAGCACAAGGGCCTTGGTTTCTTTAACTTGTATGTTGCCTTCATGCGTCATTCTCAGAGAATCAAACGTGTTTTTAGTTGTCTCTCTATTTGAGATATTCTCATACTCTGAATATGAGATGGCACTAAGAAGAATCGTTATGGCCTTGTGATGATTTCTGAAGTCACACTTTTGATTGTCATACATTCTTTTTCTATCAATCTTCTGACCACTTTCATCCACAGGATGCATGTATCCATCAATTACCATATCCCATAAATCAGCATCACGAGCCATAAAGAAGCTTTCAATTCTGTCTTTCCAGTAGTCAAATTTTTCTCCATCAAAGACTGGAGGTTTGCCGATTATTCTGTCCTTATCATCATGATAGTAATTGCTGATGTTCTGACTTGGTCCCACCATAGTGTTTTTCTAAGTTTGGATCTTGTACTGACACTATTAAGTGTATGAACTCAGAACCAGGTGCTCTGATGCCAATTGAAGAAGTGGAAAACACAAGAAAGGGGGTTGAATTGAAACTTTAAAATCAAATGCAAATGACACGATGATTTTTATCCTGGTTCGCTTGATCTCAAAATACTCCAGTCCACCCGCCAAGGTGATTTCTCCTCTCTCCAACGAGGTCTTAATTCACTAATAAAATTGATTACAATTCTACTTTGACAACTGCCAAAGTGTTCTTGAGTACAACCATAACTTGGTTTATCTCAAGGAAATTCACTAATAAAAATAAGAATTAATTTGTGTACAAGATGTTTTTCGTTACAAAAACGGTCTCACAAACCTGTGATGTATTACACAATTTTAGAGAATCGTATGAATATGATTTACATCATTGAGAGATTGTATCATAGTAGTAATGTAAATCATAAACCATTTAACCTTTATGCTTGTTTAAATAGGCGCATCAATATGTGCAAATGGAAACTTGATAATTGGCAGTTAATGCACTTTCCATAATATGAAGATCCTTGTCCGTTTGTAGCCATTGCGATTGATACTGCTTTGATGGAAAAGTAACACTTCAGAACATAAGGAATTTGCTTGCTACTTTGCTTCAGAACTTGGGAAGTCAGAATCATAATGTCGTGTTTGCAACGTTAGACTTTCGTTTAGAGTTAAGATGTCTTTCTCTTTAGCGCAAGTTCTGATCTTCATTCATCAGAACATTCTGATATCAGTCTGCGTACACAGCATGAACACCTTTGTAGCTTAACTTCTGATCCACTTCCATCAGAACTTCTGTACAAAATAGAACACAATTTTAGAGTGCATATTTGTTCTTTGTGTTTGTTATCATCAAAACCCTTATGAGGGTTGTAGAATCAAACTATGTTCTAACAAATCCCAATCAGCAAAGCGCGTATTCTGCAACATTCAAATGAGCCAATCAAATTGTGAGATCTTTCCACACTGACTCCCACCAGAGTCAACACAGTTCAAAGACGCCAGAGCAAATCTCCGGCCGTCTTCTCTGACCCTACAAAAAAGGGATCTACAATTTTACGAGTTTTAAACCTATAACAAAGGGCTTATTCCACACAAAATTAACTCCTAAATCCAAATCTGGTCTTGGTTTTAACAGATCATGGCTAAATCGTCCAGTTTGAACCAAGATCCGAATTTTGCCCTAAACATGGCAAATCCTTGTTTCTGCATCCAACCTCTCATGTAACACATTAAAACAAATCAAAAGGATGATATGAACATGATATATGCATTAGATTCATTTAAATCACGTGTATTAAGAGATTCAAATGTGAAAGTTTTACCAAAAGGAGGTGATTCGGTTGGCCGGTTTTAGGCTGCTTCAAGCGTGGATAAGGGTTGATATGGCTTTCTGCGACCTTCGGGAGATGGATAGGACACTTGGTTTGGTTTGGAAGCGGTTGGATCACGAAATATATATTTGCAATATTCTTTTAAATTTTGAAAGTTTTCTAGGGTTCTCTTCAGGATGGCTGCGCATATGCTTTCAGGCTGGCATGCTTGTGTATGTATAGTGAATCCTTTTAGGTTAAAAAAATCACACCAGATCTCTATGGCTTGATGATAAAATATGAGTTTTAAATTTTGTATCAAAACTTGCCATTTTTGATGATTTCTCTGTCCATTCTATTTCTACACGTTTTTGACAGCTTGCTATGAGCTATTTGGCCCCCCAGCTTGATGGAAACAAAAAACTTACACGCCTTGCACCCCCATCTTTCATTTTATTTTGATTTAATTTGTATTAAATGAATAAAAATTTAAAAAAATAAAAATCACAATAATGTACTATTGAATGTAAGGGTCCTTGAGTAAGTCATAAACATGCTTGAATCCCAAAAAATAGGTCCATGAACTTAAAAATGCATTTTTGCTCAAAGTTGACTTCTTGCATTTTTACCACTTTGCCCAATTTGCACTAGTCATAAATTTCTCAATTTTCATCTTTTGAAGATGATCTTAGACTTTTTTGAAATCTCAATATGTCCACTACAATATCTATGTTTACCATTTTTGAATTTGGAGAATTCATCTTGATGTAACTTGCCTTGACAAAAAAATGTCTTTTTGTTGACTTTCAAAAAGGACATGTAATGTATTGGCTCATACCTTTCCAATGATGCATTTTTTGGACTTGAGGACAAAAGAAAATTTGTATAGAATTGAATTTTCTTCACAATGAGCTTTGGTTGGGGCAAAATGGATGAAGCATGTGAAATTTATGCCTGGTCAAAGTTAAGTTGACTTTCCCTAGGAAACCCTAATTTAGCATTTTTTTTACTCGTGATGATTTGAGAGCATTCCTTGAGGAATCATGATCAAACCTTCATAAAATGATGAATATCACTTAAAAATGTTTATGTTGACCAAAAATCTTAAAGTTTGACTGCATATTGACCACAATTGACTTTTGACCTAACATAGTTGATTTTCAGTCATCTGAGCAATTGACTGAGCAAACTTCTGATGCAAGGCATGAAACTTGGCATGAACATTCTTGATGACATATTAGGAGCCATGGAAATAACTTGAGGACTTTGAAACCCAAACTTCTTTGTGAAAAGTGAAACCCTAGTTGGAAGTGCATTGCTCAGGAGGAGAATTTGTCTGTTCAATTCTTGGTCAACCTTGAGCATTTGAGGACCTCTAGGAGTATATTTTGAATAAAATGAGAGGAAAATTTTTGGGGTACAACAGATGGGTAAGATAAAGTTTAATTCCTTGTGTTTTCCCTGTTATTCTAGTTCCTAAAATGGCTGGTAGTTGGAGGATGTGCATTGATTGTAGGGTCATTAATATATTACCATTAAATATAAGCATCCCATTCCTGGACTAGATGATTTTCTTGATGAATTGTTTTGTGCATGCTTATTTTCTAAAATTTATTTGAAAAGTGGTATCACCAAATTAGAATAAGGGAAGGGAATGAATGGAAAACCTCTTTTAAAACCAAATTTGGTTTGTATGAGTGAATGATTATGCCTTTTGGGTTAACTAATGCACCTAGTACTTTCATGAGACTAATAAACCATGTGTTAAGGGAGATTTTGGGCAAGTTTGTTGTCGTGTATTTTGATGATATTTTGATTTATAGAAAGAAATTAGATGATCATTGCATTTATTTAAGGGTTGTTTTGCAAGTGCTAAGACAAGAAAACTTGTATGCCAACCTAGAAAAATGTGTCTTTTGCAGCGATCATGTGATTTTCTTAGGTTTCATTGTGAGATCTAAAGGAGTCCATGTTGATGAGGACAAGGTGAAAGCCATTCGAGAGTGACCTCCTCCCAAAAATGTATGTGAGGTAAGAAGCTTTCATGGTTTGGATAGTTTTTATAGGAGGTTTGTGAAGGACTTTAGTACCTTGTCATCACCCCTAAATGAAATGTTAAAAAGGATGTTGGTTTTAAATGGGGTGAAAAATAAGAGCAAGCCTTTGTTGGCCTAAAGGAAAAGATCACCCAAACACCTACTCTTGCCTTTCCTAATTTTTATAAATCTTTTGAAATTGAATGTGATGCATCTAATGGGGGAATTGGAGTTGTTTTGTTGTAGGAAGGTCATCCAATTACTTATTTTGGGCTGCCCTTAATTATTCTACATATGATAAGGAATTGTATTCCTTGGTGAAAGCTCTACAAACTTGGAAACACTCCTTGTTGCCCAAAGAGTTTGTCATTCATAGTGATCACGAGTCCTTGAAACATTTGAAGGGACAAGGTAAGTTGAATAAGAGACATGCCAAGTGGGTTGAGTTTCTTGAACAATTTCCCTTTGTGATCAAACACAATGTAAATAAAATGTGTGGCCGATGCACTCTCAAGAAGGAATGCATTAATTTATACTCTTGAAATTAAGTGTTCGATTTTAATCATATCAAGGATTTGTATGTGAGTGATTCTGAATTTTCTTCTAAATTTTTCTTTTGTGAGCATGCTGCCCAAAATGGGTACTTTAGGCAATGAATATTTGTTTAAAGAAAAAAGACAAGGTGTGCCCAAAGGATCCGTTAGAGAATTGATTATGCGAGAAGCACATGAGAAAGGATTAATGGGGCATTTTGGGGCTTTTAAAACTTTAGATTTGTTGCAAGAACACTTTATTGGCCTCACGTGAAAATTGATGTGCAATAGTTCTGTGGAAAATGTATTGTTTGTAAAAAGGCCAAATCTAAGGTGATGCCTCATGGACTTTATACTCCTTTGCCTACCCTTGAATTTCCTTGGATTGACATCTCTATGGACTTTGTTTTAGGGCTTCCTAGAACAAAGAATGGAAAAGATTATATTTTTATGGTTGTTGACAGGTCTTCAAAGATGGCACATTTTATATTTTGCTAAAAAGTAGATGATGCTTGTCACGTTGTTGATCTCTTCTTCATAGAAGTGGTACGCCTTCATGGGCTTCCAAGGAGCATTATTTCAGATATGGACACTAAGTTCCTAAGTCATTTTTGGAGGAATTTATGGGGTAAAGTTGGTACTAAATTACTTTTTCCATAATTTGTCATCCTCAAACGGATGGACAAGCAGAGGTAGTCTGTTATACCCCAAAATTTTCCCTCCCTTTTTCACAAGAAATCACAACCCCAAGGTTTTCCCTGATTTTGAGATTGACTCAAGAATCGGTCAAACAGACTTTTCTTTATCAGTCAATCCAGAATTACGATTTTCACTCGCATTTCTCAGAAGGAACGGAATCCTCAAATTTAGTTAACTGTTACATTATTTTAACACTTGTTCAATATTACTGGTTGTTTCTCAAAACCCAATTATCTGGGATAAGAGCTGAGACCTTTGTTTGGAACAGTAAGGCATCTGCTTGATTATTTGGAGTGAAAGGTTTATCGTTTATTAGAATGCTTTGTTGCTTGATTAAGTGGAATGAAAGGTTTATCGCCTATTGGAATGCTTTGTTTGTTTAACTGTACAATGCGTGTGTTAATTGGAACACCATGCGTATTGTGAGTAATGCAAGGTTACGAGACCGTACAAGTTTGTTGATTATTTATTTTATCTGAATTAAAATTATTGGGATACAATTCCAATTATTTTGATTTAAGAGTCTTAAATAATTAAATAAACAATGCAAGAAAAGATTGGAAGATATTTGGATAAAGACCTTTTTTTTATTTATTATTTTCAGATATTGTTACAAAAATTATCGGAATATTGTAAAATTACAACTCACAGTATTTACAATAATATTTGTTTACAACAAATGAAAAATAATAAACCTAAGCCTAATCTCCTAAAATCTTTGGCTTCTACTGCTTCTGATATTGTCCAAGATGCATCCACCTGAAAAGAGAAGAAAGAAAAGAAAATCAACACAAGAATTTTCAAATGAAAAGAAGAAAAAAAATCATCATTAAAATTGGCCGTCTAGAATCAGATTGCCTATTTTCGTCACGCTTTATTTTTCTCTCTGCAAATCACAAAGAAGATCGCTCTTCTCGGTTCACAGAGAGATAAATAAAATATAAATGCAAGCATGTCAAACTAGATGCAAAAACATGGGTCAATTACAAAATATTCCAAGTTGCATTAACCAAGCAAACTGAATTACAAACTAAGTGCCAAGCTGCATTAACCAAGCAAATTGTACTACAAATTCAAAGATATAAACAGGCGCCAAAACTGCCAAGGTAAGTCAAGCAAATGAATAACACGGCAACAAGCAAAGTCTCATATTCAGCTATAGTACAAAATTTCCTAAAACCAAGTTACAAGACAAATTGGATAAAAATGGTAATGCAGCATAAAAACAGCAATACAGTAGACAAAAAGCAAGACATCAGGAGATAGTTCACTTGACAAGTCAAAACTTGTCAAAGATGCTTTCATCATTTTCTAGACAGCCCAATTTTTCAGAATAAAAATATAATAAGCAATTAAAAATGCTTATGGAGAGAGAGAAAGAGAGAACTAGAAAAGGTTTGTAGTTTTGGAAGGCTGTAAAAAGACAGTAAGAGAACACAAAAGATATAAAAGAGCAAGACTGCATAGCAGTCCAAGAGAGGAGACAGAGCCCACAAGATTTGCATTGCATAATCTCCAAAACACAAAACCTGCATTAAAAACTTGTAAACTGCTTGCAAATCAAAAACAAGTTAAAAGCTTACTAAAACACAAGCAAACCAGCTGAACCTGCATAACCTTCAGGCCTGCCTCACAAAACAGCAATCATGCCTTCTCAACACAACCAACCTGCTATCAAAGCAAGCCTGCATAACTGCAAGTTATAAACCTGCACAAAAAACTCATCAACCTGTAAACTCACAAACCTGCTTAAACTGCATCAGCCTGTTAAAACAAACATTGAGCAACCAAAAACAACTCAAGCCTGCTTCCAAAACTACTACATAATACTCACCAAAACTGCATCTCAAACTGCAGTAACAAAGCAAACCTGTTGAAACAGCAAGCCTGCCTTCCCAAAACTCAACAAACGGCAAACCTGTAAGTCCAAGCAACCATCAAAGAAACAGAGATACCAGAAGCAAGCAACCATCACGCTCTCCCTCCGCTCTGGCCACCAAGGAGACGCCGCCGGTCCAACCCTCTTTCCCCTCCATCCATTTTCCATAAGCCAATCGCCAAGGTATGATCTTTCTTCCAAAAAACATAACTGCATCTTAGACGCAAATACCATGAATCAAAAGATGAAACCATAAAATGTACAAGAATCATACAAATGCAAACTGTAAAAACGCGTTTGGAACGAAAAAAGATACCTTCTAAACCACCACCTTGTACCATCGTGGAGAGGAGATGGATGGAGGCAACGCACCGGTAGCTAGGCGTGAGAGAGAAATCCAAAGCATCATTTGAGAGAGACAAAGAGAACGAAGAAGATGAGAGGAGGCGCCGTTATGGCCAAAGAACGTACAAACCCTAGTTCTGTTTGAACCCTAACAAAAAGCATGACCAATTGGGTAATGGGTCTTCGCCCAAACATAAAACCACAAGCCCAGCGCTTCTGAGCATGCCCCACCTCCCTTTCTTCTTCATAATTTCCTTGTTCTTTATCATTTTTTTTATTGGGCCATCCAAAAACATTTTCTTAGGCCCATTATCTTTTTCTTTTTTAAATGTTTTAAAACTAATACTTTTATTTATCACTTTATTTTTTTATAATCTAATTCTTTTTCTCTTTTGTTAAATAAAAATATATTAAATTTTTGTATAAATTTTCTTAATAATTTTCCTTAATAATTATTACATTTAATGAACATACATAAATAATAAAACTTTAACTTAAATAATTTTTCTTTTCTTTAAAACTCTTTATTTACATAATTCATAAAATAATAATAATAACACTTAATGTTCACTAGGTTAAATTTTTATTTGATCATTTGTAAATAAATACATGCATCCCATATTTCTTTGATTTTCTTTACCTTATGCTTTGTTATAATTTTTACATTGAATTGCGACAGTTCGATTTGGTTGTAACATATACCTGGACATTATTATTCTGATAAGACTCATCCCCATTTGTAAATAATTTGTAGCCCCATCCCCGGATACTTATCTGTAATAACTTAGACTTTAAATTCCCGCAATTTATTGCTTTCAATATACTGTATAGTAATTAGGGTTTGTATGCGAAGATTCAAAATCAATAATTAGATAACCTAATACAAGATAAATGCATGAAAATCAATACACAATTCACACTTGCACCTCTAGGGTAACCTCGCTTGTTGCTTCGGAAAATGCAATCATGTCCCTCGAATATGAGACACTCTAGCAAATGTCCCTTCGATAAATAAAGATCGTAGTCCCTCGATGACCCTCGATGTTGCCTTCAATAAAAAGATCTCGTCCCTTACAAAATTGCTAGAGCGTCTCACAAGTTGCCTTCAATGATTGTATGCGATGACCCGTGCCTGTCCCGTTTAACATCCTAACGCAAGGTTGTTCACCAAATACAATGGTGAAATAACACTGTTAAAAAGGGTTAAAAACATAAGAAAGATCTTTGAGTAAAATAGGGTAGACAACTCTTAGTTACTTGATCGAAAATCTTGCAAAACATCCTTGCCATTTTCAAACACACTTCACAACACGATTTCAAAACAATTTCAACACAACTTTCAAAACATTGAAATATCTTTTCAAAAAGACATACACCTTTGTATATATTCAAACAAGAATCATTACAAAGGTTGCCTAGACAAGGCATCTTTTTCAAAACATTTTCAAAACCACACACACAAAGCACCATTTCAAACAATTGAAAAGCAAAGGCAAGTGATCTAAAAACAAGTAACTAAGAGCCCATGGAAAACCATGGATGAAAAGGGTGCTAGCACCTTCCCTTTTCATAATCTACCCCCCAAAACCAAAGAAAACATCTCAAAGGTCTTTCCTATGCTTTTTGACCTTTCCTTAGGATAAAATAAAAAGTCGGTGGTGACTCTTGCTAAACCGAACAAGTGCGAAAATAAACGCAAAATCCCAAGTCAGTTCTCCCACCGTATCACAGAACTGGCGACTCTGCTGGGGATTATTTCTAAAAGTGGGGTTACCTTAGGGTTTTAGATCACCTTTACATACTTATCTTGTTTGCCTTGATTGCTTTACTTTTTTGGGTCCTTGCTTGGGTTTGTTTTAAATCCTACACCCGGATTTAGGGGCACCTTTTAGGTAAGAAGCAATAAATTGTGAGGGAACTGTGTGGGGTATACCGACATGGTTGAAATAGTAGCTACGTTGATGTGGCACATTGGATGGTACCGGTAACCCTTGAGTTGAATCAAGGAGAGTACGGGGCCGCCGCGTGGTGTCGTGAAGCATCAATTGACTCTTAGAACCTTACTTGACCATCTTGGCCTTATTAGGGGTAGTGAGATGACCGACTTTGGTGCAGTCTAAAGTTTGTAGATACTCGATACTACACTCATTGAGGATTGTTTTCTTGGAATATTTTGGTCGCCAGTTAAGTGGCTAAACCAAAACAATGAACACAGAAAATAATCCAGTGATATTGAGCTCCTTAGAACCCGGTTACTATTTATAGGACAGGTTGAGCCAACTAGCTTCAAGAGGGTACTTACCTACAAACCCCCATGCAAGCCTAAACCTAAGGACTTGTCTTCTTGGTGTGAATATGATTACTTGTATATACACTTGCTTACTTTTGCATACCTGTACATAACATCATAACATCATACCATAGCATTTTCAATAACCATTTCAAGGATCTCGAGGGTCTTTGATGCAGGGTCACATTGAACCAGACATCTACCAAGGGGCAAGAGAATTCATTTTCCTCTAAACAAACGCCATCAAAAGATCAAGTGCAACAACTTGAATCGGGGGCTATGACCCACTCGACATGGTGAGCTTAATTCTCGGGGAAAGACATCCACCGATACAAAGTTCTCCAATCAAAGATGTTGATCAAAGTTTAATCTCTAACATTTTCTTGTGTTTACCCCGAGAGATTCTTGAAAACATGCATCCACATATCATGCATTGTATCATAACAGGTTTTCCTTTTCAGGTTTCCTTATTCTCCTACTATTTATTTTAGTAGAGATGGCTCTAGAGAGGACTATCGAATATATCCAGGCTCAAAATGCTCAACTTCAGGAAATGTTCTTGAACCTATCCCAGGGGCAAGAAGAGGTGAAAGCTCTTCTCACAAGGGGCATGGTCTCGGGGAATCCAGGCGGCGTCAGGAATGATCAATTGGAAGAGCTACAGATTGAGCTGGCAACAATGAAGATCCAGATGATAGGACAACTGGTGGTCCAGATGACTCTCATTCAAGACCTGGCTCAAAGACAAGAGGAGCTCAGAGTCCTCATCAACAAACAACTTCAAGATAACCAAGTGGGGCAAACAACTAGGGTTGAAGATCAAGTCATCATTCAACATCCTTTAAGACAAGAAGACAAGGGAAAAGCTCCCCAACTTGCTTTAGGGTCACAAGCCCAACAACAACCTCGCCAGCGTCAATGGGGTAATCGGCGTAAGCAAAATACGTCTGGAAGACAGTTCACAGAGACCGACATACCATCATCTCTAATACTGGAACGTTTGTTGGAGGTCAATCTGACTGCTTTAAAGGATCCTATTCGGAAGCCCAATACCTCTACTCCTAGCTATCACCCCGATGCATTTTGTGTGTACCACTCCTATAGTCCTGGACATGACACCAACGACTGTTGGGCTTTGAAAAACAAGATCCAAGACTTGATTGACAATGGAGTGCTGAAATTCATGCCGGACGGCGAGATGAAAATTTTCTGCTGAGGGTCCTCCACCTGAAATGACAAGTTCAAACTAAGAGACTTTTGTTTCATTTGAATTTTCAAGTTGTAATTTCTTTTGTTATTCAAACAATTATCTGTTGATGTCAAACTCTGTTTCATTAATGCATTGCATATGTTTGTCTTGAATTCATCCATTCGTTTTCACTATTCTTGAATTATGCTTCCTACTTTCTTTATGATATTTAACTCTTGATAAAAGTTACAAAGTCTTTAGAGGGAGGATGACGAAAACAATGCCATAATCTCATACAGTATGCTTCTGAATAGACCTTGCTGACGATGTACAGGCGTTTCTTTCAAACCCTAAACACTGGAGTTATAAGGAAGATAATCCCTAGTCAACCCCTTAGAGCCAAAGAAGTAGAAGTTTTATGTTTTAAACATGAAGTGAAACCTTTGATTAAACCTGGGGTAGGATAGTCTCTCAGTTAATTCAAAAAATGCGCATTGAAGTCGCAAACTCTCAGTTCGTAATACAATGAATGACATAAAAAGCATTCCTTTGGAACCAAAAGACAGTGATGGTTACTTATCTCATAGGCAGTCATTATCTCTCAAAGGAGAAAAGCTCACCGAGCCAAAACCTACCAAAGGAGGCTTAAGAAAGTTGGGGCATCCCGCCGACTGTAATCTCGAAAACAGGAACAGTCAGGAAAAAGTTAGGGATAATAAACCAAAAGAAAGAGGTCGTTGTAAATCCTCAACAAAATGAAAAGTGTTGCAAAAATGACCGTCTTCCCATAAAATTCAACTTGTGTGAACCATCACCAAAAACGTCGCTCCAAACTCGAATAGAGTTCGACGCACAATTAACTGAGTTTAGGATTGAAGAACATCATGAAGAGCGGGTGGGGACAAATATACTTTGAGCCTTTATCCTTTGTTTCTTAAACCGTGAACCAAGCCACGTTATAACCTTTCAAAAGTCCTAATTGAAGCATGGGTTAGTTCGAAAGCATACTGTTACAAAAGGTATCCTTACTCCTGTAAGGCTTTGCTCTAAATCTTGTGTTGAATTTGTCTTATAAAAAGTTTTCTGCTAAAAAATGCATTTTTCAAAACTTCGAGACAAGCATAAGCTTTGCATTATTTGAATGTCGTTGTTTGCACATGTTATTTGTTTGACATCAAAGAAATTCACAACAGTGAATGTTCGGAGGAACGAAAGCTCTCTCAGTGAATAAAATCACTTCAAGTGGGATGACACTCCCGTGGCAAAAATCTCCTATCAACAAAAAGGGACTTGATTTGGTATTGTCCAGTAAACCTGGGGCAGTCCAGTCAAGATTTCAACAAATCTTTCAAAGTCCATTAAACCTGGGGCAGTCCAGTCAAGATTTCAAGAAATCTCTCAATTGCAGGACAACCTGGGGCAAGCCTCCCTCACCATCACTTGGAGCATTTAAACGTCAACCTCATCAAAGGGTTACGAACAGTCCAAGTTTCCTGGCAGTGCCACAAACATCTGATACTAGGGGCACTGACGAATCTCTCCAAAAACTTTCTGAAAAGTAATTCAAGTGTCCTCGAGAAGTTCATCATCTCTCTAGCAGACCAGCAGTCATGGGTTTATTTCCCCAACATTTGTCAAGGATTTATTCTCCAAAACAAATTATATTTCAAATTGATCGGTCGTAAAAATTCCTTCATCACCTGTTAGAAGTTACGGTCGTCATCAAAAATTCCTTCATCACCTGTTGGAAGTCATGGTCGTTAAAAATTTCCTTCATCACCTGTTGGAAGTTACGGTCGTCATCAAAAATTCCTTCATCACCTGTTGGAAGTCACGGTCGTTAAAAATTCCTTCATCACCTGTTGGAAGTTACAGCCACCAACAGAATAACGAACAACTGAAGCTCCTAAAAATCTGTTTCTCTCAAGAATGAAGATTCTCATCCTTGAAACCTCAAGAAATTGGTATACTCCCAAGCTCCTGATGCCGTTAACAGAATGAAGATTCTCATCCTTGAAACCTCAAGAGATTGGTATACTCCCAAGCTCCTGATACCGTTAACAGAATGAAGATTCTCATCCTTAAAACCCCAGTAGGTTGGCATACACCCAACCTTCTGACCCAAGCTCCTGATATTCCCGGCAGAATGAAAATTCTCATTCTCAAAGTGGTATATGACTTGAATCCCCAATACTCCCAATAGAATGAAGATTCTCATTCTCGAAGTGGCGTACAAACTCCTGAGCTTCTTCCAAACAAGAATAAGCTTTTCCTAGGATCTCGAGCTTACTCTCCAGCAGTATGGTTATTCCCCACAGAATTTCAGATCCCCTGCAGAGTTTTCAGATATTCCCAAGCGAAGTTTTCCTCAAATAGCAAAATAGGAATCCCCAGTAGATTGGCATACAAACCAAACTCCTGACTTCTCCCGGCAGTATAACTTCTCCCCGCAGAGGTTGTCAAAGAGCTTGAAGACACACATACACTTCAACAGTGGTCCCAGGACTTCTCATTTTCAACAATCAAAGGATTTTCAATCCCCTACAGCAGTCAAGGATTTATTTTCTCTGATAGCGGTCAAAGATTTTATTATCTCCAGCTATCCAGGATTTATTTCCCTCAGCAAGACAGCTCATCGGCTTACATGCGCATACGTTACATTCATATATCATAAACATTGATATAACACATATATTGCATCATACATTTCATGCAACATAACTTTGTGTTTCAGCTAATATTTTACCCTTTTCAAGGATGAGATTAACAAACTTCAACTTCAAGACTTATGAAAACAGTTTACGGATTCTCCAAACACGGATGTTAATCTATCGCTTGTTCAGATTCAACTTTTGAAAACAGTTTACGGATGCTTCCCAACATGGATGCAGCTCTATTGCTTATTCAACTTCAAGACATCTGAAAATAGTTTACGGATTCTCCAAACACGGATGTTAATCTATCGCTTGTTCAGATTCAACTTTTGAAAATAGTTTACGGATGCTTCCCAACATGGATGTTGATCTATTGCTTATTTAATTTCAAGACTTATGAAAACAGTTTGCGGATTCTCCAAACACAGATGTTAATCTATCGCTTGTTCAGATTCAACTTTTGAAAACAGTTTACGGATGATTCCCAACATGGATGCTGATCTATTACTTATTCAACTTCAAGACTTCTGAAAACAGTTTACGGATTCTCTAAACACGGATGTTAATCTATCACTTATTCAGATTCAACTTTTGAAAACAGTTTACGGATGCTTCCCAACATGGATGCTGATCTATTGCTTATTCAACTTCAAGACTTCTGAAAATAGTTTACGGATTCTCCAAACACGGATGTTAATCTATCGCTTGTTCAGATTCAACTTTTGAAAACAGTTTATGGATGCTTCCCAACATGGATGCTGATCTATTGCTTATTCAACTTCAAGACTTCTGAAAACAGTTTACGGATTCTCCAAACACAGATGTTAATCTATCACTTGTTCAGATTCAAATTTTGAAAACAGTTTACGGATGCTTCCCAACATGGATGCTGATCTATTGCTTATTCAACTTCAAGACTTCTGAAAACAGTTTACGGATTCTCCAAACATGGATGTTAATCTATCGCTTGTTCAGATTCAACTTTTGAAAACAGTTTACAGATGCTTCCCAACATGGATGCTGATCTATTGCTTATTCAACTTCAAGACTTCTGAAAACAGTTTACGGATTCTCCAAACACGGATGTTAATCTATCGCTTGTTCAGATTCAACTTTTGAAAACAGTTTACAGATGCTTCCCAACATGGATGTTGATCTATTGCTTATTCAACTTCAAGACTTCTAAAAACAGTTTACAGATTCTCCAAACACGGATGTTAATATATCGCTTGTTCAGATTCAACTTTTGAAAACAGTTTACAGATGCTTCCCAACATGGATGCTAATCTATTGCTTATTCAACTTCAAGACTTCTAAAAACAGTTTACGGATTCTCCAAACACGGATGTTAATCTATCGCTTGTTCAGATTCAACTTTTGAAAACAGTTTATGGATGCTTCCCAACATGGATGCTAATCTATTGCTTATTCAGACCCCCGGTTCAGAGATTCTCCAAACACTGATACCTTTCTGATCCTCATCCTTTCACCTATAACATACAGTTCAACAAACATTCTCCGATGGCATCTTTAAGCCCATCCCCGACAAGATTCTGTCACATCTCCAAATGGCATCTTTAAGCCCATTCCCTCAACCATGCTTTGACGAGTGAAAATTTATGGGCACTCTAGTGTCCAATCATCTTTTACCTTCGAGACGCGAAAGGAAAACTCGCCAATCTAACTCTTCAGGTTCAAGAAGATTGAACAGGGGAAATTGTTATACCCCAAAATTTTCCCACCCTTTTTCACAAGAAATCACAACCCCAGGGTTTTCCCTGATTTTGAGATTGACTCAAAAATCGGTCAAACAGACTTTTCTTTATCAGTCAATCCAGAATTAGGGTTTTCACTTGCATTTCTCAGAAGGAACTGAATCCTCAAATTTAGTTAACTGTTACATTATTTTCACGCTTGTTCAAGATTACTGGTTGTTTCTCAAAACCCAATTATCTGGGATAAGAGCTGAGTCCTTTGTTTGGAACAGTAAGGCATCTGCTTGATTATTTGGAGTGAAAGGTTTATCGTTTATTGGAATGCTTTGTTGCTTGATTAAGTGGAATGAAAGGTTTATCGCCTATTGGAATGCTTTGTTTGTTTAACTGTACAATGCGTGTGTTAATTGGAACACCATGCATATTATGAGTAATGCAAGGTTACGAGACCGCAAAAGTTTGTTGATTATTTATTTTATCTGAATTAAAATTATTGAGATACAATTCTAATTATTTTGATTTAAGAGTCTTAAATAATTAAATAAACAATGCAAGAAAAGATTGGAAGATATTTGGATAAAGACCTTTTTTTTATTATTTTCAGATATTGTTACAAAATTTATCGGAATATTGTAAAATTACAACTCACAGTATTTACAATAATATTTGTTTACAACAAATAAAAAATAATAAACCTAAGCCTAATCTCCTAAAATCTTTGGCTTCTACTGCTTCTGCTATTGTCCAAGATGCATCCACCTAAAAAGAGAAGAAAGAAAAGAAAATCAGCACAAGAATTTTCAAATGAAAAGAAGAAAAAAAATCATCATTAAAATTGGCCGTCTAGAATCAGATTGCCTATTTTCGTCACGCTTTATTTTTCTCTCTGCAAATCACAAAGAAGATCGCTCTTCTAGGTTCACAGAGAGATAAATAAAATATAAATGCAAGCATGTCAAACTAGATGCAAAAACATGGGTCAAGTACAAAAAATTCCAAGCTGCATTAACCAAGCAAACTGAATTACAAACTAAGGGCCAAGCTGCATTAACCAAGCAAACTGTACTACAAATTCAAAGAGACAAACAGGCGCCAAAACTGCCAAGGTAAGTCAAGAAAATGAATAACACAGCAGCAAGCAAAGTCCCATATTCAGCTACAGTACAAAATTGCCCAAAACCAAGTTACAAGACAGATTGGATAAAAATGGTAATGCAGCATAAAAACAGCAATACAGTAGACAAAAAGCAAGACAGCAGGAGATAGTTCACTTGACAAGTCAAAACTTGTCAAAGATGCTTTCATCATTTTCTAGACAGCCCAATTTTTCAGAATAAAAATATAATAAGAAATTAAAAATGCTTATGGAGAGAGAGAAAGAGAGAACTAGAAAAGGTTTGTAGTTTTGGAAGGCTGTAAAAAGACAGTAAGAGAACACAAAAGATATAAAAGAGCAAGACTGCATAGTAGTCCAAGAGAGGAGACAGAGCCCACAAGATTTGCATTGCATAATCTCCCAAATACAAAACCTGCATTAAAAACCTGTAAACTGCTTGCAAATCAAAAACAAGTTCAAAGCTTACTAAAACACAAGCAAACCAGTTGAACCTGCATAACCTTCAGGCCTGCCTCACAAAACAGCAAGCATGCCTTCTCAACACAACCAACCTGCTATCAAAGTAAGCCTGCATAACTGCAAGTTACAAACCTGCACAAAAAACTCATCAACCTGTAAACTCACAAACCTGCTTAAACTGCATTAGCCTGTTAAAACAAACATTGAGCAACCAAAAACAACTCAAGCCTGCTTCCAAAACTATTGCAGAATACTCACCAAAACTGCATCTCAAACTGCAGTAACAAAGCAAACCTGTTGAAACAGCAAGCCTGCCTTCCCAAAACTCAACAAACGGCAAACCTGTAAGTCCAAAACAAGCCTGTTTCCAAACTTATCCAAAGTTCAAAACCAATGACAAACCTGTAAAACTAACAACACAAGTCCAGGCTAAACATACAGTCCAAGCCAAAACTATCTTCAACTCAAATCAAGCCAACAGAAACATATCAAAAAAGAAAAGTTCAGAATACATTTTAAACATCAACTCAAGTCAAAACAACCAAATCAACAACAAGAAAATCTCAGAATATCATCATCATTGATATCCATATCAAAACCAGAAAGGGGAAGAGATTCAGAAGCAAGAGGGTTTTCAGAAACAAAATCATCACCAAACATCAATGAAAGTTCAAACAATATAGTTTTCAGAAACAAAATCATCATCAAACATTCAAAGAAACAGAGATACCAGAAGCAAGCAACCATCACGCTCTCTCTTCGCTCCGGCCACCAAGGAGACGCCGCCGGTCCAACCCTCTTTCCCCTCCATCCATTTTCCAGAAGCCAATCGCCAATGTATGATCTTTCTTCCAAAAAACATAACTGCATCTTATACGCAAATACCATGAATCAAAAGATGAAACCATAAAATGTACAAGAATCATACAAATGAAAACTGTAAAAACGCGTTTGGAACAAAAAAGGATACCTTTTAAACCACCGCCTTGTACCGTCGTGGAGAGGAGATGGATGGAGGCAATGCACTGGTAGCTAGGCGTGAGAGAGAAATCCAAATCTTCGTTTGAGAGAGACGAAGAGAATGAAGAAGATGAGAGGAGGCGCCGTTATGGCCAAAGAACGTACAAACCCTAGTTCTGTTTGAACCCTAACAAAAAGCATGACCAATTGGGTAATGGGCCTTCGCCCAAACATAAAACCACAAGCCCAGCGCTTCTGAGCAAGCCCCACCTCCCTTTCTTCTTCATAATTTCCTTGTTCTTTATCATTTTTTATTGGGCCATCCAAAAACATTTTCTTAGGCCCATTATCTTTTTCTTTTTTAAATGTTTTAAAACTAATACTTTTGTTTATCACTTTATTTTTTTATAATCTAATTCTTTTTCTCTTTTGTTAAATAAAAATATATTAAATTTTTGTATAAATTTTCTAAATAATTTTCCTTAATAATTATTACATTTAATGAACATACATAAATAATAAAACTTTAACTTAAATCATTTTTCTTTTCTTTAAAACTCTTTATTTACATAATTCATAAAATAATAATAATAACACTTAATCTTCACTAGGTTAAATTTTTATTTGATCATTTGTAAATAAATACATGCATCCCATATTTCTTTGATTTTCTTTACCTTATGCTTTGTTATAATTTTTACATTGAATTGCGACAGTTCGGTTTGGTTGTAACATATACCTAGACATTATTATTCTGATAAGACTCATCCCCATTTGTAAATAATTTGTACCCCCATCCCCGAATACTTATCTGTAATAACTTAGACTTTAAATTCCCGAAATTTATTGCTTTCAATATACTGTATAGTAATTAGGGTTTGTATGCGAAGATTCAAAATCAATCATTAGATAACCTAATACAAGATAAATGCATGAAAATTAATACACAATTCACACTTGCACCTCTAGGGTAACCTCGCTTGTTGCTTCGGAAAATGCAATCATGTCCCTCGAATATGAGACACTCTATCAAATGTCCCTTCGATAAACAAAGATCGTAGTCCCTCGATAACCCTCGATGTTGCCTTCGATAAATGATCTCACCCCTTACAAAATTGCTAGAGCGTCTCACAAGTTGCCTTCAATGATTGTATGCGATCTCCTAACGCAAGGTTGTTCACCAAATACAATGGTGAAATAACACTGTTAAAAAGGGTTAAAAACATAAAAAATATCTTTGAGTAAAATAGGGTAGACAACTCTTAGTTACTTGATCTAAAATTTTGCAAAACATCCTTGCCATTTTCAAACACACTTCTCAACACGATTTCAAAACTATTTCAACACAACTTTCAAAACATTGAAATATCTTTTCAAAAAGACACACACCTTTGTATATATTCAAACAAGAATCATTACAAAGGTTGCCTAGACAAGGCATCTTTTTCAAAACATTTTCAAAACCACACACACAAAGCACCATTTCAAACAATTGAAAAGCAAGGGCAAGTGATCTAAAAACAAGTAACTAAGAGCCCATGGAAAACCATGGATGAAAAGGGTGTTAGCACCTTCCATTTTCATAATATACCCCCCTGAACCCAAGAAAACATCTCAAAGGTCTTTCCTGTGCTTTTGACCTTTCCTTAGGATAAAATAAAAAGTCGGTGGCGACTCTTGCTAAACCGAACAAGTGCGAAAACAAATGCAAAATCCCAAGTCAGTTCTCCCACCGTATCACATAGTCAATAGAACTTTTCTACTCTTCTCAGAGGCATTCTTAAAAAGAATTTAAAATTTTGGGAATAATGGTTGCCTCATGTGGAGTTTTCTTATAATAGGGTTGTTCATAGTACTACCCAATTTTCACCTTTTGAAATTGTGTATAGCTTTAATCCATTAACACCTCTTGATTTATTGCCATTGCCTAATACTTCTATTTTGAAGCATAAGGATGGAAAATCTAAGGTTGAATTTGTAAAGAAATTACATGAACAAGTTAAAATACAAATTCAAAAGAAAAATGAAAGATATGGTAAGTATGCAAATATGGGCAGAAAGAAAGTTGTAATTGAACCTGGAGATTGGGTTTGAGTTTCATATGAGGAAGGAAATGTTTCCTTTGCAAAGAAAGTTCAAACTACAGCCAAGATGAGATGGTCCATTTCAAGTGATTTCTAAGATAAATGACAATGCCTACAAGGTAATGTGAGTGCAACTTCACTATTAGATATTTTGCATGATGTCAAAACTCGGAAAGCTAGAATTTTAGTATGGTTACGATATCCTTATGTCTTGTGGTACTCTTCGGTATTATAGGTCTTAGGAATCATAAAAAAGTATTTTGAAATTGACCAAACACATTGAAAAATAGTTTCTGCATGTTTTTGCATTGCATGTGTCGACACATTCGATTTTCAGGTCGACACATGTAACTCAGTTTTCAAGTTTGTAAGCTTCTGTAAGTCACAGGTCGACACATATAACCTTCAGGTTGACACATACTAAAATATTTCTGAAATTGCAGATATTCTTATTTTATGTGTCGACACATCCATATTTCAGGTCCACACATTTACTCACGTTTTAAAGCCTATAGCTTCTGACTTGTTCAGGTCAACACATAAAGTCCTTCAAGTCGACACATACATTCTTTTTATAACGTATGTGTCGACACATACGAATTTGAGGTAGACACATAAAATCTATTTTGGTCAAATTTTCAATTTCTTTTATTCTGAATTTGTCCTTTTTGCCTTAAACATTTCCAAACTATAAATACCATAAAATTAGCCTACATTTCTTCTTCTTCCACAACCTTATAATCTATGTATACACACCAACATTACATTGTGATGGTGTTCCATTAGGGTGCCATCTAGACGAAGAACTGTGGATTTCCAAATGGTTTGGGTTGAGATTTGTAGGAGTCTTCATCTGGGAAAACCATCAAGTTTCTCCTCTAAAATGATTTGAAGAATTGGGGGTTTTCGTGCAAGATCGTGCGATAAGGAATTGTTCATGTGAAAATCCATTGGAGTGTTTGAAATCTTTTCAAGGAAACCTAGAGTGTTTGAAATATTTTTAAGGAAGTAGCGAAAATTGGATGATAGAATCAGGTGCTTTTTATTTGGGGATCTATTCACCCCCTATAGATTTGGTGCCATAGTCTAACAAGTGGTATCATAACTCTGATTTATTCCGTGCTTCGAAACTCTTATTAGAGAATGGCATACGAACCTAAAAGGGATTACAAAACCATCCAAATCCTTTTGGAAGAAAACTATAGTTATTGGAAAGCTTGTATTCACATTCATGTTAATTCATATGACAGGGATACGTGTGACGCTGTTACTCAAAACAATGTTAATCACATTGTCACATCTAAGCCGAGAGCACTGTGGAATAATAATGATAATAAAAATTCATTAAATCTCATTAATTGTTTGAACTCACTTGGTAATCTTATTTCCAATGAAATTTCTACTAACAAAATCTTGAGAAGTCTTATTAGGAATTAGAAACCGAAAGTCACCGCGATCAAGGAAGCTAATGATCTTACAACACTTGATCTAATTACATTGTTTGGTAAGTTTGATGAAGATGAACAAGAACTTACTTGTTGAACAAGCATGATAAAAAGCTTGAGAAGAAGAAAAATAGAAATACATGGATAAGGAGGAAATAACAAAGCCTAAAGCTCTTAGGGTGTCAAGTTCAAGGTCCTCAATTTGTGAGCACGTATATGATAGTGATTTTAGTGATGGTGAAAATTTAAATTGTCACTATGGTTGTATGAAAGGCTTGCCCAAATGCAATAAATTGTTTCACTAACCCCTAAGGACTCAATGAAGATTGAGTACCTAGCTTATCTTGTTGTTTTCTAGGAATATTGTTTTGACTCTATAAAGAGAATATGAGTTCTCATTTATGGTGGTTCAAGGCATATGAACATATTCTAACTCTATTGTATATGGGGCAAGATGATGGATTATGTGATCTAGAAAGCAACAATTTTTCTTTTATTGGTAAAAGATGCGTAAGTTACTTTTGATGTATCCGAGATTAATCGAAAAAGGTATTTTATTTCATGATGTAGGTTTATCTTCAAGATACATACTCAATGACCCCGAAGAAGGAATTGATCAACCCTAATTGGTGAAACATGAGGAGGAGAAAGATAACTAACATGAAAAAGGATAAATATGAGAGTTCAATTAAAATAAATGTTAATCAAATCAATGACCTTCTTGGATTTATCATAAGGTATACTTTTGGGTACTTTGTCAAAGTGAAAATTGGTAAGATCGTGTTGTTCTAAAACCTTTGTGGCACACTTTGCATTTGGTGCAACTTTCTTTCGAGAGTTCCATGTGAAATGCAAGTGCACCCTATGTCATATTATACGGTGATGTAGTATCAATTTAACTTTCACTTTGTTAGTAAGTTCTCTCTTTTACTTGTTTATTTCTCTAAATACATGTCGTACTTGGTGTATGGTATATATATTATGAGTATTCATTTGCAACATAATTCTTAATTGAAAATCATAGTGACCTATCAATTTATATACTTGAAATGACCTCATCACATTATATTTTCATGTATTTCTTACTAAAACCTATGTGTACATAACCACGTCTATCTTCATTAAACATCAAGCATAACACACTTGACATTATATCATATTTGATTCTACTGACAACTAACTTGTCAAAGATTTCTCTAAGCTTATGCAGGGAGTGTTTGAAATGAGTATTAGGGGAAGTTGAATTACTCTCTTGGACTCCAAATAAAGTAGCTCAAGGAAGGAACACATGTGTGTGGAATTACCTTCGCGATCATGTTGAAAATTTGGGATTATTAATATCTCCAATGTTGCTTTCTTTATTATGATGCTTGTAATTTTATACTTTTTCTCTAAAAATTCATTTGAGTATTTTACATCATATGAGTGAAACTTCCATTCCATCAAGAGTGAGATAATATTGTTCTAAATCTCTCCTTGAAAGTAAGAAGTTTCTTAGTACATGTTTTAGTTGATGACAAAATGATTGACGTGTTCTCAAATGATGAAAACCATGAATGTTCATTTCCAAAAAAATTTATTGATAAACATTGTGTGTTCTCAATGTATATGCTTATAATGACTTCATGTATTAATTCTTTCACATTTTATAAGTTTGTTCTTGTATGTACAAGTATGTGTTTCTATTATTATTTCTTGCATTTGTGCATGAGTTGAATGTAAGCATGTTAATTGCATGTATGGTTCATGTTATAGTTGAGTCACATTTTATGGAAACATTTTCATTTTGGATTGAGTAGTGACATTTTATTTTCGCTATGTTAGGCACATGCGTGTGCAACATCGGGAGTTCCATTATGTTGTGTTACGTAATCGTGACGCTATAGGTGCAACTTAACTAGCTTGCTCTGGCATCACATTCATTATTTTTCATGCAACTGCATTACATGTTTTGTAATGTTTTATGCTTGTTATCTATTAATTTATGCATCATTACATATATATGGGAATATATAATTGTATGCTCTTGTTTAAAAAATTGTCTCTGTGTGATATATTAGTATTGGTATTGGAATATGATACTTCTCACGATTTTCCTTCTTTCTTTTTAATGTTGTCAAAGGGAGAAAGCATATGAAAGATGAAGTTGAGAAGCACATAGTCAGGGGGAGTCTTCGATAACTACATGAAATGCATCGTTGCAAGATTTTCCATCATCAAAAAGGGGGAGTTTGTAAGTGCAACTTCACTAATAAATGTTTTGCATGATGTCAAAATTCGGAAAGCTAACATTTCAGTATGTTAGACGGTATCCTTATGTATTGTGGTACTCCTCTGTATTATAGATCTTAGAAATAATCAAAAAGTACTTTGAAATTGACTCAACATGTTGAAAAATAGTTTCTGCGTATTTTTGCATTGCATGTGTCGACACATTCGATTTTCAGGTCGACACATGTAAATCAATTTTTAAAATGTAAGCTTCTGTAAGTCACAGTTCGACACATATAACCTTCAGGTCGACACATACTGCAAGATTTCAAAAATTGCAGAAATTCTTATTTTATATGTCAACACATCCATATTTCAAGTCGACACATTTACTCACGTTTTAAAGCTTGTAGCTTCTGACTTGTTCATGTCGACACATAGATTCCTTCAGGTCGACACATACATTCTTTTTATAACGTATGTGTCGACACATACGTATTTTAGATCGACACATATGAATTTGAGGTCGACACATAAAATTTGTTTTCGTAAAATTTTCAATTTCTTTTATTCTGAATTTTTCCTTTTTCCCTAAACATTTCCAAACTATAAATCCCCATTCATGAATCATTCCAAACATGATGATACCATAAAATTATCCTATATATCTTCTTATTCCTCAACCTTCCAATCTATGCATACACACTAATATTACATTGTGATGATGTTCCGTCGGGGTAGCCATCTAGACGAAGAATTATGGATTTCCAATTGGTTTGGGTTAAAATTTGTAGGGGTCTTCATTCGGGAAAAACCATCGGGTTTCTCCTCCAAAATCATTTGTTGAATTGGGGGTTTTCATGCAAGATCGTGCAAGAAGGAAATGTCCATGTGAAAAATCCCTTGGAGTATTTGAAATCTTTTCAAGGAAACTTAGAGTGTTTGAAATCTTTTTAAGGAAGTAGCAAGAATTGGATGATAGAATTAGTGATCTTGTGTTGATAGTGTGCAATCAGATATACTCGAGTGAAAAATCGCTTGTAGTGTTTGAAATATTTGCAAGGAACCTTTGAGTGTTTGAAATCTTTTCAAGAAAGTAACTTAAGCGGCGAATAGGTTAAATCTATCGATCTTGATCTTGTTGAAGATAAAAATAAGAGAAAGGGTTGAATCAACATCAAACGGTTATGTTTTATATAGTTGTTCTTGAACACCTATCTTGTATTCATACTTTTACAAAGTAAGAAAATATCTCAATTCCACATTAGAATTGGGCGCAGACGTACCCATATGAGAAATAAAAGTGGGGAACTGTGTAGACAAATCCTTATGTCTCTTTTCTTTTATCGCTTTTACTTGCTTTAATATTTTTCAATAATCTTGTCGAATAACATTGAGTAATTTATCGACGCGTAGGAATTTTCTGAAACTGTTTTTTTTTTAATTGTGTGTTGAGTTACTTATAATCACTTTTGATTATAATTGATATTTTTATATCAACACAAAGGAAAATTCTGAAACTTTTATTGCACGCCAAGTGTTTTACAAATTGTTTAGCTTGTTCAACTCAAAGCAAAATTGCAATGTTCTATCTCTTACTCTCATTTACTCTCTATATGCAATTTGTTGAAAGTGTTGTTTGATCAGTTGATTCGTATAAAATTTCTCTTTGAGTTAAATCTTAAATTTCTTTCTTTATTATCTTATAATAAATTTGATTGTAAGAGGATTTTCATATCAGCAAAGCTCAAAGAAAATTCTGAAAAATTGATTGCGCGCCACAGGTTCGATAAATTGTCGAGTTATGTTTTTAATATGATTTCATTGGAACTAGGAAACCGTTGTGTTGGATATTAAACAGTTAATTGAGATATTATTATGTTTATTGATTTTATAATTATTTTAATTCTATATGGCTCGTGCATATCCGAGCTTCCAATAACTAGGTTCGTTTATACTACTATATTTGATTTAGGCCAAAAACTTTCTGCTCAACATTGTTTTTCAAATAAGTTTTAAATAACCTTTTTGAAAGGTAGTTTTTATTTGGGGATATATTCTCCCCCTCTCTAGATCTGATGTCGTAGTCTAACATATAGAACTTCCAGGTGAGTATGGTGTTAGTGCTACTATCAATGTTTCTGATTTATGTCCTTTTGATGTAAGTGATGAAGAGGTCAATTCAGGTCAAATTCTCTTCAAGAATGAGGGCATGATGAGGACAAGGAGAACCAAGACTTAAATGAAGTAATCCAAAGCTTGGGAGGTTATATGACAAGGGCACATGCTAGGAGAGTTAATGGTGCTCTAATACAATTTATGAACAAACCAACAGAAGTAAGGGATCAATTGAAAGAAAATGGAACAAGACTGTCATTTTTATCCAAGCTAATGAGGAGGGAATGTCATGTGGGCTTAATTCCCCATTTTTATATTTTTAATCAACTATGTTGTAATAAAATGTGTTAGGGCCCAACTTGTCAAATTTTGGGCCAAAACACTTGTTTTTATTTTTTTAATGTGTTTTTAAACATTCTAAAGCTCTTAAAGCTTAGAATTTTCGTGGCTTTTATGTATATAATTTAATATTGGACTCAAGAAATGAATAGGCAAAACCTTGAAGGACGGAGAAAGAGAAAGGTGGTGATTCATTAATCAAAGTGGCTATAAGCAATTATTCATCAAGGCAATCAATATCCACTTTCTCCACCACCTTTAGTGTGTGACCTTTCATTCCCAAGTCATTATTGATAGGTCAATGGGCTGATGTTGTAAGATTTCTTGAGTTATTACTGCATGCTATCTTTTACCTATAAATAGGGAGCTAATCTTCAATGAAAAATCAAGTTGAATTTTGTTAAACACTTTGTGTGAATTTGAGAGCATTGCTCCTTTGGTTATGGATTGAACTATCTTTTGATCTTATCAAGAAACCAAGTTTCTTGTGGTGATCCTCACTTAGGCTTATCATCCTTCCTAACTCATAGAAATAGTGTGGCACCCCATTTCTACTATTATCCATTGTTGTACCCCAAAATTTTCCCTCCCATATTCTTCAAGATTTGGCCAAGATCAATCTTCAGATAGTTCAAAATCTCTCAAGGGTTGCACAGTCCAATTGCCTCCTAACACAGTCAAAATTAGGGTTTTGGCTCTGGCAAGGAAATTGGAGTTTTCAAGGGTCTAATCAAGTCCCACATGCCTAGATACATTGTCAAGCATTCATATGTCAAGTTTCAAGACTCACAGCATCAAATTGCACAGTCAAAAAACCTAAATGCTTCACAGTCAACTGTAGGGGCAAAATGGTCATTTGACAGTCAAAAGTCAAAATTTTTGGTCAACATCTTATTTTGAAGCCACAAACATCATTTGATCAATTCTTGATCATGATTTCACAAATATGGCTCAAAAAGTCTCAAGATGCAAAAGTTTCTATTTTTGGACAATTGGAAAAGTCAACTGCAAATTGACCAGGGCATAACTTCCTCATGGTTTATCAGAAAAATCCCATCCAAAGCTCATTTTGAAGAGGATGACATTTCCTACAACTCATCTTCACACTTCAAGTCCATCAAAAGTCAACAAAAAGGCACTTTAAGTCAAAGACCATAATTTGAGATTGGTAAATCAAAATGACATGGGACCAAAGACATTGATTAGAGGACTTCAAGACCTTTCTAAAATGTCCAAGAACATGTCATAGCTTCAAAATTGAGCAAGATATGCCTTGTAGAAGTTGGGAAATTTTGGGGAATTTTGAAAAGGCAACTTTGCACAAAAGGCTTCAAAAATGCTAATGGGCCACAATTTCTTTCATGAATCATTACCCAAAGGCTATGCACGACCCATTAGGCTCAAAGGGAGTTATTTTCTTATTTTTGATTAATTATTTGAATTTTTATTATCATTAATTCATTTAATTAAATTTAAATATAAGAAAAATACCAAATCATGTTTTTAAATCTTTTTTATGCAGCAAATCAAACTAGGGCAAGGTGGCAAATTGTTTCTCATTCAAAAAGGAAAGATTCTACATGATTGGCAATGATTGGCATGGAAAAGATTGAAAAAAAGATATGGAAAATCAAATATTCAAAACATTGATTCAATGGACTATGGGCTTTGTTTTTGACCTAGAAAGCTTCAGATACATATGCATAACATTACCTAATCCTAACACACACGAAATATTGCATAGAAGCTGCATACCAAATTGCAAATTTTCATCAAATTTTTGAAAACTGAAAACACAGTTACAGCGCGATTCAAAGCCTAAAACCTATTCCAAACGCTTGCTGAGACTTCCTTGAACGTGTTTCAATCCCTTTCCAGTCTCCACGCACAAAGAATTGGTAGAACAACATTGCACTTGTCACACACTTTTCCATAATCGTGTTTTAATTTACATGCATTATTCATGAATTTTAACTATTGATTTATACTAACAATGATATTCTGAAGCTGTTGGTACCATTCAATTGAAGTATGGCTGCCTAAATAAGAATTCACCATTAACGTGTTCTAGGGTTTCAGGACTCAGAAATTGGGGCTTTCCCCATATGGAAAAATTGGATCCTAAAACCTATGCCATTAAAATCGTGACGTCCAAACGAAGAAAATTGACTACTCGCGCCTTTTTTATATTTGCCCAGGTGCTAATCGCTATTTTTCTGGTTGAGTTTAGTGGGGGTTTAAAACCCCCGCTATTTGTTTGATAATTGCAGGAAAAATAAGAAAGACGAAGGACGTGGCCTGATGCTATAGGGCAATTCAAAACCTGGCGCGTTTTTTATTGTTTGATATCATTAACTTTGGTTTCTTTTTATATTATTCATGTTCCATTCCATATACAACGCGCGCGCATAGCTCAACTGGCCAGTGATACACTTGGTAAACGCTGGGACCTGGGTTCGATTCCCAGGTCCCCCCACATATTTCATATTTTTCCCTTAATGTGTTTCTATGCAGCATCCCTCCAAAGGCCTACCATGCACACACACGCCCAGGCTTGCCACATATGCATGATGATCCATCTGAAGGCTATGGATGGAGGTCCATTGTGTACACTCAGTCAACCACACGCATTCAAACACAGAAAGTCAAACGAGGCCTTGTTCTGATGGGCCAAAAATACTTCAATTCACCTCCAAAAAGGGCCAGACACCCCCCCATTGTTTGTATTCTTTTTTAATTTCCTTTTCTTTTCTTTTGATTATTTTAATTGTTTTCTTTAATTCCCAATAATATAATTTTCATAATAAAAATCAGACATTAAAATATGTTAATTAATTTACTTATTAAATATTTTTGTAAATAAACTTTAAATAATAAATTTAGCTAATTTAGGTTTTCAATTTTAATACTTTTTCTTAAATAAATAGAATATGTAGGAATTAGGGTTTTTTTTAACATTCTCATCTTTTTTTCTTAAATAAATAATTTTCCCATTTATTATTATTATTAATTAATAAATATTTTATAAATAAACATGTATATTAATTGATTTGTAAATTAGGTTAAACTTTAATGTTTTCTTAATAATTAAAACAACTTAGAATTAGGCTTTCTTTTAATTTTTATTTTTATTTTCTTTATTTTCATTAAATACCAAAAACCTAAAAACATTTCTTTTCTTTTATTAAATGATTAATTAATTTTTAATTTCAATTTAATTTCAAAAGGGTCCAACGCCCTCGCACGTTCTATTTTTATTCTTTTCGCACGTTATTTTATTTTCCTTTTTCAATAGTATGTAATTGCTCAAGCCTTGTAATAGTAATTAGGAATTTATTTACTTTCCGCATTTTGTTAAAACGGGTCTTTGTAATTTGGCGATGTATAGACCCGCGCCTTGTAATAGCGGAGGATTTTACTTTCCGCATTTAAATTTCCGCACTTTTAAACTGCTAACTTGCATGAAAGAATGAATGACTAAATTAAAAACAATGCGTAGGTCACCATAATGCATGATCAAAGATAATGGTTAAACTGAAAACAATACACAAATTCACACACCACTCTTAGGGTACGCCTCATTGTTGCCTTGCCCTCGAAACGTGGTCGTCGAGTATAGGACGTTTTAGTAAGTCCTTATGTCCATGACATGATCCAGTTGCCTCGGAAAAGTTGCCTCGAATTGAAAAGGATCAATGGCATAAGGGTAGCTTCTAAGGTGTCCTACTATTGCTTCGGTGACCACACTATCCCTACAAACGAATTGACCCGAACACCTCCAACGGTGGTGCTACCTATCTCTCAATGGTGGGATGGCACTACCTTAAGGACATTTACATAGCCTAATTCCTTAGGGTAGGTAGATGACTCGTAGATACTTTCTCTTTTCAAAAAAACAAATCAAAACTCTTTTCACACCGACACTTTCAAAAAGCTTTCAAAACAATTTTTCAAACACTCTTGAGGACTGATACAAGAGTCGATCTGAAATCTTTAAACGAAACTTTTTCAAACCCCCTCACACTTTGAAAAGCAAACACTTTTGAAAACACAAATGAGCAAGTATCTAAGAGCCCATGGATAACCATGGATAGAAAGGGTGCTAACACCTTCCCTTTCTATAAATCTACCTCCCGAACCGAGAAATTATCTCATAAGGAATTTTGCTGTGCTTTTGTCCTGTCCATGTTGGAGAAAATAAAAGACGGTGGTGACTCTTGCTTCCGCGACATTTCGCGATCCAGCGTTAAACAGTCAGTTCCAGATCCACCAATCACATCCATCAATTTATTTCTAAATTTCTATTTAATTTAATTTTGTCCCTATTCATCTAATCTATAATATTTTGTGATCTTACTTTATGTTGTAATATTAGAATCATAAGTTTCATAAAAACAACAAGCATAATAAAGATTATCGAATTGAAAATCAGTTAGCCATCACTTTCCCTTTGTTTATTTTGTGAGGACAAGTGTGAATCAAATGTATCAAACAAATGCTCTCAGCTAGGGTTTTCATTTGATCAAATTTAAAGTATGGTCAAAATTTATTCTCAAGGTCTTTTAAATTAGGTATTGACTTATAATCTTAGGTCATATCATCTTCAAGCATCATTCAATCATCAATTGATCAAGAATGTTTCAAGTTTGGTTGCTTATCCCTCAAGAAAGGTCAAAGGTTCGTGAGTTTATTTCCATGCCTTCTTTCTCGAGTAATATAAAGTGAAGCCATGTTTAATCAAATATCAATAAATTATTCATCATTATAATATTATAGGAGCTTTACCATGCCTTGAATTGCAAGAAAAGATCAAATATATCAAAGTTATGCAAAGTGATTTGACCTAATTTGGCAAGTTTTCAAGTCAAAGTTCACAAGACCACAACTCCTTCATTATTCAAAAAATTTTATGGTTCTTTTTTAATATGACTCTCATTGACATCCTCTCCAACTTATTTTTACAAGTCAAGAGCTAATTATATGGAGAAAGTCATCAAAAGATTTAATACATTATAGGTCATGTGATTTTTACCCAACTTTCAAGAATCATAACTTGTTCAATTCTTATCATATGGATCTCATTATTTTTTCACAATGCTCTTCTTGATGCCCTCTACAAGTTATCTTGAATGATAAAATTCAAATTATGACTGGAAATCCATGTAATTCATCAAAATATTATAGGTCTTTTTAGTTCATTTGAACTTAGAATTTTTCTAAGTGTGAATTCAGTTCCACCGTGCCATTTTCCAAGTGACATAACTTCTTGCTCAAGTTTCCAAATTAATACTTTCTTAGTACATTTTAATTTTTATGATAATGTCTACCAATTACAAAAGGAATGAGGTCATAAAGCCTTATATGCATGATGCCCCATGGATTCAAAGATGGTTGTGATACGGTGGGAGAACTGACTATGGTTTTGCGTTTGTTTTCGCAAATGTTTCGGTTGAGCAAGAGTCGCCACCGACTTTTTTATTTTATCCTAAGGAAAGGTTTAAAAAGCACAGCAAAAAACCTTTGAGATTTTTCTTGGGTTCGGGGAGTAGATTATAGAAGGGGAAGGTATTAGCACCCCTTCTATCCATGGTTATCCATGGGCTCTTAGGTACTTGCTTAGATCAATCTTGCCTTGGTTTTCAATTGTTTGAAATGGTGCTTTGTGTGTGGTTTTGAAAATGTTTTGAAAAGATGCCTTGTGCTAGGCTAACCTTGTAACAATTCTTTACTCGAATGTTTTACAAAAGGTGTTTTATCTTTTAAAAAGATGTTTCAAGGGTTTGAAAAGTTGATTTTTTGAAAGTGTTTGTGAAGTGGGTTTTGAAATTGGGCAAGTGTTTTCTTTGCAAATTGACAAGTACTTAAGAGTTTATCTACCCTAAAGTTTTCTCAAAGGTTTTGTCATGTTTTAAACCCTTTTGACAAATTTGTTCCACCATTGCATTTGGTGGACAATCTTGTCTTAGGAGATGAAAGGGACAGGCGCGGGTCATCGTTTGGACCATAATTGCAATAGTGTTAAAGATCTTTGGGCAATTTTCTTTAAGGGACTTGATCATTTGTTTTTGTTTGTTTTGAAAAGTTTTATCGAGGGACTATGATCATTCAATTTGTTTGTTTTGCCCAAAGAAGTTCAACATGCAACATGGCCCATTTTTGAAAGGCAACAAAGTGGAATACCCTAGGGGTGCAAGTGTGAGATGTGTTGTTTATTTTCATGCTCATTCATCTTGTATTAGGTCAAACTATTTTTTATCGTTTTTCACATGCAAACCCTAATTCTAACATGGCATATTTAGAAAGCGTATAAAGTGCGAAATTTAAATTCCTACGCTATTACAACATAATAATATAGGGAGGGGGTTACAAATTTACAAATGGGGGATATTTAGACAAGAATCTAAATCTAGGCTATTACATCATTTTTTTGAATTTTTGCAAGGTAAATAAATTGCATCATTAAATAGAAATTAAATAAATATGCAAAATGCAAAAAGAGAGTTTTTATATATGTATGAAAAAATGTTGTTTATGTAAAATAAAATAAGAAAATAAAAAGGTATTATTTTTGAGTATTTTCATATTTAGGGCAAAAAAAACCCTAATTTTAATCAAAATGTATATTAATTAATTAATTCACATAATATTTATTATTTACATACAAAAATAAAATAAAATATGGTATATTTATAAAAAGGCCTTTTTTAGTATTAAATAAAAAATAAAATATGTACATTATTTGATATTTTTATTCTAAGTATATTAATATATATATATATGTATACTTATATTATTTTAAATATGTATTATATACAAATAATAATAATAATTAATTTTTTTAGAAAATAGTATTTTTTATATGAAATATTTTCAGAGGGTAATATAAAATAAAAAAAAAATAGAAGTATTTTTACATATTTTTATTTTATTCTAAGTAATAATATATATATATATATATATATATATATATATATATATATATATATATATATATATATATATATATATATATATATATATATATATATATATATATATATATATATATATATATATATATATATATATATATATATATATATATATATATATATATATATATATATATATATATATATATATATATATATATATATATATATATATATATATATATATATATATATATATATATATATATATATATATATATATATATATATATATATATATATATATATATATATATATATATATATATATATATATATATATATATATATATATATATATATATATATATATATATATTTATGTATAAACTAAAGAAAAATCAAATAAATACCAAATAAAATCAAAAAATGATGAGAAAAATATTTTCAAAATTTTAACATGTTGAGAAAAAATAAATGAGTGAGAAAAAATAAATGAGTAAAATAAAAAAAGAAAAAGTCAAAAATGTTAAAAAAATGAAGCAAATGGGCTCAGGGGTGTGAAACAGAAAAAATGGTGTGGATAGCAAAATGATATAGGCCCAGCCCAATCCACTTCTTCTTCAACCTTTGGCCAAAAACGCGCGCCTTGTTACAGAGATTCAAACATCCTGATTCTTTGAGATTTTGCACAAACTTTCAACACAAAACATGTCAAGCATTGAATCACGATTCCAAATATATAAAAAACTCATCCTAACTCTCAAAAATGAGAGAGAATTTTATCAATCCCAAATCTTGACCTAAACTTTCTGCCATTTTCAAAGCTTAAATTCTCTCAACTCAGGCAAAAGAAATGAAATGTAAAGCTATGTACATGCTCAGGGCTATGAGTAGAACCTTGTTTCTTCACAAACTTAAGACTAAAGATGCATAATAAGAGAGATACGAGTTCAAAATTTTACCTATTCAGTTGAACTTCTATCTGGAGAATGAGGAACTTTCAGTGCAAGGTGATGATTGGAAAAGCTTCCTTGAGGTCCAGGGATGCTATTCCAATGTTTACTTTGTCTTGAAAGCTTCTGAATCAAGCTGTAGAACTTCACCTGCAAGTCAAAGATGTGAAAATGGTGGAAGTGGTTAGAGCAATTACAGATCGTGTCTTAGCTTCTGGATAGCTTGCATAGGTTGTAAGGAAGGTAGAGGAACAAGTTTGGACAAGAATGCTTGAAGGGATTGAGAGATGGCACTCAAACTGCAGGCCTTGCCCTGTTTGAGCAGTTTGATGGTGTTTCTGAGATGGGGAGTGTTTGAGAGGCAAATGGGTCGTGCAAAAGCTTGGTTGGGTAGTTTGGAATGTGTTTGATAAGTTCTTTCTTGTGTGTCTAGGCTGATATCCAAGTTCTTGTGAGATATGCAATGTTACTTGAATTTTAAGCAAACAAAGCAAGTTGGTGTTTTAGATCAGTAGGGGGCCTCTAATCCTGCTGCAAAGTCTCCCTTGATCAGAGCAACTTGTCCATAATCTTGTGCCAAAAGGATTTAGCTTGTACCTTATTGATTTGCAATTGGACATAAAGCTAATCTTTTCAAGAATGGAAAGTTTACTTTATCTAAAAATGGATCAATCTTGTGTACAATGCTTGAACTCATGGAACAACACTTTGGCACAATGAACAAGCATTAAATTAAGGAGTGTAATTTGGTTTAAGGACCTGTAAAGTAGCACAAACTATGCTGAGTTCAAATTTGCAAAGTTATGGACATGGAACTTGGTCATGAACAAAGTGGTTTTTTGCTATATTGTGAAATTCGATTCTCTCTAACCATGAGGTTGTTTGAGAAGTTCTTGGACATTTTGGAAAGCTTGGAATGTGTACTACAATCCCTCTTTGAAATGCAAATTGAAATTCCAAGTGGAAGGGTATGAAAAATGGCCTTGAAGTGGGGTAGAAAACCTTGTCAAAATAGGTTAAAATTCTACTAAGTTAAAAATGGTTTAGTGCCCTTATTCAAAAAATTGTAACTTGAGATACAAGCTTCAAATGAGAAAACTTTGTGAATAAAAGTTGTAGATTATGCAACAAGCTACAACTTTCATGTTTTTACTTTTGTTTGAATCCAAATGGATCTTGGTGAAAAGGTGGGGCAAAGTTGGGAAAAAATTAGGGTTTTTCATAACTTAGAAAAATTCTAAGTTATGAAAAATTCCATTTTCTAACCCTAATTTGCAATTTGTGATTTCTTGGTGAACAAGTTTCATGATTTGGCATGTTTTGATGAAAAATGAATCTTGACTCTTGATTTTGACCAAAAAGTCAAAGTTTGACTTTTCAGTATACAGTCAAAACTGATCAATTGACTGGGAAATTCAACTGTCAATCTTGTGTACTTGGGATCTTTTGAACTTGTTGAGCATGTCAAGATAATTCCATAGGGTCCTTGAGTCCATATGTGAGCTTGGTTTGCCATTGGCTAGGTCAAACAGTCAGCAATTGCCTCTGTACAGTCAAAACCCTAAAAATGACCATTTTGCCCTTTTAGTGATCTGATCAAATTTCTTGTGGAATTGTGATCCAAACTTGATCAAATGGTTCATATGAGTTCATAATGTTGATGTGGATCAAATTTCATGAGATTTGACTGTCAATTGGCCACAGTTGACTTTTTCCCCAATACAGTTGATTTTTAGGTCAACTGTCCAATTGACTGGGCAAAACTTGGAATCAAGACTTGAAACTTGGTATGGATAAACTTGGGAGGTCAATATGAAGCAAGAAAGTCATCTTGGGCACTTTAGGTCAAAACATCTTTGTGCAAACACAAACCCTAATTTGGGGTTAGCAGTGCAAGGAGGAGTCTTGAGCAGATGAAACCTTAACTGGATCTTGAGCTTCAAGAGCTTTGTGAAGAGAGATTAATGAGAAATGGGAGGGCTAATTTTGGGGTACAACAGTTTCCCCTGTTCAATCTTCTTGAACCCGAAGAGTTAGATTGGCAAGCTTGCCTTTCGTGACTCGAGGGTAAAAGGAGATTGGACACTAGAGTGCCCGGAAATTTGCACTCATCAAAGCATTGGATGCGGGAATGGGCTTAGAGATGCCATTTGGAGATGGGCTTAATGATGCCATCTGGGAGAGTGACAGAAACTTGTCGGGGATGGGCTTAGAGATGCCATCTGGAAGGGAATATCAGGAAAGTGTCCAAGCTTTGGACCATTTCTGAATTGGGGGTCTGAACAAGCAATAGGTTGACATCCGTTGTTGGGAGGAACCTGTAAGCTGTTTTCAGGAATTTGCATCTGAACAAGTTGATAGATTAACATCCGTTACTTGGGAAGAATCCTTGAACTGTTTTCAGAAGTCTTGAAGAAGAAACTGAACAAGTGACAGGTTAACATCCGTTTACTTGGAGAACCCGTGAACTATTTTCAGAAGTCTTGAAGATGAATCAGCAATAGAGCCGCATCCGTTGTTGGGAAGCGTCCATAAACTAATTTCAAAGGTTGCATCTGAACAAGCTGATAGATTAACATCCGTTACTTGGGAAGAATCCATGAACTGTTTTCAGAAGTCTTGAGAAGAATCTGAACAAGTGATAGGTTAACATCCGTTTACTTGGAGAACCCGTGAACTATTTTCAGAAGTCTTGAAGATGAATCAGCAATAGAGCCGCATCCGTTGTTGGGAAGCGTCCGTAAACTAATTTCAAAGGTTGCATCTGAACAAGCTGATAGATTAACATCCGTTACTTGGGAAGAATCCATGAACTGTTTTCAGAAGTCTTGAGAAGAATCTGAACAAGTGATAGGTTAACATTCGTTTACTGGGAGAACCCGTGAACTGTTTTCAGAAATCTTGAGATTTGAATGATTTTAGTCTGTCAACTGATCTTACCTGAAAAGGCAAAGAGTTAGTTGTATGCAATGCTATGATGCATGATACAATGTATATTATGGTGTTATGAATGTAAATGGATGCGTATGTGAGTTGGAGAGCTGTCTTGCATAGGATAAATGAATTCGGGATAGCGGAAGTCGTTACTGGGGAACCTGGAGCTTGGGTTGTATACCAATCTTCTGGGGAACTCCTGAAGTCTTTTACTGGGGAGTACCAAACTAGTAGACTTAATGCTGGGGATGCCAGATTGAGAATCTTCAGCTTGGAGAGAAGTATCTCTGGAGATTTCACTGGGGAACTCAAGATTTTTCTTCCTAAAAACTCTGTGGGGAGAAGGTTTAAAAGTCTGACTCCGCTGGGGATTGTCCATTTGAAGCTTTTGATCTGCTGGGGATACTGAAGCTTAAACTCTGAGGGAAAATGATTTCCGGAAGATTCTCTGGCTGGGGATTTGCAAAGATAAACTTCTCCGGGGATAGTATTGATAAGTTATTGTTGGGGAATTTTGAGGAACTCCGCTGGGGATGGGAAGAACTTTGGCGAGCGCGATCTCCCCTGGTTGTTAGCTGAGGATAACCCAGTTATAAGCCTCTGTGAGGAATAACTTTGAATAAAACTCGGGAGGGACGTCCGTACTCTGCGGGGAATACCTTTCAGAACCTTACTGGGGATAAGCTTCGAGGGTCTGCTGGAGGTAGGCCTCAGGGTTTGCCAGGGATGTGGATTACAGATTTTGAGGGGTTTCCTTTGAAAGGGTGTCAAAATGTCCGTTTGTACTTTCACCCTATCAGTAATCCTTTTCTTAGGTTCAATTAGGAAGTGATCATGTTTCAAATGCATATGCCTATTTAACAAAACATTGGACGTTTCTCAAAATAAAACAAATAGTGCAAGAGAAAAAGAAAAAAAGGGAAATGACACAAATTTTGGGAAGAGTATTTATATTGATTTTCTTTGAGTATATTTGTACAAAGGAAACAATCATCCTAGTAAGAGGATCTTGCCGTAAATATTTGAAAAATTTATACAAAATAAAGATGGCTATGTGAAATAATTCCATGGGATTCCGTTCTGCTGTAGCTTTCACAACTCTGAACCTCTGTCCATTCAATGCTTCGTTTGACGATGGCTGGATTGATCAGAAACCTGGAACCAGTTGATGAAGAGACTGTCTTTGAAGTGATCCGACGAGACATAGTCATACGCTTTAATTCCCTAATTTTTTCCTGAATCGCCCTTTCGGGTTTTCGATCCACCGGGAAACCCCTTTTTGCCCAAGCCGCCCTTTCGGGTTTTCGACTTGCCGGGTGTACGATTTTTTTTGTTTTTATCCCTAATTTTTGCCTGAACCGCCCTTTCGGGTTTTCGGTTCACCAGGATACCCATTTTTGCCCAAGCCGCCCTTTCGGGTTTTTGACTTGTCGGGTTATTTTATGCGTAGTATCTTTTGACTATGTCTGCGTTCGCAGGGTGCGGCAAATCGTCGCCGTCCATGGTGGTCAGAATCATTGCACCACCAGAAAATAAGCTCTTGATCACAAATGGTCCTTCATATGTAGGAGTCCATTTGCCCCTGGGATCACTTTGCGGCAAGATAATCCGCTTGACTACTAGATCTCCGACTTGATACACTTGACGTCTGACTTTCTTATTGAAGGCCTTGATCATCCGCTTTTGATACGTCTGACCATGGCATATAGCAGCAAGTCGCTTTTCGTCGATCAGATTGAGTTGATCAAGTCGGGTCTGCATCCAATCATCTTTATTCAAACCTGCATCCTTCATAATCCTTAGAGACGGGATCTGAACTTCCATAGGCAAAACAGCTTCCATGCCATAAACCAAAGAAAATGGGGTTGCCCCAGTTGAAGTACGTATCGTCGTACGGTATCCATGCAGCGCAAACGGTAACATCTCATGCCAGTCTTTGTAAGTGACTGTCATTTTCTGAATAATCTTCTTAATATTTTTGTTCGCAGCTTCAACAGCACCGTTCATCTTCGGCCGATAGGGAGATGAATTGTGATGATAAATCTTGAACTGTTCGCATAATGCAGTGATCATTGTGTTATTCAGATTTGTACCGTTGTCTGTGATGATCCTGTCGGGAACACCATACCAACATATGAGATTATGTTTGATAAAGCGGGCAACCACATTTTTGGTGACAGAGGCGAAGGAAGCTGCTTCGACCCATTTAGTGAAATAGTCAATGGAAACCAGGATGAAGCGATGTCCGTTAGAAGCCGTGGGTTTGATCTCTCCAATCATATCAATGCCCCACATTGCAAAGGGCCATGGAGCAGTCAGGACGTTGAGGGGAACCGGAGGGATATGAACTTTGTCAGCATAGACTTGACACTTGTGACAAGTACGGGAATGTTGATGGCAATCAGTCTCCATGGTAGACCAGTAATAGCCTGCCCTTAGGATCTTCTTAGCCATTGTATGCCCGCTCAAGTGAGTGCCAAATGTGCCGCTGTGTACATCAGTCATGATCAACTCTGCTTCAGCCTTATCCACACATCGGAGTAATACACAATCATGGCTTCGTTTGTAAAGGATGTTGTTGCTCAGGAAGAACTTAGCAGCGAATTTCCTTAAGAACTTCTTGTCGTTCACGGAAGCTCCTTCAGGATAATCTTGGGTCTCGAGATACCTTTTGATTTCATGGAACCAAGGTTGTTCCACTACTTCTTCGGTATTAATCTCGTGACAATGCGCGGGTTCATCCATTCGCTCGATGGTGATTTGGGGAGCCTCGTTATCCCAGTTGAGTTTAAACATGGAGGACATTGTGGCTAGAGCATCTGCTAGCTGATTCTCTTCTCGCGGAAAATGCTCGAAGGTAATTTGCTCGAAGTGAGGCAACAATGTCAGAACATGTTCTTTGTATGGAATAAGATTAGGATGTTTGGTATCCCAATCTCCTTTGATCTGGCTGATGACCAAAGCCGAGAACCCGAATACGATCAAAGATTTGATCCCCAAGTCTATAGCAGCCTTGAGACCAAAGATGCAGGCTTCATACTCAGCCATATTGTTTGTGCAGCTGAAGCAAAGTCGGGCCGTGAAAGGAGTGTGGCATCCTTCCGGAGAAATGAGTACTGCGCCAATGCCGTTTCCGAGTGCATTTGAAGCACCATCAAAGTACAGGGTCCATCGGGATCCCTTTTCGGGTCCGTCATACGGTCTGTCACCTTTAATGTTGTCCAAACTCATGATGTCCTCGTCCGGGAAGTCAAATCTCATGGGTTGATAGTCTTCGATAGCCTGATGAGCTAGATGGTCAGCTAATACACTCCCTTTTATAGCTTTTTGGGTGGTGTATTGGATGTCATATTCAGTTAAGATCATTTGCCATCTGGCTATCCTTCCAGATAAAGCGGGCTTTTCGAAGATATATTTGATAGGGTCCATTTTGGATATCAACAAGGTAGTATGAGTCAACATATACTGTCTTAGTCGGCGAGCAGCCCATACCAAAGCGCAGCAAGTTTTCTCGAGCAGTGAGTAGCGAGTCTCACAGTCGGTAAACTTTTTGCTAAGGTAATAAATAGCATGCTCTTTTCGACCAGACTCGTCATGCTGGCCCAAAACACACCCCATTGAGTTATCCAAGACGGTCAAATACATGATCAATGGTCTTCCTTCGACGGGTGGCATTAGAATAGGAGGTTCTAGCAAATACCCCTTGATTCTATCAAAAGCAGCTTGGCAGTCGTCGTTCCACTCAACTACTTGATCTTTCTTCAAGAGTTTGAAAATTGGCTCGCAGGTAGAGGTCAGATGTGAAATGAATCTGGCAATATAGTTTATGCGCCCCAAGAAACCTCTAACTTCCTTTTCAGTACGGGGAGCAGGCATCTCTTGTATTGCTTTTACTTTTGCCGGATCGACTTCAATGCCTTTGTTGCTTACAATGAATCCCAGGAGTTTACCAGACCTAACTCCAAAAGTGCATTTACTCGGATTCAGCCTGAGCTTGTATCCCTTCAATCTGGCAAACAACTTTTCCAGATGTTCAAGGTGCTCTTCCTCTGTTTGTGACCGAGCTATCATATCGTCTACGTAAACTTCAATCTCATGATGTATCATGTCATGAAATAAAGCTACCATGGCGCGTTGATAAGTTGCCCCTGCGTTCTTTAGCCTGAACGGCATCACCTTATAACAGAAAGTGCCCCATTGCGTGACAAAAGTTGTCTTCTCCATATCCTCGGGAGCCATTTTGATTTGATTGTAGCCCGAGAATCCGTCCATGAAGGAAAACACCTTATGCTGAGCTGTATTGTCGATCAAGATGTCAATATGAGGTAGCGGGAAATCATCTTTAGGGCTGGCCCTATTCAAATCCCGATAGTCCACACACATTCTGACTTTGCCGTCCTTCTTAGGCACTGGCACAATGTTAGCGACCCATTGAGGATAGGACGTAACAGCCAGAAAGCCAGCGTCGAACTGCTTCATTACTTCTGCTTTGATCTTTTCGGACATGTCAGGCCTCATTCGGCGAACTTTTTGCTTGATTGGTGGACAGTCTTCTCTTGTGGGGAGACGGTGAACCACGATGTCTGCGTCTAGGCCCGGCATGTCTTCATAGGACCAAGCGAAGATTTCAACATACTCCTTCAAAAACTGTATCAGGCGTTCCTTGACTTTTAGTTCCAGGTTGGCACCCACTTGCTTTTAGTTCCAGGTTGGCACCCACTTGCACTTCCTTCCGATTCTCCTCGGTTCCCAAGTTAATAGTTTCCAACGGCTCTTCATGCGGTAAGATGGCCCTTTCCTCTTGTTGCAGGAGTCTGGCTAGTTCTCCGGGTACTTCACAACCTTCGTCATCTTCATACTCGGTTAGATTGACCAGGTCTTCAGAGTTATTGAAAGATACAGCAGAATAGTCACCCATGGAATCCGGAGTGGATGGGTACCTGCATTGGTGAGTGTGGGTGTGTGTAAGGGATAGCCATCCTTAAACAAAAAAATGCAAAAAGGAAAGAAAATGAACATAAGCAGTTTATCAAATGAAAAACGTCCAATGAATCATTAAACATGGCATATGAATATGAAAAATAGTCAAAACCCTTACAAGTGGACCTACATGCCCCGGGCAAGGCAGGAGGTGAAAAGATAGTGTACGGATTGTTTGAAAGTAAAATATTACAGACCAAAATAGGAAATGTTTAATAGATAGATTACTGATGAATAAAAGTGATGGGGACAAAATCTTTAGCCTCCCAATTGCTCAACCCTCCTTTGACAGTCGGATGAATCCACTCTTCAAAGTTGCTTTCTTCGTCTTCATCTTCCAGGGCGTTGATTCGGTAAGGAGAAATTTTGATTGGCGCTTTCTCAATCTTTGACTGGCGCATGGCCTTCTGGCCAGCGGCGGTGAAACCTAATCCAAGCTTATCAGTTTTATGCGGAAAATCGGGTAACTGCCCCCACGCTGACTTCTTCCCTTCTTTAACTGCAGCCCTTGCATCCTCCAGAGATGCCATCCTGGCCATCTGTCTTGGTGTCTCAGCTGCCAACTTCGCCACTGCTATCTCAGGAAGTACTTCTTCGAAATGTTGAAACGGTGTCTCAATGAACTCCCCTTCAACCTCCACATACCGGAAAGAATTTAAATGGCTAATCATGTACTCTTCTTCACCGTGGACAGTAATGATTTTTCCCTTTACAGGATACTTCAGCATCTGATGCAAAGAGGAGGTGACTGCCCCAGCATGGTGTATCCAAGGTCTACCCAGCAGACAAGAGTATGATGGACGGATGTCCATTACATAGAAAGTGGATTTAAACACCTCAGTACCTATCTTGACAGGAATTTCAACTTCTCCATGGACCATTCTTTTCGACCCATCGAAAGCTTTGACGACAATATCACTCGGCTTCAATTCCAACCCTTTGCAATCTAGCCGGTCCAAGGCCTTCTTAGGCAAAACATTCAGCGATGAACCGGTATCAACCAAAACATGTGCAAGGGTGGTTCCGCGACACACGATTGAAATATGCAACGCATCATTGTGATTTCGGCCTTTAGGGGTCAGGTCGGCATCAGAAAAACCTAATCCATTGTCTGCAGTCAGACTAGCCACGCAATGTTGAAATTGATCTGCAGAGGTTTCTTGGGGCACATGAGCTGCCTTTAGAAACTTAATCAAAGCTTGAGCGTGCGCTTCTGAGCAAAGCAATAGTGCCAGCATGGAGATCTTGGAGGGGGTTTGCCCCAACTGTTCCACCACATCATAAACACTTCTCTTGATTATCCTCAAAATCTCGTCCATTTCTTTCTTGGAGGCTTCCGGAATCACCAAAGGTTGAGCCCTCGTCCTGACGGGCTCATCTTGTATTCCTTTTCCTTTATCGGCAATGGTAGGAGAGACAGCACTAGGAACGAAAATTTCTTCAATCAAAGGAGTTCTAGCGGGGAGTTTTACTGGTGCAGGGAGGACTTCTTTAGCTGGTGAGGGTCCAAAGACTGCTCTTGGAGGAGCAATCTCTGGAGAGAATATTCTCCCGCTCCTGGTGATTTTGCTGGTGCCCGCAATGTTACTGATGCTGGCTTCTTCATCATCTGAATTTTCTTCAATTACCTCGATTTGCTTGATACCATGGTAGTAGATGTCACCACCATAGTTCCAAGGTATCGACTTCTCAGAAATATAGGGGACAGGCCCCGGCATGGTTATCTTCAAAGGTATAGACTTTGCAGCTGGTGTAATCCTAACTGGCTTTTTGACGGCCTCGGAAAGATTGGCGTGAATGGTTATGATTGAGACATTTTCAACATGAACTGGAACAGCAGGAACTTTTTCGAACAAAATTTGTCGGCTATCCATGAGGCCTTGGATGCCTTTCTTTAATAGCGGACAATCAAACGGCAGAGAGTGGCAACAGTAGCAGTCTTCTTTACATCCCGGGAAGATCCCGGCCCTTAACAAATTCAACTTAATGGTTAACAGTGGAGTAGTCAGATCACTAACGTCAGCAACATACAGATCCTCTTCAATGGCATTGACATTCCGACCGTGCTTCGGCATAGGTGCAGATATCACATTGGGTTTTTCTGGAGCGTCAAACTCTACCTCATTAGCCTCTATCAGGTCCTGGATCTTATGCTTGAGTGCCCAACAATCGTTGGTGTCGTGTCCAACACTGTCTGAATGATAGGCGCACTTAGCATTGGCATGGTAATGCGGAGAGGATGTATTTACATTCTTTGGCGCCTCCTTGATAGTGGCAAGATTCAATTTCAACAGATGGGGAAGCACCTGCGCTGGAGTCATATTAATACGGGTGAACTGCCGTTGTGGCCTTTCCACCCGTTGCTGATTTGGTCTGGATTGGTTGTAGCGAGGCTGCTCACTCGGAGTGTTTTGAATCATTATGGCCCCCACAGTTGGCCGACGTTCCACCTTACCTGCTCTTCTTTGAGAATATACCATGGCTGTCTCCTTCTTAAAAGGTTTCTTCTCAACACTTGCAGCAACGCCCTTCTGAATCTTTCCTGACTTGATGCCAGCCTCTATTCTTTCGTCTGTTAAGATCAAATCGGTAAACCCCGCGGAAGAGTTACCAATTAGATGATTGAAAAATGGCCCAGACAGGGTCCCAAGAAACATATCAACGAGCTCACGATCGGTTAAAGGAGGCTGCACCCTGCCAGCCAAATCCCTCCATTTTTGTGCATATTCCTTGAATCCCTCACTTGATCCTAGCGACATACCCTGAAGTTGGGTACGGGTAGGAGCAAGATCAGAATTATACTGGTATTGTTTATAGAAAGCGGTGGCCAAATCTTCCCAATTTCTGACATTGGTTCCTTCTAACTGATAAAACCATTCCAACTGAGCTCCCGACAGGCTGTCTTGAAAGAAATGAATCCAGAGATTTTTATCTGCCGTATAGGGTTGAATCTTTCTCACATAGGACCTGAGATGCATTTTGGGGCAGGACAGCCCGTCATACCTTACAAACACTGGCACTTTGAATTTTGGGGGAATCACAATTCCGGCGACCAAGCCCATGTCTTCAAAATCCAAACCCGGTACCCTTTGCAATTCCATGGCAGCCAATCTGTCTTCTAAACCCTTGTACTTATCATCAGCTGGAGGGTACTGCTGGTCAGAATAATCTTCATCCTCTTCAACCTCTTCCTCCTCTGCATCAGACTCGGAAGGCACCGCAACTCGATCTCTTTTACTAGTCCCTTCATCAGAAGTAGGAGGAAATTCAAGCACCCTCCGAGCTTCTCTGTCAAATCTTCTCCCCAAAGTATCCACTCCGACCCTCTTTTTCTTCTTCACTGGGTCCTTGTTCTCCAGATGAGCCTTGATATCCTCTTGACTCTTGACCAAGGTCATCAAGAGTTGCTGGAACTGTGCATTCTGGGCTTGTAGGTCTTTGACTGTTTGCTCGAGATCCATCCTACTGAAATAAACAGCAGATAGATAAGGAAACCTGGAGTGAGACCTGCTTATGCACATGATGAATGGTATGCTGATGTATGCAATGCATTCAAGGATTTAGGACATTCAAAATTGTTTCAGACAAAGAAGAACGCACGTCATATTGATAAGAAGAAATCTGTTAGTACATAAATGCCCCATGGGCCAAAAGTTACAACATAAACTTCTCAAGGCAGAAAGACATTGCGCATCCTCTTTGGCACGATGTAGGTATTGAGGGCCTCTTGCTCGTGGAGTCGGCGGGTAAGCTCTAGAACCTTCTTTTCACTGGCGTAGTAGCTAGCTTCAAAAGTGTTCCGTTCCTCCTTGAGCTGAATCCAACTTTTCTGCATTTCCTCCCACGATGTAGGCATGTCTGGATGCAGGATGGTGTAGGGAACCTCTCCTTCATTGACGGGCTCTTTAATCACTGGGAGTACATGAGGATAAGGCATCATTAGACTTTGGGCTCGGGCTCGTACCCACTTGAGATAAGGCTCAAGGGGGATGGAGTTCTTGTGTCCCAGAGTCTTGCTGTCAACCTTGTTGAGTTTTCCCCAGGCTCTGATGAATCTTTGGCGAAGTCCTTGCGCATCGTTGTCGAAGTCAAAAACTAGGCTAGGAATCAACATGTCATGAGGGCCATCCCTCCGTGCATATCCAAATTGTCTCAAAGCTAGGCAAGGGTTGTAGGTGATACCTCCCCTGATTCCAAGTAAAGGAACATTAGGAAACTCTCCGCAATGATCGACGATGATGACATTTTCTCTGGACCGAGAACACCAATGCACATCAGAATGAGTAAGAGTCATCAATCGTTGGGACCACCTTGTACTTTGGTCATTCTTCAAGACAGATTGTGGAAGGTGCGAAATAAACCACCTTGCGAGGATAGGAGTACAGCACATGAGAACACCCCTCTTTCTCATTGTTCGTGTGTAAAATGAGTGAAGGATGTCTCCAAGCAATGTTGGTATTGGATTTCTGGACAAGAAGATTTTGACAGCGTTGACGTCTACCAATTGGTCAGGATTTGGGAACAAGACCAACCCGTAGATAAGGAGTGCCACAATTTCTTCAAAGGCTTGTAAGTCCAATGAGTTCCAACATTCTTGTGCCTTCTCAAACAAGAATTTTGCTAAGAATCCTTTGACGCCGCTTCTGGTTTCCCAATGCCCCTTGATTTCAGATGGTTGTAGATGTAGTGCTCGAGCAACATCTTCAGGCTTGGGTTCCTTCTCCGTACCGTTGAAGGGTAGTTGATTAAGGATAGGGATTCTTAGGAGTTGAGAAAACTCCTCCAAAGTGGGAACCAACTGATAATCAGGGAAAGTGAAGCAATGGTGAAGAGGGTCAAAGAACTGGAATAGCACTTTCATCATGTCTTCTTCAAGGTTGGTGTTGACTAGGCTGAGCAGTCTACCATGTCTTTCACTGAAGGATGAATTTTCCGGAATTCTTGAGGTGATCTCCTTGAGTTGAGGAGAGATTCTCACAAGGTTGACTTGGATGGTATTTCTGCGAGGCATTTCCATGACCTACAAAACAAGAACAAAGATGAAGATCCAAACCCTTGAAATGGTTAGTAAATGCATATGATGCTTCATGATGTTTATGATGTATGCACAAAACATATGTACAAGCAAATCACACCAAACCCTAGTTTCAGGCTTGCATGGGGTTTCATAGGTAAGTACCCTCTTGAGTGTAGTTGGCTTAAAAACCTGTCCTATAAATAGTAACCGGGTTCTAAGGAGCTCAATATCACTGGATTGTTTTCATTGTTCATTGTTTTGGTTTAGCCACTTAACTAGCGACCAAAATATTCCAAGAAAACAACCCTCAATGAGTGTAGTATCGAGTATCTACCAACTTCGGACTGCACCAAAGCCGGTCATCTCACTACCCCTAATAAAGGCCAAGATGGTCAAGTAAGGTTCTAGGTCATTAGTGCTTAGTGACATCACTCAGCGGCCCCGTACTCTCCTTGATTGAACTCAAGGGTTACCGGTACTCACAAATATGTCGCACTAATATAGCTATTGCTTAGACCGTGTCGGTATACCCCGCACAGTTTCCACAACGTATTGCTATCTATGAATGTTTCCCAAAATCCGGGTGGAGGATTGTAAACCCAAACAATAGAGCCAAAGTATAAAGCAAGCAAATCAAACAATTAGTCATGCAAGAGGGTGATCTAAGCCCTAAGGTTACTCCACTTTTAAATTCTCCCCAGCAGAGTCGCCAGTTCTGTGATACGGTGGGAGAACTGACTATGGTTTTGCGTTTGTTTTCGCAAATGTTTCGGTTGAGCAAGAGTCGCCACCGACTTTTTTATTTTATCCTAAGGAAAGGTTTAAAAAGCACAGCAAAAAACCTTTGAGATTTTTCTTGGGTTCGGGGAGTAGATTATAGAAGGGGAAGGTATTAGCACCCCTTCTATCCATGGTTATCCATGGGCTCTTAGGTACTTGCTTAGATCAATCTTGCCTTGGTTTTCAATTGTTTGAAATGGTGCTTTGTGTGTGGTTTTGAAAATGTTTTGAAAAGATGCCTTGTGCTAGGCTAACCTTGTAACAATTCTTTACTCGAATGTTTTACAAAAGGTGTTTTATCTTTTAAAAAGATGTTTCAAGGGTTTGAAAAGTTGATTTTTTGAAAGTGTTTGTGAAGTGGGTTTTGAAATTGGGCAAGTGTTTTCTTTGCAAATTGACAAGTACTTAAGAGTTTATCTACCCTAAAGTTTTCTCAAAGGTTTTGTCATGTTTTAAACCCTTTTGACAAATTTGTTCCACCATTGCATTTGGTGGACAATCTTGTCTTAGGAGATGAAAGGGACAGGCGCGGGTCATCATTTGGACCATAATTGCAATAGTGTTAAAGATCTTTGGGCAATTTTCTTTAAGGGACTTGATCATTTGTTTTTGTTTGTTTTGAAAAGTTTTATCGAGGGACTATGATCATTCAATTTGTTTGTTTTGCCCAAAGAAGTTCAACATGCAACATGGCCCATTTTTGAAAGGCAACAAAGTGGAATACCCTAGGGGTGCAAGTGTGAGATGTGTTGTTTATTTTCATGCTCATTCATCTTGTATTAGGTCAAACTATTTTTTATCGTTTTTCACATGCAAACCCTAATTCTAACATGGCATATTTAGAAAGCGTATAAAGTGCGAAATTTAAATTCCTACGCTATTACAACATAATAATATAGGGAGGGGGTTACAAATTTACAAATGGGGGATATTTAGACAAGAATCTAAATCTAGGCTATTACATCATTTTTTTGAATTTTTGCAAGGTAAATAAATTGCATCATTAAATAGAAATTAAATAAATATGCAAAATGCAAAAAGAGAGTTTTTATATATGTATGAAAAAATGTTGTTTATGTAAAATAAAATAAGAAAATAAAAAGGTATTATTTTTGAGTATTTTCATATTTAGGGCAAAAAAAAACCCTAATTTTAATCAAAATGTATATTAATTAATTAATTCACATAATATTTATTATTTACATACAAAAATAAAATAAAATATGGTATATTTATAAAAAGGCCTTTTTTAGTATTAAATAAAAAATAAAATATGTACATTATTTGATATTTTTATTCTAAGTATATTAATATATATATATATGTATACTTATATTATTTTAAATATGTATTATATACAAATAATAATAATAATTAATTTTTTTAGAAAATAGTATTTTTTATATGAAATATTTTCAGAGGGTAATATAAAATAAAAACAAAAATAGAAGTATTTTTACATATTTTTATTTTATTCTAAGTAATAATATATATATATATTTATGTATAAACTAAAGAAAAATCAAATAAATACCAAATAAAATCAAAAAATGATGAGAAAAATATTTTCAAAATTTTAACATGTTGAGAAAAAATAAATGAGTAAAATAAAAAAAGAAAAAGTCAAAAATGTTAAAAAAATGAAGCAAATGGGCTCAGGGGTGTGAAACAGAAAAAATGGTGTGGATAGCAAAATGATACAGGCCCAGCCCAATCCACTTCTTCTTCAACCTTTGGCCAAAAACGCGCGCCTTGTTACAGAGATTCAAACATCCTGATTCTTTGAGATTTTGCACAAACTTTCAACACAAAACATGTCAAGCATTGAATCACGATTCCAAATATATAAAAAACTCATCCTAACTCTCAAAAATGAGAGAGAATTTTATCAATCCCAAATCTTGACCTAAACTTTCTGCCATTTTCAAAGCTTAAATTCTCTCAACTCAGGCAAAAGAAATGAAATGTAAAGCTATGTACATGCTCAGGGCTATGAGTAGAACCTTGTTTCTTCACAAACTTAAGACTAAAGATGCATAATAAGAGAGATACGAGTTCAAAATTTTACCTATTCAGTTGAACTTCTATCTGGAGAATGAGGAACTTTCAGTGCAAGGTGATGATTGGAAAAGCTTCCTTGAGGTCCAGGGATGCTATTCCAATGTTTACTTTGTCTTGAAAGCTTCTGAATCAAGCTGTAGAACTTCACCTGCAAGTCAAAGATGTGAAAATGGTGGAAGTGGTTAGAGCAATTACAGATCGTGTCTTAGCTTCTGGATAGCTTGCATAGGTTGTAAGGAAGGTAGAGGAACAAGTTTGGACAAGAATGCTTGAAGGGATTGAGAGATGGCACTCAAACTGCAGGCCTTGCCCTGTTTGAGCAGTTTGATGGTGTTTCTGAGATGGGGAGTGTTTGAGAGGCAAATGGGTCGTGCAAAAGCTTGGTTGGGTAGTTTGAAATGTGTTTGATAAGTTCTTTCTTGTGTGTCTAGGCTAATATCCAAGTTCTTGTGAGATATGCAATGTTACTTGAATTTTAAGCAAACAAAGCAAGTTGGTGTTTTAGATCAGTAGGGGGCCTCTAATCCTGCTGCAAAGTCTCCCTTGATCAGAGCAACTTGTCCATAATCTTGTGCCAAAAGGATTTAGCTTGTACCTTCTTGATTTGCAATTGGACATAAAGCTAATCTTTTCAAGAATGGAAAGTTTACTTTATCTAAAAATGGATCAATCTTGTGTACAATGCTTGAACTCATGGAACAACACTTTGGCACAATGAACACGCATTAAATTAAGGAGTGTAATTTGGTTTAAGGACCTGTAAAGTAGCACAAACTATGCAGAGTTCAAATTTGCAAAGTTATGGACATGGAACTTGGTCATGAACAAAGTGGTTTTTTGCTATATTGTGAAATTCGATTCTCTCTAACCATGAGGTTGTTTGAGAAGTTCTTGGACATTTTGGAAAGCTTGGAATGTGTAATACAATCCCTCTTTGAAATGCAAATTGAAATTCCAAGTGGAAGGGTATGAAAAATGGCCTTGAAGTGGGGTAGAAAACCTTGTCAAAATAGGTTAAAATTCTACTAAGTTAAAAATGGTTTAGTGCCCTTATTCAAAAAATTGTAACTTGAGATACAAGCTTCAAATGAGAAAACTTTGTGAATTAAAGTTGTAGATTATGCAACAAGCTACAACTTTCATGTTTTGACTTTTGTTTGAATCCAAATGGATCTTGGTGAAAAGGTGGGGCAAAGTTGGGAAAAAATTAGGGTTTTTCATAACTTAGAAAAATTCTAAGTTATGAAAAATTCCATTTTCTAACCCTAATTTGCAATTTGTGATTTCTTGGTGAACAAGTTTCATGATTTGGCATGTTTTGATGAAAGATGAATCTTGACTCTTGATTTTGACCAAAAAGTCAAAGTTTGACTTTTCAGTATACAGTCAAAACTGATCAATTGACTGGGAAATTCAACTGTCAATCTTGTGTACTTGGGATCTTTTGAACTTGTTGAGCATGTCAAGATAATTCCATAGGGTCCTTGAGTCCATATGTGAGCTTGGTTTGCCATTGGCTAGGTCAAACAGTCAGCAATTGCCTCTGTACAGTCAAAACCCTAAAAATGACCATTTTGCCCTTTTAGTGATCTGATCAAATTTCTTGTGGAATTGTGATCCAAACTTGATCAAATTGTTCATATGAGTTCATAATGTTGATGTGGATCAAATTTCATGAGATTTGACTGTCAATTGGCCACAGTTGACTTTTTCCCCAATACAGTTGATTTCTAGGTCAACTGTCCAATTGACTGGGCAAAACTTGGAATCAAGACTTGAAACTTGGTATGGATAAACTTGGGAGGTCAATATGAAGCAAGAAAGTCATCTTGGGCACTTTAGGTCAAAACATCTTTGTGCAAACACAAACCCTAATTTGGGGTTAGCAGTGCAAGGAGGAGTCTTGAGCAGATGAAACCTTAACTGGATCTTGAGCTTCAAGAGCTTTGTGAAGAGAGATTAATGAGAAATGGGAGAGCTTTGTGAAGTCAGATTTTCACTCAACCAAAACTCTTCCTAATGACCAAATTAAGGCCTGTTTTGCACTTAAAAATGCTTAACCAAGTTTCCAAAAGTTAATTGACACTCAACACGCAAGGTTTACTGGAGTTTTAAGGAGTTAGAAGTCACACTTTCCTCAACTTGCAGGTTCACACAAATTCACTCATTCTCGATCCTTCTCACACATTTAAGTATTCTATCATTATTTGCTTTAAATAGAGGTCCTTGATACATCATTTTTCATGCTTTTGATAGCCAAAATCACCCTGTCAAACTCTCTCTCAAAGCTCAATTTCTGCAAATTCAAATTGATACTTCAAGAGCTTCCAGTTCAAAGTTCTTGAGTCCTTCACATTCATTGATCTTCAGTGGAACTATTCAAATCAAAACCAAATTCTAAGAGTCCCTAAATCGTTCCAACCAAGTCATGTTTCAGAAGCTTTTGCTCATACTTCATTCAGGTACTTAGAGGAATCAATTTGCTTCAAACGAAAAACCACAATGAAGTCTATAACTTGCTGATGCTCACTGTATCCTTAGTTTGCATTGATTATTGATTTTACCTTGTTTATTTTTTAAAATCTTTTTTGAAATGCATCTGGTTTTCTGTGAATTATGAATGATTTAGTTTGAATAAATTTACATGAATTATATGGTTGGAATGGCAATGAAAAGATGAATCTAAAGAGATAAGTCTGAGCTTCTATGGTTTCCATTTGAGGAAAAGCGTAGTTTCCCTAGTTCAGGGTAATGGAGTTTGAAGATGATCATGTGGATTATCCAACCATTGACATCACACCATTTATTTTAATCTCATTGGTTTGATTTAAATAATGATCTGATGATTTATTTTATTAAATTCCATGGTATTCGGCACTTGGCAGCCTTTGGATCTGATTACCTCATTAATGTTGACTGATCCAACACATCCTAGTTTTTCCAGCTTTGTTTCTTTTTTCATTTTTGTTTTAAAATTTTTTTTAACTTCAAAAATTAATAGAAAATTCATTTCTACTTCAAAAATTATGAAAATAATTCCTAAAATCTTCTCTATTTTATCTTCATCTAATTCTTTTTTTTTTTATATTTTAGCTTTAATATTTTTTGTTAATTTTTTATTATTAGCTTTGTTTTAATTAGTTTAAAAATAATTTTATATTTTTAAAACATTACCAAAAAATTTCTAAAAATATTGGAGATCATTTCTGATTTTTCTATGGTCTCCTTTGAATTTTATTTGATGTTTTAAATATAGTTTTCTATTTTTTCTTTTATTTTAATTTTAAAAACAATTTAAAAATCATTTTTCTTATTATATTTTACTTGTTAATTGCAATTTTAATTTTGTATATATTCTGGTTGGTCTTGGATCTTATGGAATTTGATCATCAGTTTCATCAAACTCATTGGATCATGGGTGTTGAGTTTAAACTCCACCAAATTGGATGAATGATTTTGATGATAACTTGATTAATCATTTGATTCAGTTTGGATTTATTTTCTTGCTTATCTCTACTTTATGTTCTTCTTCTTCTTCTTCTTCTTCCTTTTAATCAATTTGGAAAGCATTTGGACTTTTTTTAGTTCATCCAAGCTCACGAATATTTGATGAACTTTCATCATTTCCAATATACCTTTAAATGATCATTTAGTCATTCAACGTATTTGGGATTGATGATAAGTTTGTTATAATGTATCTTTCTTGACTTAGGTCTTGATCACCTTTGTTTTTACTTGTGATACATCTTTTAAGAGTATGGTTTCTATCATATCTCTAACATGTATGGTACATGAATTGTTTGACTGGCCTCGTATAGTATTGACTTCTACATAAGTTCTTTTGCGATTGCTTAACATAGAGCGAAATTTATCCTGAATCGGAAAACTAACATACTAACTATAACCTTTATTGTACTAATTTTTACTTTATGTAATTTAAATTCAGTCACTTACTTTATGTAATTTAATTTTAGCATCTTTATCATTCTTGTCATTTATATTTTTTCTCTTTATTTTATGTCATTTTCCTTTTGCTCACTTAAGCATTTTATCTTTATGTCATTCTTATTTTGCTCACTTGAGCTTTTTTTTCTTCTTTTAAAGACATTGATAATCAACCTGAACACTAAATGACTTAAGGCTCTTTTTAGACTATGGTGACTATCCCTTTGCATTTTGGAGTATTTGGACTTTTGGATCTTAGGATAAGACCTTGAGACTTTGAGACCTTTGGATCTTGGAACCTTGTTGTTATTTTGTCTAAGTATTGGGAACTTTTTTGTGTGTAGGTATTACTTTGAAAATCATCTGATGCAATAATATTCATCTGATATATGCCAAGTCATTTGTCCCCTTTGAGATTCATCTGATGTTAAGCTTGCACTAGAGGCACTATTGTACATTTGATACTTATTACTTGTTTGTGTGGCTTTAATCCAAAGCAATGTGATGCATTGTTTGACTTAAGTCAAGATGATTTCTCTTGTTTGGTTAGACCTTTCCTACCTTACCTTCATCTCTTGCCCATCTTATTTAATTTTCAAATCTTCTCCCTCCTTTTCAAAATCTTCTTATTTTCAAACTTAAACCACTCTCAATAAAAACCTTTACTTTGTCAAGTGCATTTTCAAAACCTTTTTCTTAATCAAACTATAATTCATTTAATTAAAGTGAAACCTTTTTCTTCATTGACTAAAAAATGCAAAAATTCAACCAAACCTTTTTTCAATTTGGCTTTTGATTCAAAAATGTTTCTTAAGATTATACACTAGTCATCTTTAAAGTTGAGTTGTAATCCTCCTATCTTCATGATATTGGTTGGTATTGGTGTTGAATCTTTTCCACTTGAAGGGGTTAGTGGAATACTTATTGAGTTATCCAAGTTAGAGCCCTCCTTTCATTTGTGATGCAAAGATCCACCTTTCTCATGTTTTTGGTGGATTAGTTGAGTTTTCTCCTTAAGATGACAAAATGTCTCTTGATCATTTAAAATGAACCAACAAACAATTTAGTTCTTTTTTAGAAGAACTACGTGGTTCTGATTTCATCATTGTATATTGGTGGTGTGTAGGCACGAGGATCATTGAAGTCTTTCCGAATCAAAGTTGTAAAAACCATTTCTTTCCTCATCTCCACAAACATTTTACAAACAACTCTTTTTAGCCGAATACACATATTTTCAAAGAGGTTCATGCAGAGTACCATAGACGTTTAAGGTGTTAACAACTTTCATTTGCATAACCAACCCTTGTATCTATATCTTTGTTTTTATTAGTTGTTCTTTATTAACTTCTTTGGGTTTTATTCACTCTTTTCCCATTCTTTTGGAAACAATAAAGTGTGGTGTCGACTTTTACTTTGTGAGTTAGCTTAATTATTAGTTTAATCTCAACTTTTCACCGCTACAGAAATTTGGAGACTTCATTAGGGAGAAATATCTAAGTGACTTGAGCCTATATTTGTTTATCTATGTTTTATGCTATTATTGTTGTATGTTTGCTTGTTTGTCTGGGTTTTCTTGTTTTTAGGGTGCTTGGTGATCTCTTGGAAGTCCTATACCCGAACATGGGAAAACTTAAGTTTAGGAGGGGGTATAGTCATGTTGACTTTGAAGGAGTAGTCTTGAAAAAGTTAACTTGAGATCTTCCACTCAGTGGAGGCCTCTTTGACTGTAATATTTGTTTACTGAGTAATCGAGAAGACATTATTACTTTTGACCTTAGAGCCTAAGAAGTTGAGGCCCTTAGAACCATTAATCCATCTTTTCCTTTTTAGGATGTAGTGTTATGACTATGAAGGAGTAGTCAGAAAATAGTTGATATGTGATGCTACACTGATACAAGTTTCTCTTGAGAATATTACCGGTTCCCGAGTAATTGAAGTGTTGGTAATATCCGAAAGAGAATCGACGACTCTGGGAACTTTTTAGAACCTTGTTCTACAAGTGCTTGAAACCCTTAGTTCATACCTTGTGGGAAGTACCTTTGACTTCATGCTTATGACGTCGAATCTATGAACCCCCCATGTTTGAGATCTTGTATGTGATTTTTGCATAATCATGCATTCATGCATCCATGAGCATTCTTTGAACAAGTTTTCAAGGAACTTAAGAATTCTCTTTGCAAACATCACATGTATTTTTGACAATGGATTTTGGAAGGAGAAAGACTCATAAGTACAGTTTTAAGATTCCTAAGGTAGAAGAATTGAGAAATTTGGGATCTTTGGTTGCTATTCCTGAGGTTCTCAAGGGAAAATATGGAAGGCTTTTGTCTCTTTTGAGTACCAACATGAAGGAATGAATTCTCACTACTTTGGTCCAGTTCTATGATATGTTGTATCGGTGTTTCACTTTTCTGGATTATCAGCTTGGGCCTACTTTAAAGGAGTATTCTTATCTTCTTGGTCTACGTGTTTCTAATTAGGTTTCATTCACTACTTTGGAAGAAGATCCTAAGCCTCAAGTTATTGCATCAACTATTCATCTAAAGAAGTCTGAGATTAAAGCTCATATGATCTCCAAGGGAGGTATTCTTGGGTTACCAGCTAAATTCTTGATGGAGAAAGTTTGTTCCTTTACTAGCATGAAGAGTATGGATGCTTTTTAGGATATTCTTTCCTTACTCGTCTATGGATTGTTCTTATTCCCTAATATTAACAATTTTGTTGATATTAATTCCATAAGGATATTATTGATTGGAAATTCAGTTCCCACTTTGCTTGGAGATTCTTATTACTCCATTCACCTCAGGAATTCTTATAAGGAGGGTGTGATTATTTGTTGCGCGCCTTTGCTATACAAGTGGTTTATTTCTCCCTTGGTCTGGTCTGCTGCTTTTTTGGATCTCAAGGATGGATTAAGGTGGTCTTAGAATATCATGTCTCTTACTCATTCTGATATTGTTTGGTATAATCAAATTTATGATGGAGTGACGATCATTGATAGTTGCAGTAATTTTCCCAATGTACCTCTTCTTGGTATACAGTGAGGCATCAACTACAACCCGATTTTGGAGCTTCGTCAACTTGGATATCCAATGAGAGACAAACCAAATAACATTCTGTTGAGTGGTTTCTTTCTTAAGGAGGGGTAAGATTACAAAAGCACTCAAGGAGAGTATTGGTCGTTCCTAGAAACACATCCATAGAAAGGGAAGAGAAGCATTAGGGGAGAAAGGTTGTGTCTCTTTGGAGCCTTATCTTCAACGGGTAAAACCTAGGGAAATTAAGAGTAAGATGCCTTATCCTTGTCAGGAGCCTTTACCTGCAATGGTTTTAGAGCTTATTCATACTTCTTTTCCATGTACAAAGTAAATTTCCCAAATGAAGCGCCTCAGATTACAATCAGACGTCTTGATAGACTTGCTCAAGTGTTTACAGCAAAGATAAAATTAGATGATAAGCCTTGGTATTATGATATCAAACATTTCCTTCAAACTCAAGAGTTCCCAATTAGGGCATCCAACAAGGATATGAAGACATTGAGAAGATTAGTTGGCAGTTTCTTCCTCAATGAAGATGTGTAATACAAGATAAATCATGACATGGTCTTGCTCAGATGCGTGGATAGACACGAAGCAAACATGTTAACACAATAATTTCATGAAGCTTCCTTTGGTACCCATGCCAATGGATATTCAATGTCTAAAAATATTCTTAGGGCAGTCAAGAAATAGTTGGCCGAAGAATAAAAGAACAGGTCGCTAATTTTAAAATCCGAAAGGGCGACTTAGGAAATTATGAGTGTCTCGGTGGATTAAAAACCCGAAAGGATGGTCCAAGAAAAATTAGAGACATAAACAAAATAAATCATCTCGGTAGATTGAAAACCCGCAAGGGCAATCTAGGCAAAAGTTAGGGATCCTTAGAAAGTAACTGCATCAGACAAGACTTGATCGTTGAAGCAATAATCTTCATCAGATTCCCATCACTCCTCGGTTGAAGCCTAAACACAAGTATTCAAAGTTGTTAAGGGGAATAGTCATCATTGTATTTCAATGTACCTTTTCCATGTATTTTTACCATTTTCCAAACTTTGTAATCATCTATGAAGTCACGTCATCTATAGACTACCAATCTATTAATGAAGTTTGAGCCTTATCCAGTTCATTGCAATTCTTATTTTATTATGCTTACAAAATTTTAGTTATTATTTATAGTAAATTTTGAAATAAAAAGGTTTAAATAACAAAACATGCTTTTTTTTAATTACAAAAATAGTTTACTTCGATTTGTGAACTAAAAGAATAAAAAATAGTTGTTCCAAGGATGAACAAATCATGAAACATGGAATGTGGCTTTTCTCCCCTTTTATTTGAGATGCCTTCTTTGGTTATCCTTTAGTGGTTTTTAGCATGCTATTATATGTTAGTATGGTGTTTATTTCCCACAAGGTTTCTTAGTCGGATACTTGCCAACAAGACTGGTCTTGTTTCAGGAAAGATGGATCATGGTTATTGTTTAGCGCATGTGATATGACCTTCCTCAACAAGGTCTATATATTACTTCCCAGTGAATCTTAGAGGATGTTTGGTGTTATTCCCAACAACTCTTTTATTTCCCCTAGTAGAATGTTTTTGCAGCAACTTTATGTCCCTTTAAAGGATTGTTGTCATTATAAATTGTGCTCTAGTTATTCCTAAAGCAACATCTCCTCCCCCCCCCCAGAGAGTTAAGCTTTGAAGTAGGACTTTGGTTCCTTAGTTAATTGCTTGCTCTCCAGCAGGATCTCCATATTATATGTGATTTAGTCGAGTGTTGTTTTTTACCCCAAATGTTTTGTCTGGTTATCCCTAGTGTAGTATGTGTATCTGTCTTGTCAGTATACACACCATTATAACATCCATACACTTATTCATAAATCATGCATAGCTGAACTTAGATTCGTGTGCATTTGCATTCTTTGATGTTGTTTTTAATCCACTCTCTTTGGTGATTATTTTTCCCCTAGAATAGTATGTCTCTTCTCCAAAAGAGTACCCCTATAAACAGAAAGAGTATATTCCTTCCAAACTCCCCACTGAGCTTGTTTGTCGTGGAAGATTTTATTCATCATTCTTTCCCAATTTGCATTATCGGGACATAACAAATTCCCCAGTTAAGTTACTTCCTCACCGAGTCGAGTTTTATTTGACCATTTGTTTTCTAGTTTGTTCCTATATTGAATTATTGGTCCTTAATTGGAAAATGTTGTCTTTCTTAAAATTTTGGTTTATCCATACCCTTTTATGTTTACCTATGTTAAACTATGACATCTTTGATAGATGATATCCACTTTTTCTTGGGTTGTTTACCTATGTTAAGTTATCACATGGTTGACAGTTGGTATTCATCCCCCTTTTGTGTGTACCTATGTTAATCTATCACATGGTTGATATATTGTATTCACTTTTCCGTTGGTTGTTTATATATGTTAGGTATCACATGGTTGATAATTAGTATTTATCCCCCTTTTGTGTTTACATGCGTTAAACTATCACATGGTTGATAGATGATATTCACTTTTCCTTTAGTTGTTTACCTGTGTTAAGCTATCACATGGGTTATAGTTGGTATTCATCCCATCTTTTGTTTTTACCTGTGTTAAACTATCACATGGTTGATAGATGATATTCACTTTTCCTTTGGTTGTTTACCTATGTTAACCAATTACACGGTTGATAGTTGGTAGTCATACCATCGTTTGTGTTTACCTGTGTTAAACTATCACGTGGTTGATATATGGTATCCACTCTTTCTTCGGTTGTTTACCTGTGTTAATCTATCACATGGTTGATAGTTGGTATTCATCCCATCTTTTGTGTTTACCTGTGTTAAACTATCACATGGTTGATAGATGGTATTTACTTTTCCTTTGGTTGTTTACCAATGTTAAGCTATAAAATGGTTGATTGTTGGTATTCATCCATCTTTTGTGTTTACCTGTGTTAAACTATCATGTGGTTGATAGATGGTATCCACTCTTTCTTTGATTTTTTACCTGTTGTGATCGGTGGATCTGGAACTGACTGTTTAACGCTGGTTCGCGAAATGTCGCGGAAGCAAGAGTCGCCACCGTCTTTTATTTTCTCCAAATGGAAAGGACAAAAGCACAGAAAAATTCCTTAAAGAGATCGCTCTCGGTTCGGGAGGTAGGTTATAGAAAGGGAAGGTGTTAGCACCCTTTCTATCCATGGTTATCCATGGGCTCTTAGATACTTGCTCGTTGTGTTTTCAAAATGTTTGCTTGCTTTTCAATTGTGGGTTTAAAAAAAGTTTCTTTGAAAAGTTTCAGTTCGACTCGTATGTCAGAGTGTTTGAAAAGTTTGCTTTGAAAGCTTTTGAAAATGTGTTGGTGTGAAAAGATTTTTGTTTGTTTGAAATTAGAGCAAGTATCCTTGAGAACCTACCTACCCTAAGGGATTCGTCTGTGTAGATGTCCTTTAAGGTAGTGCCATCCCACCATTGAGAGGTAGGTAGCACCACCGTTGGAGGTGTTCGGGTCAATTCGAGTTTGTAGGGACATGGTGATCACCAGAGCAATGGGAAGACACCTTAGAAGCTACCCTCATGCCAGGTTCCCGGATCATGAGGACTTACTAAGACATCCTCTACTCGACGATCACCTTTCGAAAGGCAACAGTGAGGCGTACCCTAGGGGTGGTGTGTGCGAATTGTGTGTCGTTTTCAGATATTTGTCTTGTCATGTTTATTTGTGATCTACGCTTGATTTTAATTAGGTCCATACATTCTTGCATGCATATTTAACAGTTATAAAGTTTGCGAAAAAATAAATCTAAGGCTATTACAAATGGCGCGGGTCCACATCGCCAAAATTAAACCGGACCCGATTTAGCGGAAAATAAATAAAGCGATAAATAAAAGTGCGAGAAATTTAGATTACAATGCTTTGGGAGAGATACAAAATTATAATAAATGACATAAAATAAATGCGCAAATTAAATAATTAAAAACAATGGGCGTTGGACCCTTTTTGCAAAATTAAATTTAATGAGGAATTAGAATTAAAAATTAAATGTTTTTGGTATTTTGTGTTTTTTAGATTTAAAAGAAAAAGAATTAATTAAAACTAAAAAATTTGATGTAAACCCTAATTCTAATGTTTTTTAAGTTTATTATGAAAGATATTGAAATTTAACCTAATTTAAATCCTAATTTATTTATATACATTTAATTAAAAAGAAATAAAATAAATAAATAATTATTACTAAAAAAAAGGGCAAAATATGAAAAGGAATCAAAATTGCTAATTAACCTAATTCTATATTTTTTTGGATTTTTAGTTGTTAAAAAGAATGAAATTATAACCTAATTAAAACTAAGTTTATTTACATATAAAATAAAATAAATATTATTAAAAAGAAAGTAAGAAGAATAAAAATTAAACCTAATTCTATTTTTGGATTTTTAGTTATTAAAAGGAATTAAAGTTAAAAACCTAATTAAACTAAATAATTTACATACAATTTATTTATGGAAATAATAAAATAAAAATTATATTTTTTATGTTTTTTATCCTTATTCTGATTTTATGATGTTTCTCATATTTTATAAAAAATAATTACTGAATTAAAACAACAAAATAAATAAAATAATAATTAAAAGGATATAAGGAAAATAAATGAAATTAGCAAACCAGGGTGGGGTGTAGTCCCAAAATTGGAGGTAAGGTTCAGCAAATCAGGCCCATTAAGCTTGTGGATCCATTGACTTTGCCAGTTTGTGTGCTAATGCATTGACCCTTGTGCACGTGTTCCTTGAATCTTGGCCATTGATTTGGATTGGTGGGACGCGTGTAGGTCTGGATGAGGATGGAACATGGTGAACCTGGACGTTAGCATAGCATAGGATTTCATATTGAAAAATAGCATTTGAAATTTGCCAGACCTGGGACTTGAACCCAGGTCTTGAGGATTAACCATATCACGTGTTACCAACTGAGCCACTGCATTTCAATTAATATATTATGGTTAATAAATAACAAAAATCAAAACCAACGCGTAGTGGAGGGAACGCGCGAAATTTCAAATGGACGTATCACTGGCTGCCACGGCTTCTTCTTCCTCGCGTATCTGAAAAAATAAAACACAATAGCAACGGTTTTAACGCGTTGCTTTAAGCATGCTATGGGAAAATAGCGAATAGGGCTATGGTGCATATAAATTGATCGCGAGGCTTGAGTTTGTTTCGTCTTGACATGACGAATTAGCCTGTACCAGTTTGGGGATCTAATTTTACGCCTTGCACAAAGCCCCAATTTTGGAACCTTGGAACCCTAGAATCTGTCAATGGTGGAATCTTATACACAGCGAAATAATGCAATTAAACGTAGTGGTTAGTTTGTAAACTTCATCAGGAACATGAATATATAAACAAAAATGCAAAAAGACGCATGATTTATGATATGCGATTTCAAAAGTTTCGAGGTACAGTCTGAGTTCTTGATACCAATTCAGGGCGTTTTGGTGGTTGATATTGATTGGAATTTGATCAGGAGTTCACAAGGAAGCCTTTGGAATGAGTATTAGGGTTGGAATCGACCTCTAACCTTGAAAACAGTTTTTGCGTTTTATGGAAAAAATTTCAATTTTTAAAGTGCTCTTGGGGCGCAGCTTAGAGTGTAAAAGCATTAGGTTTGCATTCCTGATCATATAGTGAATGTGTTAGGGCAACAAAACTAGAGCAAATCCATGGCATTGATGATTTTTGAATATTTGATTTCAAGGATCTTTTCCATATCTTTTCATGTGCATTTTGTGTCAATTTGCATCCAATTAGTCCAAATCTTTCCCTATGAGCATGTACACGAAATATTGAGTCCAAATCATGCATAAAAAGATTTTTTAGGTCAAGCTTTATATTTTTCATGTATTTAAGTAATTTAAATGAATTAATATTAATATAAATTCAAATAAATAATTAAAAATTGAGAAAATACTTCCCCTTGGGCTTAATGGTCGTGCATAGGCTTGGCATGAAGAAACTTGGAAGAAAAATGGGCCCATTAGCATTTTTGGATCATTTGAAGTAAAGTTGACTTTCAAAAATCTCCAAAAATTTCCCAACTTCCACAAGGCATAACTTGCTCAATTTTTAAGATTTTCACATGTTCTTGGACATTTTGGAAAGGTCTTTGAGTCCTTTAACCAATGCCTTTGGTCCCATGTCATGTTGATTTACCAATCTCAAGTTATGGCCTTTGACTTAAAGTCCCTTTTTGTTGACTTTTGAAAATGACCTATAATGTTGAAATTGATAACTTTTTGTGAGAGCATTTCTTGGACTTGGAACATGAATATGAGTTGTAGGAAATGTCTTTCTCTTCAAAATGAGCTTTGGATGGAATTTTTCTGATAATCCATGTGAAAGTTATGCCCTGGTCAATTTCAGTTGACTTTTTCAGCTGTCCAAATATAGTAACTTTTGCATCTTTGATGATTTCTGAGCCAAACTTTGAGAATCATGATCAAGCATTGATCAAATGATGTTTGTGGCTTCAAAATGATATATTGACCAAAAATTTGAACTTTTGACTGTCAAATGACCATTTTGCCCCTACAGTTGACTGTAGTGCAATCTAGGGTTTTGACTGTGCAATTTTGAGCTGAATGCCTTGAAACTTGATATGAGGATACTTGACCATCTTTGTAGGCATATGATACTTGATTGGGCCTTTGAAAACTTTCAATTCTTGATCAGAACACAAACCCTAGCTTTGACTGTATGAGAGACTGTTGCACTGCACAACCCTTGGGGAATTTTGTGACCTTGGCTTGGCAATTTTTTGATGAATATGGGAGGGCAAATTTTGGGGTACAACAGTTGCCCCTGTTCAATCTTCTTAGACCTGAGGATGCAGATTGGCGGACGTGCCTTTCGTAATCCGAGGGTAAAAGATGATTGGACACTAGAGTGCCCAGAAATTTGCGCTCACATAGTGGCAGTGGTGATGGGGGAATGGGCTTATAGATGCCATTTGGAGATTACTGGATAGGATGATGGGCTTATAGATGCCATCGGGATGTTGATCGCATAGGAGATTCCTTAGCGAGAACCTGCATACCTGCAAAAGAGAAAATGAGCACCTTAGCATGAATGGTAAGAGAACCTTGGGCGATTTTAACTTCAACAACGCTCGTTGAGAAAAATCTTAGGTGTCTTTATCTTCAACAACGCTTGTTGAGAAAAATCTTGGGTGTCTTCTACTGGAATAAGAATCAGGGAGATCTTAGGGTCGATCTGACTGAACCAGAGAAGGCCTTGGACTCGGTAAGAATCAGGAAAATCTTAGGGTCGATTTAACTGAACCGGTCTAGGTCTTGAAACATCTTCAACTGGATAAGTATCAGGGAGATCTTAGGGTCGATCTGACTGAACCAGAGAAGGCCTTGGACTGGGTAAGAATCAGGAAAATCTTAGGGTCGATTTAACTGAACCGGTCTAGGTCTTGAAACATCTTCAACTGGATAAGTATCAGGGAGATCTTAGGGTCGATCTGACTGAACCAGAGAAGGCCTTGGACTGGGTAAGAATCAGGAAAATCTTAGGGTCGATTTAACTGAACCGGTCTAGGTCTTGAAACATCTTCAACTGGATAAGTATCAGGGAGATCTTAGGGTCGATCTGACTGAACCAGAGAAGGCCTTGGACTGGGTAAGAATCAGGAAAATCTTAGGGTCGATTTAACTGAACCGGTCTAGGTCTTGAAACATCTTCAACTGGATAAGTATCAGGGAGATCTTAGGGTCGATCTGACTGAACCAGAGAAGGCCTTGGACTGGGTAAGAATCAGGAAAATCTTAGGGTCGATTTAACTGAACCGGTCTAGGTCTTGAAACATCTTCAACTGGATAAGTATCAGGGAGATCTTAGGGTCGATCTGACTGAACCAGAGAAGGCCTTTGACTGGATAAGCATCAGGAAAATCTTAGGGTCGATTTAACTGAACCGGTCTAGGTCTTGAGATATGATTGAGAATTTCAACTGCATCTTTCCTGAAAGGTAAAGGTCAGTCATATGCAATGCATGATATGGATCAAGCAATGATGTTCTCAATATAAATGAGATTCGTATGATATGATGCGTCTATGCATGCTATAATGATGTATGTGATGTTTTATGTATGTTTTTGTCTAGGAAAGTGAATCCTTGACGGGTGCCGGGAAGTCGTATCCTGGGATGATATTGAAGAATAGATTTTGCTTCCGCTGGGGATGATAACTGCAAGAATACTGGTAGGAGAAGATGACTCCGTTGCGGAATAAACTTGGCAAATGGAAGATTCTGCGGGGAGAAAAATACTCTAGCGACCATGCTGGGAAGCAAAACTCTGTGGGAGGAGGGATGCCTTGCTGAGTGTTGATAATAGTTTGCTGGGGTAAGAAGACTTCGTCGAGGACGCTCTTTCCGTGGCTTTTGGCTGAGGATAACCCAGTTATATCCTGTTAAGGAAATAACTTCTTTGAATAAAGCCGGGAGACGCGTTCGTGCTCTGCTAGGGGATAAGCTTCCAGAATCTACTGGGGATAAGCTTACTGCTTGGGGGAGATGAATTCCAACTTTCCTGGGGAACTGGACCGGACTCTCATGGGGAAGTTTTTGAATTGCGGGGGAAGTGATTCCTTTGAATGTTGATGTACCACCGGGGAACAATCTTTAGACCAAGATTGCCGGGGATGCTTGTTTAAGAATACATGTATATATGCTGTTGGGGAATGTTGAGACCTGCCGGAGGATACCCAACTTCCTTAAGGTTTGATAATATAGCTTGGGGAGAGTGCACTGAGTTACTGGCTCACTCTCTGGGGAATTAAGATGTGCTGGTTATGTTCTTCAGCTGAACTTACCTTGGTACCTTGGAGGACAGAACAATTAGATTGCTTAGACAACTCTTTATTGCCCCTGTTTCTATGGGGGAGGCACCTGTGGGATGCTGATAATTGTTGAGGGTCAAACCTTCTTCAGGTAGGCAGGTGACAAGATGACAGGACATAGTCGTATGCTTTGATCCCTAACTTTTGCCTGGACCGCCCTTTCGGGTTTTCAGTCCACCAGGATACCCATTTTTGCCCAAGCCGCCTTTTCAGGTTTTCGACTTGCCGGGTGTACTGATTTTTCATTTCATCCCTTATTTTTGCCCGAACCCTTTTGGTTCGCCGGGAAGCCCTTATTTTTGCCTAGGTGTGTCAACCTAGCGGGTCTTTGATTTTGCGTAGTATCTTTTCGACTATGTCCATGTTCTCAGAATGTAGGGAGTTGCCCCTGTTAGAAGTGTTTTGTCATGCCACCAGAATGTGTTTGATCAGACAAGATTCGTTGCTGGAGTGCCCTGAGTGACTCAGGCAGAGATTTGCCCCAGGCTATTTGACCTTTGAGAGATTCTCCGAATCTTGATTGGATTGCCCCAGATGATGGACCATGGTCATGTCTGCCCCTTGATTGGAGATACTTCTGTTCATTAGGCATTCGTCGTGCGAATTTCTATGCTGTTCAAACAAAAAGTCATATGCAAACAAAGTTATATTAAAAATGCAAAGTCTATGTCTGTCTTGAAGATTTTGAAAATGCATTCTTTTTTTCATAAAACAAATGAGTGTTTGCAAAACGTGATGTCAACTCGTTATTTTACTGTAGGCCTTAAGGAGTCAGGATACCTTTCGTCACAGCACGCTTTCGAACTAACCCATGCTTCAGCTAGGACTTTTAAGGGTTATAACGTGGCTTGGTTCACGGTTTAAGAAACAAAGGATAAAGGCTCAAATTTTATTTGTACCCACCCGCTCTTCGTGATGTTCTCCAAACCTAAACTCAGTTGATCATGCGTTAGACCTTGCTTGGGTCTTTGCTCTGATTTTCCGGTGATGGTTCAGATGTTGATAACTTATTTTGAATGGGCAGTCATTTTTGTTTTGGTTGAGGGTTTGTAAGACCTCTTTTGATTTTTGTTATCCCTTTCTTTTTTTGCCTGAACTGTTTCCTTTTTAGGAATTACAGTCAGAGGGATGCCCCAGTTTTGTAAGTCTCTTTTTGTAAGCTTAGACTTTTTGGGCTTTTCATTTGGGATTTTTTTGGTAATGACTGCCTGTCCTTATGATTGCTCTGAACCATCACTGTCTTTTGTTTTTGAAAAACTCATTTGGTGCCATTCATTGTGCACTTGGATCAACTGAGAGAACTACCCTGCCCCAGGTTATGATTAAGGGTTTTGATTTTCGAAAATAAAAACTCCTACTTCTTTGGCCCTGATGGGTTGACGAGGGATTATCATCCTTATAACTCCAGTGTTTAGGGATTGAAACAATGCCTGTACCTCATCAGCGGGGTCTGTTCAAAAGCGTACTGTAGATCATGGTATCGTTTTCGTCATCCTCCCTCAAGAGGCTTAGAATTTTAGATCAAGAGTTGACATCAGAAAAAATATGAAGACAATTTGCATATAGTGAATGCGAATATATTGATTCAAAATAGACATAAGCGATGTATTAATGGAATAACAATGTTTTAACATGAATAAATGTTTGAACGGTCAAAAGAAAGAAACACAGCTTGAACATTCGAATGAACAAAAAGTTTCCTAGTCTCGGAGTTTGTCACTTCAACTGATGAGCCTTGGAGGAATGATAGAAAAATTCAACCTGTCCATCTTGTGTGAACTCCACTGTCCCTTCGTCGATCAGGTCCTGGATTTTGTTCCTCAGCTCCCAACATTCATTGGTATCATGTCCTGGGCTAGCAGAGTGGTAGGCCTATCTCTTATTGGGATCATAGGCAGGAGATGTTGTGTTGGGGTTCCGGGGATGAGCCTTTAATGTGATCAGATTCAACCTCAATAGGCGTTGCAAAGCTTGAAACAACGACATGTTGAGCTGGGTGAATTGCCTCCTGGGCTTGTCTGGCTGAACTTGGCGAGGTTGGTGCTGAATTTGTGACACTGGAGTCATTTGAGGAGCTTTCCCCTTATCCTCTTGCCTTGAGGATGATTGGATGATGAATGGCTTTTTACCCTTAGCTGTTTGCCCCAGTAGGTTACCCTGAAGCAGTTGGTTGAAGAGAAACCAGAGCTCCTCTTGTCTTTGAACTAGGCAGTGAATGACATTCCTCTGTCCCAGCATCTGGGCTTTCATAGCATCCATCTCAGCTTGTAGGTGTTCCAACTTTCCATCCTCAGCATTGCCCCTGACGGAGGTCTCCGTGAGAAGTGTCCTTAGCTCCTCCTGCCCCTTGGATAGATTCAGGAGGATTTCCCCGAACTGAGTCTCTTGATCAAGAAAGTTCTGGTTGTCTTGTGGGCAAGCCATTGCTGAAATAAACAGCGAGAAGGGTGAGTGACCTGCAAAGAACGGGTATCTGTAATGCAATGATATGTATGATATGCATGCAATGTTTTCAAGGATCTCGCAGGGTAGACAAAAATTTGTTAGAATTGGGAACTGGCAACTTGATTGAAGGAACTTCCTGTTGTAGAGAGCCTTTCTTCAAGGGTCAAAGGCTCACCATATCCAGTGGGTCATAGCCCCTGACAACCTGGGCTAGAGGAAAATAAATCCTCTTTGCCCCTTGCTAGATGTTTGATTCATCATAACCTGCGTCACAAGCCTTTGAGATCCTTGAAATGGGTTAGGATGTATGCAATGGTATGCAATGGTATGATGTCATGCTATGCATGGGCTGATGTAGGTAAACCCTGTTATGAGTCCCAATTAAGGACTATAAACAGACCCTGCAAGAAATTCAGTATACTTTGTTATGAGTCCCAATTAAGGACTATAAACAACACCTGCAAGAAATTTGATAAACCTTGTCATGAGTCCTAGTTAAGGACTATAAACAAGACCTGCAGGAAACTTAGATAAACCTTGTCATGAGTCCTAGTTAAGGACTATAAACAAGACCTGCAAGAAGCTTAGTACCCTGTTATGAGTCCCAATTAAGGACTATAAACAAGACCTGCAAGAAACAAGTGTCAGGTAACAAGCGCACAGATAGTCAAGTACGAAGGCACACAAGTCACACAAGAGAGCCCTTAGGGTTTAGGCCAGCATGGGGTCTGGGTAGTACCCTCTTGAAGTTGGTGGGTTCAACCTGTCCTAATCAAAGTAACCGGGTTCTAAGGTTCCCAATATCACGGGATTGCTTTCATTGTTCATCGTTTCAATTTAGCCACTGAACTGGCGACCGAAATATTCCAGGAAATCAACCCTCAATTGAGTGTAGTATCGAGTATCAACCAACCTCGGACTGCACCAAAGTCAGTTATCTCACTACCCTAAAGAGGCCAAGATAGTTCAATTAAGGTTCCTAAGGTCTGTTGATGCTTCACGACACCACGCGGAGGCCCCGTACTCTCCTTGACTGAACTCAAGGGTTACCGGTACACACCAAAGTGCCACATCAACGTAGCAGACTGTTTCAACCATGTCGGTATACCCCGCACAGTTCCCTCACAGCCTTGTTGCTACTTTCTAAGAAGGTATCCCCCAGATCCGGGTTAGGATCTATAGAACTCCCAAGACAGTCCCACAATTTAAAGCAAGCAAATCAATACAATTGAAAACACAGTTATGAACTACCCTAAGGTACACCTCACTTTAAGTCGAGTCCCCAGCAGAGTCGCCAGTTCTGTGATCGGTGGATCTGGAACTGACTGTTTAACGCTGGTTCGCGAAATGTCGCGGAAGCAAGAGTCGCCACCGTCTTTTATTTTCTCCAAATGGAAAGGACAAAAGCACAGAAAAATTCCTTAAAGAGATCGCTCTCGGTTCGGGAGGTAGGTTATAGAAAGGGAAGGTGTTAGCACCCTTTCTATCCATGGTTATCCATGGGCTTTTAGATACTTGCTCGTTGTGTTTTCAAAATGTTTGCTTGCTTTTCAATTGTGGGTTTAAAAAAAGTTTCTTTGAAAAGTTTCAGTTCGACTCGTATGTCAGAGTGTTTGAAAAGTTTGCTTTGAAAGCTTTTGAAAATGTGTTGGTGTGAAAAGATTTTTGTTTGTTTGAAATTAGAGCAAGTATCCTTGAGAACCTACCTACCCTAAGGGATTCGTCTGTGTAGATGTCCTTTAAGGTAGTGCCATCCCACCATTGAGAGGTAGGTAGCACCACCGTTGGAGGTGTTCGGGTCAATTCGAGTTTGTAGGGACATGGTGATCACCAGAGCAATGGGAAGACACCTTAGAAGCTACCCTCATGCCAGGTTCCCGGATCATGAGGACTTACTAAGACATCCTCTACTCGACGATCACCTTTCGAAAGGCAACAGTGAGGCGTACCCTAGGGGTGGTGTGTGCGAATTGTGTGTCGTTTTCAGATATTTGTCTTGTCATGTTTATTTGTGATCTACGCTTGATTTTAATTAGGTCCATACATTCTTGCATGCATATTTAACAGTTATAAAGTTTGCGAAAAAATAAATCTAAGGCTATTACAAATGGCGCGGGTCCACATCGCCAAAATTAAACCGGACCCGATTTAGCGGAAAATAAATAAAGCGATAAATAAAAGTGCGAGAAATTTAGATTACAATGCTTTGGGAGAGATACAAAATTATAATAAATGACATAAAATAAATGCGCAAATTAAATAATTAAAAACAATGGGCGTTGGACCCTTTTTGCAAAATTAAATTTAATGAGGAATTAGAATTAAAAATTAAATGTTTTTGGTATTTTGTGTTTTTTAGATTTAAAAGAAAAAGAATTAATTAAAACTAAAAAATTTGATGTAAACCCTAATTCTAATGTTTTTTAAGTTTATTATGAAAGATATTGAAATTTAACCTAATTTAAATCCTAATTTATTTATATACATTTAATTAAAAAGAAATAAAATAAATAAATAATTATTACTAAAAAAAAGGGCAAAATATGAAAAGGAATCAAAATTGCTAATTAACCTAATTCTATATTTTTTTGGATTTTTAGTTGTTAAAAAGAATGAAATTATAACCTAATTAAAACTAAGTTTATTTACATATAAAATAAAATAAATATTATTAAAAAGAAAGTAAGAAGAATAAAAATTAAACCTAATTCTATTTTTGGATTTTTAGTTATTAAAAGGAATTAAAGTTAAAAACCTAATTAAACTAAATAATTTACATACAATTTATTTATGGAAATAATAAAATAAAAATTATATTTTTTATGTTTTTTATCCTTATTCTGATTTTATGATGTTTCTCATATTTTATAAAAAATAATTACTGAATTAAAACAACAAAATAAATAAAATAATAATTAAAAGGATATAAGGAAAATAAATGAAATTAGCAAACCAGGGTGGGGTGTAGTCCCAAAATTGGAGGTAAGGTTCAGCAAATCAGGCCCATTAAGCTTGTGGATCCATTGACTTTGCCAGTTTGTGTGCTAATGCATTGACCCTTGTGCACGTGTTCCTTGAATCTTGGCCATTGATTTGGATTGGTGGGACGCGTGTAGGTCTAGATGAGGATGGAACATGGTGAACCTGGACGTTAGCATAGCATAGGATTTCATATTGAAAAATAGCATTTGAAATTTGCCAGACCTGGGACTTGAACCCAGGTCTTGAGGATTAACCATATCACGTGTTACCAACTGAGCCACTGCATTTCAATTAATATATTATGGTTAATAAATAACAAAAATCAAAACCAACGCGTAGTGGAGGGAACGCGCGAAATTTCAAATGGACGTATCACTGGCTGCCACGGCTTCTTCTTCCTCGCGTATCTGAAAAAATAAAACACAATAGCAACGGTTTTAACGCGTTGCTTTAAGCATGCTATGGGAAAATAGCGAATAGGGCTATGGTGCATATAAATTGATCGCGAGGCTTGAGTTTGTTTCGTCTTGACATGACGAATTAGCCTGTACCAGTTTGGGGATCTAATTTTACGCCTTGCACAAAGCCCCAATTTTGGAACCTTGGAACCCTAGAATCTGTCAATGGTGGAATCTTATACACAGCGAAATAATGCAATTAAACGTAGTGGTTAGTTTGTAAACTTCATCAGGAACATGAATATATAAACAAAAATGCAAAAAGACGCATGATTTATGATATGCGATTTCAAAAGTTTCGAGGTACAGTCTGAGTTCTTGATACCAATTCAGGGCGTTTTGGTGGTTGATATTGATTGGAATTTGATCAGGAGTTCACAAGGAAGCCTTTGGAATGAGTATTAGGGTTGGAATCGACCTCTAACCTTGAAAACAGTTTTTGCGTTTTATGGAAAAAATTTCAATTTTTAAAGTGCTCTTGGGGCGCAGCTTAGAGTGTAAAAGCATTAGGTTTGCATTCCTGATCATATAGTGAATGTGTTAGGGCAACAAAACTAGAGCAAATCCATGGCATTGATGATTTTTGAATATTTGATTTCAAGGATCTTTTCCATATCTTTTCATGTGCATTTTGTGTCAATTTGCATCCAATTAGTCCAAATCTTTCCCTATGAGCATGTACACGAAATATTGAGTCCAAATCATGCATAAAAAGATTTTTTAGGTCAAGCTTTATATTTTTCATGTATTTAAGTAATTTAAATGAATTAATATTAATATAAATTCAAATAAATAATTAAAAATTGAGAAAATACTTCCCCTTGGGCTTAATGGTCGTGCATAGGCTTGGCATGAAGAAACTTGGAAGAAAAATGGGCCCATTAGCATTTTTGGATCATTTGAAGTAAAGTTGACTTTCAAAAATCTCCAAAAATTTCCCAACTTCCACAAGGCATAACTTGCTCAATTTTTAAGATTTTCACATGTTCTTGGACATTTTGGAAAGTTCTTTGAGTCCTTTAACCAATGCCTTTGGTCCCATGTCATTTTGATTTACCAATCTCAAGTTATGGCCTTTGACTTAAAGTCCCTTTTTGTTGACTTTTGAAAATGACCTATAATGTTGAAATTGATAACTTTTTGTGAGAGCATTTCTTGGACTTGGAACATGAATATGAGTTGTAGGAAATGTCTTTCTCTTCAAAATGAGCTTTGGATGGAATTTTTCTGATAATCCATGTGAAAGTTATGCCCTGGTCAATTTCAGTTGACTTTTTCAGCTGTCCAAATATAGTAACTTTTGCATCTTTGATGATTTCTGAGCCAAACTTTGAGAATCATGATCAAGCATTGATCAAATGATGTTTGTGGCTTCAAAATGATATATTGACCAAAAATTTGAACTTTTGACTGTCAAATGACCATTTTGCCCCTACAGTTGACTGTAGTGCAATCTAGGGTTTTGACTGTGCAATTTTGAGCTGAATGCCTTGAAACTTGATATGAGGATACTTGACCATCTTTGTAGGCATATGAGACTTGATTGGGCCTTTGAAAACTTTCAATTCTTGATCAGAACACAAACCCTAGCTTTGACTGTATGAGAGACTGTTGCACTGCACAACCCTTGGGGAATTTTGTGACCTTGGCTTGGCAATTTTTTGATGAATATGGGAGGGCAAATTTTGGGGTACAACACCTGTGTTACCCTATCACATGGTTGATAGTTCGTATTCATCCCATCTTTTGTGTTTACATGTGTTAAACTATCTCGTGGTTGATAGATGGTATTCACTTTTCCTTTGGTTGATTACTTGTGTTAAATTATCACATGATTGATAGTTAGTATTCATACCATCTTTTTTGTTTACTTGTGTTAAAATATCATGTGGTTGATAGATGGTATTTACTTTTTTTTTGGTATTTACTACTTGTGTAGGTTTTCTATCATCAATAGGGTTTATATTTCAATTTCCTCCTCCTTGGGGTGGTCCCAATTTAGTTGAGTTTTATGGTTCAATCTTTTAGGGTTACTCCTAGTAGATTTGAACTTTATCCTCTTTGGGTTGGTCTCAAATAGAGTTGAGCCTTTTCCCAGTGGAATCATGTTCTATTTTTTTGTCTTGTCTTTGATTTTGGTTTTCCCTGTTACATAGTCATTCCCAGAGTTATGTCGTTCTCCTAACGATTTATTTTCCTAGTTGAACTCATGTTCCCTTGGCAGAAGTCTTCTTTTATAAGTTTTGAACATTCCTTTTCCCCAGTGGTGTCTTATATCCCCATGCGGGCTTTTCTTTTTAACATCCATAATAATAAACTTTCCATGATATCTTAGGGCCAAAAATTGGGTTTTTTTGTATTTATGTATCTTCAATCATGTCGATATGAATATTTTAACCTTCATATCTCCAGATAGAAGACACTTAAATAAGGGTAATTTCTATACCCGAATTTTTACCCCTAAGATCCCTCATTATTTTACATCTTTGTAATACATCAAGATAACAACCTTGGATTGCCTCCCACCTTTGCTCTCTCTCTCTCTCTCTCTCTCTCTCTCTCTCTCTCTCTCTCTCTCTCTCTCTCTCTCTCTCTCTCTCTCTCTCTCTCTCTCTCTCTCTCTCTCTCTCTCTCTCTCTCTCTCTCTCTCTCTTCCTTCTTTAAGTTTGCCTTTGAGGGATCACCAAGCACCCATGTGTATCTTGTACATTAATGTTTTTTGTTTTACTAACATCTAATAAAAATACAAAAATATTTGCTTTGTTTCCATTTGTTTTTTTTTTTTTTGCAAGGACAAGTGTGAATAAAATGGATCAAACAAATGCCCTCTGTTAGGGTTTTCATTTGATCAAAGTCAAAGTATAGTCAACATTGATTCTCAATGGCTTGTGCATTAGGGATTGACTTATAATCTTAGGTCATATCATTTTTAAGCATCATTCAATCATCAATTGATCAAGAATTATTCAAGTTCGACCGCTTATCCCTCAAGAAAGTTCAAAGGTTCATGAGTTTATTTACATGCCTTCTTCCTCAAGTAATCTCAAGTGTGGCCATGGTTAATCATAGATCAATCAAGGCTTCACCATTCTAATCTCATATTAGTTTCATCATTCCTTGAATTGAAAGAAAAGATCAAAGATATCAAAGTTATGCAAAGTGATTTGACCTAATTTGGCCAGTTTTCAAGTCAAAGTTTACAAGGCCACAACTCCCTCATTATTCAACATTTTTTTATGGTTATTTTTTAATATGAATCTCATTGACATTCTATACAACTTATTTTTACAAGTCAAGAGCTAATTATTTGAGGAAAGCATGTTGAATACATGTATGAACTTGACATTCTTGGCATCCCCTAGCGAATTCTATGAAATCTTTCAACATGGAGGACCAATACATGCCATACCGGAACAAGAGCCACTTCATCTTGTGACCTTCTTGATATGCTTCACATGCCCCACCATGTAAATTCGATAACACCCAGTATGCTTCATTTTCTCCTAAACATTTGAGTAAGACTCCTTCTGGTGTTTTCTTGAATAATTCGTTACCTATTAAAATATAGCTTAATGCACGATACTTAACCTTTCTTTCTGCATCTGGGTCCTTTAAATAGGCTATTATTGGGCTTCTATAATTTGTATTTTTTAAGCTATCCATGGCCATTACTTCGAAATGTACTTCATTTGCGTATCCCAAACTTGTATGTTTTAAATCTATTGGAAACAATTTAGTAGCTAGCACCTTTCCACGAATTTCGACTAACTCTTCCAAGTTCTCTTTTGACATTTGTATCCTGAAGAAATTTGGGCTAAGTCATTTGCTTCCCGGTTCTTCAATCTAGGGATATGTTTGATATTAACATACTCAAATTTTCTAAGCAATCTATTTGTTATCACGAAGTACATTATCAGATTTTCTTTTGTGCACTTGTACTCCTTGGTTATTTGTTTGATAACCAGTTCAGAATTGCCTCTTATTTCGACTCTAGTTACCCCCAATTCCAACAAAGCTTCAAGTCCTGCTATCAAAGCTTCATATTCAGCTTTGTTATTCGAACAAGGAGGGCCTTCGATCTTGTACTTGAACTTGGTTGGAATTTTATCAGGAGAAATGATTAGAATTCCAACTCCAGATCCATCTTTATGAGTGGGACCATCGAATAATTTCCAAGGTTCTAACTCCACAAGATTTTGAGGAATTTTGACCATTGCATGGTCTAGTATAAAGTCAGATACTAGTTTCCCTTTCATAGCTTTTAAAGGCAAGAAAGTCAAGGAATATTCAGTTAATGTAAGTTTCCACTTGCCAATTCGACTTTGCAGGATTGGTTTACAAAGCATATGTTTAATAACATCAAAATTTGAAGAAACATAGACATCAAGAGGCTTTATATAATATTTCAACTTGGTGCATGAAAAGTACAAACAAAGAAACTTTTCTACAGTACTATATCTAGTTTCTGCATCATTTAATACTCGAATGAGGTAATATATGGTTCTTTTGATGCCATTCTCATCTTCTTGTACAAGCATACTTCCTATAGTAACATCTGATGTAGATATATACAATATCATACACTTATTTCTACAAGGAGGTGACAAGATGGGAGGGTGGACAAGGTATTGCTTAATCTTATTGAACGCTTCCTGATGTTCTGACTTTCAATTGAAACCACCTTATTTTAGACGTAGAAGGGGATACAAGGCTTGAGTTCATCCACTTAGGTTCGAAATAAACCTTCTTAAAAAGTTTATCTTTCACAGAAGTGACTGTAACTCTCTCTTTGTTGGTGGCGCTTTCACTTTCATAATAGCTGTTGTACCCCAAAATTTGCCCTCCCATTTTTCATAGAAGACTCAACCCTAGGGTTTCTCGGACGTTCAAGTTGGCTCAGGAGTCGATCAGACAAATTCTCTTCTGTGGCAGTAAACCAGTAATTAGGGTTTTTCTTGCAATTCTCAGAAGAAATGAATTCTCAAAGATCCAATTGGCTTTCACAGGTCTTCATGCTTTCTCAAGTTTACTGAAAAGACAATTTTTGTTCTCAAGGCATGGTTGTTTGGGACAAGAGATGGAATTTAAGACTGTCATGTAGGATACTCATGATTGTTTAATCCAGGTTAACCAGATGATTTGCGTCTCTTAAAACAATTGCTTGGTTAGCAAATGGAATATACAGTGCATGTTTGTTTGGAATGCAGTTGCAAGATTACAGAATTATTGGAATTTAAGTTATCAGATTGGAGCATTTTGTTTCAATCATCTTGATTGGGAATCTTTAAGAATCAGTTAGGATGCGAAGAGAAAATTACAAGTTATTGACAATAAAGGGTTTCAATTGACACCAGATTATTTCATAAGACTTTCTCCAATTTTTCAAACATTGTTACAAAATAATTTGTTCTTTTAAATACTCTATGTTTTACAACTTATTGTATTTAAAAGATAAATTAGTACAATTGTTGGATACAATACAAGAATGTTTTTATAAATTACAAGGAAATTCAAATGATTGATTGGCCTAGAAGAACTAATCTATGCCTAAGTTTGACTTAAGTTCTTTTGCTATCTCCAAAGACCTCCATGCTTGCCATAGAGTTCTTTCCTCCCATGCTTTGTCACATCCAATTATGCTCACATGAAAACAAAAGAAAGAAAAATAGTTAGTATAAATTATTTGGGCATGAGCAAGAATTTTCAAAAGAAAAAGTGTTATTCATCATTAAAGTTTGCAAATTGGAATCAGAAGGAAATTTTAATTCATCACAATTTATTTCCTCTATTTTTGTAAATCACAAGAAGATTACTCTTCTTGGTTCACAAAAAGAAGCAAACTGTCCAAAATGCAAGCAAGTTGTCCAAACAAACAGAAAGCAGCAAACTTATCCAAACAAACAGCAAAGCTGGACAAAACAAATGCAGCAAACTTATCCAAACAAACAGCAAAACTGTCCAAACAGAATGGTACAAATTTATCCAAACAGCAGCACAAACTGGGCAGCAGTATAGCAACAAACAGCATCAACAAAAGCAGGCAACAAAAGACAGAAGTATGGCAACATAAGTTGCTAAGACAAGCAAAAACTTGTTCAAGAAGCCTAATTCATCATTTTCCATTTTTCATTGCAAACTTTTCAGAATTGGAAAAAAAAGGCAAAAGAGAAATTGACTTTCTTAGTGTCATTGAGAGAGAAGAGAGGAAAGAAGTCACCTAGGTTATTGGGATGCACAGCCCTGCTGCCTTGACTGTCACAAGTTACATAGAAGTTGCTAGAAAACAAAACTGCCATAAAAAAGCCAAAAGAACAATATAGTAAAATATTCGAATTCTTTGTTTTCCCACCATTTTGAATAAGAGATAACAGAAAGAGAGTCAATATAACAGGAAGGAGGTCAACAGAAAAAGAACACAGTTTTGACAAGCCTAAAGTAAACACACAAACCTCAAACCTGTAAAACTCTCAAGCCAAAAACACAAATCTGAACCATGACCAAAACAAGTCTCCAACAGCAAAACCTGTAAAACTCTCAAGCCAAAACACAAATCTGAACCATCATCAAATAAAAAAAAATCACAAAACCAAAACTGTCAAAGTCTCCAACCTTCTAACTGTCAATCCACAAATCCAAAACCTCAAAGTTTCAAATTGTCAAACCAACCTTCAAATTGTCAATCCACAAATCCAAAACCTTAAAGTTTCAAACCATCACTACCATCAAAAGTCTCAAAAGAATCAAACACCATCAACCAAACCTTCAAACTGTCAACAAAACGAAAACCTCAAAAAACACATAAGTCCCAACTTATAAACCAGTAACCAAAATAGTAACCTTCAAAAACCTGTCAAAATCCCTAACCAAATCAACAACCATCATCAAAAACCCGTTAACCTACATACATTAGCAAGATCCCAAACCAACAAAAACACAGTAGCCATCCTCAAACACAAAAACCTGTAAACCTGCCAAAGCTTCAAAATCTCAAATCCTGCAACAAGTCTCAAACCCGAGACAAGTTTCAAACAGAATAAAAAACCAAAAGGCCAAACCCTCAGTAAGCCACAAAAACAACCAAAAAACAACAATAAGTCTCAAACTGAGGAGACAGTAACATCATCAAAAAACTAGTAAACCATTCAAACTGATAAAACAACATCCAACAATCACAAAAATCCCAAAATCCATGGAATAACATCATCGTCATTCAAAACACAGAGATAAGAAAAGACTTACCAAAAAGTCAGAACCACCCAGGCGGTATCTTCATCTCCCCCCCCCCCCCCCCCCCCGTGTAGCTCCGGCCACCAAGGAGCGTCGCCCTCAGTCTCACCGTCCCTTTCGTTTTCACAGAAAGAACTCCAACAGGTATGGGTTCTCTCTCATTCCAAATATTCCGTAATCATGATTTTCATGCATTTAAAAGAAAGAACTTCAACAATTAACAGAATATACAAAGATCAAAATAAAATGAATTTCGTAAAATTGAGAAAGAACAGAACTTCACCTTTTCAAGAAAAACCTTTAGAGCTTGATTAGGAAGCAAGAGAGGCGGCGCTCCGGCAACAGAGAGTTAGGGGAGGATCAGACGAACCGATTTCGTCGCTTTAGGGCAATCTGAACTTAGGGTTTTCATAAAATCACGAATCATGGTGAGATAAAGATGGAGAGAGCGATTTGGCTTGCGAAACAGGGATGTTTTAGTGAGAAATTCAGAGATGAACAAGGATGATACAGAGATGGGCGAAGGGGATGAGAGCGGTGCCGTGTGAGTGAGAGGGTTCCAAGAACCCTAATTTCAGTTTCCTCCCTTAATCAAACAACTAAACTAATTTAAGAACATGGGTCTGTTGTGTTTACATTTCCCCTAAGCCCATATGCCGTTGTTGGATACACCCCCTCTGGTTTCGTTTTGTCACAACAAACACATCTACTTTTTGTTGGGCCTAACATCCCTAAATCCTTAAGCCCATTATTTCTGTTTTTTAATTTGTTTTTTCTTCTTATATTTATTTTGCCAAATGTTAAATAAAACTTAAAACATTTTCATTATTTTGATTTAAGTTTTTGTGATTAATTTTTATCATTTTCTTTTTTTATATATATAAGTTTGTTTTGATTAATTTTTACATTTAATAAAACATCAAAAAAATTAACTTAGTTTGTTTTCTTTCTTTAAATTTACTTACATAATTAAAAAACACAAAAAGATAATGCATACGATTTTTAATTAATCAATTTTTTTTTAGATTAGGTTTTACCTTCTTTTTTTTTTCAAATAGATATTTAGCATTTCATATTTTGTTGATTTTATCTCATGGATTATCATAGCTTTATATAAATCGCAAAAACATTCGATTTGGTTGTATTGCTTGTTATTTGGATTTTGCTATCTCATTTGATTCATCCCCATTTGTAACAATTGTACCCCCATTCCCGAATACTTTGTAATAGCGTAGAATTTCAATTCCCGCAATTTACTGTTTTCCATATACTGTATAGTAACTAGGCGTGTATGGAAAGATTCAAAAATCAATCGCTAGATGACCTAATCAAAGAATAAATAACTTGAAACCAACACACTTTCTCACACGCGCACCTCTAGGGTAACCTCGTTCGTTGCCTCGGAAATACAATCACGTCCCTCGAATATGAGACACTTTAGCAATGACCTTCGATAAAAAAGATCGTAGCCCCTCGATGACCCTCGATGTTGCCTTCGATTAAAAAGATCTTGTCCCTTACGAAAATTGTTAAAGCGCCTCACAAGTTGCCTTCAATAATTTTAAAATTGACCCGCGCCTGTCCCTTCACATCCAATGGTGGGGCTTCTTACCAAATCAATGGTTAGATAGCACCATTAAAAGGAGGAAGAAAAGAACATCTTAAGACCTTTCGAGTAGATAGATTCGCTCTTAGTTACTCGCTTGCTCATGACAAAAACTCTTTACACCTACACTCTCATTTCAAAAACATTTTCAAAAAGATAAAACGTTTTGTATACGTTCTTATAGAGACGAGAACCATTGCAAAACCTCTTTTCAAAACACTTTTCGAAACACGATTCATAAACACATCTTTGAACCACTTTTCGAAACAAAACTTTGTATACGTTCTTATAGAGACGAGAACCATTACAAAGATATTTTTCAAATTACTTTCAAATCCCACACCACAAGCACATAATCAAATGAAAGCAAGTGATCTAAACGAGTAACTAAGAGCCCATGGAAAACCATGGATGAAAAGGGTGCTAATACCTTCCCTTTTCATAATCTACCCCCCGAACCCGAGAAATAATCTCAGTTGTACCCCAAAATTTGCCCTCCCATCCTTCAGGTATTCATTCTGAACTCTTAGGTTTTCCTCTTAAACAAAGCCAAGCCCTTCATTATCGTTCCTTTCTAAGCAAACAATTTACAAGAGCAAAATGGTCATTTGCAAGCTCTAAAGGCAAAGATTTTACCTTGGAAAAATTAAATCCTAAACATTGGGAATTTTTCTCTAAAAAAAGGGGGTGTTTAAGAAGAAAATGGCACTTCAGAGCTTCTGAACCAACCTCCAGGCAGAAATGGTCAGAAGCTGCAAACTTGGCTTAGCACATAACATTCAGTCAGAACATGGCTCTTTCAACAGTTACACCAGCTCAGTCAGAGATGGTAAACTTGGCTCAGCATATAACATTCAGTCAGAACATGACTTTTTCAGCATCTACGTAAAAGTTCAGTCAAAATTTGCTAGAGAAAACAACTAAGCCAGAAACTCCTTCAGAACGTACTGGGATCAAAAGATAATAGGATCAGCAGATTGGGTAAAGTACTGAAGCAGGATCACTAAGCCCAGAAACACTAAAGATAGATCAAAGGAACATACTGGAAAACTCTCAGAACTTGCTGGGACAACAAGAGGCCAAGGTCAGAGCCTGGTTCACGTTGTTTTTGGTAAAGCAGAACTGTTGGCTCAGGTTTTAGGTAATGATGCAAAATCTCCTATTACAAGATTTTTGATGTTGATAAATCTCATTACCATTTAATGCTCATTAATGCTCACAACCACTCCTGAACATTCATCCAAGGGGTCTCTCCACGTGTGGCTTGGTAAACACCTTTATGCAGGTTTAGGAATGAGTCTATGCACCACTTTTCGCCTATAGAGGTCACTTTTCCTCAATCATTTCCTATTGTTCCAGCCTAGGCTGAAAAGCTGTCCATCATCACAACTTTTCATGAACTTCCTTCAAAAATAAGTTAACCTCTACTGCATAATATTGGCGCCCTTTAAACGTTCAAAAATCCACAAAGTTTTTCCTATAAATAAGACACCATTGTCCATCAAAAGGGGGCGTGAAAAAAAAAAGATCCAGAAAAAATTGCTAGAGAAGAAACAGAAAAACTCTAGTAAAAGAAAAACCTTGTGAAACTCTGCCAAAATCCCCAGTGATTCATAACTTTGAACTTCCTGTCTCCAAACTTCATTGATACTCAATTTACTTCTTGACTAGAGAGCACCCATACAGTTTCTGACCATACATACACATACCTTCTCCATCCACCTATTATAAAAAGAAATTGTCCAGAACACCATCAGAGCTAAAAGCTAGCTCCCACTCACAGACTTTTTTCAAACATCCAGGTAAGCACCTGCTGACTTTCATCATGCTGCTAAGCATCATCAGCTTTGCATGCTCAATAAACATAATGTAAATACCATGTTGCTGCTGTTTGCGTTCTGAAGATTTTTCATACCTCAGAATGTTTAAGTAGGAAGTGAATCAGTGTAGAACCAGCCTGTGACCTTGTTGGTTCTGTTTCCTGAAACACTTTAACATTTGCTGAAGTTGTCCCAAGCATGTTTTCTGTTTTGTGGAAAAATAATAAAACTGCAGATGTTCTGGCTAGCACAGGGAGAAGCCAAGTTCTGACTTTGACGTTAGCATATCTAAAGCCTATTTCGTTGTCAATAATATCAGAACTTCTGAGAATTATTGTATTTCCGACATGGTCAGAACTTCTGACTTTCCCACTAACAAACTTTTGTCTTGCAGCGCATGGGGGTCAGAACTTCTGACCTTCCCACTAACAGGTTTCTGTTTTGCAAGTGCCAGAGTTAGAAGTTCTGACTCATACAGTTTCACTAACAGGTTGATAATCCTGCAGCAGGCCTGGGTCAGAACTTCTGACTTCCTCTCAGCAGCGCGCTAGCCCTCTCTCTCTTTCTCTCTATCTTCCCTTTTTTATTTTATTTTCTTATCTATTTTTCTCGTTGAACCACCCCATGTACAAATGTGTATCCCCATCCCCTAAATGCTGTAATAGCATAGGATTTTACATTTCCGCATTTTTATTGCTTTCGAATGCAAATGCTAGTAATTAGGATATGTATGGCAAGATAAAATCAATGAAATAGAAAATCCTAATTCAAGATAAACTCTTTCATGCAATGAAACACACTTGCACATAAACACCCCTAAGGTATCTCCACTTGGTTGCCTAAACAAATGGCCATGATATGCATGCTGAGTATCTATTGGCAAAATAAAAACAAAACAAAAGATCATAGTCCCTCGATGACGCTATCTTGGTTTCCTATACAAAATGATCTAGTCCCTCGGAAAATTGCTAAAAGATACTTAGCACAATTGCTATCATGGTCAATACGATGACCCGCGCCTGTCTCGTTTAACATCCTAACACAAGGTTGTTCACCAAATACAATGGTGAAACAACATTGTCAAAAGGGTTAAAAACATAAAGAAAGATCTTTGAGTAAAATAGGGTAGATAACTCTTAGTTACTTGATCAAAAAGCTTGCAAAAAACGTTCTTGCTATTTTCAAACACACTTCACAACACAATTTCAAAACATTTCCCAAAAACAAACTTTCAAACATTGAAATATCTTTTCAAAAGACAATACACCTTTGTATACATTCAAACAAGAATCATTACAAAGGTTGCCACAACGATGGCCTCTTTTTAAAACATTTTTAAAAACCACACACAAAGCACCATTGAAAAGCAAACGCAAGTGATCTAAAACTAAGAGCCCATGGATAACCATGGATAGAAAGGGTGCTAATACCTTCCCTTTCTATAATCTACTCCCCGAACCCAAGAAAACATCTCAAAGGTCTTTCCTGTGCTTTTTGACCTTTCCTTAGGATAAAATAAAAAAGTCGGTGACGACTCTTGCTAAACCGAAACATTTGCAAACACAAACGCAAAATCCCAAGTCAGTTCTCCCACCGTATCACAGAACTGGCGACTCTGCTGAGGACTACTTTAAAAGTGGATTAACCTTAGGGCTTAGATCACCTTTGCATGTTTTGATTTCTTTGTTTGCTTTACATTTGGTTCTCTTGTTTGGGCTTGAAATCCTCTACCCCGATTTGGGAAACATTCATAGGTAAATAGAAATACATTGTGGAAACTGTGCGGGGTATACCAACATGGTTAAAGCAATAGCTATATTAGTGCGACATATTTTTGAGTACCGGTAGCCTTTGAGTCAATCAAAGAGAATATGGGGCCGCTGAGTGATGTCATGAAGCACTAATGAACTCCTAGAACCTTAATTGACCATCTTGGCCTTTTATTAGGTGTAGTGAGATGACCGGCTTTGGTGCAGTCCGAAGTTGGTAGATACTCGATACTACACTCATTGATGGTTGTTTTCTTGGGATATTTTGGTCGCCAGTTAAGTGGCTAAACCAAAACAATGAACACAGAAAACAATCCAGTGATATTGAGCTCGTTAGGACCCGGTTACTATTTATAGGACAGGTTTGAGCCAACTAAACTTCAAGAGGGTACTTACCTATGAAACCTCATGCAAGCCTGAAACTAGGATCTTGTGTGACTTGTTTGTACATGTGCTTGTGCATACATCATGAACATCATAAAGCATCATATGCATCCACTAACCATTTCAAGGGTTTGGATCTTCATCTTTGTTCTTATTTTGTAGGTCATGGAAACTCTTCGCAGGAAAACAATACAAGTCAACCTTGTGAGAATCCCTACTCAACTCAAAGAGCTTACTTCCAGGATTCCAGAGAATTCTCTCTTCAGTGAAAGACATGGTAGACTTCTCAACTTGGTCAACTCCAACATTGAAGAAGACATGGTGAAAGTTCTCTTCCAGTTCTTTGACCCCCTACACCACTGTTTCACATTCCCTGATTACCAACTAGTACCTACTTTGGAGGAATTTTCTCAACTCCTGAGGATTCCTATTCTTCATCAACTACCCTACAACGGTACGGAAAAAGAACCAAAGACTGAAGATGTTGCTCAAGCATTACACTTGCAACCATATGATATCAAGGGTCATTGGGAAACCAGGAGTGGTGTCAAGGGTTTCTTGGCAAAGGTTCTATTTGAGAAGGCACAAGACTGCTGGAACTCTCCAAATCTACAAGCTTTTGAAGAGATTGTAGCACTCCTCATCTATGGGTTGGTCTTGTTCCCAAACTCTGATCAACTTATAGATGTGAATGCTATCAAGATTTTCATATCTCGGAATCCTGTGCCTACATTTCTTGGGGACATCCTACACTCATTTTACACACGAACAATGAGGAAAAGAGGTGTTCTCATGTGATGTACTCCTCTCCTAGGAAGGTGGTTTATTTCTCACCTTCCACAATCAGTTTTAAAGAATGAGCAGGGTTTAAAGTGGTCACAATGGTTGATGACCCTCACACATTCTGATGTTCATTGGTGTTCTCGGTCCAGAGAAAATGTCATCATCATTGATCGTTATGGGGAATTCCCTAATGTCCCACTACTTGACATTAGGGGAGGCATAACCTACAACCCCTGTTTAGCTCTAAGACAGTTTGGATATGCTCGGAGGGATGACCCTCATGACATGCTGATTCCTGACTTGGTTTTTGACTTCGACAACGATGCGCAAGGACTTCGACAAAGGTTCATCAGAGCTTGGAGGATTCCCAACAAAGTGGATAGTAAGACACTGGGGCACAAGAATTCCATCCCCCTTGAGCCTTATCTCAAATGGGTATGAACCCACGCCCAAAATCTTATGATGCCATACCCTCACATTCTCCCCGTGATCAAAGAGCCTGTTATGGAAGGAGAGGTTCCATACACCCTCCTACATCCTGACATGCCAACATCATTAGAAGAATTACAAAAGAGTTGGATCCAACTCAAAGAAGAACGAAATACTTTTGAAGCCAGCTTCTATGCCAGTGAGAAGAAGGTTTTGGAGCTTACCCGCCGACTTCATGAGGAGGAAACTCTCAACACTTACATCTCACCAAAGAGGATGCGCAATGTATTTTTACATTAAGAATTTTGTAATATTTTGCCCATGGGGCACTTATGTACTAACAAATTTCTTCTTAATATGACGTGTGTTCTTTTTGTTTGCAACAAATTTGAATTTCTGAATCCTTGAATGCATTACATGAATAAGGAATCATTCATCATATGCATAAACAAGTTTTCACACCAGGTTCCCTTATCTTTCTGCTGTTTATTTCAGCAAGATGGATTTAGAGCAGACGGTTAAGGATCTGCAAGCACAAAATTCCAAATTCCAGCAACACCTCATGACCTTAGCGAAGGGTCAAGAGGACCTTAAAGTACTGTTGGAGAAAAATAAAGAGAAAAATAAGAAAAGGCTCGGAGTAGCCACTTTCGGAAGAAGGTTTGAAAGTAATGCTAGAAAATTTCTCGAGTTCCCCTCAACGTATGATGAAGGGGATGGTAAAGGAAAAGGAGTTGCGCTACCTTCTGAATTTGAAGTTGAAGAGGAAGAAGGGGAAGAGGATGAAGACTACTCCGAGTAGCAATATCCCCCGGCGGATGATAAATATAAAAATCTTGAGGATCGATTGGCAGCCATGGAGTTGCAGAGAGTACCTGGTTTAGATTTCGAAGAACTAGGGTTGGTCGTTGGGATCGTCATTCCCCCCAAATTCAAGGTTCTTACATTTTCCAAGTATGACGGTCTGTCGTGTCCAAAGATGCATCTAAGATCCTACGTCCGAAATATCCAACCCCACTCATCTGATAAAGACCTCTGGGTACACTTTTTTCAAGACAGCTTGTCAGGCACACAATTGGACTGGTCCTATCAACTTGAGAGATCGGAGATTCATAACTGGGAAGACTTAGTTGCTGCTTTCTACTGTCAATACCAATATAATGCTGATTTGGCGCCCACTCGTACTCAGCTACAGAGTATCGGTATGGCTTCTAATGAAGGATTTAAAGAGTATGCCCAGAAGTGGCGTGATCTGGCTGGAAGGCTGCAGCCATCATTGTCGGATAGAGAGCTGGTTGACATGTTTTTAGGGACCCTGTCTGGCCCTTTCTTCAATCATTTAATCGGGAGTTCCTCCGCAGGATTCACCGAATTAATTTTGACCGGAGAAAGGGTCGAGGCCGGTATTAAAAGTGGTAAAATTCAGAAAGATACCTCCGCGTCCGCTGCTATTAAGAAGACCTTCCCAGCTAAGAAGGAAGCTTCTGCTGTTTATTCTCAGAAAAGTCAAGGAAGAACCGAGCGCCGACCAACCGTAGGGGCTGTGATGATTCAAAACTCTTTAAATGATCAACCTCGCAGCAATCAACCAAGATCTAATCAACAACGGGTAGAAAGGCCACAACGGCAGTTCACCCGAATCAACATGACACCAGCTCAAGTATTCCATCATTTGCTAAAGCTGAATCTTACCACTTTGAAGGAAGCGCCAAAGAACCCTAATACCTCTTCTCCATATTACCACTCCAATGCAAAATGTGCTTACCACTCTGACAGTGTAGGGCATGATACCAACAACTGTTGGGCGCTTAAGAACAAAATCCAAGACCTGATAGACGCTAAGGAGGTAGAGTTTGATGCTCCTGAGAAGCCCAACGTGATATCCGCTCAGATGCCCAATCATGGTCATAATGTTCATGCCGTTATGGAAAACCTTCATGTTGCCGATGTTGCTGACCTTTTGACTCCCTTACCAGTGATTAAAGTAAATTTGATGAGAGCCGGGATATTCCCAGGCTGTGGAAAAGACTGTTACTTTTGTTTAAACATACGAGCTGACTGCCCAATGTTGAAATCAGGCATCCAACGCCTGATGGATACCCAAGAGATACTCTTCCAAAAGACTCATGTTGATACCTTCACCCCTGCTACCTTTGATACTTCAACCAATAATATTGCAATAATAACCATCTCCGACAATCTTCCCAAGGCTTGCAAAAGGCTTGTCAAGATTACGCCTGATCCTGAGTTTGTACCATTAAAAATCACCATGTCGGGGCCTGTCCCATATTAATCTAGCAAGACGATACCATGGAACTACGGAGGAGAAATCTTCTATCATGGCATCAAACAGATTGAATCAGTCCAAGAGAATTCTGAAGAGGAAACCCCTGATATAGGGAACATTGCGGGAACAAGCAAGATAACTCACAGCGGTCAGATTTTTTCTCCAGAGATTGCTCCCCCTCGAGCAATCTTCGGACCCTCGAAAGCTTCTGTGTCTGTTAAGCCATATGTGCAAGGCCCGGTAATTGAAGAAATTGATGTACCTGAATTTAGACTCGTTGTTGATACTACCGATAAGGCTAAGGGGATACTAGAAACGCCTGTCAGGATGAAGGCTCAGACTGTGGTAATCCCCGAGACTACCCAGAAAGAAATGGAAGAAATCCTAAAGATAATCAAGAGGAGCGACTACGACGTCATGGAACAGCTAGGACAGACCCCTTCCAAAATCTCCGTGTTGGCTCTTCTACTCTGCTCTGAGGCCCATGCTAAGGCCTTAATAAAAATTTTAAAGGCGGCACACGTGCCTTAAGAAACTTCGGTTGACCAGTTTCAAGAGTGCGTGGCCAGCCTTACTGCTGATAACGGTCTTGGTTTTTCCGATGCTGATTTGACTCCCAAAGGAAGGAAACACAACGACGCGCTACATGTCTCAGTTGAATGCAGGGGAAACACCCTTGCCCATGTCTTAGTTGATACCGATTCATCCTTGAATGTGCTGTCGAAGAAAGCGTTAGACCGTTTGGACTGCGAAGGATTGACCCTCAAACCTAGTAACATCGTTGTTAGGGCCTTTGATGGGTCCAAAATAATGGTTCACAGAGAGGTTGACATTCCTATCAAAGTGGGCACAGAAGTTTTCAACTCCACCTTTTATGTGATGGACATCCGTCCTTCATATTCGTGTTTGTTGGGAAGACCGTGGATCCATTATGTTGGGGCAGTTACCTCCTCTTTACACCAAATGCTAAAATATCCTGTTCAGGGTAAGATTATAACAGTGCACGGTGAGGAAGAGTACATGATAAGTCACCTCAACTCCTTCCGCTATGTGGAGTTGGATGGCGAGTTCATAGAAACGCCTTTCCAACATTTTGAGGAAGTTTCTCCTGAGGTCGCAGTTGCGAAGATAATGGTTGAGGTGCCTATCGTTCCCAAGCATGTATCTAGGATGGCATCTTTCAAGGACGCAGAGGCTGTAATTAAAGAAGGAAAGAGCATAGTGTGGGGGCAACTGCCTGATTTTCCCCATAAGACGGACAAGTTTGGACTAGGGTTTACTGCTGTAGGCCAGAAAGATATGCGTCGCTCCAAGGCTGGAGGACCACCCGTCAAAATCACTCAACACAAAATTAATGCTGTAGAGGATGATGATGAAGAGGACAACTTTGAAGATTGGATCTTTCCAACCGTCGAAGGAGGATTTAGCAAATGGGAAGCAAAGGACTTTATTCCCATCACCTTCATCAATCAGTAATTTATCTTTGAACAATTTCCTATTTTGGTCTGTAATAACTAAACAATTCATACACTATTTTCACCTTATGCCTTTCCCGGGGCATATAGGTCCATTTGTAAGGGCTTGATTTTCTTCATTATCATATGCCATGTTTTAATGAATCATTGGACGTTTTCATCTATAAACTGTTGTGTTCATTTTCTTTCCTTTTGCATTTTGTTTTGTTTAAGGATGGTTATCCCTTACACACACCCACACTCACAAATGCAGGTACCCATCCACTCCGGATTCCATGGGTGACTATTCTGCTTTAGCCTTCGGTAACTCTGAAGATTTGGTCAATCATGCCGAGTACGAAGATGACGAAGAATGTGAAGTTCCGGGAGAGTTAGCCAGACTTTTGCAACAAGAAGAGAGGGTTATTCTGCCTCATGAAGAGTTGCTGGAAACCATCAACTTGGGAACAGAGGAAGACAAGAAAGAGGTGAAAGTGGGTGCCAACCTGGAACCAAGTGTCAAAGAGCACTTAGTGCAGTTGTTGAATGAGTATGTTGAGATCTTTGCTTGGTCCTATGAAGACATGCCTGGATTAGACACAAATATCGTGGTTCACCGTCTCCCTACAAGAGAAGACTATCCACCGATCAAGCAAAAGGTCCGTCGAATGAGGCCCGACATGACTGAGAAGATCAAAGCCGAGGTAATGAAGCAATTCAACGCTGGCTTTCTGGCTGTTACTTCCTATCCATAATGGGTTTCTAACATTGTGCCCGTACCTAAGAAGGACGGCAAAGTCAGAATGTGTGTGGACTATCAGGATTTAAACAGGGCTAGCCCTAAAGATGATTTTCCACTACCATGCATCAACATCTTGGTTGACAACACAACTCAACACAGGGTATTTTCCTTCATGGATGGATTCTCGGGATACAACCAGATCAAAATGGCCCCTGAAGATATGGAGAAAACTTCTTTTTGTAACGCAATGGGGTACCTTCTGCTACAAAGTGATGTCGTTCAGACTGAAGAATACTGGGGCAACCTATCAACGCGCCATGGTAGCTTTATTTGATGACATGATACATCATGAGATTGAGGTTTACGTAGACGACATGATAGCCCGATCATAGACAGAAGAAGAACACCTTGATCATCTGCAAAAGCTGTTTGCCAGGTTGAAGGAGTATAAGCTCAGACTGAACCCAAGAAAGTGCACTTTTGGAGTTAGGTCTGGTAAACTTTTGGGATTTATTGTCAGCAACAAAGGCATTGAAGTTGATCCAGCTAAAGTAAAAGCTATACAAGAAATGCCTGCCCCCCGAACTGAAAAGGAGGTTAGAGGATTCTTGGGACGCTTAAACTACATTGCAAGGTCCATATCTCATCTAACATCTACCTGCGAGCCAATCTTCAAGTTGTTGAAGAAAGATCAGGTAGTTGAATGGAATGATGATTGTCAAGTTTCTTTTGATAAGATCAAGGAATATTTACTGGAACCTCCTATTTTGATGCCACTCGTCGAAGGAAGGCCGTTAATCATGTATCTGACTGTTTTGGATAACTCAATGGGGTGCGTACTGGGCCAACATGACGAGTCTGGCCGAAAAGAGCATGCCATTTATTACCTTAGCAAAAAGTTTACCGACTGTGAGACCCACTACTCACTGCTCGAGAAAACTTGTTGCGCTTTGGTATGGGTTGCTCGCCGGCTAAGGCAGTATATGTTGACTCATACCACTCTGCTGATTTCCAAAATGGATCCGATCAAGTATATCTTTGAGAAGCCTGCTTTATTTGGAAGAATCACTAGATGGAAAATGATCCTAACTGAGTACGATATCCAGTATACTACCCAAAAAGATATAAAGGGGAGTGTACTAGCTGATCATCTAGCTCATCAAGCCGTCAAAGATTACCAGTCTATGAGATTCGACTTCCCTGACGAGGATATCATGACATTGGACAACATTGAAGGAAACAAACCGTATGACGGACGTGAACAAGGATCCCGATGGACCCTGTACTTTGATGGTGCTTCCAATACACTTGGAAATGGTATCGGTGCGGTACTCATTTCTCCGGAAGGTTGCCATACACCCTTCCCAACTTTGCTTCAGCTGTACCAACAACATGGCTGAATATGAAGCTTGCGTCTTTGGTCTCAAGGCTGCAATAGACTTGGGAATCAAATCTTTGGTCGTATTTGGGGACTCGGCTTTGGTTATCATTCAAGTCAAAGGAGAATGGGACACCAAACATCCTAATCTTATCCCATACAAAGAACATGTCTTAACATTACTGCCTCATTTCAAGCAGATTACCTTTGAGCACTTCCCGCGAGAAGAAAATCAGCTAGCAGATGCTCTGGCTACAATGTCTTCCATGTTTAAACTCAACTGGGATAACGAGGCTCCCCAGATCACCACCGAGCAAATGGATGAACCTGCGCACTGTCATGAGATTAATACCGAAAAAGTAGTGGAACGGCCCTGGTTTCATGAAATCAAAAAGTATCTCTAGACTCGAGAATATCTTGAAGGAGCTTCAGTCAATGATAAAAAGTTCTTAAGGAGATTTGCTGCCAAGTTCTTCCTAAGCAATGGCATCCTTTATAAGCGCAACCATGATTGTGTTCTACTTCGTTGTGTGGACAAGGTTGAAGCAGAATTAATCATGACTGATATACATAGTGGCACATTTGGCACCCACTTGAGTGGACATACGATGGCTAAAAAGATTCTAAGGGCAGGCTACTAGTGGTCTACCATGGAAGCTGATTGTCATCAACATTACCGTACTTGCCACAAATGCCAAGTCTATGATGACAAGGTACATATTCCTCCTGTTCCTCTCAATGTTCTAACAGCTCCTTGGCCATTTGCAATGTGGGGCATTGACATGATTGGAGAGATCAAGCCTACAGCATCCAATAGACATCGCTTCATTCTGGTGGCTATTGATTATTTCACCAAGTGGGTCAAAGCAGCTTCCTATGCCTCTGCTACAAAGAATGTGGTTGCCCGCTTCATCAAGCAAAATCTCATATGCCGGTATGGTATCCCCGACAGGATCATCACAGATAACGGTACAAATTTGAACAACACTATGATCACCGCTCTATGCGAGCAGTTCAAGATTTATCATCACAATTCATCTCCCTATCGGCCGAAGATGAACGGTGTTGTTGAAGCCGCGAATAAAAATATCAAGAAGATCATTCAAAAGATGACAGTCACCTACAAGGACTAGCATGAGATGTTACCGTTTGCTCTGCATGGATATCGTACCACGGCACGTACTTCAACAGGGGCAACTCCCTTTTCCCTGGTATATGGCATGGAAGTTGTTCTACCTATGGAAGTTCAGATTCCTTCCTTGAGGATTATGAAGGACGCCGGTTTGAGTGAAGACGTTTGGATTCAGACTCAGCTTGATCAACTTAACTTGATCGACGAGAAGCGACTTACTGCTGTTTGTCATGATCAGACGTACCAAAAACGGATGATCAAGGCTTTCAACAAGAAAGTCAGGCGTCAGGTATATCAAGTCGGAGATCTTGTAATCAAGCGGATAATCTTACCGCAAAGTGATCCCAGGGGCAAGTGGACTCCTACTTACGAAGGACCATTTGTGATCAAGAGCATCTTTTCTGGTGGGGTAATGATTCTGACCACCATGGACGGCGACAACTTGCCGCACCCTGCGACCGCAGACATAGTCAACAGATACTACGCATAAAACGACCCGACAAGTTGAAAACCCGAAAGGGCGACTTCGGCAAAAATGGGCATCTCTGTGAATCGAAAACCCGAAAGGGCGGTTCAGACAAAAATTAGGGATAAACAAAAAAATCTGTACACCCGGCAAGTTGAAAACCCGAAATGGCGACTTGGGCAAAAAAGGGTTTCCTGGTGGATCGAAAACCCGAAAGGGCGGTCCAGGCAAAAGTTAGGGAATTAAAGCATATGACTATGTCTCGTCGGATCACTTTAAGAACAATCTCTTCACCAACAAGCTTCAAGCTTTTGATCAATCCAATCATCGGCGGACGAAGCAGTGAATGGACAAGATACTCAGAGTTGTGAAGGCTATAGCAGAATGGGAACCCCATGGAATTGTTACACATAACCATCTTTCGTTTGTATAAATATTTCTCAATTTTTATGACAACATTCTCTTACTAGGATGTATGTTTCCTTTGTACAAAGATACTTACGAAAGTTAATACAAAAATACCTCAAAGTGCAAAAATTTGCTTGCCTTTCCTTTCTTTTTATACTTATGTTTTATTTGAAAACGTTCAATGTTTTATTAAATAGGCATATGCATTTGAATATAATCACTGCTTACAAATAAAACGAAATTGAGAAAGGATAATTACTGATAGGTTGAAGGTGTAGGAAGATATCCTTGTGCTATTCCAGAAGAAAACCTTTGCAGCACTCATTCAAATCCTCAACAAAGCTGAAACCTTGAAGTATACATCCCAAGCGGAAGTTAAATCTCAAGATCCCCAAAGGAGCCAGTGTGTTCTAAACTTTATCCCTCAGTGGAGTTAAGTTTCAGAGTTCCCCTCAGTGGAGTTAAGTTTCAGAGTTCCCCTCAGAGTTCGAACTCGCGATCCCCAGCGGAGCCAGAATGTTCTAAACCTTTTTCCCCGGCGAAGTCAAATTTCCAACCGTTCAACTTCCCCCAATTTCCCCAGCAGGCTATCTTAAAAGTCAGAGAACTAAGCAGATAACAGTTAACTTCTTGGCTTATCCCCAACTAGGATGCTTCCCCAGTAGATTGGCGTATAACCCAAGCTCCTGATTTCTCCGGCCGAGTAAACATTCTCCCCACAGAGTTATTTCCCAGCAGATTGAAGATTCTCGGTCTCATTTCTCCAAACAGAAGTCTCCCAGGTTTTAACCTCCCAATAGAGATTTCAGAGTTTTTCTTATTTCCCAGGAATGTCGTGAAGGATTCCCATTCCCTACAGAGGTTGTCAAAGCTCTTGTTAATCCCCACCAGTCACCGAAGATTTCCAATCCCCTAACAATGGCCCTAGGATTTCCCATTCTCAACAATCACAGATCTTTAATCCCCAAGCAGTCGACAAGGATTTCTCATCTTCAGCAATCAAAGGTTTTTGAAACCTCGGCATCGGTCAGAGGTTTGCTTCCCCCGATAGCAGTCAAAGATTTCATTATCAAGGATTTATTTTCCTCAGCAAGACGGCCACTCAGCTTACATTCACATCCATTACATTCATAGATCATAAAACATTGATGAGGCACAGTTCATTGCATCATACACGTCATACAACATGACTTTGTGTTTTAGCTAACACTTTACCCTTTTCAGGATAAGATTAAAAGGCTATTGTTAACAATTATTCTGATACAGTATGGATACACCCCAGACACGGCGGTCATTCCACTACTCATTCAGATTTCAGCAATCCGATACAGACTAGATACGCTCCAGACACGGAAGCCATTCTATCTCTCATTCAGATTCAACTACCAAACCTCAAGTTCAGATACACTCCAGACACGGAAGTCATTCTGTCACTTATCCAGATCCCAGTTACAGTACAGATACACTCCAGACACGGAAGTCATTATGTTACTCATACAGATCTCAATATCAGATACAGACTATATACGCTCCAGACGCGGAAGCCATTCTATCTCTCATTCAGATTCAACTACCAAACCTCAAGTTTAGATACACTCCAGACACGGAAGTCATTCTGTCACTTGTCCAGATCCCAGTTACAGTACAGATACACTCCAGACACGGAAGTCATTATGTTACTCATACAGATCTCAATATCAGATACAGACTAGATACGATCTAAACGCGGAAGCCATTCTATCTCTCATTCAGATTCAACTACCAAACCTCAAGTTCAGATACACTCCAAACACGGAAGTCATTCTGTCACTTGTCCAGATCCCAGTTACAGTACAGATACACTCCAGACACGGAAGATATTCTGCTACTCATACAGGTCTCAACTTCAGATACAGTCCAGATACACGTCAGACACGGTCGCGATTCTGTCGCTCATTCGGAATTTATCCTTAGCACATAGATGCTCCTTACACAGATGTTTCTCGATTACCCATTCCGAATATAGATACACTCCAGACACGGCAGTTATTCTGACATTTATTCAAGAATCAAATACAGTTACATCTCGGATACGCTCTAAAAAAAGATGCCATTCCCTTGTTCTTACAAACCCAATCTCTAGATACAACTCAGATATGTTCCAGATACAGATACCATTCTGATGTTCATTCTACTAATATTTAACAAATAATTTTTGGATGGCATCTTTAAGCCCATCTCCAGCGAGATTCTACCGTCTCCAAATGGCATCTTTAAGCTCATTCCCTCACCTACATTTTGACGAGTGCAAATTTACGGGCACTCTAGTGTCCAATCCTCTTTTACCTTCGAGTCACGAAGGGCAGATTCACCAATCTAACTCTTCAGGTCCAAGAAGATTGAACAGGGGCAACTGTTGTAACCCAAAATTTTCCCTCCCATCCTTCAGGTATTCATCCTGAACTCTCAGGTTTTTCTCTTAAACAAATCCAAGCCCTTCATTATCGTTCCTTTCAAAGCAAACAATTTACAAGAGTAAAATGGTCATTTGCAAGCTCTAAAGGCAAAGCTTTTACCTTGGAAAAATTAAATCCTAAACATTGGGAATTTTTCTCTAAAAAAAGGGGGTGTTTAAGAAGAAAATGGCACTTTAGAGCTTCTGAACCAACCTCCAGGAAGAAACGGTCATAAGCTGCAAACTTGGCTCAACACATAACATTCAGTCAGAACATGGCTCTTTCAACAGTTACACCAGCTCAGTCAGAGATGGTAAACTTGGCTCAGCATATAACATTCAGTCAGAACATGACTTTTTCAGCAGCTACGTAAAAGTTCAGTCAGAATTTGCTAGAGAAAACAACAAAGCCAGAAACTCCTTCAGAACATACTGGGATCAGAAGATAATAGGATCAGTAGATTGGGTAAAGTACTGAAGCAGGATCACTAAGCCCAGAAACTCTAAAGATAGATCAAAGGAACATACTGGAAAACTCTCAGAACTTGTTGGGATAGCAAGAGGCCAAGGTCAGAGCCTGGTTCACGTTGTTTTTGGTAAAGCAGAACTGCTGGCTCAGGTTTTAGGTAATGATGCAAAATCTCCTATTACAAGATTTTTGATGTTGATAAATCTCATCACCATTTAATGCTCATTAATGCTCACAACCACTCCTGAACATTCATCCAAGGGGTCTCTCCACGTGTGGCTTGGTAAACACCTTTATGCATGTTTAGGCATGAGTCTATGCGCCACTTTTCGCCTATAGAAGTCACTTCTCCTCAATCCTTGCCTATTGTTCCAGCCTAGGCTGAAAAGTTGTCCATCATCACAACTTTTCATGAACTTCCTTCAAAAACAAGTTAACCTCTACTGTATAATATTGGCGCCCTTTAAACATTCAAAAATCCACAAAGTTTTGCCTATAAATAGGACACCATTGTCCATCACAAAGGGGACGTGAAAAAAAAAAGATCCAGAAAAAATTTCTAGAGAAGAAACAGAAAAACTCTAGTAAAAGAAAAACCTTGTGAAACTCTGCCAAAATCCCCAGTGATTCATAACTTTGAACTTCCTGTCTCCAAACTTCATTGATACTCAGTTTACTTCTTGACTAGAGAGCACCCATACAGTTTCTGACCATACATACACATACCTTCTCCATCCACCTATTATAAAAAGAACTTGTCCAGAACACCATCAGAGCTAAAAGCTAGCTCCCACTCACAGACTTTTTTCAAACATCCAGGTAAGCACCTGCTGACTTTCATCATGCTGCTAAGCATCATCAGCTTTGCATGCTCAATAAACATAATGTAAATACCATGTTGCTGCTGTTTGCGTTCTGAAGATTTTCATACCTCAGAATGTTTAAGTAGGAAGTGAATCAGTGTAGAACCAGCCTGTGACCTTGTTGGTTCTGTTTCCTGAAACACTTTAACATTTGCTGAAGTTGTCCCAAGCATGTTTTCTGTTTTGTGGAAAAATAATAAAACTGCAGATGTTCTGGCTAGCACAGGGAGAAGCCAAGTTCTGACTTTGACATTAGCATATCTAAAGCCTATTTCGTTGTCAATAATATCAGAACTTCTGAGAATTATTGTATTTCCGACATGGTCAGAACTTCTGACTTTCCCACTAACAAACTTTTGTCTTGCAGCGCATGGGGGTCAGAACTTCTGACCTTCCCACTAACAGGTTTCTGTTTTGCAAGTGCCAGAGTTAGAAGTTCTGACTCATACAGTTTCACTAACAGGTTGATAATCCTGCAGCAGGCCTGGGTCAGAACTTCTGACTTCCTCTCAGCAGCGCGCTAGCCCTCTCTCTCTTTCTCTCTATCTTCCCTTTTTTATTTTATTTTCTTATCTATTTTTCTCGTTGAACCACCCCATGTACAAATGTGTATCCCCACCCCCTAAATGCTGTAATAGCGTAGGATTTTACATTTCCGCATTTTTATTGCTTTCGAATGCAAATGCTAGTAATTAGGATATGTATGGCAAGATAAAATCAATAAAATAGAAAATCCTAATTCAAGATAAACTCTTGCATGCAATGAAACACACTTGCACATAAACACCCCTAAGGTATCTCCACTTGGTTGCCTAAACAAATGGCCATGATATGCATGCTGAGTATCTATTGGCAAAACAAAAACAAAACAAAAGATCATAGTCCCTCGATGATGCTATCTTGGTTTCCTATACAAAATGATCTAGTCCCTCGGAAAATTGCTAAAAGATACTTAGCACAATTGCTATCATGGTCAATACGATGACCCGCGCCTGTCTCGTTTAACATCCTAACACAAGGTTGTTCACTAAATACAATGGTGAAACAACACTGTCAAAAGGGTTAAAAACATAAAGAAAGATCTTTGAGTAAAATAGGGTAGATAACTCTTAGTTACTTTATCAAAAAGCTTGCAAAAAATGTTCTTGCTATTTTCAAACACACTTCACAACACAATTTCAAAACATTTCCAAAAAACAAACTTTCAAACATTGAAATATCTTTTCAAAAGACAATACACCTTTGTATACATTCAAACAAGAATCATTACAAAGGTTGCCACAATGATGGCCTCTTTTTAAAACATTTTTAAAAACCACACACAAAGCACCATTGAAAAGAAAACGCAAGTGATCTAAAACTAAGAGCCCATGGATAACCATGGATAGAAAGGGTGCTAGTACCTTCCCTTTCTATAATCTACTCCCCGAACCCAAGAAAACATATCAAAGGTCTTTCCTGTGCTTTTTGACCTTTCCTTAGGATAAAATAAAAAGTCGGTGGCGACTCTTGCTAAACCAAAACATTTGCGAACACAAACGCAAAATCCCAAGTCAGTTCTCCCACCGTATCACAATCTCGAAAGGTCTTTCCTGTGCTTTTTTACCTTTCATTTTGGATAAAATAAAAGTCGGTGGTGACTCTTGCTAACCGCACAAGTGCAAACGAAACGCAAAACATCAAGTCAGTTCTTCCACCGCATCACAGAACTAGCGACTCTGCTGGGGAATAATTATAAAAGTGGGGTTACCTTAGGGTTTTAGATCACCTTTACATGCTTATTTTGCTTGACTTGTTTGCTTTACACTTTGGTCCTATTGTTTGGGTTTGAATCCTCTACCCGGATTTGGGAAACATTCATAGGTAAATAGCAATACGTTATGGAAACTGTGCGGGGTATACTATCATGGTCTAAGCAATAGCTATATTAGTGCGACATATTTGTGGGTACCGGTAGCCTTTTAGTCAATCAAAGAGAGTATGGGGCCGCTGAGTGATGTCATGAAGCACTAATGGACTTTTAGAACCTTTACTTGACCAACTTGGCCTTTTAGGATGTAGTGAGATGACCGCTTTGGTGCAGTCCGAAGTTGGTAGATACTCGATACTACACTCATTGAGGGTTGGTTCCTTGGAATATTTCGGTCGCCAGTAAAGAGGCTGAATTGAAACAATGAACAAGGAAACAATCCAGTGATATTGAGCTCCTTAGAACCCGGTTACTATTTCTAGGATAGGTTGAGCCAACTAAACTTCAAGAGGGTACTTACCTATGAAACCCCATGCAAGCCTAAACTAGGAACTTGTGTGATTTGCTTGTATACCTATACATAACATCATGGACATCATGAAGAATCATATGCATCCACTAACCATTTCAAGGATTTTTGGAAATTCATCTTTGTTCCTGTTTTGTAGGCTATGGATTCACTTCGGAGGAAAACTATCCAGGTCAACCTTGTAAGAATTCCTCCACAACTCAAGGAGCTAGCTTCAAGAATTCCTGAGAACTCTCCATTCACCGAGAGGCATGGTCGTCTTCTCAACTTGGTCAACTTCAACACAGAAGAAGATATGGTGAAAGTTCTCTTCCAGTTCTTTGACCCCCTACATCACTACTTCACATTTCCTGACTACCAACTTGTGCCCACTTTGGAGGAATTTTCTCAACTTTTGAGGATTCCTATTCTCGATCAACTACCCTTCAACGATACAAAAAGAGATCCAAAGCTAGAATAGATTGCTCAAGCCCTACACTTTCACTCATCTGATGTCACAACACATTGGGAAACTAGAAGTGGTGTCAAGGGCTTCTTGGCAAAGTTCTTGTTTGAGAAGGCCCAAAGCTGCTGGAATTCCTTGGACTTACAAGATTTTGAGGAGATTGTATCTCTTATCATCTATGGGATGGTCCTGTTCCCTAACCCTGGCCAACTCATAGATGTGAGTGCTGTCAAAATCTTCATGACTCGCAACTCGGTGCCTACATTGCTTGGGGATATCCTCCACTCTTTTCACACTCGTACAATGAGGAAAAGAGGTGTTCTCATGTGTTGCACTCCTCTTATGGCAAGATGGTTTATTTCTCATCTTCCCCAATCAGTCTTGAAGAATGAGCAAGGTTTGAGGTGGTCACAACGATTGATGACTCTTACACATTCAGATATTCATTGGTGTTCTCGAACCAAAGAGAATGTTATCATCGTCGACCGTTGTGGGGAATTCCCTAATGTCCCTCTACTTGGAATTAGGGGAGGCATCACCTACAACCCCTGCTTGGCTCTAAGACAGTTTGGTTATGCCCAAAGGGATGGCCCACATGACATGCTGATTCAGGGTTTGGTCTTCGACTTCGACAACGACAACCAAGGACTTCGTCAAAGATTCATCTGAGCTTGGAGAATGCCCAACAAGGTAGATAGTAAGACCTTGGGACATAAGAATTCCATCCCCCTTGAGCCTTACCTCAAGTGGGTACGAACCCACGCCCAAAGTATTATAATGCCTTACCCCTCCATTCTCCCAGTGATTATAGAGCCTGTTAAGGAAGGAGAGGTTCCATACACCCTCCTACATCCTGACATGCTGACATCACTCGAAGATTTACAAAGGTGTTGGATACAGCTCAAGAGAGAGCGCGATACTTTCGAGGCCCAATTCTATGCAAGCGAGAAGAAGGTTTTGGAACTCACTCAGCTACTTCACGAAGAGCGGACTCTCAACACCTACATTGCACCAAGGAGGATCCGCAATGTCTTTTTATCTTAGAATTTTGTATTATTTTGCCCAAGGGGCATTGATGTACTAACAAATTCTATCTTATTAATATGAAGTGTGTTTATTTTTTGTTTAAAATAAATTTGAAATTCTGAATCCTTGAAAGCATTGCATGAATACATATCATTCATCATATGCATAAGCAGGTCTTCACACCAAGTTTCCTCATCTCTCTGCTGTTTATTTCAGCAAGATGGATCTAGAACAAACAGTCAAAGACTTACAAGCTCAGAATTCACAATTTCAACAACTACTCTTGACCTTAGCCAAGGGGCAGGAGGAGCTCAAGACTCTGCTAGAGAAAGAGAAAGAGAAAAAGAAGAAGAAGCGAGCTTGTGTGGTTGTCATGGGCAGAAGGTTTGAAGGGCAAGCCAGATGGACCTTGGAATTCCCATCAACATCTGAAGAGGGGGAAGGAAAAGGAAAAGGAACGGCAGTACCATCAGATTCTGAAGCAGAGGAAGAGGAAGATGAGGACTACTCTGAACAACAGTACCCTCCGGCCGATGACAAATACAAAAACTTGGAAGAGCGTCTAGCTGCTATGGAAGTACAGAGAGTACCGGGGCTGAACTTTGAGGAGTTAGGTTTGGTGTCTAGAATAGTAATCCCTCCGAAGTTTAAAGTGCCACTATTTTCCAAGTACGATGAGGTGTCTTGTCCCAAGATGCACCTACGATCTTATGTCAGGAAAATTCAACCGCATTCTGCTGACAAAGATTTGTGGGTCCACTTTTTCCAGGACAGTTTGTTAGGAAAGCAACTTGATTGGTTCTACCAGTTGGAGAGGTCTGATGTGCATAATTGGGAAGACTTGGCAGCCGCCTTCTATAAACAGTATCAATACAACGCCGACTTGGCACCAACCCGTACTCAACTCCAGAGTATGGCCATGGTGTCCAACGAGGGATTCAAAGACTACGCCCAAAAGTGGAGGGATTTGGCCGGAAGGGTGAAACCACCTTTATCTGAGAGAGAGCTAGTAGATATGTTCCTAGGTACCCTGTCAGGTCCTTTCTTCAATCACCTGATTGGAAGTTTGTTCGCTAGGTTCACTGATTTGATTCTAACCGGAGAAAGAGTGGAGGCCGGTATAAAAAGCGGGAAAATTCAAAAAGATGCATCTACTTCTGCTGCCATCAAAAAACCTTTCACAGGAAAGAAGGAAGTATCAGTTGTCTACTCTCAGAGGGGTCAAGGAAGATTTAAGCGCCGGCCAGCGGTGGAGGCCATTATGATTCAGAAGTCTGCATCTGATCAGTCCAGAACCAGTCAACCGAGAACCAATCAAACTAGGGTGGAAAGGCAAGTTAGGCAATTCACCAGGATAAACATGACTCTTGCCCAAGTACTACCCCATCTCTTGAAGTTAAATCTAGCAAGTCTGAAAGAGGCCCCGAAGAATCCGAATACTGCTTCTCCGCACTACCATCCAAACTCCAGGTGCGCTTACCATTCGGATAGCCCAGGGAACGACACTGACAATTGTTGGGCCCTGAAGAATAAAATTCAGGATCTGATAGATGCTAAAAAAGTTAAATTTGACGCACCTGAAAAACCCAATGTTATCTCTGCTCCAATGCCAAGGCACGGCCACAACGCCCATGCTGTTGAGGAGGATCTGTTTGTTGCTACTGTAGATGATTTGATAACTCTGCTCCCTATAATCAAGTTAAATTTGTTGAAGGCTGGGGTTTTCCCAGGTTGTGAAGAAGATTGTCACCTTTGTTCATCCTCATTAACCCACTGTCCATTGTTGAAGATAGGCATCCAATGCTTAATTGATAACCAAGAAATCCTATTTGAGAAGACTCCTATTTTATCAACTCCTGTTAATGATGTTTCAATAATAACCATATTCGCCAATCCTTCCAAGGTCCCTAAAAGACCTGTTAGGATTACATCCGCTCCGAAGGCTGCACCTTTAAAGATAACCATGCCCGGGCCAGTCCCGTACAAGTCCGACAAATCAGTACCATGGAATTATGGTGGAGAAATCTACTACCATGGTGTTAAACAGATTGAACAGACTGCCGAGGAAGAGAGTTCTGAAGAAGACAATTCCGACATCAGTAACATTTCCGGAACAAGCAAAGTTACCCGTAGTGGAAGAATCTTTTCTCCAGAGATTGCCCCTCCAAAGGCAATTTTTTGACCCTCAGCTGCTCCTAAGGTTATCTCTACACCGGTAAACATATCTGCAAGTACACCAATCATAGAAGAAGTCACAACCCCCGTGGTTATCCCCTTTGCTGCTACTGATGTTCGAGGGAAAGGGATCCAAGAAGAGCCCGTCAGGACGAGGGCTCAGCCGTTGATCATCCCTGAAACCTCTCAAAAAGAAATGGAGGAAATTTTGAAAATAATCAAGAAAAGCGATTATGATGTGGTGGAACAGCTGGGGTAAACCCCCTCAAAGATCTCCATGTTGGCCCTGTTGCTTTGTTCAGAGGCTCATGTTAAGGCTCTGATAAGATTTTTGAAGACGGCCCACGTGCCACAAGAAACCTCCGCTGATCAGTTCCAGGAATGTGTGGCTAGTTTAACAACTGACAATGGTCTAGGATTCTCCGATTGAGATTTAACTTCGAAAGGGAGAAAATATAATGATGCTTTGCATGTCTCGGTGGAATGCAGAGGAACAACCCTAGCACACGTACTGGTAGACACTGGTTCGTCTTTGAACGTCTTGCCAAAGAAAGCCTTGGATAGGTTTGATTGTGAAGGCTTAACTCTGAAACCCAGCAATATCATTGTGAGAGCTTTCGACGGCTCTAAAAGGATGGTCCACGGAGAGGTGGACATCCCAATCAAGGTGGGTACCCAGACGTTCAATTCAAAATTCTACGTGATGGACATCCGTCCTTATTACTCTTGTATGTTGGGACGCCCCTGGATTCACAATGTTGGAGCTGTCACTTCCACCCTACATCAGATGCTCAAGTACCCTGTCCAGGGGAAAATCATAACTGTTCTTAGTGAAGAGGAGTACATGATAAGCCATCTGAATTCTTTCCGCTATGTAGAATTGGATGGTGAGTTCATCGAAACTCCTTTCCAGCATTTTGAAGAGGTAGCTCAAGAGATAGTGGCAACCAAGACAGTGTCCTCAGTACCCATGATTACCAGACCTCCGCCCCGGATGTCATCTCTCAAGGATGCAAGGGCAGTGGTGGAAGAAGGCGGATCAACCATTTGGGGTCAGCTTCCAGACTTTCCCTACAAATCAGACAAATTTGGCTTGGGATTCACTTCATCTGCTCAAAAGGCTATGCGCCGCGCCCGTGCTGGAGGGCCACCTGTGAAGATCAGCCACCAAGGAGTCAATGCTCTGGAGGATAGTGAAGAGGAAGGCAGCTTGGAAGACTGGATATTTCCAACTGTTGACGGAGGACTGTGCAACTGGGAAGCAAAAGACTTTGTTCTGATTACTATCATACCGCAGTAATTTATCTTTCAAACATTACTGTTGGCTTCTAATAATTCTTAAACAATTTGTACACTTTTAGCCTTGTGTCTTACCCGAGGCACAAAGGTCCATTTGTAAGGGTTTTTATTTTTCATCTTCATATGCCATTTAATGAATCATGGATGTTTTTCATATAAACTTTTGTGTTCATTGTCTTTCTTTTTACATTTTATTTGTTTTAAGATGGCTATACCCTTACACACCCACACTCACAAATGCAGGTACCTTTCCATTCCGGATCCCATGGGTAACGATACTGCTATAACCTTCAGTGACTCTGAAAATCTGGTCTACCAAGCCGAATACGAAGGTGAGGAAGATTGTGAGGTGCCAGGGGAATTGGCTAGACTTCTACAACAAGAGGAGAGGGCTATTCTGCCTCATGAAGAGCTGTTGGATACAATCAACTTGGGTACTGAAGAGGATAAAAAGGAAATCAGAGTGGGTGCCAATCTAGAGCCAAGCGTAAAGGAGCGTCTAATTCAGCTATTGCATGACAATGTTGAGATCTTTGCCTGGTCATACGAAGACATGCCGGGACTCGATACAGACATTGTGCTACACTGTCTACCCACAAGAGAAGACTGTCCACCAGTGAAACAAAAAGTCTGCCGCATGAGGCCTGACATGTCAGAGAAGATCAAAGCAGAATTTATGAAGCAATTCAATGCTGGATTTCTGGCTGTTACTTCCTATCCATAATGGGTTTCTAACATAGTTCATGTGCCTAAAAAGGAAGACAAAGTTCGAATGTGCGTGGATTACAGAGATTTAAACAGGGTCAGCCCTAAAGATGATTTTCCACTTCCACACATTGACATCCTGGTTGACAATACAGCTTAGCACAAGGTATTTTATTTCATGGACGGATTTTCAGGTTACAACCAGATCAAAATGGCACTTGAAGACATGGAGAAAACTACTTTTGTTACACAGTGGGGTACGTTCTGCTACAAAGTGATGCCATTCGGACTGAAGAATGCCGGGGCAACCTATAAATGTGCCATGGTAGCTTTATTTCATGATATGATACATAATGAGATAGAGGTCTACGTAGATGACATGATAGCCCGATCATAAACTGAAGAAGAAGTACAAGCTAAGATTGAATCCAAACAAGTGCACATTCGGAGTCCAGTCCGGTAAGCTCTTAGGTTTCATTGTCAGCAACAAAGGCATCGAGGTTGATCCTGCCAAAGTCAAAGCTATACAAGAAATGTCTGCTCCTCGCACTGAGAAGGAGGTCAGAGGTTTCTTGGGACGCCTAAACTACATTGCTAGGTTCATTTCTCACCTAACATCTACCTGTGTACCAATCTTCAAGCTGATGAAGAAAGATCAGGTATTTAGATGGAATGATGACTGTCAGATTGCTTTCGATAAAATCAAGGAGTATTTTCTAGAGCCTCCTATCTTGATGCCACCCATCGAAGGAAGACCAGTAATCATGTATCTGACTGTCCTAGAGAATTCAATAGGGTGCGTACTGGGGCAGCATGACGAGTCTGGCCGAAAAGAGCATGCCATTTATTACCTTAGCAAAAAGTTTACCAACTGTGAAACAAGATATTCACTGCTCGAGAAGACTTGTTGCGCTTTGGTATGGGCTGCTCGCTGGCTAAGGCAGTACATGTTGACTCATACCACTTTGCTGATATCTAAGATGGATCTGATCAAATACATCTTCGAAAATCCTGCTTTATCTGGAAGAATAGCTAGATGGCAGATGATCCTAACGGAATATGACATACAGTACACTACCTAAAAAGCTATAAAGGGCAGTGTGCTAGCTGATCATCTGGCCCATCAAGCTGTAGAAGATTATCAATCCATGAAGTTCGACTTCCCTGACAAAGACATTATGACATTGGACAATGTTGAAGATTTCAGACCATATGACGGACCTGAACAAGGATCCCGATGGAGCCTGTACTTTGATGGTGCCTCCAATGCGCTTGGTAACGGTATCGGTGTTGTGCTTATATCTCCGGAAGGATGCCATACTCCTTTCACCGCCATACTTTGCTTCAACTGTACGAACAACATGGCAGAGTATGAAGCGTGCATCTTTGGACTCAAGGCTGCCATAAACTTGGGAATCAAATCATTATTTGTATTTGGGGATTCATCTTTGGTCATCAGTCATATCAAAGGAGAATGGGATACTAAGCATCCAAACCTGACCCCTTACAAAGAACATGTTCTGACATTGCTACCACATTTTGAGCAGATTACCTTCGAGCACTTCGCGCAAGAAGAAAATTAGCTAGCAGATTCTCTAGCTACAATGTCATCTATGTTTAAACTTAATTGGGACAACGAGGCTCCCCAGATCACCATTGAATGGATGGACGAACCAGCGCACTGTCACGAGATTAATACCGAAGAAGTAGTGGACCGACCTTGGTTTCACGAAGTCAAAAGGTATCTCGAGGTTCAAGAATATCCAGAAGGAGCCTCAGTCAATGACAAAAAGTTCTTAAGAAGATTCTCAGCTAAGTTCTTCCTAAGTAATGGCATCCTGTACAAGCGCAATCATGATTCTATTCTGCTACATTGTGTGGACAAGGCTGAGGCTGAAAAGATCATGGATGAATTGCATGAAGGTACCTTCGGCACTCACTCTAGTGGACATACGATGGCGAAGAAGATTCTAAGGGCAGGCTATTACTGGTCTACCATGGAAGCAGACTGCTATCAACACTCCCGGACTTGTCATAAATGTCAAATTTATGCAGACAAGGTGCACGTGCCTCCGGTTCCTCTAAATGTCTTAACAGCTCCTTGGCCTTTCGCTATGTGGGGGATTGATATGATTGGGGAGATCAAGCCTACAGCCTCCAATGGACACTGCTTCATTCTGGTGGCCATTGATTACTTTACAAAGTGGGTCAAAGTGGCTTCCTTCGCATCCGTTACTAAGAATTTTGTTGCCCGCTTCATCAAGAAGAACCTTATCTGTCGGTATGGTATCCCCGAAAGGATCATCACTGATAACGGTACAAACCTTAACAATACTATGATCACCGCCTTGTGCGAACAGTTCAAAATTCAACATCACAATTCTTCTCCCTATCAGCCAAAGATGAATGGTGTTGTCGAAGCTGCGAACAAAAACATCAAAAAGATCATACAAAAAATGACATTCACCTACAAGGAATGGCATGAAATGCTACCGTTTGCTCTCCACGGGTACCGTACCACGGCTCGCACATCAACTGGGGAAACACCCTATTCTTTGGTATATGGCATGGAGGTTGTTCTACCTATTGAGGTTCAGATCCCCTCTTTGAGAATCATGAAGGATGTTGGTTTAAGTAAAGACGATTGGATTCAAACCCGACTTGATCAGTTAAACTTAATTGACGAAAAGAGACTCACTGTTGTTTGCCATGGTCAGATGTACCAAAAACGGATGATCAAGGCTTTCAACAAGAAAGTCAGATGCCAGGTGTTGTACCCCAAAATTTGCCCTCCTTTTCTTCAGGAAACCATCTTGGATTTTCAAAGTCCCTCTGAAACAAATCCAAGTCCTGAGTTATCCTTTGCCCAAGCAAGTCACTTACAAGAGCAAGATGATCTCACGAACTCCAGAAACAACACTTTTATCTTGAGAAAAAATCAATCAATTTCTAAACACTTAGAATGTTTCTCTAAAATAAGTGTTTCTAGAAAAAAATCAGCGCTTCAGAACTTCTGGACCCATCCCAGACGAAGACGGTCAGAAGTTGCAAGCTTGGCTCAGCATGGTCAGAAGTTGGCTCTTCAGCAGCTACATCAGTTCAATCAGAATTTGTAAACGTGGTTCAGAATGTAAGCCTCAGACAGAACATGCCCCTTCAGCAGTTATACAAGCTCAGTCAGAATTTGCTAAAGGAATGCAAGAGAAATAGGAAAGTATGAAGACTCCTTCAGAATAGGTTGAAATCAGAAGATGAAAGGACAGAAGGATAGGTGTCACATTGATACAGAATCTCTAAGTCCAGATTATCCAGAAGCAAATCCAAGGAACGTACCAGAAAACCAGGAGAATCTCCAGAGCTTGCTAAGACAACAGGTAGCCAAGGCCAGAGCATGGTTTACGCTGCTGATTCAACGCTGGTTTCCATTACCAGAGTGTTGGTATTGACAGGTCTTGTCACCATTTAATGCCCATTAATGCTTCCAACCACTCCTGAGCATTCACGTGTGGCTTGGAAAATGCTTTTGCACAGATTCTGGCATGGGTCTTCACGCCACCGCCCACTTCAGAGGTCACTTCTCCCCAATCTATGCCTGCTGCTGCAACCTAGGCTGAAAGATAGCTGTTATCACAACTTCCCAGGAATTTCTGTCAAAGAACAAATTCAAACTCTGTTGGCGCCTTAAATGTTCAAGGCATCCACAAGAACTTTGCCTATAAATAGAGAGCTTTCACCACTACAAAGGGCGTTCAAAAAAAAAACAAGAAACAGAAATTTGCTAAGAGAGAAACGAAACTCCTAGCAACGTAGCATTCTGAAACTCTGCCAAAATCTCCAGTTTTGTTTCATAACTTTAAGTTGCTCACCTTCAAACTTCATCAAACATCCAGCTCTTTTCTGTAGACCAAAAAACGCTCTTTCCAAACTTCTGACCCTATACACGTATACACCTTTACTTCCCCTTTTCCAAGTCTGTCCAGAACACCACCAGAACCAAAAGCTAACTTTCATCCACCACTTTCCAAACAGTCAGGTAAGCACCTGCTGACCCTCACCACACTGTTAAGCATCATCAGCTGTGCATATTCAAGTAACATAATGTAAATACTCATGTTATTGCTGTTTATGTTCTGAGGACTCTCATACCTCAGAACGTTCTGAGCCAGTATAGGACTTGCCTGTGACCTTGGTGATTCTGACTTCTGAAACATTTTTGCTATTTTGCTGGATCTGTTCCAAATATGTTTCCTGTTTTGTGGAGTAATAACAGAATTGCAGATGTTCTGATTAGTACAGGGAAAAGCCAAATGCTGACTTTGACGTTAGCACATCTGAAGCCTGTTTTGCTGTCAATGACATCAGAACCTCTGAGAGTTATTGCCTTTTCAGCAGAATCAGAACTTCTGGTTTCTCCACTAACAAACTTCTGTCTTGCAGCGCAGGGAAATCAGAACTTCTGATTTCCCCACTAACAAGGTTCTGTTTTGCAGGTTCTAGAGTCAGAAGTTCTGACTCATCCAGTTTCACCAACAGGTTGATCATCTGACAGCGGATCTGGGTCAGAACTTCTGATGGCCTCCCAACAGCGCGCGGGCTCCCTCTCTCTATATATATATCTTGTTTTCCGCTATTTTCTTTTTTTGTCTATTTTTCTCGTTGAACCCCCCATGTACAAATGTGTATCCCCCTCCCCTAATCATTGTAATAGCGTAGGATTTTACATTTCCGCTTCTTATTGCTAGTAATTAGGACGTGTATGACAAGATAAAATCAATGAAATAGAAAAACCTAATTCAAAGAAAAAAACTCTTGTATGCAATAAAACACACTTGCACACTAACACCCCCAGGGTTTCATCCACTTGTTGCCTTTCAAAATTGGGCCATATTGCATGTTAGGTCTCTTTGGGTGAAGCAAACAAATTGAATGATCATAGTCCCTCGACAAAACTTTTCAAAAAAACAAACAAAAACAAATGATCAAGTCCCTTAAAGAAATTGCCCAAAGACATTTAACACCGTTGCAATTATGGTCTAAACGATGACCCGCGCCTGTCCCTTTCACATCCTAACACAAGATTGTCCACCAAATACAATGGTGGAACAAACTTGTTAAAAGGGTTAAAACATAACAATAATATTTTGAGAAATTTAGGAGTATATAATCTCTTAGTTAATTGAATCAAACTTGCAAAACAAAACATTTGCCTAATTTCAAAATCACACATCACTACACTTTCAAAACAACTTTCAAAAACAAATGAAAACTTTTTTCAAAAGACATACATCTTTGTATACATCCCCACATGGATCATTACAAAGGTTGCCACCACATTGGCCTCTTTTCAAAACATTTTCAAGCCCACACACTCAAGCACCATTTAAAACAATTGAAAACAAAAGGCAAGTTGATCTAAGCAAGTAACTAAGAGCCCATGGATAACCATGGATAGAAAGGGTGCTAATACCTTCCCTTTCTATAATCTACTCCCCGAACCCAAGAAAACATCTCAAAGGTTTTTGCTGTGCTTTTTAACCTTTCCTTAGGATAAAATAAAAAGTCGGTGGCGACTCTTGCTAACCGCAACATTTGCGAATACAAACGCAAAACCCAAGTCAGTTCTCCCACCGTATCACAGAACTGGCGACTCTGCTGGGGACAATATTTTTAAAAGTGGAGTAACCTTAGGGCTTATATCACCTTTATTTTCAATTGATTGTCTTGTTTGCTTTTACATTTGTGGGCTTTGTATCGGAGTTTTATAGATCCTAACCCAGATTTGGGGAAACCTTTTTTAGGTAGCAACAAGGCTGTGAGGGAACTGTGTGGGGTATACCGACATGGTTGAAACAGTCTGCTACGTTGATGTGGCACTTTGGTGTGTACCGGTAACCCTTGAGTTCAGTCAAGGAGAGTACGGGGCCGCCGCGTGGTGTCGTGAAGCATCAACTGACCTTAGTAACCGTAATTGAAACATCTTGGCCTTTTTAGGGTAGTGAGATAACTGACTTTGGTACAGTCCGAGGTTGGTTGATACTCGATACTACACTCAATTGAGGATTACTTTCCTGGGATATTTCGGTCGCCAGTTCAGTGGCTAAATCGAAACGATGAACAATGAAAGTAATCCAGTGATATTGGGACCTTTAGAACCCGGTTACTTCTGATAGGACAGGTTGAGCCCACCAAACTTCAAGAGGGTAATACCCAGACCTCATGCAGGCCTAAGCTCTAAGGGTTTGTCTTGTGTGACTTGTGTGCCTTACCATGTTTGCCTTTGTGAATATTTGTGGTGTATTTAATCATAACATCATGACATCATACAACATCATGAGCATTGACTAACCATTTCAAGGATTCCGAATCTTCATCTTTGTTCTTGTTTTATAGGACATGGAAACTGCTCGCAGAAAGACAATTCAGATTAGCCTTGTAAAGATCCCTCCTCAGCTTAAGGAACTTCTGTCCAGGATTCCCGAGGGTTCTTCATTCAGTGAGAGACATGGAAGACTCATCAGCTTGGTTAACACCAACATTGAGGAGGACTTGATAAAGGTCCTGTTCCAATTCTTTGACCCTTTGCATCACTGTTTCACTTTTCCGGATTATCAATTGGTGCCTACATTGGAAGAGTTCTCCCGACTCCTGAAGGTCCCTATCCTTGATCAACTACCCTACAACGGTACGGAAGAGGAGCCCAAGCTTGAAGAGATTGCTAAAGCGTTGCACCTACAGTCATCTGACCTCAAGGGACATTGGGAAGTTAGAAGTGGTATCAAGGGTTTCTTAGCCAGGTTTCTGTTTGAGAAGGCCCAAGAATGTTGGAACTCCCTTGACCTACGAGCTTTTGAAGAAGTTATGGCCCTCCTTGTCTATGGTTTGGTGTTATTCCCTAACCCAGATCAGCTTATTGATGTCAGTGCTGTCCAGATCTTCATGACCAGGAATCCTATACCTACGTTGCTGGGGGACATCCTTCACTCATGTTACACTCGAACCATGAGAAGAAGGGGTGTCCTTATGTGTTGCACTCCTCTCCTGGGAAGGTGGTTTATTTCGCACCTTCCGCAGTCGGTTTTGAAGAACGAGCGGGGTTTGAGATGGTCACAACGGTTAATGACTCTCACGCATGCAGATATACATTGGTGCCCTAGGTCTAGGGAAGACATCACTATCATTGATCGTTGTGGGGAGTACCCTAATGTTCCTTTATTTGGAATCAAAGGAGGTATTACTTACAACCCATGCTTGGCTTGGAGACAGTTCGGTTATGCCCGGAGGGATGGCTCTCATGACATGTTAATTCCTAACATAGTTTTTGACTTCGACAACGATACTCAAGGACTTCGTCAGAGATTTATCAGAGCTTGGAGGATGCCGAGTAGGATGGACAGCAAGACACTGGGGCACAGGAACTCCGTCCCGTTGGAACCTTATCTCAAGTGGGTACGAGCCCGCTCCCAGAAGTTAGTAATGCCTTATCCTTATATACTCCCTGTGATCAAAGAACCAGTTTTGGAAGGAGAGGTGTCCTACACCATTCAACATCCCGACATGCCCACCTCCTGGGAAGAAATGCAGAAGAGCTGGGTCCAGCTTAAGGAAGAACGGAATTCTCTTGAGACCAGTCTGCATGCTAGCGAAAAGAAGGTCCTGGAACTCACCCGCCTACTGCACGAGGAAAGGAATCTCAACACCTACATCGCACCAAAGAGGATGCGCAATGTTTTTTTGTCTTGAGGAGTCATTTTGTAATTATTTGGCCCATGGGGCATTTATGTACTAACGAATTTCTCCTTATTAATATGATGTGCGTTCCTTTTTGTCTGCAACAAATTTTGAATGTTCTAAATCCTTGAATGCATTGCATACATACGCATTCCATTGCACCATATGCATAAGCAGGTACCCTATTTCACAGGTTGCTTAATTTTCTTCACTGTTTGTGTGAACAGTCATCATGAATCCAGACTCCTCCAGTGAGCAAGCAATCAAGGCCCTTCAGGCCCAAAGTGCACAGTTTCAAGAGATGGTCCTAAGCCTAGCCCAAGGTCAGCAAGAGTTGAAGACTCTACTCCTGAAGAAGAAGAAGAAAAAGAGGATTGCATTGTTCAACGCCGGACGCAGATTTGGGAACACACTCCATAATGAAGCTGATCCAACCACTTCTTCCGCTGAAAAAAACAGTCCCCAAGGGGGAGAAGCTCCTAGTCCCGCAGTCTCCGACAACGAGACGGACTATAATGACGAACAATACCCACCTGCTGCTGACAGATACAAACAATTGGAGGACCGCTTAAGCGCCATGGAAATTCAGAATGTGCCGGGACTGGATTTCGGAGATTTGGGGTTATCTTCTGGGGTAGTAATTCCACACAAGTTTAAGGCGCCCGCCTTCGCCAAGTATGATGGGGTCTCCTGTCCAAAGCTACATCTAAGGTCGTACGTAAGGAAAATCCAACCTTATACGGCAGATAAGAACCTCTGGATTCACTTCTTCCAAGATAGCCTCTCGGGGTCACAGCTTGAATGGTTCTACCAATTGGATGGAGCTAGAATCCGACACTGGGAAGATTTGGCAACCGCATTCTACAGACAATACCAATACAATTCTGATCTCGCTCCTACGCGTACCCAACTTCAGGGTATGTCTCTAGGAACGGGTGAAGGGTTCAAAGAGTACGCTCAAAAATGGAGAGATTTGGCTGGCAGGGTGCAGCCTCCATTGACTGATCGAGAGCTGGTTGATATGTTTATGGGGACGTTGTCTGGTCCATTTTTCAATCATTTGGTTGGTAACTCCTCCGCTGGGTTTACAGATTTGATATTGACAGGAGAAAGAATTGAAGCTGGCATCAGGTCAGGCAAGATACAAAAGGCTGCCTCCACAAGTGCTGAGAAGAGGCCGTTTAAGAAAGAAGCAAGTGCCGTCTATGGTCCTAGAAGACGAGTCAAGCCCGAAAGTCGCCAAGCCATCAATGCCTTGGTCATTTCAAAGCCTGTTGCTGCTCCTCAGCAGTACAATCAACAAAGAAGTGAAAGGCCCAAGAGGCAGTATACCCGACTGAGTATGACCTTATCTCAAATTTTACCCCAACTGTTATCCACCAACCTGGTGACCCTCAAAGAAGCTCCTAAGGTCGTTAACACGGCGTCTCCTAAGTATAACCCAAATGCCCGGTGTGCTTATCATTCTGATAGTCCCGGGCACACTACTGATGATTGCTGGGCCTTGAGAAACAAAGTGCAAGATCTGATCGACGCAAAGGAAATTCAGTTTGAAGCGCCGGAGAGACCAAATGTTGTAACTGCCCCTATGCCCCAGCATAGAGTAAATGCCGTTGAGGAAGAAATGTACGCTGTTTCGGTAGATGAAGTTGTTACCCCTCTGAAGACTGTTAAGAAGAACCTACTGCGGGCCGGTTTATTTCCGGGTTGCGGTGAAGGTTGCCTGTTCTGTGTTGTTTCCCTATCTGATTGTCCCTCGCTGAGGTTAGGCATCCAAGGCCTAATGGATAGCAAGGAAATTCTATTCAAAAAGTCTGTTGTTCAGTTGGTTCCGATAAAAGAAATTTATGTGGTTACCATCTTCAAAAATCCAGTCAAGGCTCCCCCGAAGAAGCCTGTTCAAATCATGACTGTTGCACCTGTGATTATTACTGTGCCGGGGCCCATCCCCTACGTGTCTGATAAAGCTGTCCCCTGGCATTATGGGGCAGACGTATATGTCAATGGAATCAAACAAGAATTCGACACTGGCGCCAGTATCTGCGATATCACTGGTCCAGCCAAGGTCACCCGCAGTGGCAGGCTCTTCTCGCCTGATATTGCGCCGCCCGCTATTCGAAAACCCCTCCTTATAAAACCTACAAGTTTACCTGTTCCTGTTGCTGATCAAATTGTTTCCCCTGCTGCTGAGTCATCAAATGCTCGGGGCAAAGGGATCGAAGAAGAGCCTGCCCGGATGGAGGCACCAATACCCATAAATGCTGAGGCCTCTCGACAAGAAATGGAGGAGATTCTGAAAATAATAAAGAAGAGTGATTTCGATGTTGTCGAGCAGCTGGGGCATACGCCCTCCAAGATCTCCCTGCTCTCCTTATTGCTATGCTCCGAGGCCCATGCTAAGGCCTTGATCTCATTTCTCAAGACGGCCCATGTGCCGCAAGAGACGTCTGCAGTCCAGTTCACCGACTGCATAGCGAATCTGACAGCAGACAATGGCTTGGGTTTCTCAGATGCTGACCTGACTGCGAAGGGAAGAGACCACAATGATGCCCTGCATGTCTCTATCGAATGCAGGGGCACTACTCTGGCGCATGTATTGGTGGATACTGGTTCTTCTTTGAATGTTCTACCGAAAAAGGCTTTAGACCGTCTGGATTATGAAGGCCTGGAATTGAAGCCCAGCAATATCATCGTCAGGGCCTTTGACGGTTCTAAAAGGATGGTTCATGGAGAGGTTAACATTCCTATTCGTGTGGGCTCCCAAGTGTTTGACTCTACCTTTTATGTGATGGATATACGTCCATCATACTCTTGTCTATTGGGTCGACCTTGGATCCATAAAGCTGGGGCAGTGACTTCCACTTTGCACCAGAAGCTGAAGTATCCCGTCAGGGGGAAGATCGTCACTGTGCAAGGAGAAGAGGAGTATATGGTGAGCCATTTGAATTCCTTCAGGTACATTGAGATGGACGGGGAGTTTATTGAAACCCCCTTTCAGCATTTCGAGGAGGTACATCCAATTTCAGCAGCAGCAGAGACAACAGTTGAAGAGAATGTTTCCTTGAAGATGGCTTCCCTAAGGGATGCTCGGGCTGTGGTTCAGAAGGGCAATTGTGCAAACTGGGGTCGGCTTCCTGACTTCACTCAAAAGAATGACAAGTTTGGGCTGGGCTTTACTGCAGAGGCTCAGAGGGCTGTACGCAAAGAGAAGATCAGAAAGGCTCCGGTGTTTATCTCCAGCTCAAGGGTGAATGCTATCGAGGAGGATGTAGAGGAAGCAGAGTTTGACAGTTGGATCTACCCGACTACCAGCAACGGACCAAGCAACTGGACAGCAAAGGATTTTACCCCTATCACATTTGTCACGCAGTAATTAATTTCTTTTGATTTCCAATTTGTAACAAACAATATGTTAAAACTTTGTTGGCTCGGTGTCCTACCCAGGGCATCGTAGCTCCATTTGTGAGGGCTTTTTGTATGACATTTTCATATATCATCAATCAAAACATTGGACGTTTGTTGCATTTCAAATCTTGTGCTCTTTTTCCTTTCTATGTTATATATATTGCAAAACAGCTATATTTACACACACTCACTTATACAGGTTTCAATCCACTCTGGATCTCACTGGTAACAGCTCTGCTACCGCCAGTTATGACTTCGAAAATCCGATCAACTTGGCCGAAGACGAAGGTGAAGATGATTGCGAAGTTCCTGGTGAACTTGCGAGACTGCTACTCCAGGAAGAGAGAGCTATTCAACCACACGAAGAGCCTGTGGAAACAATTAACCTGGGTACTGAGACAGATAGGAAAGAGGTCAAGATTGGTGCCAATCTAGAGCTCAGCGTGAAGCAACGATTGATCCAGATGCTACAAGACTACATGGAGATTTTTGCTTGGTCCTATGAAGATATGCCTGGTTTGGATGCCGACATTGTAGTTCACCACCTGCCAACCAAAGAAGATTGCCCTTCGGTAAAGAAAAAAGTCCGACGGATGCGTCCAGAGATGTCTGAAAAGATCAAGGCCGAGGTTATGAAGCAGTTTGACGCCGGGTTCCTTGCAGTGACCTCCTACCCTCAGTGGGTTGCCAATGTGGTGCCAGTACCGAAGAAGGACGGTAAAGTCAGAATGTGTGTTGACTACAGGGATCTGAACAGGGCCAGCCCCAAGGATGACTTCCCCCTACCTCACATTGATGTCCTTGTTGACAATACAGCTCAACACAAGGTGTTCTCCTTCATGGATGGTTTTTCAGGGTATAATCAGATCAAGATGGCTCCAGAGGATATGGAGAGGACTACATTTGTGACTCAGTGGGGCACCTTCTGTTATAAGGTCATGCCATTCGGATTGAAAAATGCTGGGGCAACCTATCAACGTGCCATGGTTGCTTTGTTTCATGATATGATCCATCATGAGATTGAGGTATACGTTGATGACATGATTGCAAGGTCTCAAACTGAGGAGGAGCACCTTGACCATCTGAGGAAGCTGTTTGACCGACTCAAGTTGTACAAGCTGAGATTGAATCCCAACAAATGCACCTTTGGGGTAAGATCCGGAAAATTGCTAGGCTTCATTGTAAGTGATAAAGGTATTCAAGTGGACCCTGCCAAGGTTAAAGCCATTCAAGAGATGCCGACTCCAAAAACAGAGAAAGAAGTCCGAGGTTTCCTAGGACGACTGAATTATATTGCCCGATTTATCTCACATCTGACTGCTACTTGTGAGCCAATCTTCAAATTGCTGAAGAAAGATCAAGTAGTACGCTGGAACGATGAATGTCAGGCTGCCTTTGAAAGGATAAAGGAATACCTCCAAGAGCCACCCATTCTTATGCCCCCGGTGGAAGGAAGACCTCTGATACTATACTTGACAGTACTTGACAATTCAATGGGGTGTGTGTTGGGGCAGCATGACGAGTCTGGCCGAAAAGAGCACGCTATTTATTACTTGAGCAAAAAGTTTACCGACTGTGAGTCTCGTTACTCACTGCTTGAGAAAACTTGTTGCGCTCTTGTATGGGCTGCTCGCCGGCTGAGACAGTATATGCTGACTCACACTACTTTATTGATTTCAAGGATGGATCCCATCAAGTACATATTTGAAAAGCCCGCTCTGTCTGGAAGAATAGCGAGATGGCAAATGATCTTAACAGAATATGATATCCGGTATACAACTCAGAAAGCAATTAAAGGAAGTATACTGGCGGATCATTTGGCACACCAGCCTGTGGACGATTACCAATCATTGAACTTTGATTTTCCGGACGAAGACATCATGGTGGTAACAGGCTGTGAAGTACCTGGACCGGATGAAGGACCTGAGGAAGGATCCCGATGGTCTATTCATTTTGATGGAGCCTCCAATGCTTTGGGTAACGGCGTCGGCGCTGTAATCATATCTCCCAAAGGAACTCATACTCCCCTCACCGCCCGATTATGTTTCAGCTGCACCAACAATATGGCAGAATATGAGGCGTGTATCATGGGTTTACAAGCTGCAATCGACTTAAGGATCAAAATTCTAAGTGTCTTCGGAGATTCTGCTCTCGTGATCAATCAGATCAAAGGCGAGTGGGATACGAAACACCCGAATCTTATTCCTTACAAGGAGTATGTGTCGACCTTGCTTCCCCACTTTGAAGAGATAACTTTTGAGCACTTCCCTAGAGAGGAGAATCAGCTAGCGGACGCACTAGCCACGATGTCTTCAATGTTCAAAGTTAAATGGGACAATGAGGCTCCCCGAATCATAATCTGGAAGTTGGATGAACCGGCATACTGCTGCGAGCTCGAGGTTAAGAAGGTCACTGAGAAACCCTGGTATCATGAGGTGAAGAGGTACTTGGAAGCTCAGGAATACCCTGAAGGTGCATCTGTCAACGATAAGAAGTTCATGAGGAGGTTTGCTGCAAAATTCTTCCTCAGTAACGGCATTCTCTACAAACAAAATCATGATTCAACTCTGTTACGTTGTGTGGATAAGGCAGAAGCAGAGAAAATCATGATAGAACTGCATGAAGGTACATTTGGAACACATTCCAGTGGACACACCATGGCTAAGAAAATCCTTCGGGCAGGATATTTCTGGTCCACAATGGAAGCTGATTGTTACCAACACTCCCGAACTTGTCATAAATGCCAAATCTATGCTGACAAGGTGCATATCCCTCTGGTTCCTTTGAATGTCCTGACGGCGCCTTGGCCTTTTGCAATGTGGGGCATCGATATGATCGGTGAGATCCGACCAACGGCATCCAATGGGCATCGCTTCATCTTGGTGGCAATCGATTACTTCACGAAATGGGTTGAGGCAGCGTCCTATGCCACGGTAACCAAGAGCGTCGTGGCACGTTTCATCCGGCATAATCTGATATGTCGGTACGGAGTCCCGGAAAGAATCATTACGGATAATGGTACCAATCTCAATAACAAAATGATCACTGAACTCTGTGAACAATTCAAGATACAGCACCACAATTCTTCTCCCTACCGGCCGAAGATGAATGGGGCTGTAGAGGCAGCCTATAAAAATATCAAGAAAATTGTGCAGAAGATGACAGTGACCTATAAAGATTGGCACGAGATGTTACCGTTCGCTCTTCACGGGTACCGCACCTCAGCAAGGACGTCAACCGGGGCAACTCCCTTCTCCTTGGTCTATGGCATGGAGGCAGTCTTGCCAATTGAAGTCCAGATACCCTCTCTCCGGATAATGAAGGACGCAGACTTGAATGAAGATGATTGGATCCAGACTCGACTTGATCAATTAAATCTGATTGACGAAAAGAGGCTCACTGCTATCTGTCATGGTCAAACGTATCAGAAACGGATGATCAGGGCATTTAACAAGAAAGTCAGACCGCAAGAGTATCAAGTTGGGGACCTGGTAATCAAACGCATCATCCTTCCTCAAAGTGATCCCCGGGGCAAATGGACCCCTACTTACGAAGGGCCATTTGTGGTTAAACGTGTGTTCTCAGGAGGAGCTATGATCCTAACCACCATGGATGGTGACGACCTTCCTCACCCCGCCAATGCAGACATAGTGAAAAAATACTACGCATGAATAAAAGACCCGCTAGGTTGACATACCTAGGCAAAAATAAGGGCTTCCCGGCGAACCAAAAGGGTTCGGGCAAAAATAAGGGATGAAATGAATAAAAATCTGTACACCCGGCAAGTCGAAAACCTGAAAAGGCGGCTTGGGCAAAAATGGGTATCCCGGTGGACTGAAAACCCGAAAGGGCGGTCCAGGCAAAAGTTAGGGATAAAAGCGTAACACTATGTCTCATTAGATCATTTCGCATCCAGAATTCGGCATCAACTATATGGCTCCAGGTTTCGGCATCGACCAATCAGCTTCATCTTCAACTAGGCAGCAAAGCGATGAGACATTCGTGGACATAAAGGCGATAGCAGAGTTGGAACCCAGTGGGATTGTTCACATAGCTGTTTTGTTTCCTTTTTCAAATTGTAAACTCTATGTTATTTGGCGGCATCCTCTTACTAGGATGTCAGCCTCTTGTACAAATACGCCTATTCGTAGGCAAAATTTAAATCAATACAAATTCACTTGTCCATACAAATTACCATTATTTTCCTTTTTCTGTTTTGTCTTGCGAAGAACGTCCAATGTTCATTTTTGATATATGCATTTGACATTAAATTGCTGATTCATAAGTATTTGCATATGAAACGAGAAATTGATTACGGGTGACATCAGAGACAGGGGCAATGTGAGGTTGTCTAACGCAGTCTGGTTGTTTTGTCCTCCGAGGTACCAAGGTGGGTTCAACTGACGAATATAGCCAGATCATCTCAAATTCCCCACAGAGTAAATCAGGTTCAGCAATACTTTCCCCAAGCAGAGTTGGTTCCCCGTTGATCCTGAAAGGACACAACATTCCCCGGCAGGTCTTAAAGCTCATCCCTAGTAGATTCTGGAAGCTTATCCCCTGCGGAGCACGGACGTCTCTCCCGAGTTTTATTTAGAGTTATTTCCTCACAAGGACTTATAACTGGGTTATCCTCAGCTAAAAACCACGGAAGACCGCCCTCGGCAAAGTTCCTTCAATCCTCAGCGGAGTCTATCATCATTATCCCCAGCGGAATCCATCATCAAGAGTCCTCAACAGGCCTCGCATCAAACTTCGGCCAATTATCTCTTCCACAGAGCAACTTCCCGGCCGTTCGTCAAGGATTTATTTTCCTAAGATGAAATTACACGCATAAACATTTCACATTTTCATACATCTTGCTTACATACATGATGAAGCGCATACAACACCATCTCATGGTTGAGCATCATAACACCATGCATATCTTACATCATGACATTGCATACAACTTACGTTTTTGCCTTTTCAGGAAAAAAGACAATCCCAAAAACAACTACCTTCAACTGTCACATCTCCAGATTCGATTCCTGTATCCAGCCAGGGCATATCTGTTGACCACGTTTCCAGACTCGATTCCTGTATCTAGACAGGGCACGTCTGAAAAGTTCGAAGATTCGATTCCTGTATCCAGCCAGGGCACATCTATTAACTACAACATCTCCAGATTCGATTCCTGTATCCAGCCAGGGCATATCTGTTGACCACGTTTCCAGACTCGATTCCTGTATCTAGCCAGGGCACGTCTGAAAAGTTCCCAGATTCGATTCCTGTATCCAGCCAGGGCACATCTGTGAACAACCAATTGTAGACTCGACACCTGTATCTAGCCAGGGCACATCTGCATAAGGAGATTGAAGATCAAACACCTGTAACAAGCCAGGAAAACATCCGTCTTTCTCAAAATATATAAGTTTCTCGCTAAGGAATCTCTTATGCGATCGACACTTCCAAATGGCATCTGTAAGCCCATCTCCCTATCCATCACCTCTCCAAATGGCATCTATAAGCCCATTCCCGCCATCACATTGCTGATACTCTACTAAGCGAGTGCAAATTTTCAGGCACTCTGGTGTCCAATCTCCTTTTACCTTCAAGTCGCGAAAGGCAAACTCGCCAATCTAACTCTTCAGGTTCAAGAAGATTGAACAGGGGCAACTGTTGTACCCCAAAATTTGCCCTCCTTTTCTTCAGGAAACCATCTTGGATTTTCAAAGTCCCTCTGAAACAAATCCAAGTCCTGAGTTATCCTTTGCCCAAGCAAGTCACTTACAAGAGCAAGATGATCTCACGAACTCCAGAAACAACACTTTTATCTTGAGAAAAAATCAATCAATTTCTAAACACTTAGAATGTTTCTCTAAAATAAGTGTTTCTAGAAAAAAAATCAGCGCTTCAGAACTTCTGGACCCATCCCAGACGAAGACGGTCAGAAGTTGCAAGCTTGGCTCAGCATGGTCAGAAGTTGGCTCTTCAGCAGCTACATCAGTTCAATCAGAATTTGTAAACGTGGTTCAGAATGTAAGCCTCAGACAGAACATGCCCGTTCAGCGGTTATACAAGCTCAGTCAGAATTTGCTAAAGGAATGCAAGAGAAACAGGAAAGTATGAAGACTCCTTCAGAATAGGTTGAAATCAGAAGATGAAAGGACAGAAGGATAGGTGTCACATTGATACAGAATCTCTAAGTCCAGATTGTCCAGAAGCAAATCCAAGGAACGTACCAGAAAACTAGGAGAATCTCCAGAGCTTGCTAAGACAACAGGTAGCCAAGGCCAGAGCATGGTTTACGCTGCTGATTCAACGCTGGTTTCCATTACCAGAGTGTTGGTATTGACAGGTCTTGTCACCATTTAATGCCCATTAATGCTTCCAACCACTCCTGAGCATTCATGTGTGGCTTGGAAAATGCTTTTGCACAGATTCTGGCATGGGTCTTCACGCCACCGCCCACTTCAGAGGTCACTTCTCCCCAATCTACGCCTGCTGCTGCAACCTAGGCTGAAAGATAGCTGTTATCACAACTTCCCAGGAATTTCTGTCAAAGAACAAATTCAAACTCTGTTGGCGCCTTAAATGTTCAAGGCATCCATAAGAACTTTGCCTATAAATAGAGAGCTTTCACCACTGCAAAGGGCGTTAAAAAAAACAAGAAACAGAAATTTGCTAAGAGAGAAACGAAACTCCTAGCAACGTAGCATTCTGAAACTCTGCCAAAATCTCCAGTTTTGTTTCATAACTTTAAGTTGCTCACCTTCAAACTTCATCAAACATCCAGCTCTTTTCTGTAAACCAAAAAACGCTCTTTCCAAACTTCTGACCCTATACACGTATACACCTTTACTTCCCCTTTTCCAAATCTGTCCAGAACACCACCAGAACCAAAAGCTAACTTTCATCCACCACTTTCCAAACAGTCAGGTAAGCACCTGCTGACCCTCACCACACTGTTAAGCATCATCAGCTGTGCATATTCAAGTAACATAATGTAAATACTCATGTTATTGCTATTTATGTTTTGAGGACTCTCATACCTCAGAACGTTCTGAGCCAGTATAGGACTTGCCTGTGACCTTGGTGATTCTGACTTCTGAAACATTTTTGCTATTTTGTTGGATCTGTTCCAAATATGTTTCCTATTTTGTGGAGTAATAACAGAATTGCAGATGTTCTGATTAGTACAGGGAAAAGCCAAATGCTGACTTTGACGTTAGCACATCTGAAGCCTGTTTTGCTGTCAATGACATCAGAACCTCTGAGAGTTATTGCCTTTTCAGCAGAATCAGAACTTCTGGTTTCTCCACTAACAAACTTCTGTCTTGCAGCGCAGGGAAATCAGAACTTCTGATTTCCCCACTAACAAGGTTCTGTTTTGCAGGTTCTAGAGTCAGAAGTTCTGACTCATCCAGTTTCACCAACAGGTTGATCATCTGACAGCGGATCTGGGTCAGAACTTCTGATGGCCTCCCAACAGCGCGCGGGCTCCCTCTCTCTCTCTATATATCTTGTTTTCCGCTATTTTCTTTTTTTTGTCTATTTTTCTCGTTGAACCCCCCATGTACAAATGTGTATCCCCCTCCCCTAATCATTGTAATAGCGTAGGATTTTACATTTCCGCTTCTTATTGCTAGTAATTAGGACGTGTATGACAAGATAAAATCAATGAAATAGAAAAACCTAATTCAAAGAAAAAAACTCTTGTATGCAATAAAACACACTTGCACATTAACACCCCTAGGGTTTCATCCACTTGTTGCCTTTCAAAATTGGGCCATATTGCATGTTAGGTCTCTTTGGGTGAAGCAAACAAATTGAATGATCATAGTCCCTCGACAAAACTTTTCAAAAAAACAAACAAAAACAAATGATCAAGTCCCTTAAAGAAATTGCCCAAAGACATTTAACACCGTTGCAATTATGGTCTAAACGATGACCCGCGCCTGTCCCTTTCACATCCTAACACAAGATTGTCCACCAAATACAATGGTGGAACAAACTTGTTAAAAGGGTTAAAACATAACAATAATCTTTTGAGAAATTTAGGAGTATATAATCTCTTAGTTACTTGAATCAAACTTGCAAAACAAAACATTTGCCTAATTTCAAAATCACACATCACTACACTTTCAAAACAACTTTCAAAAACAAATGAAAACTTTTTTCAAAAGACATACATCTTTGTATACATCCCCACATGGATCATTACAAAGGTTGCCACCACATTGGCCTCTTTTCAAAACATTTTCAAGCCCACACACTCAAGCACCATTTAAAACAATTGAAAACAAAAGGCAAGTTGATCTAAGCAAGTAACTAAGAGCCCATGGATAACCATGGATAGAAAGGGTGCTAATACCTTCCCTTTCTATAATCTACTCCCCGAACCCAAGAAAACATCTCAAAGGTTTTTGCTGTGCTTTTTAACCTTTCCTTAGGATAAAATAAAAAGTCGGTGGCGACTCTTGCTAACCGCAACATTTGCGAATACAAACGCAAAACCCAAGTCAGTTCTCCCACCGTATCACACCAGGTATATCAAGTCGGAGATCTAGTGATCAAGCGCATCATCTTGCCACAAAGTGATCCCAGGGGAAAATGGACTCCTACTTATGAAGGACCATTATCAAGAACATCTTTTCTGGTGGGGCAATGATCTTAACCACCATGGACGGAGACGATCTGCCGCACCCTGCGAATGCAGACATTGTCAAAAGATACTACACATAAGAGACCCGCTAGGTTGACACACCTAGGCAAAACAAGGGCATCCCGGCGAACCAAAAGGTTTGGGCAAAAATTAGGGATAAAACAAAAAATCTGTACACCCGGCAAGTTGAAAACCCGAAAGGGCGACTTGGGCAAAAAAGGGTTTCCCGGTGGACTGAAAACCCGAAAGGGCGGTCCAGGAAAAAGTTAGGGAATTAAAGCGTATGACTATGTCTCGTCGGATCACTTTAAGGATAATCTCTTCACAGACAAACTCGGAGCTTCTGATCAATTCAATCATCTTCGGACGAAGCAACAGACAAACAAGATATTCGGAGATACGGAGGCTATAGTAGAATGGGAACCCCATTGGATTATTACATATAGCTATCTTTCTTTGTAAATTTTTCTTATTTATGACACCACCCTCTTACTAGGATGTCTGTATCCTTTGTACAAAATACTTATTCAAAGTAAATACAAAGATATCTCTTTCAAAGTGCAGAAAACCATTTGTCTCTTTCTTTTTACACTTGTGTTTTATTTGCAAAAACTTCCAATGATTCATTAATGAACATATGCATTTGAACATAATTACTGTTTACAAATAAACATGATGAAAAAAAACAATTACTGACAGGTAGAAAGATTAGGAAAACGTCTTTAGGCTATTCCATGAGCAATCCCTACAGCACGTCATTAAGATCCCCAATGGAGCCAAAAATTTGAACTACAGATCCCCAACGGAGCTGAGACTACCAACTATCAATCCCCAGCGGAGCCGAAACTTCAAACTATCAACCCACAGTAGAAATCATCTAGTTTCTCCAGGTTCTCCCAGCAAGTTGTCTTGAAGCCTGAAAATCAACCAGATAACAGTTAACTTTTGTTTCTCCCCAACCTAGGGTAACTCCCCAGTAGAGTGGCAGACGACCGAAGCTCCTGAACTTTTTCCAAACAGGAATAAGCTTTTCCCCACAGAGTTTTTATTGCTTCTCGACAGAACAAAGACTCTCGTCAATAATCCCCAGTAGAAGTCATTAAAATTCTCTGGATTCCCCAGGCAGATTCCTCAAGAAGTATACGACATTACTCTCACAACGGAATCCTCAGCATCAGTCAAGGATTTATTTTCCCCAGTAGTAGTCATTTTCCTCAGCAATACAGCAAATCAGCTTACGTGCGCATATATTCCATCCATATATCATAAACATTGATAAAGTACATATATTGCATCATGCATTTCATGCATCATAACTTTGCGCTTCAGCTAAAATTTTACAGGATAAGATTAACAGCTACTATTTAACAATAAGCAATCATGATACAGTACAGATACACTCCAGACACGGAAGTTATTCTGTTACTCATTCAAATTTCAATTTCGGATACAGTACAGATACACTCCAGACACGGAAGTTATTCTGTTACTCATTCAAATTTCAATTTCAGATACAGTACAGATACACTCCAGACACGGAAGTTATTCTGTTACTCATTCAAATTTCAATTTCAAGATACAGTTCATATACGCTCCAGACACGGAAGCCATTCTGTCGCTTATTCAGTTTCATCCTACAGATACAGTTCAGATACGTTCCAAATACGGACACCATTCTGATGCTTATTCTTTTGATTTACAACAAACATTCTTGGATGACATCTACAAGCCCATCTCCAACAAAATTCTAACACCTCTCCAAATGGCATCTTTAAGTCCATTCCCTCAGCTAACACTTTTGTCGAGTGCAAATTTATGGGCACTCTAGTGTCCAATCATCTTTTACCTTCGAGTCACGAATGGCAAAACTCGCCAATCTAACTCTTCAGGTTCAAGAAGATTGAACAGGGGCAGCTGTTGTACCCCAAAATTTGCCCTCCCATTTTTCATAGAAGACTCAACCCTAGGGTTTCTCGGACGTTCAAGTTGGATCAGGAATCGATCAGACAGATTCTCTTATATGGCAGTAAACCAGTAATTAGGGTTTTTCTTGCAATTCTCAAAAGAAATGAATTCTCAAAGATCCAATTGGCTTTCACAGGTCTTCAGGCTTTCTCAAGTTTACTGAAAAGACAATGTTTGATCTCAAGGCATGGTTGTTTGGGACAAGAGATGGAATTTAAGACTGTCATGTAGGATACTCGTGATTGTTTAATCCAAGTTAACCAGATGATTTGCGTCTCTTAAAATAATTGCTTGGTTAGGAAATGGAATATACAGTGCGTGTTTGTTTGGAATGCAGTTGCAAGATTACATAATTATTGGAATTTAAGTTATCAGATTGGAGCATTTTGTTTCAATTATCTTGATTGGGAATCTTTAAGAATCAGTTAGGATACGAAGAGAAAATTACAAGTTATTGACAGTAAAGGGTTTCAATTGACACCAGATTATTTCATAAGACTTTCTCCAATTTTTCAAACATTGTTACAAAATAATTTGTTCTTTTAAATACTCTATGTTTTACAACTTATTGTATTTAAAAGATAAATTAGTACAATTGTTGGATACAATACAAGAATGTTTTTCTAAATTACAAGGAAATTCAAATGCTTGATTGGCCTAGGAGAACTAATCTATGCCTAAGTTTGACTGAAGTTCTTTTGCTATCTCCAAAGACCTCCATGCTTGCCATAGAGTTCTTGCCTCCCATGCTTTGTCACATCCAATTGTGCTCACATGAAAACAAAAGAAAGAAAAATAGTTAGTACAAATTATTTGGGCATGAGCAAGAATTTTCAAAAGAAAAAGTGTTATTCATCATTAAAGTTTGCAAATTGGAATCAGAAGGCCATTTTAATTCATCACAATTTATTTCCTCTATTTTTTCAAATCACAAGAAGATTACTCTTCTTGGTTCACAAAAAGAAGTAAACTGTCCAAAATGCAAGCAAGTTGTCCAAACAAACAGAAAGCAGCAAACTTATCCAAACAAACAGCAAAGCTGGACAAAACAAATGCAGCAAACTTATCCAAACAAACAGCAAAACTGTCCAAACAGAATGGTATAAATTTATCCAAACAGCAGCGCAAACTGGGCAGCAGTATAGCAACAAACATCATCAACAAAAGCAGGCAACAAAAGGCAGAAGTATGGCAACATAAGATGCTAAGACAAGCAAAAACTTGTTCAAGAAGCCTAATTCATCACTTTCCATTTTTCATTGCAAACTTTTCAGAATTGGAAAAAAAGGCAAAAGAGAAATTGACTTTCTTAGTGTCATTGAGAGAGAAGAGAGGAAAGAAGTCACCTAGGTTATTGGGATGCACAACCCTACTTCCTTGACTGTCACAAGTTACATAGAAGTTGCTAGAAAACAAAACTGCCATCAAAAAGCCAAAAGAACAATATAGTAAAATATTCAAATTCTTTGTTTTCCCACCATTTTGAATAAGAGATAACAGAAAGAGAGTCAATATAACAGGAAGGAGGTCAATAGAAAAAGAACACAATTTTGACAAGCCTAAAGTAAACACACAAACCTCAAACCTGTAAAACTCTCAAGCCAAAAACACAAATCTGAACCATGACCAAAACAAGTCTCCAACAGCAAAACCTGTAAAACTCTCAAGCCAAAACACAAATCTGAACCATCATCAAATACAAAAAATTACAAAACCAAAACTGTCAAAGTCTCTAACCTTCAAACTGTCAATCCACAAATCCAAAACCTCAAAGTTTCAAACTGTCAAACCAACCTTCAAACTGTCAATCCATAAATCCAAAACCTCAAAGTTTCAAACCATCACTACCATCAAAACTCTCAAAAGAATCAAACACCATCAACCAAACCTTCAAACTGTCAACAAAACCAAAACCTCAAAAAAAACATAAGTCCCAACTGATAAACCAGCAACCAAATCAGTAACCTTCAAAAACATATCAAAATCCCCAACCAAATCAACAACCATCATCAAAAACCTGTTAACCTGCATACAGTAGCAAGATCCCAAACCAACAAAAACACAGTAGCCATCCTCAAACACAAAAACCTGTAAACCTGTCAAAGCCTCAAAATCTCAAATCCTGCAACAAGTATCAAACTTGAGACAAGTTTCAAACAGAACAAAAAAACAAAAGGCCAAACCCTTAGTAAGCCACAAAAACAACCAAAAAATAACAACAAGTCTCAAACTGAGGAGACAGTAACATCATCAAAAAACTAGTAAACCATTCAAACTGATAAAACAACATCCAACAATCACAAAAATCCAAAAATCCATCGAATAGCATCATCATCATTCAAAACACAAAGATAAGAAAAGAGTTACCAAAGAGTCAGAAGCACCCATGCAGTATCTTCATCTCCCCCCCCCCCCCCCCCCCCCCCGTGCAGCTCCGGCCACCAAGGAGCGTCGCCCTCAGTCTCACCGTCCCTTTCCATTTCACAAAAAGAACTTCAACAGTTATGGGTTCTCTCTCATTCCAAATCTTCCATAATCATGCTTTTCATGCATTTGAAAGAAAGAACTTCAACAGTTAACAGAATATACAAAGATCAAAATAAAATGAAATTCGTAAAATTGAGAAAGAACAGAACTTCACCTTTTCAAGAAAAACCTTTAGAGCTTGATTAGGAAGCAAGAGAGGCGGCTCTCTGGAAACAGAGAGTTAGGGGAGGATCAGACAAACCGATTTCGTCGCTTTTAGGGCAATCCGAACTTAGGGTTTTCCGAAAATCACGAATCATGGTGAGATAAAGATGGAGAGAGCGATTTGGCTCGCGAAATAGGGATGTTTTAGTGAGAAATTCATAGATGAACAAGGATGATACAGAGATGGGCGAAGGGGATGAGAGCGGCGCCGTGTGAGTGAGAGGGTTCCAAGAACCCTAATTTCAGTTTGCTCCCTTAATCAAACAACTAAACCAATTTAAGAACATGGGCATGTTGTGTTTACATTTCCTCTAAGCCCATATGCAGTTGCTGGATACACCCCCCTCTGGTTGCGTTTTGTCACAACAAACACATCTACTTTCTGTTGGGCCTAACATCCCTAAATCCTTAAGCCCATTATTTCTGTTTTTTAATTTTTTTTTCTTCTTATATTTATTTTTCCAAATGTTAAATAAAACTTAAAACATTTTCATTATTTTGATTTATGTTTTTGTGATTAATTTTTATCATTTTATTTTTTTATATATATAAATTTCTTTTGATTAATTTTTACATTTAATAAAACATCAAAAAAATTAACTTAGTTTGTTTTCTTTCTTTAAATTTACTTACATAATTAAAAAACACAAAAAGATAATGCATACGATTTTTAATTAATCAATTTTTTTTTTATTTTTTAGATTAGGTTTTACCTTCTTTTTTTCAAATAGATATTTAGCATTTCATATTTTGTTGATTTTATCTCATGGATTATCATAGCTTTATATAAATCGCACAAACATTTGAATTGGTGGTATTGCTTGCTATTTGGATTTTGCTATCTCATTTGATTCATCCCCATTTGTAACAATTGTACCCCCATTCCCGAATACTTTGTAATAGCATAGAATTTCAATTCCCGCAATTTACTATTTTCCATATACTATATAGTAACTAGGCGTGTATGGAAAGATTGAAAAATCAATCGCTAGATGACCTAATCAAAGAATAAATAACTTGAAACCAACACATTTTCTCACACGCGCACCTCTAGGGTAACCTCGCTCGTTGTCTCGGAAATACAATCATGTCCCTCGAATATGAGACACTTTAGCAATGACCCTTCGATAAAAAAGATCGTAGCCCCTCGATGACCCTCGATGTTGCCTTCGATTAAAACGATCTCGTCCCTTACGAAAATTGCTAAAGCGCCTCACAAGTTGCCTTCAATGATTGTAAAATTGACCCGCGCCTGTCCCTTCACATCCAATGGTGGGGCTTCTTACCAAATCAATGGTAAGATAGCACCATTAAAAGGAGGAAGAAAAGAACAACTTAAGACCTTTCGAGTAGATAGATTCGATCTTAGTTACTCGCTTGCTCATGACAAAAACTCTTTACACCTACACTCTCATTTCAAAAACATTTTCAAAAAGATGAAACATTTTGTATACGTTCTTATAGAGACGAGAACTATTGCAAAACCTCTTTTTAAAACACTTTTCGAAACACGATTCATAAACACATCTTTGAACCACTTTTCGAAACAAAACTTTGTATACGTTCTTATAGAGACGAGAACCATTACAAACAGATTTTTCAAAATACTTTCAAAGCCCACACCACAAGCACACAATCAAATGAAAGCAAGTGATCTAAACGAGTAACTAAGAGCCCATGGAAAACCATGGATGAAAAGGGTGCTAATACCTTCCCTTTTCATAATCTACCCCCCGAACCCGAGAAATAATCTCGAAAGGTATTTCCTGTGCTTTTTTACCTTTCCTTTTGGATAAAAGAAATGTCGGTGGCGACTCTTTCTAACCGCACAAGTGCGAACGAAATGCAAAACATCAAGTCAGTTCTCCCACCGCATCATAATAGCCTTCATCTTGTTTTGATTAATTTCTATTCCCTTCGTATGATCCACAAAGCCCAAAAAATCACCAGCCTATATAAAAAAGGCACACTTAAGAGGATTCATCTTCAAACCATGCTTTCTCATCCTTTCAAATAACTGGCGAAGGTGATCCATATGACTTTCATCTGACACGAATTTTACTACTATATCATCAATATAAACCTGCATGAAAGTCTCAATGAATTCATGAAATATAGAATTCATTTCTCTCTGATAAGTTGCCCCATCATTTTTTAAACCAAAAGGCATAACTACTCATTCATAGGTGTCTAATTCCCAGAGCATCGGAAATCTATTTTGGGAACATCTTCTTCAGCAATGATAGTTTGATTGCATCCAGAGTATCCATCAAGCATACAAAGATACTTGAAGCATGCGGCTGAATCAATTAACATTTCTGCCATAGGCATCAGATATTCATCCTTTGGGGTTGCATAATTTAAATCTCTAAAATCTATGCAAACCCTAAGAGATCTATTTTTCTTAATAATAGGAACAATATTTATAATCCATTCGACATACCTTGTGGTCTGGATTAACTTGCAACGAAAGAGTCTTTCGACCTCTTCCTTTATCTTCGAGAGAATTTATAGTGCGAACCTTCTCTGGGTCTACTTGATGGGCTTCTTGCCATTCTTGATAGGAAGCTTCAGTTCGACCAAATCTCTGCTCAAACTAGGCATATCGTTGTAATCTTAAGCGATACAATCCTTGTACTCTTTTAGCAATTGGATTACTTTGGATTTAATTTTTGGATTGAGTTTTGCACTCACATAGGTGGGTCTTTTGATGGACCCCTCACCCAAGTCTACTTTTTTGAGAGGGTCTTGCGCCATCATCTTTGCATTTGACATTTTTGGATCCTTTCCGAATCCCAGAGGCTCATTGTTGTATATTGCATCTAGCCTCTGGTATTTTCCTTCAAAGGGTGTTTCTTCATTAGGGAGTTTTGGTTTGAAATCCACCCTAGGTCCCTTCACATGTAATGCTTCATCTTTGGCTTCGACAACCATGTGTTTTACTTCGGCCTCTAAAGCAGTTTTCAATTTATTTTCGGCCAAATAAGCCGAAATCTTTTCGAAGAATTGTGACTCATACATCATCAATGTCTTCGTCATCCTAGCCAGTTGGCCGTATTCCTGGAACTCCTTCTATATCAGCTTCATCTCCCATAATTTCCCTATCTCACTGGAATCCATGAGTGGGATGTAGAGTAAGGAAGTAAAGAGCATTCATGTTAGGTGAATATGCATCATCAACATGATTGCATGGCCCAATGTTGGCCAAATTTCTATCAAAGTTTCTTCTATCTACATGGTTAACTTCTTCCATGTAGTAGCTCTGATTTGCTTCAATGTTTTAGACAATTCCGTCCTCTATTTATATTCATATTTGTTGATGCATTGAGGAAGGGATTTCCCCCTATACCATGGAGCCATTCACGTCCTTGCAACAAGTTGTAATTTGTCTTCGATGCAATAACCATGAAAATATTGGGTCTTTAAATTGAACCCACAGTCAGATCCACCTGCACCACTCCTAAAGTGTGGCCTATTTTACCTTCATAATTCAAAAGTACCATGTTGTGGGGCTTGATATTAGTGTCGAATATGCCAATTCTTTTCAACAAGAATTGGGGCATTAGATTCACCGCAACTCCACCATCTACCAAAATTTTATTAATCATCATGCTTTCCATGTTTACCCTTATGAATAAAGGTTTAAGGTGATTCTTCATTCCTTGATCAGGCCATTCCAAGAAAACATTTTGTTCTTCAATAACTCCATTATTCGAGATCTAATAACACCCTGGCTTGTGTCTTGCCATCTCAATCTCTTCTGCTTCCTCTGATTCTTCGACTTCAGTTATTTGATCATATTCATGGGGAAGCACTGATACCACATTGCATTTGGTGTTAAGGGAAGATTCTCCGTCTGATGCAAAGTCATCAGTGAGCATGTATTCGTCATTTGCTGGGTCTTTTTGGTTCTTTTCACCAACTTCTTCTTTTTTTGGGGAAAATAGTCTTCTCCCCTCAGGTTTCTTCGCTTTAACCATGATGGTTGAGGGAAGTTGGTTACTAATGGAGTCTCCTACTTCTTTTTGGGCTAATTCTCTATGTTCCTTCCTTATCCTTTGGTGCCTTCGCCATTGGGATCTGGACATGAGGTTTTTCCCTTGTAATTCTCTCACATGTATGCTTTTTTCTTTGAAATTGGGAATTTTTATGATATCCTATTGACTTCCTTCCTCCTGCTTCAAAACTCCTCCATTTTCCTTTCTCTTCCCTCTTACCTCCATTTGGGTTTATCCACTTGTCAGTTGGGATGTTTGCAAGTGGCTTAAAGGTGACTCTTTGATTTCCTTTTGTGTAAGGACTATCAGACCTTCTGGGAATTCTCCTTTTGTCGGATGTGAAGTTGCTCCTAGGGCCCCTCTGGTTGTACCAACAATGGGCATATAGGATTCTCTCGAAAGTCTCTGATGCTTTTCGATCATAAGTCGCACTGCGTCTTGGGCACATTAGGCACTCTGATTTTTCTTTGTGGCAATGGACAAGGAAGCCCAACAAACTTTCTCCAACTTTTGGATAAACAATTTCCATATGATCCACTTTCCTCCAATTTCCCCCAGTTAGAGCATGTTGGATTCTTTCATAAGTGTCTACTACCTTTCGATCATAGATTAGGCTTCATTTGGGACACATTAGCCCCTCAGAATTCTTCTTGTGGCAGCGAACCAAATAATCTAACATACATTCTCCAGCCTTTGGGCAACTTTTTCTCATTTGATCATCTTCCATTCTGAGGTGCCTTTTCGACTTCCTCTATCTCAGGAGAAAGTTGATTCAAGTCCACCATGTTGACTTCAAGGTTATGACCTTCAGTAATCCTGACCTTTTCAAACTTCACCTTAAGGCCCTCGGTGGCCTTTTCCACTCCAGCATTGGTGGCAACATCATCAGTAATATTTCTTTCGATATCCTGGTTGGCTAGACCTTCAGTAGTCTTTTACAATTCGATACCTACAACAAAATCCTCAGTAATTTTGTTCAAGTTATTGCCAAGGCCCTCAGAAGCCTCCTTTGTTTCAATGTCTACAACAAAATCTTCACTTATCTTGTCTTCAGGGTGTTGGTGAATGTCGAAACTAGCATAATTGGTTTCTGCTACATGGAGAGGGTCAAAATCAACCTTAATTTGGCTTTTGTTCTTTTCGCCAAACTTCAATCTCCCTTCCTTGATATCATTTTGAATCAAATATCTGAAAAGAAAACAATGTGAGGTCTTATGTCCCAAAAAGTTATGATATTTACAAAAACCTCTTTTCTTTCATTGGTCTAATAGAGGATTTTGGCACTAGGTGGCACTATCATCTGGCCATCATTTACCAACAGGTCGAATATTTCGTCACATTTTATTACATCAAAGGTATATGTTCTCTTAGGGAACTTATCATTCTTTTTTGGTTCTGCAGGATTCTTCCCGTTCGAATGGGCCAAAACTTTGCAAGGATATGGTAGCCCTTGTTTTAACTCATCCAAATATACTTCACATTCTTCGAAATCTGAAAAATCATTGCAAGCTTCTAGTTCATCCATGGTTGTTTCGATGTAAGAAACTCTGTCTTTTCTATGGCTTTTGTTTGCCCTAGATTTTTTGACCTTTAAGCGCTCCACTTGTCGAACCCTATATGCCAATTGGGCCATATCTCTTAAGTAGTGAGGGTCTAACTTCTTTGTAACGGATAAATCTAATCCTCTTGCAGACATATCAACTAATTCATGTTCAGGCACTTGGGTGAAACATCTTGCCTTTAACAGGCGGAATCTGTTCAGGTAATCATCGATTGGCTCACTAAACTTGCGCTTAATGCTGGCTAATATGCTTAGACTTATCTTCAATTGACCTACATAAAATTGTTCATGAAATAGTCTTTCTAAACGCGTCCAATCTTGGATAGAATTCTCTACAAGGGTAGTGAACCATGTGAAAGCATTTTTTGTTAGTGAACTAGGAAAATACTTTATCCTTAAGTTTTCATTATTTTCTATGTCCCCAGCGCCGGTAAGGTACCTATCTATATGTTTGATAGTTGATTCGCTGGTGTCACCAGAGAATTTTGTGAACTTTGGGACTTTCCAACACCTGGGCAATTCAGTTTGTAAAATATATTCAGATAAAGGAGAAGTATAATTTTTCCTAGTGAGGCCTACATTTACACCATTTCATGCCATAATCCTTTCAACCATGGCTGCCAGATTGTTGTCTGCTGCCATGTTATCTTGTCGAACTTGATATAAGACTTCATCAACATTTTGGTTTCTATTTACGATTGTGACCCTAGGTTATGGTTGCCTAAAAATATGTAGTTCTTTCCTAACAGGTTCGACATTCGCAACTATAGGCACTTTAACTATGCCTCCCTGATTTAACATATTTGCCTGGGTGCATTTCTTTGATTCTGTTGAACTTGGTTAATTGTTGGGTCTTCTTATAATATTACCCCTTAATTTTCTCTAACTCATTCCCTTTGAGGATATGTTGGGGGTTGAGGTACACCAAAGAAATCAGCAATGCGCATCATTTGCGCAACCATTTGTTAGTTCGCTTGAGTGGTGTTTTGCATCAAAGGGTTAAAGATTGTACCCATTATTTATGCAAGAATTTAGATCATTTCATGGTTACTTTTGTCCATTTGTTGCCTAATCACTGTTGCATATTGATTTGTTAGATTTGGCATTTGGGAAGAAACTCTTTCAATTTATGGTTGGATATTTCGACCCTTGTTATTGATAGCAGATCCAGAACCTTGTAGTGGCGAAGTGACGTTCATCACAGGATCACAATATGTTGAAACATAATTATGTAAACCCATCATAAATGAAGATGGCATGCCATAAGGCCGCTCACGACCATTATGAGGCATGGAGAAACCAGGTGGCCCCTAAGGCCTATGAAAAATATTTCCCCCTAGAGGGGGTTCCTTGTGAACCCTATGGACCTATATAAGTTAAAAGAGGGTTGGTATAAGCGTTCGACTATGTTGGCATCTAACTTGTTGACGATAGTATATCCTCAGAAGAAGGCGCATAAACAGTGGTTCTCCTTGTCGAAGTGACAGGGGAAGGTACTTCATCATTGTTAGGATGATTTTGATTACCTGTCTGGCCTTGATTCGCCATTTTTCTAATGTGCTTTCTTTTAGGTATTTCCTTGTTTTTTGTGGCAAACTTACCACTCCTAAGTCTCATACAACACAGAAAAAATACAAAAGGATGATGAAGATTTTCAAAACTTCTTCTAATAGAACAGAAAAATTTGTTTATTGAACACAAGTCCCACCGGGTGTGCCAATTTGTTTACCGTGAAATTTGGTAAACAACCACCAGTCTTCCAAATTGAATAAAAAATGGCAACTTGCAGGATCGACCTGATTGATCCTAAGTGCGTGTGTTCTTAACCAAATTTATATTCTTGAAAGCGAAGAATACTTTCAACAACATTCTCAATCTCTAGACTAAACTAATTTCAATGGTTACTTTGAATATAATAATGAAATGCTTTAAAGAAGAAACTGGAATATAAAAGGTTTTCGACTGAAATTTAAAGGAAATGTATAAAACTTCAATTAAAGTTTAATGAAAATAAACATAAAATTGGTGCATCATACGTACATTCTCGCAACTCGTTTCTTGAACGCTGGTGTGATACGGTGGCAGAACCGACTGTTAATACTGGTTAGCGTTTTTTGTTCGCAAATGTCGCGGTAAGAAAGAGTCACCACCGACTTTTCTTTTATCAAAATTAGGAAAGGGTTAAAAGAACAGGAAAAAAAAACCTTTTTTCGAGATTTCTGAGTAAGGGGGTAGATTATGGAAAGGGAAGGTGTTAGCACCCTTTCCATCTGTGGATTTCCATGGGCTCTTAGGTACTTGCTCATTTTTTGAAAATTACTTGTGTCATTGTGGTTTGAAAAGCTTTGAAAAATTCCTTAATACGGTGATTCACTTTATGGTAACTCTTGTGTCAGTCCTCAAGAGTGTGATAAAGTGTTTTGAAAACTTTGTTTGAAAAGTTTTTAAAAGTGTGGTGTGTGAAAAGAATTTTTTGACCAAGTACCTAACAGTTATCTACCTACTCGAAAAAAGTTTGTTCTTTTCCTCCTATCCTTTAGACCGTGATATCCTACTACTAGTGAGTAGGTAGCCCTAGACTTTTTATGTTTGAGGGACTATCGAAAGGGACGCTTATGGTCATTGAAGGCAACATGTAAGGATACCTTAGCATTTCGAAGGGACTGTCATCATATATTCATAGGCAACATCGAGGGACAAGATAATTTCTCGTAGGCAACTCGAGGGACATTGAGGGGCTATAATCTTTGTGATGATTTTAAATTGCGGGTCTTTGCTAAGAGTATCCCTACGCTCGAGGGACATGACCATTATTTCCAAAGGCAACCAAGTGAGGTAATACCCTAGGGGTGTAAGTGTGCGAAAGTGTACTTTTTCAGAAATATTTTATCTTGCGCAATAAGGGTTTTCTAGGTTCAATTAATCATTATCTTTCATGCAACCCTATTAAACATTCATCTAGGCAGCTTATCGTGCAGGAAATAAAAAGGCAGAAAGTTAAAATTCCTAACCATTACAAGGCTTTGGTGCAATTACATAATTAATGACTGAAAAGTAAAAATGCGGAATTGAAAACCCTAATTTAAACTATTACAAACCGGGCGCAATTACATCAACAATGAAAATTAATCGTATGGCCAAAGCAATTAAGCGCGAGAATTAAAATTAAAAAAAAGGTGCAAAACCCTAAAAACATTTAAAATATTTTTTTGAATTTTTTTTTTAAAATTGATTTGATATTGACCTAATCTTCTAATTAATTTTAATTAATGAAAATAAATTAAAATTGATTAAAATAATTAATTTGCAAAAAATTAATTTAATAAAAAAACTAAGTCCTATTTTTGTGATGATTTTCTGATTTTATAAAAAAAATTGATTTAAAAAGAATTAAACTAATTAAACAAAAATAAAAATAGTAAAATTAAAAAAGAGTGAAGGAATGGGCCTGAGGGGTGTAAACCCAAATTTGGGATGGTGTGTTGCTGAATTTGTCCAAAGCCCAATCCTGTGGCCCATAGCAAGTTCTGGATCCAATGTTGTTGGGAGCCTGGAGGTCCATCATAGGGAGCTTCATTGGAAGCGTGAGATCTGGGCAATGCTTGATCTAATGGTGATGAATCAGGGGCGTATGATGGATGCGCTAAGAATGATAGCATTGGATCTGCAAATAGATGTTAAGAAAAATAATATTTATGAGGTAAGGATCGAACCCTTGACCTCCTAGACGCACGTGCTTTGAAACCATCCAGCCTTGCCACTGAGCCAACTCTTCATTCGTTACTTAGAACACACATAATATATTATATAGAATAAAGGTTAGTGATTGTAATAAAACGCGCGCCAAGTTCAAACTGGCCAACTGGATCACACCATGCAATCGTCTTCCTTGATGGACTGTCGTTTTAGACAAGGAACCTTTACCTACGGACATGGATGTAACTATAGGACCTTCATATTTCAAAAATCATAGCCACACAATAAAAATGAAATCTAAGAATGCAGACCAACTGGGTTTGACCTCGTGAGTACAATGGTACTCTTCTTTTGGCTTAATTTCTTATGTAATGAAAAACCATAAAACGAAGCTTTAAACCCTAGCAATGGCAGTTACTCATACATATATCAAAACAAGAAATTAACCATTCTAACATGTTCTAAATGACCATATAAACATGAATGCATATTCAAAATTCATTTATCATGCATAAATTATCAAAATCTAATTCAAGAAAATAAAGGCAAACTGTGGTTCTGTATGCGCGGTTTCAGAAGGTATTGAGGCGTGGTAATGGTCCAAATAGCTCCCAAATGCTGCCAGGAATTGATAGCTATCCTTGAAAGTCCTTGAAAGTCCTTGAATTTCCTTGTAGCAGAAAATCAAATCACCACTCTCTTTGTCAAAATTTGAGTTTTGCTCTCTCAATTCACACGGCTAATCCTTGTTTTTATCATCAGGGTTTGTTATGCATATATAGTAGAAGCAATTAGGTAAATAAAACTGAGTTGAATCTTTGCAAATTAATGAGAAAAGAATTGATTTATGCCTTGTATACTTTGTTTCTAAATTTGGCTAAATCATGCTATATTCATCCCAATCATCCCTTGCACGAATTATATGATTTTCCAGCTGATCATGGATCCATAATGTGCTCATAAAATCCAGTCTTTGATTTTATTTTATTATTTCATTATTTAAATTGATTTATTTTGATTTAAATGAATAAAAAATCAAAACAAATAATAAAAATAATAAAATAATAAGTGGATAAGCTCAGGGGTCGTGGACCATCTTAGGAACAAGTTTCAAACAAGAAAGCATGGGCCCATTTGGAAAAAATCAATTTTGATCAATGTTGACTTCATGCACATTTCCAAAATTTATTCAACTTTAGCAATGCATATCTCACTCATTTTTTATCCTAAGAGGGTGTTCTTGGACTTTTTAGAAAGCTTAGGATGTCTTATAAACAACCCTTTTAGTTTCATCTCAATTGGATCTTCCTTGTTCATGTAAGGAGCTTTGACCCAAAAGGTGTTTTTGTTGACTTTTTGAAATGACCTATAATGTATGAACTTGTATCTTTTGATTGAGGCATTTCTTGACCTTTAGGGATGAAGAGAAGTTGTAGGGAATTGGATTCTCTTCAAAATGATCCTTGGTTGGAAAATTTCTGATAAAGTATGAGAAAGTTATGCTTGGTCAAAGTTTGGTTGACTTTTCCTATGGAAACCCTAAATTGCCATTTTTAACTTTTGATGAGTTAGGAGCATTTCTTGAGGAATCGTTATCAACCCTTGATCAAATTATGGATATTACTTCAAAATGTTGATGTTGACCAAAAATCTTGAAGTTTGACTGTATTTGGGCCACAGTTGACATTTGACCTAGCGTAGTTGATTTTCAGGCATTTGAGCAGTTGACTGAGCAAACTTGTTGTGCAAGGCATGAAACTTGGCATGGATGATCTTGGGGACATATTAGGACAATGGAGACTATTTGGGACCCTTGGGAGTATATCTTGTGTGAAAATTGGATGGCAAATTTTGGAGTACAACAACTTCCCCTGTTCAATCTTCTTAAACCTGAGGATTTAGATTGGCTTATCCGCCTTTCGTGATCTGAGGGTGGAAGATGATTGAACACTAGAGTGCCCAGAAATTTTCACTCGCATGAAGTAATACTGATGGTTGATGACTTCGGGAATGGGCTTATAGATGACATTTGGAAGGGATGACAGAAGATCATCAGAGATGGGCTTAAAGATGCCATCCAGGGAATGTGACAGAGAGTCGTCAGAGATGGGCTTAAAGATGCCATTTGAAGTAGCTTCTGACTTCATAAGAAGTCTCTTTATGGGGATTCATGTTCCTATTGTTTGAGCAGGACTCATCTGGAGAATTTTGGTCTTTTTTGTTCTCTTGCTTGAGTAGAACTCTATGGGGAATAGAGTCTAGGAACTTCAGTTGTCCATGGCTCTACTGAGGGGTTATCTCTGGATTTGAGAGATGAAAGTTTGTTGTTTTAGGGAAAAAATCCAGGCTTGGTAGTAATTTGCTGGGGAGAATGAAATTAACAGCTACCTGGAAACATATCAGAAGAAACCTGTGTAGGTTTGTTTCAGGTGAGTCTGGGTAAGACGTCATCGGGAAATTGTAAGAGAAGGAACCTGGGTAGGGTTACTTCAGGAGATATATGAGAGGGAGCCTAGGTAGGGCAGCTTCAGGATGAGTTCGGGTAAAACTACATCGGGAAATTATAAGAAGGAACTTGGGTAGGGTTGCTTCAGGATGAGTCTGGGTAAAATTACATCTGGAAATTGTAAGAAGGAACCTGGGTAGGAGTGATACGGTGGCAGAACCGACTGTTACAACTGCCTTGCGTTTTTTGTTCGCAAATGTCGCGGTAAGCAAGAGTCGCCATCGACTTTTCTTTTATCAAACAAGGAAAGGATGAAAAGAACAAAAAAAGACCTTTTTTCGAGAGTTTCTGAGTAAGGGGGTAGATTATGGAAATGGGAGGTGTTAGAACCCTTTCCATCCATGGTTTCCCATGGGCTCTTAGGTACTTGCTCATTTTTGAAATTTCTTGTGTTTGTGTGTTTTGAAAAGCTTTGAAAATTTCCTTAGTGCGGCGATTCACTTTATGGTAACTCTTGTATCAGTCCTCAAGAGTGTGATAAAGCATTTTGAAAACTTTTGTCTGAAAAGTAGAGTTTTTGAAAGTGTGATGTAAAAATTTATTTGAGCAAGTACCTAACAGTTATCTACCTACTCGAAAAAAAGGTTGTTCTCCTCCTCCTTTCCTTTAGACAATGTTATCCTACTATTAGTGAGTAGGTAACCCTAGTCATTGGATGTATGAGGGACTATCGAAAGGGACGTAATGGTCATTGAAGGCAACATGTAAGGATACCTTAGCATTTCAAAGGGACTATCATCACAAGATCATTTCTCTTAGGCAACTCGAGGGACGTTAAGGGACTATGATCTTTATGATGACTTTTAGATTGAGGGTCTTTTGCTAAGATATCCCTACGTTCGAGGGACATGACCATTATTTTCCGAGGCAACCAAGTGGGGTAACACCCTAGGGGTGCAAGTGTGCGGCAGTGTACTTTTTTCAGATATTTTATCTTGCGCAATTAGGGTTATCTAGGTTCAATTAATCGTTATCTTTCAGGAAACCATATTAAACATTCATCTAAGCAGTTTATCGTGCGGGAAAATAACTGGCAGAAAGATAAAATTCCTAACTATTACAAGGCTTTGGTGCAATTACATAATTTAGTGACTGAAAATTAAAAATGCAGAATTAAAACCATAATTAAACTATTACAAATCGGGTGCAATTACATTATGAAAAAATAATATAGCAGAAATAATAAACACATGGGGAATAACAAAACGCCTAAACCCTAAAACGCGCCTAGGTTAAGAGAAAAGATTTTTGTTTTTTTTATTTGGAAAAAGGTTAAATGGTAAACAGGGTAATTAATTAATTTGGAAAAAAATTATTAATTAAAAAATTAATTCTAACAAAACTAATATTTTTGATATTTTTGAAGAAAAAAGATTTTGCAATTTAAACCTAGATTCTAATTGATTTTATTTTTAAAAGAAACAAGTCAAAATAATTAATTAAATTAATTTACAAAATTAATTTTAATAAAAAAACCTAATTCTATTTTTTATGGTTTTATTGATTTTATGATTAAATAAAACAAACTAAATTTAAAACAATTAAAATAAAGAAATTAAAAAAACAATATAAAGAAGAAATAGAATGGGCCTGATGTTGTGAAGCCTTTTGGGGGGTGTTGATTAGATTTGCAAGGCCCAGTTCAACAAGCCCAATAACCCCTTGCGTGTGATTTGGTGATGTGGCTTCTGGAAGGTCCATCGTGCACACTTGGAGCTGGAGTGTTTGATCTGGTGCTGAAGAGATCCAATGGGGATGATAGGCCAGTACAGGGTGCACACGCTTAACCCTGGGGCACTGAATTGAAGAAGTCAAAAACACAAGAAGGGGGGTTGAATTGAAAACGTGAAATCAAATGCGCAATGACACAGTATTTTTATCCTGGTTCGTTTGATCTCAAACTACTTCAGTCCACCCATCAAGGTGATTTCGCCTCTCTCCAACGAGGTCTTAATCCACTAATCTCAAAAGGATTACAATCACTACTTTAACAACTGTTAAAGTCTTCTTGAGTATAACCATAATCCGGTTAATCTCAAGGAACATTGTCTTAAACAAAGATACAAGAATGTGTGTACAGACGTTTTTCGTTACAAAAATAGTTATCACAATTGTGATAATTTATACAGATTTGGAGCGTGAAAAGATGAGTAAGCTTTTTGCGTTTTTGAATTCTCGTGAGTAGTATATGCAAAATCATAAACAATTTGAACACTGAGCTTGTTTATATAGGCAATGGATTCCTGTTGAACATTAAGCGTGATAAATGCCATTAACTCAGTTTCCATATGGAGAAGATCCTGTCTGAAAGAAGTCGTTGTAATTGATGTTGCCTTGAATGAATAGTAATGCTTCAGAATCTTTCATCCTTTCCTACTTCTGATACTTCAGAACATTGATGACTTAGATTATTATGCTCTTGTTTAGAATCAGAGTTTACTTCACTTAAGCGCAGGTTCTGGTCATCAAACTTCAGCGCAAATTCTGATTGCTTCAGCGTGTAGCTTTTATGGCTTAACTTCGGATGCTGCTTTGGTCAGAACTTCTGTATACACAATAACATAATTTTTAGGGTGCATTTTTTTTCTTTGTATTTGTTATCATTAAAACTCTAACTAAGGGTTGTAGAATCAAACTATGTTCTAACAATCTCCCCCTTTTTGATGATGACAAAAACTAGAATTTTCAATGAAAAATAAAGAACAAAAGGTTTAAGAGAAAACTCCCCCTGAGTTGATTACTTCCCTTAAGTTCCTTCTCATTCGATTTTTAGCTGCATTTCCTATCAGAATTTGTTCAAGTTCAAACTTTTCAGAAAGTAGAGGTTAAATAATTCAGAATGTTTGAGACTTTTGTCCCAGTAAACCATTATTGAAAATATCTTACTTTCTCCCCCTTTTTTGTCAAGTATCAAAAAGGCAATATAATCAGAGCCAAAATAGATGAATTATATTTAAAACATAATGCAATGACAAGTTTCAGAAGCAAAGAGGTAAAGATAAAAGTTACAGATAAACAATTTTAAAAGAAAATCTAAGAAGGAGGGGGAAGACGTGTGAACAACGCTTCCAACAAGCTCTTGATCTGAGTATTTGACTCTTCTTGCTTGCCCAGAATGCCTCTGATTTCCTTTGTAGTGTCTTCTTTTTTACCCAGAATACTTTTAATCTCTTTGGTCGTATCCTCTTGCTTATCCAGTCTTGCATGGATTAAAGCATTTTCTTTCTTCAACTCTTCCAGAGTTTGCATGAATAAGGAGGAAGTTGGTGTCTCTTCAGGAGTTGGATGTTGCTCAGAACATTCTGCAACCTCTTCTGAGTGAACCATTTCTTCTGCTGTAATCATTTTTTCTGGAGCAGTAGTCATAGAGAGACTTTCTGATTTTGGTTCAGCTACTTCTGAAGGATGATGCTCTTTCCAGGGAGCATTATCCAGCGAGAGGATATCTTTCTTGAACAGTTGGCTCAGAACTTGGTCTTGGAAAGCCTTCAGCTGATCACTGAAGTTCTACTGAGCCTTTTCAAAACACAATTCCTTCAGATTCAAAGTTTCAGCGTTGGCCCATTTTTTGAATCTTTCCCACATATAATCAGAAGCAGCAGGATTAGAAATCTCTTGACTTGCATGCTTCAAAGAATTGATCCATTCCTGCATTCCTGTTTCAAAAATCAACAAACTTGTACTAACATCTGAGGTGGTTGCAGTTGGTTTAGGTTTGGGAATGGTAGTTTTGTGTGAGATGGAAGCTAATCTTTCCAGCATAATTGGATCAATGACAAGTATTAAGTTGTCAGCTGGACTGTTAGTGGGTGAAGGAGTGGGAGAGTCAGGAATGATAATTGGTCTGGTAGGGGTGTTTAGAGGTGTGGATTCAAGGGATGAAGGAATTTCTGGAATGTCATGAATGGTGAGAGGCATGCGAACAACAAGAGGTTCTATAATTCCAGGTATTGGGATTGTGGTATCAGAGTTTGAAGAAGAGTCTTCAGATTTGTTTGTGGCAGCATGTTGGGTTTCTGATTCAGGAATATCAGAAGATGGAATTTCAGAAGGTTGAATTTCTAGTTGTGGTGAGTTGCGGTTCAGATCTTCTGGTTGAGGAGATTGTGGTTGATTATTTTCTGGTTGTAGAATCTCTTGTTGAGGTGATTGTGGATGTGGAGTTTCTGGTTGAGGAGATTGTGGGATTTCTGGTTGAGGAATTTCTAGTTGTTGTTGAGTGTTTGGATTTTCTGGTATGGGAGAGGAAAAATCTTGATCAAATAGTTCAATGTCAGACAGAACTTTGGCAAGTTTTGGTTGATGATGTTCAGGATTTGTATTTTGAGTAGGGGAGTGAGGTTCATTCAAAAAATTACCTAGAGTTATGGATGGATCAAAATCTATGTCAAAATCTTCAAAGGTTTGGGGTGATGAATTTTCTGGTTGAGAAGCCACGGCTTCAGATGTTGAAACAGTTATTGATTCTATAACAGAAACAAAAGATGGATTACCTTTCTTTTTGGCAGCTTTAGGTGTCCTCTGAGAGGGTCCCTCTCCTACTACTTTCCTCTTCTTTGATTTCTTTAACACAACTTCTGGTGCAGCCTTGTGTAGATCCTGAATGTTGATTTCTGGAGCAGTTCCATCAGCCTTGCAAGCTTCAAGGTATCTGACTATTATTTCTGTTTTGGAGTCTATTTCAGAAAATAAAGAAAAATCCTTCATAGGTATCCTTCTTGAAGTAATGGTCTCATGAGCAGTAACAGTTGGTTCCTTCCTTATATTCTTAATGATCTTCATTTTCTTCAAATTCTTGGCGTTCAGGGGCTTCCCAACAGTTGCTTCTAATGTGCTTATTTCCCGAGCCTCCGTTAGATGTTCTATCAGCTTGTTCTCTGTTAGAATATCTGATATCAGCCTTCTTTGGTTTCCTTCACACTTGTTCTGAGATGGTTGAAGAGCAAGTGTGGAAGATTTACCTTTGTCTTCTTAGAAATGAAATAGATTAGACATTGCTGATCAATATTGATATAATTAGGAGAGCTTGTAGGCTTCCTGGGGTGGATGCATCCCAGAATGATTATGGCCCAGATTCTGTGATGATCCTTCAAATATCTGATTTTACTGGAGGGTTGTCCAGAAGTAAAAATTTCCTTTGCAATTGATCTTAGGTCAGAGCATCTCTCAGCCATGTCAATGCATCTGACACAACCACCATTGTATCCAAGAAGCTTCGCAATAAGATCTTCTATAATCACAATTTTCTTCCCCATGACATAAGAAGTAACCTGGTGATTTGATGAAGAAGCATGTATCTAGAATTCTTTGACGAGAATGGGAAACGTTGGACCAACCAGACAGTCAAAATACATGTTCCAACCTTGAGCAGTCACATCTTCATAGAGATTGAACCCATTTTCTTGTAAACTCCCAAAATCAATTACCAGTTCTAAGAGAACTTCCAGGTTATCAACAGGAGTTAGAAGAGTCCTGATAGGTTCTTCATAATGTTCCTTTGATGCAGATTCAGGAGCACTGAGATTTTTTAGGTTTGATGAAGAAGCCATTGTTCACACGGGATTTTGAGGAAGATGAAAAGGGTTTTTGAAAGCAAGAACTTGAAACAAGAGAAAATATTGAGAAGAGTAAAAGTGAATGAATGAAAAAAGTAATTTTGAGTTTAAATAAGTTTCTTGAAAACGTAAACAGTAAGTAAAAGAAAAAATTAGTAATGATTATATGCATTAATGACACCTGAATTTAGGGGATTTAGAAAGATACTGAACAGTTACCGCTTACAAGTGTCGCAATGCATCCAATCAGCGCCTTGAACCCTTCAGAAATTGAACGCGTGTTCAGCTTCAGAAGGTAGCAGGTGAGAGGATGACAAGTGTTTGATGTTATGAACTGCACGCCTCTATCCTTGAAATGAAACGTCTAGATCTTCCTGGATAGATTCTGATGCAATCTATACTTCTAAACTCTGAAGACAGGTTGATCAATTGTTCACAGAAAATAATAAAGTTATGAGGATTAAGATATAAATAAAACATTTTATTCTGGGCATAACTTCATGCTGAGATGTTTCAGAATGAAGTTAAACCTATCTTCAGAAAGAGGTTTTGTAAAAACAGCAGCTCATTGATGGTCTGTGTCAATAAATTTTAAGGTTAGAATTCCTTTCTAAATATAGTCCTTAATAAAATGGTGTTTTATTTCTATATGCTTAGCCCTAGAATGAAAAATAGGATTCTTACTGAGACATATAGCAGAAGTGTTGTCACAGAGGATAGGAATGTTACTCTCAAATATGTTGAAGTCTTCAAGTTGACTTTTCATCCAGAGCATTTGCATGCTACATCCAGCAGCTGCTATGTATTTAGCTTCTACTGTTGATAGTGCTATTGTGGATTGTCTCTTGCTCGTCCATGAGATTAGATTTTCTCCCAGAAACTGGCAGCTTCCAGAAGTGCTTTTACGTTCTACTCTGTCTCTAGCGAAATCAACGTCACAATATCCTACTAAGCTGTAATCATTTTATTTTCTATAAAACAAACCCAGATTAGTAGTACCTTTCAGATACTTGAAAATTCGCTTAAATGCTGTTAAGTGAGATTCTCTAGGATCTGATTGGAATCTAGCACATAAGCAAACACTAAATAAAATATCAGGCCTTGAAGCCGTCAGATAAAGGAGAGAACCAATCATACCTCTGTAGACTTTTTGTTCTACCTTTTTACTTACCTCTTCCTTTTCCAGAATGCACGTGGGGTGCATTGGAGTCTTTGAGGGCTTACATTCTAAGAGATCAAATTTCTTCAGAAGTTCTCTGACATATTTGCTCTGATGAATGTAAGTTCCTTCTGGAGTTTGGTTTATCTGAATTCCCAGAAAGAATTTGAGTTGCCCCATTAAGCTCATCTCAAACTCTGCCTGCATGTGTTGTACCCCAAAATTTGCCCTCCCATATTCTTCAAGGTTTGTCAAGAATCATCTTCAAATGGTTCAAGATTTGCTCAAGGGTTGTACAGTCAAACCACCTCCTAAGACAGCTGAAATTAGGGTTTTGGTTCTTTCATGGAATTTGGGGTTTTCAATGGTTCAATCAAGTCTCATATTCCTATATGCATTCTCAAGCACCTACATGCCAAGTTTCAAGACTCACAGTGTCAATTTGCACAGTCAAAAGCCTCATTTGACCCACAGTCAACTGCAAGGGCAAAATGGTCATTTTGCAGTCAAATGTCGGAATTTTTGGTCAGCATCTTATTTTGAGTACACAATCATCATTTGATCAAGTCTTGATCATGATTCCACAAGAATGGCTCAAAAATCATCAAAGATGCAAAAGTTACTATTTTTGGACAGCAGAAAAGTCAATTGTATCTTGACCAGGGCATAACCTTTTCATGGTTTGTCAGAAAAATCCCATCCAATGCTCATTTTGAAGGGGGTGATATTTCCTAAAATCCATCTTCACACTGCAAGTCCAAGAAATGCTCTCACAAAAAGTTATCAATTTCTACATTATAGGTCAAATTCAAAAGTCAACAAAAGTGAACTTTGAGTCAAAGGCCATAACTTGAGATTGGTAAATCCAAATGACATGGGACCAAAGGCATTGGTTAGAGGACTTCAAGAACTTTCCAAAATGTCCAAGAACATGTTCATATGATCAAAATTGAGCAAGTTGTGCATTGGAGAAGTTGGGAAATTTTCATGAATTTGCAAAAGTCAACTTTGCTCAAAACACCTTATTTTTGCTAATGGGCCTCAAATCTCTTCTTGAAACTTCATCCCTGGCCTATGCACGACCCATCAAGCTTAATTGAATTTATTTTCTTATTTTTTATTAATTAATTGGATTTTTAATTGATATTAATTCATTTAATCAATTTAAATTGTAGGAAAATGCAAGATTTGATTTTTCAATCTTTTTGTGAAGCAAATATGACCTAAAAAGGCTGGTAATTTCGTGCACCAAGTAAAAGATGCAAAATCTCCAAAATTGGCAATATTTTCCAATCATGAAAATGCAAAAAGATTTGATTTTCAATCAAAGATCAAATCATCAATTTAATGGATTCTTGTTCAAGTTTTGACCTAATTCCATTCCTCTATATATATGCAAGCAAACCCTAATCCCATACACGTGACAAAGCTGCAGAAAAAAGGCCATAGCATATTGCAAAATTCCAAGAAAAATTGAACCTGGTTTTTGCATTCTAGGGCGATTTAAGAACTTTTGTTGATTCTAATACACTGCAGGAGGTTCCCAGAACGTGTGGCAATCAAATTCCAGCTTCATAACTCAAAGAATCATCGCTTACAGTTTCACGGTTTGCTTTTTATTTTCAGAATCGTACAGCTTAATTCAAGCATATTTAACATGCTTTTGTGTTTGATTTGTATTGATAGGGACCATATGAAGCTAATGGTATAAGTTAATTGAACTGAAACGCCATAAATCAAAAGTTGCCATGATCAATTTCTAGGGTTCTTAAACTTTGAAATTGGGGATTCCTAAACCAGGAAAAATTGAGACTTGTGAGACCCATGACTGAATTCGTTGAACCAAGGCGAACAAGACTGACCCCTCGCGAAATATTTATGTGAACCACAGTGCTAATCGCTATTTTTCCTCGTAGCATATTGTGGGGGTTAAAAACCCCCGCTATCTAATGTTTATTATGCAGGAACGAATGAAGAAGACGAGGACGTGTTAATGTCCCATTGGCCGGTCCAAAAGAGCGTGCGTTTATTTTTGTTTGACAGCATATTTGTTAATTTCCCCATATAATAATTACATATTATCTAAATAACAAAAGCATGCAAGTTTTGTAGTGGTTGGTGCGTTGGCTGGGGACCATTGGGACCTGGGTTCGAATCCCAGGTCCCCCAAAACAATTATTTGTTCTTTTTCTTCAGGCGTTCACGTGCAGGTTTCAAGAGAGGGTCTACCATGCATCTCAAACATCAACGCGCCATGTGGCTTCAGGCATAAATCCAAGGGTCATGAGATGATGACCACTATACGCTCAGTCAACAAACGCATAGACAAGCCAGAAAGTCAACGGACTGGAATTTTTATTGGGCTTCAGAAAATTGCAAAGACACCTCCTAATTGGGCCAACACCCCCCTGGGTTATTCTTTTTTTTTCCTCTTTATATTTTCCATTTAATCATTTTACTATTAACCATTATTATTATTATTACTTAATTAACTCAATTTTTTCATAAAGAAAATCAGTAAAACTAAAATATAATATTTTTTTTATTAAAATTAATTTCACTTTATTTTTGTAAATAAATGTTAATAAATTAATTTAGTCTTTTTTAATTAGGTTAATTTCAATATTTTTTTGCAATAAATAAAATAAATTAGAATTAGGGTTTTTACTAACTTTTGACTATTTTTTTATTTATTTCCTCAAGACATTAAAAACTCAAAAACATTTCTTTTTAATTAATTAATTAGTTTTAGGTTTAATCTAATTTAATGCAAAATAATAAAAACTCTCTTTCTTTCTCAAAAAGGGTCAAAACCCTAAAGGACTTCTCCGATTCAATTTTCTCTCGCGCGTATGTTTGTTTTATTAATTTTTGATCCATATTTATGTATTTGTTTCGAGGATGTAATAGCGTTAATTAGGACTTTTATTGCTTTCCTTTTACTTTCCCGCAATTTACTTTTCAAGGGTTTGCTTTTGGCGATGTAAATACCCGACGCCTTGTAATAGCGTAGATTTATTTTCCGCAATATTTTAACTGCTAGATATATGTTAATTAGGCTATGCATGACAAGACTTATCTCTGAAATTAAAATCAACCTGTAGCTCACCATAACATGTACAAAGATAACATTAATTGAAACCTGACACACTCGCACATGCCACTCTTAGGGTACGCCTCACTTGGTTGCCTCGACGTGGTCATTGAGTATAGGGGGTTTTAGAGGTCGCCCTCCTGTCTAAAGATCAAGTTTCCTCGAAACGGTTGCCTCGGATAAAAAAGATCTAAGACATTAGGGTTACCGCTAAGGCGTCCTACTATTGCTTTGGTGACCACATGTCCCTATAATCGAATTGACCCGAAAAACTCCAACGACGGTATTACCTACTTCTCAATAGTGGGATAGTACTGTCTAAAGGACATTTACATAGCTTAATTTCTTTTGAGTAGGTAGAGGTTCTTAGATACTTGCTCTTTCAAAACAAAAATACTTTTCGCACCTACACTTTTCTGACAAAAGTTTTCAAACAAACACTTCATATACTCTTGAGGATTGATACAAGAGTTAAATCGAAGTTTTCAAACAAACTTTTTTCAATACCCGCAAACACAAGAAAAGCAAAACATTTTGAAAACATAGTGAGCAAGTACCTAAGAGCCCGTTGTAATACCCCAAATTTGTCCTACCCTTTTACTTTCTATCTGGCTTATGCATTTTTGCATTTTTTTCACATTTAGGTCATCTAACACATCATGCATCATTAATTGATAAATTGGCATAAGATCATGGATTTCGAGGAATAAGGGTTGGTGTATGGCTTTAAGGCTCCCATCTTTGCACAAGCTTGTTTCGGTTGATTTCTCCATTAATAATCTGTTTGAAGCTAGGTTTTCATTTCATGGACCTTATCATCATCAGGCTACGATGCTATTCTTTTCTTCTCAATGTCAAGTTGCAAGGTTTTATGAGACGAAGCTAAAAATCAGGGTATATACATTTTCATATTTGAGCTTGTCAGCATTCTACCTGAGGTTCATTCCATACCAAGGTATTCGCATGTCTCATCTTTCATATTCATCTGCAAAGAATGCCTCAGGGCATAGTCATTATCATCTATTGAGAAGGGGTCCAAGACGTCGTTGTTCTAGTGCTCATATAGTCATGACATGGTACAAGATGTTGATTATGATCAAGGTGTCATTACTTCAAATGCTTATTGCTTGACACGCAAGTTTGGTTCATACTGAGGAATTGAATTGAATTAGGGATTCACTGAAGCTGTGGTTTGATTAGAATTCATTCATCAATATTTGAAGTGGATTGGGAGAAAATCAAAGTTCTTAAATATTTGCGTGGCTTTTCTTGGAATTCAAACCACAAGTATGAAAAAGCATGCATCAAATTCGTCCAACCATCAAAATATTGTCCAAATAGCCTTTCTTGGATTCATTCAAGATTCATGTCTCTTTTGGTTACCTTGCAAATATTTTGGATTCATACCATTTATTTGAATTCATACAAAGGCCATTTCATTATGTGGAAATAAAGTCAACATACATTCCAATGCGTATTCAAATACATACAAATCCAAATTCCATTACAATTATACATAACATCTATACATTTTTACCAAGACCTATCCTAATTTTCAATCATTCTTCATGTTTCAAACTTCAAGCTTCCAAAACTTCATATTATGCGTCTTTGTTCCAACTTCATATCATCTTGGTGTTTTCCTTTTGCCTTTGCTTCCCAATAGCCTTGATATAAACCAAACCTGCAAAATATTGGATAAGCTGTCATAAGCATGAACGGCATACACTACACTTCCGATTGTCAAAACCAATTCCCTAACCATTCTCTAAAGGCAGCCCTGCACATAAATTTTATAGCAAAATAACTTACTGCAACAGAAAACAACAAACCAACTCCTAACCGAAATTAACCAATTCCAACTTTCCATTTTATCCAACAACCCTTAACCAATCTCTAACAGTTTTCAAAACCATAACCAACTGTCAAACAACCATTTAACAATTTCTAAACCTCCCAACCATTTTCAAAACCACCCTGTAATTGAATCCCAGCTTAACAAAAAAGACCTGCATAATGAAAGGCAAAAACAAAATTTTTTCATAAAACATTTCCTAACAAACTTCCTATCCAAAACCATATCTCAATTAACCAACTTAACAAACCCAAAAACAGTTATAGCATTACCCCAACCATATCCACAACCAACTTAACAAACCCAAAACAGCTTTCATAAAAAAAACAACTTAACTGTAACAAACTCCTAACTGCATCTTAACTTCTAACTGCATAACTAAATCATTCCTAACCAACCTCCTATATATAAATAACAAAACTTCCAGCATAGAGAGGAGAGAGCTCACAACATATATATAACCAGAGATTGACAGAATAGATAGAGGATATTCAACACAGAAAAAAGATTACCTCTCAATCATCTTATTCTTCAAGTTCACGGGAGAATCACCAAGATTTCACCCTCTTCTCTCTGCTTCCTTCTCCATCACCACCAAAACAAATATTTGAGAATTCTCTCACTTCTCTCTTTCGATCTTCATTAGCATCCTTCATCATCTTCATCTTCAACTTTCTTTCTTCAATCATCTTTCTTCACCAACAATTGCAGCCGCTTCACATCCTCATTCACCTTCAACAAAACTCCACCACCTTCAAGCACGAACAGCTTCAAACCATCTCCAAACCCTTCATCACTGTGTAACCTCTGTCATAAATTTTCAAGCCATGTATTCATCACGACAACACACAGTTTTTGCCATTTTCACCATATGATCTTCATCGACATCAACATTCTTCATAAATGAATTGTATCCTCCAACCTCACTTTAATTTGCTTCAATAATGCATCTTCGCCAACCTTCAAAATGTTCAATTCGGAGTTTATTCCTCGGCTTACACCGCTTAAGGAAACAGAAAGAAGAACTGGAAGAAGAAGAAGAAGAACAAAGAGTAATAACAAGAATCAGATAGGAAGCATACTGGAATTCGGAAGCTCCCGCTGGTTTTATCTCATCATCGCCGCCATTAAAGCCGCATCGGACGGACTCCGATCGAACTGGGGAATCCTTCACCTCGTCCACTGGCCTAACATTGAAGCGAAGAAAGATTTGAGGAATTAAGGTTGGGACACCTTTGTCTACGGCGTGGAAACATCAGAATCGATCGGCGGGTGAGAAGAGAGAATGAGACGGCAACGCGAGGACGAAGAGGCGGAGGCGCCGCCGCTGTTCTGTTGGAGAAGAAGGACGAAACTTTTTTTCTCTAACCCTAACCCTTTTCCAATTTCATACGTTCTTTCTTTTTTAGTTTTTGTCTTATTGTTTTATTTACTTAATTCAAATTAATAATAATTATAATTAAGTAAATAATAAATAAAATGTTGAAAATCTTTTTGGGCAAATTACTTCAACACCCACATTTCTAGACTTCATACCCCCTAACTCCTCTAATTTTTCCTTTTTTATTATTTTAATTTTTCTCTTTTAGTTTAATTTTTTTTCCTCTCAATTGACAATAAAAATAATAGAATATTTTAGAATAGAATTTATTTTTAGAATTTCGATTAGAATTTTTTTTTCTATTTTATTTCTCATATTCGATAATCATTTTTATTGCCATTTTCTAGTCAAGATTTTTGTAGCATCGACATAACTCTTGCGATGTGGAATGGTCGGGGTTAATTCTTCAATCACTTGCCCAAGGGAACTTTGATAGAATTTCCTTACCGCTTGCACAATTTTGAAGAGGCAATTGACCTTCTCCGTTCAGTATCGTCACAACTCTGTTTTATCCTTTATTTCAGTACTTTATCGCAAACCATATGCGTGCTAACATTAGGTAGAATTCCCTCATTCATTCTAACTTTAGGTCTAACGCATAATAACATTAGGTTTAGAAGTAAGCTAGTCCCCTTCTGACTTTTCTTTCCCTTTTGCATACGCATCTAAAACTAAAACTTCTTTTTCTTTTCGAAATTCAAAACACTTTAAAACTATTGATTCGAATCATGCTTTTGCTTAGTACGGGGAATGATGAGCGGGTCTCTTCTCGATCTTATTGTTCTTCATCTCAAGCTCAGGTGTGGTTCAATTCTCAAAAACTCCTTTCATGGCTAAGTAGAAAAATGGCTAATATCTCTCTCTTGAGGTCGACTAGTCAATATCTACAACCAAAATATAAACCAATTCAAATCTTTTGTACGCTCGAGCACCTTTCATTAAAAAGCCCTTTTCAGGTAAGGACACGATTAATTTACTTCTGTGCCAACGCGTAAGTCTCCAAAGGTCGAGCTGCGGCAGAAGGCGGGATTAACTTCGTCCATAAAAAACACAAACAAACAAAAACATATGAGCCAAACTACGGTAGCTCTGATTCCTCAAAAAGGATACGTAGGCATTGGGGTAGGGCCCAGGCGAGCACAATTTTATTTTCCCTACATTCTTTTCTCCTTTCTTTTGCATGCATTTTCCCTCCAATAGTATAGTAGACAGTAAGCATAAAATAAACACCCATAAGATAGATAACAAGAGTGGATACCATAGAGTACTACGGGCGTGTGGGGTGCTAATACCTTCCCCTCACGTAACAGACTCCCTTACCCGATCTCTCGGTCGCAAGACCGTGACTTCTCCCTTCTCAGGTTTTCTCGATGTTTACCTTTCCCTACATGTGGGATAAAAGACGTTTGATGGCGACTTTATTGTTTTGATGATTTTCAGCCGGTTGTTTCACCCGTGGATAACCACGGATAGAAAGGGTGCTAACACCTTCCCTTTCTATAATCTACCTCCCGAACCGAGAAACATCTTGAAAAGGAATTTTGTTGTGCTTTTGTCCTTTCCTTGTTGGAGAAAATAAAAGACAGTGGCGACTCTTGCTTACCGTGACATTACGCGAACCAGCATCTCAAACAGTCAGTTCTATTTCCACCGATCACAGAACTGGTGACTCTGCTGGGGAGTATTATAAGTGAGGTGTACCTTAGGATTAGATCACCATGTTTTCAATTGTATGCCTTGAATGCTTTAAAATTGTGGGCTTGTATCGGAGTTTTATAGATCCTAACTCAGATCTGGGGATACCCTTTAGAAGTAGCAACAAACTGTGAGGGAACTGTGCGGGGTATACCGACATGGTTGAAGCAGTTGCTACATTGATGTGGCACTTTGGTGAGTACTGGTAACCCTTGAGTCAAGTCAAGGAGATTACGGGGCGGCCGCGTGGTGTCGTGAAGCATCAACTGACCTTAGAACCTTACTTGACCATCCTGGCCTCTTTTGGGGTAGTGAGATGACCGACTTTGGTGCAGTCCGAAGTTGGTAGATACTCGATACTACACTCATTGAGGGTTGTTTTCTTGGAATATTTTGGTCGCCAGTTAAGTGGCTAAATCAAAACAATGAACATAGAAAACAATCCAATGATATTGAGCTCCTTAGAACCCGATTACTATTTGTAGGACAGGTTTTGAGCCAACCAACTTCAAGAGGGTACTTACCTACGAACCCCATGCAAGCCTAAACCTAAGGACTTGTTTGCTTTGTGTGAATATGACTGTCTGTATATACACTTGCTTACTTTTGCATCCATGTACATCATAGCATCATAAAACATCATATGCATCTGCTAACCATTTCAAGGGTTCGGATCTTCATCTTTGTTCTTGTTTTGTAGGACATGGAGTCTCTCCGCAGGAAAACAATTCAGGTCAACCTTGTAAGGATCCCTCCTCAACTTAAGGAGCTTACATCCAGGATTCCCGAGAACTCTCTCTTCAGTGAAAGACATGGTAGACTCATCATCTTGGTCAACACCAACATTGAAGAAGATATGATAAAAGTTCTCTTCCAGTTCTTTGACCCCTTGCATCACTGTTTTACTTTCCCTGATTATCAATTGGTGCCTACTTTGGAAGAGTTTTCTTAACTTCTGAAAATTCCTATTCTTAGTCAACTACCCTACAACGGTACGGAAAAGGAACCAAAACTTGAAGATGTTGCTCAAGCATTACGTCTGCAACCATCTGACATCAAGGGACATTGGGAAGTCAGAAGTGGTATCAAGGGATTCTTGGCAAATTTCCTGTCTAAGAAGGCACAAGAATGTTGGAATTCTCTCGACCTACAAGCCTTTGAAGAGATTGTGGCACTCCTTGTCTATGGGTTGGTGTTGTTCCCAAATCCGGATCAACTTATAGATATAAATGCTGTCAAGATTTTCATGTCCAGGAATCCCATACCTACATTGCTTGGGGACATCCTCCACTCATTTTACACTCGAACAATGAGAAAAAGAGGTGTTCTCATGTGCTGTACTCCTCTCTTGGCAAGGTGGTTTATTTCGCACCATCCACAATCAGTTTTGAAGAATGAGCGGGGTTTAAGGTGGTCACAACGATTGATGACTCTTACACATTCTGATATTCATTGGTGTTCTCGGTCTAGAGAAAATTTCACTATCATTGACCGTTGCGGAGAATTTCCTAATGTTCCTTTACTTGGAATTAGAGGAGGCATCACCTACAACCCCTGTCTGGCTTTGAGACAATTTGGATATGCTCGGAGGGATGGCCCTCATGACATGCTGATTCCTGACATAGTTTTTGACTTCGACAACGATGCGCAAGGACTTCGACAAAGGTTCATCAGAGCTTGGAGGTTGCCTAACAAGGTAGATAGTAAGACACAGGGGCACAAGAATTCCATCCCCCTTGAGCCTTACCTCAAGTGGGTACGAACCCGCTCCCAGAAGCTTATGATGTCGTATCCTCATATTCTCCCCGTGATCAAAGAGCCTGTTAGGGAAGGAGAGGTTCCATACACCATTCTACATCCTGACATGCCAACGTCATGGGAAGAAATGCAAAAGAGTTGGATCCAACTAAAGGAAGAACGGAATGCTTTCGAAGCCAGCTTACATGCCAGTGAGAAGAAGGTCTTGGAGCTCACCCGCCTACTTCACGAGGAAAAGACCCTCAACACTTACATCGCTCCAAAAAGGATACGCAGTGTCTTTTTGCATTAAGTATTTTGTAATATTTCGCCCATGAGGCACTGATGTACTAAACAATTTACTTCTTAATATGACGTGTGTTCCTTTTTGTCTGCAACGAATTTGAATTTTCGAACCCTTGAATGCATTGCATAAATAGCATACCATGCATCATATGCATAACAGGTACACTTTTTACAGGTCACTTATCTTCTTCGCTGTTTATTTCAGCAATCATCATGTCTTCTGAACCTACTACTGAACAAGCTATCAAGGCCCTCCAGGCCTAGAACGCCCAGTTCCAAGAGTTGGTTATGAGCCTAGCCAAGGGTCAACAGGAGTTGAAGACCCTGATTCTGAAGAAGAAGAAGAAGAAGAAGAGGACCATCTTGTTCAACACTGGACGCCGATTTGGGAATGGACTGCAAAATGAGGTTGAGCTGACTACCTCATCTGTAGGGAAAGACAGCCCACAAGAGAGAAGGGTTCCTAGTCCCGTGGTCTCCGACAACGAGACAAATTATGATGAAGAGCAATATCCTCCTGCTGAGGATAGGTACAAACAGTTGGAGTACCGCTTAAGTGCTATGGAGATTCAGGATGTGCTCGGGTTGGACTTTGGAGACCTAGGCTTATCCTCTGGGGTGGTGATTCCCTATAAGTTCAAGGCACCTGCTTTTGCCAAATACAACTGAGCTTCCTGTCCTAAGCTGCACCTCCGGTCGTATGTAAGGAAGATCCAACCTTACACTGCTGACAAGAATTTATGGATCCACTTCTTCCAGGATAGTCTTTCAGGGACTCAACTCAAATGGTTCTATCAGCTGGATGGAGCCAGCATTCATAACTGGGAGGATTTGGCTACTGCGTTCTATAAGCAATATCAGTATAATTCTGACCTCGCTCCCATGCGTACCCAACTCCAGGGTATGTCACTAGGTACGGGTGAAGGATTTAAAGAATATGCCCAAAAGTGGAGAGACCTGGCTGGAAGGGTGCAGCCACCTTTGACTGACCGTGAGCTTGTTGATATGTTCTTGGGGACCCTGTCTGGTCCATTCTTCAACCATTTGATTGGAAATTCTTCTGCCGGGTTTACAGACCTTATCTTGACTAGTGAGCGAATAGAAGCTGGTATCAAGTCTGGGAAGATACACAAAGGTGCCTCCTTGAGCACTGAAAAGAAACCCTTCAAGAAAGAATCTAGTGACTTCTATGGTTCAAGGAGACAGAATAAACCGGAACTCCGCCAAGCTGTCAACGCGGTGGTAATTTCAAAACCTGCTGCTGCTCCTCAGCATCATAACCAACAAAGGGGTGAGAGACCCAGAAGGCAGTTCACTCGGCTCAGCATGACCTTGTCCCAGATATTGCCGTAGTTACTGACAACCAATCTGGTGACCATAAAAGAAGCTCTGAAGGTTGTAAACACCACATCCCCAAAGTACAATCCTAACGCCCGTTGCGCTTATCACTCTGATAGCCCGGGGCATACTACGGATGATTGTTGGGCTCTGAAGAATAAGGTTCAGGACCTAATTGATGCTAAAGAGATAGAGTTTGAGGCGCCCGAAAGGCCCAATGTTGTGACTGCTCCCATGCCCAAGCATGGAGTGAATGCTGTAGAGGAAGACCTGTTTGTAGCCTCTGTGGATGATATTGTTACTCCGCTGTTGACTATCAAGAGGAACCTGTTGCTAGCCGGTTTATTTCCGGGATATAGTAAAGGTTGCCATCTGTGTTCCGTTTCACCCACTGGTTGTCCTTTCTTGAAGTCAGGCATCCAAAACCTGATGGATAATAAAGAGATTATGTTCGAGAAGATTGCTGTTCCTGCTACCCCTACTGAAGAAGTGTCCATTGTTACTATTTTCAACAAGTCTCCCAAGGCTCCCTCAAGGAAGCCTGTCAAAATTATGCCTGTTCAGAAGATTGCACCCATAATCATCAATGTTCCGGGGCCCATCCCCTATACATCCGACAAAGCTGTCCCTTGGCACTATGGGGCAGATGTTTATGTGCTTAGAGTTAAACAAGAGTTTGATACTAGTACCGGCATCAGCAACATCACCGGGCCTGCCAAAGTCACCCGCAGTGGCAGACTTTTTTCACCAGATATTGCGCCTCCAACAATCCAGAGACCTATTGTCATCACACCTGCAAGTGTGCCTACTTCCCTTCCTGATCAAGTTCCTATTTCTACCCCTGTTGCCGAGTCATCTGACGCTCGGGGTAAAGGGATCGCCACTGATGTGCCTGCCCAGACGGAGGCACCAAAGACCACCATTGTTAAAGCTTCCAAACAGGAGATGGAAGAGATTCTTAAGATCATCAAGAAGAGTGATTTTAATGTAGTTGAGCAGCTGGGGCACACCCCATCTAAAATTTCTATGCCATCACTGTTGTTGTGTTCAGAGGCCCATGCCAAGGCCCTGATTACCTTCCTGAAGACGTCCCACGTGCCACAAGAGACGTCAGCTGATCAGTTTACCGACTGTGTGGCCAACTTAACTACTGATAATGGCTTGGGTTTCTCCGACGCTGATCTGACTGCTAAAGGGAAGAACCATAACGATGCTCTGCATGTCTCCATTGAATGCATGGGCACTACTCTTGCACATGTGTTGGTTGACACTGGTTCCTCGTTGAACGTATTGCCCAAGAAAGCTCTAGACAGGTTGGATTGCAAGGGTTTGGAGCTGAAGCCTAGTAACATTGTTGTCCGGGCCTTTGACGGGTCTAAAAGGATGGTGCATGGTGAAGTTGATATTCCAATCAGGGTTGGTTCTCAGGTCTTTGATTCTACATTCTATGTGATGGACATCCGACCGTCCTATTCTTGTTTGCTGGGTCGTCCATGGATCCATAAGGCTGGAGCTGTGACTTCCACCCTACATCAGAAGCTGAAATACCCGGTCAGAGGGAAGATTGTGACAGTACAGGGGGAGGAAGAATACATGGTCAGCCACCTTAACTCGTTCCGGTATATAGAGATGGATGGGGAATTCATTGAGACTCCATTCCAGAACTTTGAAGAGGTTCCTCAGACACTGGCATCAGCGGAAACTGTGATTGAAGATTCTCCTTTGAAGATGGCTTCCTTAAAGGATGCCTGGGCTGTTATTGAGAAGGGTGAGTATGCAAACTGGGGCCGACTTCCTGATTTCACTCAGAAGACTGACAAGTTTGGTTTGGGTTTCACTGCAGAAGCTCAGAAGGTTGTTCGTAGGGCAAGGATTGGAAGACCTCATGTGTTCATCAGCAACTCGGGAGTAAATGCCATTGAAGATGACGTGGAGGAATCTGAATTCGACAGCTGGATCTACCCTACGACCAACGATGGACCAAACAACTAGACAGCGAAAGACTTCGTACCTATTACTTTTGTGACTCAGTAATGAACTCCTTTGTTTTGAATTTGTAACAGACAATAATTTGAAACTTTATGGCCCGGTGTCTTACCCGGGGCACCGTGGCTTCATTTGTGAGGGCTTTTGTGTGTCATTTTCATATATCATTAATAAAAGCATTGGACGTTTTTTGCATTTCAAATCTTGCACTCCTTGTCTTTCTTTATTATATATTGCAAAACAGCTATTTACACACACTCACGTATACAGGTCCCAATCCACTCTGGATCTCACTGGTAACGACTCTGCTACTTCCAGTTATGATTTCGAAAATCCGATCAACTTAGCCGAAGACGAAGGTGAAGATGATTGCGAAGTGCCTAGTGAGCTTGCAAGACTGTTACTACAGGAAGAGAGGGCCATTCAGCCACATGAAGAGCCAGTGGAAACGGTAAATCTGGGTACTGAGACAGACAGAAAGGAAGTCAAGATTGGTGCCAATCTGGAGTCTAGTGTGAAACAACGGTTGATCCAGATGCTGCATGACTACATGGAAATCTTTGCTTGGTCTTACAAAGACATGCCTGGGTTGGATACCGACATTGTGGTTCATCACCTGCCTACCAAGGAAGACTGTCCTCCGGTAAAACAGAAGGTCCACCGTATGCGTCCAGAGATGTCCGAGAAAATCAAAGCTGAGGTTATGAAACAATTCGACGCCGGTTTTCTAGCAGTAACTTTTTACCCTCAGTGGGTTGCCAACGTGGTTCCAGTGCCGAAGAAGGATGGTAAGGTCCGAATGTGTGTTGACTACAGGGATTTGAACAGGGCGAGCCCTAAGGATGACTTCCCTCTGCCTCACATTGACGTTCTGGTTGACAACACTGCTCAGCATAAGGTATTCTCCTTCATGGACGGGTTCTCCGGTTATAATCAGATCAAGATGGCTCCTGAAGACATGGAGAAGACCACTTTTGTTACTCAGTGGGGCACCTTCTGTTACAAGGTCATGCCTTTTGGGTTGAAAAATGTTGGGGCAACATACCAACGTGCCATGGTTGCTTTGTTTCATGACATGATCCATCATGAGATTGAAGTATACGTCGATGATATGATTGCAAGGTCCCAAACTGAGGAAGAACACCTTGACCATCTACAGAAGCTGTTTGACCGGTTGAAGTTGTACAAGCTAAGATTAAACCCAAACAAGTGCACCTTCGGGGTGAGATCTGGAAAACTACTAGGTTTCATCGTAAGCGACAAAGGTATTCAAGTGGACCCTGCCAAAGTGAAAGCCGTACAAGAGATGCCAGTTCCCAAGACAGAGAAAGAAGTCAGAGGCTTTCTAGGACGGCTGAACTACATTGCCCGATTCATCTCACATCTAACTGCTACCTGTGAACCAATCTTCAAGCTACTGAAGAAAGATCAAGTAGTACGTTGGAACGATGAATGTCAGGCCACTTTCGAAAGAATCAGAGTATCTCCAAGAGCCACCCATTCTTATGCCACCGGTTGAAGGGAGACCTCTAATCTTATACTTGACAGTACTTGACAGCTCAATGGGATGTGTGTTGGGGCAGCATGATGAGTCTGGCCGAAAAGAGCACGCCATTTATTACCTTAGCAAAAAGTTTACCGACTGTGAGACCCGATACTCACTGCTCGAGAAAACTTGTTGCGCTTTGGTATGGGCTGCTCGCCGGCTGAGACAGTATATGTTGACTCACACTACTCTGTTGATTTCAAAAATGGATCCAATCAAGTACATCTTCGAAAAGCCTGCCTTGTTCGGAAGAATAGCAAGATGGCAGATGATCTTGACTGAATATGATATCCAGTACACGACTCAGAAAGCAATCAAGGGAAGTGTGTTGGCAGACCATTTGGCACATCAGGCAGTGGACGACTACCAATCTATGAACTTTGAATTTCTAGACGAGAATATCATGGTAGTGACTGACTGCGAGATACCTGGACCAAATGAAGGACCTGAGGAAGGATCCCGATGGTCTATGCACTTTGATGGAGCCTCAAACGCTTTGGGTAACGGTATCGGCGCTGTGATCATATCCCCTAAAGGCACTCATACTCCACTTACCGCCCGGCTATGTTTCAACTGCACCAACAACATGGCGGAGTATGAAGCATGCATCATGGGTCTTCGATCTGCAATTGACCTAAGGATCAAGTTTCTGAGTGTCTTCGGAGATTCCGCTCTCGTGATCAGTCAGATCAAAGGCGAGTGGGATACGAAACACCCAAATCTTATTCCTTACAAGGAGTATGTATTGACGTTGATTCCCCATTTCGAGGAGATAACCTTTGAACACTTCCTAAGAGAGGAGAATCAGTTGGCGGACGCGCTGGCTACGATGTCTTCTATGTTCAAAGTCAAATGGGACAACGAGGCTCCCCGGATCATTATTTGGAAATTGGATGAACCTGCACATTGCTGCGATCTTGAGGCCGAAGAGGTAACAGAAAAGCCTTGGTATCATGAAGTGAGGAGGTACTTGGAAGCCCAAGAATACCCCGAGGGTGCATCCGTTAATGACAAGAAGTTTCTGAGAAGATTCGCGGCAAAGTTCTTCCTCAGCAATGACATTATTTACAAACGAAACCATGATTCAACCTTACTGCGTTGTGTGGATAAGACTGAAGCAGAAAGGATCCTGGAAGAGCTGCATGAAGGTACCTTCGGAACGCATTCCAGTGGACATACCATGGCAAAGAAAATCCTTCGGGCAGGATATTACTGGTCCACAATGGAAGCCAACTGTTATCAGCATTCTCGGACGTGTCACAAGTGCCAAATCTATGCTGATAAGGTGCACATTCCTCCAGTCCCTTTGAACGTCTTGACAGCACCTTGGCCTTTTGCAATGTGGGGCATTGATATGATCAGCGAGATCAGACCTACGGCATCCAACGGGCATCGCTTCATCCTGGTAGCAATTGATTACTTTACGAAGTGGGTTGAAGCAGCTTCCTTTGCCACCGTAACGAAGAATGTCGTGGCACGGTTCATTCGGCATAACCTGATCTGTCGATACGGTGTACCTGAGAGGATCATTACGGATAATGGTACCAATCTTAACAACAAGATGATCACTGAGCTCTGCGAGCAATTCAAGATACAGCACCACAACTCTTCTCCCTACCGACCGAAGATGAATGGGGCTGTCGAAGCAGCAAACAAGAACATTAAGAAGATTGTGTAGAAGATGACAGTGACCTACAAAGATTGGCACGAGATGTTACCATTCGCTCTTCATGGGTACCGTACCTCAGCACGGACATCAACAGGGGCAACACCCTTTTCCTTGGTCTATGGCATGGAGGCAGTCTTGCCCATTGAAGTTCAGATACCCTCTCTCCGAATCATGAAGGATGCAGGTCTAAACGAAGACGACTGGATCCAGACCCGGCTTGATCAACTGAACCTAATCGACGAAAAGAGACTCACTGCTATTTGTCATGGTCAGACGTACCAAAAACGGATGATCAAGGCATTTAACAAGAAAGTCAGACGACAAGAGTATCAAGTCGGAGACCTGGTAATCAAGCGCATCATTCTACCTCAAGGTGATCCCAGGGGCAAATGGACCCCTACGTACGAAGGGCCATTTGTGGTTAAGAATATCTTCTCAGGAGGATCCATGATTCTAACCACCATGGATGGTGACGACCTTCCTCATCCCACCAATGCAGACATAGTAAAAAGATACTACGCATGATTAAAGACCCGCTAGGTCGACTGGCCTAGGCAAAAATAAGGGATTCCCAGCGAACCAAAAGGGTTCGGGTAAAAATAAGGGATGAAATAAAAAAATCTGTACACCCGGTAAGTCGAAAACTTGAAAAGGCGGCTTGGGCAAAAATGGGTATCCCGGTGGACTGAAAACCCGAAAGGGCGGTCCAGGCAAAAGTTAGGGATTAAAGCGTAATATTATGTCTCATTAGATCACCCTGCATCCAGACTTCGGTATCGACCATCAGGCTCGGACGGCACCAATTAATCAGCTTCATCTTCAACCTAGCAGCAAAGTGATGAGACGCTTGAAGACATAAAGGCAATAGCAGAGTTGGAACCCAGTGGGATTTTTCACATAGCTGTTTTGTTTTCCTTTTCACAAATTGTATAAACTCTACTTTGTTCGGCGGTGTTCTCTTACTAGGACGTCAGCCTCTTGTACAAAACGCCTATTTACAGGCAAATTTCAAAATCAATACAAGTTTAATTTTTCAGACAAGTCGCCAATTGTTTTTCCTTTATCTGTTTTGTTTTGCAAAGAACGTCCAATGTTCATTTTGATATATGCATTTGACATTAATTGCTAATCACAAATATTTGCATGCGAAACAAAGGACTAATTACGGGTGATATCGGAAGTAGGGGCAATAAGCATTGTCTAAGCAGTCTAGTTGCTCTGTCCACCAAGGTACCAAGGTAAGTTCAGCTGAAGAATATGACCAAGATACCTTCACTCCCCGCAGAGTAAGACAAGATTCAACAGTATTCTCCCCAAGCAGAGTTGGTCTCCCATCAGCCCTAAAAAGGGCACGGTATCCCCAGCAAGTCAGCAATACTCTCCCCTAAGTAGAGTTGGTCTACCATCAGTCCTGAAAAAGTTGGGTATCCCCAGAAGATCTTAATATTCCCTAGCAGAGTATACAGATATTCCTCAGCAAGCATCCTCGGCAGTCTTAATATTCATCGACGAAACATAAGATTGTTCCCCGACGGAATACAAGATACCCCCAGTGGAGCCATTTCCCAGCGCAGTCGAAAAAGCTTCCCCACCAGAGTTGAATCATCTTATCCAGTAGATTCTGGAAGCTTGTCCCCTGCATAATGCAAATGCATCTCCTCAGCCGTATTCATAAGGTTACCCCCACCAGAGTCTAACTGGGATATCCTCAGCAGGTTGCAACCGAAAGATCATCCTCAGCGAAGTTCTTTCTATCCCCAGCGGAGTTCATCATCGAAATCCCAACAGAGCTTATCAACGGAATCCCCAGCGGAGTTATCGTTAAAATCTCAGTGAAGCATCTATTCCCCATAGAGTAACTCCCCGTAGAGTAATCTCTTCGTCATGTTTATTCCCCAACAGAGTCATCCTCTCCTACAGGTTTATTCGTGCAATCATCTTCGTTCATCATCCCCAGCAGAAACGAAGAATTCAACATCATTCTCCAGCAGCTATCCGGGATTTATTTTCCCCAGCTAACACATCACATTTTCATACATCATGATACATGCATATACGTATCATATCATACGATCTCATTTTGAGAACATCATGCATTTCATACATCATGACATTGCATGTAACTAATGTTTTGCCTTTTCAGGAAGAGGTCAATCAAAAGATGATTACCATCAACCTTTCTTAAGTTCCGGATTAACACCTGTAACTAGCCAGGAAATATCTGTGAATGACTGATTATAGGTTAACACCTGAAACCAGACAGGAAAACCACCTATATGAACTGATTGTAGATCTATACCTGAAACCAGACAGGAAAGTTATCTACATGAAGAGATTGAAGATTAACACCTGTAACAGGCCAGGAAACCATCTTTCTTTCTCAGGTCAGAGATTAATACCTGAAACCAGACAGGAAAACTATCTCCTCGACCAACCCTTTCTTAAGTTCCAGATCAACACCTGTAACTAGCCAGGAAATATCTGTGGACGACTGATTATAGGTTAACACCTGAAACCAGACAGGAAAGCCACCTATATGAAGAGATTGAAGATCAATACTTGTAACAAGCCAGGAAGACTATCTTTCTTTCTCAGGTCAGAGATTAATACCTGAAACCAGCCAGGACAACTATCTCCTCGACCAACCTTTCTTAAGTTCCAGATCAACACTTGTAACTAGACAGGAAATATCTGTGGACGACTGATTGTAGATCTATACTTGTAACTAGCCAGGAAAGTTATCTACATGAAGAGACTGAAGATCAATACCTGTAACAAGCCAGGAAGACTATCTTTCTTTCTCAGGTCAGAGATTAATACCTGAAACCGGCCAGGACAACTATCTCATCAGCCAACCTTTTTCAAATTCCAGATCAATACCTGTAACAAGCCAGGAAAAATCTGTGGACGACGGATTGTAGATTAATACCTGAAACCAGACAGGACAACTATCTACTTGATCATCATGAAGCAACCCTACACCGGTTCCTTCTCTTCTAAGATGCAGTTTTACACAGACTCATCATCAGGCAACCCCACACCGGTTCCTTCTCTTTCAGATGCAGTTTTACACGGACTCATCATCAGGCAACCCTACACAGGTTCCTTCTTTCAACTTACCAAGTTACAACTCAACAAACAATCTCCAGATGGCATCTATAAGCCTATCCCCAATAAGATTCTGTCGCATTTCCAGATGGCATCTATAAGCCCATCCCTGATAAGATTTTGTCACATCTCCAGATGGCATCTATAAGCCCATCCTCCTATCCACCATCTTTCAAAATGGCATCTGTAAGCCCATTCCTAACATCACATTGCTGATACTACACTATGCGAGTGTAAATTTCTGGGCACTTTAGTGTTCAATCATCTTCCACCTTCGGATCACGAAAGGCACACAAGCCAATCTACATCCTCAGGTTTAAGAAGATTGAACAGGGGCAACTGTTGTACCCCAAAATTTTCCCTCCCATATTCTTCAAGGTTTGTCAAGAATCATCTTCAAATGGTTCAAGATTTGCTCAAGGGTTGTACAGTCAAACCACCTCCGAAGACAGCTGAAATTAGGGTTTTGGTTCTTTCAAGGAATTTGGGGTTTTCAATGGTTCAATCAAGTCTCATATGCCTATATGCATTCTCAAGCACCTACATGCCAAGTTTCAAGACTCATAGTGTCAATTTGCACAGTCAAAAGCCTCATTTGACCCACAGTCAACTGCAAGGGAAAAATGGTCATTTTGTAGTCAAAAGTCAGAATTTTTGGTCAACATCTTATTTTGACCCCTCGCGAAATATTTATGTGAACCACAATGCTAATCGCTATTTTTCATCGTAGCATATTGGGGGGGTTAAAACCCCCCACTATCTAATGTTTATTATGCAAGAACGAATGAAGAAGACGAGGACGTGTTAATGTCCCATTGGCCGGTTCAAAAGAGCGCGCGTTTATTTTTGTTTGACAGCATATTTGTTAATTTCCCCATATAATAATTGCATATTATCTAAATAACAAAAGCATACAAGTGTTATAGTGGTTGGTGCGTTGGCTGGGGACCATTGGGACTTGGGTTCGAATCCCAGGTCCCCCAAAACAATTATTTGTTCTTTTTCTTCAGGCGTTCACGTGCAGGTTTCAAGAGAGGGTCTACCATGCATCTCAAACATCAATGCGCCATGTGGCTTCAGGCATAAATCCCAGGGTCATGAGATGATGACCATTGTACGCTCAGTCAACAAACGCATAGACAAGCCAGAAAGTCAACGGACTGGAATTGTTATTGGGCTTCAGAAAATTGCAAAGACACCTCCTAATTGGGCCAACACCCCCTGGGTTATTCTTTTTTGTTTCCTCTTTATATTTTCCATTTAATTATTTTACTATTAACCATTATTATTATTATTATTACTTAATTAACTCAATTTTTTCATAAAGAAAATCAGTAAAACTAAAATATAATATTTTTTTTATTAAAATTAATTTCACTTTATTTTTGTAAATAAATGCTAATAAATTAATTTAGTCTTTTTTAATTAGGTTAATTTCAATATTATTTTGCAATAAATAAAATAAATTAGAATTAGGGTTTTTACTAACTTTTGACTATTTTTTTATTTATTTCCTCAAGACATTAAAAACTCAAAAACATTTCTTTTTAATTAATTAATTAGTTTTAGGTTTAATCTAATTTAATGCAAAATAATAAAAACTCTCTTTCTTTCTCAAAAAGGGTCAAAAACCTAAAGGACTTCTCCGATTCAATTTTCTCTCGCACGTATGTTTGTTTTATTAATTTTTTATCCATATTTATGTATTTGTTCCGAGGATGTAATAGCTTTAATTAGGACTTTTATAGCTTTCCTTTTACTTTCCCGCAATTTACTTTTCAAGGGTTTGCTTTTGGCGATGTAAATACCCGACGCCTTGTAATAGCGTAGATTTATTTTCCGCAATATTTTAACTGCTAGATGTATGTTAATTAGGCTATGCATGACAAGACTTATCTCTGAAATTAAAATCAACTCGTAGCTCACCATAACATGTACAAAGATAACATTAATTGAAACCTGACACACTCGCACATGCCACTCTTAGGGTACGCCTCACTTGGTTGCCTCGACGTGGTCATTGAGTATAGGGTGTTTTAGAGGTCGCCCTCCTGTCTAAAGATCAAGTTGCCTCGAAACGGTTGCCTCGGATAAAAAAGATCTAAGACATTAGGGTTACCGCTAAGGCGTCCTACTATTGCTTTGGTGACCACATGTCCCTATAATCGAATTGACCCGAAAAACTCCAACGACGGTACTACCTACTTCTCAATAGTGGGATAGTACTGTCTAAAGGACATTTACACAGCTTAATTTCTTTTGAGTAGGTAGAGGTTCTTAGATACTTGCTCTTTCAAAACAAAAATACTTTTCGCACCTACACTTTTCTGACAAAAGTTTTCAAACAAACACTTCATATACTCTTGAGGACTGATACAAGAGTTAAATCGAAGTTTTCAAACAAACTTTTTTCAAAACCCGCAAACACAAGAAAAGCAAAACATTTTGAAAACATAGTGAGCAAGTACCTAAGAGCCCGTGGATAACCACGGATAGAAAGGGTGCTAACACCTTCCCTTTCTATAATCTACCTCCCGAACCAAGAAACATCTCGAAAAGGAATTTTGATGTGCTTTTGTCCTTTCCTTGTTGGAGAAAATAAAAGACGGTGGCGACTCTTGCTTACCGCGACATTACGCGAACCAGCATCTCAAACAGTCAGTTATATTTCCACCGATCACAGAACGGGCGACTCTGTTGGGGAGTATTATAAGTGAGGTGTACCTTAGGATTAGATCACCATGTTTTCAATTGTATTCCTTGAATGCTTTAAAATTGTGGGCTTGTATTGGAGTTTTATAGATCCTAACCCGGATCTGGGGATACCCTTTAGAAGTAGCAACAAACTGTAAGGGAACTGTGCGGGGTATACCGACATGGTTGAAGCAGTTGCTACATTGATGTGGCACTTTGGTGAGTACCGGTAACCCTTGAGTCAAGTCAAGGAAAGTACGGGGCCGCCGCGTGGTGTCCTGAAGCATCAACTGACCTTAGAACCTTACTTGACCATCCTGGCCTCTTTAGGGGTAGTGAGATGACCGACTTTGGTGCAGTCCGAAGTTGGTAGATACTCGATACTACACTCATTGAGGGTTGTTTTCTTGGAATATTTTGGTCGCCAGTTAAGTGGCTAAATCAAAACAATGAACATAGAAAACAATCCAATGATATTGAGCTCCTTAGAACCCGGTTACTATTTGTAGGACAGGTTTTGAGCCAACCAACTTCAAGAGGGTACTTACCTACGAACCCCATGCAAGCCTAAACCTAAGGACTTGTTTGCTTTGTGTGAATATGACTGTCTGTATATACACTTGCTTACTTTTGCATCCATGTACATCATAACATCATAAAACATCATATGCATCTGCTAACCATTTCAAGGGTTCGGATCTTCATCTTTGTTCTTGTTTTGTAGGACATGGAGTCTCTCCGCAGGAAAACAATTCAGGTCAACCTTGTAAGGATCCCTCCTCAACTTAAGGAGCTTACATCCAGGATTCCCGAGAACTCTCTCTTCAGTGAAAGACATGGTAGACTCATCATCTTGGTCAACACCAACATTGAAGAAGATATGATAAAAGTTCTCTTCCAGTTCTTTGACCCCTTGCATCACTGTTTTACTTTCCCTGATTATCAATTGGTGCCTACTTTGGAAGAGTTTTCTTAACTTCTGAAAATTCCTATTCTTAGTCAACTACCCTACAACGGTACGGAAAAGGAACCAAAACTTGAAGATGTTGCTCAAGCATTACGTCTGCAACCATCTGACATCAAGGGACATTGGGAAGTCAGAAGTGGTATCAAGGGATTCTTGGCAAAGTTCATGTCTGAGAAGGCACAAGAATGTTGGAATTCTCTCGACCTACAATCCTTTGAAGAGATTGTGGCACTCCTTGTCTATGGGTTGGTGTTGTTCCCAAATCCGGATCAACTTATAGATATAAATGTTGTCAAGATTTTCATGTCCAGGAATCCCATACCTACATTGCTTGGGGACATCCTCCACTCATTTTACACTCGAACAATGAGAAAAAGAGGTGTTCTCATGTGCTGTACTCCTCTCCTGGCAAGGTGGTTTATTTCGCACCTTCCACAATCAGTTTTGAAGAATGAGCGGGGTTTAAGGTGGTCACAACGATTGATGACTCTTACACATTCTGATATACATTGGTGTTCTCGGTCCAGAGAAAATTTCACTATCATTGACCGTTGCGGAGAATTTCCTAATGTTCCTTTACTTGGAATTAGAGGAGGCATCACCTACAACCCCTGTCTGGCTTTGAGACAATTTGGATATGCTCGGAGGGATGGCCCTCATGACATGCTGATTCCTGACATAGTTTTTGACTTCGACAACGATGCGCAAGGACTTCGACAAAGGTTCATCAGAGCTTGGAGGTTGCCTAACAAGGTAGATAGTAAGACACTGGGGCACAAGAATTCCATCCCCCTTGAGCCTTACCTCAAGTGGGTACGAACCCGCTCCCAGAAGCTTATGATGTCGTATCCTCATATTCTCCCCGTGATCAAAGAGCCTGTTAGGGAAGGAGAGGTTCCATACACCATTCTACATCCTGACATGCCAACGTCATGGGAAGAAATGCAGAAGAGTTGGATCCAACTAAAGGAAGAACGGAATGCTTTCGAAGCCAGCTTACATGCCAGTGAGAAGAAGGTCTTGGAGCTCACCCGCCTACTTCACGAGGAAAAGACCCTTAACACTTACATCGCTCCAAAAAGGATGCGCAATGTCTTTTTGCATTAAGTATTTTGTAATATTTCGCCCATGAGGCACTGATGTACTAAACAATTTACTTCTTAATATGACGTGTGTTCCTTTTTGTCTGCAACGAATTTGAATTTTCGAACCCTTGAATGCATTGCATAAATAGCATACCATGCATCATATGCATAACAGGTACACTTTTTACAGGTCACTTATCTTCTTCGCTGTTTAATTTAGCAATCATCATGTCTTTTGAACCTATTACTGAACAAGCTATCAAGGCCCTCCAGGCCCAGAATGCCCAGTTCCAAGAGTTGGTTATGAGCCTAGCCAAGGGTCAACAGGAGTTGAAGACCCTGATTCTGAAGAAGAAGAAGAAGAGGACCGTCTTGTTCAACACTGGACGCCGATTTGGGATGGACTGCAAAATGAGGTTGAGCTGACTACCTCATCTGTAGGGAAAGACAGCCCACAAGAGAGAAGGGTTCCTAGTCCCGTGGTCTCCAACAACGAGACAGATTATGATGAAGAGCAATATCCTCCTGCTGAGGATAGGTACAAACAGTTGGAGGACCGCTTAAGTGCTATGGAGATTCAGAATGTGCCCGGGTTGGACTTTGGAGACCTAGGCTTATCCTCTGGGGTGGTGATTCCCCATAAGTTCAAGGCACCTGCTTTTGCCAAATACGATCGAGCTTCCTGTCCTAAGCTGCACCTTCGATCGTATGTAAGGAGGATCCATCAGAAGTTTCTTCCACAGCCTGCAAAACCTTGGAGTCGGATTTTCTGTTAGATTTTAAAGCTAGTGGCTTACCTTGATTTTGAGGCTCATCTTCTTCTAGCTCTATCTCGTGACTTCTGAGGGAGCTGACAAGTTCCTCCAGAGATATCTTGTTGAGATCTTTGGCTAGCTTAAGGGTTGTGACCATTGGCCTCCATTGTTTGGGTAGACTTCTGGTGATATTCTTTACGTGATCAGCAATAGAATATCCTTTGTCAAGAACCTTCAGTCCAGCAACAAGAATTTGAAATCTTGAGAACATTCCTTCTATGGATTCACTATCTTCCATCTTGAATGCCTCATACTTCTGAATGAGCACAAGGGCTTTGGTTTCTTTGACTTGAATGTTTCCTTCATGCGTCATTCTCAGAGAGTCAAACATATTCTTGGTTGTCTCTCTGTTTGAGATTTTCTCATATTCTGAATATGAGATAGCACTGAGGAGTATTGTTCTGGCCTTGTGGTGATTTCTGAAGTCACATTTCTGCTGGTCAGACATCATTTTTCTGTCTATCTTCTGACCACTTCCATCCACTGGATGTGTGTATCCATCAGTTACCATGTCCCACAGATCAGCATCATGGGCCAGAAAGAAACTCTCAATTCTATCTTTCCAGTAATCAAAGTTTTCTCCATCAAAGACTGGAGGTTTGCCACTGATTTTTTCCTTGTCTTCATGGTAGTCATTGCTGATGTTTTGGCTAGGTCCCACCATAGTGTTTTTCTGAAGCTTGGATCTTGTACTGACACGGTTAAGTGTTTAAGCTCAGAACCAGGTGCTCTGATGCCAATTGAAGAAGTGAAAAACACAAGAAGGGGGGGTTGAATTTAAAACTTGAAATCAAATGCGCAATGACACGGTATTTTTATCCTGGTTTGTTTGATCTCAAACTACTCCAGTCCACCCGTCAAGGTGATTTCGCCTCTCTCCAATGAGGTCTTAATCCAATAATCTCAAAAGGATTACAATCACTACTTTAACAACTGTTAAAGTCTTCTTGAATACAACCACAATCCGGTTAATCTCAAGGAACATTGTCTTAAACAAAGATACAAGAATGTGTGTACAGACATTTTTCGTTACAAAAACAGTTATCACAACTATGATAATTTACACAGATTTGGAGCGTGAAAAGATGAGTAAGCTTTTTGCGTTTTTGAATTCTCATGAGTAGTATATGCAAAATCGTAAATGATTTAAACACTAAGCTTGTTTATATAGGAAATGGATTCCTGTTGAACATTAAGCATGATAAATGCCATTAACTCAGTTTCCATATGGAGAAGATCTTGTCTGAAAGAAGCCGTTGTAATTGATGATGTCTTGAATGAATAGCAACGCTTCGGAATCTTTCATCCTTTCCTACTGCTGATACTTCAGAACATTGATGACTTAGATTATTATGCTCTTGTTCAGAATCAGAGTTTACTTCACTTAAGCACAGGTTCTGGTCATCAAACTTCAGCGCAAATTCAGATTGCTTCAGCGTGTAGCTTTTATGGCTTAACTTCTGATGCTGCTTTGGTCAGAACTTCTGTATACATAATAACATAATATTTAGGGTGCATTTTTGTTCTTTGTATTTGTTATCATCAAAACTCTAACTAAGGGTTGTAGAATCAAACTATGTTCTAACATGAATCTTCAAGTAGAGATTAGAAAAATAATATACAGGAGGCAAGGGTCGAACCCCTGACCTCCCACACATGCAATGTCTTAACACCCTTCACTCTTGCCATCTGAGCCAATGGTCTATTTATTTATACAAATAAGCATAATATATATATATATATATATATATATATATATATATATATATATATATATATATATATATATATATATATATATATATATATATATATATATATGAAATAAGTGGATTATGGTGAGGTGTCAAAGCGTGCGCTGAGATGGGCCCCTGGAGATTTGAAACAACCAATCACATGATGCTAACAGGCTACGCCAGAGTTGACTAAAGTCCATGGATTCGAGGACACCGGAGCTACCCTCCAGTCGTCTTCACCGGCCCTGCAAAAATTCAAACAACAAAATACATAGAATCAAAACCCCAGATCTTGGCTACCCCGCTATTTCTCAGGTTGTAAACTCCATGGCGGTGGTCTTTTGGTCTGAAAGTCCCTGTATACGAAGATATGAAACTCGCCTGAAACTTTTCCCTAACAATGGCAAAGCTTCATTCATGCGTTAAACTAACCATGTGATGGCTCTAAACATTCATGAACATCAGTGCAAACATTAATACGGACATAGAAACGGTTTTTATTAGAGTATGTAATACTTTGGAATTTAAGAAAAATACCCAAATCGGTGACCCTTGATCTGAGCGTTTGAGAGTGTTACAGGCCTGGAGATTGACAGGGACAGACTCCTGGGACCTTCAGGAGTATGATGGAGAGTTTAAATTTGATGGAGGATGGCTTACAAGAGGTGTTACGAATTTCACAAGTTTTGGAATTTTTTTGAAAGCTTTGTTAGGGTTCTTGGCAGCAGTTGCGCGTCCCTTTGGCTTGGCATATTATCATGCATATATAGTGAATCCCATTAGGTTAAAACAAGATCCAAAAGAATCAATTAGAATCATGTTTTTAAAAGCATGAGGATTTGATTCAAAACATGCTAAAACAAGAATATCTCCTTCTCCTTTTGTCCCATGCATTTTCTCTTGATATGCCAGCCTATATTTCCCATTATTTGATAAGAAAAAGATTTCAAATCAAATCTTCCATTATTTCTATTATTTAATTTATTTAATTTTGAATTTTATTGAATAAAATATCAAAATAAATAATATATAAATAATAAAATAATATAAGAGTGAACTCAAAGGCTGTGGTCCATGTTATGAACGAGTTTCAAACATGAAAAGATGGGCCCATTTGGAAAAAATTTCAAGTTTGGTCAATATTGGCTTCATTCACTTTTCCAAAAATTGGTCAACTTTATCAATGCATATCTCTCTCAATTTTAACCCTATGATGTGTTCTTTTACTTTTTAGATAGCTTAGTATGTCCTCTAAACAACCCTTTTGGTTTCATTTCAATTGGATCTTCCATGTTCATGTAAGGAGCTTTGATCCAAAAGGTGTTTTTGTTGACTTTTTGAAAGGACCTATAATGTATGAGCTTGTATCTTTTGATTGAGGAATTTCTTGATCTTGAGGGATGAAGAGAAGTTGTAGGGAATTGGATTCTCTTAAAAATGAGTCTTGGTGGAAAACTTTCTGACAAAGTATGAGAAAGTTATGCCTGGTCAAAGTTTGGTTGAATTTTCCTAAAGAAACCCTAATTTGCATTTTTTGACTTTTGATGAGTTAGGAGCATTTCTTGAGGAATCATGATCAACCCTTGATAAAATTATGGATACTACTTCAAAATGTTTATGTTGACCAAAAATCTTGAAGTTTGACTATATATAGGCCACAGTTGACTTTTGACCTAGTACAGTTGATTTTCAGACATTTGAGCAGTTGAGTGGGCAAACTTGTAGTGCAAGGCATGAAACTTGGCATGGATGATCTTGAGGACAAATTATGGCCATGGAAAACATTTGGGACCCTTGGAGTTCAACCATCCTGATGAGAAGTGAAACCCTAGCTTGAGGCTTATTGCCTTAAGAGGAGAATTTATCTGGTCAATGCTTAGTCATCCTAGGACAAGTTAGGGATCTCAATGGACATGTGTTGAGTAAAATGAGAGGGAAAATTTTGGGGTACAACAGCTACCCCTGTTAAATCTTCTTAAACCTGAGGATGTAGATTTGCTGGTCTGCCTTTCGTGATCTGAAGGTGGAAGATGATTGAACACTAGAGTGCCCATAAATTTGCACTCGTCTGAAATGATACTTGACTGTGTAGATAACATCGCGAATGGGCTTATAGATGCCATTTGGAAAAGATAACATAAAATCGTCAGAGATGGGCTTAAAGATGCCATCCATAGAATATGACGGAGAGTCGTCGAAGATGGGCTTAAAGATGCCATCTAGAGGACAATTTTGATTTCATGAGTTATTCCTTTGTGGGGATTCCTGTTCCTGTTGTTAGGGAGGACTTCGCTAAAGAATGTTGGTATCTATCTTGGGGAATAGAGTCTAGGAGCTTCAGTTGTCCGTTACTCTACTGTGGAGTCATCTCTTGATTAAAGAGATGGGAGTGAACTGCTATCTGGTTAGGATACAGGTGTCACAGTGACTTGTTGAGGATGATAAGGTTGACTGCTATCTGGTCGTATTCCAGGCTTCACAGTGACTTACCTGGGAAATGAGATTAAACTATTATCTGGTCAGGATCCGAGCTTTACAATGTATTGCATTGTTGATTGACTATTATCCAGTCAGTTTCCGGGCTTCATAGCTTCTTTAACTGGAATAGAAATATTTGTATCGATTTGACTGATCCAGAGAAAACCTTAGGTTAACTTCAACTGGCATAGTAATCAGGAGTATCTTAGTAGCGATTCAAATGAACCAGACGAAAGTCTTGGAGTCTCTTCTATCGGCATAGTAAGCAGAGAGATCTTGGGATAACTTTGACTAGCATAGTAATCAGGAGAATCTTAGTAGCGATTCAACTGACCCAGACGAAAGTCTTGGAATCTCTTCTACCGGCATAGTGAGCAGAGAGATCTTGGGATAACCTTGACTGGCATAGTAATCAGGAGAATATTAGTAGCGATTCAACTGACCCAGACGAAAGTCTTGGAGTCTCTTCCACCGGCATAGTGAGCAGAAAGATCTTGGATTAACTTTGACTGGCATAGTAATCAGGAAAATATTAGTAGTGATTCAACTGACCCAGACGAAAGTCTTGGAATCTCTTCTATCGACATAGTGAGCAGAGAGATCTTGGATTAACTTTATGCAGAAAGTCCTGGAATAGGCCTTGGTTATACGTAGCTTGTTGATTTGGTCCTTTCTTGAAAGGTAAAGAGTTAGTCGTATGCAATGTCATGATGTATGAAATGCATTGTGATGATGTTCTCAAAATAAATGAGATTGTATTGTATGCAATATGTATGCGCATGCCATGATGTATGAACATGGGGTGCTATTGCAGTACTTCTTAGTCGGGGAAAATAAATCCCGGACTACTGCTGAAGAGTCTTAGGGAGCCGATTTCTTCATTTCCGCTAGGGATGGTGAATGGAGATGACTATGTTGAGGGTTTACTCCTTTCTGTTTGTGAATATTCTGTCAGGGAGAGACTCTGCCTGAGAATATCTCTACAAGGGGATGACTCTGTTCATGAGAGGAGATGCTTTGCTGACATATTTTTCCGATTCGGGGAACTAAACTCCAACAGGGAATAAACTTCCGTAGCTAGAGAAATAAACTCTGTTGTGGATTGAGCTTCTATATTTAGATAAATAAACTCTGCTCGGGAGAAAACTTTATGAACCACTTGCGATTATAAAATTCGGCTGAGGAATATAGACGTCGTCTCTCTGAAGGAACTTTGTTGGGGAAAGTAGCTCCTGTTTAGGGAAGCCAATGTCAAAGATTTTGGTTGTCTCTACTCTGTGGGGAGTGTAGATGTCATGGGGTCGCATGTAATGGTGACATTGTTTCAATACTGTACCTTCCCCTGTACCCGCTGGAAGGAGTAACTGTCGAGATTGGCATGGTTTTTTAGTCTTTGCCCCTATTCCTTAAGTTATAAGCAATTGTATTTCTGTTTCTTATGCAAATATTTGTGAATAAAAATCATATTCAAAGGCACGTGTCAAGAATAAGTCATTGGACGTTTTTGCAAAACAAAACAAAAAAAGAAAAATGAATAGTTTTGTGTAGAAATGACTTGTATTGATTTTGAAGTTGGCCTATAACAGGCGTTTTTGTGCAAAGAGGTTGACGCTCTAGTAAGAGAATGCCTCCGTGAAAATGAAAGCTATATAATATTGTGTACAAAGAGAAGAAAATAAATATGTGTAATAATCCCCATTGAGTTTCAATTCTTCTATTGCCGCTATGTCTTCGAGCGCCTCATCACTTTGCTACTTGTTCGAAGCTGACTGGATTGATCTGTGTCGTTCGAGCTTGATAGTTGATACTGAAGTCTGGTCGCAAGGTGATCCAATGGGGCATAGTGATACGCTTTTAAATCCCTAACTTTTGCCTGGACCTCCCTTTCTGGTTTTCAGTCCACCGGGATACCCTTTTTTGCCCAAGCTGCCTTTTCAGGTTTATGACTTGTTGGGTGTACAAATATTTTTTGTTTTCATCCCTAATTTTTGCCTGAATCCTTTTGGTTCGCCGGAAAGCCCTTATTTTTTCCTAGGCCAGTCAACCAAGCGGGTCTTATTTATGCGTAGTATCTTTTCACTATGTCCTCATTGACAGGGTAAGGAAGGTCGTCACCGTCCATGGTGGTCAGAATCATGGCTCCACTAGAAAATATACTTTTGATCACAAATGGTCCTTTGTATGTGGGAGTCCATTTTCCCATGGGATCACCTTGCGGCAGTATGATGCGCTTGATCACTAGATCCCCGACTTGATATACTTGGCGTCTGACCTTTTTGTTGAAAGCCTTGATAATCCATTTTTGATACATTTGACCATGACAGACAACAGTAAGTCTCTTTTCATCAATCAGATTCAGTTGATCAAGTCGAGTCTGGATCTAATCATCTTTATTCAGACCTGGATCCTTCATGATTCTCAGAGGGATCTGGACCTCAATAGGCAAGACAGCCTTCATAATGTATACCAAAGAGTAGGGTGTTGCCCCTGTTGACGTTCATGTTGAGGTGCGATAACCATGAAGGGAAAATGGTAATATCTTATGCCAGTCTTTGTATGTCACCGTCATCTTCGGTATGTTTTTCTTAATATTCTTGTTATCAGCCTCCACATCGTCGTTCATCTTCGGCCGGTAAGGGGAAGAATTATGGTGCTAGATCTTGAATTGTTTATAGAGTTCGGTGATCATCATGTTATTGAGATTCGTACCATTGTCAGTGATGATTCTCTCTGGCATACCATATCGACATATCAGGTTATGCTTGATAAACCACGCCACAACGTTCTTGGTAACAGTAGCAAAAGAGGCAGCTTCAACCCACTTCGTGAAATAATCAATGGCCACCAGGATGAAGCGATGCCCATTGGAAGCGGTATGTCTAATCTCTCTGATCATGTCAATGCCCCACATTGAAAAGGGCCAGGGAGATATCAGGACGTTCAACGGAACTGGAGGTACATGCACCTTATCAGCATAGATCTGGCATTTCTGACAAGTTTGAGAATGCTGATAGCAGTCTACTTCCATAGTGGACCAATAGTATCCTGCCCGTAGGATCTTTTTAGCCATGGTATGTCCACTCGAATGGGTTCTGAAGGTACCTTCGTGTAGATATGTCATAATGCTCTCCGCTTCGCTCTTGTCTATGCACCAAAGTAAATTAGAGTCATGATTGCGCTTGTAGAGGATTTCATTACTGAGGATGAAATTTGCGGCGAACCTTCTCAGGAACTTCTTATCATTGACAGATGCCCCCTCGGGATACTCTTGAGCCTCGAGATATCTCTTTACTTCATAGAACCAAGATTTGTCTGCTACTCCTTCAGTGACGATCTCATAGCAGTATGTGGTTCATCCAATATCTCAATAGTGATTCGAGGAGCCTCGTTGTCTCACCTGACTTTAAACATAGAGGACATGGTAGCTAGCGCGTCCGCCAACTAACTCTCTTCTTGTGGAAATGTTCAAAGGTGACCTCTTCAAAGTGTGGAAGCAATGACAGCACATGTTCTTTGTACCGGATGAGATTCGGGTGCTTCGTATCCCACTCTCCTTTGATCTAACTTATCACCAAGGATAAATCCCCGAAAACGCTCAAGAACTTGATCCTCAGGTCAATAACAGCTTTAAGATCCATGATACATGCTTCATACTTTGCCATGTTGTTGGTACAGTTGAAGCATAGTATGGTGGTGAACGGAGTATGACAGCCTTCAGGAGATATAATTACAACACCAATGCCATTGCCGAGTGCGTTCGAGACTCTGTCAAAAACCATAATCCATCGGGATCCTTCCTCAGGTCCTTCATCCGGTCCAAGTTTTTCATAGTCAGTCACCAACATAATATTCTCGTTCGGGAACTCAAAATTCATGGATTGGTAGTCATCCATGGCCTGATGGGCTAAATGATCAGCTAATACACCTCCCTTGATTGCTTTCTGGGCCGTGTATTGGATATCATATCTGGTCAAGATCATTTGCAATCTTGCTATTCTTCCTGAGAAGGCGGGCTTCTCGAAGATGTACTTGATCGGATCCATCTTAGATATCAACAAAGTAGTGTGGGTCAACATATAATGTCTCAGTCGACGAGCAGCCCATGCCAAACCGCAACAAGTTTTCTTGAGCAGTGAGTATCTTGTCTCACAGTCGGTAAACTTTTTGCTAAGGTAGTATATTGCGTGTTCTTTTCGACCAGACTCGTCATGCTGCCCCAGCACACACCCCATTTAATTGTCTAACATTGTTAAGTACATTATTAAAGGTCTTTCTTCTATCGGAGGCATCATAATTGGTGGTTCTTGAAGGTATTCCTTGATTCTTTCGAAGGCAGTCTGGCATTCATTGTTCCATTTTACCATTTGATCTTTCTTCAGGAGCTTTAAGATTGGCTCACAAGTAGCAGTTAAATGGGAAATGAACCTGGAAATGTAATTTAGTCGTCCCAAAAAGCCTTTGACCTCCTTCTCGGTGCGAGGAGCTGGCATTTCTTGTATAGCCTTCACTTTTGCAGGGTCCACCTGAATGCCCTTGTCACTGACAATGAAACCCAGTAGTTTTCTAGACCTTAACCTGAAGGTGCACTTGTTCGGATTCAACCTCAAATTGTATGTCTTCAACCTATCAAACAGCTTTTGTAGATGATCAAGGTGCTCTTCCTTAGTTTGAGACCTGGATATCATGTCATACATATATACCTCTATCTCATGGTGAATCATGTCATGAGATAAGGCGACCATGGCTCGCTGATAGGTTTCCCCAGCATTCTTTAATCCAAACGACATCACTTTGTAGCAGAAAGTTCCCTATTGCGTGACGAAGGTTGTCTTCTCCATATCTTCGGGTGCCATCTTGATCTGATTGTAACCAGAGAAACCATCCATGAAGGAAAAGATCTTGTGATGCGCGATGTTGTCAACCAGGACGTCAATGTGGGGGAGCGGAAAGCCATCTTTGGGGCTTGCCCTATTCAGATCTCTGTAGTCCACACACATTCGTACCTGACCGTCTTTTTTAGGCACCGACACCATGTTGGCAACCCATTGGGGTAAGAGGTGATAGCTAAGAACCCAGCGTTGAACTCTTCATAACCTCTGCTTTGATCTTCTCTAACAATTCAGGGCACATGCGACGGACCTTCTGCTTTACCAGAGGGCAATCTTCTTTAGTTGGCAGTCGGTGAACCACGATATCCGTATCCAGTCCTGGCATGTCTTCATATGACCAGGCAAAGATCTCGACATAGTCATGCAACATTTGTATCAATCGTTGTTTGACATTAATCCCTAGATTTGTGCCAATATTGACTTCTTTTCTGTCTACCTTTGTGCCCAAGTTTATTGTCTCAACTGGCTCTTCATGAGGCTGTATAGCCCTCTCTTCCTATTGTAACAGTCTAGCAAGTTCTCCAGGTACCTCACAATCTTCCTCACCTTCGTCCTCAGCTTGGTTGATCGGATTTTCGAAATTATAACTGGCAATAGCAGAACTATTATCAATGGGATCCAGAGTGGATATGGATCTGCAGTTTGATATGTGAGTGTGTGTGAGAGCATAGCTGTATTATTAAAGTAAAAGCAGAAAAGAAAAACAGAGAGAGCAAAATTTGTATGCAAAACATCCAATGCTTTATTAATGTCATGTGAAAGTGAAACATGATAACCCTCACAAATAAACCGATGTGCCCCGGGTAAGACACATGGCCATAAAGTTATATTGTATATTACATATCCAAAAAAAACAAGAAAGACAATTACATCTTAACAAAAGTAATAGGTACAAAATCCTTTTCGTTCCAGTTACTAGGTCCACCGTTGGTAGTAGGGAAGATCCGGCTATCCATGTTATTGTCACCGCCTCCGTCTTCTACAGCGTTGACCCCGTGATTACTGGTGTGTAGGGGAGGTTTTCCAGCACGAGCACGTCGAACATCTCTTTGGGCCACTGAAGAGAAACCCAAACCAAATTTATTAGACTTGTACAAAATATTAGGGAGTTAACCCTAGATGGTAGACCCACCTTCTTCAATAACAGCTTTTGCGTCCTTGAGAGAGGCCATCTTCAAGGGAGGTTTGGTGATCTTCGGCACATTGGTAACAATTTCAGTTGCAGCCAGAGTCTGAGGTACCTCTTCGAAATTATGGCCTGGAGTCTCGATGAACTCACCCTCCATTTCCATATATCTAAAGGAATTCAAATGACTGACCATGTATTCTTCTTCGCCGCGTACAGTGACAACTCTCCCTTTGACCGAGTATTTCATCATCTGATGCAGAGTGGACGTAACAGCTCCAGCCCCATGTATCCAAGGGCGGCCCAACAAATAAGAATAAGATGGCCTGATATCCATCACGTAGAAGGTAGATCCGAAAGTATGAGAACCAACCTTGATGAGGATGTCCACCTCCTCGTGCACCATTCTCTTTGATCCGTCAAAAGCCCTCACTATAATATTGTTGGGCTTCAAAGTCAAGCCCTTAAAGTCCAGTCTATCCAGAGCTTTCTTAGGTAGCATATTTAACGACGAACCAGTATCTACAAGAACATGGGCCAGAGTGGTGCCCTTGCATTCGACAGAGACGTGCAACGCATCAATATGCTTCCTCCCTCTAGGGGTCAAATCGGCGTCAGAAGCCCAAACCGCTATCGGCCATCAAACTAGCCACACAATTTTCGAATTGGTCAACAGAAGTTTCCTGGGGCACATGGGCAGTTTTCAGAAACTTCACCAAAGCCTTCGCAAGAGCTTCGGAGCACAACAACAAGGATAGCATAGAGATCTTTGAAGGGGTCTTCCCCAGCTGTTCGACCATGTTGTAGTCGCTTTTCTTGATAATTTTCAGGATCTTTTCCATTTCCTTCTTAGAATCCTCTAGAATAGATATTGACTGCGCCTTCGTCTGGACAGGCTCAATCAATATGTCTTTGCCCCGAGTCTCAGTCGACTCAGTGATAGGGGTGTCAGTAGGATTAATCAAAGGAATTGCAGTAGTAGTAGGAGCAGGAACAAAAGTAGGAATAATCACAGGACCAGTAACAGCTTTCGGAGGAGAAATCTCAGGGGAGAACACTCTTCCACTTCTTGTTATTTTGTTGGTTCCAACAATGTTGACAATGTCGGGATCATCTTTCTCAGAAACCTGGTCTTCATCAGCCAACCAATCTTGCTTGACGCCGTGGTAGTAAACATCACCCCCATAATTCCAAGGAACGGTTTTATCTGAGGAGTAAGGGATTGGCCCTGGCGCATTGATTATCAGTGGAGTAACCTTCGGAGTAGATGTAATCCTGACAGGTATTTTGGTGGAGACCCTGGGAGGATTGACGAAAATGGTTATTATTGAAATATCCTTGCATAGAATGGTTGGAACGGGAGTCTTCTCAAACAAAATCTCTCCAACATCCATCAGGCACTGAACACCTATCTTTAACAAATGACAACCAGTCGGTAGAGATAAATAGAAGTGGTAACCTTCGCCACAACCCAGAAATAAATCGGCCTTCAACAAGTTCCACTTAATGGTCATAAGTGGAGTAGCAAGCTCTTCAAAAGTAGTAACAAACATATCATCTTCAATAGCGTTAACACAACGACCATGCTTGGGCATAGGAGCAGTGATAACATTTGACATCTCAGGGGCGTCAAACTCAATTTCCTTCGCCTCGAGAAGGTCTTGTACTTTGTTTTTCAAATCCCATCAGTCGTTTGTATCATGACCTGGACTTTCCAAATGATAAGCACAACGAGAATTTGGATTGTAGCGTGGAGAGGTGGTGTTGGGATTCTTTGGTGCTTCCCGTAAGGTTACCAGATTAGATCTCAATAAATGTGGCAAAACTTGGGCTAGAGTCATATTTATTCGGGTGAATTGTCTTACCGGCCTTTCTGTTCTCTGCTGATTATTCCTCTGTTGAATGGATGCAGGCTTAGGGATCATGACAGCCCCTACTGTTGGATGGTGTTCAGCTTTGTCCTAACTCCATTGATGGTTCACAGCACTAACCTCTTTCTTCTCAGCGAATTATTTTCTCACGGCACTGAAGGATGCGTCCTTTTGGATCTTTCCATTCTTAATTCCAGCTTCCACTCTCTCCCATGTCAAGATTAATTCAGTGAAGCCGGCCTAGGAGCTTCCAATTAGATAATTAAAGAACGGACCGGACAGGGTACCCAGAAACATGTCCACTAGCTCCCTATCATACAGGGGAGGTTGGACTCTTCCTTCTAAGTCCCTCCACTTCTGAGCGTAGTCTTTGTAACCCTCGCTCGAACCCATAGCCAAACTCTGGAGTTGAGTACAGGTGAGAGCAAGGTCTGCATTATACTGATACTTCTTATAAAAAGTAGCGGCCAGGTCTTCCCAATTATGGATGTTGGTCCTCTTCAGCTGATAGAACCAAGCTAACTGAGTTCCTGATAGACTGTCCTGAAAGAAATGGACCCACAAGTCTCTGTCAGCAGTGTGAGGCTGTATCTTCCTCACATAATATTGGAGGTGCATCTTGGGACACGAAACCCCATCGTACTTAGAAAAAACTGGTGCTTTGAACTTTGGCGGAATAACAATCCCAGACACCAAACCCAGCTCTTCAAAGTCTAGCCCAGGAACTTTCTGAATCTCCATTGCACTCAGACGCTCTTCCAGTTGTTTGTACCTTTCGTCAGCCGAAGGATACTGCTCTTCATTATAATCAGTGTCATTATCAGATTCCTCTGGACTAGGGTCTTCCTCTCTTGACTCACCCTCTTGATTCTCTCCTTCCTTGGATGAAGAAGTCAGATCAACCATTTGCTTCAACGGTCCCTTGAATATTCTTCCCATATTTACCACACCAGTTGTCCTTCTTAGCTTCTTATCCTTGTCTTTAACAATCAATGCTTTCAGTTCTTCCTGCCCTTTGGCTAGAGCAGTGATCATCTGTTGGAATTGTGCGTTCTGAGTCTGTAAGTCTTTCATAGTTTTCTCTAGAGCCATTTCTTGCTGAAATAAATAGCGAAGAAGATGACAAACCTGTTATGAAAACTGTTTATGCATTGATATGTATGGCATTGTATGCAATGATTTCAAGGATTTTGGGAAATTTAAATTTGCGAACCAAAATGAAACAAAGATTTTATTAGTAGAATTCAAAATACAATTGCCTTTTAGGCGTTTCAATTGAAAATTCTAAAAACTTAAAACAGGATCAGGTTTCCCATGGGTGCTTTCTTTTCGCGCTGAGATAAACATTAAGGCTTCTTTCCTCATGAAGTTTCTTTGTGAGCTCTAAAACTTCTTCTCCTAGGAATAGAACTGGTCCCTATAAGTATCCCGCTCCTTCTTCAACTGAATCCAGGACCTCTATAATTCTTCAAGATCAGTGGGCATATCAGGATGAAGAACCGTGTAGGAAATATCCCTTTCAGTAATGGGCTCCGCAATCACTGGTAAGACGGCTATGTATAGCATCATAAGTTTTTGAGAACGAGCTCGTACCTATTAGAGATAAGGTTCCATAGGAATGGAAGTCTTCGGCCTCAAAGTATTGACGTCAGATCTATTTACCATGTCCCAAGCTCATATGAACCTCTGGCGATACCCTTGGACATCATCATCATAGTTAAACATAATTCCCTAGATAAGCATCTCATGAGGACCATCCCTTCGGGCGTAACCAAATTGTCGCAGAGCCAGAGAAAGGTTATAAGTTATTCCTCCCCTAATGCCAAGTAGTGGGACATTAGGGAATTCCCCGCAGTGGCCAATAATAGAAATATCTCTCATAGATCGGGAATACCAGAGAATATCTGCGTGAGAAAGTGACATTATCCTTTGCGACCAGCCCAAACCTTCTTCATTCTTCAGTACTGTCTTAGGGAGGTGAAAATTAAACCACCTCGAAAGCAATGGCACACAGCACATAAGGATCCCTCTTTTCATGGTGGTGTGGGTGTGGAAAGTATGTAATATGTCTCTGAGTAAAGTGGGCACAGGGTTGTGAGAAAGGAAGACCTTGATAGCATTCACATCTATGAGAAAGTCCAGATTAGGGAATAGTACTAAACCATAGATGAGAAGGGCTAAGACCTCCTTAAAAGCCTGGAAGTCCAAATCATCCTAAAACAGCTGAGCCTTCTCTATTAGGAACTTGGCTAGAAAACCCTTCACTCCACTTCTTGTTTCCCAGATGGATAAAACTTTGGACTGTTTTAGGTGTAAAGCTGTTGCAATTACCTCCGGCTTTAGAGCTTCTTCCAAACCGGTGAAAGGCAACTGATCCAAAATAGGTATGCCCAATATCTGAGAGAACTCTTCCATGATGGGCACCAAATGATAGTCTGGAAAGGTGAAGCAATGATGCTTAGGGTTAAAGAACTGAAAGAGCACACTCATCATCTTCTCATCAAAACCCGAGGTAACCAGATTGAGGAGTCGACCATAGTTCTTGGTAAATGAAGAAGTCTCAGAAACCCTGAATACTAGTTCTTTGAGTTGGAGAGGTATTCTCACAAATCTGATTTGAATGGTGTTTCTACGAGCGGAAGCCATGATCTGCAAAACAGAACAAAGATAAATTCCTCTCATCCTTGAAATGGTTAGTGTAATGAAGAATGAATGTTTATGATGCATGATGTCATGTTTAAGCAAATTAATCATACACAAGCAAAGCACACAACACCTTAGGTTTAGCCTTGCATGGGGTTTATAGGTAAATACCCTCTTGAAGTTTAGTTGGTTTCAAACATGTCCTAGAAATAGTAACCGGGTTCTAAGGAGTCTCAATATCACTGATCTTTCTTTATCGGTATTATTTTAGCTTAGCAATCTTTTCTTGCGACCGAAACATTCCTAAAGTCCGATCTCAATGAGTGTAGTATCGAGTATCAACCAATTCCCAGCTTTACACCGAGACCGGCTATCTCACTACTTTCTAATGGCCATGTTTGTTCAGATAAGGTTCTAAGGTTCGTTAGTGCTTCAAGACACCACGCGGAGGCCCCGTATTCTCCTCGATTTAACACAAGGGATACTGGTACCCACCAAAGTGTCACACCAACACAACCATCGCTTCAACCATATCGGTCTATGTCGTACAGTCTCCACGATCTATTTTGTTTACCTAAAAAGTGTCCCCAGATCCGGGTGTAGGACATATACAAGAATACCTCAACAAACCTTTAAAATTAAAGCAGTCAAAGCAAATAGAGGAAGCAATTTAAAATGATCTAGACCCTAAGGTAAACTCCACTTTTTATTTTTCCCCAGCAGAGTCGCCAGTTCTGTGATACAGTGGCAGAACCGACTGTTAATAATGTTTTGTGTTTTTTGTTCGCAAATGTCGCGGTAAGCAAGAGTCGCCACCGACTTTTCTTTTATCCAACAAGGAAAGGGTGAAAAGAACAGAAAAAGACCTTTTTTCGAGAGTTTTTGAGTAAGGGGGTAGATTATGGAAATGGAAGGTGTTAGCACCCTTTCCATCCATGGTTTTCCATGGGCTCTAAGGTACATGCTCATTTTTGAAATTTCTTGTGTTTGTGTGTTTTGAAAAGCTTTGAAATTTTCCTTAGTACGGCGATTCACTTTATGGTAACTCTTGTATCAGTCCTCAAGAGTGTGATAAAGCGTTTTGAAAACTTTTGTTTAAAAAGTAGCATTTTTGAAAGTGTGGTGTAAAAATTTATTTGAGCAAGTACCTAACAGTTATCTACCTACTCGAAAAAAGGTTGTTCTTCTCCTCCTTTCCTTTAGACAGTGTTATCCTACTATTAGTGAGTAGGTAATCCTAGTCGTTGGATGTATGAGGGACTATCGAAAGGCACGTAATGGTCATTGAAGGCAACATGTAAGGATACCTTAGCATTTTGAAGGGACTATCATCATAAGATCATTTCTCGTAGGCAACTCGAGGGACGTTAAGGGACTATGATCTTTATGATGACTTTTAAATTGAGGGTCTTTTACTAAGATATCCCTACATTCGAGAGACATGACCATTTTTTTCTGAGGCAACCAAGTGGGGTAACACCCTAGGGGTGCAAGTGCGCGGCAATGTGCTTTTTTCAGATATTTTATCTTGCGCAATTAAGGTTATCTAGGTTCAATTAATCATTATCTTTCAAGAAACCCTATTAAACATTCATCTAAGTAGTTTATCATGCGGGAAAATAAACGGAAGAAAGATAAAATTCCTAACTATTACAAGGCTTTGGTGCAATTACATAATTAGTGACTGAAAATTAAAAATGCGGAATTAAAACCCTAATTAAACTATTACAAATCGGGCGTAATTACATAATGAAAAAAATAATATAGCAGAAATAATAAACACGCGAGGAATAACGAAGCGCCTAAACCCTAAAACGCGCCTAGGTTAAGAGAAAAGATTTTTGTTGTTTTTATTTGGAAAAAGGTTAAATCGTAAAAAGGGTAATTGATTAATTTGGAAAAAAATTATTAATTAAAAAAGTTAATTCTAACCAAACTAATATTTTTGAAGAAAAAAGATTTTGCAATTTAAACCTAGATTCTAATTGATTTTATTTTTAAAAGAAACAAGTCAAAAAAATTAATTAAATTAATTTACAAAATTAATTTTAATAAAAAACCTAATTCTATTTTTTTATGGTTTTATTTATTTTATGATTAAATTAAAAAACTAAATTTAAAATAATTAAAATAAAGAAATTAAAAAAACAATATAAAGAAGAAATAGAATGGGCCTGATGTTGTGAAGCATTTTGAGGGGTGCTGATTGGATTTGTAAGGCCCAGGTCAACAAGCCCAATAACCCCTTGCATGTGATTTGGTTTTGTGGCTTCTGGAAGGTCCATCGTGTACACTTGGAGCTGAAGTGTTTGATCTGACGCTGAAGAGATCCAATGGTGATGATAGGCCAGTACAGGGTGAACACGCTTAACCCTGGGGCACTGAATCTGCAAGTAGAAATTAGAAAAATAATATGCAGGAGGAAATGGTCGAACTCCTGACCTCCCACACATGCAATGCCTTAACACCCTTCACTCTTGCCATCTGAGCCAATGGTCAATTCATTTATACAAATAAGCATAATATATATATATATATATATATATATATATATATATATATATATATATATATATATATATATATATATATATATATATATATATATATATATATATATATATATATATATATATATATATATATATATATATATATATATATATATATATATATATATATGAAATAAGTGGAGTATGGTGAGGTGTCGAAACGCACGCTGAGATGGGCCCCTGGAGATTTGAAACAACCAATCACATGATGCTAACAGGCCATGCCAGTGTTGACTAAATTCCATGGAATTCAGGGACGCTGGAGCTACCCTCCGGTCGTCTTCACCTGCTCCTGCAAAAATTCAAACAACAAAATACATAGAATCAAAACCCCAGATCTTGGCTACCCCCCCCCCCCCTATTTCCTATGCTGCAAACTCCATGGTGGTGGTCTTTTAGTCTGAAAGTCCCTGTATAGGGAGATACGGAACTCGCCTGAAACTTTGCCCTAACAATGGCAAAGCTTCATTCTTGCGTCAAACTAACCATGTGATGGCTCTAAACATTCATGAACATCATTGCAAACATTAATATGGACATAGAAAGGATTTATATTAGAGTATGTAATACTTTGGAATTCAAGAAAAATACCCAAGCCGGTGACCCTTGTTCTGAGCGTTTGAGAGTGTTGCAGGCCCGGAGATTGACAGGGACGGACTCCTGGGACCTTCAGGAGTATGATGGGGAGTTTAAATTGGATGGAGGATGGCTTACAAGTGGTTTTTCGAATTTCACAAGTTTTGGAATTTTTTGGAAAGCATTGTTAGGGTTCTTGGTAGCAGTTGTGCATCCCTTTGGCCTGGCATATTGTCATGCATATATAGTGAATCCCATTAGGTTAAAACAATAGCCAAAAGAATCAATTAGAATCATGTTTTTAAAAGCATAAGGATTTGATTCAAAACTTGCTAAAACAAGAATATCTCCTTCTCCTTTTGTCTCATGCGTTTTCTCTTGATATGCCAGCCTATCTTGCCCATTATTTGATAAGAAAAAGATTTCAAAAATAAATCTTCCATTATTTCTATTATTTAATTTTGCATTTTATTGAATAAAATATCAAAATAAATAATATAAATAATAAAATAATATAAGAGTGAACTCAAAGGTTGTGGTCCAACGTATGAACAAGTTTCAAACATGAAAAGATGGGCCCATTTGGAAAAAATTCAAGTTTGGTCAATATTGGCTTCATGCACTTTTTCAAAAATTGGTCAACTTTAGCAATTCATATCTCTCTCAATTTTAACCCTATGAGGGTGTTCTTGGACTTTTTAGAGAGCTTAGGTTGTCCTCTAAACAACCCTTTTGGTTTCATTTCAATTGGATCTTCCATGTTCATGTAAGGAGCTTTGATCCAAAAGGTGTTTTTGTTGACTTTTTGAAAGGACCTATAATGTATGAGCTTGTATCTTTTGATTGAGGAATTTCTTGATCTTGAGGGATGAAGAGAAGTTGTAGGGAATTGGATTCTCTTCAAAATGAGTCTTGGTGGAAAAATTTCTGACAAAGTATGAGAAAGTTATGCCTGGTCAAAGTTTGGTTGAATTTTCCTAAAGAAATCCTAATTTGCATTTTTTGACTTTTGATGAGTTAGGAGCATTTCTTGAGGAATCATGATCAACCCTTGATAAAATTATGGATACTACTTCAAAATGTTTATGTTGACCAAAAATCTTGAAGTTTGACTATATATAGGCCAAAGTTGACTTTTGACCTAGTACAGTTGATTTTCAGACATTTGAGCAGTTGAGTGGGCAAACTTGTAGTGCAAGGCATGAAACTTGGCATGGATGATCTTGAGGACAAATTATGGCCATGGAAAACATTTGGGACCCTTGGAGTTCAACCATCCTGATGAGAAGTGAAACCCTAGCTTGAGGTTTATTGCCTTAAGATGAGAATTTGTCTGGTCAATGCTTAGTCATCCTAGGACAAGTTAGGGATCTCAATGGACATGTGTTGAGTAAAATGAGAGGGAAAATTTTGGGGTACAATAGTAGGGTTTCTTCATGATGAGTTCGGGTAAAAATGCATCTAAACTGAGAAGGAACCTGGGTAGGGTTGCTTCACGATGAGTCCGTGCAAAGCTTCAGAAGCAACCTGGGTAGGGTTACTTTGAGATAAGTCCGTGTAAAACTTCAGAACAAACCTGGGTAGGGTTACTTCAGGATAAGTCAGTGTAAAACTTCAAAAGGAACATGGGTAGGGTTGCTTCGGGATAAGTCCGTGTAAAACTTCAGAAGGAACCTGGGTAGGGTTACTTCGGGATAAGTCCGTGTAAAACTTCAGAATGAACCTGGGTAGGGTTACTTCAGGATAAGTCCGTGTAAAACTTCAGAAGGAACTTGGGTAGGGTTACTTTGGGATAAGTCCGTGTAAAACTTCACAAGGAACCTAGATAGGGTTACTTCGGGATAAGTCCGTGTAAAACTTCAAAAGGAACCTGGGGAGGGTTACTTCGGAATAAGTCCGTGTAAAACTTTTTTTGGAAGTTAGGAGGAACCCATGTAAGATTGCTTTATGTTGAGCCCGTGTAAAGTTGTATTTGGACGCGCAGATAATTACTCTGTTTAGTTTCAGGAGCTAATCTTGGACCTGTTGGAAATTATTGATAATAACTATCGGTTGATTGATCTTTCCTAAAAAATTAAAGCGTTAGTTGTATGCAATGTCATGATGTATGAAATGCATTGTGTAATGGTGTTCTCAAAATAAATGAGATTGTGTCGTATGCATTTGTACTGCCTATGCCATGACGTTTATAGAATGATGTATGAATGCAATATGTGAATGTATCAGTTGTTCTATTGCAACACTGTTGAATTAGGGAAAATAAATCCCTGATTCCAGCTGGCGATGAAGAATGTAGGTCTTCAAATTTTGTTGAAGTTGAACTGCTGGGAGATGATCTTCCGTTGTTAGAGAAATAAACTCTGTTGGGGAAGGAAAGCTATGTGCACTGCCTGAGGATTTTGTGAAATCCTATTAGGGAATCCTGAGAAGTTTGACGAATTCACTGGTGAAAAACCTGATGTCGGAGCAGTAATTGGAAATTCATGTTCTGTCGGGGATACAAGAACACCTGACTCACTAGGCTATAAATTGAGGATATAGCAGCGACCTTGTGTAAGATGCCCCTGCCTCTGTACCTGCTGGAGAAAGTACTTGTAGAGACTTTGTGGATGGTTGAGTGGCATCCCAAGTCCTGGGGCGCTTGGTAAATGCTGATCAGGATGATAAACCTTCTACCAACTAAACAAGTGACGAGATGACGGGATGTAGTCGTACGCTTTAATCCCTAACTTTTTCCTGGACTGTCTTTTTAGATTTTCAGTCCACCGGGATACCCTTTTTTCCCAAGCCGATTTTTCAGGTTTTCGACTTGTCGGGTGTACAAATTGTTTTTGTTTTTATCCCTAACTTTTGCCCGAACCCTTTTGGTTCGTCGGGATGCCCTTATTTTTGCCTAGGCCAGTCAACCTAGCGGGCCCTTGTTCATGCGTAGTCTTTCCCGAATATGTCCATGTTCACCGGGTACAGAGAATTGTCACTGTCCATAATGGTAAGTGTTGCCACACTTCCAGAAGTTGTTCGTTTGATCATACAGGATTCGTTGCTGGGATTCAAACCCAATTCCCCAAGTGATTCAGATGGAGATATGCCCCTGGCTATTTGGCATCTTTGAGAGATTCCTTGAATCTTGACTTGACTGTCCCAGATGATGGACAATGATCATGTCGTGCCCCTTTGGTTGGAAGTGTTTTTCCATTTGAGTTGATCCTTTTCATTAAGGTTTTTGTTCATTGAATATTCATTGTGCGAATTTCTCTGCCATTTGAACAATTAACCATGTGCAAATAATGTTACTTAAAGAATGCAAAAAACTCATGTATGTCTTGAAATTTTTTTTTTAAAATGTGTTTTGTGTAGTAAAATAAAATTTGCAAGAATTTGATATCAACTTGGGGTTCATAGCAAGTCCTACAGAAGTCAGGATACCTTTGTAACAGTATGCTCTCAAACTAACCCATGTTTCAGCTAGGAATTTTAAGAGTTGTAACGTGGCCTGGTTCACGGTTCAAGAAACACAGGATAAAGGCTCAAATTTTATTTGTACCTACCAGTTCTTCGTGATGTTCTTAAGTCCTATGCTCAGTTAAATTGTGCATTTTGAATCCCAATTGAGTTTGGCATCTTGTCCTTGATATTCTGGTGATAGTTCGGTAATTGAATGTTTGTTTGAAAAAGGCAGTCATTTTTGTAACCTTTTCTTTTTTGTCGAGGATTTGTAGTAACCTCTTTTTTTTATTTTGCTATCCCTGTCTTTTTCCTGCACTGTTTCTTTTGTGATTACAGTCAACGGGATGCCCCAGTTTTTTTCTTAAGTCTCCTTCATAGGCTTTGACTTAATGGGCTTTTATTGTGAGAAATAATGATTGTCTGCCTTGATGATTATACGGAACCATCACCATCTTTTGGAGAGCATCCTTTACACTATTTGTCATGTATGAAGGGAGAGTTGGCGATTGAATGCACATCTGAATTAACTGAGGAAACTACCCTGCCCCAGGTTATGATTAAGGGTTTTAATTTGTGTGAAAAGAAAACTCCTACTTCTTAGGCTCAAAGGGGGTTGACTAGGGATTATCTTCCTTATAACTCGACTGTTTAGGATTTGAAACAACACTTGTACATCATCATTGGGGCCTGTTCAAAAGCATACTGTAGGGATTGTGGTATCATTTTCATCATCCTCCCTCTAAAGGCTTAGAGCTTTTGATCGAGAGTTGAATATCACGAGAAGGGTGTATAAAGAATTTTAAGCATAATGAAAACAAATTAATTCAAGACAAACATGTGTAATGCATTAATGAAATAACAAAGTTTTGACATGACAATAATTGTTTGAATAAACAAAGAAAATACAACTTGAGAATTCAAATGAACAAAAATTCTTTCAATCCTAGCCATGATTTGGCATGGGAGTAGTGATCACGTTGGGAGTCTCAGGAGGGTCGAACTCAATCTCCTTGGCGTCAATCATATTTTGAATCTTGTATTTCAGTGCCCAACAATCGTTAGTATCGTGCCCCAGACTACCAGAATGATAAGCACGCCTTGCATCAGGATTATAGTTAGAAGAGGAAGTTTTGGGGTTTGGATGAGGGCCTATCACCATAATCAGATTCATCTTTAACATGTGTTGCAATGCTTGTGACAATGGCATGTTGATTTGGGTAAAATTTCACTTAGGCTCGTCTTGCCTTCGCTGATTACCCCGTTGTTGTGGTCGTTGTACTCGTGTCGAATTAGAGACCAACACTGCCCCCACAGGTTGGTGGTAGTCTGCCTTATTACGACCCTTCTGGCCGTGCACAACATTGGCTTCCCTCTTACCACCAAATGGCTTCTTCTCAGCATTAGAAGATGCAGTCATCGGGATCTTCCCGCTCCTGATACCACTTTCGATACTCTCTCCAGTCAGAACCATCTCTGTTAACCCGGATGAGGAACTCCCAATCAGCAAATTGAAGAATGGGCCTGTCAGAGTGCCCATGAACATGTCTACCATTTCCCGATCAGTCAGAGGAGGTTGAACCCTGCCAGCTAGATCCCTCCATTTTTGTGCATATTCCTTGGACCCTTCTCTTGAGCCCATGGACATATTCTGCAGTTGCACTCGAGTTGGTGCAACGTCAGCGTTGTATTGGTACTTCTTGTAGAAAGCAGTAGCCAAGTCTTCCCAGGTATGGATGTCAGTTCCTTCCAGCTGATAAAACCAATCCAGTTGAGTGCCAGCCAAACTTTCTTCGAAGAAATGGACCCATAACCTCCGGTCAGCAGTGTGAGGCTGGATCTTCCTGACATAGGACCTTAAGTGCAACTTAGGGAAGGAGACACTGTCATACTTAGCAAATGTGGGAACCTTGAACTTTGGTGGGATGACCAATCTAGGAACCAGACCTAACTCTTTGAAATCCAGACCGGGCACTCTTTGGATCTCCATGGTATTGAGTCGATCCTCCAGCTGTTTGTATTTTTCATCAGCAGGAGGATACTGCTCCTCATCATAGTCAGGTTCATCTCCTTCAGACATTGGATTTTTGTCTCCTTCATCTGATTCCTCATCTTCTTCCTCTTGATTACCTCCTCCCTTTGATGGGGTTGCAAAATATAGAGCTCAGTTAGCTGGCCTTCTTCTTCCCACATTCGAAACATGAACTGGTTTCTTTGCCCTCTTAGCCTTCTTTTTGACGATCAGAGCTTTCCGGTCTTCTTGCCCCTGGGTCAGAGTCAAGAACATTTGATGGAACTAAGGGTTTTAAGCCTGAAAGTCTTTTATTGTTTGTTCAAGAGCCATTTCTTTTGCTAAAATAAACAGCGAAAAGATGAGAAACCTGTACTGGAATACCTGTTATGCAATGATATGTATGATATATGTATGCAATGTTTTCAAGGATCTCGCGGGGTAAACAAGAAAATGTCAGAAGTTGAAATTTGCAGCTTTAATTGAAGAACTTTGTATCGTCGAGAGTCCTTCTACGAAATTCAATCTCACCATATTAAGTGGCTCATAGCCCCAGACTCAAGTTGTCGTGTTTGGTCTTTTGACGGTGTTGGCTAGAGGAAAATAAATCTCATTTGCCTCTTGCTAGACGTCTGGTTCATCATAACCTACATCATAAACTGTTGAGATCCTTGAAATGGTTAAGGAGATACTATGGGATGATGTTATGATGTGTATGCTATGCGTTAAGCAAAAATGCAGGTTAAGAAACCAAATTATGGATTTATACAAACAAGGTCCTGCAAGGAATACAAACAAAGCCCTACAATGAGTTCAAATTGTTAGGCAAAGAAAGCAAACAAGTCACACAAGTAGCCTTAGGTTTAGGCTTGCATGGATTTAATAGGTAAGTACCCTCTTGATGTTTAGTTGGCTCAACCTGTCCTATTAATATTAATCGGGTTCTAAGGAGCCTCAATATCACTGACCTTCCCTTCAGAAATTGTTTCAGCTCCGCACTGAAGTATTGCAATAAAAAAATCCTGAAAGTCCAGCCTCAATGAGTGTAGTATCGAGTATCAACCAATCTTCGGTTGGAACCAAAGCTGGTTATATCACTACTTCCTAATGGCTAGGATGAGTCAATTAAAGGTTCTAAAGGTTAGTTAGTGCTTAGTGACACTATGAGGTAGCCTAATGTTATCCTTAACTTACCCAAGTAATAATAGTACAATCCAAAGTATCGCGCTAACGTAGCCACCACTTTGTTTGTATCGGTCTATGTCGTACAGCCTCCATGGTTTATTGCTACTTACCTAATGAGGTGCCCCAGATATGGGTGTAGGATCTTTACAAGAATACCCCAACAAGCCCTCAAAGATAAAGCATTCAAAGTAAACAGAGAAAGCAATTTAAAATGATCTAGATCCTAAGGTAAACCCCACTTTGTAGTTATTCCCCAGCAGAGTCGCCAGTTCTGTGATACAGTGGCAAAATCGACTATTAATACTGGTTTCCGTTTTTTGTTCACAAATGTCACGGTAAGAAAGAGTCGCCACCGAATTTTCTTTTATCCAAATTAGGAAAGGGTGAAAAGAACAGAAAAAAACCTGTTTTCGAGATTTCTGAGTAAGGGGGGTAGATTATGGAAAGGGAATGTGTTAGCACCCTTTCCATCTGTGGTTTTCTACGGGCTCTTAGGTACTTGCTTATTTTTTGAAAATTGCTTGTGTCAGTGTGGTTTGAAAAGATTTGAAAAATGCCTTAGTACGGCGATTCACTTTATGGTAACTCTTGTATCAGTCCTCGAGAGTGTGATAAAGAGTTTTGAAAACTTTGTTTGAAAAGTGTTTGAAAGTGTGGTGTGTGAAAAGAATTGTTTGAGCAAGTACCTAACAGTTATCTATCTACTCGAAAAAAGTTTGTTCTTTTCCTCCTATCCTTTAGACCGTGATATCCTACTATTAGTGAGTAGGTAGTCCTATTCGTTGGATGTTTGAGGGACTATCGAAAGGGACATTTATGGTCATTGAAGGCAACATGTAAGGATACCTTAGAATTTCGAAGGGACTGTCATCATATATTTGTAGGCAACATCGAGGGACAAGATCATTTCTCGTAGGCAACTCGAGGGACATTGAGGGACTATGATCTTTATGATGATTTTAAACTGCGGGTCTTTGCTAAGAGTATCCCTATGCTCGAGGGATATGACCATTGTTTTCGAAGGCAACCAAGTGAGGTAATACCCTAGGGGTGCAAGTGTGCGAAAGTGTGCTTTTTTAGATATATTGTATCTTGCGCAATGAGGGTTTTCTAGGTTCAATTAATCATTATCTTTCATGCATCCCTAATAAACATTCATCTAGGCAGCTTATCGTGCGGGAAAATAAATGGCGGAAAGATAAAACTCCTAACTATTACAAGGCTTTGGTGCAATTACATAATTAATGACTGAAAAGTAAAAATGCGGAATTGAAAACCCTAATTTAAACTATTACAAACCGGACGCAATTACATCAATAATGAAAATTAATTGTATGGCCAAAGCAATTAAGCGTGAGAATTAAAATTTAAAAAAAAGGTGCAAAACCCTAAAAACATTTTAAAAAAAAAATTGAATTTTTTTTTAAAAAATGATTTGATATTGACCTAATCTTCTAATTAATTTTAATTAATGAAAATAAATTAAAATTGATTAAAATAATTAATTTTCAAAAAACTAATTTAATAAAAAAAACTAAGTCCTATTTTTGTGATGATTTTCTGATTTTATAAAAAAATTGATTTAAAAAAAATTAAACTAATTAAACAAAAATGAAAATAGTAAAATTAAAAAAGAGTGAAGGAATGGGCCTGAGGGGTGTAAACCCAAATTTGGGATGGTGTGTTGCTGAATTTGTCCAAAGCCCAATCCTGGCCCATAGCAAGCGCTTGATCCAATGTTGTTGGGAGCCTGGAGGTCCATCATGGGGAGCTTCATTGGAAGCGTGAGATCTGGGCAGTGCTTGATCTGATGGTCATGAATCTGGGGCGTATGATAGATGCACTGGGAATGATAGCATTGGATCTGCAAATGGATGTTAAGAAAAATAATATGTAGGAGGCAGGGATCGAACCCTTGACCTCCTACACGCGCGCGCTTTGAAACCATCCAGCCTTACCACTGAGCCAACTCTTCATTCATTACTTAGAACACACATAATATATTATATAGAATAAAGGTTAGTGGTTGTAATAAAATGCACGCCATGTTCAAACTGGCCAACCGGATCATGCCACGCAATCGTCTTCCTTGATGGACTATCGTTTTAGACAAGGAACCTTTACCTACGGACATGAATGTAACTATAGGACCTGCATATTTCAAAAATCACAGCTATGCAATAAAAATGAAATCTAAGAATGCAGACCAACTGGGTTTGACCTCGTGAGTACAATGGTACTCTTTTTTTGGCTCAATTTCTCCTGTAACGAAAAACCCTAAAACGAAGATTTAAACTCTAGCAATGGCAGTTACTCATACATGTATTAAAACAAGAAATTAACCATTCCAACATGTTCTAAATGACCATACAAACATGAATGCATATTCAAAATTCATTTATCATGCGTAAATTATCAAAATCGAATTCAAGAATATAAAGGCAAACCGTGGTTTTGTATGCGCGGTTTCTGAAGGTATTAAGGCGTGGTAATGGTCCAAATAGCTCCCAAATTCTTCCAAGAATTGATATCTATCCTCGAAAGTCCTTGAATTTCCTTGTAGCAGAAAATCCAATCACCACTTTCTTTGTCAAAAGTTGAGTTTTGTTCTCTCAATTCACACGGCCAATCCTTGTTTTTATCATCAGGGTTTGTTATGCATATATAGTAGAAGCAATTAGGTCAATAAAATTGAGTTGAATCTTTGCAAATTGATGAGAAAAGATTTGATTTGTGCCTTGTATACTTTGTTTCTAAATTTGGCCAAATCATGCTATATTCATCCCAATCATCCCTTGCATGAATTATATGATTTTCCAACTGATCATGGATCCATAATGTGCTCATAAAATCCAGTCTTTGATTTTATTTTATTATTCCATTATTTAAATTGATTTACTTTGATTTAAATGAATACAAAATCAAAATAAATAATAAAAATAATAAATGGATAAGCTCAGGGATCATGGACCATCTTAGGAACAAGTTTCAAACAAGAAAGCATGGGCCCATTTGGAAAAAAAATCAATTTTGATCAATGTTGACTTCATGCACATTTCCAAAATTTGGTCAACTTTAGCAATGCACATCTCTCTCATTTTTTACCCTAAGAGGGTGTTCTTGGACTTTTTAGAAATATTAGGATGTCCTATAAACACCCATTTTGGTTTCATCTCAATTGGATCTTCCATGTTCATGTAAGGAGCTTTGACCCAAAAGGTGTTTTTGTTAACTTTTTGAAATGACCTATAATGTATGAACTTGTATCTTTTGATTGAGGAATTTCTTGATCTTGAGGGTTGAAGAGAAGTTGTAGGGAATTGGATTCTATTCAAAATGAGACTTGGTTGGAAACTTTCTGATAAAGTATGAGAAAGTTATGCCTGGTCAAAGTTTGATTGACTTTTCCTATGGAAACCCTAAATTGCCATTTTTGACTTTTGATGAGTTAGGAGCATTTCTTGATGAATCATGATCAACCCTTGATAAAATGATGGATATTACTTCAAAATGTTGATGTTGGCCAAAAATCTTGAAGTTTGACTGTATTTGAGCCACAGTTGACTTTTGACCTAGTGTAGTTGATTTTCAGGCATTTGAGCAGTTGACTGAGCAAACTTGTTGTGCAAGGCATGAAACTTGGCATGGATGATCTTGGGGACATATTAGGACAATGGAGACCATTTGGGACCCTTGGGACTCAACCATGTTTCTTGGAATTGAAAACCTAGTTTGAGGCTTATTGTCTTAAGAGGAGGATTTGTCTGGTCAATCCTTAGTCAACTTGAGCAATTGAGGACCTCTAGGAGTATGTCTTGTGTGAAAATGGAAGGGAAAATTTTGGGGTACAACAGCTGGTACTTGGAGTAATTTATAGTAATTTGTAAAAATATGTGAACACACTGAATCCTAACGCTAAGACCCCTATGTGATACGGTGGCCAGAACCGGGATCGTGGTTTCCCTATTTCGTTAAGGAAATTTTGCTGGTTTGCGTTTTTGCGTTTGTGTTTGCAAAATGTCGCGGTAAGCAAGATTCGCCACTGTCTTTTATTTTATCCAACAAGGAAAGGAAAAAAGCACATAAAAATTCCTTTTTCGAGATATTTCTGAGTACGGGGGGTAGATTTATAGAAAGGGAACGTATTAGCACCCTTTCTATCCGTAGTTATCTACGGGCTCTTAGGTACTTGCTCGTCATTTTCAAAATTGTTTTCTTTGTGTTTGTGCGCTTTGAAAAGTTTTTGTTTTGACTTCGATTTAACTCTTGCTTCTGTCTTCAAGAGTGTAATGAAGTGTTTTTGAAAACTTTGTTTATAAAGGAGTGTAAGTGTGAAAAAATTGTTTGGAATGAGCAAGTACTTAAGAACTAATCTACCTACTCAAAAAAAGAATCATTCTGTATTCGTTTCCTTTAGACAATGCTATCCCACTATTAGTGAGTAGGTAGCACCGTCGTTGGAGTTTGAGGGTCAATTCGAAAAGGATGCATGGTCACTAAAGCAATGTTAGGACGTCTTAGTAATAACCCTAATGTCTTAGAACAATTATTCGAGGCAACAATTCTGAGGCAACCATTCCAAGGCAACTTTTCTGAATCGGGACTTTGATCTTTATTTAGACAAAAGGACGACCACTAAAGCATCCTATACTCAATGACCGTTTACCAAAGGCAACCAAGTGGGAGTGTACCCTAGGAGTGCACATGTGCGAATGATTCAATTTCAATTTATTTATCTTTGCATATTTTAGGGTGATCTAACTGTTTTAAAATTAATCATACATTCTTGTCATGCATCCTATTATCATACATCTAACAGTTAATAATTTGCGGAATTTAAAATGCGGAATTTAAACTACGCTATTACAAGGCTTCGGGTATTTACGTAGCCAAAAACAAACCCTTTGAAAATAAAGCGATAAATGAAATAAACGTCCTAATTAAACTATTACAAACTGTAGGCAGTTACATCAATATGAATAAAAATAATAATAAAGCGCGCGATGAAAATTAGAACGAGTGCGAACTAAGGTTTTGACCCTTCTATCCTAATTAAAAGAGAAAAAAATGTTTTTGTTGTTTTTAATAAAAGAATTAAGATTTCTAAATTAAATATGCAATTAATTAGTTAATTAAATAAATTAATAAAAATAATTACATGGCTTATTTTGGTTTTTTTGATTATTTTAGGAAAGAAATAAAATATAATTAAGTTAGTAATAAAACCTATTTATTCTAATTATTTTTAAGTTATTTACAAAATAATTAAAGTTGTACCTAAAATTAAAATTTAATTAAGAAAAAATCCTAAATCTATTTTTATGTGATTTTTATATTTTTTTATTGATAAAGAAATAAGAGGGATTAAAAGAAATAAATAAAACGAATAAAACATGAAAATAAAGATGAGCCTAGTAGCAAAAGTAAACAGGGGGTGCAATCATCAGAAATCCCTAGGTCCGAATCTTCGAAAGCTTCATGCTCTAACTATGGTGTTTTTTTATTCTTGCGTGGAACCTATGATTCAACCATCCATAATTGTTCTATATAAACTCAAACAAACGTTAGCATACCATAAAATGTGATTAAAATTTGAGATTCGAAGTTTAAAATTTTATCAAACCGGTGTTGTCAAACGGGGGGCGTGCTAGGAGTGTGATGGATTGCTCTTGGGCCTTGTAAGACTCTTGAGGACTTCAAGAGGATGGTTTGAGGCTTGATTTCAATTGAGAGAGACCGGAACCTCAAGATATGACTTGCACCAATTCTTTGATTTCTGGAGAGCTTTTTGAAGAGCTTTTTGAAGAGCTTTTTGAGAGATTTTTAGAGAGAATTTTCATTTCTTTCAAGCTTGTATGGCTCTATATTTATAGAGGAGAATGAGGAGACAAGAAAGCATGGAAAGAATCTCCCTCACAATGTTGTGTTTTAAGACCATGATCAAAATTTGAAAAAAAAATGCCACATTTGATGATTTTATGCCATTTTCACATGTGGATGAATCTGTACATATTTGAAGAGTTATTGCACGAAATCAATTGACATAAACCAGCATAAATCTTTCCCAAAATGGATTCACATCAAAATTTATATTATTTCTATTATTTATTTATTTAATTCTGAATTTTAATGAATAAAATATCAAAATAAATAGCATAAATAGTAGAAAAATGTATGTGTGGGCTTAGATGTTGTGGACCATGTTAGGAATGAGTTTCAAACTTGAAAAGATAGGCCCATTTGGAAAAAATCCAAGTTTGGTCAATATTTGCTTCATGCATTTTTTCAAAAATTGTCCAACTTTGACAATGTATATCTCTCTCAATTTTAACCTTATGAGGGTGTTCTTGGACTTTTTAGAAATCTTAGGATGTCCCCTAAGAGACCAATTTGGTTTCATCTCAATTGGATCTTCCATGTTCATGTAAGAAGCTTTAACCTAAAAGGTGTTTTTGTTGACTTTCCAAAATGACCTATAATGTCCAAATTCATAACTTCTTGTGAGTGCATATTTTGAACTTGGGAGCTGAAGATGGATTGTAGGTAATTTCATCCTCTTCAAAATGAGCTATGGATAGGTCATTACTCATAAAGTATGAGAAAGTTATGCTTGGTCAAAGTTGAGTTGACTTTTCCTACAAAACCCTAATTTAGCAACTTTTGAGTCTTGATGAATTATGAGCAATCCTTGATGAATCATGATCAACCCTTGATAAAATGATGAAATATAATTCAAAATGAGTATGTTGACCAAAAATATTGAAGTTTGACTATATGTGGGCCACAATTGACTTTTGCCCTAACACAGTCGATTTTCAGGCCTTTGAGCAATTGACTGAGCAAACTTCCTCTGCAAGGCTTGAAACTTGACATGGATGATATTGAGAACATATTAGGACAATTTTAATCATTTGGGGTCCCTTGGACTCAAGTATCTTGATGCAACATGAAACCCTAATTTGAGGTAGACTGCCTTAGGAGAGAGCTTGTCTGGCCAACCCTTGGACTACCTTGAGCAACTTGGGGATCTTTCTTGAAATGTTTTGAGAAATATGGGAGGGCAAATTTTGGGGTACAACAGCTGCCCATGTTCAATCTTCTTAAACCTGAAGATTTATATTGGCTTTCGTGCCTTTCGTGGTCCGAAGGTGGAAGAGGATTGAAAACTAGAGTGCCCAAAAATTTGCACTCGCATGAAGTGGTAATTGTCTTGTGATGTCGAGAATGGGCTTACAGATTCCATTTGGAAATTTCTGACGAGGGGATGGGCTTAAAGATGTCATCTGAAGGAGTGTCGATCGCATAAGAGATTCCTTAGCGAGAGCTTGTATACCTGTCGTTGAGGAAGATTCCGCTGGGGAGGGCTGATCTTTGTTGAGAGAATTAGAATTTTAGGAGCTTCGGTCGTCCGTATTCCAATGAGGAAACATATCTGTTGAATTTTAGGAACTTCGATCGTCTGTATTCTACTGAGGAATCATCTCTACTGACATTTAGGAACTTCAGTCATCCGTTGTTCAACTGAGGAATCATCTTTGCTGACATTTAGGAACTTCAGTCATCCGCTGTTCAACTGAGGAATCATCTTTGCTGACATTTAGGAACTTCAGTCATCTGTTATTCAACTGAGGAATCATCTCTGCTGACATTTAGGAACTTCATTCATCCGTTATTCAACTGAGGAAAATATCTCTGTTGACATTTAGGAACTTCAGTCATCTGTTATTCAACTGAGGAATCATCTTTGCTGACATTTAGGAACTTCAATCATCCGTTATTCAATTGAGGAATTAACTCCGGCTTGAGGAAGCGGAAGTGAACTGTCTAGTTGTGTACAGGCTGCACCGCGACCTACTAGGGAAAGGTGAAACCGGTCGTGTTTGATAGGTCTGGGTCTTACAGTGTTGTGGACTGCTGTCTGGAGATAAGAGAAAATAAACCTGGATAGTAGGGTTATGAGAAGGAACCTGGGTAAGTTTGCTTCGTGAGGAGTTTGGATAACACTGTGTTTGAACCGAGAAGGAACCTGGGTAAGGTTGCTTTGTGAGGAGTTTGGGTAAAACTGCGTCTGAACTGAGAAGGAACCTGGGTAAGGTTGCTTTGTGAGGAGTTTGGGTAAAACTGCATCTGAACCGAGAATGAACCTGGGTAAGGTTGCTTTGTGAGGAGTTTGGGTAAAACTGCGTCTGAACCGAGAAGGAACCTGGGTAAGGTTGCTTTGTGAGGAGTTTGGGTAAAACTGCGTCTGAACTGAGAAGGAACCTGGGTAAGGTTACTTGGTGAAGAGTTTGGGTAGAACTGCATTGGGACTGAGGAGGAACCTAGGTAAGGTTGCTTCAGGATGAGTCTAGGTGAAACTACATCAGGAAAGAGAAGGAACCTACGTAAGGTTGCTCCAGGATGAGTCTAGGTGAAACTACATCGGGAAAGAGAAGGAACCTAGGTAAGGTTGCTCCATGATAGGTTTAGGTGAAACTACATCTGAACTGAGAAGGAACCTATGTAAGGTTGCTCCATGATGGGTTTAGGTAAAACTACATCTGAACTGAGAAGGAACCTATGTAAGGTTGCTCCATGATGGGTTTAGGTAAAACTGCATCTGAATCGGGAAAAAACCTAGGTAAGGTTGCTTCATGAGGAGTTTAGGTAAAACTGCATCTGAACCGGGAAGAAACCTAGGTAAGGTTGCTTCAGGATGAGTCTGGGTGAAACTACATCGGGACCGAGAAGGAACCTGGGTAAGGTTGCTTTGGGATAAGTCTGTGTAAAACTTCAGGAGGAACCTGAGTAAGGTCACCTTGTGATAAATTAAGTTCGTGTAAAACTTCAGGAGGAACCTGTGTAAGGTTACTTTGTGATAAGTTTGTGTAAAACTTCAGGAGGAACCTGGGTAAGGTTACTTTGTGACGAACCCGTGTAAAGCTGTATTTAGGAGAAACTCATGTAAGATTGCTTCGTGACGAACCCGTGTAAAGTCTGTTTAGTTTCCGGAGTTAATCTTGAACTTGCAGGAAGTTGTTGATGATAACCATCTTTCCTGAAAAGGTACATGATTAATTGTATATGATGCATGACATGCATTGTATGATGATGTTCTCAAAATAAATGAAATTATGTTGTATGCAATATGTATGCGCACGTCATGATATATGAACATGAAATGCTATTATGGTACGTCCGAGTTTGGGAAAATAAATTCCTGACTGTTGTTGGAGAATAAAGAGTTTCGCTCGCTGGAGATAACGACCGAAGATAATTGGGAGAATAATCCTGCAGGGGAGAATAACTCCGCTGGGGAATGGACTGACGAGGAAATGACTCTGTGGGGAGTATATACTCTGCTAGAAGATCTGCTGATTTGGAGAAATAAAACTCAGCTGGGGATGAATTACTGTTGCTGGTGACAGTGAACCCTGTTGGGGATTGAATTTCTGTCTGTGAAAGGAATGAACTCCTCTGGGGATGATTTTCCAATGGTGACTTCACTGGGGATAATATTTTAGACTCTACTGGGGATAATCTTCCAGACTCCACTGGGGATAATCTTCCAGTGCTGGTGATAGATAAACTCTGTTTGGGGAGAATCTTACCGACCCATTCGTGGTTGTGAGCCTCAGCTGGGGAGAATTAACACCATTGCCCTTTTCTTACTCTGTGGGGAGTGTAGATGTTACTGGGACGCGGGCTAAGGATATGACAATGACTTTGCATCGAGACTTTTCTGCCCCTTATATGCGGGAGAAGGTGCCTGCAGAGGCCTTGCGGATCGAGTATTATTCCAACCTATGAGGTGCTTGGTAATTGCCGATTGAAATGACAAATATTCTTCTGGTAGGCAAGTGACGAGATGACGGAACACAGTCGTACGCTTTAATCCCTAACTTTTTCCTGGACTGTCTTTTCAGATTTTCAGTCCACCGGGATACCCTTTCTTGCCCAAGCCGCCTTTTCAGGTTTTCGACTTGCCGGGTGTACAAATCTTTTTTTTGTTTTTATCCCTAATTTTTGCCCGAACCCTTTTGGTTCGTCGGGATGCCCTTATTTTTGCCTAGGCCTGTCAACCTAGCGGGTCTTTGTTCATGCGCAGTATTTTCTGACTATGTCCACGCTCTCAGGGTGTAGGGAGTTGTCATTGTCGGTAGTGTTGCGTTTCCATACTACCAGAAGATGTTCGTTTGATCATACAAGATTCGTTGCTGGAATTCATGTCCAATGCCCCAAGTGATTCAGATGGAGATCTGCCCCTGGCTATTTGGCATCTTTGAGAGACTCCTTGAATCTTGACTTGACTGCCCCAGATGATAAACAATGCTTATTCGTGCCCCTTGGTTGGAAGTGTTTTTTCCACTTGAGGTGACCCTTTTTATTGAAAAGGTTTTTGTTCACTAGATATTCGTCGTGCGAATTTCTCTGTTGTTGAACAAATAGTCATATGAAAACAATGTTATTTTAAGAATGCAAAGCTTATGTCTGTTTTGAAGTTCTTTGAAAATGCAGTTTTCAATAAAACAAGTGAATTTTTGTAAAATGTGATGTCAACTCAGGATTTACAGCAAGCCCTACAGGAGTCAGGATACCTTTTGTAACAGTATGCTTTCAAACTAACCCATGCCTCAGCTAGGACTTTTAAGGGTTATAACGTGGTCTGGTTCACGGTTCAAGAAACAAAGGATAAAGGCTCGGATTTTATTTGTACCCACCCGTTCTTCGTGATGTTCTTCGATCCTAAACTCAGCTAATTGTGAATTTAGACCCCGTTTTGAGTCTTTGCTCTGATATTCCAGTGATGGTTCGGATACTGACAGATTATTTTGAACAGGAAGTCATTTTGTTGAGAGTTTGTAGGACCTCTTTCTTTTTTATTTCGTTATCCCTGTATTTTTTCCTGAACTGTTTCTTTCTTGTAATTACAGCCAGCGGGATGCCCCTGTTTTTTTCTTAAGTCCCTTTCATAGGTTTTGACTTAATTTTTATTTGGAGGGATAACGACTGCCTGTCCTTACGATTATAGGGAACCATCACCGTCTTTTAGTTTGGGAGAACTTCTTTGATGCCATTCATTGTGCACCTGGATTAACTAAGAAAACTACCCTTCCCCAGGTTGTGATTAATGGTTTTGATTTATGTGAAAAGAAAAACTCCAACTTCTTTGGCTCAAAGGGGTTGACTAGGGATTATCTTCCTTATAACTCCATTGTTTAGGATTTGAAACAACGCCTGTACATCGTCAGCGGAGTCTGTTCAAAAGCATACTGTAGAGATTGTGGTATCATTTTCGTCATCCTCCCTCTACAGGCTTAGAGTTTTTTAATCGAGAGTTGAACATCACAAAAAGGAAATATGAAGCAATTTAATCATAGTGAAAACAATTAATTCAAAACAGACACGTATAATGCATTAATGAAATAAAAAAGTTTGACATGACAATAATTGTTTGAATAAGCAAAGAAAAATACAACTTCAGAATTCATATGATCAAAAGTGCTTTCAATCCTAGCCATATTTTAGCAAGGGAGAAGTGATCACATTGGGAGTCTCAGAAGGGTCGAATTTGATCTCCTTAGCGTCAATCATATTTTGAATCTTGTATTTCAGCACCCAACAATCGTTAGTATCGTGCCCGGGCTACCGGAATGATAAGCACACCTTGCATCTGGGTTGTAGTTAGGAGAAGAAGTCTTAGGATTCGGATGAGGGTTTATCATCGTAATCAGATTCATCTTCAACATGTGCTGCAATGCTTGTGACAATGGCATGTTGATTTGGGTGAACTGCCTTTGAAGTCTTTCCCCCTTTGGCTGATTATTTCATTGTTGTGGTCGTTATGTGCGTGCCAAATTAGAGATCAACAATGCCCCCACAGATTGGTGGTAGTCTGCCTGGCTACGCCTCTTCTGGCCGTGCACAACATTGGCTTCCCTCTTGCCACCAAATGACTTCTTCTTTGTACTCGAAGAGGTATCTTTCTGGATCTTACCACTCAGGATCCCAACTTCTACTCTTTCTCCAGTCAGAATCAGTTCGGTGAAACCCACTGACGAGCTGCCGATCAAATGATTGAAATAGGGACCAGACAAAGTCCCAAGAAACATATCCACCAACTACCTATCAGACAGAGGGGGTTGGACTCTTCAAGCAAGATCTCTCCACTTCTGAGCGTCATCCTTAAAGCCTTCGCCTGTACCCATAGACATACCTTGAAGCTAAGTACGCATTGGAGCAAGGTCAGTATTATACTGGTATTGCTTGTAAAAAGCAGCAACAAGGTCCTCCCAGTTGCGGACGTTAGCTCCTTCCAGTTGACAGAACCATTCAAGTTGAGTCCCTGACAAACTATCTTGAAACTAATGAACCCATATATTTCTATCAGCAGTATAGGGTTGAATCTTTCTGACGTATGAGCAGAGGTGTAGCTTCGTGCAGGATACCCCGTCATACTGAGCAAAGACAGGAGCTTTAAACTTGTGAGGGATCACCACCCCAGATGCCAATCCCAGATCTCCAAAGTCCAACCCAGGTATCATCTGAATTTCCATTGCACTAAGCCGGTCTTCAAGTTTCTTATATCTATCCTCAGCAGGAGGATACTGGTCTTCATCAAAGTCTGTGTCATTGTCAGAAACCACAGGGCTAGGACCCTTTCTTTTCTCTTGATTCTCTCCCCCTCCAGATGAATGGGACAAATCAGTCTCCTGTCGCAAATTGTTCCCGAATCTGCGACCCATATTAAAGAGGACCACCTTCTTCTTCTTCTTCTTCTTCTTGTCCTTCAAGATAAGAGTCTTCAAATCTTGTTGACTCTTGGCCAAGTTCAAGAACATTTCCTAAAACTGAGCATTCTGAGCTTGAAGAGCCTTGATGGCTTGATCAATAGGTGTTTCAGAAGACATGATTGCTGAAATAAACAACGAAGAAGATGAGAAACCTGTAATGGTACCTGTAATGCAATAATATGTATGATATATGTATGCAATGTTTTCAAGGATCTCGCGGGGTCAATAAGAAACTGTTAGAATTTGATTGAAGAAACTTCGCGTTTGTTGAGTGTCCTTCTTCAAGTGTCAAGCTCACCATATCGAGTGGGTCATAGCCACCGACTCAAATTATCGTGTTTCGATCTCTAGATGACATTGGTTAGAGGAAAATAAATCCCCTTTGCCCCTTGCTAGACGTTTGATTTACCATAACCTGCATCACAAACCTTTGAGATCCTTGAAATGGTTAAGGAAATGTTAAGGCATGATGTTATGATGTGTATGTTATGCGTTTAAGCAAAAGTATGAGGTAATGTAAACAAGTAAATCCGGCAAGAAATCCAAGGTATTGGATAAGGATTGTAAACAAAATCTGCAAGGAACTCAAGATGTTAGATAACAAACATGTGCAAGTAGTTCAAGTTGAAAGCACACAAGTCACACAATAGCCCTTAAATTTCAGGCTGGCATGGAGTTTAGGTATTACCCTCTTTCAGTTTAGTTGGTTCAACCAGTCCTAGTAATAGTAACCAGGTTCTAGAGGACCTCAATATCACTTACCATCCTCGATCGGTCATAATTCCAGTTTAGCAACCTTTTCTTATGGCCAGAATCATCGCGAGAGTATGGTCTCAATGAGTGTAGCATACAGCTACTTTTCTATGGCCAAGTTGGTCAATTATAGGTTCTAAGGTCAGTTGATGCTTAATGACCCCTTAGTAGCCCCATACTCTCCTTGTTCCTCCACAAGGGATATCAGTACCAACTAAAGTGTCACACCAATGTAGCTACTGCTTCAACTGTATCGGTCTACGCCGTACAGTTCCCTCACAGTCTATTGCTACTTAACTAAAAGGTATCCCCAGATCCGGGTTAGGATCTATAGTAACTCCGATACAAAGCCCATAAAGATAAAGCAATCAAATCAAACAATAGAAAACAATATGATGAACTATTCCTAAGGTACACCCCACTTATTAGCTTCCCAGCAGAGTCGCCAGTTCTGTGATACGGTGGCCAGAACCGGGATCGTGGTTTCCCTATTTCGTTAAGGAAATTTTGCTGGTTTGCATTTTTGCGTTTGTATTTGCAAAATGTCACGGTAAGCAAGAGTCGCCACCGTCTTTTATTTTATCCAACAAGGAAAGGAAAAAAGCACAGAAAAATTCCTTTTTCGAGATATTTCTGAGTACGGGAGGTAGATTTATAGAAAGGGAACGTATTAGCACCCTTTCTATTCGTAGTTATTTACGGGCTCTTAGGTACTTTCTCATCATTTTCAAAATTGTTTTCTTTGTGTTTGTGCGCTTTGAAAAGTTTTTGTTTTGACTTCGATTTAACTCTTTCTTCTGTCTTCAAGAGTGTAATGAAGTGTTTGTGAAAACTTTGTTTATAAAGGAGTGTAAGTGTGAAAAATTTGTTTGGAATGAGCAAGTACTTAAGAACTAATCTACCTACTCGAAAAAAGAATCGTTTTGTATTCGTTTCCTTTAGACAATTCTATCCCACTATTAGTGAGTAGGTAGCACCGTTGTTGGAGTTTGAGGGCCAATTCGAAAAGGACGCGTTGTCACTAAAGCAATGTTAGGACGTCTTAGTAATAACCCTAATGTCTTAGATCAATTATTCGAGGCAACCATTCCGAGGCAACTTTTCTGAATCGGGATTTTGATCTTTATTTAGAAAAAAGGATGACCACTAAAGCATCCTATACTCGATGATCGTTTACCGAAGGCAACCAAGTGGGAGTGTACCCTAGGAGTGCACATGTGCGAATGATTCAATTTCAGTTTATTTATCTTTGCACATTTTAGGGTGATTTAACTATTTTAAAATTAATCATACATTCTTGTCATGCATCCTATTATCATACATCTAACAGTTAATAATTTGCGGAATTTAAAATGTGGAACTTAAACTACGCTATTACAAGGCTTCGGGTATTTACATAGCCAAAAACAAACCCTTTGAAAATAAAGCGATAAATGAAATAAACGTCCTAATTAAACTATTACAAACTGTAGGCAGTTACATCAATATGAATAAAAATAATAATAAAGCGCGCGATGAAAATTAGAACGAGTGCGAACTAAGGTTTTGACCATTCTATCCTAATTAAAAGAGAAAAAAATGTTTTTGTTGTTTTTAATAAAAGAATTAAATTTTCTAAATTAAATATGCAATTAATTAGTTAATTAAATAAATTAATAAAAATAATTACATGGATTATTTTGGTTTTTTTGATTATTTTAGGAAAGAAATAAAATATAATTAAGTTAGTAATAAAACCTATATATTCTAATTATTTTTAAGTTATTTACAAAATAATTAAAGTTGTACCTAAAATTAAAATTTAACAACTTTTGAGTCTTGATGAATTATGAGCAATCCTTGATGAATCATGATCAACCCTTGATCAAATGATGAAATATAATTCAAAATGAGGATGTTGACCAAAAATCTTGAAGTTTGACTGTATGTGGGCTACAGTTGACTTTTGCCCTAGCATAGTCGATTTTCAGACCTTTGAGCAATTGACTGAGCAAACTTCCTCTGCAAGGCTTGAAACTTGATATGGATTATCTTGAGAACATATTATGACAATGTTTAGAATTTGGGGTCCCTTGGACTCAAATATCTTGATGCAACATGAAACCCTAATTTGAGGTAGACTGCCTTAGGAGAGAGCTTGTCTGGCCAACCCTTGGACTACCTTGAGCAACTTGGGGATCTTTCTTGAAATGTTTTGAGAAATATGGGAGGGCAAATTTTATGGTAAAACACCCTATTTATACTAATTCGACCAAAATGATCTCTTCATAAAATGTTGTCACGTTCGATATCTGCATGCGCCTTCAAACCTTTTGATTCCACGCATCTCTTTGGATAAGATCAAATTTTCAAATTTGAAAAACTCTTTTACCTTCGAAGCACCAAATGTGACGGTCGAAATATCTAATCTGATACTTCAAATAGTTTAAATCCCAATGGTTCACATACAAACCTTTCGCCAATACTTAGCAAAATAAAACTCTTATCAGCTCTTCATCCATTGAAATCTTCATAGATACTCCTTCATACTTCCTTTCGAATTACATTCTTCTAAAAAATATATCATTTCAGCTTAATATCTCTTGTAGTCAAACTTCATAGTCAAAACTACCCCTTTTCATCTTGGAGTATTTGGACTTTTGGACCTTAGAATAGGACCTTAAGACCTTTGGACCTTAGAACCTTGTTGTTGTTTTGTCTGTGTATTGGGAACTTTTTTGTGTGCATGTGTTACTTTGAAAATCATCTGATGCAATAATATTCATTTGAGACATCAAGTTCATCTGATACATGTCAAGTCATATGTCCCATTTGAGATTCATCTTATGTTAAGCTTGCACATGAGGCACTATTGTTCATATGATATTTATTACTTGTTTATGTGGTTTTAATCCAAAGGAATGAGATGCATTGTTTGACTTATGTCAAGATTATTGATCTTGTTTAGTTAGACCTTTCCTACCTTAACTTTTACTGTATGCTTTAGGATAGTCCCTTCATCTCTTGCCCATCTTCTTTAATTTTTAAATCTTCTCCCTCATTTTCAAAACCTTTTTTTTAAACTTAAACCACTTTCAATAAAAACCTTGACTTTGTCAAGTGCATTTTCAAAACCTTTTTTTAATCAAACTATAATTCATTTAATCAAAGTGAAACCTTTTTCTTCAAAGACTAAAAAATACAAAAATTCATCCGAACCTTTTTTCCATTTGGCTTTTGATTTAAAAACTTTTCTTAAGATTAATAACTAGTCATCTTTAAAGTTAAGTTGTAATTGTCCTATCTCCTTGATATTGGTTGATTTTGGTGTTGAATATTTTCTACTTGAAGGGTTAGTGATATACTTCTTGAGTTATCCAAGTTGGAAACCTCCTTCATTTGTGATACAAAGACCCCCCCCCCCCCCCCCTTCTCATGTTCATGGTGGATTAGTTGAGTATTCTCCTTAAGATGACAAAATGTATCTTCATTTAAAATTAACCAACAAACAATTTTGTTCTTTTTTAGAAGAACTGCGTGGTTCTAATTTCATCATTTCATATTGGTTGTACGTTGGTACGAGACTCATTGAATTCTTTCCTAATCAAAATTGTAAAAACCATTTATTTTCTCATCTCCACAAACTTTTTGCAAATAACTCTTTTTAGCCAAATACACAGATTTTAAAGAGGTTCCTGCAGAGTACCGTAGATGTTTAAAATGCTAACACCTTCCATTTTCATAACCAACCCCCAATACCTAGATCTTTGTTTTTATTAGTTTTTATTTAAAAACATCTTTGGGTTTTATTCGCTCTTTTTTCAATCCTTTGGAGACAATAAAGTGTGGTGACGATTTTCACTTTGTGAGTTAAGTTAATCAATAACTTAATCTCAACTTTTCACTGCTACATGTTCCCTTGTTGAAGTGCAGATAGATGTATGATACCCATGCAAAGTAAATGGGAGCATCTCATTCCAATCCTTATACGTCACAATCATCTTCTGGATAATCTTCTAAATATTATTGTTAGCAGCTTCAATAGCCCCTTTCATATTGGATATGTAAGGCAAAGAATTGTGATGTTCAATCTTGAAACTTTTACAAAGCTTTCTCATCATTTTATTGTTCAAGTTTGACACATTATCAGTAATCATCTACTCGGAACACCGTATCGAGAAATAATTTAATTCTTGATAAACCTGACCATAACCTACTTGGTCACATTGGCATAAGATGATGTTTAAACCCATTTAGTGTAGTAATCAATGACTACCAGAATGAAACAATATTCGTTCAAAGTTATGGACTCAATCATACCAATCATATCAATGACCCACATAGAAAAAGTCCATGGAGAAGAAATAACATTGAAAAGAGTTGGAGGCACATGAATCTTATCAACATAAATCTGACACTTATATTGATGAAATGGGAGATATCTCAATCATATCAATCAATATGAATGCCCCACATATAGGATGTTGATTAAATTAGAGATATCTCAAGCCTCATAAAGTACAAGATTCAAGATTACAATGAATTTCGCATATGACCGGTATATCTAAAAAGGAGTTGTGAAAGAGAAAAAGTGTGAAAACTCGCCATATTATATATGTCTTAGTAAGTAGAGTCTTATGAAAGTAAAAGAGTAAATCCTAAAATATTAAGGCAACACACACACACACACACACTTGAAATACCTTTAAGGCCGATATTTACTTAACAAAATCATTTAAAATTATTTTTAAGACCTAGTCGATTAATCAGGGGACTGTATAATGGATTAAGAGACTTTTTCTAACTGTCTAATTGATTAGATTTTTTCCTAATCGATTAGAAGATGCTTAATCGAGTTTATAATCGATTAGAATGGTCTCTTAAGGATTGATAATAGTTCTATATCAAAACCTTTTATTTTGGGCAACAACAATCAATTATTTGAGGTACCTAATCAATTAGTCTAATTGATAATGACATTAATTCGATCCATATGTTGTTTCCTTTTTATGTCAAATTTTCCCTATTTAAAGGAGGCTTCTCCTCACTTCATTTTACACTAGTATTTAGAATTTTTCGTAATTCTTTACATTTTAATAATCTCTTCCCTCTTTTCAAATGTTTTTCTTTCACCAAAGTTGCATTAGTTCCTTGTGAGTGAAAACTACTTGTGAGGTAAGTGTTGTAAATGTTTTATGCAAATGTTGTTATTTTCAAAAGTACGATGCTCTTGAAGAATTGAGTTTGGTTCTTGATATCAACCTTTTAAAAATCTTTGTTTCGTTATAGAACTCAGTCTGCAAAAGTTCTATTTAGTTATTGAGATTAGTAGGTTAAATCTCTACTTGGTACATGAGTTCATCCCATGAAAAGCTCTCTTTTGATTGGACATAACCTATAAAAGGTTCGTGGACATTAACCTATAAAAGCTCAATATTATAGTAAAATCTCAAGAAAATCTCTTAGGGATGTGACTAGGTCAACATTTGACCAAAACTTGGAATATTCTCTAGTACAATCTCTCTAACCCTATCTCTTTAAATTTCGCTATGTATTTTACAATCTTATTTTCTTTCCACTGATTTTCTCAGATATTTGTGAATATTAACACAATTGACTTTTTAAGTATTAAATCTTTAAATTAATCATATATTTTGAATACCAAAATTTACCCTTCCTCCCTCTTGTGTTTGGAGTCATTTGTTTAACATTCCTGACATTCACAACTTATATGGAGAAACAAAAAATTAGAGATTTTATATAATTATGAAAAGTTAATTGTTATAAATTATATTTTTTTTTAAATTATTTTTGCATATTTGTTTTTAATGAATTTGTTTTAAGTCTGTCATATCTACCCCGAACGACTACTCTGGGGAACAATAATCTTTTAAGAATCTTTTTATTACACGGGAATTTCTCTCACGAAGTTAACACAAATCTCAACTGCAAGTACATCCAACAGTTCTCTGCGATTCACTTCTAACAAATAACGAGTTCGTTATTTCATCTTTATATATAGAGAGAAAGCGTCAAATTGAGGTAACAAATTTCAAATTCAATTTCACTTCTTTCTTCTCTCTCACATACTATAATTTAAACATTGAAAATATTGAAGTGCTAACCTTATAAGTCATCCCCCTCTCCACGGGATTTGAAGTTTAAACATTGAAAATATTAAAGTGCTAACCTTATAAGTCATCCCCCTCTCCACGGGATTTGAAGCTTTAATCCATCATCACAACCGATTCTCAGTTTGATATTTACTGCAAAAAAGTTCAAATCTAATACAAACCAATACATATAATTTTGATTGCTTTAGACATTTGATATTCTCGAAGTCGAACCAAATCAGTCCATAAACACTTCAACTCAATTGTATTACAACACTTAAGTTCTCCTTTTTTTTACATTTATCCATTAGGGTTTCATATTGTCGAATTTGATGTAGGTCAAAAACTTCTTTGATGTCATAATAAAGTCCACTCTGAAACCGTTCACACTTCTAATCCTTATCAAATTGGTTACTAAACAAGCAAAAGTACTTGATCAATGATTTAAACTTCCCAACATACTCAACAACAATCACGTTATCCTGATACAAGCTAAGGTATTGAGGTTATATCTGCCCTTGAACTTCTTGAAAATTATTTGTCTAGAAAAATTTTTCTAAAGGCCCCTATGTTAGTTCTTTTCCTTTGTTAAGGAATATGCTTTTACCGCCTCTCCAATAGCACTTAACTTCTCAATTCAATAGGAAAGTGACATACTACATCTTCATCTCACTATTATCTGTATAAAAGTAGACATTTATTTTGAAACTTAGGATTCATTTAGCATCATTGTTAAATTACTCACAAAAAAAAAACATTCCTAGGATAGAAGGATCTTTATACATACATGTATGTACATACAAATGTATTATTAAGTTAGAAGAAAATGTTGCAAGTATCTAAGTCCATCTTCAACACCAACATACCTCCAATCAACAACACTCAAAATCCCCATGCTTACCTTCTCCACCTTCACTTTCCCACCTCCATCACACATCACCACCTTCATATCCGCCACCACTGAACTCGCCACCACTTTTGAACAACAACTCGGTGCCGGTAGCTCCTGTGAAAACCACTCCTCACCGCCAGCAACAAACCTCACCTTCCTCTCACAATCCATCAAAGTGAAAACCCCTCTCCATCCTTTCACCACCACATTCCACGTCACCTTAAGAACCTCCTCCAAACCCTCGTTCTTCCTCAATAAACAGTCCTCCAAACCAACACCAAAACTAAACACGCCGGGAGGATCCACCACCAGTGCATCCACAGGTCTGGATGCACCTGCCACCACTCGAGAGTCGCGCTTCGAAGTAATGGAGATCCCAAAGACGAGGTCACTAAGGGAGAGGGTCGGCTTGGGAGGAATACGACGGCGGCGCAAGGCGGCGCAGTGGCCTAATGCAAACAGCCGATAGTATGAGACGGTGGATGGAAGAGTGGAAAGAGAGGGAAAATGGTCGGTTACTATTGGTTTCCAAAGTTCATCAGAGGACATAGAATGTAGCCATGATTTTGATACGCATGAAGCTATGGCTAATGTTTTGGGGTCAAGGTGATGTGCCACGAGGATAAGAACTTCCCATGATAGAGTTGCAGAAGAAGTTTCCTTTTCCATGGAGGTTTGAACCTTCGTCTTCATGATAATTAACTTGTTATGTCGTTTTGGGGTTAGTTTGAGGTTTATAGAACGTTAAACGGCGGTTACTGATACATAGTAGAAGGTAACGCGTGGTGGATGTTTGCTGTCTGCATGTGTGTTGAGTGCCACACGTTCATATTGTAGATTATGCCATGCAGCAAAAGACACGTGTCTATGATTTTGACGAATACAATTCAATACTCTTTTTATATTCTCTCCATCTAATATTATAATTAAATTTCATTTTTAAAATTTTCTAAATAATTAATATATTTAATTTATATATAAACTAAATATACTAATTATAAAATAAATTTAAAAAGTGAAAATCATTTGGACGTACAAAAGAATATATGAAAAAGAGTGTTGGGTTGTGGTATTTACGATTTTAATTGGTCGGTGTGTATTTTACGTGGATCATTGAAGTTTCATGTATATTAATTAATGAGTTAATATTGTTTTGATTATTATTATTTTATATATGATCAAACTTCTTTATTTATAAAAAAAAAATAGTTTTCCCCTCAATTTCCAACAAACTGAGAAAATAAGTAATAAATTTAAAAAAAAAACATTGAAATGTAGTTGTTGAGGCTCAAATGGGAGCTGATCAAATTTGCCCTTAGGCGTTACAAGAATGAAAATACTGCAAAGGAAATAAAGCTGTAAAAGAAACATCCAAAGCCCATCAGTGCTCCCATGGCCTCCTCTTCTCAGTACGGATATAGTCATTCAGGGTTCGCTCGTTCTCCAACTGCTTTGTCAGCTTCTGGATCTTCAATTCCTGCTCGTTGAACTTTTCCCGATAAGAATCCCGTTCTTCTCGCAATTGCGCCCAAGACCTCTTTAGTGTCTCAATATCAGTAGGTATCTGAGGAGGGAGAACAGTTGGAGGAGCCCCATCTCCATCAGGATATTCAAGAATGATGGGTCTGACAGCTTCGTACGGCATACCTAACTGCTGAGCACGGATGCGGACCCATTTGTAGTAGGCTTCCATAGGTAGAGAAGTCTTTGGTCCCAACTCTTGTGGGTCAGCTTTGTGAATTATGTCCCAAGCCTTGATGAACCTACGACGCAGCTCGTCACTATCTACCTGAAACTCAAAACTGATGTGAGGCACCAACATCTCATGAGGCCCTGCTCTTCTGGCCCTTCCAAACTGGTGGAGAGCTAGACATGGATTATAAGAGATCCCTCCTTGGGTACCAATCAAAGGAACATTAGGGTATTCTCCACAACGATCAATAACAGCCACCTCATCTAAACCTCTGAGAGTCCAAATGATGTCATTATCAGTGAGAGACATTAACCTATGAGCCCAGCCTCTTCCTTCTTGGTTTTTTAGCACGAACTTGGGGAGGTGCGAAATAAACCACCTCACCAACAAAGGAGTACAACACCACAGAGTTCCTCGTCTTCGGGCAGTACGAGCATAGAGTTGTTGCAGGACATCACCCAAGAGAGTGGGTACAGGGTTCCGAGACATGAAGATCCTTATGGCAGTGATATTGACAAAGTTATCAGGATTTGGAAACAATACTAGCCCATAGATTAAGAGAGCCAGAATGTCCTTGTATGCCCTGAAGTCTAAGTCATTCCAGAAACTGTTAGCTTTACCAATCAGAAACTTAGCCAAGAAGCCCTTAACTCCGCTTCTAGTCACCCAGTTGTCCATCACTTCCTTGTTGGTCAAAGGAAGGGTTGCTGCAATCTCCTCAAACCTAAGAGTCTTTTCCCAACCAGTGAAGGGAGTCTGATCCAAGATAGGGATACCCAGCAAATCAGAGAACTCTTCCAGGGTAGGGACCAGCTGGAAGTCTTGAAAGGTGAAGCACTGGTACAGAGGGTCCTAAAATTGGGTCAAGACACTCATCAGTTGTTGGTACCACTTTGCAGTGACTAAGCCGAGAAGAGAACCATGCCTCTGGATGAAGGAAGTGGTGTTTGGAATTCTGCTAACCAATTCTTCAAGCAACTCAGGTGGGTGAACAAAGTTGAACCGGATAGTGTTCCTTCGCACAGGCATCATGATGTCCTACAAAACAGAGCAAAGATGAAACCCTCTTGTCTTTGAAATGGTCAGTCCTTATGCAGGATGCATGCAATGTTATGATGGCATGATGTTATGATAAAGCACACCACAAGTATTCACAAAGGCAAACATGATAAGGCACACAAGTCACACCAAAGCCCTTAGAGTTTAGGCCAGCAGGGAGTTCAGGTACTACCCTCTTTCAGTTTGTTGGTTAAGACCTGTCCTATCAGAAGTAACCGGGTTCTAGAGGATCCCAATATCACTAACTACCCTCAATCGGTCATAACTCCAGCATCGCAATATTTTCTTGCGGCCAGAACCATCACGAGAGTTTAGCCTCAATGGGCGTAGCATACTGCTACTGCTCTATTGGCCAAGTTGGGTCATTTAAGGTTCTAAGGTTGGTTGGTGCTTAATGACTCCTCGGAAGACCCATATTCTCCTCGTTGCAACACAAGGGATATCGGTACAGACCAAGGTGCCACACCAACGTAGCCACTGCTTCACCCATGTCGGTCAACGCCGGACAGGTCCCTCACAGCTTATGCTACCTAACAGGGTATCCCCAGATCCGGGTTAGGATCTATGTAACTCTGATGCAGCCCACAATAACAAAGCAAACAGTTCAGATAATTGAAAACACAAGTATGAGCTATCCTAAGGTACACCTCACTTTAAAAGTTTCCCCAGCAGAGTCGTCAGTTCTGTGATCGGTGGATTTAGAACTGACTGTTTAACGATGGTTCGTGAAATGTCGCGGAAGCAAGAGTCGCCACCGTCTTTTATTTTCTCCAATATGGACAGGACAAAAGCACAGTAAAATTCCTTATGAGAATAGTTCTCGGTTCGGGAGGTAGATTTATAGAAAGGGAAGGTGTTAGCACCCTTTCTATCCATGGTTATCCATGGGCTCTTAGATACTTGCTCATTGTGTTTTCAAAATATTTGCTTTTCAATTGTGAGTGAGTTTGAAAAAGTTTCGTTTAAAGATTTCTGAATAACTCTTGTATCAGTCCTCAAGAGTGTTTGAAAAATTGTTTTGAAAGCTTTTTTGAAAGTGTCGGTGTGAAAAGAGTTTTGATTTGTTTTTTAGAGAGCAAGTATCTACGAGTCATCTACCTACCCTAAGGAATTAGGCTGTGTAAATGTCCTTAAGGTAGTGCCATCCTACCATTGAGAGATAGGTAGCACCACCGTTGGAGGTGTTCACGTCAATTCGTTTGTAGGGACAGTGTGGTCACCAGAGCAACAGTAGGACACCTTAGAAGCTACCCTTATGCCATTGATCCTTTTTTAATTCCGAGGCAACCATTCCGAAGCAACTAGATCATGTCATGGACATAAGGACTTACTAAAACGTCCTGTACTCGACGACCACGTTTCGAGGGCAAGGCAACAGTGAGGCGTACCCTAAGAGTGGTGTGTGAATTGGTGTGTTGTTTTCATGTTAATATTTGTCTTTGATCAGGCATTGGTGAGCTACGAGTTATTTTTAATTATCATGCATTCTTTCATACAAGTTAACAGTTAAGGGGGTACGGAAAGTAAATTGCGGAAAGTAAAGTCCTACGCTATTACAAGGCGCGGGTCTATACATCGCCAAAAATTACAAAGACCCGTTTTAGGTAAATGAATACGGAAAGTAAATGAAAACGGTAAAAGTCTTAATTACTATTACATGTCCGGAGCAATTACATAATAATCGAACAAATTAAATGCGCGCGAATAGATTAATCGGGAAAGTCCAAGGGTGTTGACCCTTTTAAGAAAAGGAAATTAATTTTTTGGTCTTTTTGGTAATTAAAATGGAATTAAAAACTAATTAATGACTATTTTAATTAAAAGAAAATATTTTTGTTTTTTTATGTTTTTATGAAATAAAATAGAAAAGAAATAAAATTCTAGGTTAACCTAAATCTAAATCTATTTTAATTATTTTAAGAAAAAAAGTTAAAATGGCCTAATTATAATTTGAGATTTATTTACAAAAATGATAATAATAAAAATAATGTTAGTTCAATTTTTTTGGTTTTTTATGAAAAAATGTTAGTTGAATTAATTTAATGATAGAGTAATTATTTTTGGTGTTTTTTGGATCAATTTTGATAACTAAAAACAAATAAAAGTCAATTAATGATTATTTAACAATTAATTAAAATATGCATGCAACAATGTTATTTTTAATGTCAAAAATTAAATAAATATTTTTCTGATTAAAATGCAAAAGGAAAATATATTTTTTTTGTGAGTTTTTAAATGCATGAGAAAATTATTTGAATATAAATTAAATTAGAATAAAAATAAAAAAAGAAGAAAAGGGAAAAAGCAAAGGAATCATGTTAATTATGGAAAAGGTGAAAAAAAATGCCTGAACTAGGACTTGAACTCGTGCCTTCTGGGAATATCCACCAATGTGTTGCCATCTGAGCTGTATGCTTTAATTGAAACAATAATAACACATTAATATTATATTAGCAAATCAAATAATCCCCTGGAAAAAAAAAAAGAAAAGCGCGCTTATTTCAAACGGACAAATGAGGAGGGGACGCGTCAGCGTCTTCTTCCTTGGACACTGGTTTTTTTACCTGCGGATTTCTATCTGCAGGAAGTTTCGCAGGCTGCTTCAAAAATGGTCCTCAGGCCATGAAAACGCCACCTAAAGCCATGGATGACCTCGTCTATGTCCCCTGATCACACTTATGCCCTTGGATGGCCTTAATTTAACCTGAAACAAAATCGCCTAAAACACAAGAACGTGAACCCTAGAATCGGGCATCACGATTCAGGGCCTAACAATGAAATTGGCTAATGCAATCATGTTGGAAATTAATCAAGGAACATGAATATGCTAGCTTTTTTGAGAAAAAACGCAAGAATAGGGAGTTCCAAATTCATGCTCAGAGACGAGTTTGTGATGACTTACAGTGATGTATAGGAGGTCTTAGGGCTTGGCAATGGTCGCGTTGGCTTCAGGGCGTTGCCAGGAAGAAAGCTACGTCTTCAGTTTTGTATGGAAAGGCCTGCAAGATAACTTTAGGTCTCCCACTTTTTGACAGTTTTTTGAGTTTCTCTTTGGCCGTTTTAGGTGTCTCTAGCTCGTGAATCCCTTTGTGATAGCTTGCATATAGGTTATGTAATGTGTTTCAATCAGAATTAAGGCCAATAACACAATGCATTCATGTTTGAGATTTGCTATGAACTCCATTGAAACACTTTCCATCTTTGTGCCAAAATTTGAATTCTTGCTTGATTTAGCCCTTTGCACGAATTTGGAATGGTCATGATGGTGTATCAAAGCATTTCAATACAAAATATACCCTTTAATTAATTTTCTTGATTTTTATTTGATTTTAAAAGATTTAAAATGAATTAAATCAAATAAAATAAAATAAAAATGGAAAAATTAATTTTAAATCTTGAAATAATTGGTGGGACACGTGGGAAGCATGGCCAAGCTGAAACAAGTGGAAAAAGTGGGCCCCTTTTGTCAAAAATGAAGTTTCAAGGATAAATGATTTTGGCCATTTCACAAAAATTTTCCAACTTCTCCAATGTATATCTTGCTCAATTTTGAAGCTATGAACATGTTCTTGGACATTTTAGAAAGGTCTTGAAGTCCTCTAACCAATGTCTTTGGTCCCATGTCATTTTGATTTACCAATCTCAAGTTATGGTTTTTGACTTAAAGTCTCTTTTTGTTGACTTTTGAAAATGACCTATAATGTTGAAATTGATAACTTTTTGTGAGAGCATTTCTTGGACTTGGAATGTGAAGATGAATTGTAGGAAATGTCCTCCCCTTCAAGATGAGCATTGGATGGGATTTTTCTGATGAACCATAAAAAAGTTATGCCTTGGTCAAGTTACAGTTGACTTTTCAACTGTCCCAAGATAGAAACTTTTGACATCTTGATGATTTTTGAGCCATTCTTGTGAAATCATGGTCAAGACTTGACCAAATGATGATTGTGGCTTCAAAATAAGATATTGACCAAAAATTTTGACTTTTGACTGCCAAATGACCATTTTGCCCCTACAGTTGACTATTTGGGCAATTAGGGTTTTTGACTGTGCAACTTGACCTTGTGAGCCTTGAAACTTGACATGTAGGTGCTTGACAATGTTTATGAGCATATGGGACTTGATTGAGCCCTTGAAAACCTCAACTTCCTTGCAGGAACCAAAACCCTAATTTGACTGGCTTAGGAGGATGGTTGACTGTGTAGCCTTTGAGTAGACTTTGAACCATTTAAGGTGATGCTTGTCAAAACTTTAAAGAATATGGGAAGGCAAATTTTGGAGTACAACAACCGGTATATCTAAAAAGGAACTTAAAAGCTTCAGAGTTGTGAAAGAGAAAAAGTGTGAAAACTCGTCATATTATATATGTCTTAGTAAGTAGAGTCTTGTAAAAGTAAAAGAGTAAATCCTAAAATATTAAGGCAACGCGCACACACACTTGAAATACCTTTAAGGCCAATATTTACTTAACAAAATCATTTAAAATTATTTTTAAGGCCTAGTCGATTAATTAGGGGACTGTATGATGGATTAAGTGACTTTTTCTAACTGTCTAATTGATTATATTTTTTCCTAATCGATTAGAAGATGCTTAATCGAGTTTATAATCGATTAGAACGGTCTCTTAAGGATTGATAATAGCTCTATATCAAAACCTTTTATTTTGGACAACAACAATCGATTATTTGAGGTACCTAATCGATTAGTCTAATTGATAATGACATTAATTCGATCCATATGTTGTTTCCTTTTTATGTCAAATTTTCCCTATTTAAAGGAGGCTTCTTCTCACTTCATTTTACACTAGAATTTAGAATTTTTCCTAATTCTTTACATTTTAATAATCTCTTCCCTCTTTTCAAATGTTTTTCTTTCACCAAAGTTGCATTAGTTCCTTGTGAGTGAAAACTACTTGTGAGGAAAGTGTTGTAAATGTTTTGTGCAAATGTTGTTATTTTCAAAAGTACGATGCTCTTGAAGAATTGAGTTTGGTTCTTGATATCAACCTTTTAAAAACCTTTGTTTGGTTATAGAACTCATTCTGCAAAAGTTCTATTTAGTTATTGAGATTAGTAGGTTAAATCTCTACTTTGTACATGAGTTCATCCCATGAAAAGCTCTTTTTTGATTGGACATAACCTATAAAAGGTTCGTGGACATTAACCTATAAAAGCTCAATATTATAATGAAATCTCAAGAAAATCTCTTAGGGATATGATTAGGTCAACATTTAACCAAACTTGGAATATTCTCTGGTACAATCTCTCTAACCCTATTTCTTTAAATTTCGCTATGTATTTTACAATCTTATTTTCTTTCTACTGATTTTCTCAAATATTTGTAAATATTAACACAATTGGCTTTTTAAGTATTAAATCTTTAAATTAATCATATATTTTGAATACCAAAATTTACCCTTCCCCCTCTTGTGTTTGGAGTCATTTGTTTAACATTCGTGACATTCACAACTTATATGGAGAAACAAAAAATTAGAGATTTTATATAATTATGAAAAATTAGTTGATATAAATTAGATTTTTTTAAAATTATTTTTGCATATTTTTTTTAATGAATTTGTTTTGGGTCTGTCATATCTATCCCGAACGACTACTCTGAGGAAACAATAGTCTTTTAAGAATCTTTTTATTACACGGAAACTTCTCTCACGAAGTTAACACAAATCTCAACTGCAAGTACATCCAACAGTTCTCTGCTATCCACTCCTAACAAATAACGAGTTTGTTATTTCATCTTTATATATAGAGAAAAGGCTCCAAATTGAGGTAACAAGTTTTAAATTCAATTTCACTTCTTTCTTCTCTCTCACATATTAATTTAAACATTGAAAACATTGAAGTGCTAACCTTATAAGTCATCCCCCTCTCCACAACATTTAAAGCTTTGATCCATCATCACGACCGATTCTCAGTTTGGTATTTATTGCAAAAAAAATTCAAATCTAATACAAACCAATACATATAATTTTGATTGCTTTAGACATTTGATATTCTCGAAGTCGAACCAAATCAGTCCATAAACACTTCAACTCAATTGTATTACAACACTTAAGTTCTCCTTTTTTTTACATTTATCCATTAGGGTTTCATATTGTCGGAGTTGATGTAGGTCAAAAACTTCTTTGATGTCATAATAAAGTCCACTCTAAAACCGTTCACACTTATAATCCTTATCAAATTGGTTACTAAACAAGCAAAAGTACTTGATCAATGATTTAAACTCCCCAACATACTCAACAACAATCACGTTATCCTGATACAAGCTAAGGTATTGAGCTTATATCTGCCCTTGAACTTCTTGAAAATTATCTGTCTAGAAATTTTTTTCTAAAAGCCCCTATGTTAGTTCTTTTCCTTTGTTAAGGAATATGCTTTTAGCGCCTCTCCAATAGCACTTAACTTCTCAATTCAATAGGAAAGTGACATACTACATCTTCATCTCACTATTATCTGTATAAAAGTAGACATTTATTTTGAAACTTAGGATTCATTTAGCATCATTGTTAAATTACTCACAAAAAAAAAACATTCCTAGGATAGAAGGATCTTTATACATACATGTATGTACATACAAATGTATTATTAAGTTAGAAGAAAATGTTGCAAGTATCTAAGTCCATCTTCAACACCAACATACCTCCAATCAACAACACTCAAAATCCCCATGCTTACCTTCTCCACCTTCACTTTCCCACCTCCATCACACATCACCACCTTCATATCCGCCACCACTGAACTCGCCACCACTTTTGAACAACAACTCGGTGCCGGTAGCTCCTGTGAAAACCACTCCTCACCGCCAGCAACAAACCTCACCTTCCTCTCACAATCCATCAAAGTGAAAACCCCTCTCCATCCTTTCACCACCACATTCCACGTCACCTTAAGAACCTCCTCCAAACCCTCGTTCTTCCTCAATAAACAGTCCTCCAAACCAACACCAAAACTAAACACGCCGGGAGGATCCACCACCAGTGCATCCACAGGTCTGGATGCACCTGCCACCACTCGAGAGTCGCGCTTCGAAGTAATGGAGATCCCAAAGACGAGGTCACTAAGGGAGAGGGTCGGCTTGGGAGGAATCTGACGGCGGCGCAAGGCGGCGCAGTGGCCTAATGCAAACAGCCGATAGTATGAGACGGTGGATGGAAGAGTGGAAAGAGAGGGAAAATGGTCGGTTACTATTGGTTTCCAAAGTTCATCAGAGGACATAGAATGTAGCCATGATTTTGATACGCATGAAGCTATGGCTAATGTTTTGGGGTCAAGGTGATGTGCCACGAGGATAAGAACTTCCCATGATAGAGTTGCAGAAGAAGTTTCCTTTTCCATGGAGGTTTGAATCTTCGTCTTCATGATAATTAAGTTGTTATGTCGTTTTGGGGTTAGTTTGAGGTTTATAGAACGTTAAACGGCGGTTACTGATACATAGTAGAAGGTAACGCGTGGTGGATGTTTGCTGTCTGCATGTGTGTTGAGTGCCACACGTTCATATTGGAGATTATGCCACGCAGCAAAAGACACGTGTCTATGATTTTCACGAGTACAATTCAATACTCTTTTTATATTCTCTCCATCTAATATTATAATCAAATTTCATTTTTAAAATTTTCTAAATAATTAATATATTTAATTTATATATAAACTAAATATACTAATTATAAAATAAATTTAAAAAGTGAAAATCATTTGGACGTATAAAAAAATATATGAAAAATAGTGTTGGGAATTAGTTGGTGTGTATTTTATATGGATCGCTGATGTTTCATGTATATTGATTAGTTGAAATTGTCTTGATCATTATTATTTTATAAATATACGATTGAACTTATTTATTTATAAATAAAAAAAATAGTTTTCTTTTCAATTTCCAACAAACTGAGAAAAATAGGTAATAAATTTTAAAAAAACATTGAATTGTAGTTGTCGAGGCTGAAACGGGAGCTGATCAAATTCTTCCCCTTGATTTTCAACTTAATCAAAATAAAAAATACGTTAAAATGTAATTGTTAGGATTTGAAATGGGATTGTATCAGTTAACATATTCTTCGAAAAGGGATACGAAGAGTATGTCTATTTTTAACCGTTAACATATTATTAAAACTATGTTTGTGTATTTAAACATGTCAGCGATCAATTTGACATGCTTGTTTTGGATTGTCCTATTCGTTTTGGCCTATTTATGTTGAAGCCGTTCCATGTTAGGGTTTGTACCTAGCCCAATCACTCCATGTCGGGGTTTGTACCCGACTCAGAAAGAGAGAGACAACGAGAGATTATGAAATGTACATAGTTTCTGAGGCCCAAATGGACGAAGTGTTTTAAAGGGAAAGACTAGAATGTACACTGTTGATATTTGTAAATATATTGTGTTAAGAATATTTGTATATAGAATCGTCTCACATCGATTATATCATGTAATTAGTTATAATCTCTCTATATAATAAAATCTTCGTAATGCTTTCAAAACACACGATTTAACTTAAATGTCTCTTAGTCTCTCCTAATTCAATATGGTATCTAAAGTCTGCTAAAAGACAATTCTTCGTCGTGCTTTACCCGGTTGACCCACTATTTTCTGGTGAAATTTTTTTCCGCAAATCGTGTTATCACTCCGGTTTGCTTCTCACTTTCCAAAATTCTCTAGTAACCACCGAACTACTGCCGCCATTCGCTACTACTAATTATGCCGACCTTCTGGAAAACTAACCCTACCAGCAAAAGTACCTCCTTTGATTCAGACGAACCCAACGATTTTTACACCGCCGCACTCGCCACCGTGCAACTTTTCCAAATCTGATACTCATGGCTACTCCTCAGAACTTTACGCTAAACTACGATGATTTCCTCATGTGGTATCAGAATTATCAGAACTCAGATTTTACTGCTTCGGTTGCACACACTTGTAATTCATCTATTTTCTTCTCTCAATCATCTTCTCTTGGATCTTGGGTCCTTGATTCTGGTGTGTCTGATCATGTTATTGGTAATAAAGATCTTTTCTCCTCCCTCTCTACCTCTGGTTTCTTACCTACTATAACTTCTGCCAATGGTTCTCAAACCCGATAGAATTGGTTTGTTCATATTCTACCTTCTCTCTCTGTTACTTTTGTTCTCTATGTACCTAATTGTCCATTTAATTTATTTTCAGTTAGTCGTTTAACTCATTCCCTTGATTGTATTGTCACCTTTACTAATAGTAATGTCACCTTGTGTGATCGGAGTTCAGGAAAGATAATTGGCGTCGGATGTGAGTCTCAAGGCCTTTATTACCTCTCACTGTCATCTCAGACATGCTCAGCCAAAGATTCTCCACTCACAATCCATGCTCAGTTAGGTCATCCCAGTCTTCCCAAATTATAGAAGTTGGTGCAAAATTTATCAAAAGTATCTAATTTACATTGTGAGTCATGTCAGTTAGGGAAACACACTCGTAGTCAATTTTCTAATTGAGTCGGTAAACGAGCTTCATTCCCTTTTGCTTTAGTTCATTCGGATGTTTGGGGTGTCTCGTGTATTATCTCTACTCTTGAGTCTAGGTAATTTGTCACCTTTACTGATGATTATTCACGTTACACATGGTTATTTTTAATAAAAATAGATCAAAATTATTCTATTTTTGAAAAAAATTATAAAGGAATAAAACTCAGTTTGGTATGTCTATTCATACCTTAAGAAGTGATAATACTCGTCAATATTTAGGCTCAACCAATAGTCCCATATTGAACAGTATATGGCCTGAACATGAGTTTATAAGTGAGAGTAATCATCACCTTACAAGCCGGTTTTGTAGGGTTGAGTTAGGCCCAACCCAAACATTCTAAGGTGGTATCAGAGCATCATCTAACATTCATTGGGCCACCCACAATTTAATTCCACTCTCCAGCCCTAATTCCTGGGCGTGAGAAGGGGTGTTAGGAGTCCTACATTGGATAATATATGGCATGAACATGAGTTTATAAGTGGGAGTAATCCTCACCTTACAAGTCGGTTTTGTAGGGTTGAGTTAGGCCCAATCCACACATTCTAAGATGGTATTAGAGCATCATCTAAGATCCATTGGGCCACCCAACATTTAATTCCACTTTCCAGCCCTAATTCCTGGGTGTGAGAGGCGGTGTTAAGAGTCCTACATCAGACAATATATGGCCTGAACATGAGTTAATAAGTGGGAGTATTCCTCACGTTACAAACCGGTTTTGTAGGGTTGATTTAGGCCCAACCCACACATTTTAAGATGGTATCATAGACGGGTTAAGAACTGCAATATGGACATTTGGGTCATGCCCACACTAGGCGTGAGGGTGGGTGTTGAAAGTTGATAGTTGTGTTGTTAGAGTTTGTTTGAAGTCTCACATTGCATAGGTTCCCGGGTTGTTGGGTGTATAAATATGTGAGGGAAACCTCACCCTATGAACTACCTTTTCGGCTTGAGATCCAAGCATATTTAACATACACAATCCTTCAAGCATTAGGCTCAAAGAGGCGAAGCATTTTAAAGGGAACGACCATAATATGCACAGTTCCTCAAGTATGGGGCGTAAAGGGACAAAATGTTTTAGTGCGAGAGAATGAAAATGTACCCACACTCTCAAGCATGAGGCCCAAAGGCATAAAGTGCTTTATTTGGATAGACTAAAATGTACATAAACTCTCAAGTACGAGACCTAATGGGACGAAGTACGTTAAAGGAAGAGAGTATAATGTATACAATTTCTCAAGCATGAGGCTCAAAAGGGTGAGATACTTTGAAAAATACTAGAATGTACACATGAGAGTATCAATAAATGGCTCGGTCTTGTCATGAAGAGTGGTAAGTATATCCTAGGTTATAAAACCATTATCCATCCCTTAAGTAATTCCAAATGGAAGACAATTATAATTCCTAAAGACTGTCCTCTTTCGAGGAAGTCTGAAATCGAATATATGTTATGTTGACTAAGGTTGAAAGTTAGCCCTTCAAGCCTAAGGCTAAAAGTGGTGGGTGAGGTACCTTTTTAGGGGAAGGAATCAATATCTTAACTATTTATGATTTATATGTACATGCATTTGCGTCCTCACCATGAATATAAGAAGTACAAGAAGTTGTGTCCTATTATATAGGGGTTTTCTTTATGTCTATTCAACTCCCCGCTTTTACTAAAGGTTTAACTTTATTTATGACTTACTTCCTTGAAACTCACATAGAAGTTAGTTTATCATTACCTCTACATCCCAAGGCTACTAGTCTTAAATATAGTCATTTTTTGTATGCCTCCCACACCCTTAAATAAGCTTTACCTTTTCTTATTTCAAGCCCGCTCGAGTTTTGCTTTTACTTATCATCTTCATGTGCTCCTTATTTAACTTGATTTTTCCTTTCTTGTTCATCATTAAGTAACATCTTTACACTTTTTCTCTCAGATTTATTCATAGTTATGATTGTTATTTGTGAGTGTGACATGTTTGAGAGAGTCGTAGAACTCGAAACTGTTTCAAAGACGGAATCGATGCTTGAAACCTTTAGAATGAAGGACGTGGAATATGGATTGGAAGATTGTGGGAAGAGAAATGCTAGGTTCTTCTAAGAGTTTGTCTAGCGATAATGACACTAATTTTATGTTTTCTCCCCTAAGCTCCTTATGTGAAGAAATTTTAAGTTTGGATTCTCTCTGTCTAAAAAATGATTAGTTAGAAGCATTTCTAGTAAGCCTTGAATTGTCAAATATTGATAGTGAAGATAATGTTATTTTGAATCCTTGTCTTCGAGGTGAAAGGTCAACATACAACGACTCGCCATAGTAGAAAATGACATTTTATATTTCTATATTGGCGTCTTTAAAGATTTTGGGGTTGACATTCCCTTCACCATCTTCGAGTATGATATCCTCATGGTGACCAATAAATCCCACTCACAATTTTATCTAAATAGTTAGAGGTTTGTCAGTGGATTCTAAATCCTCTGTTGGGGTCTGGTTATTGTTGGACAAGTGACTCTAAACACATGAGAAGGGGAGTGGATTGTTTGGGTTTGAAAAGCGATGTCCAATTAAATTTTTTTATTAATAAAATTCCTTTAAACACTTTTATAAACCTAAATGAACTAGATATTCATGAAATATTGTACTCGTATACTCTAACTGAATAGAAGATAAAACAAAATTGTGACGGGTGTGTTATTGCAGGAGCATGAGCAATCTGTTCTTAGGGAATTATCAGATGAGCTTTTCCAGTTTGGTCAGAGTAATAACTTGGGTCTGGAGATTTGGATTCTTGAGAAGGAGATGGGAGTCGGTCCATCCACTTATTGAAATTGTACTCATTTGAAGTAGAAATGGATTATGAGATTGAGATTGAATTTCAAAGCAATATGGTCAGATACTAACCTTTAGCTTGTATTTTTAAAAAGACTCTGTTATTTTTTGTTCCACCTTAGAATTCTATGTATCTGTTTATTAGAGTGTGATGGAACATTTTCCTAGATGATTTGGAGACTAAGAATGTGGAAGTGGTTAATTATCAAGAACGAGGATCATCCATTCCACGGGAATCTAGAAATGTTGTTCCTTACTTTCTACTTGCTTGACCACACTCTTCACTGTGATATCTTTTTTTCTCTTCATTTTTAATCTTTAATAATCATGATATATTACTATTTTTAATTATATTTTTTGATGAATAATTTAAGATATAAATGAACTCTCACGTGCGAATGCACAAGTATTTTAATATTTTATTAATAAAATTGCTTAAAACACTTTTATAAACCTAACAAATAATAGGCATCAAAATAAGTAAAGAAACAACAATCAGAGTAAAGGAAGGATGAAAGCACATCGAATATAAATAAATAGTGGAAATATACAAAGATAAGGGTTGATAGAATTGCACAAGAGACTTATAGAGGTTTAGCCTAACCCTTTGGCCTACTCCTCTCCTCTAGAGTTTCTTCTTGAGTTTTTCCACTATATATGTGGGTTTATTTCATAGTTTATGCCCACAAACCTTCTTACAACGAAAAATAACTTTTACACTAGCTTTCATCCAAACCAAACACAAGATTTTATATTGTGCTAATCTAATAACCAAACGAGAGCTTTTACACTAGGTTGAGATCATGAACCAAACAAATATTTTATGGATAATATGATGAACCAAATAATATATTTTACATCACATTAAACTCAAGAATCAAACAAAGATTTTAACAGAGAATCTCATGAACCAAACAAGAGCTTTTATCAGTTTAACTCTCAAACTAAGAAACTACTCCACACAAGAGATATTACATAAGAGATAAATCCATATTGGATAATTACAACACTAACCCCATTACCATAACAAAAAAAACAACGACATTTTATGGAAAAAACAAGAAATGAAATATAGAAAGTATGTAGAAATACATTTAGTGGTGTATTTTGAAAGTGAGGAGACACCTTATATTTATAAGTGAAATCCTGGCTCAAAATGTAAAAACATTTATCAGTCTTTAAATGTCGTAATAAATTATACCATATGGTTTATTGTTTATGAGCTTCAAAATACGACAACCCTAATTCTGAAAAGGAAACCCTATAAGGGCCAGTTTCTTAATCAATTAGGAGCATTTTTAATCAATTAATAAGATTTATGCCTTGTTCTAATTGATTGGTTAAGGTTCCTTATCGACTAGGCAGTGTATACAAAATTCCTAAATGTTTAAGAACATTCTTGATTAATTCCACAAGCACTTTAATGGTTCCCCTATAGGTTTTAAGGGAATTTTAGAAAACTTGGAGAGGTTTAAACACATTTAGGTAAATGTTTGCATTTCCTTAGTAAATTTATACTTACTCTATTATATTTATAATATTATGATCACTCATACATTAATCGTGTGAGATTTCGCACTTTCTTTCATTCACAATCTTTGAAGCTTAAATCTCCCTTTCTATTGAAGCAATTGGGAAAATCATCGAGAGAAAATCAATGAAGTTTCCATAGAGTATTTATTTATCCCACGAAGGGAAAGGAAAATCATCGAAGAAAAATCTGATAAGGGAGAAATCATGGTCTTGTAATCGAGAGATCGGGTACGGGAGTCGATTACGCAAGGGGAAGGTATTAGCACCCCTCACGTCCATGGTACTCCACGGGATCCACTCTTGTTGTTCTAATCAAATGGTGTGTTCATATCTAAACCTTACGAGCTAAGGGGAAAAATGCATGTATGCAAAGTGTATATACAAAGAAAAATGTTTTATTAATTGTGCCCGCCACAGTTGTGAACCTTTAGCGCCTACGTACCACCTTTCATGCACTAGGGGATTCAGGACACTTGTAGTTCTCCTAGAAAATGCTGGTTGGCTTGCATTTAAGCAGATAGTATTACATTCTCACTCCATCAATTGACATAGTGTACCCGACCTTTGGGGAATTACGTGTTGTTTGTAGAGAGAGGAAATAATACATACTTTTAGAGAAAAGATTTTCAAAGAAAAAGCCCGAAGGTAGCCTGAAGAAAAAAAATTGAATTTGTTGGTGTTTTTGGCGGGATGATAGCAAATGGATCCAACTGGAGGGACACTAATTACTTCTTCGCTTATTTGCAAAAGAGTTTGCAATTTAAACCATAATAAAGTCCATAAGTAAAAGAAGAGCAAGATTCAGTCTAGAACGATTCGCTTTACCCCACAAGACTCAACTGCATACGATTCACGTCTTCAATTATTAAGTGTTTTGAAGTATTATTAAGAAGAGAAGTTTTTGTTTTAATTATGAAAAAAGGGGAATGGAAAAGTCTAAGGGAGACTAACAATCCTAATATTATCATGTAATGGTAATCCTAAAGTTTGGATACAAAAGGGAAATATCTACCTAAATTAGCATGCATGGTTTACAAACCTAATGTCTAACTTGAATCGAAAATGAAACACGTGATCCTAAGGGAACATGCAAAGGTGCAACCTAAAAGAACAAGCAAAGGTGCAAGGAAGTAAACACATAAAGATGCTAACAAGCATCAAACATGAGCTATCTATGCATGAAAACAAAGGTCGATGAGTCAAAGTACCCTTCTTCCATTAGAATAGATCAAACACAAATCGAGTACCAACTCAAAGCATCAACATTAAAAAACATGAGCTAAGATATCGCCGAAGAGATGACAAGGTATGGGGGATGATTGCGATCTCTTTCCACTTTTATTGACTCAAGGAATAGAGACGAACAATTCAAAGCATCAACGACGCGAGCTAAGAATGACCAAGGGACTTGAAAGTGTGGGGGCTGCTTGCGAGCCCTATTATTCCACTTTTTATTGACTCGATTTAAAACACAAAGTAAAGGGGGAGGGGATTTCCTTCTTTTAGGACTTTAAACAAACACCAAAGTTGCCCCATTTTGAGGTCTTTTGCGCAAACAAATAATTTCCCCTTTTTGAGGTCTTTTTGTAAACAAGAAATTAAACAGTCTCGCAATGCCTACGGGGGTAGGTCTCCAGCACATGCATATCTATTGCTACTTATCATGGAAATGAATTTAAAAGACAATGTGGAATATAAACAGAATAGGAAAAATACCAAAGAACAAAAAGTCCGTAGCAAAGTGTATCAAAAGCAAGAAACCTGAAGATCTCCGTGAAGCTTCACCAACAAAGAAAAGAAGTCATAAATCGAATGCTCAAAATAAGTGTCGAAGCATCACAGGTGTGAAAATAAATCACAGTCGATATCTGAATATCAAACAAATAATCTTACATAAGATATAAGTCTCGATAAAACAAAAGTATATCATAAGTCTCATGTACTGAGACACTTTCAGAAGCTTGCACAAGTTCACACGATGAGTTAGTGATAACAATAAACGATAATTGAAGTTAAGCATTCACATTACAACTCAAATTGAAATTAAATCATGAAGAAACAACTTCCGAACAAGTATCAGAAGCATAAATCAAAGTTCCAGGAAGCAAATTTTTGTCTCATGAAAGGCTCAAAAAGTCGAATTAAAATCAACCAAAATTAACACCAATGTCAAGCATTCAACAAGTTAAAGTCAATCATGCATCAAGCACAAATTAAATCATATTCCATGTGCATTTTCAAAATCTGGACAGCATTGCATTTAACTCATGAAACGCTCAAAATGTCAAATTAAAATCGACAAAACTGATCAACAATAGCCAACAATCATCAAGTGAAAGCTAAACATGCATGAACCGATATTTAAATGCAACATTTACAAGTATTTGTAAATTCCGAGCAGCATTGTTATATGTATCGATGTCCACAAAAAAATCGATCAGAAATTAACATTTAACACTCAAAAACATCAAACATCGATACTTGTAACGTTGCTCGAAATTCACAAATAAATTGCAAACATTAAATCACTACCAGTATATCAATTTTTGACATCAAAACAAAAATTATTTACGCGTCGATATCAAATAATCAACTCGAAAATAATCATCAACTCATGAAATTCCATAATTATCAACAATTATTGAATCAGAATCAAGTTTTGACGTGTAAAATCAACATTAAAAAACAATCACCGCGTCAAAATTCATGAGATTGAAACAATTAAACAAATGCTCATACGATTCCATAATTGTCCATAATTATTAATCTCAAGAGTCAATTAATCTAACAATTCAAGTATTCAACTCATGCAAGATTCACAAATAATCACTTAATTCAAAATCAATTAATCAATTAAGCACTTAAATCAAGTAAGTTCAAGAAAATTAATGAAATCAACACGAAGAATTAAATCGGACATGAAATCAGAAGAAGTGTGAGATCAGATGATGTAGAAGGAGAAGACCCGGTGGGATGCCCATGGAAGAGACCAGACACAGAGGAGATATCGTGTGCGGAGGAGGGAGCTCGATGGATCGGTACAGACGGCCAAGCGATCGCAGAGGGAGGCAATGGTGGCTGATCTTGGTGTTCGATCGGCGAGGAGAAGGAAAGAGAGAGCTTGGAGAGGGAGAAAGTGAGAAAGATTTGAGAGCTTTTCTTGCACTTGAGATAATTTTCTTTGTTCTTAAGTTGATTTTATGAAAAATGAGCCAAAAAAAGTCCTTTTCAATTTGAATTGAAAGAATATATACAAAAGCCTTAAGGACTTGTTTGGAAAAATGAATTTTGGAGTAAAATTCCCTTGTTTTCGGGTTATGCGGATTTTTTATCATAATTCCATGCGCACTTTAAGATGCGAGCTGCAAACCATAACTTTTGGAGCATAATTCGAACCCGACTCTTGAAGCAAAAATGTAAGTGACGAAATTTGTGACGTCGCATCGAAAGAATCGTCCCGATACGATAAAAATCGAGAGAGTTATGATTTTACAATACCAAGAAAATTAGAGACAAAAAACTCTCTGTTTCGGGCTGCGCGGTTTTTGCGTCATATTTCAGTGTTCAACTTTAGAAACAAACTATAAACCGAAGTCTTCTGATCATAATCAGAACTCGAGCCCTGAAGAAAATTTGTAGCTAAAAAAATTTGAGACATCATGCCGAAAGAATGGTCCTGAAATGTTAAAAATCGAGAAAGTTATGATTTTTGCAATATTGCACGACAGTTGACCAGAAATCCGCTTCAGCATGCGATTTTCAACATATTTCGCAATTTTGGAGATCTTCTTTACAAAATTGGCTTTTGACCCAAACATATGAAATAGAGAGGAAATCAAGACGAATCCAACGTCCAAAGACCCACTAAGAGCTTGGCGTTATGATTACTTAATTGCTCACTGATTAAATAGCTCGGAGAAATATGTGGAATGCACTAGAACCTCGAAAACCTTGAATTTCTGCTTTGTTGTACTGCCTGATGGAACAATTGTTTTTGTATCTCGATGCAGAAAATGTCTTGGTTTTGTTATCATGGAATCAATGATATGTATGCATGAGTATGTTAGAAAAATAAGCCAATTAGGGTTAAACTGAAGAGGGTGAATTTCGGGGTGCAACATCTATATTCATCATTGATTCATAACCTCATAAGATATTTGGGTTTTTCTAACTTAGGAGGCTTGATAGAGTTTCTTGATAGACACCATCATCAAATATTTCTTCGCCACATACTGTAACACCCTAAATACCACAAAGAATAATAAATAAAGATCAGAGTAATTTTAAAACAAATAACGAACATTTAGGATGCTATATTTTCATAAACATACAAAAACCTGCTCACATTAAGTATAAGATACATAACACGAATAACGAATGAACCGAAACATCAACTCATAGTATTCAACTTTAACTTCTATTAATGCAGCGGATAAAAGAATCATATTTGAAGTCAAACAATCTCTTCAAAGAAAATCAACATTTATTCAAATCATAAGGAGTTTCAAAGACTCCATAAAAATTACTAAAACAACAAAATAAATAAACGTTCATTCCCCCCGGTGTTACATATCAGAGTAATGACGCCAACTTAAATTAAATGAAGAGCAAGCTCTTTAAAACTCTACAGCCTCGGAGTACTCCTGACTATCTGCACGATGTCATACAAAGCATCATTCCAACAGAAGGATGAGATATCACAATAGTATAAGAGAATGACAATAATAAGTATACAAAGAATATAATCATGCATAGTCATACATTCCACATCTCATACATTCACACCATCGACTACAACTATATTGAATATTGCTTATACAATCACACGTAATCATCCACACATATCAACCATCATCATGTAGTACATACACCAATCACATAACTCAAACATCATGTTAACAATAATGCAATGCAATGAGACCGACTCACAGACTCAATGCATACGGTACCACTATCGCTCCCGAATCCATGCTATCTAGGACCAGAGCCACCAATATCGTGTACAATTTGGTTCATATTGATCTCAACCCACGCCATCTAGGATCAGAGCTAACAAACATCATGAACAATGAGGTTCATATCGCTTCCGATCCACGCCATCTAGGATCAGAACCAATAAACAGGACTAAAGTCCACAACCTAAAATGCATGCGACACAACTATGCAACAAAATACAACACATTAATATCTACATCCATCAATGTAACACACCTTTAAGGCCACCAGCTATCCATACATGCAATATACAAATCATATAATCCCAACAACATCATACATCCTCATCACACATAATTCCATGTATATATCTCAGCATAACAAACAAAAATTGCATACAAAAGGGTATAATCCACCAACAAATAATCATCCACTGTGCTCTAAATTATTTTTATATGATACAAATATTTCTATCTTTCCGTAGGTTCAATCGGTGCGTCAAACAGACACCCGAGTCAAAAGTTATGGACTTTTAATGTTTTCAGAAAGTGTTGTTCAGATCGCATCGCCTAATGCTTGCTCGGTGGTGTAGAGGCGATGACTCACACATTGAAGCTAAGGCGCTTCGCTTAAAAACCAAGAGCACCAAATTTATTCCCTTTCCCTCGCCAGTTGTCTCTCCCGGTGCTGCTTGGGCGAAGACTCTTGCTCGATGACGCTTATGACTCGCCCGATGTTGGCTTCATGAAAACAACATTGTAGTTGCAATTTCTGCATAGTTTCTCCTCAATTTTCCATATGATATCATTCCCATTTAGTCTAAAATACTTATAAATTCACCATATTATCATAGATCAATAACAGAATATCAACATACATGTTATACACATCAAATCCTGGTATCTCAACACTATATTTTTACCAATTTCATCACCTAATCATCATATTATCACATGGATATCACACAAAACAATTCCATGAACAAGAACACACAACAACAATGTCAGTCATAAACCCTAACATACCCATCACTATACGATACCCTTAGAAAGTTGGAACCCCACCCCTACCTTAGATTGATGGTTCCCAAGCTTAAACAATGGCTTTCTCTTACCCTAGCTCTTTCTCACCTTCATGCTTCTACTTCTCTCAGAGTACAATTGTTCAAAATGATACAATTCAATTCTCTATTCTTCCTTTTTTACTAGTTTAGCCCTTAGACCCCTAATATGATTCTCCATCTTTACCCCGACTAAACCTCATGCAATGACCATCTTATCCTCATTATTTCTACTCATATTATCTAATTTTAATTATTAAAACAACTTTAACCATCATTCATAATTCCAAATAATTTCTAACTAAATTATTTAATTTAGAATTTATTCTTAGTACCACTTTAATTAGACACTATCCCACATATAATATCATTAAACCATCTATTGCATCAAATAAATCACAAACAACCAATCAAATAATAAATTTAATATCTGGGGAATTATAACTCTCCACCACTTAGAATATTTTTGTCCTCGAAAATTACCTGATGCAAACAATCCTGGATATGACCCTCGCATCTTACTTTCCAATTCCCACGTCATATTCTCTCTCACAACTCTTCCCAAAATTACTTTCACGAGAGAAATTTCCTTGCCCCTCAGTTTCTTCATTTCACAGTCTTCAATTCTCACAGGCACGATCTCTACCGTGAGATTAACCTGCACTAGCACATCATCCATCGGTATCACATGAGATGAATCTGAAATGTATTTTCGAAGTTGCGAAACATGGAATACATCATGTAAATTCGACAGGTTAGGTGGCAAGGCCACCCTATACATAACCACACCCACCTTCTAAAAAATTTGATATGTACTGATAAACCGAGGAGTAAGCTTTCTCGACTTCAATGCTCAACCCACCCCAGTCACCGGAGTGACCCTTAGAAATACATGGTCCCTCTCCTAAAACTCAAGATCCTTCCTTATCTTATCATGTTAAATCTTTTCTCTACTCTATGAAGTTTTCATATTGTCCATAATTAACTTCAGTTTCTCTGTAGCCTGTCGAACAATCTTGGGTCCAAACACTACACTCTCACTAGATTCATACCAACACAAATGTGTTCTACACCGCTGACCATAAAATGCCTTGAAAGGTGCTATCCCAATACTAGAATGAAAATTATTGTTACAAGTGAACTCTATTAGTGGAAGATAATTATCCCATGAACTTCCCTGCTCAAAAATGCAAGCCCTTAACAAATCCTCCAATAACTGAATAGTCATATCCATTTGACCATCAATCTATAGGTGATACACATAACTCAATCTTAGCTTAGAGCCTAACATATCCTGTAGACTCTTCCAAAATCCAAAAGTAAACCTCAGGTCCCTATCAGAAACAATACTCGACCGAATCCCACGAAGCTTCACAATCACGCGGATGTAAATCTCTGCCAACTTGAGTACATGAAACTGATATTAATCGGAATGAAATGAGTCGATTTTTTCAGCCTATCAATGATCACCCAAATTATATCATGCCCTCTTAGAGTACTCGACAACCATGTCACAAAATCCATTGATATACTATCCCATTTCCATTCTAGAACATCCAACGATTTCATCAACCTCACAGGTCTCTGATGTTCGACTTTTGACTTTTGGCAAGTTAAACACACATGCACAAATCAGGCCACATCACATTTCAATCCAAGCCACCAAAATAACTTCTTCAAGTCTTGATACATTTTAGTAGCTCCCGGATGGATACTGAAACTGCTTCTATGACTTTCTTCTAGAATCATCTTCTTCAACTCAGATTCATCATGAATGCAAATTTTGTTACGGAATCTCAACAGACCTTGCACATCTACTTTAAAATCACAGTCTTCAGACTGATTACTCCCAACCATCACATCTACCAACTTTACATCCAATTTCTGAGCTTCTTTAATATTATTCAGGAAATCATTGTTAATCTTCAGCATTCCCAACATTACACTATGTGGTGTTAACTCACAGACTAAGCTCATATCTCTGAACTTATCAATCAGTTCTAGTTCTCTAACCATCATATCATACATATGCAAAGACTTCTGACTCAAAGCATCTTCTATAACATTAGCCTTACTAGGATGGTAGTTTAAGCCAAAGTTATAATCTTTTAACAGTTCTAACAACCTTTGTTGCCTCGTGTTCAATTCTTTCTGGTCAAACAAGTACTTCAAACTCTTGTGATCACTAAACACTTCAAATTTGGAGCCATAAAGATAATGCCTCAAAATCTTTAGCACAAAAACTATTGCAGCCAATTCTAAATCATGAGTAGGATAATTTTGTTCATGAATCTTCAATTGCCTCGACGTATAAGCTACCACTTTGTCATTATGCATAAGCACACCACTTAAACCCAATTTAGATGCATCACAGTACACAACAAAAGATCCTTCCGGATTAGGTAATATCAAAATAGGAGCCTTTGTTAATTTCTTCTTCAGCTCGATAAAACTTTCCTCACACTGAACATCCCACATAAACGCCTTACCTTTGCAAGTCAGTTAAGTTAACGGAAGTGCTAACTTAGAAAATCCCTTGATAAACCTTCTCTAATAAGCAGCTAAACCTAAAAAGCTTCTAATATTTGTAACTGATTTTGGAGCTTCCCACTATAACATTTTATCCACCTTGGATGGATCTACAACAATACCATCACCTGAAATAATATGGCCAAGAAAACTCACCTTTTCTAACAAGAAATAGCACTTCGATAACTTCGCGTATAATTTCTTACCTTTCAACACTTGAAATACAATTCGCAAATGCTCAACATGCATTTCTTTTGATTTATAATAGATCAAACATCATCAATAAAAACTAGCACAAACTTGTCCAGATACTGATGAAAGATTCTGTTCATATACTCCATGAATACACCTGGTGCATTAGAAACGCCGTATGGCATCGCCAAATACTCATAGTGTCCATACTGAGTCCTGAAATCCATCTTCTAAATATCGTCATTCTTTACTCAAATTCGATGATAACCCGACCTCAAATCAGTTTTGTTAAACACTCGTGCACCCACCAATTGGTCTATCAAGTCATATATTCTCGGAAGTGGATACTTATTTTTTATCGTCATTTTATTCAATTATCGATAATCTACACACAATCTCATACTATTGTATTTCTTTTTCACCAACAACACCAGATCTCCCTAAGATGATACACTTTGTCTCACGAATTTCTTTTCAAGTAAGTCTTCTAACTACTTATTAAACTCTGCTAACTCAGATGCCGACATCCTATATGGTGCCATCAAAACGGGTCTGGTACCAGGAACAACATCAATAGAAAACTCCATTTCTCTTTCTGGTGGCTCGTCTGAAATATAATTTGGAAAAACTTTGGGAAATTCGCGCACCACCTACAACTTATCAATTGCAGCTTGATTTTTGATAAACAAGGATGCAATTAATCAAAACACCTGAGCCTCATCCCGCATCAACTCATTCAACTGTCTAGCAGTCAAGAAACCAGCTTTCTCCTCCTTGTCAGAAGCAAGAAATCATACATATTCGTTGTAAGAATTAATATGAATATAATTGGATTCCAACCAGTTCATACACAAGATCACATCCAGACCACTCAACGGAAAATAAACTAGATCCACAATAAAATCTTTGTCAAATATTGACACATGACATTTCAAGCATAATAGAGAAGTAGTCACTGATCCCTTAGCTAGAGTATCGATAATCATCTCTCCATTCATAAAAGATAACACAAGATCAAACCTTTTCACACAATCAATAACAATAAAAGAATACGTAGCACTAGTATCAATAATAGTAATTAAAGGAGTATTATTAATGAAACATATACCTCTGATCATCTTGTCTTCACTGGATGTCTGATTTCCTGCTAGAGCAAACACCTTCCCACCAAATTGAGCTTGCTTTGGCTTCTAAAATAGAGTACTGATATGTCCCTCTTCACCATAACTGAAACATATCACCGCTTTGTGTTTGTAATCAGCCACCTCATGTCCAAATTTAACGCAACGAAAACACTTCTTTACATTGATTGTGCATTCACTGATTCGATGTCCTAGCTCACTGCATTTGAAACACTTAAGGTTAGCAGAAGAACCTATCCCACTTGGCCTCTTACCATCAGCAACTTTATGTTTTCCCTTGTCAGCTAGAGCATTGCAAAGCTTCCCATGGTTCTGATGCGGCTTGCCTCTCCTCTCTCTCATAATCTTGTAATGAGCCTTATTATCTTCTTCATAGATTTTTCAGTTGTTCGCCAACTCTAGAAATCTATGAATCTACTGATACCCAATCGCCCGTTTGATCTCTAGACGCAACCCATTCTCAAACTTGATACACTTCGAGAATTCAACAGTCTCTTCACTGTAATGCGGATAGAGCTTCACCGGTTCCACAAACTTAGCAGCATAATCAATCACATACAAATTCGCTTGTTTCAACTCTAGCAATTCAATCTCTTTCTTTCCGTGCACATATTCTAGAAAATACTTCCTCAAAAACTACATGTTAAACACAACCCAAGTAATAGCCTCACTATTATACCCCAAATTTTCCATACCCTTATATTTTATTTAGGTTTTTGATTTATGTTATATAGTTTTTATGTAAGGGGTGTAAGACATGGAAGAGAGGTGTGTTGATCCAAAAGGGACCGTTAATATCTGATGACCCATTATGTTTCGCTCATGTTTTGAAATAAGGTGTATTTTTTATAATAGGGTATATTATTTTGAAAATAATGGGCCTTTCTAAATCAGAAAGGGCCCATATAATTTTTAATCTATTTCAAATTTAGAAGAGGATTATGTTACAAATCAGGGAGGTGTAGTGATTAAGCAAATCAGCCCACTAAAATTATTAAGGTTTTGTTTTTTGAATAGGTTAGAGGGTGTATAAGGTATTTTGTTTTAAGGGCCCACTAAGTTAAACAAAAAAACAGAATGGCCCATCCAATATTTTTGTTTTGTTTTGAAAAAGTCATTTTGTTTTTTTATACGGTATTATTTAAACATTTCATGTAAACATTAATTGTTCTGTCTTTTATAATATCATTATCATTTCAAACCGCCCCAGCCCAAATGTCACGAGACCATGTTGATTAAAACATTTTGGTTCATATGATGAAATGCTTGGCCCAATCTTAAGATGTAACACCTACTTTAACACAGAAGCGTGTACTGCACGAATTGAAGAAGGAAAAGAAAAAGTTTGTCTCAATGAATTAATAGATCTTTATATTTATTTCTCCAAATACAGAAACAAATCGTTTCCAATGAAAAAAACTTAATCAAGAATAGAAGCGAATATTTCATAGACATCAATACAAAGTCGAATGGATATCAGACAAAACCTTATTATAGATCCAAACAAAAATGGAAATAATTTTAAACTATACATATGTTGCAGACAAATTCGTTGCTTTCCTAAAAATCTAAAACAAACAGATAATGACCGTTAAATCTATTTACTAAAAACTACAAACCTTAAACACTCTAAAAAGAAAAAGAAATTACAAAACAAAGGAGAGATTACAGTCGAACGAAATTAGTACTAAGGGAGGAAAATTGAAGTAGGCCTTCAAGCAGAAATCACCAGAAAGAGAAGGGATAGGAGTAGAAGAGACAAGATTTAGGACTTTCAATATCTGAAAACCCAAAATCATCACCTCTGAATCCCTTTGTGCCGCCGAATCCTCGATCCGCCGTGCTCCTCATTGCTCGCCGATACCTCTGAACATTAAGACGAAGAAGGTAACACTCAACTCTTGTTTCTTTGATTTTGTTATTTGTTTGATTATGGTTAGGGTGTTCGATTTAAAGTCGAAAAGGATAGTCGTCACCGTGGTTGTGATTTAGGGTTTTGATTTTGTTTGGAGTGTGAGAGACAGGAGAGAGGTGAGAGGCGGAGAGAGATGAAACAACAAAGAAATAAAAAAATGTTGTGTAAAAACAAATAATAACATGTTTAATAATCTTACGCGTGTCACCACATAGTTAATATCATGCACTTTCAATCATAGCCACAAGATCTCGATCACACGCTCCTAAACACATATGTCCACCAGGTTACCATACGCCCGTCCATACGCTGCCTAACGAACCCTTCTAAAAAGCCCTGGGCCGAATCCCATTACTAGCTTCACCCCACTCAATTAAATTTCTGCTAACGTGCATAAAAATACACCCCCTTGTCTCTTGGGCCTGAATTCAATATCTGAATTCAGGTCCCTTCTTTTGACATCACCATATTTTTACTAACCTAGTTTATTTCACACCCCTCTGTGTTTTTTATTTATTATTTTATTATAATTATTACTTTTATATTTTATATTTATATTTTAATAGTATATTTATTATAAATCAAATATATTTTTAAAAATGCACTCAAATATCTATTTTATTTATTACATTAAATTATATTTTTTTCATGCATTTAAATAAGATATTTTCTATCATTAACACATAAAAAACATTTAATCAACCACCAATTATTTTCAAAAATTAAATTAATTCGAATAATTAATTTTCAAAAGGAGTACGAAGTATATTTTAATTAACTACGCGCTTAGTCCAAAATCTCCGCTATTCACACACTCAGACTAAGTGTGGGGGAATTAAAATATTTGCGTAATCCATAAAAAAACATAAACCAACCGCGAACTACGAAATGAGACTCTGATTCCTCCTAAGAGGATATGTAGGCATACGATTAAAATCGTGGCGAGTCCCCCTAATTAAAACTAAAACCCTTTTCCCCTAATAAATAATTAAAACCTTATTTCCTAAAAATCACGCTTCTAACCAAGTATCATTGTGAACAAGGTAGATGAGGGGTGCCTAACACCTTCCCTTCATCTAGAACCGAGTCAACAATCTAGAATCTCTAAACTTCTTTAGGGTTATTCCGTTATATTCCCTTCTCTAGGATAAAATTGAAGGGTGACGACTCTGATTAGAAAACCAGTTGCAACAGCTGGTGACTCTGTTGGGGACTCAACCATAGGTTTATAAGCCTCTCCTTTAGGTTTTAGGGTTCTTTTTATTGTTTGGGTTTTCATTTTTGTTTAATTAATTATTTACTTGTTTTATTCATTTATTTATTGTCATTATTATTATATTATTATGTCTATGGTGGGATTTAATTTTTTGCAAAAATATTTTCAAAAAACCCTTAGAAAGAAGGTTCGTCTATTAGCCAAGGGGTTACATCTGCCCTATGAGTTTATGTGACGACTTCGTCTAGAGTTGGTGGAATTTCGCAAAAGGAATAACTCTCAAGAGACATACTCTTGGGAAGTAGGACTTTGGAATGACACCTATGACTCTTTGTACGGCCTTCAAACCAGAAACTCATGATTAGACCTTTCATGACCTAGAGACGAAAATTTTGGTCTGTAAAGAGGCTCCACCTAAGGGAGGCCCTTGTTCCTTTTCCATCTAGTGTTATTCATGAAACCCTTAAGGAAACCACCTTATGGGGAGGGTATAATATCCGTAGGTCAAAACTAAGAATCGACCTTCTAAGGGTACATTTCACAAAACCCCATCACTAAGCCCTACATCCATGCATTCATACATTTTTGCATCTCATATATTTATCCTCCAGTTCGATTTGTTTGTCTTATTCACATGGTAAAAAAATAATAACAAAAGGCTTTGGTGAGTATCTTGAAAAATGAGTATCCAAGGGAAACAACTTGTCCGCCTCAATGCCATCAAGCTGGATATGTCAAAAATCAAGGCCATAAAAGGGAAATTATATGAAAGAGCTATGAAGGTGTTCATTCGTTGCTATAGGGATATCCTAAACTTAACCAAAGTAGAGGTACAGTCGGATGTCGTTTCTTCTCTCATTCATTTCTACGAACCTCCACTAAGATGCTTCACCTTTCACGACTTTCAGCTAGCGCCGACTCTGGAAGAATTTGATAGAATTCTGAACTTTTCCAAAGAAAAGCTTATGTGGGTATCGAGCAAACTATTGACGTCAAAGTCTTGGCAGAAGGCTTAAGGATCCCTTATCCCGAGTTATCTCTTAATTACAAGAAAGAAGGAGACATAGGAGGAATTAAGAGAGTCTACTTAGAGACTAAGGCTTTTGAACTTGCTGATAACAAAGAGTGGGAGTCTTATGTTGATTGTTTAGGGTTGCTTGCATTCAGTGTAATATTATTTCCATGGACTATAGACTATATTGACCTTGTGGCTATTATCGTGTTTTGGGGAGAAAAATCTTTTAATACAGATCCAACTCCCGCTCTGCTTGCTGACATCTATTATACACTTCATACGAGGTACGGAAAAAGAAGGGGTACTCTGAATTGCTGCATTCCATTAGTGTATTCCTGGTTTATGACTCACCTCTACAAGGAAGACTACATGATTCTGAATCTGACTAGGTATGAGTGGCCTCAAAAATTAAGGTCTCTTACTGCTAATTCTGTATTATGGTACGTAAGGAAGTTAGAAATTGATGACATTATTTATAGCTGCAGGGACTTTCCTAATGTTCCATTGATTGGATCGCGAGGCTGTATTAATTACAACCCTACCTTAGCCCTACGACAACTAGGATATCCTTTGGAAGATAAACCTTCAGACGAACAACTCCAACAATTGATCATTCATGACATGGAAAAAAAACCAAGAGTTGCTCAACAAAATCATCCAGGAATGGAACAAGGTTAACAAAAGAAAAGCTGAAAGGAAGAATGTTATGACAAAATAATCCTACACTTGATGGGTTATGGATAGGGTAAAAATTGTTAAGCTACCATTTAACATAGATCCTGAATACAAGCCAGAGGTCCCAGAGGCTCTGCCTATGTCCTTTAAAGAAATAGAGGATCTGAATAATTCCCTAAAAAGATCAGAAGGAAAATGAAGAACTGGAGCTCAACTCGTTAACTTAACCAAAGAAAAAATAAAAATGCAGCGCATACTTGAATCAAAAGACCAACAAATTCAAAGATATCAAGAGGCACTTGAAAAAGATAATCTCAAGCGGAAGCGTACGACTGAAGGATTGTTAAGTGCTACCTTCAATTTTGATTCCCATAACCAAAGGTTAGAGGATGCTTTTAATGAAATTGGGAGATTGATTAAATGGTACGAGAAGGCCATGCAAGACAAGATGGTGTTGGAAGAAGATCTAAGGGCCCAAATCCAAAGTTTGGCACAAGCTTCTTTAGATAAAGAAGAGAAAATGAAGTACCTCACCACTGGACTTCAGGATAGCCAAGAATCAGAGATAAGGGAATGCCTTGCAAGGATGAGGGCAGAAAGACTTCTGGCCCGAAAAACCGAAGAATATGAATAAGTGTGCCTTGAGCTAGAAGGCCTTCGAAAAGATTTCCTGATACAATGGAGACTTTATATGGAGGTGAAGGCTGAAAAGATGTATTGGGAAGAGCAGTATGCAAATACCACCCAAGCTGGAAGGGATAACCACAATATAATTCCTAATCTTTACCGAGAATACCGGTACTACAAGGACAAGCATGAAAGACTCGCCTTCCTAGCCAACAATTTCATCAAAGAAATCCGTAGAAGTTTAAGAGACGCATAAAATGTATTTGTTCCTCTTGCAAAAGACGTTGAGGACTTTCTTAAGCTTTTTCGAACAATGGTCGATCGTTTCAGAGCAGACATCCGCAGCCGCGCTTAGGAGATTGTTTCCCTTTGTTTATTTTTGTTTCCACAAGTTATTTTGTTTTAAAGTTGTAATATCTTTCAGTATCTGGATTATGTTATCTTTTAAAGACAATTACTACCTTCAATAAAAGCATTGTGTTCCATATTTCGTTTGTGTATTTATTTTCTAGATACTCACCAATAAAAAGAAAGAAAAACCTAAAAGAAATAAAAAATAAAATATATACACCCAAGTGAATAAGACATTCAAAACAAAATTCTTAACATGCTCATTCGCATTCATACATTCATAAATATCCGCATTTCACAAATTCATAAATACAAAAACTAATTTTTCAAAATCTTCTCCAGTTGAACCATTGGTAGAAGAAAACTACCACCTCCCTGGCCACTATATCAGACGAGAGCCCATCAACAAAAAGCAATAGTACAAATTAAAGAGAACCAAGTTGCGTTCAACGAATATCTCGAGCAAGTCAAGAGCAGAATCAACTCAATAAGAGGAGATATGATTCAAGTTCTTCTACCCTTGAATAACATTATTGACAGATAAGATCAAATTCCTAGGGCAACCTTCGAAGAAGTAGCCCAAACCATTGGTGCATCGAGCGGTGACCAACTAAAGAAATAACTAGAAGAGGGACTCCAAAAGTCCTTCATGGCCCAACAAGAGACAAGACAAGCTGAGATTGAAGGGTTTGTCCCGCCTCCACTGAAGGTAGGGTCATCCCATAGTTTGTAGATTCCGGTCAACAATGCGGATCAGTACTTAGACTTGCAATATGGAGACCGTGACCTAGAAGATGTCAATCAAGCACCTTAAAAAAATGACCAATACTCATGATATTGAGAATACAAGGGCACCCAACCAGTACAAAGCTCTGGAAGAAAGGGTAAAAGTTATGGAAGATTATGATGCCTTTGATGTAAATGCTCTCGAAATGGGTCTAGTTCCCGATATGGTAATCCGGACGAAATTTAGAATACATGAATTTGGAAAATACAAGGGGCTCACCTGTCTAAGGAACCACCTACGCATGTATTGTAGAAAGATGCATGCCTATGCTCAAAACCAGTAGTTGATGATTCATTGTTTCCAAGACAGTTTGAGTAGGGCATCCCTAGATTGCTATATGCAGTTGGAGCGGGTCCATATCCAGACATAGGCAGATCTTGCTAACTCTTTCTTAAAACAATATAAGTACAATTTGGACATGGTTCCTACCCGCATACAACTCCAAAACGTTTCACAAAAGAAAGAGGAGCCCTTCAAAGAATATGCCCAAAGATAGAGAGAAATGGCATCCCGAGTTCAACCACCACTATTGGAGAAAGAGTTGGTCGATATATTCATGGGCACCTTACAAGGGGTATACTATGAGAAGATGGTAGGAAGCGTCTCATCCGGATTCTCTGGCTTAGTAACCATTGGTGAAAGGATCGAAGTAGGTATGAAAAGTGGAAAGATACAAGGGGTACCATTTAATATCCCTTATAATTCAAAAAGCCACGTTCCTAGTTTCCCAAAAAAGAAGGAAGGAGAAATCAATGTTGTAGAATCACATCCAAGGGCACAACAACCATTGGTGATTCCATGAGAGCAGCAGCAACAGAACAAGTTTTACAGGCCTCCGAGGAAGTTCGATCCCCTCCCTATGTTGCATAGTCAATTATTATAACACTTAGTCAAAATGTCTTTGGTAGAGCTCAAACCTCTAACTCCACCAGCTGGGGCACTCCAACTAAGATATGATGCTAACGATAGATGTGAGTATCACGCAAATTCTCTAGGCCATACTCTAGAGAAATGTTGGGCCTTTAGGTATAAGGTTCAAGACCTATTGGAGGCCCAAGATATCACCTTCGAAAAGCCGAATATCAAGTCAAACCTCATGCCTTCGCATGGTGGGACAACATTAATCGCAATCGAAGTAGTCACTAACTTTGAGGTGGCCATACAAGAAAAGGACCTAATAAACTTGTTGAAAGGATATCTGTTGGAATATGGGTTCCTGTTAGAACATAATGAAGCTTTCGAAAAAACATTACAGAAGTTGGTGGACCAGGGGATAGTCTAATTCGGACCATACCCTGAAGAAGAATATGTAGCTGCAATTGAGGGAAATACAAAGAAACTGTTGGTAATCCCTTGCCAAAGGTAGAACCTTAACAAGAAAAATCTTGTAATACCATGGGGAAAATCAGCAGGAACCCCAATAATAACACCGAAGTAGACTCTAATGATACTGATAGTTCCAAAGGCTATGATGGTAGTTAGGGGGCCATCACATGCGCCTCTTATGAAAGTGATAAAGCCATACCATGGAGTTATGATTCAACTGTTTACATTAATGGATTAACACAAGAATGTGAGCCATCATCAAGTCAAGGACCTGCAATCTCAAACATAACAGGAACGGGGGGCATGACCTGCAGTGGTCGAATCTTTGGATATGAACCACCAAAGAAGAGTGATGACATGGAGAAAAATAAAAATGATGCATTAAAAAAGGACAAATGGAAAGTAGTGGTGGAAACAAGTCAAGAACAAGAGCCTCCAAGCAAGAACTTTACTGATCAAGAGGCAGATGGATTTTTGAAAATAATCAAAAGAAGTGACTATAGGGTGGTGGATCAGCTTCACCAAACCCCATCCAAGATTTCTATACTCTCATTGCTCATAAATTCAGAGGCGCACTGAGACTCACTAATGAAAGTTCTAAGCTCTGCTCACATCACAGAGAAAATTACTGTGAACCAATTTGACAGTGTTGTAGAAAATATGACGTCGAGATCATATTTGGGTTTTAACGACAGTGAGTTACCTCCCCAAGGCCGAGCTCACAATAAGGAATTACACATCTCTATTCAGATAGGTAATACAAGCCTATCCAGGGTTCTCACGAATATCGATCCTGCCCTCAATGTGTTACCAAAATCTATCTTGATGAAGTTAACACTAGACGGTGTTGTGATACGACCAAGCTCCACAATAGTAAAAGCCTTTAACGGTTCTCAAACTTCAGTATTCGGAGAAGTGGACCTTCCTGTTAAGATCGGCCCATACATGTTCTACATCACTTTTCAAGTCATGGATATAGAACCAACACATACATGTTTACTTGCGTGACCTTGGATCCATGCGGAAGGGGCAATCACTTCGACCTTACACCAAAAGATAAAGTTCTTTGTTGAAGGAAGATTGGTCATAATCGACGGAGAATAGGACATCTTTGTAAGTAACATAGAATCTACAGATATATCAGTGGTGATGAAGATCATATAGCCACACCATTTCAAGTCCTAGAGGTTGCCTCAATTGTAACCTTACCAATGGAAAAAATCGAGAAACCTACTGTAACTTCATGAAGAGATTTCCAAACAATAGTGGAAAATGGTACCTCGAAGGGTTGGGGAAAGCTCCCGGAAATACCTGAGAAAAAGAATCACTTTAGTTTGGGCTACGAATTATCAAAAGCTACTCTAAAAGGCAAAGCACGGTTTCCTTCAATCCAGGAGACCTTCATCAACAAAGGAGTGAAGCATGGAATACATGTGGAAATGATATCTAATAAGAACAACATCAAGAGGGCATCTGATTTCATACGTGAATGTGCCCCAGGAGAAGAACTCAAGAACTCGATAGCTATGGAGATTCTCGAGATCTTTTTCTTTCCTAAGTAATTTTTCTTGTTTTTTGAAAGAACATATGTCAAGCCCGAGGCATAGGGGTTGCTTGTAAGGGTCCCCCGTTTTGTTTCAGACAATATTCATGATTAATAAAATTTATGTTTTGTATTCAATTAATATCCATGTCTTTCTTTTGCATATATATTTTACATAAAAAAATGGCAATAATTTTCTTCATATGCATTTTCCAAATTCACATACTAAAAACTGCACCAAAACATGATAAATATGCAGATCCATGCCCAAAATCACTGATAATGTTATTGCTACTTGTGATACGGTGGCCAGAACCAGGACTGTTTTTTAGGAATGCTGGTTTGCATTTTACGTTTGTGTTCGCAAAATATCGCGGTAAGCAAGAGTCGCCACCGACTTTTATTTTATCCAACAAGGAAAGGAAAAAAGCACAGAAAAATTCCTTTTTCGAGATTTTCTGAGTACGGGGGGTAGATTATAGAAAGGGAAGGTATTAGTACCCTTTCTATCCGTAGTTATCTACGTGCTCTTAGGTACTTGCTCATCATTTTCAAAATTGCTTATTTGTGTTTGTGTGATTTGAAAAGTTTTTGTTTTGACTTCGATTTAACCCTTGCTTCTGTCTTCAAGGGTGTTACGAAGTGTTTTTGAAAACTTTGTTCGTAAAAGAGTGTAGGTGTGAAAAAGTTTGTTTTAATTGAGCAAGTACTTAAGAACTAATCTACCTACTCGAAAAAAAGAATTGTTCCATGTTTGTTTCCTTTAGACAACGTTATCCCACTATTAGTGAGTAGGTAGCACCGTCGTTGGAGTTTGAGGGTCAATTCGAAAGGGACGTACGATCACTAAAGCAATGTTAGTACGTCTTAGTAGTAACCCTAATGTCTTAGATCAATTATCCGAGGAAACAATTCCGAGGCAACCTTTCCAAGGAAACTTTGATCTTTGGACAAAAGGACGACCACTAAAGCACCCTATACTCAATGACCGTTTACCGAAGGTAACCAAGTGGGAGTGTACCCTAGGAGTGCGCATGTGCGAGTGATTCAATTTCAGATTATTATCTTTGCGCATTTTAGGGTTATCTAACTGTTTTAAAGTTTTACATACATTCTTGTCATGCATCCTAATATCATACATCTAACAGTTAATATTTTGCGGTATTTAAAGTGCGGAAATTAAACTACGCTATTACAAGGCTTCGGGCATTTACATAGCCAAAAACAAACCCGTAAAAATAAAGCGATAAATGAAAGATAAAAGACCTAATTAAACTATTACAACTTGTGGGCAGTTACATCAATATGGTAATAATAATAATAAAGCGCGCGATGAAATTAAGAACGATAGAAATTTAGGGTTTTGACCCTTTCTAACCTAATTAAAAAAGAAGTTTTTTTGTTGTTTTTAATTGTTTTTAAGAAAAAAATGAATTAAGTTTTTAAATTAAATACACAATTAATGAGCTAATTAAATTAATTAAAGAAAATAAATAAATGGCCTATTTTTTATGTTTTGTTATTTTAAGAAAAAAAGGAAATATAATTAAATTATAAATAAAACCCTAATTATTCTAATTAATTTTAATTATATACAAAATAATTAAAGTTATCTAAAATTAAACAACCTAATTAAATTAATTAATTTTTTTGATAAAAATAAGATCTAAACCTAATTTGATCTAAAGTATTATTTTTTATTATTTTTTTGATAAAAGAAATAATTAATTATGTTAGTAAATAAAATAAATAAATTAAATAAAATGTAAAAGAAAAGAAAAAGAAAGTTGGGCCTGAAAGCAATATGGGGGTGCATTGCTAGCAATCTGGGCCCAAGAAGCAAAGGTCCACGTTGACTGGCCAGATTCTCCACTATGCATTGACTAAGGCCTTTTGTGCTCCTTCAGGTGATAACCATCAGATCTGGATCTCAAGACACTTGGCCAGTTAGATTATGAAGACGTATGGTAGTCATTGGTCTTTGTGGAACATGGGATCTGTAGAAAGAATTCAAGAAAAATGCAAACATTGGAGGCAGGGGTCGAACCCCTGACCTCAAGCTCCCCAACGCCTTAACGCTTGCCTGGCCACCACTGGGCCAATTGATTTAGTTGATTATCAAATGAAATAAAAATAACAAAAGGAATAAAATAATGCTAGCTGTAAACACGCACGCAAATTCAAACCAGCGAATGGGATGGAGGCACGTAGGTCATCTTCCTCCTTGCACCATTGGTAAAAGTTACAGACTTTAACCTACGGCGCCATGCCCGTTGCTATAAGTCCTGCAATTCTCAAAATCTAATACAAACGTGATAAATAAAAACCAAAGCCATGGATAGCTTCGTCTGGACCTGCTGAGTACAGTGGCGGCCCTTTCATGGCCCAATTTTGCCTATAGGAAGAAATCCTAAATTGAAACACAAAAACTAGCAATGGCGAAATCTTATACAGGCCATAAAAATGAAATAAAATATTACAGAAAGCTTGCATATGTGATGGTGAACAAGGATATATAATTAGAATGTGATGAATGTGCAAGAATTACGCAAACTGATTTCAAGAAATAACCAAGGTCGTGGATGACTTACAACGCGTTTTGGTAATGGAAAAGACCTGTTCTTGATTGATTTCACTTGCTGGGGATCCCAAGAAGTGATTGGGATGATCAGGAAGCTTTGAAATTTCCTGTAACTAGGAATTCGATTCAACACTTTTTCTTGTTTTTTTCAAGTTTGGTTCTGGTTGCTGCGCCTCCTTCTAGCCTCCTTTTGGGTCTGCACACGTTCTTTATGTATTAAGGACTTAATTAGGGTTCTCAATGTGATCATAATCTTCCTCCATCAATGAATTTGATTTTGATTTGATTCCTTTGAATATCATTCCAAAAATAGCCTAAAACCAATCTTTTTGTCCACACCAATGCTTTGCACGATTTCAAATACTTGCCAACTGGATTTAAGACCTGAAACAAGCACAAGATCTTTGAATTTCAATGTTTTGGATTTTCTATGATTTGTTTTGATTTAAAATGATTAAATTCAAATAAAAATAAAAATAAATAATAAAAACAAGATAATGACAAGTGGAAAAGGCTAGGGCTCGTGGACCATGTTGCCAACTCAAAACAAGTGCAAAAGATTGGGCCCATTTGGCAAAATTTGCAATTTTAGGCATAGTTGACTTTTGGCAATTTTGCAAAAAGGGTCAACTTCACCAATGCATAGCTTCCTCAATTTTGACTCTTTGAAGGTGTTCTTAGACTTTTTAGAAAGCTTGAGATGTCCTCTAAGCAACCCTTCTTGGCAACTTTTCACATAGTTCCAAGTGGAAACTCAAAATGAATTTCAAATATGGATTGTATAGCATGTTACAAGCTTTCCAAAATGTCCAAGAACTCTCCAAGATCACTTATGGTTAGGGAGAATCGAAGGAAAGAAAATGGCCATTTCTCGCTTTTGTCCATGGCATTTTTCACATTGCTACAAGTTTCAAATCTATCCTAAGCATGCTTGTACTTGTTTTACAGGTCTTAAACCTTTCCACACTCCTTAATTTAATGCAAATACATTGGACAATGGCATTGTTCTGATCTTTGAAGCTTTGTACAAGGGTTTAATCCAAAAATGGCAAAAAGGTTACAATGCTACTTTGATAAAGTTAGCTTTTAGCAATTTTGTTTATCTTGAGCATTGGACCCAATATCTTGCAGCAATCAAAGTCCATGAATATCAGGCAATTGGTACCAATTATGTTCAGGCCTTGAGCTAGCATGTACAAGCTTTGAGCTTTGTCAACTCAACTTTTTCTTCAAAAGCAAGTAAGCTTGCAAAAAGTCCATAACTTGAAAATATGATAAGAGCAAGTGTTGGTATCATTTCAAACACCCTCAGCATATTGTACCAAGCCAGAAACACGATTTGCCAAGCTCCTAGACACCCTAAAACACAAAAACACCAACTTCTGGCCAAAATAGGGCCATCTCTGCAAATCACAAGCCACTTCCATATTCCCTCGTGCGTTTTGCTTGAAACCACTTCAAACACACTCCATACATCCCACCCAAGCTGTCCAGGCCTTAGTCCAGCAATTGTAACCCCTATTTCGTGCTTCACCATTTTCACTTTCTGAGTTTGCAGGCTGACTTCTACAAGGAGGTTCAAGCCATTTCAAAGCAAGCTGAGCATTGGGAAAGGTCAAGGGAACTTCTAGCAAGCTCAAAAGAACTTCAGGCCTCATTCAAAGTTGCTACATTGCCATATCCAAACTTAACTGAAACAGGTATTTGTCAAGATTCTAACTCCTTATTTAGGCATCATTAGGCTTAAGTTTGTGAAGCAAAAATGTAGTCTTCAATGTGCTTGAGCTATACATATGCATAGTTCTTATATATATTAACTGAGCTAGGAGAATTTGGATGATGAATATGCTGAAAATTTTAGGTTAAAATTTAGGGCCATTAAAATTCTCTCTGGTCTTTGAGAGTTAGGTCAAGTTTTTTATATGGTTGGAATCGTGATTGAAAATGCTATAACTTTCATGTTGTAAATTTTTGATTTCATGCAAGCAATAGAGAGAACAAATTTTGAAGTACATGGCGCACACGTTTTGTTCAGAGGTTAGGGATGAATTGATTCTGGGCCAAGGCGCTTGGGCCTACTTTCTTTTGACACCCCCTTTTTTACTTTCTGCACCCCCTTTTGCATTTTCTTATATTTTTTTTTATATTTTTCATTTCTTTTATATTTTCTAACTTTATTTATTTTTATAAACATTGAAAAATCTCAAAAAATATTTTCTTAATTTTTTGCATTTTATTTTATTATTTTTATTATGTTTTGGACATAAAAATAGTTTATTAATAATAATATAACTTATTTTTCTAGATAAAACTTGTAAATAATATAAAAATATTACATATTTTTATTTTCATTATATTATACATATAAAATAATATTTTCATACAATATTTAATTTTTTTAAACATTTTTGTATATATTATTATTATGTTTCTTAAACAAAAAAATGAATAAATAAATAATATAAAGCATATTTTCTTTTAAACCAAAAAATTAGGGTTTTCACCCTTTCAAAAAATAATCATTTTGTTTTCTATTTTTAGGACATAAATAAATTCATTTTACATACATAAAAATCAATACAAAAATATTTTGTGCATATTTACATTTTATTGCATATTTAAATAATTGTCTATTTATTTATTTGTACAATAAATTCAATTTGGTTGTAATAGTTTTAGGGTTTTATTTTTAGCAATATCCCCCTATTCAAACTTTTATCCCCCTTCCCATAATAATGTTGTAATAGTTTAGATTTACTTTACGCATTTTATCGCTTTCATATACCATTATAGTAAATTAGGGTTTTGTATGCAAAAGACCAAAAATCAAACAAATAGCATGACTAAACACAAGACAAAAATGCATGAAAAATGACAACACATTGCACACAAACACCCCTAGGGTTTCACCCACTTTGTTTCCTTAAAATGGCCATGGTATGCATGCTTGGTATCTTGGCAAAATCAAAACAAAACAAAAAGATCATAGTCCCTCGATGACGCTATCAAAATGTTTCCTAAACAAAAATGATCTTAGTCCCTAAAACTTTCTAAGATACTTGGCACCATTGCTATCATGGTCATACGATGACCCACGCCCGTCCCGTTTAACATCCAAAGATTGGGTTGTTTACCAAATACAATGGTAAAACAACAATGTCAAAGGGTTAAAAATGTACAAGAAAGACCTTTGATTAGGGTAGAAAACTCCTAGTTACTTGATCAATTTTAAAACAATCCTTTCTATTTTCAAAAACACACACACAATTTCCAAATATTTCCCAAAACAAACTTTCAAACATTGAAACATTTTTCAAAAGACAAACATCTTTGTATACATTCTTACGAACGAGAATCATTACAAAGATTGCCTAAATGATGGCCTCTTTTCAAAATACTTTCAAAACCACACAAAGCACCACTTCAAACAATTGGAAAAGCAAAGCAAGTGATCTAAACAAGTAACTAAGAGCCCATGGAAAACCATGGATGAAAAGGGTGCTAGCACCTTCCCTTTTCATAATCTACCCCCCGAACTCAAGAAAACATCTCAAAGGTCTTTCCTGTGTTTTTTGACCTTTCCTTTGGATAAAATAAAAAGTCGGTGGCGACTCTTGCTAAACCGAAACATTTGCAAACACAAACGCAAAACCTCAAGTCAGTTCTCCCACCGTATCACACCCCTGTTTATGAAATTACGAGTAATCGTCTTTTGTTTCACATGTAAATATTTATGAGCAGCAATTATTGTCAAATGCATATATAAAAAATGAACCATTGGACGTTCTTGCCAAACAAAACAGAAAAAGAAAAAAAAATTGAAATTTCTTTGTGAAAATGAATCGTATTGATTTTGAAGTTTGGCCTGTAAATAGGCGTTTTTGTACAAGAGTCTGACATCCTAGTAAGAGAACACCACCGAATGATAGAATTTACACAGTTTGTGAAAAATAAAGAAAAACAGCTATGTGAACAATTCCACTGGGTTCCAACTCTGCTATTGCCCCTATGTCTTTTGAGCGTCTCATCACTTTGCTACTTGGTTGAAGGTAAATCAGATTGATTAGTGCCATCTGAGCTTGATAGTCAATACCAAAGTCTGGTTGCAAGATGATCCAATGAGACATAGTGTTACCCCTTGATCCCTAATTTTTGCCTGGATCGCCCTTTCGGGTTTTCAGTCCACCGGGATACCCTTTTTTGCCCAAGCCACTTTTTTAGGTTTTCGACTTGCCGGGTGTACATTTTTTTTCATTTTCATACCTTACTTTTTTCCGAACCCTTTTGGTTCGCCGGGACCCCTTATTTTTGCCTAGGCCAGTCAAACTAGCGGGTTTTTTATTATTCGTAGTATTTTTTTCACTATGTCTGCATTGATGGGGTGAAGAAGGTCGTCACATCCATGGTGGTTAGAATCATAGCTCCTCCTGAGAAAATGTTCTTAACCACAAATGGCCCTTCGTACGTAGGGGTCTATTTGCCCCTGGGATCACCTTGCGGAAATATGATGCGTTTGATCACTAAATCCCCGACTTGATATTCCCGTCGTCTAACTTTTTTATTAAATGCCTTGATCATTCGCTTTTGATACGTTTGACCATGACAAATAGAAGTAAGTCTCTTTTCGTCAATTAAGTTTAGTTGATCAAGCCGGGTTTGGATCCAATCGTCTTTGCTCAAACTTGCATCCTTCATAATCCAAAGAGAGGGTATTTGAACTTCAATGGGCAAGACTGCCTCCATGCCATATACCAAGGAATAGGGTGTTTCCCCTGTTGACGTCCGCGCTGAGGTAAGGTACCCATGAAGAGCAAATGGTAACATCTCATGCCATTCTTTGTATGTCACCGTCATCTTCTGCACAATCTTCTTGATGTTCTTATTAGCCGCTTCAACAACCCCATTCATCTTCGGCCGGTAAGGAGAAGAGTTATGATGCTGTATCTTGAACTGCTTGCAGAGCTCGGTGATCATCGTATTATTTAGATTTGTACCATTGTCTGTAATGATCCTCTCTGGTACACCATATCGACAGATCAGATTATGCCGAATGAACCATGCCACAACATTCTTGGTTACTGTAGCAAAGGAAGCTGCTTCAACCCACTTTGTAAAGTAATCAATGGCTACCAGAATGAAACGATGCCCGTTAAACGCAGTAGGTCTGATCTCTCCTATCATATTGATGCCCCACATTGCAAAAGGCCAAGGTGTCGTCAAGAAATTCAGAGGAACTGGAGGTACATGCACCTTATCAGCATAGACTTGGCACTTATGACAGGTCTGAGAATGTTGATAACAGTCAGCTTCCAAAGTGGACCAATAATATCCTGCCCGTAGGATTTTCTTCGCCATGGTATGTCCACTGGAATGAGTTCCGAAAGTACCTTCATGTAACTCTACCATAATCCTTTCTGCCTCGTTCTTATCCACACACCACAGTAAGGTTGAATCATGGTTACGCTTGTAAAGGATGCCATTGCTGATGAAGAACTTCGCCGCGAATCTCCTCAGAAACTTCTTATCATTAACAGATGCACCCTCAGGATACTCTTGAGCCTCAAGATACCTCTTTACCTCGTGAAACCAGGATTTATATGTTACCTCTTCAGTCTCGATGCCACAGCAATGTGAGGGTTCATCCAACCTCTTAATGGCAATCTGGGGAGCCTCATTGTCCCACCTGACCTTGAACATAGAAGACATAGTAGCTAGCGCGTCCGCTAATTGATTCTCCTCTCGTGGGAAATGTTCAAAGGTTATCTCCTCGAAGTGCGGAAGCAACGTTAATACATACTCTTTGTAAGGAATAAGATTTGGGTGTTTCTTATCCCACTCGTCTTTGATCTGACCGATCACTAGAGCAGAATCTCCGAACACACTCAAGAACTTAATCCTTAGATCAATAGCTGCTCGAAGGCCCATGATGCACGCTTCATACTCCACCATATTGTTGGTGTAGTTAAAACATAATCGGGCGGTGAACAGAGTATGACAGCCTTCAGGAGATATGATCACAACACCAATGCCATTACCCAAAGCGTTTGAAGCTCCATCAAATTACATAGACCATCGGGATCCTTCCTCAGGTCCTTCATTCGGTCCAGGTTTCTCATAGTCAATCACCAACATGATGTTCTCATCCGAGAATTCGAAGTTCATAGACTGGTAATCATCCACTGCCTGATGTGCCAAATGATCTGCCAACACACTTCCATTGATTGCTTTCTGGGTTGTGTACTGGATGTCATACTCAGTTAAGATCATCTTCCATCTTGCTATTCTTCCGGACAAGGCAGGATTTTCGAAGATATACTTGATTAGATCCACCTTTGATATCAATAGAGTAGTGTGAGTCAGCATATACTATCTCAGCCGGAAAGCCGCCCATGCCAAAGCGCAGCAAGTTTTCTCGAGCAGTGAGTATTGGGTCTCACAGTCAGTAAACTTTTTGCTAAGGTAGTAAATAGCATGCTCTTTTTGGCCAGACTCGTCATGCTACCCCAGCACGCACCCCATTGAATTGTCGAGTACTGCCAAGTATAAGATAAAAGGTTTCCCTTCAACTGGAGGCATCACAATAGGTGGCTCTTGGAGGTACTCCTTGATTCTTTTGAAAGCGGCTTGACATTCATCATTCCATCTTACCACTTGATCTTTCTTCAACAGCTTGAAGATCGGCTCACAAGTAGCAGTCAGATGTGAAATGAATCGGGCAATGTAGTTCAGACTTCCCAAAAAGCCTCTGACTTCCTTTTCTATTCGGGGAGCTGGCATTTCCTGTATAACCTTCACCTTTGCGAGATCCACTTGAATACCTTTATCACTAACAAAGAAACCCAGCAGCTTACCAGACCTCACCCCGAAGGTGCACTTGTTCAGGTTTAACCTCAGCTTGTATAACTTCAACCTTTCAAATAGCTTCTGGAGATGGCAAGATGTTCTTCTTCAGTTTGAGACCTTGCAATCATGTCATCGACGTAAACCTCAATCTCATGGTGAATCATGTCGTGGAACAAAGCGACCATGGCGCGTTGATATGTTGCCCCAACATTCTTCAACCCAAAAGGCATGACTTTGTAGCAAAAGGTACCCCACTGCGTAATGAAGGTTATCTTTTCCATATCCTCGGGAGCCATCTTAATCTGATTATAACCGGAAAAACCATCCATAAATGAGAAGACCTTATGTTGTGCGGTGTTGTTAACCAGAACATCGATATGAGGTAGAGGGAAATCATCTTTGGGGCTCACCCTATTCAGATCCCTATAGTCTACGTACATACGGACTTTACCATCTTTCTCTGGCACCGGAACCATGCTGGCCACCCACTGGGTAAGAAGTAACAGCTAGAAAACCGGCGTCAAACTGTTTCATAACCTCTGCTTTGATTTTCTCAGACATCTCTGGGCGCATTCAACAAACTTTCTGTTTCACTGGAGGAATGTCTTCCTTGGTTGGCAAGCGGTGAACCACAATATCAGTATCCAACCCAGGCATATCTTCATAAGACCAAGCAAAGATCTCAACATAGTCACGCAACATCTATATCAACCGTTGCTTAACACTAGATTCTAGATTTGCACCGATCTTGACTTCTTTCTTGTCCTCTTCCGTACCCAGATTTACTGTTTCCACTGGCTCTTCATGCGGCTGTATGGCCCTCTCTTCCTGAAGTAACAATCTAGCAAGTTCCCCAGGCACCTCACCATCATCCTCACCTTCGTCCTCGGTTTGGTTGATCGGACTTTCGAAGTCATAACTGGCAGTAGCAGAGTCATTATCAGTGGGATCCATAGTGGATGTAGACCTGTATTATGATATGTGAGTGTGTGTAAGACAAATAGCTGTTTTGATAAAGTGTAAGATAGAAAGAAAAATAAGGAGCGCAAAATTTGTAATGCAAGAAACGTCCAATGCTTTATTGATGACATATGGAAATGACACATAATAAGCCCTCACAAACAAAGCCACAGTGTCTCGGGCAAGGCACCAGGCCATAAAAGTTTCAAATTGTCTATTACAAGTCTCAAAACAAAAGTCTATTAATGTGTAATAAAAGAAACTGGCACGAAGTCCTTCGCCGTCCAATTGTTCAAGCCACCGTTGGTAGTCGGGTAAATCCAGCTGTCGAAATTTGACTCTTCATCATCATCTTCAATCGCATTCACTCCCGGATTATTGATACGCAGGGGAGGTCTTCTAATCCGCGCACGTCGAACAACCCTTTGAGCTTCTGTAGTAAAACCCAAACCAAACTTGTCAGTCTTGTGTGCAAAGTCAGGGAGTTGGCCCCAATTCGCATACCCACCTTTTTCAACAACAGCTCTAGCATCCTTGAGGAAAGCCATCTTCATTGGAGGTTCATCAGCAGTAATTTCAGTCGACGCCAGAGTCTGGGGGACTTCTTCAAAGTTCTGGCACGGGGTTTCAATGAACTCCCCATCCATCTCCACACACTGAAAGGAATTAAGATGACTTACCATGTACTCCTCTTCACCCTGTACCGTAACAATCTTCCCCTTCATTGGATATTTCAACATCTGATGGAGCGTAGAAGTCACTTCTCCAGCCTTATGAATCCACGGGCGACCCAGCAAGCAAGAATAAGATGGCCAAATGTCCATCACATAGAACGTAGACACAAAAGTCTGGGAACCAACCTTAACAGGGACATCCACCTCTCCATGTACCATCCTTTTGGACCCGTCAAAGGCCCTAACCACAATATTACTTGGCTTCAGAACCAACCCTTCACAATCCAGCCGATCTAGTGCTTTCTTGGGTAAAACATTTAATGAGGACCCAGTATCCACCACACGTGAGCCAAAGTAGTGCCCCTGCACTCGATTGAGACGTGCAGAGCATCATTGTGATTCCTTCCTTTGGCAGTCAGATCTACGCCGGAGAAACCCAACCCATTATCAGCGGTCAAACTAGCCACACAATCTTTGAATTGATCAGCAAATGTTTCCTGCGGCACATGCACAGTTTTAAGGAAAGCAATTAAAGCCTTAGCATGGGCTTCCGAGCACAACAACAAAGACAACATGGAGATCTTCGAAGGGGTTTTCCCCAGCTGTTCGACTATGTTGTAGTCGCTTTTCTCAATAATCTTCAGAATTTCCTCTATCTCCTGCCTAGAGGTTTCAACAATGACTTTTTTAGGTGCCTCCATCCGGGCAGGCCCACCTGTAACTTCTTTTCCCCGAGTGTCAGATGACTCGGCGACAAGGGTGATAACTGGAGTAAGAATTGGAACAACAGCTGACGTACTGGCAGATGGAATGACAACAGGCTTTTGAACATTCGGAGGAGAAATCTCAGGAGAGAAGAGTCTTCCACTTCGGGTGACCTTGCTAGACCCAAAAATATTGCTGTCATCAGTATCAGCCTCTTCAACCTTCAAGTCTTGTTTGATCCCATGATAATACACATCGGCCCCATAGTGCCACAGGACAACCTTATCCGAAGTGTAAGGGATAGGAACAGGAATAGTAATGATCAATGGAGCAACTCTCGGAACAGATGTAATCCTAACAGGCTTTCTCGAGGAAGCCTTGGAAGAATTGGCGGAAATGGTGATTATGGAAACATCTTCAACAGGAATCGACGGAATCAAAGTTTTCTCGAACAATATCTCTTTGTTATCCATCAAGCGTTGAACACCTGACTTCAATAAATGGCAACCAGCAGGTAGGATGGAACATAGGTGGCAACCTTCGCCACAACCCAAAAATAAACTGGCCAACAATAGATTCTTCTTAACGGTCATCAACGGAGTAGAAATGTCTTCCACAAAGGTCACAAATGAATCATCATCCTCAACATTTACTCCGTGCTTGGGCATAGGAGCAGTCATGACATTAGGATTTTCTGGTGCGTCAAACTCAATTTCCTTAGCTTCAATCAAATAATGCACCTTATTCCTCAAGGCCCAGCAGTTGTTGGTATCATGCCCTGGGCTATCGGAGTGATAGGCACAGCGGGCGTTTGGATTATACAACGCAGAGGTGGTACTAGGATTCTTCAGGGCTTCCCTCAGAGTTACCAGGTTGGTCTTCAATAACTGCAGTAAAATTTGAGATAAGGTCATACTGAGCCGAGTATACTGTCTTTGCGGTCTTTCTACTCTTTGCTGACTGTTGCATTGTGAGGCAACAGTGGGTCTTGATATTACCACCGCATTTACTGTTAGAACAAAGTTTGAATCTACTACCCTATGTTTAAGTTTTGATGATAACAAAATGAAAAGATATATTATTTATATGATTCATGTATGAACTATTTGCTACCTAAATTATTACGTTCTGATCTGCAGAAACTCTGATAGGTATAAGCAAGATCACACTTAATCAGCATCAGAAATTTGGTTCTTGACATCAGCATCAGAAGTTGCTATATCAGAATACCAAAATCAGAAGATTAACTCACGTGTATGCTGAAGCCTGATGAACAGAACTGCGCTCAACACTCTGATAAAGAAAATAACAGTTCATCAGCAGTTAAGCAGAGTCAGAATGAGCCAAGCCAGAACATGCATTAAGTAAGCAACGGTACTGTGCATTGAAAGCAAATTATTACCAACGGCCTCATTCCAGACAAGATCTGCTCAATAAGGAAAGTTTGTTATTAGCATTGAATCAAGAATATTGCTCCAACGTTCAAGAATCTCAGTGCTATATAAACAAGACTCTGAAGATTGAATTGGCTAATGCTCTCCAACATCTTACACGCCTAAAAGCTAATCATAATCTTCCTTCTCCCAGTTTGCTAAACACTACATATCTTCTTATTCAATCATTGTTTAGTAATCTAGTTTTGTAAGCTTAAGTTGTGTATACATCACAGTTGTGATACAGTTTTGTTGAAAACATTCACACACTTAGATTTATCTTCTTTGTAAGAAAGTGTTTACTTGACAAACCGGGTTGTGGTTTGCATCAAGAAGGCTTTAGTAGTTGTTAAAGCAGTTTGTAATATTCAGTTGAATATAGTGGATTAAGACCTCGTTGGAGAGAGGCGAAATCACCTTGACGGGTGGACTGGAGTAGTTTGAGATCAAACGAACCAGGATAAAAATATCTTGTTCATTGCATTGATTTTCAGTTTTACAATTCAACCCCCCCTTCTTGTGTTTTTCACTACTTCAATTGGCATCAGAGCGCCTGGTTCTGAGCTAAAACACTTAACCGTGTCAGTACAAGATCCAGCGTCAGAAAAACACAATGGCAGGAAACTATTCTCACACCAGCAATGACAACCATGAGGACAGAGACAGATTCAGCGGCAAACCTCCAGTCTTTGATGGAGAAAACTTTGATTACTGGAAAGACAGAATTGAAAGCTTCTTTCTGGCACATGGTGCTGATCTGTGGGATATGGTGACAGATGGATACACGCACCCTGTGAATGCAAGCGGTCAGAAGATTGATAGAAAAACAATGTCTGACCAACAAAAGCGTGACTTCAAGAATCACCACAAGGCCAGAACCATCCTCCTCAGCGCCATCTCCTATACTGAATATGAAAAGATATCCAACAGAGACACAGCAAAGAACATTTTTGACTCACTCAGAATGACGCATGAGGGCAACGTTCAGGTCAAAGAAACTAAAGCTCTGGCGCTCATTTAGAAGTATGAGGCATTCAAAATGGAAGAATCTGAATCCATTGAAACAATGTTCTCAAGATTCCAGATTCTGGTAGCTGGTCTCAAGGTTCTGGACAAAGGATACTCTACTACTGACCATGTCAAGAAAATCATCAGAAGTTTACCCAAGCAGTGGAGACCAATGGTTACAGCTCTGAAGCTAGCAAAAGATCTCAACAAAATCACTCTGGAGGAACTTATCAGCTCCCTCAGAAGTCATGAGATAGAGTTAGAAGCTGACGAGCCTCAGAAGCAAGGTAAGCCTTTAGCATTGAAATCTAACAAAAAATCTGAGTCTAAAGTTTTGCAGGCAGTTGAAGAAACATCTGATGGATCCTCATCAGAAGAAGACGAACTCTCCCTCCTCTCCAGAAAAGTAAATCAACTGTGGAAGCAAAGGCAAAGGAAGTTCAGGAATCCCAGAAGATCTGATCAGAACGAGTCCTCTTCCAGATACAGAAGGACAGAGTCTTCCTCTGGATACAGAAGATCTGAAGGCTCCTCAAGTAGCAAAAAGCCAAACACCAAGGACATCATCTGCTATGAGTGCAATGAGCAAGGACACTACAAGAGTGACTGTCCAAAGCTTCAGAGGGAAAAGCCCAAAAAGAAGTTTGGAAGAGAAAAGAAGAAAAGTCTCATGGCTACATGGGATGACTCTGACTCGTCCGAAGCTGACTCAGAATCAGATGATGAGAGGGCAAACATAGCTCTCATGGCTAACATCTCAGAAGATAGTGAAGCTTCTGAATCAGACTCAGAATCAGATACTGAAGAGGTATTTCCTAACTTTGCTGTTAATTTTACCAAGGCTGAACTTGCTGAAAGCCTTAATGAAATCCTGGAAAGGTATCAGCAAATTAGAGTTAAATTCAGAGACCTGAAAAGGAATCTTGAATCTGACTCTAATAAGACTGAGAGTCTCAAATTGGAGAATTCTGAGCTGAGAAATAAGATTTCAAAATTAGAAAACACTTTACAAAACTCTCAGAAGGAACCAATTTCTGAAACTCCCAGCAACGCTGATAAGATCATCAAGGAGTATGATCACAGTTTCCAGAAGTTCCTTGCTAAAAGCATAGATAGAAGCAAAATGGCTTCAATGATCTATAGAGTTAGCAGAAACGGCAGAAAAGGAATAGGATACCAAGGTAAGGTTCCTACACCAAAGAATGTCATGGACTTAACCATTAAACACACTCCTCTGAATTCACATTTTGTGTATGGTCACACACATGATATTAAATACACTAGCAGTAAGCACTCTGTGAAACCAAAATTCAACCAGAGTTTTGGTAAAACTAACAAATCAGGACCCAAGAAAATCTGGGTACCTAAGGATAAAATAATACATGTTGTAGATATCTTTAGCAGCAAGTCAGAAACACCAGTCATGGTACCTGGACTCTGGCTGCTCGCGACACATGACGGGAAGAAGGCATATGTTCCAAAGCCTGGAACTTAAGCCTGGAGGCCACGTTGGCTTTGGAGGCAATCAGAGGGGAAAGATAATTGGCTCTGGAACTGTAGGTAATGGAAATCTTCCCTCTATTAATAATGTTCTGCTAGTAGATGGATTAATGCATAATCTGTTATCCATAAGTCAATTAAGTGATAACAGTTATGATATAATCTTTAATCAAAAATCATGTAAAGCTGTTACTCAGAAAGATGGGACTATCCTGTTTAATGGTAAGAGGAAAAACAACATTTACAAAATCAAACTTTCTGAACTAAAAAGTCAGAATATAAAGTGCCTTCTGTCTGTTAACAACGAGCAGTGGATCTGGCACAGAAGATTGGGGCATGTTAGTATGAGAAGAATATCTCAGATTAACAAACTCAATCTGGTCAGAGGACTTCCTAATTTGAAGTTCAATTCAGATGCTCCGTGTGAAGCATGTCAGAAAGGCAAGTTTGCAAAACCTTCTTTTAAATCTAAAAATGTTGTTTCTACCTCTAATCCATTAGAACTTCTGCACATTGACTTATTTGGACCGGTTAAAACTGCTTCAGTCAGTGGTAAGAAGTATGGGTTAGTAATCGTAGATGACTATAGCAGATGGACATGGGTAAAGTTCTTAAGACACAAGGACGAGTCACATTCTGTGTTTGTTACCTTCTGTAACCAAGTTCAGAATGAAAAGGATCTTAGAATCGTTAAAGTCAGAAGTGATCATGGTGGAGAATTTGAAAACAAAGATTTTGAGTCATTCTTTAATGACAAAGGCATTCTGCATGATTTCTCTTGTCCTAGAACTCTCCAACAAAATGGAGTTGTAGAACGAAAGAACAGAACATTGCAAGAAATGGCCAGAACCATGATCAATGAGACAAACGTTGCTAAGATCTTCTGGGCAGAGGCAATAAACACAACGTGCTACATTCAGAATAGAATCTCAATAAGACCTATTCTGGAAAAGACTCCATATGAATTGTGGAAGAACAGAAAGCCCAACATTTCATATTTTCATCCATTTGGATGTACTTGCTTTATGTTAAATACAAAGAATTATTTGAACAAGTTTGACTCTAAAGCACAGAAGTGTATTATGTTAGGATACTCTGAACGCTCAAGAGGGTACAAAGTATACAATACAGAAACACAGATTGTGGAAGAATCAATCAGTGTTCATTTTGATGATAAGCTTGACTCTGAAAAGTCAAAGCAGAATGAAGTTTTTGCAGGTATGGAAATTGAATTTACAGGTTCTGAAGACAAGTCATCAGAATCTCTCAACACAGACACTCCTTCAACGTCTGAAAGGAGCACTGCTAGCAATCCTACAATAGCTGCTGATCAACCTCAGAAGAGATTACCCAGAAGCAGCTTGGATCACCCAGAAGAGACTATCTTAGGAAGAAAGGAAGATCCGATCAGAACAAGAGCAAGCTTCAGAAACTCTGAAGAAACTCTCATGGGACTTGTGTCTCTGATTGAACCTTCTTCTATTGATGAAGCACTTCTGGATAATGACTGGATTCTGGCAATGCAAGAAGAGCTGAATCAATTCACCAGAAATGACGTATGGGATCTTGTTCCCAGACCAAAAGGATTCAACATCATTGGAACAAGATGGGTGTTCAGAAACAAGCTAAATGAACAAGGTGAAGTCATCAGAAACAAGGCACGACTGGTTGCACAAGGTTATAGTCAGCAAGAGGGGATAGACTATACAGAAACCTTCGCTCCAGTCTCCAGGTTAGAATCTATCAGACTTTTAATTTCATTTTCTGTTAATAGAGGCATCACTCTGTATCAGATGGATGTCAAAAGTGCATTCTTAAATGGTTATATAGAAGAAGAGGTTTATGTGCACCAACCCCATGGGTTTGAAAATACAAAACATCCAGAACATGTTTTCAAACTAAAGAAGTCACTATATGGTCAGAAACAAGCTCCCAGAGCTTGGTATGAAAGGCTAAGTAACTTTCTGTTAGAAAATGAATTCACCAGAGGGAAGGTGGACACTACCTTATTCTGTAAATCAGTTAAGAATGACATCTTAGTCTGTCAAATTTACGTTGATGATATTATTTTTGGTTCTACTAATCCTTCTCTTGGAAGAAAATTTGCTAAGTGTATGCAGGCAGAATTTGAGATGAGCCTCATGGGGGAACTGAAATTCTTTCTAGGAATTCAGATCAATCAAACTCCAGAGGGAACTTACATTCATCAGAGCAAATACATCAGAGATCTTCTGAAGAAATTTGACCTCTCAGAATGTAAGCCATCAAAGATTCCAATGCATCCCACGTGCATTCTGGAAAGAGAAGAGGTAAGCAAAAATGTAGAACAGAAAGTCTACAGAGGTATGATTAGTTCTCTCCTCTATCTGACTGCTTCAAGACCTGATATATTATTCAGCGTTTGTATTTGTGCTAGATTCCAATCAGATCCTAGAGAATCTCACTTAACAGCTGTTAAGCGAATTTTCAAGTATATGAAAGGTACTACTAATCTGGGCTTGTTTTATAGAAAATCTAGTGATTACAGTTTAGTAGGCTACTGCGATGCTGACTTTGCTGGAGACAGAGTGGAGCGTAAAAGTACTTCTGGAAGCTTCCAGTTTCTGGGAGAAAATCTGATCTCTTGGTCCAGCAAAAGGCAATCAACAATTGCGCTATCAACAGCAGAAGCTGAGTACATAGCAGCAGCAGGATGTAGCACACAAATGCTCTGGATGAAAAGTCAGCTTGAAGACTTCCAGATTTTTGAGAGTAACATTCCTATACTTTGTGATAATACTTCTGCTATTTGCTTAAGTAAGAATCCCATTTTACATTCTAGAGCTAAGCATATAGAAATAAAACATCACTTCATTAGGGACTATATTCAGAAAGGAATTTTGAATTTAAAATTTATAGATACAGACCATCAATGGGCTGATATCTTCACTAAACCCCTTTCTGAAGATAGGTTCAATTTCATTCTGAAACATCTCAGCATGAAAATCTGCCCAGAGTGAAAATGTTTTAATTCCATATATTTATCTTCAGAATGTATTTGTTTTACTGTGAACTTCTGATCAATCTCTTTTCAGAAAGATAGAACATGCAGATTGTATCAGATGCAAGTCTAAAGATCTGAGAGTCTAAGCTCAAAGACAGACGTGCTGATCACTACATCAAACAAGTGTCATCCAATCATCAGCAAATCTCGGAAGCAGAACGCGTGCACGCTTCTGAGAAGGCAAAACGCTGATTGGGTGCATTGAGACACATGTCTGGTAACCGTTTTTAAGTATCTTTCTCAAATCCCCCAAAATCAGCAAGCATTAAATGAAAGTAATCATGTGTTTAAAACGTAATCATGATTTTATTTCTCTTTCTTAAAAACGTTTACTCTTTCAAAATATTCTGAACCCTATTTAAACACGTTAACCTCTCATTTTAATCTTTTACAGTTTCTCACTTTATCTCAAGCATTCTCTGCATTTTTCTGTGTTCATCTCTCTCAAACCCATTTTCTCAGCTTTTCGTCTCAAAATCTTTAAGTGTGAACATGGCAACCTCCAGCAGTGCTTCTGTAGGTTCTCAGAAGAAAGCATCATCTGAACAGTATCAAGTGCCATTCAGAACACTCCTCACTCCTGTGAAGAATCTTGAAGTGTTATCTGAATTGATCATTGATTTTGGAAGTCTGAAGGAAAACGGTTTTGACCTAACAGAAGAAGTTAGGGCACAGAAATGGGAAAGGTATTTTGACAGGTTGGTTGGACCAACATTCCCTATGTTAGTGAAGGATTTCTGGATTCATGCGACGGCTTCAACGCATCAAGTCACCTCCTACATTATGGGGAAGAAGATTGTGATCACTGAGGATCACATAGCAAGGTTAATTGGTTACAGTGGCGGTGGCGTCCGCTGTATTGATATGGCTGAGAGATGTGCTGACGTGGGCGTCATAGCTGAAAGGATTTTCACCCATGGGGTGCCCAGCAGCAAGATCAAAGATCTGAAGGATCATCACAGAGTTTGGGCGAAGATAATTCTGGGGTGTTTCAACCATAGGAAGCCAACTAGTTCCCCTGATTACATAAATGTGGATCAGCAGTTTCTGATCTACTTTATCAATCAGAAGGTAAAAATCAACTTGGCTCATCTTCTGTTCAACCACCTCAGAACAAGCGTGAAGGAAACCAGGGAAGAAGAAAGAACAAAGAGGGATTGGATACCCTTTGGAAGGTTGATATCAGATATTCTGACAGAGAATAGACTGATAGAGCATCTGATAGAAGCTCAAGAGTTAAGCACCATTGAACCAACAGTTGGGAAGCCTCTGAACACGAAGAACTTGAAGAAAATGAAGTTGATAGAGAATATCAAAAAGGAACCCAACGCTACTCCTATTGCTGATATTACCAGCAGAAGAGTTCCACTGAGTGACTTTCCTTTATTCTCTCAGATAGAATCCAAGCCAGTGGTAGTTCTCAGATATATGGACGCGTGCAAAGCTGATGATACAGATCCAAATCTGAAGATCAAAGATCTGCACCAACCTCAACCAGAAGTGACTCTGAAGAAGACGAAGAAAAGGAAGGCACCTTCAGAAGGATCATCCCAACAGACACCCAAGAAAAGAGGTAATTTATCTGCTGCTTCTGTTTTAAATTCTTCTACTATTCCAGCATCAATTCCACCTCCAACCTCTAATAGAATCTCAATCCCCATCCCAACAATAGATGAAACTGAACCAGAAGATGACCCTTCTGAGGCATTACAACTCAGAAGACCCAGAACGAAACATCCCAAACCAACAATCTCAATAACATCAGCAATTGACAAAGTGTTGTCTGACATTGATCAACACACTTCTGATCACTCCTCCAATCCAAACTCTGAACCACAAATTGTCCCTCCTCCACAACCAGAACAACAGCAATCTGATGAGGAACCAGAACAACAACAACCTCTCTCATCCATTCCAGAAGAACCTCTCATCCCTGAACAACCAGAAATTCCAATAACTTCTCCTCAACCAGCAATTCCGTCTCCCTCTCCTCAACCAGAAATTCATCCACCATCACCTCAACCTGAGTTTCATCACTCTGAAACTCCTTCTCCTCCACCTTCTGAACCTCATTCACCTCAACCATCACCTCTGGCAATCCAGCTGCCATGTGGAACAACAGTCACAATGGCCCAACTGCCATCCTCATCAGAATCTACACCACCAAATACTCCCAAAACACCAAACAGTCCAATCATAATTTCTGATTCTCCCACTCCATCTCCAAAACAAACAGCTCCCAAGCAAACCACCGAAAACCCCAGCAGGACCTTCATAGACTTAACAATCCTTGACCGTCTTGCTGATCTGAAACATAAAATTGCCATCCCAAAACCAAAACAACCAGATGTTAGCTCTGGTATTATGAATTTTGAAACAGGTTTGCAGCAGTGGATTGCTTCTCTGAAGCAAGTTTGTCCTGGAATGATTGACCCAGCTGCCTCTGACCAGCTCTGGTCACAATTCAGAATTTGGGTACGTGCTGAAGCCCTCAAGTTGCAGGATATCAACTATGAGCAGGCACAACAGAACTTCAGCAAGCTGCTGAAGGAAGTTGAAAGTCAGCTGCCTCAGGAAGCCGTGCTCCCTCTGGATAGTGAGCCATGGTCTGAGAAACAACTAGCTTCAAAGGTGCAACCAGAAGAAGACAAGACCATTCAAGCTGAAGCAAGTCAAGAAGAAGATATTGCAGAAAGCTCTCAGAAGTTCCCTGCTTCTGATGTTTCTCAAGCTGCCTTGGACAGGCAGACTCTGGAAGAGCTGAAGCTGAATGACATGCGTCTACAGCAGAGGATGGATGAAAACGACCAGAAGATGAAAGAAAGGATGGATGTGCAGGATAGCAAGATTGACACTGTTGTCAGCATGGTACACAAGCAGAATGAGACTGCTGATCAGATCAAAGCCATGCTGGAGAACCTGTTCACACGCTTTCCTCCCCAACCTTAGTTTTTTCATTCATGTCATTCTCATGTTTTCCTTAATTATCTGTGTACTGTTCTAATATGTTTTGTTTGATTCTGAACCTTTTAATATGACAAGTTTTTTTTTCTTTCTGATCTTAATTGTTTTAGCACATCACTTACACTTTTTGATTGCTGACAAAAAGGGGGAGAACAAGAATGATATTTTAAATAATAACGGATTACTAAGACAGAAATTCTCGAACATTCTAACTCTGATATACTTGAAAATGTTTTCTGTTTTGCTTAAGTCTACAGGTACAAGGAAGCTCCTGGACACTCTGAAGACTAAAGCTCTGATACTCTGATCCGCTCTGATACTCTGACCCAAAGCAAAGCTCTGACAAGAAAAGCTCTGATATGCTGATCTGAAGCTCTGCTCTGATATGCTGATCTAAAGCTTCTGATAGTCAAAGACTCTGATACTCTGATGTTCAAAGAAAGGCAAAAAGATCTGATCCTGAAGATCTCTTGGAATCAAAAAGGGAAGCAATAAACTCAGGGGGAGTATCTCTCAACTCTTATCCCTTATCTTTGATAACCTCTTACTCTGATACATCTCTCTGATACCTTTTCACGTTATTTTCAATTAAAAATATCCAGTTTTTGTCATCATCAAAAAGGGGGAGATTGTTAGAACAAAGTTTGAATCTACTACCCTATGTTTAAGTTTTGATGATAACAAAATGAAAAGATATATTATTTATATGATTCATGTATGAACTATTTTCTACCTAAATTATTACGTTCTGATCTGCAGAAACTCTGATAGGTATAAGCAAGATCACACTTAATCAGCATCAGAAATTTGGTTCTTGACATCAACATCAGAAGTTGCTATATCAGAATACCAGAATCAGAAGATTAACTCACGTGTATGCTGAAGCCTGATGAACAGAACTACGCTCAACACTCTGATAAAGAAAACAACAGTTCATCAGCAGTTAAGCAGAGTCAGAATGAGCCAAGCCAGAACATGCATTAAGTAAGCAACGGTACTGTGCATTGAAAGCAAATTATTACCAACGGCCTCATTCCAGACAAGATCTGCTCAATAAGGAAAGTTTGTTATTAGCATTGAATCAAGAATATTGCTCCAACGTTCAAGAATCTCAGTTCTATATAAACAAGACTATGAAGATTGAATTGGCTAATGCTCTCCAACATCTTACACGCCTAAAAGCTAATCATAATCTTCCTTCTCCCAGTTTGCTAAACACTACATATCTTCTTATTCAATCATTGTTTAGTAATCTAGTTTTGTAAGCTTAAGTTGTGTATACATCACAGTTGTGATACAGTTTTGTTGAAAACATTCACACACTTAGATTTATCTTCTTTGTAAGAAAGTGTTTCCTTGAAAAACCGGGTTGTGGTTTGCATCAAGAAGGCTTTAGCAGTTGTTAAAGCAGTTTGTAATATTCAGTTGAATATAGTGGATTAAGACCTCGTTGGAGAGAGGCGAAATCACCTTGACGGGTGGACTGGAGTAGTTTGAGATCAAATGAACCAGGATAAAAATATCTTGTTCATTGCATTGATTTTCAGTTTTACAATTCAACCCCCCCCCCCTTCTTGTGTTTTTCACTACTTCATTTACTGCTTGGCGGCGCTCAGGTCGGTTTTGGCTCCTCGAGCTGTAAACTACACTAGATTCTTTCTTGAAAGGCTTCTTTTCTGTAGTTGGCGAAGCACCTTTCTATATCTTGCCACTTCTGATACCTACTTCTACTCTCTCCCCAGTCATAATCAATTCGGTGAACCCATACGATGAACTACCAATCAAATGATTGAAATATGGACCAGACAAAGTCCCAAGAAACATATCCACTAACTCCCTATCAAACAAAGTGGGTTGGACTCTTCCAGCCAGATCTCTCCACTTCTGAGCGTAATCCTTAAAACCTTCGCTCGCACCGATGGATATACCCTGAAGTTGAGTACGCGTGGGAGCAAGATCATCATTATACTGGTATTTCTTGTAAAAAGCAGCAGCAAGGTCCTCCCAGTTGCGGACATTAGCTCCCTCTAATTGATAGAACCATTCAAGTTGAGTCCCTGACAGACTATCTTGAAAGAAATGGACCCACAGGTTCCTATCAGCAGTATAGGGTTGAATCTTTCTGACGTATGAGCGAAGGTGGAGCTTTGGACAAGATACCCCGTCATACTTAGCAAAGACAAGTGCTTTAAACTTGTGTGGGATCACCACCCCAGATGCCATCCCCAAATCTCCAAAATCCAAATCGGGAACCTTCTGAATCTCCATGGCACTCAGACGGTCTTCAAGTTGTTTGTACCTATCGTCAGCAGGAGGGTACTGTTCATCATCAAAATCAGTGTCATTGTCAGAAACCATAGGGCTATGACCCTTCCTTTCCTCTTGATTCTATCCTCCTCTAGATGAATGAGACAGATCAACTTCCTGTCGCAAACTGTTCCCGAAACTGTGACCCATATTCAGCAGAACCACCCTCTTCTTCTTCTTCTTCTTCTTCTTCTTCTTCTTGTCCTTCAAGATGAGAGTCTTCAAATCTTGCTGCCCTTTGGCTATGTTCAAGAACATTTCCTGGAACTGAGCATTCTGAGCTTGAAGAGCCTTAATAGCTTGATCAGTAGGTGTTTCAGAAGACATTTTGCGCTGAAATAAACAGCGAAGATAAGAAACCTGTAATGGTACCTGTGATGAGGTGCATGGTAATGGAATGCGTATGAAATGATTTCAAAGACTTTGGGAGATTCAAATTTGTAAACCAAAATAAAACACACTTTATTAGATTAAAACTTGTAACAATGTTTAACAAATTCCTTTAAGGAGTTACAAAAGAAATAAGCTGAAAATCAAATCTAAACTAGAAACAATAAAAGTCATCAGAAATCCCATGGTCGTTTTCCCTTCGTGCTGACATAATCATTGATTGTCCTCTCATTCTCAAGCTGCCTTGTAAGCTTCATGATCTTCCTCTCCTGCTCATGATACTTCTCTCTGTAGGTATCTCGTTCTTCCTTTAACTAGATCCAAGATCTCTTTAATGCCCCCAGATCAGTAGGCATGTAGGGATGGAGGACTGTATAAGGGACACCTTCTTCATCAGTATGCTCTACAATCATCGGTAAAACAACTTCATATGGCATCCCCAGCTTTTGAGCACAGGCTCGAACCCACTGGAGATAAGGTTGCATCAGGAGAGAAGTCTTCATTCCTAGCTCATGTGGGTCAGACCTGTTCACCATGCCCCAGGCTCGTATAAACCTGTGACGATGTCCCTTAACATCCCCCTTGTAGTCAAAGACAATATCTGTAATCAGCAGCTCATGAGGACCGTCTCTCCGAGCTCGTCCAAATTATGGTAAAGCCAAACAAGGATTGTAGGTTATACCCCCTCGAATTCCAAGAAACGAAACATTAGGGTATTCCCCATATCGATCAATGACAGCTACCCTTTCCATATCTTTATAACTCCAAAGGATATCCGTATGAGCAAGGGACATGATTCTGTAGGCCCATCCTACACCTTCCTCATTTTTCAATACAGACTTGGGGTGGTGCGAAATAAACCACCTCGCCAGCAGCGGTGTACAACACATGAGAGTTCCCCTTCTTCGCACAGTACGGGTATAAAAAGCATGTAAAATATCACCCAAAAGAGTAGACACTGGGTTACGAGACATGAAGATCTTAACTGCATTCACATCTATGAAGGCATCCGGATTTAGGAAAAGAACCAAACCGTAGATGAGGAGAGCCAGGATGTCTTTGAAAGCTTGAAAGTCTAAACTATCCCAGAACTGTTGAGCTTGATCGATCAAAAACTTAGCCAAGAAACCTTTAACCCCACTCCGAGTCTCCCAGTTAGATACTACATCAGCCATTTTTAGATGTAGGGCTGAAGCAATATCCTCTGGCCTAGGATCTATCTCCAAACCTGTAAAGGGTGTCTGCTCGAGGATAGATATGCCTAGTAAATCAGAAAACTCCTCTAAAGTAGGGACTAGTTGATAATCCGGGAAGGTAAAACAATGATGCAACGGGTCAAAGAACTGGAACAACAAACTTATCATTTGCTCATCCAACTTTGAAGTGACCAGGCTAAGGAGATAACCATGTCTTCTAACAAAGGAAGAAGTATCAGGAACTTTTGAAACCAACTCTCTGAGCTGAGCAGGTATCTGCACGAAGTTGACTCGAATGGTATTTCTGCATATAGAGGCCATGATCTGCAAAACAGAACAAAGATGAATCCCCTCAGTCTTTGAAATGGTTAGTCTAATGAAATATGCATGCTATGTCATGATGCATGATGTCATGATAAAAACACACCACAGGTATCACAGATAGAAAACATGGTAAGGGAAAACAAGTCACACAATAACCCTTAAGTTTAGGCTTGCATGAAGTCTAGGTACTACCCTCTTGCAGTTTAGTTGGTTCAACCTGTCTTGATAATAGTAACCGGGTTCTAGAGGTTCTCAATATCACTGACCATCCTCCATCGGTCATAGTTTCAGCTCACGTAATCTTTTCTTGCAGCCAGAACCATCTCGAGAGTATGATCTCAATGAGTGTAGCATCTCACTACTTCCTATGGCCAAGTTGGTCAATTATAGGTTCTAAGGTCAGTTGATGCTTAATGACCCATATAGCATCCCCATACTCTCCTTGTTGCTCCACAAGGGATATCGGTACCAACTAATGTGCCACATCAACGTAGCTACTACTTCAACCGTATCGGTCTACGCCGTACAGTTCCCTCACAGTTTATTGTTACTTACCTAAAAGGTATCCCCCAGATCCAGGTTAGGATCTATAGTAACTCCGATACAAAGCCCACAAAAATAAAGCAATCAAATCAAACAATAGAAAACAATATGATGAACTATTCCTAAGATACACCCCACTTATTAATTCCCCAGCAGAGTCGCCAGTTCTGTGATATGGTGGCCAAAACCGGGACTGTTTTTTAGGAATGCTGATTTGCGTTTTGTGTTTGTGTTTGCAAAATGTCGCGGTAAGCAAGAGTCACCACCGACTTTCATTTTATCCAACAAGGAAAGGAAAAAAGCACAAAAAAATTCCTTTTTCGAGATTTTCTGAGTACGGGGGTAGATTATAGAAAGGGAAGGTATTAACACCCTTTCTATCCGTAGTTATCTACGGGATCTTAGGTACTTGCTCATCATTTTCAAAATTGCTTCTTTGTGTTTGTGTGATTTGAAAAGTTTTTGTTTTGACTTTGATTTAACCCTTGCTCCTGTCTTCAAGGGTGTTACGAAGTGTTTTTGAAAACTTTTTTTATAAAAGAGTGTAGGTGTGAAAAAGTTTGTTTTGATTGAGCAAGTACTTAAGAACTAATCTACCTACTCGAAAAAAAGAATTGTTCTATGTTTGTTTCCTTTAGACAACACTATCCCACTATTAGTGAGTAGGTAGTACCGTCGTTGGAGTTTGAGGGTCAATTCGAAAGGGACGTACGGTCACTAAAGCAATGTTAGGACATCTTAGTAGTAACCCTAATGTCTTAGATCAATTATCCGAGGCAAAAATTCCGAGGCAACTTTGATCTTTGGACAAAAGGACGACCACTAAAGCACCCTATACTCAATGAACGTTTACCGAAGGCAACCAAGTGGGAGTGTACCCTAGGAGTGCGCATGTGCGAGTGATTCAATTTCATATTATTATCTTTGCGCATTTTAGGGTTATCTAATTGTTTTAAAGTTTTACATACATTCTTGTCATGCATCCTAATATCATACATCTAACAGTTAATATTTTGCGGAATTTAAAGTGCGGAAATTAAACTACGCTATTACAAGGCTTCGGGCATTTACATAGCCAAAAACAAACCCGTAAAAATAAAGCAATAAATGAAAGATAAAAGACCTAATTAAACTATTACAACTTGTGGGCAGTTACATTAATATGGTAAAATAATAATAAAGCGCGCGATGAAATTAAGAACGATAGAAATTTAGGGTTTTGACCCTTTCTAACCTAATTAAAAAAGAAGTTTTTTTTTTGTTTTTAATTGTTTTTAAGAAAAAAAGAATTAAGTTTTTAAATTAAATACACAATTAATGAGCTAATTAAATTAATTAAAGAAAATAAATAAATGGCCTATTTTTTATGTTTTGTTATTTTAAGAAAAAAAGAAAATATAATTAAATTAGAAATAAAACCCTAATTACTCTAATTAATTTTAATTATATACAAAATAATTAAAGTTATCTAAAATTAAACAACCTAATTAAATTAATTAATTTTTTTGATAAAAATAAGATCTAAACCTAATTTGATGTAAAGTATTATTTTTTATGATTTTTTTGATAAAAGAAATAATTAATTATGTTAGTAAATAAAATAAATAAAATAAATAAAATGTAAAAGAAAAGAAAAAGAAAGCTGGGCCTGAAAGCAATATGGGGGTGCATTGCTAGCAATCTGGGCCCAAGAAGCAAAGGTCCACGTTGACTGGCCAGATTCTCCACTATGCATTGACTAAGGACTTTGGTGCTCCTTTAGATGATAGCCATCAGATCTGGATCTCAAGACACTTGGCCAGTTGGATTATGAAGACGTATGGTAGTCATTGGTCTTTGTGGAACATGGGATCTGTAGAAAGAATTCAAGAAAAATGCAAACGTTGGAGGCAGGGGTCGAACCCCTGACCTCAAGCTCCCCAACGCCTTAACGCTTTCCTGGCCACCACTGGGCCAATTGATTTAGTTGATTATCAAATGAAATAAAAATAACAAAAGGAATAAAATAATGCTAGCTGTAAACATGCGCGCAAATTCAAACCAGCGAATGGGATGGATGCACGTAGGTCATCTTCCTCCTTGCACCGTAGGTAAAAGTTACAGACTTTTACCTACGGCGCCATGCCCGTTTCTATAAGTCCTGCAATTCTCAAAATCTAATACAAACGTGATAAATAAAAACCAAAGCCATGGATAGCTTCGTCTGGACCTGCTGAGTATAGTGGTGGCCCTTTCATGGCCCAATTTTGCCTATAGGAAGAAATCCCAAATCGAAACACAAAAACCTAGTAATGGCGAATTCTTATACAGGCCATAAAAATGAAATCAAATATTACAGAAAGCTTGCATATGTGATGGTGAACAAGGATATATAATTAGAATGTGATGAATATGCAAGAATTACACAAACCGATTTCAAGAAATAACCAAGTTCTTGGATGACTTACAACGCGTTTTGGTATTGGAAAAGACCTGTTCTTGATTGATTTCGCTTGCTGGGGATCCCAGGAAGTGATTGGGATGATCAGGAAGCTTTGAAATTGCCTGTAACTAGGAATTCGATTCAACACTTTTTCTTGTTTTTTTTCAAGTTTGGTTCTGGTTGCTGCGCCTCCTTCTAGCCTCCTTTCGGGTCTGCACACGTTCTTTATGTATTGAGGACTGAATCACGGTTGTCAATGTGATCATAATCTTCCTCCATCAATGAATTTGATTTTGATTTGATTCCTTTGAATATAATTCCCAAAATAGCCTAAAACTAATCTTTTTGTCCACACCAATGCTTTGCACGATTTCAAATAATTGCCAACTGGATTTAAGACCTGAAACAAGCACAAGATCTTTGAATTTCAATGTTTTGGATTTTCTATGATTTGTTTTGATTTAAAATGATTAAATTCAAATAAAAATCAAATAAATAATAAAAACAAGATAATGACAAGTGGCAAGGGATAGGGCTCGTGGACCATGTTGCCAACTCAAAACAAGTGCAAAAGATTGGGCCCATTTGGCAAAATTTGCAATTTTAGGCATAGTTGACTTTTGGCAATTTTACAAAAAGGGTCAACTTCACCAATGCATAACTTCCTCAATTTTGACTCTTTGAAGGTGTTCTTGGACTTTTTAGAAAGCTTTAGATGTCCTATAAGCAACCATTTTGGTCTCATATAAATTTTATATTCCATGTTCATGTATTAAGCTTTGACAAAAAAGGGTTTTTTGTTGACTTTTCAAAATGACCTATAATGTCCAAATCCATAACTTCTTGTGAGTGCATATTTTGAACTTGGGAGCTGAAGATGGATTGTATATAATGGAATCTTCTTAAAAATGAGCTTTGGATGGGTCATTTCTCATAAAGTATGAGAAAGTTATGCTTGGTCAAAGTTGAGTTGACTTTTCCTACAAAACCCTAATTTAGCAACTTTTGGTTCTTGATGAATTGTGAACAATCCTTGATGAATCATGATCAAACCTTGATAAAATGATGAAATATACTTCAAAATGAGGATGTTGACCAAAAATCTTGAAGTTTGACTGTATGTGGGCCACAATTGACTTTTGCCCTAACACAGTCGATTTTCAGGCCTTTGAGCAATTGACTGAGCAAATTTTCTCTGAAAGGCTTGAAACTTGACATGGATGATCTTGAGAACATATTAGGACAATGGTGAGAACTTTGGATCCCTTGGAATCAAGTATCTTGATGCAACATGAAACCCTAATTTTAGGTAGACTACCTTAGGAGAGAGCTTGTCTGGCCAACCCTTGGACTACCTTGAGCAACTTAAGGATCTTCCTTGACATGTTTTGAGAAATATGGGAGGGAAAATTTTGGGGTACAACACTACTATCCGATATAATTTTGATGCACACATCAACCAAGCTGAAGAGGAGGATGATGAAGATCTTGAACTTTCTGAAGAATTGGAGAGAGAAATAGAGCAAAAAGATGACAACATATAACCATACCAGGAATCTATTGAGACCATTAACCTTGGCATAGAGGAAGATTCGAAAGAGATCAAACTAGGGGAAACATTGGAGAAAAGCGTCAAAGAAAGGCTGATCAAGTTATTACATGAGTACATGGATATATTCGCATGGTATTACAAAGATATGCTAGGATTAGATACAGACATTATGGTGCACAGGCTACTTCTCAAGGAAGGCTGTTCTCCGGTCAGGAAAAAGCTCATGAGAACTCATCCATACATGTCCAACAAAATTTGAGAAGAGGTCCTCAAACAACTTGACGTAGGGTTCTTAGCGATGGTAGATTATCCACCTTGGATAGCTAACATCGTGCCAGTACCCAAGAAAGATGGAAAAGTACACATGTGTGTGGATTTTCGGGATATAAACAAAGCAAGCCCCAAAGATGATTTCCTGCTACCTCACATAGATGTTTGATGGACCATACAGCTCAAGCTTCAGTATTCTCATTCATGGATGGCTTCTCAGGCTATAATCAAATCAAAATGGCACCCGAAGATATGGAAAAGACTACTTTCATGACACCTTGGGGAACTTTCTGTTACAGGGTAACGCTGTTTGTTCTAAAGAATGCAGGGGAAACTTATCAGCGGGATATGGTCACACTATTCCATGATATGATTCACAAGAAGGTTAAGGTATACGTAGATGATATGATTTCCAAATCTCATACGGAGGAGGATCACATCGTACATTTACTAAAGCTATTTGAGTGTCTGCGCATGTTCAAGCTAAGATTGAATCCGAACAAACGTGCATTTGGTGTCAGGTAAAGAAAATTACTAGGTTTCATTATAAGTCAGCATGATATTAAGGTAGACCCCGACAAGGTAAAAGCCATACAAGAAATGCCAGCTCCGAGGACAGAGAAAGAGGTTTGTGGTTTCTTAAGACGATTGAACTACATTTGAAGGTTCATATCACACCTAACAGCTACATGCGAGCCTATATTCAAATTACTACGAAAAGATCAAACGGTGGTATGGAATGATGATTTCCAGACAACTTTCGAGACCATAAAGAAATACTTACAAGAGACACCGATCTTAATGCCACCAGTTCCTGGAAGACCACTCATCATGTATCTGACATTGCTTGAAGAATCAATGGGATGTGTAATGGGACAACATGACGAAACAAGTAGAAAAGAGCATGCAATCTACTACCTCAGCAAGAAATTCATTGACTGCGAAACCAAGTACCCACTCCTCGAGAAAACCTATTGCACATTAGCTTGGGCTACTAAGAGATTGATGCAGTATATGTTAACTCACACCACGTGGTTAATAGCAATAATGGATCCTTTAAAGTATGTGTTTCAAAAACTGGCCCTTACATGAAGGATTGCCCGATGGCATATGCTACTATCAGAGTACGACATCCAATATGTCACTCAAAAGGCTATTAAGGGTAGTTTATTAGCTGCTCACGTAGCTCACCAGCAGTTACCAGAATATCAACCAATGAAGTTCGAATTTCCAGACGAAGATGTCATGGTTATAGGTGACTACGAAATACCAGGGCCTGACGAAGGACCCGAACCAGGGGCACATTGGACACTCATGTTTGACGGGGCTTCAAACACACTAGGTCACGTCATTGGGGCGATTTTAACTTCTCCAAAAAGTTATCGCAAACCTTATACTGCAAGGTTATGCTTTGATTGCACCAACAACATTGCCTAATAAGAATCTTGTATCCTGGGTATAGAAGCGACTATTAACCTAGGAATCAAACATCTCGAAGTATTTGGAGACTCCGCACTAGTCATATACCAAGTCCACGGCGAATGGGACACTAAACATCCCAAATTGATTCCATATCAGGATCATGTTTTAAAACTATCTACAAAATTCATCGAGATCACCTTCAGTCACATCCCACGAGAAGAAAATTAAATGGTAGACGCCTTGGAAACTCTATCTGCCATGTTCAAAGTAACATGGAAAAATCATGATCCACGTATTACAATCAGACATTTTGAGGAGCCTGCACACTGCCTTGCTATTAAAGAAGGGCCGAATAACAAGCCTTCGTTCTATGACATTAAGAGGTACCTTGAAAAGCAAGAACATCCCAAAATTTCCTCTATCATCGACAAGAAAACTCTATGGAGGCTAGCCTCAAAATTCTTTCTGAGTGGTGATGTGCTATACAAAAGAAACTACGACATGGTGCTACTCAGGTGTGTGAACTCTCAAGAACCATATTTGCTTATGAGAGAAATCCATGAAGGTACTTTTGGAACTCATACTAATGGGCATGCCATGGTGAGAAAGATTCTACGAGCAGGTTACTACTGGTTAACGATGGAAGCTGATTGCTACCATTATACAAAGACATGTCATAAATGTCAGATCTACACCGACAAAATAAATGTTCCACCTACACCTCTAAATGTCATGAGCTCCCCTTGGCCATTTTCGATGTGGGGAATTGATATGATTGGCGTGATCGAACCGAACGCATCTAACAGACACCGATTCATACTAGTTACCATTGATTAATTCACCAAATGGGTGGAATAGATATCCTACGCGAATGTGACAAGTTAAGTGGTTACTCGATTCATCAAGCAAAATATAATATGCAGATATGGGGTTCCAAGCAGGATAATTACAGACAACATGTCTAATCTGAACAACAAAATGATGAAGGAATTATGCGATGATTTCAAGATCGAGCATCACAATTCCTCACCATATCGACCCAAAATGAACGGAGTCGTTGAAGCTTCCAACAAAAACATCAAGAAGATCATTCAGAAAATGGTGAAGACATACAAAGATTGGCACGAAATGATTCCCTTTGCTCTACATGGCTATCGTACCACCGTGCGTACATCAACGGGTGCAACTCATTTCTCTATAGTATATAGCATGGAGGCAATACTTCTGATTGAAATAGAGATTTCATCACTTCGGGTTCTAATGGAAACAAAGCTTGAAGAAGCGGAGTAGGTCCAAACGCAACTTGACCAACTCAACTTCATTGAAGAGAAACGCTTGACAGCTTTAAGCCACGGTCAATTATATCAAAAGCGGATGAAGAAAGCCTTCGACAAGAAAGTTAATCCTCGAGTGTTCAAAGAGGGGAATTAGTTCTCAATAAGATTCTGCTACCTCGCCTCGATTCATGTGGTAAATGGACACCAATTACGAAGGTCCATATGTGGTAAAAACAACATTCTTCGGTGGTGGCCTTATCCTCGCAACAATGGATGGGGAAGAAATACCACATCTGGAAAATTTAGACGCAATAAAAAAATACTATGTGTAAAAAGCTCGCTAAGCTCGACCCCTAAAAGGGAGACTAAGGAAAAAAGGAGCGTCCCGGTGGATTGAAAACCCTAAAAGGGCGATCCAAGCAAAAATTAGGGACATGCACAAAATTTTTTTATCCCGGTGGATTGAAAATCTGAAAGGGCGATCCATGCAAAAATTAGGGATTTCATTCAAAGAAATAAAGAACAAAAATACTACGATCTAAGAACTGCGACTACGAACCACATAGGGAGGGATTGATCAAAATCATTCAACTCAGAAGCAAAGAAGATTGGAGCTACCAAAAGGATATTGGGGAAAATAGCAGTAGCAATTATCATTTTCATTTCCATTTACAGTTTTTATCGAAAATTTCTTGAATTACCTCTTTCTAGGGATTGCATCTTGTACGCTCGCCTATTCAGAAGCATATTTATCAATAAAAACATTGAAGTTTTCTTCAAATATTCCAATTGCATTTCATTTTCTTTAAGACTTGTTTGCAAAATACTACGATTATTTTTTGTGAATATTGTTTGAAATCATTTTGGGGAATTGACATGCAAATAAAAACATTTTGCAAAACATCAAAAAGCATTTTGGTTAGAAAAACATTTAAAGAAAATCCACGCCAACGTCCACGTCCACGCCTATTTCTACATCCACACCTACGTCTATGACTATGTCAACACCCACACCAACATCCACGTCTATGTCCATACCTACGCTTGCGCCTACGATAAAAATACAAAGATCTTGCTGAAATTCTTCACGATGTTCAAACCAATTCAAAGATACAGCAACATCGGGGACTTGGTAATTCAAAACCAATGGTTTAAAAGGAGAGAATATCAAAAGAATTTTACATAACATTTTTGGGGCATATACCCCCATTTTGTACATACACATTTGGGGCATACATCACATTCGAGTGGGCATATCAATTTGGGGCATATACACACATAAGCATTTGGTACATGAACATTTAAAACATTTGGGGAATATACACACAGTTGAAACAAACGGCTGAAAATCATCAAACAATGAAGTCACCATCAAACGTATTTTATCCCACTTGGAGGGAAAGGTAAACATCAAGAAAACTTGAGAAGGTAGAAGTCACAGTCTTGCAACCGAGAGATCGGGTAAGGGAGTCTGTTACGCGAGGGGAAGATATTAGCACCCCACACGCCCGTAGTACTCTACGGTATCCACTCTTGTTGTTCTAATAGGTATGTTAGAATCTAAATCTAAGCTGTACAGGGAATGCATGCAAAAGAAAGGAGAAAATAATGTAGAGAAAATAAAAGTTGTGCTCGCTCGGGCCCTACCCCAATGCCTATGTATCCCTTTTATGGAATCAGAGCAGCCGTAGTTCGGCTTCAAATGTTTTTGTTGGTTTGTATTTTTTAAATGAATGATTTTAATTTCGCCTTCTGCCGCAACTCAACCTTTGGAGACTTACGCGTCAGCACAAAAGTGAATTAACATGTTCTTTTGAAAAGTTTTTGAAAGAAAGGCCCGAAGGCACAAAGAGTTTGTATTGGTTGGTGTTTATGCTTGTGGATAACAATTAATTAATCTCAAGACGGAGATATTAACCATTTCTCCACTTATTCATGAAATAAGTCTTTGAGACTCGAACCATACCAAAGCTTAGAATAGGAGAATGATAAGATCGAGAAGAAACCCGCTTATCATCTCTCATACTTAACAAAAATATGATTCTCATTAATAAATTTTTTAGTGTTTTTTTAAGTTTTGCCAGAAAAAGAAGTTTTTGTTTTAATGCAAATGCAAAAGGGGAAAGAAAAGTCAAAGGGAGACTAGCTTATTTCTAAACCTAATGTTATCATGCATCATGGACCTAAAGTTGGAATTTTGAGGGAATTCTACCTAATGTTTGCATACTTGGATTTAGAAGCCTAATGTCTAATTTTAGTTCAGTTAAATCGAAGATTTAATTTGAACCAAAATCTCCTAAGGAATCATGAAAGAACATACAAACAAGAAAAATTAGGCAGCAAGTATTAAAGTATTGCATACAATCCATACCAAAAATCCAAACAAAATACATGACATAAAATGAACAAAACTAGTGAAAAATTGACTAAGTAGTAAAAGGGGAAATAAATCTCTTGATTAATTTCTAAAAAAAGCATCACCTAAATATAATATTTTCTTATATTCTTTATTATGTATTTTTCATCGTAAAAAAAAAGAGAAAGAATCAAAATCTACTAGAGAATTAATAAGCTCAAGGGGTGCTGAATTGGATTGGGGGCATAAACCAACAAGTGTAGCCGTTGGCCTATTAGGCTGAGCCCAAGTCAATATATTTTTGTTATCCATTATCCTTGCTTCCAAATAACTGAAACGGGATCAATGAATAATGCAATTCGGCCCAACAATGATGGCTTAATTTTTTTTATTCAATGGTACAGGTTCACAAAAACATATATAGACTGGGCTCCATGATAAGCCCCAACGAAAACCAAGCTTAGCCCAACATCATTTCAAATCATTTTTTTCTGCATTATTTATGTTGAATATCAGAAAAAACTAATTTTAATATGAATAAAAATAAAAATATATGAAGGGAATTAGGTTAATGCTTTTTGGGTGACGGTCCCAATTCTTCCTCCTCCCTCAAACAACCGTGGCGGTTTCTCCTCCTTCGTTTCTGCAATTAATCACTATCCTCAATACTCAATGCTAATTTCCACCCTTAACCGCGATGGCTCAATATCTCCATTATTATCTTCAATTCGTTCGTATAAATTCTACTTATCCCTCCTAAATCTCATCAAATAATAGAAAACCCTATGGGCTTCAAGATCCAATTGAATGGCAGTGAATGCAGTTAGAGAAGATTTAAGGGCAACTTTACACTCACACTATCTATTCTTCGCATATGTACCAATAGCTAAGTAAGAAGATAAATGAGAGAGGGGGTTTGCAACGACTTACCTATTGGAGACACTCCAATGGTGATTTAATAGTGACGAAGGTGAGAAGACCAGAGACGAAACTTGCGAAGCCCAGGTAACCATTGTTTTCTTACCTTCTCTCCTTTTATGCTTCGTCTATCTCCTTCTTTTCCTTTCTTCTGTGACTCCCCGGTCTTTGAGTTCCACTATTTCAATTACGTTGTTATCGCTCAGAAAGATTAAAGGTGCAGAAGATGATGATGCTTGAAGGATTATGCAGAATTTGAAGATTGAAGAAGTAGATTAAGATGGGGGAATGGAGAGTGATTGAGAATGAAGTGAAGGTTGACGCAATTTAGTGATGTGGATTGAAGAAGATGGAGTTTGTGATGTTAAAGGTTGAAGCATGGAGAAGATGAAGATGGAACTCTGTGAGAGAGAGAGGGTGATAGAAGAAGAAGATGTGTGTGAACTGGAAAACGTAGTGGGGAGGATGAAGATCTGTGAAGATTATGCCCAATCGTCAATACAGAGTAGTTTGTTATATAGATGAAGCAGTCTCAGCCCTATGATCGAATTGATTATGTTATTGATCTAAGGGTGAAGAGTGAGTGGTTAGAGAGGTTGAAGAGTTTGTTTCTGGTCTTGTGGTGATTCTGCAGAATGAATACCGCCCCTCTATCCAAGGGGAGTTTCCCTCTTATCATTCTGTTATAGTTTGTTATCCCTTTTTTTATTTTCTGTTGAGAAGTTGTTTTATGGTTAGGAAAAATCTTTTAGGGAAAATGTTAGTTACAATTTAGAGAAGTTGGTTAGTAAAACAGTTAGGAAATTGCAGGGCTGCTGTTTGGAGAGTGAGTTTTTTCTGGTTTTTGTCCTCCTATTACGGTTAGGAAATAGTTTGTTATATCCCATTTCTTTTTCTGTTGAAAAGTTGTTAGAAGTTGGTTGAAAGTTTGTTGGGGATTTCTATTATGGTTCTGTTAGAAGAAATTAAGTTAGTTATTCTTTTAGTTTTTATTATGGGCCAGCTGGAGATCTTTTTTAGAGTCCATTCTGTTTTGGTTATTATAGGTTGGTAGAAGTTAGAGTGTAATTAGGAGAACAGTCAGGGAACTGGCTAGGGTTGACAATAAAAATGGCATTTTTCATTTATTTGAATTTACATATGTTCTTAAATTTGTATGGGCTGATGCTAGCTTTTCCCTTTTGTTGAATGCGGATTTCTATGGGCTGGTGCATTGGTTTTTACGATTTTAAAACTTATCTCCCAAATTTTCTTTCTTTTGGATCGAAACAGGTGCAAACTGGTCCAACCGTTTTACTCCATTATTGATGCTGAAATTGGTAATTTAGTTTCAATTTCCATATTTTTCTATCTTTCCTTTAATTTTCTGATAAGCCAGGAATTTTGAATTTTTTTAGTCCTCTGTATTTTAAATCATACCCCTGCTGATCACTCTTTGCATGAACAAACGCCCCAGCTCTACTTTTCTGACTTGATCCCTCCAATCTCTTCTTGTTAGGTGACTTAACAGGTGCCCGCATCCAAACATCACTCCCCTGGGATTTCTCAGCTTGTCTGTTAGCATATACGTTTCCTTGTATCCTATGAGAATGCTATGATTTTAACCGATTATTCATTCTACCATGAGATTCTTCATTTCTTCTACAAATTTTTGGTATGAATACTGATTTGAGTCTTTGATACAGGCAAGAATGATGTCTTAACTGTATTGATAGGCCTTTTTTGTGTTATATTTTAGGACTGCTTAGACGATTCGTGAACTAATTTGGAGATGTTTTGGTGCATGTTTTAGCAATGAAGCATGAAGAATTTGAAGTTTTGTAAAATCTAGCATGGTGGAGGCTTGAAATGGACACATGATACGTGAAGTATGTTGATTGGATTGAAGGTTATCATAGGAATTGGCAAAGTAGCATGAAGAATAGTTGGAAGTTGAAGATAATATCTGTGATACGGTGGGAGAACTGACTTGAGTTTTGCGTTTGTATTCGCACTTGTTTGGTTTAGCAAGAGTCACCACCGACTTTTTATTTTATCCTAAAGGAAAGGTTAAAAAAGCACAGGAAAAACCTTTTGAGATGTTTCGTGGGTTCGGGGGGTAGATTATGAAAAGGGAAGGTATTAGCACCCTTTTCATCCATGGTTATCCATGGGCTCTTAGTTACTTGGTTTTAGATCACTTGCCTTGATTTTTGATTGCTTGAAAATGGTGTGTGTGTGTTTTGAAAAATGTTTTTGAAATAGACGCCTTTGTTTCGGCAACCATTGTAATGACTCGTGTTTGAGTATATACAACGGTGTGTATCTTTTCGAAAAGATGTTTCAAATGTTTTTGAAAGTTTGTTTTGAAAGTGTTTGTGAAGTGTAGTTTTGAAAAGTAGGCAAGTGTTTTTGCAAGTTGATCTCAAGTAACTAAGAGTTTGGTCTACCCCTATTGTACTCAAAGGTTTTCTCTATGTTTTCAACCCCTTTTTAACAATTTTGTTCCACCATTGAATTTGGTGGTCAATCTTGCGTTTAGGATGTTTAACGGGACGGGCGCGGGTCATCGTATGGACCATGAATGCAATGGTGCCAAGTGTCTTTGGCAATTTGCTTGAAGGGACTTGATCATTTTGATAGGCGACTTTCGAAAGCGTCATCGAGGGACTTATGATCATTTTGAATTGTTTTTGCCAAAGGAACTCGACGTGCAAGCATGGCCCATTTTGGAAGGCAACATGTGGGATTACCCTAGAGGGTGCAAGTGTGATTGTGTATTGATTTCATGTATTTGTTTTGTATTAGGTTATCTAGCGTTTGATTTTATGTACATACAAACCCTAGGTCTAACCATGGTATAATTCGAAAGCGGTAAATTGCGGGAATTTAAAGTCTACGCTATTACAAATAGTATCTGGGAGTGGGGGTACAAATTCACAAATGGGGATGAGACTTTAGGAGTGTAGTGTCCAATAATTTACACCCAAATCGAATTGCGATCAAAATGTAAATGTATCGAATATACAAAAATAAGCAAATGTACAATATATCAATGTATTCGTGTATGGTGAATGTGTAATGAGAATTATTTACAAATGCGAGATGTGAATTTAAATGTATTATTAAGTGTATTATATGTTTTTGTATTATGTACAAAAAGGTATTTTAATTAAAAGAAGGGAAAATGCTTTAAATTTGAGAAAAAAAAGAAAGAAATGTTTTAAGTTTCAATTATATTATATATTATTGTTTTATGTACAAATAAAATATTTTAATAAGAGAAAAGAAAATGTTTTAAGAAAAAAATATTTAACTTTAAAAAGTCTATTTTTATTAAGTATTAACACTCATGTATTTTTTAATTAATATGTATAAGCAAGAAAATTTTAATAAAGGAAAATGTTTTAAGAAAATGCTTGTATATTTTCTAAAACACAACAATTAATAATGTTTTGAGAAAGAAAAAAAAGGTGTTATTTTATTTAACATAAAATAAATAAAAGAAATGTTAATAAAAATGATAGAAATATTAGTTGTGTTAAAACAAAGGAAATGGGCTAAGGGGTTTTTGGGCCCAAGTAAAATGGATCAGAAGAAAATGTGGGGGGTGTACGTGGAATACGCTTTGGGCTTAGTCGTTGAAACGGGCAAGGCCCAAGTGGATTCTCTCAACGTTTTCTTAGGGTTATTTGGTTTTCGTTTCAATTGGGAAATGGCTTAGGGTTTACAGAAGCGGCGCCGTTTGCATTCGATTCGTCTTTCTCGTTCGCCTTCATCTGAGATTCCTTCGCCCAAGCCACCAGCGCAACCATCCTCCCTTTTCCCTCCATGGAGCATCCATGCGACAGTTTAAAAGGTAGATTCCCGTTTCAATCTTGTTTAGGGTTTTCATTATTGTGTCTTGCATGCTTATTTTTTATCGTGTTCTGATCTTGAGCATTTATTATTGTTGGTTTAATGAGGTCATGGAAAGGGATGAAAATAAATTACTACCTTGACGGAGGAGGAGGGATTTGGAGGCGCGTGGAGGCTTTGACGGCGGGGGTTCGATGCTACTGAGTGCTAGCTTGCTTGGATTCCTGGTTTGTGTATTCTTTGACCCTTTGTTGGTTTGATGATGATAAGCTGAAAACCTCTTTGTCACTTCTTTCTTCTTCTTGCTCGCTTTCTGATATGCTTTGATGCCTGGATATTGTTGAGTGTACTGAATATGCTTGCCCTGTGATGAGAGTGCTCTGATGGCCTCTTTGTGTTGCCTTGAATGCTTTTTCCTCTTCTAGCTACCTATGCTCACTTCGATTATGTATGCTTCTGTATGCTTTTAACTTGATGGCTTTGTACCTGTATGATAACCCAGTGATGAGGAAACTCTGAGGGCTTGTGTTGCCTGAGTATGCTTGATTTAGTTGCTTGTTGATTAACCCTATGATGAACTCCTTGAGTTCTGAGGGTTTGATGGCTTGACAGATGAAGGCTTTGGCTATGGCTTAGAGTTGGACAAATTTGTGAGGCTTTCTTTTGGTGGAAGGCAATTATGTTTGGCCTTTTACAAGTTAGGCTTTGGGGATTTGTTTGACAGGTTATGGCCTGGACAATTTGTGTTGTTTTACCACAGCTTAGGGTACTGGGTGTTTAAGGCTTTGATATGCTGTTTCAGTTTAAGGTTGAAAGGGTTGGTCTGCAGGTTTCTTGTTTATGCTTCAGCTTGGCATGACTGTTTCAGTTTTGAATGGTAAGGTTTACAGGTTTAAGCTTTACTGGTTTAAGGCTTGATGAGGCTATGTGTGATCGGTGGATCTGGAACTGACTGTTTAACGCTGGTTCGCGAAATGTTGCAGAAGCAAGAGTCGCCACCGTCTTTTATTTTCTCCAAATGGAAAGGACAAAAGCACAGAAAATTCCTTATAGAGATTGCTCTCGGTTCGGGAGGTAGATTATAGAAAGGGAAGGTGTTAGCACCCTTTCTATCCATGGTTATCCATGGGCTCTTAGATACTTGCTCATTTGTGTTTTCAAAATTGTTTGCTTTTCAATTGTGGGTTTTAAAAAGTTTCTTTGAAAATTCCAGTTCGACTCTTGTATCGGTCCTCAAGAGTGTTTGAAAAATTGCTTTCGAAATCTTTTGAAAAGTGTCGGTGTGAAAAGTATTTTTGATTTGTTTTGAAATTTAGAGCAAGTATCTATGAGAACCTACCTACCCTAAGGAATTCGTCTGTGTAAATGTCCTTTAAAGTAGTGCCATCCCACCATTGAGAGGTAGGTAGCACCACCGTTGGAGGTGTTCGGGTCAATTCGAGGTTCGAGACATGGTGATCACCAGAGCAATGGGAAGACACCTTAGAAGCTACCCTCATGCCAGGTTCCCGGATCATGAGGACTTACTAAGACGTCCTCTACTCGACGATCACCTTTCGAGGCAAGGCAACAGTGAGGCGTACCCTAGGGGTGGTGTGTGATTGGTGTGTCATGTTCAGTTATTTTGTCTTGTTCATGTCAAAGTGATCTATGCGTTTGTTTTTATTTTAGGCCATTCATTCTTGCATGCATTTATTAACAGTTAAAAAAGATGCGGAATTTAAAAGTTCTAAACTATTACAAAGGCGCGGGTCCACATCGCCAAATTAAAATCCAGGACCCGATTTGACAGAAAATAAATAAAGTGCGAGAAATAAAATGTCCGAGTTTACAAGGCTTTGGGAGAGTTACATTAATATTATAAGAAATAAAATAAAAATGCGCGAATTGGAATTAAAGTTGGAAGCGAGGGCGTTGGACCCTTTTTAATGAAATTAAATTATTAGCAAGTTAATTAAATTAAAGAAAAAGAAATTATTATTTTTTTAGTTTTTTGTATTTATGGTTTTTATGTGAATTAAATGAAATTAACTAATTAACCCTAATTCTACAATTTTTATTTATTAAGAAAATATGAAAATTATCTACCATTAAACCTAATTTAATTAACGCAATTTGATTTATAAAAATAAATAATTAATTATGGTGAAAAGAAAAGAAAAAGGATAAAATTGATACAAACCGTAATTCTACAAATTTTTGATTTATTAAGAAAAAGATACTAAAATTAAACCTAATTTAAAAAGCCAAATTAATTAAGCATATTTACTTACAAAAATATTAATTAAATAAATATATTTTAAATTTTTTGTCTTTTCTGATTTTTCTATTGTTTTTATATTTTTATGAAAATAATTAGATTAAGTTAAAGAATTTAAAGGAAACTAATTAAAATATAAAATAGAAAATATAAACATAGCAAACCTTGGGGGGTTCTGTCCCCAATTGGAGGTGTAATTGGCATTGTTGGCCCAAGGTTTCAAGGCCTTATTTGACTTCTTCAGGAAGTATGCATATGCGTTGACTAACATCCATGATATTCTACAAATTATGGCCCTTTGATTGATCTCGGGATGCACGTGGAAGGCCTGGATATGGAGGGTATGGTGAACCCTAGTACTGAATCTGCATGGGATTAGATTGAGAGAAAAAATATTGAAAGAGAGTGGGGACCTGGGATTCGAACCCAGGTCCCAAAGGTTACCAATGTCACTTTTCACCATCCAAGCTAACGCGTTCATTCATTAACCTATTGGAAACCAAATAATATAATGAAAAACAAAACGGATTAGTGGACAGAACAAAAAACGCGCTAATTATTTGAATCCTCCTATCGTGTCCTGCCACATAGTCATCTTCTTCCTGGTTGCGTTTTCCTGAAATAAAAAACAATTGGATTGCGGGGGTTTTAAACCCCCCCAAAATATGCTTGTTTTCAAAATAGCGATTAGGCCATGGTATTATATAAATTAGGCGCGAGGATTGCTTTAGAATCGTCCAAGCATGCTGAATTCAACCATGGTATTATGGTGTTCCAATTCTACAGCATTTAGAAACGCCCAATTTGAAAGCTTGGTAACCCTAACCTGTATCAATGGTGAATCCTCTAATTTGGCACAAAAACTCAATTAAAATATGTAGTTAGCTTTAGAATCAATCACTCAATGTAAATCAATAAAGAAAACACACGAAAAATGCATGAAATTCATGATTCAATTATGGAAATTTCTGTGAAAAGCTTGACTCTGATATACCAATTCTTGATGTTTCAGGCTATGATATTGATCCAGGCACCTTCCTTGATGTCTCAGCAAGACAATGGAATAGTTATTTTAGCTTGAATCGCCCTAGAACCTAGTTTTCAGTTTTGGAATTTTTGTCAAAAAACTCAAGTTTGGTTATGGAGGTATGGCGCAGCTTTGTGGTTATGAACATTAGGGTTGGCATTAGTATATATGTGTGAATGATTAGGGTTCAAAATTTGGTCCAAAGAATCAATGAATTGATGAGAAAATATTTGATTTCCATGCCATAATTTTTTCAATCTTTTTCAAGCTAATTTGATATCAATCATGTCCAATCACCATGATTCTTTCCAAATCCGATCATGCACGAAATATTGAGTGTATTCCATGCATAAAAAGATTTAAAAACTTAGGTTTAGTATTTTCCACATATTTATTTTAATTAAATGAATTATTAGCATTTAAAAATTCAAATAAATAAATAAAAATGATGAAAAACTTCCCTTTGGGCCAAATGGTCGTGCACATGCCTTGGATAATGATTCTTGGAAGAAAAAGAGGCCCATTAGCATTTTTAAGACATTTGAAGCAATGTTGACTTTTCAAAATATCCAAAAATTTCCCAACTTCCACAAGGCATATCTTGCTCAATTTTTAAGCTTTGATCATGTTCATGGACATTTTGGAAATGTATTTGAGTCCTCTAACCAATGTCTTTGGTCCCATGTCATTTTGATTTACCAATCTCAAGTTATGGCCTTTGACTTAAAGTCCCTTTTTGTTGACTTTTGAAAATGACCTATAATGTTGAAATTGATAACTTTTTGTGAGAGCATTTCTTGGACTTGAAGTATGAAGATGAGTTGTAGGAAATGTCTTTCTCTTCAAAATGAGCTTTAGATGTAATTTTTCTGATAATCCATGTGGAAGTTATGCCTTGGTCAAGTTACAGTTGACTTTTTCAACTGTCCAAATATGGAAACTTTTGCATCTTGAGACTTTTTGAGCCAAGCTTTAAGAATAATGATCAATAATTGATCAAATGATGTTTATGGCTTCAAAATGAGATGTTGATCAAAAATTTGAACTTTTGACTGTCAAATGACCATTTTGCCCCTGCGGTTGACTGTAGTGCAATTAGGGTTTTTGACTGTGCAATTTTGTACTGTGAGTCTTGAAACTTGGTATGAGGATGCTTGACCATGTTTGTAAGCATGTGGGACTTGATTGGACCCTTGGAAACTTCATTTTCTTTGTCATAACCAAAACCCTAATTTTTGACTGCTTAGGAGGCCCTTGAACTGTGCAACCCTTGGGGAATTTTTGAACCTTTGACTTGGCAAATTTTTGAAGAATATGGGAGGGCAAATTTTGGGGTACAACAGTTGCCCCTGTTCAATCTTCTTAAACCTGAGGATGCAGATTGGCTGACGTGCCTTTCGTAATCCGAAGGTGGAAGATGATTGAACACTAGAGTGCCCAGAAATTTGCGCTCACATAGTAACGTGATGATGGGAATGGGCTTATAGATGCCATCTGGGTGTTGATCGCATAAGAGATTCCTTAGCGAGAACTTGCGTACCTGCAAAAGAAAGATGATTACCTGACCTGTTACAGGAGCTGGACTTCAAACTCTTTGTGTGGATGTGTCCTGACTGGTTACAGGAGCTGGGTCTGGAGCTTCAAACGGTGATGAATGAACCAGGGATGGTTACTACCTCAACAGGAACGGTGAGAGAACCTTGGGCGACTTCAACCTCAACAGTAATCATTGAGAGAATCTTGGACGACTTCAACCTCAACAGTAACGCTGAGAGAATCTGGGGACGATTACTACCTCCGCAGTAACGGGGAGAGAACCATAGGTGACTTCAACCTCAACAATAATCATTGAGAGAATCTTGGGCGACTTCAACCTCAACAGTAATCATTGAGAGAATCTTGGACGACTTCAACCTCAACAGTAATCATTGAGAGAATCTTGGGCGACTTCAACCTCAACAGTATCATTGAGAGAATCTTGGACGACTTCAACCTCAACAGTAATCATTGAGAGAATCTTGGGTGACTTCAACCTCAACAGTATCATTGAGAGAATCTTGGATATCTTCTACTGAGTCTTTATCAGGAAAATCTGTTAGGGGTCGATTTAACTGGACTAGAGAAGGCCTTTGACTGGATAAGAAACAGGAAAATCTTAGGGTCGATTTAACTGAACCGGTCTAGGTCTTGAAATCTTCAACTGGATAAGAAACAGAATCTGGAATAGTCTTTCGAATGGATCTGGACTAGACAATAGAATAGTCTCCGGGTCTGGAGCATCTCTAAGTTGTTTGAGAAGAAACTGTGAATAAGTTATAGAATAGCATCCGGTTCTAGAGTATATCTGAGCCATCTTTGAGAAGAAACTTGAACAAGCCGAAGAACAACATCCATATCTGGAGCATTTCCAATCTATATCTGAATGACTTTGGAATAAGTATCAGAAGGTAGCCATATCCGGGTCACATCTGAACCATCTCTAGAAAGGTGATCTCTGAATAAACAATAGAACAACTTCCGTGTCCGGAGCATCTCTAAGTTATCTGAGGGGGATCTGGAATAAGTGTCAGAACGTCGCCATGCCTGGGTCACATCCGAACCATATCTAGAAGGAGTGTTGAATAAGCAACAGAACATCATCCATATCTGGAGCATTTCTAAGCTATCTCTGAAAGGAAATCTGGAAGAAGTATCAGAACGTTGCCATATCTGGTTCACATCTGAACTATATCTAGAAGGAAATCTGGAAGAAGTATCAGAACGTCGCCATATCTGGTTCACATCTGAACTATATCTAGAAGGAAATCTGGAAGAAGTATCAGAACGTCGCCATGCCTGGGTCGCATCTGAACCATATCTAGAAAGAAATCTGGAAGAAGTATCAGAACGTTGCCATATCTGGTTCACATCTGAACTATATCTAGAAGGAAATCTGGAAGAAGTATCAGAACGTCGCCATATCTGGTTCACATCTGAACTATATCTAGAAGGAAATCTGGAAGAAGTATCAGAACCTCGCCATGCCTGGGTCACATCTGAACTATATCTAGAAGGAGTCGCGATAGTTGATAGTAATCATCTTTGTATTGACCTTTCCTGAAAAGGTAAAGCATCAGTTGTATGCAAGATTATGATGCATGAACTGCATGATTTCAGGATGTCCTCAAAATTGATGAGATTCGTGTAGTATGATGCATATGCATGCTATAATGTATGAAGATGTGATGTTTATGAACGTATTTTTATCTAAGAAAATAAATCCTTGACGGGTGCCAGGAAGTTAACTCCCGGGCTGGTGTTGAAGAGAGAGCTTTTCGCTCTGCAAGAATGAACCGGTAGGAGAAGATGACTCCGTTGGGGAATATGTTTGGAGATTACTCTGCGGGGGAGATTACTATAGCGATCTTGCTGGGGAAAATACTCTGTGGGAAGAGGTACTTTGTTGAGATGTTGATGGTAATTTTGCTGGGGATACCATTGTTGTGTTGGAAGTGTTAATAGACTTCGCTGGGGATAAGAAGACTTCGTCGAGGACGCTCTTTCCGTGGCTTTTGGCTGAGGATAACCCAGTTATATCCTGGTAAGGAAATAACTCTTTGAATAAAGCCGGGAGACGCGTTCGTGCTCTGCGAGGGTAAGCTTCCAGAATCTACTGGGGATAAGCTTACTGCTTGGGGAGATGGATTCCAACATTCTTGGGGAAACTGGATTGGACTCTCCTGGGGAAGTATTGAACTGTATTGGTTATGTTCTTCAACGGAACCTACCTTGATACCTTGGAGGACAGAACAATCAGATTGCTTAGACAACTCTTTATTGCCCCTGTTTCTGATGTGGGAGAGGAAGACACCTGTGGAGGTGCTTGGTAGTTGTTGATGGACAAACCTTCTTCTGGTAGGCAGGTGACAAGATGACAGGACATAGCCGTACGCTTTGATCCCTAACTTTTACCTAGACCGCCCTTTCGGGTTTTCAGTCCACCGGGATACCCATTTTTGCCCAAGCCGCCCTTTCAGGTTTTCGACTTGCCGGGTGTACAGCTTTTTCATTTCATCCCTTATTTTGCCCGAACCCTTTTGGTTCGCCGGGAAGCCCTTATTTTTGCCTAGGTACGTCAACCTAGCGGGTCTTTGATTGTGCATAGTATTTTTTCGACTATGTCCGTGCTTTCAGAAGGTAGGGAGTTGCCCCTGTTAGAAGTGTGTTGTCATGCCACCAGAAGGTGTTTGATCAGGCACGATTCGTTGTTGGAATGCCCCAAGTGACTCAGGCGGAGATTTGCCCCAGGCTATTTGGCCTTTGAGAGATTCTCCGAATCTTGATTGGATTGCCCCAGATGATGGACCATGCTCATGCCATGCCCCTTGATTGGAAGGGATTTTGTTCACTAGGTATTCTTCGTGCGAATTTTTCTGCTGTTCAAATAAAAAGTCATATGCAAACAATGTTATATCAAAAATGCAAAGCTTATGTCTGTCTTGAAGATTTTGAAAATGCATTTTTTTTTCATAAAACAAGTGAATGTTTGTAAAACGTGATATCAACTCCGTATTTACCGTTAGCCTTAAGGAGTCAGGATACCTTTCGTACAGTATGCTTTCGAACTAACCCATGCTTCAGCTAGGACTTTTAAGGGTTATAACGTGGCTTGGTTCACGGTTTAAGAAACAAAGGATAAAGGCTCAAATTTTATTTGTACCCACCCGCTCTTCGTGATGTTCTCCAAACCTAAACTCAGTTGATCATACGTTAGACCTTGTTTGAGTCTTTGCTCTGATTTTCCGGTGATGGTTCGGATATTGGCAGTTTATTTTGAATAGGCAGTCATTTTTTGTTGAGGGTTTGTAAGACCTCTTTCTTCTTGATTTTGCTATCCCTAAATCTTGCCTGAACTGTTTCTTTTGTGATTACAGTCAGCGGGATGCCCCAGTTTTGTAAGTCTCCTTCATAGGTTTTTTTTTCATTTTTGAGATATAATGACTTCCTTTCTTTATTGATTATTTGGAACCATCACTGTCTTCTCTCTTTTTTTTTGTAAGGACCTCTTTTGGTGCCATTCGTTATGCACCTGGATCAACTGAGAGAACTACCCTGCCCCAGGTTATGATTAAGGGTTTTAAATTTCGAAAAGAAAAACTCCTACTTCTTTGGCTCAGAGGGGTTGACGAGGGATTATCTTCCTTATAACTCCAGTGTTTAGGAATTGAAACAATGCCTGTACTTCATCAGCGGGGTCTGTTCAAAAGCATACTGTAGATTATGGTATCGTTTTCGTCATCCTCCCTCAAGAGGCTTAGAATTATTAATTGAGAGTTGATCATCAGAAAAAATATGAAAATAATTTGCATTTAGTGAATACGAATATATTGTTTCAGAACAGACATATGCGATGCATTAATGAAATAACAATGTTTAACATGCGTAAATGTTTGAACAAAAGAAAATTGCAACTTGAACATTCGAATGAACAAAAATTTCTCAATCCTAGCCATGTTTTGGCAAGGGAGCAGTGATCACGTTGGGAGTCTCGGCGGGCTCGAACTCGATCTCTTTAGCATCGATCATGTTCTGAATCTTGTACTTCAGTGCCCAACAATCCTCAGTATCGTGCCCCGAGCTACCAGAATGGTAAGCGCACCTTGCTTCTGGGTTGTAATTTGGAGAGGAAGTCTTTGGATTTGCAGGAGGGTTGATCACCGCAATCAGGTTCATCCTTAACATGTGCTGCAAAGCTCGTGACCATGGCATGTTGATGTTGGTGAATTGTCTCTTAGGCTCGTCCGACCTGTTCTGATCAACCCGCTGTTCTTGGCGAGGTCGTTGTTGGACCTGTGAAGTAGTAGCAACTCGGAGAGGTCTATTTATTGGACCCGACCTTTGCCCTCTTGGAAGTTGTTCCATGACCTGGTCCCTGATTTGGGCTGGTTGCTTCATGCCTTGAGGAAGCTGACTGATCATGGCCCTCAGCTCTCCTTGCTCCTGAACTAAACCTTGAATGAGGGCCCTTTTCCCCAGCATCTGGGTTTTCAATGTGTCTACCTCAGCTTGTAGACGTTTCAGCTGTTCGTCCTTGTCATCTTCAGGACTCTTTCTGATCAGATTCCCCATGAGGAGTGTCCTCAACTCTTCCTGCCCCTTGGATAGGCTTAGGAAGATCTCCTTGAACTGAGTCTCTTGAGTGTGAAGGTCCTGGTTATCTTGTTGGGAAGCCATTGCTGAAATAAACAACGGGAGGGGCAAGTGATCTGCAACAAGGGTACCTGTCATGCAATGATGTGTATGACATGCATGTAATGTTTTCAAGGACCTCGCGGGATAAACAAAAGATTGTTAGAGTTGGGATTCGATAGTTTGATTGAAGGAACTGCATGTTGTTGAGAGTCCTTCTTCAAAGGGTCAAAGGCTCACCATATCCAGTGGGTCATAGCCTCTGACAACTTTGGCTAGAGGAAAATAAATCCTCTTTGCCCCTTGCTAGATGTTTGATTCATCATGACCTGCATCATAAGCCCTCGAGATCCTTGAAATGGGTTAGGATGTATGCAATGGTATGATGTCATGATGCATGGGGTAATATGGATAAACCCTGTTATGAGCCCTTATTAAGGACTATAAACAGAACCTGCAAGCAAACTCAGTAAACCCTGTTATGAGTCCTAATTAAGGACTAAATAAAACCTGCAAAACACTCAGTAAACCCTGTTATGAGTCCCAGTTAAGGACTATAAACAAAACCTGCAAGAAACTCAAGTGTCAGATAACAAGCATGCAAGTAGTCAAGTTGGAAGGCACACAAGTCACACAAGAGAAACCCTTAGAGTTCAGGCCAGCATGGGGTCTGGGTATTACCCTCTTGAAGTTGGTGGGCTCAACCTGTCCTATTAGAAGTAACCGGGTTCTAAGGGTCCCAATATCACTGGATTGCTTTCATTGTTCATCGTTTCGATTTAGCCACTGAACTGGCGACCGAAATATTCCAGGAAAGCAACCCTCAATTGAGTGTAGTATCGAGTATCAACCAACCTCGGACTGCACCAAGGTCAGTTATCTCACTACCCTAAAGAGGCTAAGATAGTTCAATTAAGGTTCCTAAGGTCTGTTGATGCTTCACGACACCACGCGGAGGCCCCGTACTCTCCTTGACTGAACTCAAGGGTTACCGGTACACACCAAAGTGCCACATCAACGTAGCAGACTGTTTCAACCATGTCGGTATACCCCGCACAGTTCCCTCACAGCCTTGTTGCTAATATCTAAGAAGGTATCCCCAGATCCGGGTTAGGATCTATAGAACTCCCAAGACAATCCCACAATTTAAAGCAAGCAAATCAGTACAATTGAAAACACAGTTATGAACTAACCCTAAGATACACCTCACTTTATTAGTATTGTTCCCCAGCAGAGTCGCCAGTTCTGTGATTGGTGGATCTGGAACTGACTGTTTAACGCTGGTTCGCGAAATGTCGCGGAAGCAAGAGTCGCCACCGTCTTTTATTTTCTCCAAATGGAAAGGACAAAAGCACAGAAAAATTCCTTATAGAGATTGCTCTCGGTTCGGGAGGTAGATTATAGAAAGGGAAGGTGTTAGCACCCTTTCTATCCATGGTTATCCATGGGCTCTTAGATACTTGCTCATTTGTGTTTTCAAAATTGTTTGCTTTTCAATTGTGGGTTTTAAAAAGTTTCTTTGAAAATTCCAGTTCGACTCTTGTATCGGTCCTCAAGAGTGTTTGAAAAATTGCTTTCGAAAGCTTTTGAAAAGTGTCGGTGTGAAAAGTATTTTTGATTTGTTTTGAAATTTAGAGCAAGTATCTATGAGAACCTACCTACCCTAAGGAATTCGTCTGTGTAAATGTCCTTTAAATTAGTGCCATCCCACCATTGAGAGGTAGGTAGCACCACCGTTGGAGGTGTTCGGGTCAATTCGGGGTTCGGGACACGGTGATCACCAGAGCAATGGGAAGACACCTTAGAAGCTACCCTCATGCCAGGTTCCCAGATCATGAGGACTTACTAAGACGTCCTCTACTCGACGATCACCTTTCGAGGCAAGGCAACAGTGAGGCGTACCCTAGGGGTGGTGTGTGATTGGTGTGTCATGTTCAGTTATTTTGTCTTGTTCATGTCAAAGTGATCTATGCGTTTGTTTTTATTTTAGGCCATTCATTCTTGCATGCATTTATTAACAGTTAAAAAAGATGCAGAATTTAAAAGTTCTAAACTATTACAAAGGCGCGGGTCCACATCGCCAAATTAAAATCCAGGACCCGATTTGACAGAAAATAAATAAAGTGCGAGAAATAAAATGTCCGAGTTTACAAGGCTTTGGGAGAGTTACATTAATATTATAAGAAATAAAATAAAAATGCGCGAATTGGAATTAAAGTTGGAAGCGAGGGCGTTGGACCCTTTTTAATGAAATTAAATTATTAGCAAGTTAATTAAATTGAAGAAAAAGAAATCATTATTTTTTTAGTTTTTTGTATTTATGGTTTTTATGTGAATTAAATGAGATTAACTAATTAACCCTAATTCTACAATTTTTATTTATTAAGAAAATATGAAAATTATCTACCATTTAACCTAATTTAATTAACGCAATTTGATTTATAAAAATAAATAATTAATTATGGTGAAAAGAAAAGAAAAAGGATAAAATTGATACAAACCGTAATTCTACAAATTTTTGATTTATTAAGAAAAAGATACTAAAATTAAACCTAATTTAAAAAGCCAAATTAATTAAGGATATTTACTTACAAAAATATTAATTAAATAAATATATTTTAAATTTTTTGTCTTTTCTGATTTTTCTATTGTTTTTATATTTTTATGAAAATAATTAGATTAAGTTAAAGAATTTAAAGGAAACTAATTAAAATATAAAATAGAAAATATAAACATAGCAAACCTTGGGGGGTTCTGTCCCCAATTGGAGGTGTAATTGGCATTGTTGGCCCAAGGTTTCAAGGCCTTATTTGACTTCTTCAGGAAGCATGCATATGCGTTGACTAACATCCATGATATTCTACAAATTATGGCCCTTTGATTGATCTCAGGATGCACGTGGAAGGCCTGGATATGGAGGGTATGGTGAACCCTAGTACTGAATCTGCATGGGATTAGATTGAGAGAAAAAATATTGAAAGAGAGTGGGGACCTGGGATTCGAACCCAGGTCCCAAAGGTTACCGATGTCACTTTTCACCATCCAAGCTAACGCGTTCATTCATTAACCTATTGGAAACCAAATAATATAATGAAAAATAAAACGGATTAGTGGACAGAACAAAAAACGCGCTAATTATTTGAATCCTCCTATCGTGTCCTGCCACATAGTCATCTTCTTCCTGGTTGCATTTTCCTGAAATAAAAAACAATTGGATTGCGGGGGTTTTAAACCCCCCCAAAATATGCTTGTTTTCAAAATAGCGATTAGGCCATGGTATTATATAAATTAGGCGCGAGGATTGCTTTAGAATCGTCCAAGCATGCTGAATTCAACCATGGTATTATGGTGTTCCAATTTTACAGCATTTAGAAATGCCCAATTTGAAAGCTTGGTAACCCTAACCTGTATTAATGGTGAATCCTCTAATTTGGCACAAAAACTCAATTAAAATATGCAGTTAGCTTTAGAATCAATCACTCAATGTAAATCAATAAAGAAAACACATGAAAAATGCATGAAATTCATGATTCGATTATGGAAATTTCCGTGAAAAGCTTGACTCTGATATACCAATTCTTGATGTTTCAGGCTATGATATTGATCCAGGCACCTTCCTTGATGTCTCAGCAAGACAATGGAATAGTTATTTTAGCTTGAATCGCCCTAGAACCTAGTTTTTAGTTTTGGAATTTTTGTCAAAAAACTCAAGTTTGGTTATGGAGGTATGGCGCAGCTTTGTGGTTATGAACATTAGGGTTGGCATTAGTATATATGTGTGAATGATTAGGGTTTAAAATTTGGTCCAAAGAATCAATGAATTGATGAGAAAATATTTGATTTCCATGCCATAATTTTTTCAATCTTTTTCAAGCTAATTTGATATCAATCATGTCCAATCACCATGATTCTTTCCAAATCTGATCATGCACGAAATATTGAGTGTATTCCATGCATAAAAAGATTTAAAAACTTAGGTTTAGTATTTTCCACATATTTATTTTAATTAAATGAGTTATTAGCATTTAAAAATTCAAATAAATAAATATAAATGATGAAAAACTTCCCTTTGGGCCAAATGGTCGTGCACATGCCTTGGATAATGATTCTTGGAAGAAAAAGAGGCCCATTAGCATTTTTAAGACATTTGAAGCAATGTTGACTTTTCAAAATATCCAAAACTTTCCCAACTTCCACAAGGCATATCTTGCTAAATTTTTAAGCTTTGCTCATGTTCTTGGACATTTTGGAAAGGTTTTTGAGTCCTATAACCAATGTCTTTGGTCCCATGTCATTTTGATTTACCAATCTCACGTTATGGCCTTTGACTTAAAGTCCCTTTTTGTTGACTTTTGAAAATGACCTATAATGTTGAAATTGATAACTTTTTATGAGAGAATTTCTTGGATTTGAAGTATGAAGATGAGTTGTAGGAAATGTCTTTTTCTTCAAAATGAGCTTTGGATGGAATTTTTCTGATAATCCATGTGGAAGTTATGCCTTGGTCAAGTTACAGTTGACGTTTTCAACTGTCCAAATATGGAAACTTTTGCATCTTGAGACTTTTTGAGCCAAGCTTTGAGAATCATGATCAAGAATTGATCAAATGATGTTTATGGCTTCAAAATGAGATGTTGATAAAAAATTTGAACTTTTGACTGTCAAATGACCATTTTGCCCCTGTAGTTGACTGTAGTGCAATTAGGGTTTTTGACTGTGCAATTTTGTACTGTGAGTCTTGAAACTTGGTATGAGGATGCTTGACCATGTTTGTAAGCATGTGGGACTTGATTGGACCCTTGGAAACTTCATTTTCTTTGTCAGAACCAAAACCCTAATTTTTGACTGCTTAGGAGGCCCTTGAACTGTGCAACCCTTGGGGAATTTTTGAACCTTTGACTTGGCAAATTTTTGAAGAATATGGGAGGGCAAATTTTGGGGTACAACACTATGCTTCAGGATTGTGCAGTTTATACTGGTTTTTGAGCTTCCAGGTTTTTGACAGTTTTATGTTGTTTTGATTCAGGCAGGGTGAGCTTGAGGCTTAGAGCTTTCTCTGAGTTATCTTTTGTTTTTGTGATCTCTCTCCTCTTTCTACTGTTTCATTGCAGTTTTTTTTATATATTTTTATGCCTAAAGACAAAAGTCAGTAAGCCTAACTTCTCCTCTCTTCTCTCTCTCTAGTACCAATCAAAACATTAAAATAATGTTATGTGTACTTTAGTTCTGAAAAAGCAATGGCTGGGAAATGATGAAATGATATTGCTTGCACTTCTAATCTTTCTCTGCATACTTTGTACTTTCCTGATATTTGCATATCTTCTTTTGACAGCTTTGATGGCCTTTTGTACTTTGACATCCTTTTGACAACTTTTTGGCAGAAAGTTTAAATTTGGACTTTTAGTTGTACATGCTGTTTGCTTTAAACTATACAGTTGGTTGGTCAATTTGAAATGTGCAATTTGTATACTTTGTGCATTCATTTTTAATTTGCAAACATTTTCATCCCTCTTTGTGAACCGGGAGAAATCCCGTGATTTGCAGAGTGGGCGAACTGATCCCGGCCATTTGCTTTTAATGATGAATTCTCTTTTATCTGTCTGACTCTTTAATTATTTATCTGCTTCAATTGACTTTTTCTTCTTTTCTATTCTTTGCAGATAAAATCTAATGAGGCAGAGGGAGCAAGGGATGGAAGATGAAGACTTAGGAAAACTTAGAAAAATTAGGATAGTTTTATTTAAATTTAAATTACTGTAATATTATTATTGTAAACATTTTGTAAACAAAAACAATTATACAAATAATTTAAAAATAAATAAAAAAGTCCTTTTATTTGTCATTCATTTTTAATTCTTCTTCAAATATTTATCTAATTGCTTATAATTCTTAAATTAAAATAAAATGGAAATGAACTCCAATTATCTTAACTTAAAAATAAATAATCAATTGATAAACACTGGTCTTATAATTAATAACAACCCCGGTGCTCCAATTATCCAAAGTAAAGCACAGTTTCAAACCAGACGACAGTTAATTAAACAAAACGTCCATCTACCTCTTTTCACTGATTAAATCCAAACAAACTCAAATTAACAACCAGCAGTCTCAGTTCTCATTTCAGAGTCACTTGAAAAGCATTGATAGAACTAACTCTTCTTGAGAGATATGCGCACAAAACCCTGATTCTGATCAAATGCCAAAGAAGCGTTCGCCTGATCGAAGCTGAGCCAAAATCAACCAAAACCCTAAACCAACTGTTTGAATTGTTCTAGAGCCATGAAAATCAATGCAAACCCTAATTTTGTCTGACTGACGAGAAAAGTCTGTTTGACCGATTCTTGAGCCAATCTGAAAAAATCAGGAAAAGCCTGAAGATGTGATTTCTCGTGGAAAAATGTGAGGGCAAATTTTGGGGTACAACAATATCTAAGGTTCAGAATTTAGGAACTTTGGTTCAATGTATTTTGTATGAATTGGTTAAAGTAACAATGATATATCTAGACTAATCTCATAATGGAAATATGGTTTTTGAATGGTAGATTTGGAATCTATTTAAACCCGAGTGAATGAAATGCACTTGAATGGATTCATATGTCTTTTGAATGGGATTTGAAGAACTTTGTTTAGAACCTTAAATGATGTTTGATTATTTGAATGGACTCGAATCAATACTTAAATGATGAATTCCATGATGTTTGAATCAAGTTATGTACCTTCCATAGTTCTACCATAGTTGAACTCCAATTACATGCTTGAAATAATATTGTCAATCAAAATCTTGGCTTTATGTTATCAAAAAGCAAATGAATCCAATACTTGCACAAACCATGACACTTGCCTTATAACTTAAAACAAGAGCTTGAATCAATACTTAGATCTTAATCAAATGTTACGTCGTGCTTAAATTTCATAGAAAAATAGATTCAATGTTGAAGTTCATATTGTCCACACCTTGCACTCCAAGCCAAAGACACCTCTTTGAATCAACAAAACTCAAAACCTTAATTGATTGTGTTGTGGATGGATGAATCCAAACTATATTCTCCTTGTGCCAGGACCATATTCTACACTTTATAGTCCAAGCCTCAAATGCACCTTGAATTGATGAAATGTGGATCCTCAAGAAAAATCTTAATTCACCTCTTATATTGATTCTTGACGAATCAACTTTGATGCCATAGAGAATCCATTAACCAAAATCTTGGATCATACCAATTGATCACTTGGTAACACTGAATTCCTAGCCCACATGACTTAACATCTCGCCACACTAGATTCAAAACGACTTCAATTTTTAAATGAGCAAAAAACCAAATCAACTTGCCTTCTTGTTAAAATTTCTAACTTCAAACTCAATTCAACCTCAAGAGACAAGTATTAAAAGAATGATGTCCGGAGCATAACAAATCTTTAATTGAATTAACCAATGCCAACACTACGGACATGAACCCTAATCCACTTAAGACGCACTTGAGATCTTGAAGGAATAAGACTCGAAGGACGCCCGAGATAGCCCATAAGGTGCAACTATAATCCACTGAGTCTTAATTGATGGGATAATCGTTCATAGTGAATATGAAACCAATGAACAACCAAAACCTAACTCCACACTTTGCTGCTTATAGAAGACTAGCCTGGAGAATCAGAAGAAACCAACCTTTATTTGATATGCATAACTAATCATTGTAATACCATGATATTGCTACTTCACTGGTCCTTCGAACCCATGGTACTTTATTGAACCAAATGTATGCCATGACCTAATGTAATATATACAGATGAATGCAATGTCTAAGCCAGAATAAGAGAAATTAGGAGGGAAAATTTTGGGGTGCAACGACTGCCCCTATTTAATCGTCTTAAACCTGAAGGTGAGATTGGCGCTAGCCTTTCGATCTTTCAAGGTGGAAGAAGATTAAATACTAAAAGAACCCTAAATTTTGCACTCCGAAGCCAGTCAGGAATTGTTATATTTTTTGGCTTTCTATATTATTTTATTTTTATTTTACTTTTTGGATTGCAGTAGTTAGCTGAGTAAATGTCTTGGATGTCAGGTCAAGGCTAGACATACACAAGAAAGAGACCGACCGAAGATGACTCTAACGATGGAAACGCCAATCAAAGGCAAACTTATTAGATATACAAATATACATCTACTCTAAATAGAACGCCGATCAAAGGGGAACTTACCAACAAAAAGGGATACCGAGCGAAGGTGAACCTAAGACCGAAAGACACCGGGCGAAGGTGAATTTTTTAGGAAAGAGAACTTCGGGAGAAGACAAACCTTAACCAACAAAAAGGACATCGGGAGAAGGTGAACCTAATATGGAAAGACACCGGGCGAAGGTGAGTTTCGGAGGAAAGAGAACGTCGGGCGAAGATGAACCTTAACCAACAAAAGGGACATCGGGTGAAGGTGGACCTAAGATGGAAAGACACCGGGAGAAGGTGAATTCCAGAGGAAAGAGAACGTCGGGCAAATCGAACCTTAACCAACAAGAAGGGAAACCAGGCGAAGGTGGACCTAAGATGGAAAGACATCGGGCGAAAGTGAATTTCGGAGGAAAGAGAACGTCGGGAGAAGACGAACCTTAACCAACAAAAGCGACATCAGGCGAAGGTGGACCTAAGATGGAAAGACACCGGGAGAAGGTGAATTCCGGAGGAAAGAGAACATCGAGAGAAGACGAACCTTAACCAACAAGAAGGGACACCAGAAGAGGGTGGACCTAAGATGGAAATACACCGAGCGAAAGTGAATTCCGAAGGAAAGAGAACTTCGGGCGAAGACGAACCTTAACCAACAAAAGGGACACCAGGCGAAGGTCGACCTAAGATGGAAAGACATCGGGCGAAGGTGAATTCTGGTGGAAAGAGAACGTCATGTGAAGACGAACCTTAACCAACAAGAGGGACACCAGGCGAAGGTGGACCTAAGATAGAAATACACCGGGTGAAAGTGAATTCCGGAGGAAAGACAATATCAGACGAAGACGAACCATAACCAACAAAAGGGACACCAGGAGAAGGTGGAACTAAGATGGAAAGACACCGGGCGAAGGTGAATTCAGGAGGAAAGAGAACGTCAGGTGAAGACGAACCTTAATCAACAAGAAGGGACACCGAGCGAAGGTGGACCTAAGATGGAAAGACACCGGGCGAAAGTGAATTTTGGAGGAAAGAGAACGTCGGGCGAAGACGAACCTTAACCAACAAAAGGGACACCAGGAAAAGGTGGACCTTAAATGGAAAGACACCGGGGAAGGTGAATTCCAGAGGAAAGAGAACGTTCGGTGAAGATGAACCTTAACCAAAAAGAAGGGACACCAGACGAAGGTGGACCTAATATGGAAAGACACCGGGCGTAAGTGAATTCCAGAGGAAAGAGAACGTCGGGAAAAGACGAACCTTAACCAACAAAAAGGACACCGGGAGAAGGTGGACCTATGATGGAAAGACACCGGGGGAAGGTGAATTTCAGAGGAAAGAGAACGTCAGGCGAAGACAAACTTTAACCAAAAAGAAGGGACACCAGGAGAAGGTGGACCTAAGATGGAATGACACCGGGTGAAGGTGAATTCTGGAGGAAAGAGAACTTCGGGCGAAGACGAGCCTTAACCGACAAGAAGGGACACCAGGAAAAGATGGACCTAAGATGGAAAGACACCGGGCAAGGTGAATTCCGGAGGAAAGAGAACATCGGGCGAAGACGAATCCTTAACCAACAAAAGGGACACCGGGCAAAGGTGAACCTAAGATCGAAATACATTGGGGAAAGGTGAATTACAGAGAAAATGGAACATCGGGTGAAGACAGACCTTAAAAGGAAGAAATACCAACCGAAGGGGACTCTAAACAAGGATTGCCAACACGCGTTGGGCTTTAAGAGTTTGCAAATATGCAAGAACTATAAAATCCCCCAGGCCAAAGGCGGTGTGTAATTCTTCTAGAGTGGTAATTATCTGAATTACCAGACACCAAGTATGGATACTCAAACACTTGAGAAGCAAGAAAGGCATACACCGACTCTTACTCGCACTCTAACGGCAATGCAAACACAGGTAAAATAACCAAGGGCCTGCAAGGGATAGAGAAAAACACGACTCACTAGGGAAATGGAGAAATACCAAAGACCCGACTAGTGGTAAATCAAAATAAACTCCATTGGGGAAACATAACGGTATCACCCTAGGCTGGATGTGGAGATAATTCAAATCTGAGTGCATAACAATCCGGTTACCAAAGGTGAACACTATTGGCTTATACTTATGGATGTTTGAATTTTTTATATAGTGTAATGCTCCATATAATGGAAATGCTACACATTTTAGTAGATGCAATGTAATGATGCATGTTTAGTAATATACTGGGGAAATCACATCAATAATCAGCTGTTGAGAAGACAATGAACTTCCGAATGATTATTCTTGCACATCTGATCTTCTATAGAGAAAAGGCAATCTGAACTTCAATGGGGAACCGAGATTCAAAACCATCAACCTCAAAATATTGATAACATTGAAGAAATAACTTCCTGGAGAGTAACACTGCAAAAATAAATTGCAGTTTCAGAGAAAATCTTGAATTCTGATCAGGCTCCCAACTTCCTGGGAAACAAATTCTTTATCTTTGCTAAAAAGAGGAGAACTTCGCTGAGGATGGAAAATTTCTCGTATAGAATCTCTTGACGAAGACAACTTATACTGGGGAGTATAGAAATTCTTAAATAAAAAGAATTCTACTCAGACCACATTGGGGGACAACATCACCAGGGGGTAAAAGTCTTCACTGGGGAGAAACAAATATCCTAGGATAGCAACTCCACTGGGGAATGATAGATAAGCTACTCTGGAAGGTCCTCGAAATTTGGCTTCGAATGGGGACAAAGACTACCTCTCACACTGGGGAGCCGAAAACTTCGGATGATAACATCAATAATACCCATTGCACTGGGTGTGGCCATCTCTACTAAGCCAACAAGAAAAAAGAGTGCAAACTTCTCTGAGGAGTATCATGCGTACTTCACGGGGAAAACAAAGATTGATCTCAAAAGGGGAGCCGCATCATATCGACTTTAAGAGGAGGACATCAATAATCCTTCAATAAAACCAGGATTATTGAACCGTAATGAAGAGAAAGAGCACACTCGAACGAAGATATGATATCACTAGGGACACATAAGTCTGTTCAGCACAGAAGCGAGCATTCCCTGGGGATATTAGATCTCATTCCGCACAAAGTATAAATCACAATAACATGCCCCAGCATGGGGAAGTTACTTTAGTCGTCACGTCAGACACCTGAAACTCTAAGAAAATTTCATTTACTGGTATCATGTGTTGTAAAGCTTTTAATGTTTTAAATGCGAAGTTTATCAAAAAATTTGGACGTCTCTTGTAATCTAAACAGTAAAACAAAAACAAACGGACACAATTAAATAAACACTTTTATTGAATGATTGGCCTGTAAATAGGCATTTACATCAAGAAGCACTTCCCGAAAAGGGGAAATTGCATACAAAACATACAGAGGAGAAAACAAAGATGTCAATGTGAGTGCAGATTTATTGAGTACAACTCTGCTATAGTTCTTACGACTTCAAAGCTCCTTATTATCTTGCTTTCTGAATAAGCCGATTGGACTGATGCTTCCTGAGCCAACCCAACAACAATGTAAGTTAATATTACAGATGCAACATAAACCGTAGTATTTGCTTTTAATCCCTAACTTTTTCCTGGATCGCCCTTCCGGGTTTTCAATCCATAGGGATACCCTTTTTTGCCCAAGCTACCTTTGACAGGTTTGGCTTAGCGGATGTACAATCATTTTTCACTCGTTCACTCTTTCTTTTATCCCTAACTTTTGCCAGAACCTATGCTCTCTTAGGTTCACTGGGATGCCTTTTTTTTCCCGAGTCAGTCAACTCAGCGGTCACTTTATGCAAAGTACTTTTTCACTACATCTGCGTTGACAGGGTGAGGGAAGTCATCTCCATCCATAGTTGTGAGCATCATAGATACTTCTGAAAAAACTTTCTTTATAACATATGGTCCTTCATAATTAGGAGCCCATTTCCCCCTAGCATCCATATTGTTGGGAGGCAAGATCCTTTTTAGCATGAGATCACCAGCTTGAAAATTCTGCGGACGTACCTTCTTGTCCAAAGCTTTCTTCATCCTTTTCTGATATAACTGCCCATGGAAAATAACTGTTAACCTCTTCTCGTCAATGAGATTCAACTGGTCGAGTCTATTTTGAACCCATTCAGCTTCGTCCACTTGTGCGTCTGTCATTATCCTTAAAGAAGGAATTTCCACCTCCACAGGCAGGACTGCTTCCATGCCATAAACAAGCGAAAAAGGGGTTTCCCCAGTCGAAGTGCGCATAGTGGTACGATAACCATGTAAAGCAAATGGCATCATCTCGTGCCAATCCTTATAGGTGACAACCATTTTCTGCACAATCTTCTTAATATTCTTATTGGCCGCCTCAACCGCGCCATTCATCTTAGGACGGTAAGGAGAAGAATTGTGATGCTTTATCTTAAAGCCCTCACACTGATCTTTCATCATCTTATTGTTGAGATTCGACCCATTGTTGGTAATAATCTTCTCAGGAACCCCTTATTGACAAATGATATTATGTTTGATGAAACGAGCAACCACTTATTTAGTGATGTTGGCATATGATGCGGCTTCAACCCACTTAGTGAAGTAATCAATGGCCACCAGAATGAAGCGGTGTCCGTTGGAAGCAGTCGGCTCAATTTGGCCAATCATATCAATACCCCACATCGCGAAGGGCCAAGGTGAAGTTAAGAAATTCAGGGGATTGGGCGACACGTGCATCTTATCAGCATAGATCTGACACTTGTAACATATCCTGAAATGATTGTAATAATCGTTTTCCATTGTTGACCAATAATAACCTGCTCTCAAGATTTTCTTGGTTATGGTATGTCCACTGGAATGCGTTCCAACAGAACCTTCATGAATTTCTTCTATGATCCTATTTACTTCGAGTCTATCCATGCATCTGAGCAAAACAGAATCATAGTTTCTTTTGTACAAAACATCTCTGTCGAGGAAAAACTTGGCTGCATATATCCGCAGAGTCTTCTTATCTGTGACAGGAGAACCCTCTGGGTATTCTTGCGTCTTAAGATATCTCTTGATATCATGAAACCAAGGTTTCTCATCAACAACTTCCTCTTCTATCTCATAGCAAAATGTTGGCTCATCCAATCTCAAAATGGTGATATAGGGGGCCTCATTTGCCCACCTAACTTTAAACATGGACGACAGAGTAACCAAGGCGTCTTCTAAGTTATTCTCTTCCCTTGGAATATGATTGAAAGTAATATCATCAAAGTAAGGGGTCAACTTCAACACATTCTCGCGATAAGGAATCAAATTCGGGTGACCAGTCTCCCAATATCCATTGATTTGGCTAATCATAAGAGCAGAATCCCCATATACTTCCAAGATTTTGATTCGCAAATCAATGGCAGCTTCTAACCCGAAGATACAAGCTTCATACTCAGTCATATTATTCATACAGTCAAAGCAAATCATGGTGGTGAGAGGAGTATGAAATCCTTCAAGAGAAGTAATCACATCTCTAACACCATTACCTAACACATTGGTGGCACCATTGAACACCATCGTCCATCGCGATCCTAGTTCGGGTCCTTCTTCTGGGCCTGGGAAGTTACAATCCCGTATGTACATGATGTCTTCATCAGGAAATTCAAACTTCATCGACTGATAGTCGTCTTCCATGGGCTGATGAGCAAGATGATTAGCCAACACACTACCTTTAATAGCTTTTTGGGTAGTGTACTGGATGTCATATTCAGTTAAAATCATCTGCCAACGGGCTATTATACCCGTGAGAGCTGGCTTTTCAAAAATGTATTTGATTGGATCCATCTTAGAAATCAACAAAGTAGTATGGTCCAACATATACTATCTTAGTCGGCGAGCAGCCCACACCAAAGTGCATCAAGTTCTCTCGAGCAGTGAGTATTTTATTTCACAGTTGGTAAACTTTTTGCTAAGGTAGTATATTGCATTCTCTTTTTGACCAAACTTGTCATGCTGCCCCAATACACACCCCCATTGAGTTCTCTAACACTATCAGATACATTATCAAGGGTCTACCCTCCACCAGAGGCGAGAGAATTGGAGGTTCCAACAAATATTCCTTGATTCTATCGAATGCCGCTTGGCAATCATTATTCCACCTATCCATCTAACTTTTCTTTAACAATTTAAAAACTGGTTCACAAGTGGTTTTAAGGTGAGAGACGAATCTAGCAATGTAGTTCAACCTCCCGAGAAAACCATGAACCTCTTTTTCTGTTTTTGGCACAAGCATTTCTTGTATAGCTTTTATCTTACCGGGATCTACCTCAATTCCTTTTTCACTTGCAATGAAACCCAATAACTTTCCTGATCTCACCCCGAAGGTACACTTATTTGGATTCAACCTTAGTCTGAATTTCCTTAACCTTTCAAACAATTTCGACAAATGAACAAGACGTTCCTCTTCTGTCTAGGACTTGGCAATCATATCGTCAACATATACTTCAATCTCTTTATGCATCATCTCAGGAAAGAGGGTGACCATTGCGTGTTGATAGGGTTTCCCTGCATTTTTCAAACCAAAGGGCATCACTTTATAACAAAATGTTCCCTACTGTGATCGGTGGATCTGGAACTGACTGTTTAACGCTGGTTCGCGAAATGTCGCGGAAGCAAGAGTCGCCACCGTCTTTTATTTTCTCCAAATGGAAAGGACAAAAGCACAGAAAAATTCCTTATAGAGATTGCTCTCGGTTCGGGAGGTAGGTTATAGAAAGGGAAGGTGTTAGCACCCTTTCTATCCATGGTTATCCATGGGCTCTTAGATACTTGCTCATTGTGTTTTCAAAATTGTTTGTTTGCTTTTCAATTGTGGGTTTTAAAAAGTTTCTTTGAAAATTCCAGTTCGACTCTTGTATCGGTCCTCAAGAGTGTTTGAAAAAATGCTTTCGAAAGCTTTTTGGAAATGTGTTGGTGTGAAAAGTATTTTCTTTGATTTGTTTTTGAAATTAGAGCAAGTATCTAGAGTCGTCTACCTACCCTAAGGAATTCGTCTGTGTAAATGTCCTTTAAAGTAGTGCCATCCCACCATTGAGAGGTAGGTAGCACCACCGTTGGAGGTGTTCGGGTCAATTCGATTTTTAGGGACATGGTGATCACCAGAGCAATGGGAAGACACCTTAGAAGCTACCCTCATGCCAGGTTCCCGGATCATGAGGACTTACTAAGACGTTTTCTACTCGACGACCACCTTTCTAGGCAAGGCAACAGTGAGGCGTACCCTAGGGGTGGTGTGTGCGAATTGTGTGTCATGTTTCAGTTATTTGTCTTGTCATGTTTGTCATGTTCTACGCTTGATTTTATTAAGACATTCATTCTTTCATGCTTGGTTAACAGTTAAATATTTTGCGAGGAAATAAATCTAAGGCTATTACAAATGGCGCGGGTCCACATCGCCAAAATTAAACCGGACCCGATTTAGCGAAAAATAAATAATGCGAAGAAATAAAAGTGCGAGAAATTTAAATTACAATGCTTTGGGAGAGATACAGAATTATAACGAACGATAAAAATAAATCATGCGAAATTAAATGATTAACGACGGGCGTTGGACCCTTTTGCAAAATATTAACAGTTTAATGAGAATTAAGAATTAAATGATTAAATGTTTTTGTTATTTTTTGTGTTTTTTAGATTTAAAAGAAAAAAGGAAAAAAATTAATTAAAGTTAAAATGCTAAACCCTAATTCTAATATGTTTTAAATTTATTATGAAAGATTTAAATTAAAACCTAAATTAAACTCTAAATTAACTTATGTACAATTTTTTTTAATTTATGAAAATAAAATAATAAATAAATAATATTGTTATTCTGAAAAAAGGGAAAATTAAAAAAAGAAAATAAAAAGTTATTTAAACCTAAATTCTATTTTTTTTGGATTTTTTATAAAAAGATTAAAACTATAACCTAATTAAACTAAATATTTACATATACTAATTTATTGATGAAAATAATTACAATAAAATAAATATTATATTTTCTAGCATTTTTTGATCTTTATGACGTTTTTTATATTTTGTAAAAAAAATGAAAATTAATTAATTAAAGCAATAAAATAAATCACACAATAATAAAAATAAAAAAAATAAAGAAAGCAAACCAGAGTGGGGTGTTGCCCCAAATAAGGAGGTTCAGGCCTTAGAACATTGGCCCATTAAGCTTCAGTCTTCATTGACTTTTTGAATCTTATATGACGCGTTGACTGGAATTTAGTGTACTCCTTTGATCATGGCCCTTGGGTTGCTACTGATGGACGCGTGGCTGCCTGATAGTGAGGGAATATGGTGCACTGGGATATTAGCGCTGCATAGGATGAACCATTGAAAAATAATATTGAGATTTTGCCAGACCTGGGACTTGAACCCAGGTCTTGAGGGTCATTCACGTTACGTGCTACCAACTGAACCAAGCGCTTTTAGTTAATATATAATATAACGCAAATAATATAAAAGAAACATAATGCTAATTGGTTAAACACGCGCGAAATTTTAAACGGACGTATCACTGATTGACACGCCATCTTCTTCCTCACCACCCCTGTAACATAAAACAAAAGAGCAACGGTTTTTGAAACGTTGTTTTAGGGGGTATTCAAGAAAATAGCGAATAGCCCCCCTTGATATATAAATCCATCGCGAGGTATGTGTCTTGTCCAGAGGAACACGCTGAGTGCAACCATAGTGGTTTCAATGGCCAATTTTACTGTATTGACAAAGCCCCAATTTTTTCTTCTGAAAACCCTAAAGAGCAAACATGGTAACTTGGCCAAAAACGCACGAAACTCCAATCAAAAGTTATGGTTAGCTTGCAAATTTCATATTGAACAATAATTCATGAATAAAAATATACAATGATGCGTAAATTATGATATGCAATTTGGAAATTTTTGCTTCACAGTTTGAGGTCGTGATACCGTTTCAGGGCGTTTCAATGGATATTCTTGGTTGGAATTTGATCAGGAGTGCCTGAGGATGCTAATGAAACAAAAATCAAAGCTTGAATCGACCTAAAGGCTAGTTTTCAGTCTTGAGTTTTTTGTGAAAAATTTCAATATGCAATGTTTGTTTTGGGCGCAGCTTGCAGTCTAGGATCATTAGGGTTGTGATGCTGATCATATATGGAGTGATTAGGTTAAGAAAAATTGGACAAAATCTTATGCATTGATGAATTTCAATATTTGATTTTACAAGATCTTTTTTCAAATCTTTTTCTCATGGCTTTTGGTTCAATCATGCTCAAATCTTATCAAAACTTGCCATAATCAATCAAGCACGAAATATTGAGGTTAAACATGCATGAAAAGATTTTTTAGGTTAAGTTTGATATTTTTCATGTATTAAAATGATTTAAATGAATATAAATTAATATTAATTCAAATAAATAATTAAAAAATATGAGAATACTTCCCTTTGGGCCTAGTGGTCGTGCATAGGCTTGGCATGAAGAAATTTGGAAGAAAAATGGGCCCATTTGCATTTTTAGGCCTTTTGCATCAATGTTGACTTTTCAAAATTCCTAAAAATTTCCCAACTTCCACAAGGCATAACTTGGTCAATTTTTAAGCTTTTCACATGTTCTTGGACATTTTGGAAAGGTATTTGAGTCCTTTAACCAATGCCTTTGGTCCCATGTCATTTTGATTTACCAATCTCAAGTTATGGCCTTTGACTTAAAGTCTCTTTTTGTTGACTTTTGAAAATGACCTATAATGTTGAAATTGATAACTTTTTGTGAGAGCATTTCTTGGACTTGGAATATGAAGATGAGTTGTAGGAAATGTCTTTCTCTTCAAAATGAGCTTTGGATGGAATTTTTCTGATAATCCATGTGAAAGTTATGCCCTGGTCAATTTCAGTTGACTTTTTCAGCTGTCCAAATATAGCAACTTTTGCATCTTTGATGATTTCTGAGCCAAATTTTGAGAATCATGATCAAGCATTGATCAAATGATGTTTGTGGCTTCAAAATGATATATTGACCAAAAATTTGAACTTTTGACTGTCAAATGACCATTTTGCCCCTACAGTTGATTGTAGTGCAATCTAGGGTTTTGACTGTGCAATTTTGAGCTGAATGCCTTGAAACTTGACATGAGGATACTTGACCATCTTTGTAGGCATATGAGACTTGATTGGGCCTTTGAAAAGTTCATTTGCTTGACCAGAACTCAAACCCTGGTTTTGACTGTATGGGAGACAGTTGAACTGCACAACCCTTGGGGAATTTTGTGACCTTGACTTTGACAATTCTTGATGGATATGGGAGGGCAAATTTTGGGGTACAACAGTTGCCCCTGTTCAATCTTCTTAGACCTGAGGATGCAGATTGGCTGACGTGCCTTTCGTAATCCGAGGGTAGAAGATGATTGGACACTAGAGTGCCCAGAAATTTGCGCTCACATAGTAACAGTGTGATGGGGGAATGGGCTTATAGATGCCATTTAGAGATTGCTGGATAGGATGATGGGCTTATAGATGCCATCTGGGCGTTGATCGCGTAGGAGATTCCTTAGCGAGAACCTGCATACCTGCAAAACAGAAAAATGAGTACCTGACACGTCACAGGAGCTGATTTTAGATGCTTGGTATAGATATGTCCTGACTGGTTACAGGAGCTGGGTCTGGAGCTTCAAACGCTGATGAATGAACCAGGGATGGTTACTGCCTTAGCATGGATGGTAAGAGAATCCTGAATGATTTCAACCTCAACAACGCTCGTTGAGAAAATCTTGGTGAGAATTACCATCTTCGTAGTGTCAGGAAGAGAACCAAAGGACATTATAATCTCAAAGGGAGTCACCTTACTCACCGTTGGAGAGGGAACTATAGGAAATTATAATCTGAAAGGAAATATCACCTCACGCTCATGCCGGAGAGGGAAACATCTGAAGAAGGAATTACCACCTCACACGCCGTTGGAGAGGGGACCATAAGAGAATATCACCTCACGCTCATGCCGGAGAGGGGAACATCTGAAGAAGGAATTACCGCCTCACACGCCGTTGGAGAGGGGACCATAAGAGAATATCACCTCACGCTCATGCCGGAGAGGGGAACATCTGAAGAAGGAATTACCACCTCACACGCCGTTGGAGAGGGGACCATAAGAGAATATCACCTCACGCTCATGCCGGAGAGGGGAACATCTGAAGAAGGAATTACCGCCTCACACGCCGTTGGAGAGGGGACCATAAGAGAATATCACCTCACGCTCATGCCGGAGAGGGGAACATCTGAAGAAGGAATTACCACCTCACACGCCGTTGGAGAGGGGACCATAAGAGAATATCACCTCACGCTCATGCCGGAGAGGGAAACATCTGAAGAAGGAATTACCACCTCACACGTCGTTGGAGAGGGGACCATAAGAGAATATCACCTCACGCTCAAGCCGGAGAGGGAAACATCTGAAAAAGGAATTACCACCTCACACGCCGTTGGAGAGGGGACCATAAGAGAACTTCTACTAAGTCTTTATCAGAAAAATCTGTTTGGAGTCGATTTAACTGGACTAGAGAAGTCCTTGAAATATGTTTGAGAATTTCAACTGCATCTTTCCTGAAAAGTAGAAGTCAGTTATATGTGATGCATGATATGGATCAAGCAAATATGGATACGATTTATATGATATGATGTGTACATGCATGCTATAATGATGTATGTGATGTTTTATGTATGTTTTCGTCTAGGAAAATAAATCCTTGACGGGTGCCGGGAAGTCATATCCTGGGCTGATGTTGAGGAAGAGATTTTGCTTCCGCTGTGGATGATTGTTGCAAGAATACCGGTAGGAGAAGATAACTCCGTTGAGGAATAAACTTGGCAAATGAAATAATTCTGCGGGAGAAAAGATACTCTAGCGATCATGCTGGGGAGTGCTACTCTGTGGGGATAGCGATGCTTTGCTGAGTTGATGAAGATAACTCCGCTGGGGATACCGTTGGTGAGTTATGCTGGGAGATTTGATGAATTCCGCTGGGGATATCCTTGTTATGCTGGAAGTGTTGATAGACTTCGCTGGGGGTAGGAAGATACTTTACCGAGGACGCTCTTTCCGTGGCTTTTGGCTGAGGATAACCCAGTTATATCCCGTTACGGAAATAACTCCTTAAATCAAGCCGGGACGACGCGTTCGTGCTCTGCGAGGGATAAGCTTCCAGAATCTACTGGGGATAAGCTTACTGCTTGAGGAGATGTGAATTCCAACTTTTCCTGGGGAACTGGATTGGATTCTCCTGGGGGAAGTTTTGATATGCCGGGGAAGTGATTCCTTTGAATATTGAGATACCGCCGGGGAACAATCTTTAGACCAAGACTGCCGGGGATGCTTGTTAAGAATGCGTGCTGCTGGGGATGTATTGAGATCTACAGTAGGATACTCAATTTCCTTGATATTTGATGATTTGCTTGGGGAAGAATGTATTGTTTTGTTGAACTGCTCTCTGGGGAATTAAGATACACTTGGCCGTGTTTTCTAGCTGAACCTACCTTAGTATCTTGGGGATAGAACAATTAGACTGCTCAGACAACTCTTTATTGCCCCTGTTTCCAGTGTCACCTGCAATTAGTTCCTTTGTTTCGTATGCAAATATTTATGAGTTAGCAAATTATTGTCAATGCATACATCACAAATTGAACCTTGGACGTTCTTCGCAAAACAAAACAGAAAAAGAAAAACACTTGGGCACGTTTAACTGGAAATATATTTTTATTGATTTTTGAATGGCCTGAATAGGCGTTTTGTGTACAAGAGGCTGACGTCCTAGTAAGAGGTACGTCGCCGATCAAAAGAGTTTATACAAGTTTTGTACAAAAGGAAAGTAAAACAGCTGTGTGAAAGATGAATGATCCACTGGGTTTCAACTCTGCTATTGTCTTTATAACTCCGAGCGTCTCATCACTTGATGACCTTGGTTGAAGGTGAAGCTGACTGATCGATGCCGTTTGAGCTTGTTGCAGATACCGGATTCTGGATGCGAAGTGATCAATGAGACATAGTTTTACGCTTTTATCCCTAACTTTTGCCTGGACCGCCCTTTCGGGTTTTCAGTCCACCGGGATACCCATTTTTGCCCAAGCCGCCTTTTCAGGTTTTCGACTTGCCGGGTGTACAGATTTTTTTCATTTTCATCCCTTCATTTTGCCCGAACCCTTTTGGTTCGATGGGAAGCCCTAATTTTTGCCTAGGCATGTCAGCCTAGCGGGTCTTTTTTCATGCGTAGTATTTTTTAACTATGTCTGCATTGGCGGGGTGAGGAAGGTCGTCACCATCCATGTTGGTTAAGATCATTGCTCCTCCTGAGAATACATGCTTAACCACAAATGGCCCTTCATACGTAGGGGTCCATTTGCCCCTTGGATCACTCTGAGGAAGGATGATTCTCTTGATAACCAGATCCCCAACTTGATATTCCTGTGGCCTGACCTTTTTGTTAAATGCCCTGATCATCCGTTTCTGATACGTCTGACCATGGCAGATAGCAGCAAGTCTCTTTTCGTCAATGAGGTTGAGTTGGTCAAGTCGTGTCTGGATCCAATCATCTTCATTCAGATCTGCATCCTTCATTATCCGGAGAGAGGGAATTTGCACTTCGATCGGCAAGACTGCCTCCATACCATAAACCAGAGAGAAAGGAGTTGCCCCGGTTGACGTCCTAGCTGAGGTACGGTACCCATGCAAAGCGAACGGTAACATCTCGTGCCAATCTTTGTAAGTCACTGTCATTTTCTGCACGATTTTCTTGATGTTCTTGTTAGCTGCTTCTACAGCCCCATTCATCTTCGGTCTGTAAGGAGAAGAATTGTGGTGCTGTATCTTGAACTGTTCGCAAAGCTCAGCAATCATCTTATTGTTCAGATTGGTACCGTTGTCTGTAATAATCCGCTCAGGGACGCCGTATCGACAGATCAGATTGTGTCGAATGAACCGTGCCACAACCGTCTTGGTTACTGTAGCATAGGATGCTGCTTCAACCCACTTCGTAAAATAATCAATCGCCACTAGGATGAAGCGATGTCCATTGGATGCTGTAGGTTTTATCTCGCCGATCATGTCTATGCCCCACATCGCAAACGGCCAAGGCGCAGTCAGAACATTCAGGGGAACCGGAGGAACATGCACCTTATCCGCATAGATCTGGCACTTGTGGCATGTCCTAGAATGTTGGTAGCAGTCAGCTTCCATTGTGGACCAATAGTATCCTGCCCGTAGGATTTTCTTAGCCATAGTATGCCCACTGGAATGCGTACCAAAGGTCCCTTCATGTAGCTCTTCCATGATTCTTTCTGCTTCGGTCTTATCCACACAACGCAGTAAGGTTGAATCATGGTTTCGCTTGTACAAGATGCCGTTGCTTAGGAAGAACTTTGCTGCGAACCTCCTCAGGAATTTCTTATCATTGACAGAGGCACCTTCAGGGTATTCCTGAGCTTCCAGATATCTCTTCACTTCATGGTACCAAGGCTTCTCAGTCACCAATTCAGTCTCGAGATCACAACAGTATGCCGGTTCGTCCAGTTTCCAGATGATGATCCGGGGAGCTTCATTATCCCATTTAACCTTGAACATTGAAGACATTGTAGCTAACGCGTCCGCTAACTGATTCTCTTCTCTTGGAAAGTGCTCGAAGGTTATCTCTGTGAAGTGGGGAATCAGGGTCAACACACATTCTCTGTAAGGAATTAAGTTTGGATGTTTCGTATCACACTCTCCGTTGATTTGATTGATCACTAGAGCGGAATCTCCGAAGACACTTAGATATTTGATCCTTAGGTCGATCGCAGCTTGAAGACCCATGATGCACGCCTCATACTCCGCCATGTTGTTGGTACAGTTGAAGCACAGCCGGGCAGTGAGTGGAGTATGAGTACCTTGAGGGGATATGATGATGGCGCCGATACCATTTCCCAAAGCATTGGAAGCTCCGTCAAAGTGCATAGACCATCGGGATCCTGGTTCAGGTCCTTCATCCGGTCCAGGTACTTCACAATCTGTTACTATCATAATGCTTTCATCCGGAAACTCGAAGTTCATTGATTGGTAGTCATCTACAGCTTGATGAGCTAAGTGGTCTGCCAATACACTCCCCTTGATGGCTTTCTGGGTTGTGTACTGAATGTCGTATTCCGTCAAGATCATTTGCCATCTTGCAATCCTCCCAGACAGAGCAGGCTTTTCGAATATGTATTTTATAGGATCCATCTTTGAGATCAATAAGGTAGTGTGAGTCAGCATATACTGTCTCAGCCGGCGAGCAGCCCATACCAAAGCGCAGCAAGTTTTCTCAAGCAGTGAGTATCGGGTCTCACAGTCGGTAAACTTTTTGCTAAGGTAATAAATGGCATGCTCTTTTCGGCCAGACTCGTCATGCTGCCCCAGCACACACCCCATTGAGTTGTCTAGCACTGTCAGATATAGGATCAGAGGTCTCCCTTCAACCGGTGGCATAAGGATAGGTGGTTCTTGGAGATACTCTTTAATTCTGTCGAAGGCAGCCTGACATTCATCGTTCCAACGTACTACCTGATCTTTCTTCAGCAGCTTGAAGATTGGCTCACAGGTAGCAGTCAGATGAGATATGAATCGAGCGATGTAATTCAGGCGTCCTAAAAAGCCTCTGACTTCCTTCTCTGTCTTAGGAACTGGCATCTCTTGAATAGCTTTGACCTTAGCAGGGTCCACTTGAATGCCTTTATCACTGACCACGAAGCCTAGCAACTTCCCAGATCTTACCCCGAAGGTGCACTTGTTCGGGTTCAATCTTAGCTTGTACAGTTTCAACCGGTCAAACAACTTCTGTAGATGATCTAGATGCTCTTCCTCAGTCTGGGACCTAGCGATCATGTCGTCCACATACACTTCGATCTCGTGATGGATCATGTCATGAAATAAGGCAACCATAGCACGTTGGTAGGTTGCCCCAGCATTCTTTAGTCCGAACGGCATGACCTTGTAACAGAAGGTGCCCCACTGAGTAACAAATGTAGTCTTTTCCATGTCTTCAGGTGCCATCTTGATCTGGTTGTAGCCTGAAAAGCCATCCATGAAAGAGAATACTTTATGCTGGGCTGTATTATCAACGAGGACATCAATGTGAGGTAAGGGGAAGTCATCCTTGGGGCTGGCCCTGTTCAGATCCCTGTAATCAACACACATTCTGACCTTGCCGTCTTTTTTAGGTACCGGCACCACATTAGCAACCCACTGAGGGTAAGAAGTCACTGCAAGGAACCCGGCATCAAACTGTTTCATGACCTCGGCTTTAATCTTTTCTGACATCTCTGGACGCATCCGACGAACCTTTTGTTTAACTGGAGGGCAGTCTTCTCTAGTCGGCAAATGATGGACAACAATATCGGTATCCAACCCCGGCATGTCTTCGTAGGACCAGGCAAAGATCTCCATATAGTCATGTAACATCTTGGTTAACCGTTGCTTCACGCTGAGCTCTAGGTTAGCACCAATCTTTACCTCTTTTCTGTCTGCCTCAGTACCCAGGTTTATGGTTTCCACTGGCTCTTCATGGGGTTGAATTGCCCTCTCTTCCTGAAGTAACAGTCTTGCAAGCTCGCCAGGCACTTCGCAATCATCTTCACCTTCGTCTTCGGCTAAGTTGATCGGATTTTCGAAGTCATAATTGGCATTAGCAGAGTTGTTATCAGTGAGATCCAGAGTGGATTGGAACCTGTATGAGTGAGTGTGTGTGTAAATACAGCTGTTTTTGAAAATTATGTAAAGGAAAAGAAAAATAGAAAAGGAACACAATATTTGCAATGCGAAAATAGTCCAAGATTTTCATTCATGATGTATAAAATGACAGTTCATATGCCCTCACAAATAGAACCACGGTGCCTCGGGTAAGACACCGGGCCATAGAGTTTATCATTGTTTATTACAAAAATAACAAAACAAAGAAATTTATTACTTAGTAACCAAAGAAACATGGAGGTTGTCCTTTGCGCTCCAATTGTTGGGTCCACCGTCAGTTGCCGGGTAAATCCAGCTATCGAACTCAGCTTCATCCACTTCCTCTTCATCACCAATAGCATTAACTCCATGAGCAGGCAGGGGAGCTGTCACCACATTAGGTTTGTCAGATGCCTCGAACTGTACCTCCTTAGCGTCAATGAGGTCCTGCAGCTTGTTCCTTAGTGCCCAACAGTCGTCAGTGGCATGCCCCGGGCTGTCTGAATGGTAAGCACAACGGGCATTCGGGTTGTACTTAGGAGAGGTAGTGTTTGAGAACTTTGGCGCCTCCTTGACAGTCACCAAATTGGTGGATAGCAACTGTGGCAGGATTTGCGATAGTGTCATGCTTAACCGGGTAAACTCTCTCCGGGGTCTATCAGCCCTTTGAGGATTGTTTGGCCGGGGAGCGGCAGCAGGCTTAGCGATCATTACCGCGCTGACAGATTGGCGGCGATCAGGTCTTTCTGATTTCCTGGAACCATATACGGCGCTAGACTCCTTCTTGAAAGGTTTCTTGTCCGACCCAGATGATGATGCAGCCTTTGCAATCTTCCCAGACTTCAACCCAGCTTCAATTCTCTCTCCAGTTAAGATCAAATCAGTGAAACCAGCAGAAGAATTCCCAATGAGATGGTTAAAAAATGGCCCAGATAGGGTCCCTAAGAACATGTCCACTAACTCTCGATCAGTCAAAGGTGGCTGCACCCTGCCAGCCAGATCTCTCCACTTCTGCGCGTACTCCTTAAAACCTTCACTTGCGCCTAACGACATACCCTGGAGTTGGGTACGTGTGGGGGCAAGGTCGGCATTATACTGATACTGCTTGTAAAAAGCAGCAGCCAGCTCCTCCCAGTTACGAACTTTGGTCCCGTCCAGCTGATAGAACCATTCGAGATGAGTCCCTGAAAGACTCTCCTGGAAGAAGTGGATCCATAGATTCTTGTCCGCAGAGTACGGCTGAATCTTCCGAACATAGGACCTCAAATGCAGCTTGGGACAGGATGCCCCGTCATACTTAGAAAAAGTTGGAGCTTTGAACTTGTGCGGGATAATTACACCAGTCGACAAACCCAGATCTCCAAAATCCAGCCCAGGTACCTGTTGAACTTCCATAGCCTTCAACCTGTCTTCCAGTTGTTTGTACCTGTCATCTGCAGGAGGATACTGTTCCTCATCAAAATCTGTCTCGTTGTCGGAGACTTCTGGAGTAGGAAGCTTTACTTCTGCCTGAGAAGGACTCTTGCCAACAAAAGAAACAACCTCTTCTTGGTGCAGAGTATTACCCAACCTTCGGCCCGAGTTGAATAGAACAGTTCTTCTTTTCTTCTTCTTCTCCTTCTTCAGGAGCATAGTCTTCAATTCCTCTTGGCCCTTAGCTAGACCCAGGATTAGTTCTTGAAACTGCGCATTCTGCGCCTGGAGAGCTTTGATTGATGTCTCTGTAGATTCAGATCCGGGACTCATGATGCTGAAATAAACAGCGAAGAACTGTAAGCAACCTGAAAAGGGAAAAAACCTGCTATGCACATGATGTATGAAATGCGTATGAATTATGTTTTCAAAGACAATCGGGAATCAACTTTGTAAACAAAAAGGAACACACTGTATTAGATTCAACTTTGCAACTGAAATTATTCAACAAGTTGCCCTTAGGCGTTTACATGAAATAACTGGAAAGGAAATAAAAACTGTAAAGGCACATTCAGAATTCCTCATTGATCCCATGGTCTCCTCTTCTCAGTACGGAGGTAGGCATTCAGGGCTCTCTCATTCTCCAACTGCTTTGTCAGCTTCTGGATCTTTGATTCCTGCTCGTTGACCTTTTCCCGGTAAGAATCCCGCTCTTCTTGCAGTTGCGACCAAGATCTCTTCAATGTCTCATAATCAGTAGGTATCTGAGGAGGAAGGACAGTTGGAGGAACACCATCTTTATCAGGACACTCAAGAATGACGGGTCTGACAGCTTCATACGGCATACCTAACTTCTGAGCACGGACGCGGACCCATTTGTAGTAGGCTTCCATAGGTAGAGAAGTCTTTGGCCCTAGCTCTTGTGGGTCAGCTTTATGAACCTTCTCCCAAGCCTTGGTGAACCTACGACGTAGTTCGTCACTATCCACCTGAAACTCGAAACTGATGTGAGGCACCAACATCTCATGGGGGCCTGTTCTTCTTGCTCTTCCAAACTGACGGAGTGCTAGACATGGATTGTACGAGATCCCTCCTTGAGTACCAATCAGAGGAACATTAGGATACTCCCCGCATCGATCAATAATAGCTATCTCATCCAAACCTCTGCAAGTCCAAACGATGTCTTTATCGGTGAGAGACATTAACCTGTGGGCCCAACCTCTTCCTTCTTGGTTCTTCAGTACGGACTTAGGGAGGTGCGAAATAAACCACCTCACCAACAAAGGGATACAACACCATAGGGTTCCTCGTCTTCGGGTAGTACGGGCATGAAGTTGTTGCAAGATGTCACCCAAGAGAGTGGGCACAGGGTTCTGAGACATAAAGATCCTAATGGAAGTGACATTGATGAAGTTGTCAGGATTAGGAAACAGGACTAACCCATAGATTAGGAGAGCCAAGATGTCTTCATATGCCCTAAAGTCCAAGTCATTCCAGAAGCTGTTAGCTTTACCAATCAGAAACTTGGCCAAGAAACCCTTAACTCCGCTCCTAGTTACCCAGTTGTCTGTTACCTCTTGATGGGTCAGAGGAAGAGCTGCAGCAATGTCCTCAAGCCTGAGGGTCTTTTCCCAACCAGTAAAAGGAGTCTGATCCAAAATAGGGATACCAAGCAGGTTAGAGAACTCTTCCAGGGTAGGGACCAGCTGGAAGTCTTGAAAGGTGAAGCACTGGTACTGAGGGTCATAGAATTGGGTCAGAACACTCATCAACTGTTGATCCCGCTTTGCAGTGACTAAACTGAGAAGAGAACCATGCCTCTGAATGAAGGAAGTGGTGTTTGGAATTCTGCTAACCAACTCATCAATCAACTCAGGTGAACGAACAAAGTTGAACCGGATAGTATTCCTTCGCACAGGCATCATAATGTCCTACAAAACAGAGCAAAGATGAAACCCTCTTGTCTTTGAAATGGTCAGTTCTTATGCAGGATGCATGCAATGCTCATGATGCTATGATGTTATGATAAAGCACACCACATACAGATACAAAGGCAAACATAGTAAGGCACACAAGTCACACAAGGCAAGCCCCTAAAGTTTAGGCCAGCATGAGGTCTAGGTACTACCCTCTTTCAGTTTGTTGGTTCATACCTGTCCTAATCAAAAGTAACCGGGTTCTTAGAGGATCCCAATATCATTGACTACCCTCAATCGGTCATAACTCCAGCATCGCAAACTTTTCTTGCGGCCAGAACCATCACGAGAGTTTAGCCTCAATGGGCGTAGCATACTGCTACTGTTCTAAAGGCCAAGTTGTGTCAATTAAGGTTCTAAGGTTGTTGGTGCTTAATGACTCCTTAGAAGACCCATATTCTCCTCGTTGCGACACAAGGGATATCGGTACAGACTAAGGTGCCACACCAACGTAGCCACTGCTTCACCTGTGTCGGTCTACGCCGGACAGGTCCCTCACAGCTTATGCTACCTAAACAGGGTATCCCCAGATCCGGGTTAGGATCTATGTAACTCCCAGGCAACCCACAAATTTAAAGTAGACAAGTCATTACAATTGAAAACACAGTTATGAACTAACCCTAAGGTACACCTCACTTTAAAAATATCCCCAGCAGAGTCGCCAGTTCTGTGATCGGTGGATCTGGAACTGACTGTTTAACGCTGGTTCGCGAAATGTCGCGGAAGCAAGAGTCGCCACCGTCTTTTATTTTCTCCAAATGGAAAGGACAAAAGCACAGAAAAATTCCTTATAGAGATTGCTCTCGGTTCGGGAGGTAGGTTATAGAAAGGGAAGGTGTTAGCACCCTTTCTATCCATGGTTATCCATGGGCTCTTAGATACTTGCTCATTGTGTTTTCAAAATTGTTTGTTTGCTTTTCAATTGTGGGTTTTAAAAAGTTTATTTGAAAATTCCAGTTCGACTCTTGTATCGGTCCTCAAGAGTGTTTGAAAAAATGCTTTCGAAAGCTTTTTGGAAATGTGTTGGTGTGAAAAGTATTTTCTTTGATTTGTTTTTGAAATTAGAGCAAGTATCTAGAGTCGTCTACCTACCCTAAGGAATTCGTCTGTGTAAATGTCCTTTAAAGTAGTGCCATCCCACCATTGAGAGGTAGGTAGCACCACCGTTGGAGGTGTTCGGGTCAATTCGATTTTTAGGGACATGGTGATCACCAGAGCAATGGGAAGACACCTTAGAAGCTACCCTCATGCCAGGTTCCCGGATCATGAGGACTTACTAAGACGTTTTCTACTCGACGACCACCTTTCGAGGCAAGGCAACAGTGAGGCGTACCCTAGGGGTGGTGTGTGCGAATTGTGTGTCATGTTTCAGTTATTTGTCTTGTCATGTTTGTCATGTTCTACGCTTGATTTTATTAAGACATTCATTCTTTCATGCTTGGTTAACAGTTAAATATTTTGCGAGGAAATAAATCTAAGGCTATTACAAATGGCGCGGGTCCACATCGCCAAAATTAAACCGGACCCGATTTAGCGAAAAATAAATAATGCGAAGAAATAAAAGTGCGAGAAATTTAAATTACAATGCTTTGGGAGAGATACAGAATTATAACGAACGATAAAAATAAATCATGCGAAATTAAATGATTAACGACGGGCGTTGGACCCTTTTGCAAAATATTAACAGTTTAATGAGAATTAAGAATTAAATGATTAAATGTTTTTGTTATTTTTTGTGTTTTTTAGATTTAAAAGAAAAAAGGAAAAAAATTAATTAAAGTTAAAATGCTAAACCCTAATTCTAATATGTTTTAAATTTATTATGAAAGATTTAAATTAAAACCTAAATTAAACTCTAAATTAACTTATGTACAATTTTTTTTAATTTATGAAAATAAAATAATAAATAAATAATATTGTTATTCTGAAAAAAGGGAAAATTAAAAAAAGAAAATAAAAAGTTATTTAAACCTAAATTCTATTTTTTTTGGATTTTTTATAAAAAGATTAAAACTATAACCTAATTAAACTAAATATTTACATATACTAATTTATTGATGAAAATAATTACAATAAAATAAATATTATATTTTCTAGCATTTTTTGATCTTTATGACGTTTTTTATATTTTGTAAAAAAAATGAAAATTAATTAATTAAAGCAATAAAATAAATCACACAATAATAAAAATAAAAAAAATAAAGAAAGCAAACCAGAGTGGGGTGTTGCCCCAAATAAGGAGGTTCAGGCCTTAGAACATTGGCCCATTAAGCTTCAGTCTTCATTGACTTTTTGAATCTTATATGACGCGTTGACTGGAATTTAGTGTACTCCTTTGATCATGGCCCTTGGGTTGCTACTGATGGACGCGTGGCTGCCTGATAGTGAGGGAATATGGTGCACTGGGATATTAGCGCTGCATAGGATGAACCATTGAAAAATAATATTGAGATTTTGCCAGACCTGGGACTTGAACCCAGGTCTTGAGGGTCATTCACGTTACGTGCTACCAACTGAACCAAGCGCTTTTAGTTAATATATAATATAACGCAAATAATATAAAAGAAACATAATGCTAATTGGTTAAACACGCGCGAAATTTTAAACGGACGTATCACTGATTGACACACCATCTTCTTCCTCACCACCCCTGTAACATAAAACAAAAGAGCAACGGTTTTTGAAACGTTGTTTTAGGGGGTATTCAAGAAAATAGCGAATAGCCCCCCTTGATATATAAATCCATCGCGAGGTATGTGTCTTGTCCAGAGGAACACGCTGAGTGCAACCATAGTGGTTTCAATGGCCAATTTTACTGTATTGACAAAGCCCCAATTTTTTCTTCTGAAAACCCTAAAGAGCAAACATGGTAACTTGGCCAAAAACGCACGAAACTCCAATCAAAAGTTATGGTTAGCTTGCAAATTTCATATTGAACAATAATTCATGAATAAAAATATACAATGATGCGTAAATTATGATATGCAATTTGGAAATTTTTGCTTCACAGTTTGAGGTCGTGATACCGTTTCAGGGCGTTTCAATGGATATTCTTGGTTGGAATTTGATCAGGAGTGCCTGAGGATGCTAATGAAACAAAAATCAAAGCTTGAATCGACCTAAAGGCTAGTTTTCAGTCTTGAGTTTTTTGTGAAAAATTTCAATATGCAATGTTTGTTTTGGGCGCAGCTTGCAGTCTAGGATCATTAGGGTTGTGATGCTGATCATATATGGAGTGATTAGGTTAAGAAAAATTGGACAAAATCTTATGCATTGATGAATTTCAATATTTGATTTTACAAGATCTTTTTTCAAATCTTTTTCTCATGGCTTTTGGTTCAATCATGCTCAAATCTTATCAAAACTTGCCATAATCAATCAAGCACGAAATATTGAGGTTAAACATGCATGAAAAGATTTTTTAGGTTAAGTTTGATATTTTTCATGTATTAAAATGATTTAAATGAATATAAATTAATATTAATTCAAATAAATAATTAAAAAATATGAGAATACTTCCCTTTGGGCCTAGTGGTCGTGCATAGGCTTGGCATGAAGAAATTTGGAAGAAAAATGGGCCCATTTGCATTTTTAGGCCTTTTGCATCAATGTTGACTTTTCAAAATTCCTAAAAATTTCCCAACTTCCACAAGGCATAACTTGGTCAATTTTTAAGCTTTTCACATGTTCTTGGACATTTTGGAAAGGTCTTTGAGTCCTTTAACCAATGCCTTTGGTCCCATGTCATTTTGATTTACCAATCTCAAGTTATGGCCTTTGACTTAAAGTCTCTTTTTGTTGACTTTTGAAAATGACCTATAATGTTGAAATTGATAATTTTTTGTGAGAGCATTTCTTGGACTTGGAATATGAAGATGAGTTGTAGGAAATGTCTTTCTCTTCAAAATGAGCTTTGGATGGAATTTTTCTGATAATCCATGTGAAAGTTATGCCCTGGTCAATTTCAGTTGACTTTTTCAGCTGTCCAAATATAGCAACTTTTGCATCTTTGATGATTTCTGAGCCAAATTTTGAGAATCATGATCAAGCATTGATCAAATGATGTTTGTGGCTTCAAAATGATATATTGACCAAAAATTTGAACTTTTGACTGTCAAATGACCATTTTGCCCCTACAGTTGATTGTAGTGCAATCTAGGGTTTTGACTGTGCAATTTTGAGCTGAATGCCTTGAAACTTGACATGAGGATACTTGACCATCTTTGTAGGCATATGAGACTTGATTGGGCCTTTGAAAAGTTCATTTGCTTGACCAGAACTCAAACCCTGGTTTTGACTGTATGGGAGACAGTTGAACTGCACAACCCTTGGGGAATTTTGTGACCTTGACTTTGACAATTCTTGATGGATATGGGAGGGCAAATTTTGGGGTACAACACCTACGGTGTAATGGAAGTAGTTTTCTCCATGTCTTCTGGCACCATCTTTATCTGATTATAGCCAGAAAAACCATCCATGAAGGAAAACAGTTTAGCTTGAGCAGTATTGTCAACCAGGATGTCAATATGCGATAACGGAAAATCATCTTTAGGGCTTGCTCTATTCAAGTCCCTATAGTCTACACACATTCAGACCTTACCGTCCTTCTTCAGAACTGGTATAATATTCGCAATCCACGGCAGGGAAGAAGTTACTTTCAAAAAGCCGACATCAAACTGCTTATGGACTTCCTCCTTAATCTTCTTAGACATCTCAGGATGAGTTCGGCGAAGCTTTTGCTTAACAGGAGGACACTCTTCTTTGAGAGGTAGCTTGTGCACAACAATATCTGTATCCAGCCCAGGCATATCTTCATAAGACCAAGCGAAGATATCTGCATACTCACAGCATTTTAGTTAATCTTTGTTTGATTCTGTCTTCTAAAGCAGCCCCAATCTTGACTTCTCTTTGGACCTCTCCGGTGCCCAAGTTGATCAACTCAGTAGTCTCTTGGTGCGGCTGAATTCCCTTTTCTTCTTGCCTCAATAGTCTAGCCAACTCTTCAGGAAGATCACAATCTTCCTCAGCTTCTCCTTCAGCTTGATAAATTGAGTTTTCAAAGTCATTAAGAGCCATAGTAGAGTCATTCTCGATACTTTTCGAGATTAATGGGGGACATAATCTGCATGATTATTTTTTATTTTATTTTAGTCTTAGATTAAAAAAGAAAATAAAATCTCACATTTCTCCAAATTTTTTAAAGGAAAGATAGGGAGCGAAATATTTGAATACAAAAGATGTTCTTTATTAGTGATAAACATGCATTGAAAAAGATCGTGGCCTTACAGCATGTCCGCTATGTCTTAGGCAGGACGTAGGGATTAGTTGCATGGTAACAAATAAAAAGAAAATTACTCTTCATAACAGGTGACTTCAATGACGTCCTCGGCGAACCAGTTGGCAAGCTTTTCACCCAGCACAATAGGACGAACCCACTTATCCATCTCACAATCATATGACCACCCTCACCTACATCATGAGTATCTTCGCGGATAACCCCACCGCTGACAAATTGAATTGGTGGAGGAATACCCTGAACTTTCAGAGGAGTAGCATTCGACACGCTTCGACCAGCCATAAAGCCTAAACCCTTCTTATCTGTCTTAGTAGGGAGATCCAACATTCTTCCCCAGCCTTCTGGATGACCATATTGAATAATCATTTGTTCCTGGCGATAAGATGACATGGGGGCTTTTGTCTTCCTATCCTCTCGACGAGGAGCTCTTACAACTTGTACAGTCTCAAAGGCTTGACACGACGTCTCATGGATTTCTCCCTCCACTTCAACATAGCGGAAGGAACTCAGGTGACTGATAATATAATCTTCTTCGCTGCAAAGGGTGACTAAATTTCCATTCAGTAAGTACTTCAGCTTTTGGTGTAGAGTGGATGTCACAACACCAACCCCATAGATCCATGGGCGGCCCAACAAAATGCAATAGGAAGGGTTAATGTCCATTATAAAGAAGGTAGCTTCAAACACTCGAGGACCTATTTTGATTGGCAAGTCGACTTCCCCAAACACCGTCCTCTTGGACCCATCAAAAGCCTTAACAATCAAATCACCTGGCCTTAACAAAAGCCCATAGTAATCCAGCTTCAAGAGAGCAGACTTGGGTAATACATTGAGAGAGGAACCCGTATCAACTAGCACACAGGACAATGTAGTTTTTGCAATTTCCATAGAAATGTGCAGTGCTTTATTGTGCTTTCTCCCCCCTGGGGGTAGATAAAAATATGTAAAACCCAACCCATTACTTGCAGAAATGCTATTCACAATTCCCTCAAATTAGTTCACAGATATATCTTGAGGAAAAAAAGAGGTCCCCAACAGCTTCAACAATGCATTTCTATGGGATTCCGTGTCTCTAAGCAAAGCAAGGATGGATATCTTTAAGGGTGTCTGACTTAACTGATCAATGATTTTGTAGTCACTCTTCTTGATGTACCTCATCAACTCGGCCGCATCTTTAGCCATTTCATCATCAAAAACAAGAATAGAGGAATTTTTCCCCAGTTTATCACCATTGGCCATAATCTGCTTGCCCCTGGTTCTTGTTGCGGCACCTACGCTACGTTTGGGCTGTCCTGGTGGAGAGAAAATCTGGCCACTGTGGGTAATTCCGATTTCACCAACGATGTCATGAACTCCAGACTCTTCTTCTTCTACCTGGCCCTTTTCAGACTTTTGAGTATCAACTTTCTGCCCTTGTTGATAACATTCACCACCGCAATGCCAAGGAATAGCTTTGTTGCTGACATATGGTACTGGCCCGGGTACAGTGATGGTTATAGGTGACTTCTTGACAGAGGTCGGAATTGTAATGAGCACTTGAATTATTTTTGATCTGACAGGAATGGTTATGATGATGACCTCATCCTCACCAACTTTAGTCTCAGTGACTGTACGGTCGAACTGCAGAACTCCCTTGGTAATCTAATCCTGGACTGCATCCTTCAGACATTGGCAACCCTCTGGCACTACCAGATAATCTTCATAATCAAACCCACAACCCAAAAACACACCTTTCTGCGATAATTGTTCTTTCACGAATGAGAGGGGCGTAATTAACTGATTCACATCCATAACAAGGTTCAAACCCTTATCTTCAATAATGGCACTAATAGTGGCATTTCCATGAGGTGGCAAAGGTTGATTAGTAATATTAGACGCTGGCCCAAAATTAATGGCCTAAGAGTCCAACAGGTCTTGGACTTTATGCTTGAAACCATAACAATTCTCGATAGTGTTCCCCTTCCCACCAGAGTGGAAATCACATTAGGAACTAGCATCAAAGTTATACGGCAACCTTTTCAGATCAACCTTCCAAGGGCGCAACTCAACCAGCTTCAACTCAAGCAACTGGGGTAACAACTCAGCACAAGATATAGTAAGTGCATCAAGCTTCCTAGGAGGACGTCTTTTTCCTTGTTGATTGCCTTGCCTAGGCATATAAGCTTGCCTCTGAGGCGCAATAGTTGGTATTGTAACAGCAGCAACCTGATAATTTGAACCCTGATATCTACTCTTCCCCTTTTGAGGGTAGACCACGCTGGACTCTCCTTCTTTTTTCTTTTGGTGACCCCCGAAATACTTCTTAGTATTACCAGCATTATTTCCAACAATAACATCTTGATTTTCCCCCAAATTAATTCCAATTTAAATTTGCTCATCATGTGTTACCATCTCAGCAAAAGTACCTGATGTGCTGCAAGTCGTGTAGTACTGGTGTAGCGGTAGAAATGTTCAAGACTAAGCCATTGGATTGACTAGACTTTATATAAATCAAAATAAAAATCACCACCACGCTTTATTGTTTCCAAAGGAATGGGAAAAGAGCGAATAACCCAAAAGAGGGGGGAAAGATTCAAGGTAAGGGGGTTGGTTATGCAAAGGGAAGGTATTAGCATCCTAAACATCTACGGTACTCCGCAGATACCTCTTTGTAAAATATGTATATTTTGGCTATAAAAATGTGTTATATAGAAAATGGATAGTGGAGGTGAGAAGAGAAGTATTTCTTTTAATAATTTTTGCACCCGTCGCGGTTGCGAACCTTTAGTGCCTACGTACCACCTTTCGTGCAATATGGGATCAGGGTACACGTAGTTCCTCTTTTAAAAGTTTGAAACACAAGTGTGTTGGTTAATTTTATGAGATAAGACATCATCGTCATTGTCCGTGTGGAAAAATATACTTACAACCCACAATCATGAGAAAGGAGAATTTGCATCATCTCAAAGTGGAGGATATGGCTTAGATTTTAAAATCAACAATGCCTCACTCAACACCCAAGTGGAAAATATCTCACTTCACTACATATTGTAGAAGTATAGTTGTTTGCATCACTACAAGGATTGACAAGAGTCTAACCTTTTGAGAAAAGTTTAAAGATAAAAACCAAAGTGGTAAAATGGTTTGAAATGAGATTGATTTACTTTTAGTCTTCTCAAAAAAGTGTGAAAGTATTATTAAATTGATTGAAGTTTATTTATGAAAATATTTTGAAAATGTATGGACCTAAGTCCAAGTTTATTATGAAATTGTTTAAGTTTCAAAACAAGAAGGGTTTTCAAAAGGAGGGAGAAGATTTTTGAAATTAAAGAAGATGGGAGGAGTAGAAGAGGCTATCCTAAAGCATAAGGTAAAAGCTAAGGATAAGGACCATCTAACCAACAAGAAGCCAAAACTTGACATTATGAGCCAAGATAGAATCCCCATTCTTTGGATTGGAACCAAGCAAGCAAAGATATTAGACCTCTTGAGAGAACCAAACTTCAAGTGTATTAAGTCTTCACAAAAATTGGGCAGAGTAATAGCTGTATGCGGGTGAATTCCAGATTAAAAACAAAGAGTGTAATCATAAAAACCTGCACACAAAAACAAAAACGCAACCCAATGTCTTGAGGTAAACCTCAAGAACTCCAAACAAAATAATCAGATGAGATCACAAGGTCTCCAAGATAGGCAAAGGTTTCTAATCCTAAGTCCAAGAAATAGTCCCATGCTCCATCATGCCAAGGATAGTAAACAAATAGTCCAAGTACCATTAATAGGTTTTTAGGGTTTACGTTGATTATTAAGTATCTTAAGAAAAGAAAGAAAAGCTCAAGTGATCAAAGTAAAAATGACAAGAATATAAATGCTCAAATGAGCAAAGATGAAAAATGGCATGAAATGAAAAATGCTAAAAAAATAAATAGTGCATAAAGCATAAAAAATAAAAGAATAAAATAAAACAAGTCAATAATTAGTGGTTAGTTGGATGACCATCTTGAAACTTGCATTTGTAACTCATTAGAGGATTGGTAGAACCAAAGCCTCCACACAACAAGTTGCATTTGCTTTTTGTCAAGTATATCATCCATTTGGAATTCTCAAAAGTACCATTTAATGATCAACGATGTTTAAGTGATCCGCGTTGACCAAAGGTGTTGTAGATCCATTAGAGGATTGGTAGAACCAAAGCCTCCACACAATGAATCTCAAGGTTATTGGATCAAAGAGATCAAATTAACATACCTGGGCTTGCAATCATAAGTTTGGGCCACGAATGATCATTTATTCGGATCGGGACAAAATTTAACGCTATGTTAAGCAATCGTAAGTGGACTTATATAGAAGTCGCACCTATTTTGAGGCCGGTCAATAGCAATCTATGCACCATTTGTTTTGAGACATGATATAGAGATCATGCTCCAACAACATTTAGTGCAATGAGAAGGGGATGAGATGAAGAGGAATTAGGGTAAAAAGAGAAACCACATTTGAATTAATATTTAATAAACTATTATTAAAATCATTCATCCATTTTTTGTGGAGTTAAACTCAACACCATGGATCCAATAATGTTAATAAAGCCATGACAAAAAAAATCAACTCAAGACAGCCAAAAAATATTCACAAAATAATAATATAATTAATATATACATTAAAGGGTTTAAAAAATGTTTCAAAAAAATGGAAATAATGATGAAAATTCCAATTATATTCAAATTAATCAAGAAATGAAAAATAAGACCATAGAAAAATCAGAAAAGAGGCCAAGTGATTTTATAAAAATTTTGGGAATTTTTAAAAGTCAGAAACTATTTTTAAAAATTAAAATAAATGGGTAAAGTAAACAAAAATAGTAAAAAATAGTAAAGTCAGAAACAAAAATAAAATAACGTCACCAATATTTTCCACAATATCATTGGATCATTCCATAATTTTTTCAGATTTTAAAATGTGTAAAAGTATTTTTAAGCATTTTAAACAAATCAAATAAGTGTAAAATTCATAAAAAATACCAAAACACAAAATTAAATTTTGACAAAATAAAAATCAGAAAGAGAATAATCAAAAATATTTATCATAATTTTTTCAGATTTTTTGGACTAAAAATGAATTTTCTATGATTTTTTGAAATTTAAAACAATTAAAATATAAAAATCAGAAAAAGAAAATCAAAGAAAAAGATGTGGACCATTGGATGAGAGTCAAAACGCATTAGTAATCAAATCCAAGAGATCTGGCGCGCTGTGCATATCATGGTCATTAGTGAATAATGTACATAATCACTAATAAAATCAGAATTTGAAAATAACAACTGTCACACTTTCATTGGTTAGAAGATGACACGTTGGTCATCTTCAACCTCCAGCCTCACGAATTGCAGGTCTCTCAAACTGTAAAATTAGAAGCTCAGACCTATGCCATTCGCTTCGTCTCTTCAAGACGAAGACAACCACACCCTCGCACCAAATTTATATAAACTGTAGCTCAAGCAATTTGGAAAGAAAGTTTTGAAAAGGGATTTGAAAATTCATGGTCAAAACTTGCTTCCAGATGAAAGTAAGTATTGCAACTAGAACCAGGGTAATGAGAGCAACACAATGATACCAAAGTTTTGAAGAATTAATGAAGGAATCTACCTATTGAAGTTGAGTTGCAGAGCTCTGAAACTGGACTTCTATGGAGCAATATAGGGAACGATTCTTGAATGTAATTATATGGTTAGCTTCAGGGAAGATCAAGGAAGGTGAATTGATGGAAAAAATGGATTGACAACGGTTTGAGAATAGGATTCGAAGTAGCTGAATTCTGAGTTATGAAGCAAGTTTGGCAGGGTGATTCTGGCTATCTAAGCTTGGGAAATTGAATGGGGGATGACCCACTATTTATAGGGAATCAAATGAAATGTTCAAGCGTGTGAAATGATGCAGTTTGGAGGGAAATCGTGTGAACCTGATACACGAGCAAAGTGTGATCTGATTTGCATCAAAACTCATCTAATCCTTGTGTTTCAAAGCTCTAATCCACTTTGGCAACTTGGTTAAACATGTTTAGATAAAAAAAGCGTTCTAATTTGATGTTTAAAGGCCAAAACATGAATTTCAAATTCTGACTTATGGAGAAACTTTGAGTTCCAAGTTACCAAGTTCAATCCAATGGCATTTCCACCTCAAGGGGTCTTAGGGAAAAATTCTTGATGCTTTAGAAAGATGAGGTAACAAGCTTTGCAATGGAAAAATAATGGAATCAAATGGATGCTTGAGCTGAAAGTTACATGGAGTCAGAGTTGAAGAAAAAGAGTTGACTTTCCATACTTAGAAATATTTCAAATTCTTCTTTAAAAATGACCTATAATCTCTTGCATCCAAACATGACCTTCCACTTAGAATTTTCTCTTGAACAAAACATATGGAATGAAGTAGATCTCTTTAATGACAATTTTCAATTTGAACCACTCAAAATCTCCAAAAATTGAGCAAGTTATGACTTGTTGAAGTTGGCCAAAAATCATGAAATGACCTATAATCTTTTGCATTCTTAAGGCAACTTCCATCCATTTTTTTACTTTGAACATAAAAGAAGGCATGAAGTACACATCTTTAAGATCATCATGAAAAAATAATGGGCTCAAGGTGATAAAAATTGACCAAGTTATGACCATTTGAAGTCACATATGGAGAATTGGGGATTCATCTGGATGACTTGTAATCTTTCCTCTTCACCAAGTTCCTTCCACATGAAAACTCCTTGGAAATTTTGAAGTGATTTATTGGTAACTCATTTAAGAGAAGAATGTTTTTGGAATCACTCAAAAATACCAAAATATGAGCAAGATATGCCCCTTTAAAGTCCAAAACCCTAGCCTCTAGATCAAGAGAATGCTTGGTGGAACTTTGCCAATTTTGAACAAACATTTTGTGCCAATATTCTTCCTTTGTGAATATAAATTGTTGAGGATGATGATGAGGACTCATGGTCACCAAAACCACTTCCATACAAACATCAAAACAACTTCAATGGTGAGGTTTGAATTTCTCAAGCTATTGACTAGGGCATGAAAATAAACTCATGAACCCATGAAGCAACTTGATAAACCTCATTGCCTTTACCTACATTATTAACAAGTAAGACAAACCCATATTGCATTTTGTTAATTAGAGAGAAAATCAAAGCAAAACATCCATGATCACAAAAGAAAACAAGTTAAGGTGCTTGGTAATTCCTCATAAGAGCAGGGCTAAAGATAGGGAGAAGAACCAAAAGACCTATTGTGATCTTGTTGTGATTGAAATAATATGGTATGATGAAGGATCTTAGGAGGAAAAATTGGGGTACAACAGCTGCCCTTATTTAAGTTTCTTATATCCAGAGATACGAAGGTTAAAAATCTTCGCGTCGACGTGATCGAAGACACTTAAATATAAAACAAACCCTGTTTTTAGCCCTAAGATGCCATGCAAATGCTTATGCATATGAATGCATATGAACAGAACCAAAGAGATGCAAAGTAACATTGGGGATGCAACACAAAATGTAGAAACAAAGGAGCAACCCCACCAGGAAAATAAATCACTGGTGAACCACAAGAACAAAATCAGAGAAGAAGATAACAAGCATCGACGTTTACTGCCAATGTACTGCCAACGTTCACTGAATATATCATACCACCGCCGTTCACTGACGATGAACTATCAACGTTCATTAAAGATAGCAAAAAGATAAGAAACACCGACGTTCACTGCCGATGTACTATCAATGTTCACTGAAGGTAGAAAGAGAAAATATATCATATCATTGCCGTTCACTGAAGATGAACTATCAACGTTCACTGAAGATAGCAAAAAGATAAGAAACACCGACGTTCACTGCCGATGTACTACCAACGTTCACTGAAGGTAGAAAGAGAAAATATATCATATAGCCACCATTCACTGATGATGAACTATCAACGTTCACTGAAGATAGCAAAAAGATAAGAAACACTGACGTTCACTACCGATGTACTACCAATGTTCACTGAAGGTAGAAAGAGAAAATATATCATATCACCGTCGTTCACTGACGATGAAATATCAATGTTCACTAAAGATAGAAAAAAGATAAGAAACACCGACGTTCACTGCCGATGTACTACCAACATTCACTGAAGGTAGAAAGATAAAATATATCATATCACCGCCGTTCACTAACGATGAACTATCAACGTTCACTGAAGATAGCAAAAAGATAAGAAATACCGACATTCACTGCCGATGTACTACCAACATTCACTGAAGGTAGAAAGAGAAAATATATCATATCACCGCTGTTCACTGACGATGAACTATCAACTTTCATTGAAGATAGCAAAAAGATAAGAAACACCGACGTTCACTACCGATGTACTACCAATATTCACTGAAGGTAGAAAGAGAAAATATATCAAGTTTCCCCAAGATTCTGGTGTTTTGCCAAGAACGGGTCTCAACTTCTTCTTTAACCAAGGAAATCTGCCTGTAAAGGGTAATACGTAACCTGTCTCAAATAAAGGGACTTCCACTCATTGTCAAGGGGAATTGCAAAGAGAAATGACTTTCTGGGGATAAAAATATGAATTCCCGGGGAAATTCCATGATATTCCTGCTGAGGAGATAAAGTCTTCATGTGTAAAATAAATGCACAAACCAAAACTCAAAGTTTTCAGAAATCCATAATAAATGATATTGTCATGTAGCCACAAATCCAATTCAGAAATAAACTAGAGAAAGACGGCCAATGCAGATACATCCTTTTAGAAATAAACTCAAGAGGGAAAAGCAAATTCAATTAAGCAAAGAGTGTTGCCGGAAAGGTCATAACACAATGTCAATGAACGATGATTTTTAGCAATGCATGATGTATGTATGAATGCATGAGTGTTATCATGCATATGCTGGTAAAAAGGATACATAATCAGTGCAAACAAACAAAACCGCCTCAGGTACTAACAACATCGGGCGAAGCTTCAACCAGAAAGATCAATCCAAGAAAGGTAAAAGCAACCGCGGAAACCAAACCTATTGCTTTAACTTCACTGAGGAGAAACATAATCCGAATGTAGCAAAATCAAACAGATATCGGGATAGAACATCCTTCTTCCAGTTTAATCGGAGAAAAAAAAGTTTTCCAAAAGCAACATGCCTACTGGAGATTACAAGACCAACCTCAAATAAAGCAGATTGACGCCGAAACAACCAAGCCTCACTGGGGGATTCAAGCCTACCTCCCTGGAGAAAAAATTGCAGACTGAAACTTTCATCACGAATACTCATTCCAACAAGAGATGCCCTGGGATAATCTTCCCGGGAAATCAAGAAGTCAACATTAATGCCAATACTATAAAAAGAGAGACATCTCAGCACACCAAGGGAATAAAACCTTTCATTATATGAGGGAAGACTTCGCTGGGGAATCTGGGATGGAGGCTTCTGATCATGAAAACCCAAAAAAAAAACCAAGACTTGACTGGGGATAGTGGGGTCACAAACCCAATACTGTACCTTTTACCCACTGATATCGTCTTTAACTATCTGAGAAACACACAAAGATTGCACACACCAGCAAAATAACCTGATAAAACCTTCATGAAGGAAGTAAATCTTCTTAAAACAAATGGAGTTTGTTCATTCTTGGGATCACCATTTTTGTTGTCATTGTTTCAACACAAATCCCAAATTAAATTGAATTATAAAGATCTCTTATCTTTTTTTTTGAAAATTTAACTTTGCTTGTTTTAATCTTTTTGCTTTAACAGTTATTATCAGTAATAAATGAAGTCTTTGCAAGCTAAATAAAAATAAGAACACACAGAATTGGGAAAAAGCTCGAATTTCATTAATAGAATGATAGTCTGCGAATGGCGAGACTCCATGGATGATTACAAAGTTTGGGAAATGGTAATACATAATGTAAAAGATACATTGAGATACAATGACCACTATCCCCCCTAACAACTTTTTAAATCCTGAGAAGCAGGTTTCGTTGAAGTATGGTGAGGATCCGAGAAGATTGTTGCTTCAACGATCAAGTCTCGTCTGACGTAGTTACTTGCCAAAAAAATCCCTAACTTTTGCCTAAGCTGCCCTCGCGGGTTTTCAACTTAGCGGGAAATTTATTCTGTTTATGTCTCTAATTTTTGCCCAGACCTCCCTTTTGGGGTTTTGGCCTACCGAGATGCTCCTTTTTGCCTAAGCTACCCTTTCGGGTTTTTAACTTAGCGAGCTGTTCTTTTATTTCTTTATGACAAGTATTTCTTTACTGCGTCAGCATTCATGGGACGTGGGAACTCCTCGCTATCCATAGTTTCAAGAATTAATGCACCACAAGAGAAGGCTTTCTTGACAACTTACGGGCCTTCAAAATTTGGGAGTCCACTTGCCCCTAGAATCAGTGTTGAAATACATGATCTTCCTGAGCACGAGGTCGCCTTCTCTGAATTCACGAGGTTTGACCTTTTTATCAAATGCTTTCTTCATTCTTTTCTGATATAACTGCCCATGACATAAAGCTGTCATCCTCTTCTCTTCAATCAAATTCAATTGGTCAAACCTGTTTTGGACCCATTCAACCTCTGTTAATTTGGTTTCCATTATCACACGCAACGAGGGAATCTCAACCTTGACTGGGAGTACAACTTCCATGCCATACACTAGGGAGAACGGGGTTGCTCCTGTTGAAGTGCGAACAGATGTTCGATATCCATGCAGAGCAAAAGGGAGCATTTCGTGCCAATCCTTATAAGTGACAACCATTTTCTGGATAATTCTCTTGATATTCTTATTAGCAGCTTCAACAGCCCCATTCATCTTTGGCCTGTATGGAGATGAATTGTGATGGACAATCTTGAATTCTTTGCACAGTTTAGTTATCATCTTGTTGTTCAAATTTGAGCTATTGTCAGTGATGATTCTACTCCGCACACCATACCGGCATATAAGATTGTTTTTGATGAAACGCACAACCACCTGTATGGTAACACTGGCATATGAAGCAGCCTCTACCCATTTGGTAAAGTAGTCAATTGCTACCAAGATGAAACGATGTCCATTTGAAGCTTTGGGTTCTATCATCCCGATCATGTCAATACCCCCACATAGAGAAAGGCCATGGGGAGGAAATCACATTGAGAAGTGTCAGAGGCACATGGATCTTATCTGCATAAATCTGGCATTTATGGCACTTCTTTGCAAATTTGTAACAATCAGATTCTGTTGTCAACCAATAATAACCTGCCCTTAGCATCTTTTTAGCCATTAAATATCCATTATCATGAGTTCCAAATGAACCTTCATAGATCTCATGCATCAGCATGTCTACTTCGTGTCTATCTATGCATCTGAGCAAGACCATGCCATAATTTCTCTTGTATAACACATTTTCACTGAGGAAGAAATTGCCTGCCAATCTTCTCAGTGTCTTTCTATCTTTCTTCGACGCACCAAACAAGTATTCCTGAGTCTGAAGAAAATGCTTGATATCATAATACTATGGTTTTTCATCTGCTACCTCCTCTGTCGCAAACACATGAGCGGGCCTATCTAGCCGTCGAACTGTAATTCGGGGTATATCATTCCAAGCATTTACTTGGTACATGGAAGCCAGAGTTTCCATAGCATCCGCCATTTGATTTTCATCCCTAGGAATGTGATGGAATTCAACTTTATTGAAGAAGGGTAGTAATCTTCTAGCATAATCTTTGTAAGGGATCAAGCCAAGCTGACGAGTGTCCCATTCTCCTTTAATCTGATTTATTACCAAAGCTGAATCGACATACACATCTAGAATCTTGATTCTGAGATCAATAGCTTCCTCAAGACCCATGATGCAAGCCTCATATTCTTCCATATTATTAGTGCAATCAAATTTTAACCTTGCAGTAAAAGGAATATGTGATCCATGAGGAGTAACAATCACAACACCAATTCCTTTACCATAAGCATTCACAACTCCATCAAATACCATACTCCAATGAGATTCAGGGTCGGGGACCTCCTCAGGAAATGGTTCATCACAATCTTCCACTTTCAAGAATATCACATCTTCATCGGGGAATTCATATTCTGTAGACCGATGATCTTCCACCGGCTGGTGAGCAAGGTAATCTGCCAACACACTACTTTTGATAGCCTTTTGAGTGTGGTACTCGATATCATATTCAGATAACAACATCTACCAGCGGGCAATTCTCCCAGTAAGAGCAAGCTTTTCAAAAATTTACTTGATTGGATCCATTTTGGAGATCAACCAAGTGGTATGATTCAACATATATTGCCGCAAACGTTTTGCCGCCCAGGCCAAAGCACAACATGTTTTTTCTAGCATAGAATACCGCGACTCACAATCAGTGAACTTTTTGCTGAGATAATAAATTGCAAACTCTTTCTTCCCAGTTTCATCCTGTTGTCCCAGAATACAACCCATAGATTTATCTAACACTGTTAGATACATAATCAACGGTCTTCCTTCTACGGGAGGGAGCAAGATAGGAGGTTCAAGTAGATACTATTTAATACTTTCAAATGCCCTTTGTCAGTCATCCGTCCATACACAACCTTGATCTTTCTTTAACAACTTAAAGATCGGTTCACATGTTGCAGTCATGTGGGAAATAAATCTGGAGATATAATTCAAACGCCCGAGGAAACCCCTGACTTGCTTTTCAGTTCTTGGTGTTGGCATTTATTGAATTGCTTTGACTTTGTGAGGGTCAACTTTAATTCCTTTCCGGCTAACAATAAAACCCAAAAATTTCCCCGATCTAACTCTGAAGGTGCATTTATTTTGATTAAAGAGGAGACGATACTTCCTCAAACGCTGAAACAACTTAAACAAATCTTCTATATGCCCTTATTCAGTTTGGGATTTGGCAATCATATCATCAACATATACTTCGATTTCTTTATGCATCAGATCATGGAATAAGGTTGTCATAGCCCTCTGGTACGTTGCACTAGCGTTCTTCAACCCGAAGGGCATCACTCTATAACAGAATGTTCCCCATGGTGTGATAAACGTTGTTTTTTTCCATGTCCTCTGGAGCCATCGGAAAATCCGTCCATGAACTAGAATACTTTGAATTTTGCTGTGCTATCCACTAACATGTCAATGTGAGGCAGTGGAAAATCATCTTTTGGACTAGCTTTATTTAGATCTCTATAATCTACACACATGCGGACTTTTCCGTCTTTTTTCGGTACTGGGACAATATTGGCAATCCATTGAGGATACACTGACGTCACAAGAAAACCCATATTAATCTGCTTTAGGATCTCCTCTTTGTTCTTTATTGCCATATCCGGGTGGGTTCTTCTCAACTTTTGTTTAACTGGCGAACACTCTAGCTTCAACGGAAAACGATGCTCGACAATGTTTGTATCTAGACCAGGCATATCTTGATAAGACCAAGCGAAAATATCCACATACTCTTTCAACAGCTCAATCAACCCGCTCTTTACATCATGATGCAACAATGCTCCAATCTTGACTTCCTTCGGATCTTCTTCTGAACCCAAATTAACCACTTTCAAAGGCTCTTTATATGGATGAATGGTATTTTCCTCGTGCTCAAGAAACCGCGAGATCTCTTCTGGAATCTCATCATAATCTTCTTCTTCAGCCCCAAACACAGGACAATCAAAGTTGGGAGAGGGTGCAGGGTCATTGTATTCAACGGGTTTTTTAATTAATTTGCACATGTGATTTATGACTGCTTTTAGAAACTGACACATATAACAAGTGATCATGCAGATTAATTTTCAGTTATTATTTATTTTGAAAAGTTTTATTTTTTATTTTTTATTTTTTATTTTTTTATTACCATTTCCTAGGAAAAAGCAGAAAATAAAAGACATGATTTGGAAGCAAAGACAACTTTTATTAATGATCTTAACAGTTATAGTAAACAGAAAATCCCTACAACATTAATACTTCCACCTTGGGCAGAATGAAAGCTTTTCAAAAGAAAGAAACAGATTAACAAAACAAATTACTTTGAAACATGTATGCAATAAGGAACATCAATGGTGACCCAGTTCTGAACTCGGACTCTATGCGTCACATAATTCGGTACTTCCTGCTCTGCTTCATCCTCTTCAACAGCATTAATTCCAGAACTAATCGGATGGAGGTAGCCTCCACTGTGGAAAACATCATAATAACTGTTCACAGAAGAATTTGACTTCAAAAATTTTGCCTTTGCCATTCCTCGAAGAGAAACCCAAACCAGTTATGTTCTTGTTCACAGGTGGATCCACAAGTCGTCCCCAAACTGCATTATTACCATTGCGCACAACCTGCTACGCGTCCTTCAGGGAAACCACATAATTCTCATTCTTCCTTATGTTGTCAATGGATAAGGCTTGGAACTAGGTTCTAACATCAGCCTCATCCGCTTCTACAATACTGAAATAATATAGATGGGATATCAACAAAGCCTGCTCCCCATTTATGATCACTACCTTCCCTTCACACACAAATTTAGCTTCTGATGCAGAGTTGAAGTGACAGCCCCTGCTTCGTGTATCCATGGCCGTCCTAGCAAACAAATATACGCGGGAATAATGTCCATTACCTGGAAAGTTATGAAGAACAAGTGTGGTCCTATATGGATGGGCAAGTCCACCTCACCGATGACAGATTTCCTCGACCCATCAAAAGCCTTCACAATGATGCCACTCGGGCGCATAGGTGTTCCCTGATATTTTAACTTCATGAGGGTACTTCTCAATATAACATTCAACGTGGATCCGTTATCAATTAGCACATTGGATAGCGATTCATTCTTGCAGTTCATGGATATGTGGAGGGCCAGGTTGTGATTCCTCCCTTCATCTGGTAACTCATCATCGTAGAAACTCAAGTTGTTACATGACGTAATGTTTCCAATTACGCTGCTGAATTGATCTAACGGCATGTCATTCTTTACAAAAGCTTGGTCTAGTACTCTCATCAGTGATTCTCTATGAGCGGAGGAATTCATCAATAAAGCTAGGATGGATATCTCTGAAGGAGTTTGTAATAGCTGATCTACAATTTTATAGTCGTGCATCTTAATTATCTTCAAGATATCATCCACTTCTTTCTCTAATGTAGCTCCACTAGTTTCTCCTGCAGCCTTCTTAGACACATCGTTCTCAGCAATTTTCTTTCCAGCAACAACATCTCTTCGAATAACCGGCGCAAACATACGACCACTACGGGTCACCCTGCTATTATCAACTATATTTCCAACATCTGGCATTGGCTGGATGGGAATTTCCACCCCATCTTCTAAGATTGTAGCGTTGTATTTGTAAGGCATAACCTTATTTAATTTATAGGGAACAGGTCCTGGCAGACTAATTACCAATGGGTAACAGCTGGTTTGCTTTGGTACTCCACCTCAAGATGAGCGGGTGCACCAAAACAAGGTACAATGACGTTTACACCTTCCTCAACACAATCAGCTCTCAAAAGGTCATTTCCGGCAAACAAATCTTCGTCTAAAGAGAAATACTCATCCGTGGAGGCATACTCCTCCTCTGACTCTTCTCCCATCAAACAAACTTCAACCATATCAATCTCGTGATAATCATCTCTCTGATCTGTGATCTTGATAGTTCCATTGTCTAACAGGAATTAAACATTCTCTCTCACAATAGAACATCCTCGGGGGTCTTGACAGCAAACTACACATGATCCATATTGGTGTTCCACCTGACCAGCAGTACGACAGAAGGTAGTATGCAACTGTACGAGATCTTCATTCATATGCTCCACTTCAAAAATTCTGAATTCACCCGGACATCCAGACACCATATTCACTTCCTCTTCATATTCTGCCCTAGGCCTGATTATATGAATTAGACCTTCATCCATCATCTCCTGTAAATCATCCTTTATCTTCTTGCAACCATCTATGTTTGTACTGCAAATAGCACAATCGGCGTGGTCATGCGTATAATAACTGAATTCACAGAGGTTTGCAAGCATCTTCACCAAATCCCCTCTAACCAGATTAATGTCAAAAATCTGGAAGTCACCTGGACAACCGGCCACCATGTTTACAACATTCACTCCACCGTGCTTGGGTAGAGGATTGTCTTTCACATTAGGTCTCATGTATTTGAAAGATAAAATTCCAGACTTCACCAACCTTTGCACTTCAGTCCTCAAAGGATAAAAAATTTCAAAACTATGCCCTGGTGCTCCGTGATGAAAGGCACACGTCTGGTCCATTTTGTAATACCGAGGAAATGGTGATGGTACAGCTGGAGGTGGTCGTGTCTGGACCAACTTCTTCTGAATCAATGCTGGTAGTAGCTCTGTATAACTCATGGGAATAGGTTCGTAGTTCTCCCTTCTCTGATTATTCCCTTGGTTCCCCTGCTGGGACGATATTTGATAAGCAATGATAGTCGGAGCGACATTCATAACAGGAGTCACTTAGGCAACATGCTGGTGACACTGACAATTCCTTCTAGTTTCATTCACTCTCCTCTCTTGTATTAAAACTTTGGTATTCCCTTCTTTCTTCTTTGTAAACCCATCAGCTGGCTTTTTCAAACCTCCGAATCCTTCACCCTTTGTCAAACGACCTTCTCTTACTGCCTCTTCTAGGAGAACACCCATTCCTACCATCTCTATAAAATCACATGGGGCACTTGCTACCATTCTTTCGTAGTAGAAAACGCCTAGCGTCTTCAGAAATTATTTAGTCATTTCCTTCTCCTCCATGGGAGGAATCACTTGTGTAGCCAATTCACACCATCTCTGCACATACTCTTTGAACGATTCTCTGTCTTTCTGAACCATGGCCCTAAGCTGGTCACGATCGGGCGCCATGTCCATATTGCACTTGTATTGTTTAATGAATGCTTCTCCCAAATCATTAAAGGTATGGACGCTGACGCTGTCTAAACTCATGTACCATTTCAACGCTGTGCCGGTCAGACTATCCTGGAAAAAATTAATCAGCAGACGCTGATCATTGGTGTGGGTAGACATTCTCCTCACGTGCATCACCAAGTGAGCATGAGGGAAAGTGTTGCCCTTGTACTTCTAAAACTCTGGGACCTTGAACTTAGCAGGCACTTTAACATTCAGGACCAAACACAGCTCCTTCACATTCTACCCAAATAAATCTTTTCCCCTAAGAGCCTTCATCTCTCTTTGCATTCTATCAAACTGCTCTTGGAAATCATCCATTTTATCATAAAGACCCAAGTCTTCACTCAGCGGAGGGAAAGGACGACATACATCTTCATTAACAAACAGAACCAAATTCACTGAAGGATGTGTAGTAGGAAAAGTATGCACCACTAGAGGTGCTGGAGTAACAACAGTTTGAACCACTGGAGCATCTTGGGGGCCCAGATTGAAACCTTTAGGTGCAAAATTCATTGGCATTCCCCACGGATAACCATGAGGCATATGTTTTTGAACAATAGTCGGAGTAGCACATACGGGAACATCAGGAACTTCAGCATTTTCCCTTGTTGGTTAAGGTTGAACACTCGGTGCCTGATTCTCAGCAACCACCAGAGCTTCCATCAGAGTAGTCAAGTTGGCCAAGCCAGCCTTCAAAGCAGAAACTTCTTCGCATAGCTCGCGATTCTCCTGTTCCAAGTTGTCCATCTTCTTTTTGAAGTTAGCCCGAGTGTTGTAGTGCTGATTCAGCTTGCTGAACGAAGCAAAAAGCTGGGTAAGGCACCTGGATATGCATAATAAATGCAAGAAATATGTGCAATATGATGCATGATGTGCAATGCATATGATTATTTTTACTTTATTATTTAATATTTCAAGGGATTTAACGTTTATAGACATATTGCAAACATCAAAATAATAACGCATTTGAAATACTGAAAAACTTTTATTATAATAACTTTAAAAAAGGTTTACAAGTTTCAATGATCCCAAGTACAAGATGAAAATACAATCTAAAAATCCTGAGAACAAGAACTGGTGGAGATCAATCTGTACGCTGGCGCTTCCCTGTGAGCCCGACAATCTGAGCCCTCAACCTCTGGTTTTCTTCCACATGCCTGATGGAAACCTCCTTCCAATCATCTGAATCAGGAAATGAGTAATCAACACCTATTTGAGGCTTAGGAGAAAATAAATCCCCTTGCCTCTCCATAGACTCCACCGCCCGACTCTCAAGGATCTCGATTAAATCATCTTTCTCCTCCAAGTCTGCTTTGTAGGAACTCTCTAAAGTCTGGAATTTGTTCTTCCAAGCATCCCTTTCCTGTTGCATCCTAACCAAAGGAAGTTGCAGCTCTTCTAGATCATCTAACAAGGGAGGAGTGGTCTTCACAAATAGATCAGGCATGGGTGTCTCCTGAGTATACGACATGTTCAACTGAATGGCTCTCGATCGGACCCACTGAAGATATGGCTCCAAAGAAACAACACCTCTAGGTCCTAAATCCCTCCTACTCTTCTTATGAATGTGACGCCAGGCCTTCGCAATCTGCTCCCTTGCTTCCCTGTGATCTGTAAGTACGAAGTGCGCCTAAGAGGGGGGGGGGGTGAATTAGGTACTTTAAAAATTCTGGTTTTTAGTGATGATGGTTCTTATTTTTCTGGTTAAAAGGATTTTAGGAAAGCTTAAAAATATAGAAAAATAAAGAGATACGGGCGATATATCCTGGTTCCCCTCACAGTCTGAGAGTACTCCAGTCCCCTTTCAACATGAAAGAGATTTCCGTATTGTGGCAAACTTAAACAAGAACTACCAAACAACCAAGAACAATCCTCTTGGACCAAGAACAATCCTCTGAGATTTTCACTAAGTTACCTATGAGAATAATCCTCTCAATGTAACTACACTTGTATCCAACAACTTTGGAAAGACAAGATTTCAACAAACACTTAAACTTATTTCCAACAATCCTGGAAAAATTAGTAAGTAAATATCAATTTTGAGTTTGAGTGACTATAGTAATATTTGATCACTTAGAGTGATTTAACAATGTAAGATCTTCTTCTTCCAATAACAATATTGTACAATGACTCAAGATATATTTTCTCAAAGTTTTCTGTTTGTTAATGTATGAAAATATGCAGAAAACTTATGCATGAAAGTGAAGGAATGCTTGAGTTTGTATTTTGAAATTTCAGACAATAATTATGGAAGAGGTGTTGAAATAGATTTTGAGATTGAATATTTATATTTTCATAACACCCTTTTGAAACAACATGATGTTCGGGAAATGTATCATGAACAAATGCCAAGTTTGAGTGAAAAGATTCATTGAAAAGGCATGATGAACATGCATGTAAAAAGCTACTGTTTTTCAAAATCGTGCAGCATGCAATCTGTTGTACCCCAAAATTTTCCCTCCCATATTCCTCAAGATTTGTCAAGAATCATCTTCAACTGGTTCAAGATTGCTCAAGAGGTTGCACAGTCAAACCACCTCCTAAGCCAGCTGAAATTAGGGTTTTGGTTCTTTCAAGGAATTTGAGGTTTTCAATGGTTCAATCAAGTCTCATAGGCCTATATTCATCCTCAAGCACCTACATGCCAAGTCTCAAGACTCACAGTGCCAAATTGCACAGTCAAAAGCTCAATTTGGTCCACAGTCAACTGTAAGGGCAAAATGGTCATTTTGCAGTCACAAGTCAGAATTTTTGGTCAACATCTTATTTTGAGTCCACAATCATCATTTGATCAAGTCTTGATCATGATTCCACAAGAATGACTCAAAAATCATCAAGATGCAAAAAGTTACTATTTTTGGACAGTAGAAAAGTCAACTGTATCTTGACCAAGGCATAACTTTTTCATGGTTCATCAGAAAAATCCCATCCAATGCTCATTTTGAAGGGGATGCCATTTCCTACAATCCATCTTCACATTCCAAGTCCAAGAAATGATCTCACAAGAAGTTACCAATTTTTACATTATAGATCAAATTCAAAAGTCAACAAAAGTGCACTTTAAGTCAAAGACCATAACTTGAGATTGGTAAATCCAAATGACATGGGACCAAAGGCATTGGTTAGAGGACTTCAAGAGCTTTCCAAAATGACAAAGAACATGTCCATATGATCAAAATTGAGCAAGATATGCATTGGAGAAGTTGGGAAATTTTTAGGAATTTGCAAAAGTCAACTTTGTTCAAAATACCTTATTTTTGCTAATGGGCCTCAAATCTCTTCTTGAAACTTCATCCATGGCCTATGCACGACCCATCAAGCTTAATTGAATTTATTTTCTTATTTTTATTAATTAATTAGATTTTTAATTAATATTAATTCATTTAATTAATTTAAATTGTAGGAAAATACAAAGATTTGATTTTTCAATCTTTTGGTGAAGAAAATATGGTCAAGATATGCTGGCAATTTCGTGCACCAAGTCAAAGTTGCAAAATCTCCAAAATTGGCAACATTATTCAATCATGAAAATGCAAAAAGATTTGATTTTCAATCAAATATTTAATCATCAATTCAATGGATTTTTGTTCAAGATCTTGACCTAATTCCATTCCTCTCTATATATGCAAGCAAACCCTGATGCATACACGTGAAAAAAGCTGTAGAAAAAAGCCATAGCCATTCAAGAAAATTCAAGAAAATTGCAAAACCGATTTTCACATTCCAGGCCAATTCAAGACAATTTATTGATTCTAACACCTTGCAGGAGTTCCCAGGAACGTGTGGCAATCAAATTCAAGCCTTAAAGCTCAAAGAATCATCCATTACAGAACCACGGTTTGCGTTTTTTTCCAAAATCGTATTGCCTAATTCATGAGCATTTAACATGATTTCTTGATGGTTTTGCATTGCTAGAACCCATATGCAACTAATGGTATAACTTAATTGAACTGAAACTCCCTAAATCCAAAGATGCCATGGACGACTTCTAGGGTTCCTAAGCTTTAAAATTGGGGATTCCTAAACCAGGAAAAATTGAGACCACTAAGGCACATGGTTGGAACCGTTAGGACCAGACGAACATGATTCTATCCTCGCGAAATATTTATATACCCTATATCTCTATTCGCTATTTTTTGTCAAGATGAATAGTGGGGGTTAAAAACCCCCGCTATCTAATGTTATATTTACAGGTACCAGCGAAGAAGACAAGGACGTGTTAATGTCCCATTGGTCAGTTCAAAAAAGGCGCACGTGTTTTTGTTTTTACAGCATATGGATTAATTATTTAATATAATGATTACTTGTTATTCTAATGATGAATGAAGCGTGATGGTGGAGTGGTTAAGGCATTGATTTGGAAGCATTGGGACTTGGGTTCGAATCCCAGGTCCCCCAAAAATATTTGTTTCTATTTTTCCTTCACATAATCATATGCCGGTCTCAAAAGAAGGTTTACCATGTACTCCCAATTCCCAGGCGCCAAGTGGCCACAAACTTGAATCTAATGGCCATGAGATGATGGTCACCATACCCCTCAGTCAATGCATGCGTGGACAATCTCAAAAGTCAAAGAGGCTTGCATGTTGTTGGGCCTGGAAATTGCAACCAACACCTCCTAACTGGGCCAGCACCCCCCTGAGTTTATTTTTCTTTTCCTTTTTATCTTTTTATTTTACTTATTTAATTTTAATCCTTAATTAACTATTAACTAAATAATTATTATTTTTCATAATAAATTCATAAAATATAAAAAACATAATATTTATATTTATTAATTTCACCCTTTTATTATTTTTGTAAATAAATACTAATGTAATTAATTTAGTTAATTAGGTTAATTTTAACTTTTTTTTTCACAATAAATAAAATCAATGTAGAATTAGGTTTTTGACAATTTTAATCCTTTTATTTTTTATTTTTTATTTTATTTTTATTTTATTTTCCTTAAAACATTAAAAAACCAATAAAATATTTCCTTTTATTAATTAATTAATTAGGTTTAATTTAATTTAGTTCATAAATAATCAAATTCAGTCTTTCTCAAAAAAGGGTCAAAACCCTAAGGACTTCTCCGATTCAATTTTCTCTCGCGCGTATGCTTGTTTTATTAATTTTTTGATTCCAATTATGTAATTGTTCCGAGGATGTAATAGCTTTAATTAGGACTTTTTATTGCTTTCTTTAATTTTCCGCAATTTACTTTTTTCAAAGGGTTTGTTTTTGGCGATGTAAATACCCGACGCCTTGTAATAGCTTAGCTTTATTTTCCATAAACTATTAACTGCTAGATGTATGCTAAATAGGCTATGCATGACAAGACTTATCTCTGAAATTAAAATAAAAAGGTAGCTCACCATAACATGTGCAAAGATAATATAAACTGAATCCTGACACACTCGCACATGCCACTCCTAGGGTATGCCTCACTTGGTTGCCTCGACGTGGTCATTGAGCATAGGGTGTTTTAGAGGTCGCCCTCATGTCTAAAGATCAAAAAGTTGCCTCGAAACAGTTGCCTCGATAAAAAACGATCTAAGACATTAGGGTTACCGCTAAGGCGTCCTACTATTGCTTTGGTGACCACATGTCCCTATAATCGAATTGACCCGAAACTCCAACGACGGTGCTACCTACTTCTCAATAGTGGGATAGTACTGTCTAAAGGACGTTTACACAGCTTAATTTCTTTTGAGTAGGTAGAGGTTCTCGGGTACTTGCTCTTTCAAAAAAAAACAAAAATACTTTTCGCACCTACACTTTTCTGACAAAAGTTTTCAAACAACACTTCATACACTCTTGAGGACAGATACAAGAGTTAAATCGAAGTTTCCAAACAAACTTTTTTCAAAAACCCACAAACACAAGAAAAGCAAAACATTTTTGAAAACATAGTGAGCAAGTACCTAAGAGCCCGTGGATAACCACGGATAGAAAGGGTGCTAACACCTTCCCTTTCTATAATCTATCTCCCGAACCGAGAAACATCTCGAAAAGGAATTTTGCTGTGCTTTTGTCCTTTCCTTGTTGGAGAAAATAAAAGACGGTGGCGACTCTTACTTACCGCGACATTTAGCGAACCAGCATTTCAAAACAGTCAGTTCTATTTCCATCGATCACAGAACTGGCGACTCTGCTGGGGATTATTATAAGTGAGGTGTACCTTAGGATTAGATCATTCTATGTTTTCAATTGCATGCTTTGTATGATTTATATTTTTGGGCTTGCATCGGAGTTTTATAGATCCTAACCCGGATCTAGGGAATACCCTTTAGGTAAGTAGCAATAAACTGTGAGGGACCTGTCCGGCGTAGACCGACACGGGTGAAGCAGTAGCTACGTTGGTGTGACACCTTGGTCTGTACCGATATCCCTTGTGTTGGAACGAGGAGAATATAGGTCTTCTGAGGAGTCATTAAGCACCAACTGACCTTAGAACCTTAAATTGACCAACTTGGCCATAGAACAGTAGCAGTATGCTACACTCATTGAGGCTAAACTCTCGCGATGGTTCCGGCCGCAAGAAAAGGTTGCCAAACTGGAACTATGACCAATCGAGGGTAGTCAGTGATATTGAGATCCTCTAGAACCCGGTTACTCTTTTTAGGACAGGTCTTAATCAACTGAAACTGAAAGAGGGTAGTACCTAAACTTCATGCCAGCCTGAAATCTAAGGGCTCTTTTGTGTGACTTGTGTGCTTTACCATGTTTGCCTTTTGGGAATACTTGTGGTGTGCCTTTATCATAACATCATAACATCATACCATCATAACATTGCATGCATCCTGCATAAGGACTAACTCATTTCAAGGATCTCAAGGGTTTGTGGTGCAGGTCATAATGAACCAAATGTCTAGCAAGGGGAAAAGGGGATTTATTTTCCTCTAGCCAAGGTTGTTTGGAGATCAAAACATGATGACTTGAGTCAGGGGCTATGACCCACTCGATATGGTGAGCCTGACTTTTGAAGAAGGACTCTTAATAACAGGAAGCTCCTTCAATCAAGCTGCAAAATTCAAATTCTAACAGTTTCCTGTTTACCCCGCGAGATCCTTGAAAACATTGAATACATATATCATACATATCATTGCATCACAGGTCACCCTTTACAGGTCTCTCACGTTCTCGCTGTTTATTTCAGCAATGGCTTTCCAACAAGACAACCAGGATCTTCATACTCAAGAGACTCAGTTCAGGGAAATCTTCCTAAGCCTATCCAAGGGGCAGGAAGAGTTGAGAACACTCCTCATGAGGAATTTGGTCAAGAAGAGTCCTGAAGACAGTAAGGACGAACGACTGAAACATCTGCAAGCTGAGGTAGATGCAATGAAAACCCAAATGTTAGGGCAGATGGCTCTTATCCAAGGCCTAGCTCGGGAGCAAGAAGAGTTGAGGACCATGATCAACCAGCTTCATCAAGACAGATACAACCGTAGGAAGCAGATAGTCAAGGCTGAGGATCAAGTCATTAATCAACTTCCGAGAAGTCAAAGGTTTGGCTTGATGAAGAATGGACCTCTCCAGGGTGCCACTACCTCACAGGTCCAACAACAACCTGACCATAAGCAACGGGTTACTCCGAGGCCGTTTACCAAGCTCAACATGCCGCTGTCCCAAGCTTTGCAACACCTATTGAATTTGAATCTGGTGAAGTTGGTAGGACCTCACCCGAATCCTAAGACTTCTTCACCCAACTACAATCCTGATGCCAGGTTTGCATACCATTCTAACAGCACGGGGCATGATACTGACGACTCTTGGAAGTGGAGGTACAAAATCCAAAACCTGATTGATGAAGGAGCATTGGAGTTTGCACAAGATGGTCAGGCTGAGTTCTTCTAATATCCCTCCAAGGTTCACCATTTGAAGTGACAAGTCCTGAGACGAGAAGACTTTTGGTTCATTGGAATTTTAAATTTGTAATTTTCTTTTGATTGTTCAAACATTTATTCATGTCAAACTTTATTACTTTATCAATGCATCTCATATGTCTGTTTTGAATCAATCCATTCGTATCCAATATATTCAAATTGTTTTCATTCTTTGTGATGTTCAACTCTTGATTAAAAAAAAATTCTAAACCTTTTGAGGGAGGATGACGAAAATGATACCACGATCTTTACAATATGCTTTTGAACAGATCCCGCTGATAAAGTACAGGCATTGTTTTAAATCCTAAACAGTGGAGTTATAAGGAAGATAATCCCTAGTCAACCCCTTTGAGCCAAAGAAGTTGGAGTTTTTCTTTTCAAAAATTAAAACCCTTAATCATAACCTGGGGCAGGGTAGTTCTCTCAGTTGATCCAGGTGCACAATAAATGGCATCAAAGAAGTCCTTCCGAGGAAAAAAAACGGTGATGATTCCCTATAATCGTCAGGACAGGCAGTTATTATCTCTCAAAATAAAAGCCCAATAAGTCAAAACCTATGAAGGAGACTTACGAAAAACTGGGGCATCCCACTGACTGTAATCACCAAAGAAACAGTTCAGAAAAAAATACAGGGATAATAAAATCAAAAAGAAAGAGATCCTACAGACTCTCAATAAAAAGAAATGACTGCCTGTTCAAAATAAATTGTCAATATTCGAACCATCATCGGAATATCAAAGCAAAGATTCAAACAGGATCTAAATGCACGATTAGCTGAGTTTAGGATTGAAGAACATCACGAAGAGCGGGTGGGTACAAATAAATTTTGAGCCTTTGTCCTTTGTTTCTCGAACCGTGAACCATGCCACGTTATAACCATTAAAAGTCCTAGCTGAAGCATGGGTTAGTTCGAAAGCATACTGTTACAAAAGGTATCCTGACTCCTGTAGGGTTTGCTATAAAATCCTGAGTTGACATCACATTTTACAAAAATTCACTTGTTTTATTAAAAACTGCATTTTCAAAAACTTCAAGACAGACATAAGCTTTGCATTCTTAAAATAACATTGTTTGCATATGACTATTTGTTCAAACAGCAGAGAAATTCGCACGACGAATATCTAGTGAACAAAAACCTTTTCAATAAAAAGGGTCACCTCAAGTGGAAGAAACACCTCCAATCAAGGGGCACGGCATGATCATTATCCATCATCTGGGGCAGTCAAGTTAAGATTCAAGGAATCTCTCAAAATGCCAAATAGCCAGGGGAAAATCTCCGCCTGAGTCACTTGGGGCATTGGACATGAATTCCAACAACGAATCTTGCACGATCAAACGAAGATCTTCTGGTATTATGGCAACACAACACTACTGACAGTGACAACTCCCTGCACTCTGAGAACATGAACATAGTAAAAAAAAATACTATGCATAATCAAAGACCCGCTAGGTCGACTGGCCTAGGAAAAAATAAGGGCTTCCCGACGAACCAAAAGGGTTCGAGCAAAATGAGGGATGAAAATGAAAAAATCTGCATACCCGGCAAGTCGAAAACTTGAAAAGGCGGATTGGGCAAAAAAGGGTATCCCGATGGACTGAAAACCCGAAAGGGCGGTCCAGGCAAAAATTAGGGATCAAAGCGTACGACTATGTTCTGTCATCTCGTCACTTGCCTACCAGAAGAAGATTTGTCAATTGGCAGTTATCAAGCACCTCCACAAGTACCTTCTCCCACAGAAGCTGGGGCAATAAGAATTGTCCGAACTGTACAAGCTGCTCTGTCCACCAGGTACAAGGTAGGTTCAGCTGAAGAATATGACCAAGATACTTTCACTCCCCGTAGAGTAAGACAATAATGGTAGCTCTCCTCACTGAGACTTACAACCATGAACAAATCAGCAATACTCTGCCCCAAGCAGAGTTGGTCTACCATCAGCCTTAAAGAAGTTGGGTATCCCCATTAGATCTTAATATTCCCCAGCGGAGTATACAGATATTCCCCAGCAAGCGTAAAGAGCATCCCCGGCAGTCTTAATATTCCTCGACAGAGTATAAGAATGTTCCCCGGCGGAATACAAAATACCCCCCAGTGGAGCCATTTCCCAGCGCAGTCTAAAAAAGCTTCCCCGCCAGAGTTGAATCATCTTCCCCAGTAGATTCTGGAAGCTTGTCTCCTGCAGAGTACGAATATCTCTCCCCAACCATATTCAAAGGTTATCCCCCACCAGAGTCTAACTGGGTTATCCTCAGCAACTTGCAACGGAAAGATCATCCCCAGCGAAGTTCTTTCTATCCCCAACGGAGTTCATCATCAAAATCCCCAACAGAGCTTATCAACGGAACCCCCAGCGGAGTTATCATTAAAACTCTCAGCAGAACATCTCTCCCCACAGAGTATTTCCCCGCAGAGTAATCTCTTCAATAATTTATTACCCAACAAAGTCATCTTCTCATGCAGGTTTATTCACGCAATCATCTTCGTTCATCATCCTCAGCGAAAACGAAGAATTCAACATCATGCTCCGGCAGCTATCCAGGATTTATTTTCCCCAGCTAGAACATCGCATTTTCATACATCATGATACATGCATACACGCATCATATCATACGATCTCATTTATGTTGAGAACATCATTGCTCGATCCATATCATGCATTGCATATGACTGACCTTTTCAGGAAAGATGCAGTTAAGTTCTCAGCTTAGTCGAAGATCTGACCAGTTCTTAAATCTCAATCGGATTATCCTCGGTTGAAGTTCAGATAAGGTTCTCAATCTCGACAGTTTCTCTACATCATAGGGTGGACCAGTACTATAACCTCAACGGTATACTCCATTGAGCATGAGTCAGTTCCTAGATCTTGATGTTCTCCTCCGTCATAGTACAGACCAGTTCTATAACTTCAGCGGTTTACTCCATTGAGCAAGTGACAGTTCAGATATGACCCAAGCATGGCGACATTCTGATACTTATTCCAAGATTTCCTTCTAGAGATAGTTCAGATGTGACCCAAGCATGGCGACATTCTGATACTTATTCCATATTCCTCCCAGAGACGGTTCGGATGTGACCCAGACATGGCGACATTCTGATACTTATTCCATATTTCCTTTCAGAGACAGCTTAGAGATGCTCCAGACCCGGATGCTATTCTATTGCTTATTCCAGATTCCTTCTAGAGATAGTTCAGATGCGACCCAGACATGGCAACATTCTGATACTTATTCCAGAATTCCTTCCAGAGATAGTTCAAATGTGACCCAGAGATGGCAACATTCTGATACTTATTCCAGATTAAATCAAAAGATGATTACCATCAGCCTTCTTAAGTTCCGGATCAACACCTGTAACTAGCCAGGAAATATCTGTGGACAACTGATTGTAGATCTATACCTGAAACCAAACAGGAAAGTTATCTACATTGAAGAGATTGAAGATTAATACCTGTAGCAAGCCAGGAAAACTATCTTTCTTTCTCAAGTCAGAGATTAATACCTGAAACCAGACAGGAAAACTATCTCCTCGACCCACCTCTCTTAAGTTCCAGATCAACACCTGTAACTAGCCAGGAAATATCTGTGAACGACTGATTGTAGATCTATACCTGTAACTAGACAGGAAAGCTATCTACATGAAGAGACTGAAGATTAATACCTGAAACCAGACAAGAAAACTATCTTTCTTTCTCAAATTAGATATTTACCCGAAACCAGACGGGAAAACTATCTTTCTTTCTCAAAGTCAGAGATTAATACCTGAAACCAGACAGGACAACTATCTCATCCGCCAACCTTTCTTAAATTCCAGATCAACACCTGTAAATAGCCAGGAAATATCTGTGGACGACGGATTGTAGATTAATACCTGAAACCAGACAGGACAACTATCTACTTGATCATCATGAAGCAACCCTACACTGGTTCCTTCTCTCTTTCAGATGTAGTTTTATACGAACTCATCATCAGGAAACCCTACACAGGTTCCTTCTTTCAACTTACAAAGTTACAATTCTACAAACTACAGGTATGCAAGTTCTCGCTAAGGAATCTCTTACGCGATCGACACCCCGGGATGGCATCTATAAGCCCATCTCCGCAACTACCCATTATATTTCCAGATGGCATCTATAAGCCCATTCCCAACAAGATTCTGTCACATCTCCAGATGGCATCTATAAGCCCATCCTCCTATCCATCATATCTCCAAATGGCATCTGTAAGCCCATTCCCGACATCACATTGCTGATACTACACCATGCGAGTGCAAATTTCTGGGCACTCTAGTGTTCAATCATCTCCCACCTTCGGATCACGAAAGGCACGCAAGCCAATCTACATCCTCAGGTTTAAGAAGATTGAACAGGGGAAACTGTTGTACCCCAAAATTTTCCCTCCCATATTCCTCAAGATTTGTCAAGAATCATCTTCAACTGGTTCAAGATTGCTCAAGAGGTTGCACAGTCAAACCACCTCCTAAGCCAGCTGAAATTAGGGTTTTGGTTCTTTCAAGGAATTTGAGATTTTCAATGGTTCAATCAAGTCTCATAGGCCTATATGCATCCTCAAGCACCTACATGCCAAGTCTCAAGACTCACAGTGCCAAATTGCACAGTCAAAAGCTCCATTTGGTCCACAGTCAACTGCAAGGGCAAAATGGTCATTTTGCAGTCAAAAGTCAGAATTTTTGGTCAACATATTATTTTGAGTCCACAATCATCATTTGATCAAGTCTTGATCATGATTCCACAAGAATGACTCAAAAATCATCAAGATGCAAAAAGTTACTATTTTTGGACAGTAGAAAAGTCAACTATATCTTGACCAGGGCATAACTTTTTCATGGTTCATCATAAAAATCCCATCCAATGCTCATTTTGAAGGGGATGCCATTTCCTACAATCCATCTTCACATTCCAAGTCCAATAAATTCTCTCACAAGAAGTTACCAATTTTTACATTATAGGTCAAATTCAAAAGTCAACAAAAGTTCACTTTAAGTCAAAGACCATAACTTGAGATTGGTAAATCCAAATGACACGGGACCAAAGGAATTGGTTAGAGGACTTCAAGAGCTTTCCAAAATGTCCAAGAACATGTCCATATGATCAAAATTGAGCAAGATATGTATTGGAGAAGTTGGGAAATTTTTAGGAATTTGCAAAAGTCAACTTTGTTCAAAATACCTTATTTTTGCTAATGGGCCTCAAATCTCTTCTTGAAACTTCATCCATGGCCTATGCACGACCCATCAAGCTTAATTGAATTTATTTTCTTATTTTTATTAATTAATTGGATTTTTAATTAATATTAATTCATTTAATTAATTTAAATTGTAGGAAAATACAAAGATTTGATTTTTCAATCTTTTGGTGAAGCAAATATGGTCAAGATATGCTGGAAATTTCGTGCACCAAGTCAAAGATGCAAAATCTCCAAAATCGGCAACATTATTCAATCATGAAAATGCAAAAAGATTTGATTTTCAATCAAATATTCAATCATCAATTCAATGGATTTTTGTTCAAGATCTTGACATAATTCCATTCCTCTATATATATGCAAGCAAACCCTGATGCATACACGTGAAAAAAGCTGCAGAAAAAAGCCATAGCCATTCAAGAAAATTCAAGAAAATTGCAAAACTGATTTTCACATTCCAGGCCAATTCAAGACAATTTGTTGATTCTAACACCTTGCAGGAGTTCCCAGGAACGTGTGGCAATCAAATTCAAGCCTTAAAGCTCAAAGAATCATCCATTACAGAACCACGATTTGCGTTTTTTTTTCAAAATCGTATTGCCTAATTCATGAGCATTTAACATGATTTCTTGATGGTTTTGCATTGCTAGAACCCATATGCAGCTAATGGTATAACTTAATTGAACTAAAACTCCCAAAATCCAAAGATGCCATGGACGATTTCTAGGGTTCCTAAGCTTTAAAATTGGGGATTCCTAAACCAGGAAAAATTGAGACCACTAAGGCACATGGTTGGAACCGTTAGGACCAGACGAACATGATTATATCCTCGCGAAATATTTATATACCCTGTATCTCTATTCGCTATTTTTCGTCAAGATAAATAGTGGGGGTTAAAAACCCCCGCTATCTAATGTTATATTTACAGGTACCAGCGAAGAAGACGAGGACGTGTTAATGTCCCATTGGTCAGTTCAAAAAAGGCGCGCGTGTTTTTGTTTTTACAGCATATGGATTAATTATTTAATATAATGATTACTTGTTATTCTAATGATGAATGAAGCGTGATGGTGGAGTGGTTAAGGCATTGATTTGGAAGCATTGGGACCTGAGTTCGAATCCCAGGTCCCCCAAAAATATTTGTTTCTATTTTTCCTTAAATAATCATATGCAGGTCTCAAAAGAAGGTTTACCATGTACTCCCAATTCCCAGGCGCCAAGTGGCCACAAACTTGAATCTAATGGCCATGAGATGATGGTCACCATACCCCTCAGTCAATGCATGCGTGGACAATCTCAAAAGTCAAAGAGGCTTGCATGTTGTTGGGCCTGGAAATTGCAACCAACACCTCCTAACTGGGCCAGCACCCCCCTGAGTTTATTTTTCTTTTCCTTTTTATCTTTTTATTTTACTTATTTAATTTTAATCCTTAATTAACTATTAACTAAATAATTATTATTTTTCATAATAAATTCAGAAAATATAAAAAACATAATATTTATATTTATTAATTTCACCCTTTTATTATTTTTGTAAATAAATACTAATGTAATTAATTTAGTTAATTAGGTTAATTTTAACTTTTTTTTTCACAATAAATAAAATCAATGTAGAATTAGGGTTTTGACAATTTTAATCCTTTTATTTTTTATTTTATTTTTATTTTATTTTCCTTAAAACATTAAAAAACCAATAAAATATTTCCTTTTATTAATTAATTAATTAGGTTTAATTTAATTTAGTTCATAAATAATCAAATTCTTTCTTTCTCAAAAAAGGGTCAAAACCCTAAGGACTTCTCCGATTCAATTTTCTCTCGCGCGTATGCTTGTTTTATTATTTTTTTTATTCCAATTATGTAATTGTTCCGAGGATGTAATAGCTTTAATTAGGACTTTTTATTGCTTTCTTTAATTTTCCGCAATTTACTTTTTTCAAAGGGTTTGTTTTTGGCGATGTAAATACCCGACGCCTTGTAATAGCTTAGCTTTATTTTCCGTAAACTATTAACTGCTAGATGTATGATAAATAGGCTATGCATGACAAGACTTATCTCTGAAATTAAAATCAAAACGTAGCTCACCATAACATGTGCAAAGATAATATAAACTGAATCCTGACACACTCGCACATGCGACTCCTAAGGTATGCCTCACTTGGTTGCCTCGACGTGGTCATTGAGCATAGGGTGTTTTAGAGGTCGCCCTCCTGTCTAAAGATCAAAAAGTTGCCTCGAAACGGTTGCCTCGATAAAAAATGATCTAAGACATTAGGGTTACCGCTAAGGCGTCCTACTATTGCTTTGGTGACCACATGTCCCTATAATCGAATTGACCCGAAACTCCAACGACGGTGCTACCTACTTCTCAATAGTGGGATAGTACTGTCTAAAGGACGTTTACACAACTTAATTTCTTGTGAGTAGGTAGAGGTTCTCGGGTACTTGCATTTTCAAAAAAAACAAAAATACTTTTCGCACCTACACTTTTCTGACGAAATTTTTCAAACAACACTTCATACACTCTTGAGGACAGATACAAGAGTTAAATCGAAGTTTTCAAACAAACTTTTTTCAAAAACCCACAAACACAAGAAAAGCAAAACATTTTTGAAAACATAGTGAGCAAGTACCTAAGAGCCCGTGGATAACCACGGATAGAAAGGGTGCTAACACCTTCCCTTTCTATAATCTACCTCCCGAACCGAGAAACATCTCGAAAAGGAATTTTGCTGTGCTTTTGTCCTTTCCTTGTTGGAGAAAAAAAAAGACGGTGGCGACTCTTACTTACCGCGACATTTCGCGAACCAACATTCCAAAACAGTCAGTTCTATTTCCACCGATCACACAATCGATTGCACCCTTGGTGTAAATCGATTGCACAAGGTTTCAACAGCTATTTTTTTCAAAATATTTAACAGTGCAATCGATTGCATTATCAATGTAAATCGATTGCATGCAAAGTCAGTAGCAAAAAGTAAGTGAGTGCAATCGATTGCACTTGCAATGTAAATCGATTGCACTGAGAAAAAGTAGCAAACATTTTGAAAATTTAAGTATGCAATCGATTGCATAAGCAATGTAAATCGATTGCACAGAGAAACAGAAGAAAAATATCTGAAATTTCAAAGTGTGCAATCGATTGCACTAAGATGTAAATCGATTGCATGCAAGAGAAAAATGAAATTTTATCTTTGAAAAACTTGAGTAATGAATTTTAAACATTTCTTTTTCATTTTTGAGCATCTATATCTTAAGATCAAACTAGATAATATTATTATACCTTTAAAGATGTTGAAAGCTTTGAATGAAGATATTATCCTTAGATGCTTTGAGCTTGATCAAATTCTTTGCCTTCTTTGTTAGCCATGGTTTGTTTTCATCAAAACAAAAGCTCATTTGTGAAGCTTGATTTTACATGATCTTCTCCTTCCTTTAGAATGAAACTACTCAAATGAATACTATTCGGTTTATCCCTCATCAGATAGCCAAGTTGTCGCTGTGCAAGAACAGGGTTATAGTTAATTCCTCCCTTTGTACCAAGAAGAGGTACATTGGTGAAACTACCACAACTGTCAATAATCTCTACATCCTGGTAAGCTCGATGATACCAATCAATATCCGAGTGAGTAAGTGCCATGATCTTAGGAGCCCAACAGGGTTCATTCTTGACATCCCAAAAAGCATCAGACTGAGGTATATGAGAGATGAACCATCAGTACAACAGAGGCGTGCAATAAATAATTATTCCCCCATGATAGGAATTCCGAAGATGAACAAAGTAATAAGCATCACCCTACAGTGTAGGAACCAGGTTTCCAATCATGAAAATCTTGATAGTGTTAATGTCGACAAACTTGTCCACATTAGGAAAGAAGAACAATCCATAAGCAAGCGGAGCAAAGATGGCCTCAAAAGAAACCGTACTCTTCATTCTGGCAAAGTAATGAGCTTTATCCAATAAGAACTGAGCTGGTAATCCTTTAATCCCTCCTTTAGTAGTCATATGGGCTTCCACCTCAGACTTCCCCAGATGAATCAAAGCAATAATCTCATGTGGTTTTGGCTCACTCTCAAAACCAGAAAAAGGAACACGATCGGTAACAAGTAAATCCAATAGATAAGAATACTCCTCCAGTGTAGGAATCAACTGATAATCGGGAAAAGTAAAGTAGTGATACACCGGATCATAGAATTGGATCAAGGTCGATAGAATACCCCCCTTCATCTTCAGCTTCATGAGAGGAATGATGGATCCAAACTTCTTCCGAAAATCTGCAGGATATTCAATCTCTAGAATTAGACTGATCAACTCATCTATCTTAGGATCCTTTAAACTGTATTTCCTGGTCTTTCTCTTTCCAGAATTCATGGTTAACAGTACCTGAGATATTCACAAATAGTCAACCTTTAAATCCCTTGAAATATTGTTTTCTTCAAAAGATGCTTATGAGTGCATGGATGCATGATGTAATAATCACACACAAGATCACACATATAAGGTTCATAGGTTCAACGTCACGAGCATGAGGTCGAAGGTACTACCCATAAGGTGTTGGTCTAAAAAGTTATCACATGCCGAACAAGGTTCTAGAGGTTCCCAGAGTCTACATCCTTCCTTCGGATATTACCAACTTCCCGATTAACTCAGTAATTAGTAATATTCTCAAGAATGACTCGTTCGAGCGTAGTATCGCGTGACAACTATTTTCGGATTACTCCGTCATAGCTTCCGCACTACACCTAAAAAGCCAAGATGGGTTTGGTATTCTACGGTCCTCAATTTCAGCAAGCTCCCAGGTCGAAAGCAGTACATCTTCCCGATTACTCGGTAAACGACACTACAGTCAAAGGGGCCTCCACTGAGTGGGGGATCTCATGCCTCTTTTTTTGGGATTACTCCCTCAAAGTTAACATGACTATACCGCCCGTCCTATCTTAAAGTTTTCCCAAGTTCGGGTATAGGACTTATGAGCAATCACCAAGCACCCTGAAAACCAGGAAAATCCAGACAAACATATATACAAAATATAACACATAAACACAATAACACATATACAGATATAAACAAATATAGCCTCAACCTACTTAGGGATGGACCAGCAAGAGGTCAATCTTTCCCCAGTGAAGTTTCCATTTTTCTATAGCGGTAGAAATGTTCAAGACTAAACCATTGGATTGACTAGACTTTATACAAATCAAAATCAAAATCGCCACCGTGCTTTATTGTTTCCAAAGGAATGGGAAAAGAGCGAATAACTCAAAAGAGGGAGGAAATATTCAAGGTAAGGGGGTTGGTTATGCAAAGGGAATGTATTAGCACCCTAAACATCTACGGTACTCCGCAGGAACCTCTTTGTAAAATCTGTATATTTTGGCTATAAAAATGTGTTATATAGAAAATGGATAGTGGAGGTGAGAAAAGAAGTATTTTTTTAAAATAATTTTTGCACCCGCTGCAGTTGCGAACCTTTAGTTCCTACGTACCACCTTTCGTGCAATAAGGGATCAGGGTACACATAGTTTCTCTTTTAAAAGTTTGAAACACAAGTGTGTTGGTTAATTTTATAAGATAAGACATCATCGTCACTGTCCGTGTGGAAAAACATACTTACTACCCACAATCATGAGAAAGGAGAATTTGCATCATCTCAAAATGGAGGATATGACTTGGATTTTAAAATCAACAATGCCTCACTCAACACCCAAGTGGAAAATATCTCACTTCACTACATATTGTAGAAGTCTAGTTGTTTGCATCACTACAAGGATTGACAAGAGTCTAACCTTTTGAGAAAAGTTTAAAGATAAAAACCAAAGTGGAAAAATGGTTTGAAATGAGATTGATTGACTTTTAGTCTTCTCACAAAAAGTGTGAAAGTATTATTAAATTGATTGAAGTTTATTTATGAAAATATTTTGAAAATGCATGGACCTACTTCCAAGTTTATTATTAAAGTGTTTAAGATTCAAAACAAGAAGGGTTTTCAAAAGGAGGGAGAAGATTTTTGAAATTAAAAAAGATGGGAGGAGTAGAAGAGGCTATCCTAAAGCATAAGGTAAAAGCTAAGGATAAGGACCATCTAACCGACAAGAAGCCAAAACATGACATTATGAGCCAAGTTAGAATTCCCATTCTTTGGATTGGAACCAAGCAAGCAAAGATACTAGACCTCTTGAGAGAACCAAACTTCAAGTGTATTAATTCTTCACAAAAATTGGGTGGAGTAACGGCTATATGCGGGTGAATTCCAGATTACAAACAAAGAGTGTAATCACAAAAACCTGCACATAAAAACAAACAAGCAACCCAATATCTTGAGGTAAACCTCAAGAACTCCAGACAAAATAATCAGATAAGATCACAAGGTCTCCAAGATAGAACAAGGTTTCTAATCCTAAGTCCAAGAAATAGTCCCATGCTCCATCATGCCAAGGATAGTAACCAAATAGTCCAAGTACCATTAAAAGTTTTTTAGGGTTTATGTTGATTATTAAGTATCTTAGGAAAAGAAAGAAAAGCTCAAGTGAGCAAAGTAAAAATGACAAGAATATAAATTCTCAAATGAGCAAAGATGAAAAATGGCATGAAATGAAAAATGCTGAAAAAATAAATAGTGCATAAAGCATAAAAAATAAAAGCATAAAATAAAACAAGTCAATAATTAGTGGTTAGTTGGATGACCATATTGAAACTTGCATTTGGAACTCATTAGAGGATTGGTAGTACCAAAGCCTCCACATAACAAGTTGCATTTGCTTTTTGTCAAGTATATCATCCATTTGGAATCATCAAAAGTAACATTTAATGATCAACGATATTTAAGTGATCTGCATTGACCAAAAGTGTTGTAGATCCATTAGAGGATTGGTAGAACCAAAGCCTCCACACAATGAATCTCAAGATTATTGGATCAAAGAGATCAAATTAACATACTTGGGCTTGCAATCATAAGTTTGGGCCACAAATGATCATTTATTTGGATCGGGACAAAATTTAGCGCTATGTTAAGCAATCGTAAGTGGACTTATATAGAAGTCGCACCTATTTTGAGGATGGTCAATAACAATTTATGCACCATTTGTTTTAAGACATGGTATAGAGATCATGCTCCAACAACATTTAGTGCAATGAGAAGGGGATGAGATGAAGAGGAATTAGGGTAAAAAGAGAAACCACATTTGAATTAATATTTAATCAAACTATTATTAAAATCATTCATCCATTTTTTGTGGAGTTAAACTCAACACCAAGGATCCAATGATGTTAATAAAGCCATGACCAAAAAAAAATCAACTCAAGACAGCCAGAAAATATTCACAAAATAATAATATAGTTAATATATACATTAAAGGGTTTAAAAAATGTTTCAAAAAAATGGAAAATAATGAAGAAAATGCCAATTATATTCAAATTAATCATGAAATGAAAAATAAGACCATAGAAAAATCAGAAAAGAGGCCAAGTGATTTTATAAAATTTTTGGGAATTTTTAGAAGTCAGAAACTATTTTTAAAAATTAAAATAAATGGGTAAAATAAACAAAAATAGTAAAAAATAGTAAAGTCAGAAACAAAAATAAAATAACGTTACCAATATTTGTCACAATATCATTGGATCATTCCATAATTTTTTCAAAATTTAAAAATGTGTAAAAGTATTTTTAAGCATTTTAAACAAATCAAATAAGTGTAAAATTCATAAAAAATACCAAAACACAAAATTAAATTATGAAAAAATAAAAATCAGAAAGAGAATAATCAAAAATATTTTTCATAATTGTTTCAGATTTTTTGGACAAAAAATGAATTTTCTATGATTTTTTGAAATTTAAAACAATTAAAATATAAAAATCAGAAAAAGAAAATAAAAGAAAAAGATGTGGACCATTGGATGAGAGTCAAAACGCGTTAGTAATCAAATCCAAAGGATCTGGCGCGTTGTGCATATCATGGTCATTAGTGAATAATGTACATAATCATTAATAAAATAAGAATCGGAAAATAACAAATGTCACGCTTTCATTGGTTAGAAGATGACACGTTGGTCATCTTCAACCTCCAGCCCTCATGAATTGCAGGTCTCTCAAACTGTAAAATCAGAAGCTCAGACCTATGCCATTCGCTTCGTCTCTTCAAGACGAAGACAACCACACCCTCGCGCCAAATTTATATAAACTGTAGCTCAAGCAATTTGGAAAGAAAGTTTTGAAAAGGGATTTAAAAATTCATGGTCAAAACGTGCTTCCAGATCAAAGTAAGTGTTACAACTAGAACCAGGGCAATGAGAGTAACACAATGATACCAAAGTTTTGAAGAATTGATGAAGGAATCTACCTATTGAAGTTGAGTTGCAGAGCTCTGAAACTGGACTTCTATGGAGCAATATAGGGCACGATTCTTGAATGCAATTATATGGTTAGCTTCAGGGAAGATCAAGGAAGGTGAATTGATGGAAAAATGGATTGAAAAAGGCTTGAGAATAGGATTCGAAGTAGCTGAATTCTGAGTTGTGAAGCAAGTTTGGCAGGGTGATTCTGGCTATCTAAGCTTGGGAAATTGAGTGGGGGATGACCCTCTATTTATAGGGAATCAAATGGAATGTTCAAGCGTGTGAAATGATGAAGTTTTGAGGGAAATCGTGTGAACCTGATGCACGAGTAAAGTGTGATATGATTTGCATCAAAACTCATCTAATCCTTGCGTTTCAAAGCTCTAATCCACTTTGGCAACTTGGTTAAACATGTTTAGATCATAAACACGTGCTAATTTGATATTTAAAGGCCAAAACATGAATTTTAAATTCTGACTTATGGAGAAACTTCAGCTCAAAGTTACCAAGTTCAATCCAATGGCATTTCCACCTCAAGGGGTCTTAGGGAAAAATTCCTTATGCTTTGGAAATATGAGGTAACAAGATTTGCAATGGAAAAAGAATGGAATAAAATGGATGATTGAGATGAAAGTTACATGGAGTCAAAGTTGAAGAAAAAGAGTTGACTTTCCATACTTAGAAATATTTCAAATTCTTCTTTAAAATGACCTAAAATCTCTTGCATCCAAACATGACCTTACACTAAGAATTTGCTCTTGACCAAAAAAATGGAATGAAGTAGATCTCTTTAATGACATTTTGCAATTTGAACCACTCAAAATCTCCAAAAGTTGAGCAAGTTATGACTTGTTGAAGTTGGCCAAAAATCATGAAATGACCTATAATCTTTTGCATTCTTAAGGAAACTTGCATCCATTTTTTTACTTTGCACATAAAAGAAGGCATTAAGTACACATACTTAAGATCATCATGAAAAAAAATGGGCTCAAGGTGATAAAAATTGACCAAGTTATGACCATTTGAAGTCACATATGGAGAATTGGGGATTCATCTGGATGACTTGTAATCTTTCCTCTTCACCAAGTTCCTTCCACATGAAAACTCCTTGGAACTTTTGAAGTGATTTGTTTGTAACTCATTTAAGAGAAGAATGTTTTTGGAATCACTCAAAAATACCAAAAGATGAGCAAGATATTCCCCTTTGAAGTCCAAAACCCTAACCTCTAGATCAAGAGAATGCTTGGTGGAACTTTGCCAATTTTGAACAAACGTTTTGTGCCAATATTCTTCCTTCGTGAATAGAAATTGTTGAGGATGATGATGAGGAATCATGGTCACGAAAACAACTTCTATACCAACTTCAAAATAACTTCAATGGTGAGGTTTGAATTTCTCAAGCTATTGACTAGGGCATGGAAATAAACTCATGAACCCATGAAGCAACTTGATAAACCTCATTTCCTTTACATACATTATTAACAAGTAAGATAAACCCATATTGCATTTTGTTAATTAGAGATAAAATAAAATAAAAATATCCATGATCACAAAAGAAAACAAGTTAAGGTGCTTGGTAATTTCTCAGAAGAGCAGGGCTAAAGATAGGGAGAAGAACCAAAAACCCTAATGTGATCTTGTTGTGATTGAAATAATATGGTATGATGAAGGAATCTTAGGGGCAAAAATTAGGGTACAACAACTGGCACTGCAATTTACTACTAAACATTCCCACTATCTCCCGTTCCAACATGGGTGGTTGAACTTTTGCAGCCATCTCTCGCCACCTTTGGGCGTATTCCTTAAAAGACTCATCTCTCTTCTGAAACAAATTCGTAATTGGGTTCTTGTCGGAGCCATGTCGGTATTATATTGATAGTGCATGACAAAATACTCAACCAATTCTCTCCATGTGCGGATGCGACTACTCTCCAACTGCATGTACCACTCGAGTGGACCGCCTATCAAACTGTCTTGAAAGAGGTGCATCAATAACTTCTCATCATTAGAATACACATACATCTTACGATAGAAAGACCTAACATGGGTCTTCGGACATGAAGTGCCTTTGTATTTTACGAAATCGGGCACCTTGAATTTCGGGAGAATCCTCACCCGAGGCACTAAGCTTAACTCAGACATGTCAAAGCCTACTGCGCCTTGACTTTCAAACTTGCACATCTGCTCTTCAAGCAAATGCAACTTCTTGCTAGATTCTGTTGGTTCATCCATATGAGTCATCCAGTCTTCCCAATTATCTTCTTCTACCGGCCTAAGAGGAATGCGAACATACCTTGGTAGTACAACAGGTTGTTCAATATTCTGATGAACAGGAGTAGGTGGGGGAGGATTTCCAACAACTTGAATCCCAGGGATACCTTGGTTATTTACGGGATTGCCGAGATTTATAGGCTTACCGTGCTGTATATTCAAATCGGTATTTGAACCCAGATTCACATTTAGAACACCTCCCGGATTCTCGACCACATTCTGAGTGTCCTGCATACCATTATGATTGTTGATACGGCCCCGTGTAGATTTTCATTCAAAGTTTCACCGCCATTATTCACAATTTCAGCAAGCCTCATGATCAGGGCTCTCATCTCCTCTTGCTGATGAGCCATATTCTGAATGATGTCCATCAATTGATCAACCAGAGTATCCATCCTATTACCCATAGTCATCATATCTGCTTGAATTTGTTCCATCTGCCTCTTGGAAGTGCTTCGAGTATTATAACGATGAGAATTTGTAATGACTATCCTTCTGTAAATGGAAGCCCAAATCAAAGATAAGAAAACCTGCCAAAACCACCTGTCATAATATGATATGCATGAATTCATGGTCATTCATGAAATGTTTCACCATTTCCAGGACACCCAAAAGTTTTGTCACCCCTAGGAACATTGAACAACATGATAAGAGAAATAATCTGCGAGGGACAGATTCGACAATAATTGATTTCATTAAAAAAATCATTCATATGATAGAAACTTCTTAAAAGCATGATTCAAAATACGTAATGAAGATATAAACGATCCCATCCAACAAGACTGGTGGTGATCTGATAACATCAAAGCAACAAAGAAAAGAAAAAAAAGACAATCAAAGTGGTGGATCTCTAATCTCTGTGAAGTACAATGCTCCCCCCTGCCGGAAGTAATCTTCGCTCCATTCCTTGGTTTCTTTGAATAATTTCTTTGTCTTTTCACGATCTCATCCACGAGCGAAGCTATCAATCACCACATCTTTCTGAAATAGTTGTCCCTCTAAGTACACGCATTGCTCCAAGAAACGATCACATTCTTTACATTCTGGAAAAGGTATAGGCACATGCGCATCTTCCATATCTTTTATTTTGTCTTGGAGTCTTGCATTCTCTTTCATTACTTTGGTCATTTTATCTTCCTTTGCTTCCAACTCCATCCTAGAAACTTTAAATTGGTTTCCTAACTCCTCAGCTTTTGCTTTGTTTCTATTATTGGCCATTTGAAACTTCAAGGTTTCTCGACGATTTTTTTCTGCATCCGCAAGGGATATTTGATACTCTTCTATAGATACAAAGGAGTCTTCTATTTTGGGTTGCTTTTTGGAGCTACCTTCTCCTTAATATTCTTTTAGTTGACGGACCAATTCCCTTTTCTTTTCTGTTAAGAAATATATTTCCATTTTTTGTCTTCCAGATTTTGATGAAGGTCCCTGTTTTCCAACTGTACTTAGTAGAAGCGTTCCTTAGGCACATCGTTCTATAGCTCAGTGGGTTAAGGATACAAGTAAATTTCCTTTTCAAAAGGAAACATAAGAGTTTTGACTATTTCTTTCAACCAATCCATATAAGGATCGAAAGCTAATACCTCTTTTAACCCAAAGAGTTCTTTTCCTTTTCTACCAACATGGGCCCAAGAAATTTCCACTTTCACCAATAACTCCAGATCTTCCCCCTTTTTGCAATACACATGTTCGACCTCTTTAGTTGTGGGTGGATGCCTCATGGCATACCCTAATTGGCAAAGAGCGAGTACCGGGTTATAGTTGATAATCCCTTTTGTTCCTATGAGTGGAACATTAGAGAAACCTGCACAATTGGAGATGACCTCAATGCTATCAACCTTAAGTTTGTACCACTGAATATCGAAAGAGGTGAGCATCATTACACTGGATGCCCATGAACGAGGATCTTCTTTGAATGGCCCTTTGGTGGGTGACTGTGTCATGAACCATTTGTAAAGCATTGGCACACATCATACCACTACTCCTTTCTTTCCATGCCTAGAGTGGATGGCATGGTAAGTGTCAGCTAATAGTGTAGGTATCAGATTATTATTCATGAAGACACACAGAGCATCTAAGTCTACTATTTCCTTAATCTCAGGGAGTAGGATGACCACATAAATGGTGGTAGCCAGCAAAGAATAATAAGCATCCCAATGTCCTATGTTTTCCATTTCTTTGGCCTTTCCTGTCATGAAATATACTAGAAGACCACGAGTGACTTTATTACGCCTCCACTTTCCTTTTATATCGTTAAGGCTCAAATAAAGAACCTTAGCAATGGCTTCATAGTCAGGCTCAAAATGGACCTGAATGAATGGAGTATGACTAGCAATTTTGATGTGAAGAAGGTGAGCATACTCCTCAAGAGTAGGTGCTAATTGGTAATCCTGAAATGTGATACAACATAACTTAAGATCATAAAACTGTAGCAAAGTTTGAATGACCTTATCATCAACCCGAGCGTCTAACAAAGATAGGAGACTCCCATATCTTTCACCAAAAACACCCATTTGTTGACAATTCATGAGATCTCTGAGTTCTTCTAGGAAGGGCCACATACTAGGACGAAATTGATAGCATAAATTATCCCTTTTGGTATTTACAATGATATCAGTGTTGTTTTCCATTTTTTAGAGGAGAAGAAAACTCTTGGAAAATCCTGGAAATGACAATGCACATGCAGATTAATCATCAACACACACACACACACACACACACACACACACACACACACACACACACACACACACACACACACACACATATATATATATATATATATATATATATATATATATATATATATATATATATATATTTGAGAAGTAAATATGCTATGATGTAATCATGAAGGGATTAAGGTTTCCATAATACTGGATGTTGCTGTACTATTGTATAGACTCATAGGTTGAAGATTTGAAATAGTCAACAGTAGTAGTCATTAGCCAAAGTATTATCAGAAAGAGGGTTGCCAATAAAACCACGTTAACATCAGAACCAGATTTACTAGAGTCACCATCAGAATGAAGTGGTTACCATCAGAACACAGTCACCATCGATACCTGTAATTATCAAGTCCCTTCCCACTCACGAGTGAAGACTAAGTCAGGGTAAGGCAAGGGTAACTCAGAAATCATTGATCCGCCTGAAAGTATAATCATCACAACACAGACGTGCATGATGAAGATACCTTCATTTGAACCTCATCCGAGCATGGTATATGATATGACTACACTAACCGGACCACGTCCTATAGCCTTCATGCCCCCACTCTATTCCTAGTGTCCTAGTGCACTCTGGCCTGGGTACTGGGCCTTTTACCTCAAGAAGTATCATCCCCACCCCATAAAGAGACAATATAACAGCAGTATCCAGAATGTAGGAAATAATGCAATGAAATATAAGAAAGCATATAAACAAATAGATACATGAACACCCAAGAAAAGAAGGTAAATAAACAAGAGCTAGGATCGACTCCGGGATGGACCAGTATTTGGTCAACATATTCCCCAGTGAAGTCGCCAGCTGAAACAACCGGCTGAAAATCATCAAACAATGAAGTCGCCATTGAACGTATTTTATCCCACATGGAGGGAAAGGTAAACATCTAGAAAACCTGAGAAGGGAGAAGTCACGGTCTTGCGACTAAGAGATCGGGTAAGGGAGTTTGTTACGCGAGGGGAAGGTATTATCACCCCACACGCCTGCAGTACTCTATGGTATCCACTCTTGTTGTTCTAATGGGTATGTTAGAATCTAAATCTAAGGTATACATGGAATGCATGCAAAATAAAGGAGAAAATAATGTAGGGAAAATAAAAGTTATGCTCGCTCGGGCCCTACCCCAATGCCTACGTATCCCTTTTAAGGAATCAGAACAGCCGTAGTTTGGCTTCAAATGTTTTTGTTGGTTTTTATTTTTTAAATGAACGATTGTAATTTCACCTTCTGCCGCAACTCGACCTTTGGAGACTTACGCATCAACACAGAAGTGAATTAGCATGTTCTTTTAAAAAGTTTTTGAAAGAAAGGCTCGAAGCCACAAAGAGTTTGTATTGGTTGGTGTTTTTGCTTGTGGATAACATTTAATTAATCTCAAGAGAGACATATTAACCATTTCTCCAATTATTCATGAAATAAGTCTTTGAGACTCGAACCATACCAAAGCTTAGAATATGAGAACGAAAAGATCGAGAAGAAACCCGCTTATCATCTCTCATACTTAACAAAAATATGATTCTCATCAGTAAATTTTTTTAGTGTTTTTTGAAGTTTTGCCAGAAAAAGAAGTTTTTGTTTTAATGCAAATGCAAAAGGGGAAAGAAAAGTCAAAGGGAGACTAGTCTATTACTAAACCTAACGTTATCATGCATCATGGACCTAAAGTTGAAATTTTGAGGGAATTCTACCTAATGTTTGCATGCTTGGATTTAGAAGCCTAATGTCTAATTTTAGTTCAATTAAATCGAAGATTAAATTTGAACCAAAATCTCCTAAGGAATCATGAAAGAACATACAAACAAGAAAAATTAGGCAGCTAGTATTAAAGTATTGCATACAATCCATACCAAAAATCGCAAACAAAATACATGACATAAAATGAATAAAACTAGTAAAAAATTGACTAAGAAGTTAGTAAAAGGGGAAATAAATCTCTTGATTAATTTCTAAAAAAAAGCATCACCTAAATCTAAGATTTTTTTTAATATTCTTTATTATGCATTTTTCATCGTAAAAAAAAAGAAGAAGAGAAAGAACCTAAATCTACTAGAGAATTAATGAGTTCAGGGGGTGCTGAATTGGATTGGGGGCATAAACCAGCAAGTGTAGCCGCTGGCCTGTTAGACTGAGCCCAAGTCAATATATTTTTGTTATCCATTATCCTTGGTTCCAAACAACTGAAACGGGCTCAATGAATAATGCAATTCGGCCCAACAATGATGGCTTCCTTTTTTTTTATTCAAAGGTACGGGTTCACAAAAACATATATAGACTGGGCTCCATGATAAGCCCCAACGAAAACCAAGCTTAGCCCGACATCATTTCAAATATTTTTTCT